>OU015434.1:17201670-18649190 GCA_907164795.1 Hemaris fuciformis
GTGGAGTCCAAAAAAATAATACCGACCAGCGAGGAACGATAAGGTCACCCGCTGGTCGACACAATCATGCCGGCCTGCACAAATGCTTCTTCACGCTTCGCTTAAAGGATCCAGGATCATAGGAAGGAGGGTACACGTGAGCCGGCAAACTATTCCACAGCTTGATGGTGCGGCAAAGGTAAGAGTTGGCGAACTTTTTGGTTCGAGCCGTGGATGTTGTGACCACAAAGCTGTGGCTTCGCATGCCAGCACGCTTACAACTTTGGATTTTTTCGGCTTACAACTTTCAGGGAAATATTTATAATCCAACGTGGATTAGTATATATGCTAGCCTTTGCATTACCTACGTGATTTCATAATCGGATCTAGTGGGAAATTTTAAAAGGTCTGTTGTCCCATATACGCCCCACTGTTAGGCACTCCTCTACAACTGAGAAGGGTTAGGCCTTAGTCCACCACGCTGGCCTAGTGCGGGTTGACGGACTGCACTCCTAAGAAATTCGTAAAATCTTTTTAAGCATGCAGGTTTCCTCATGATGTATGCCTTCAACGTGAAACTACGTGATAGTTCATTGTGAATACACACATAACTTCGAAAAGTCATAGGTGTGTACCTGGGGTTTCAACCCGCGACCGTTTAAATTTTCTACCGGGCGCTTAAATATCGAAGCCATCGCGATTATAAATGTATAGAATAAAATATCTTATAGCATACTGACAATACAATTTAGTGCTTAATACCGAAATTATGAATAACTAACATCAACAGTACATTATTTATTTAACATGATGAAGGCTCAAATAATACATTTCAGTTTTCATTAAAACGAACGTATTTTAGTATGAAATCAATGTTTTAATTGAACATTGCCGCGATTAAAATTTCTATTACATATTTTAATTAACATACGTTTAACGTGTTCTATGTTGGACTTGTGTAATCGGAATTGGCTATCAATTATAATTTGTAAATTAGTAATTGCGTTACTTCAATAAAGGTTATAATTTTCACGAGAATGCAACATACTCAATACTTATATATGTGTAAAACTATTTTTACGGCTTATATTGAAACACTACACTAACAAAACACAAATCCTTCCCTAACAAACTTAATTGAAATTTTTAATTAATTAATTTCAAAAAGTCGTTTTTTAAAATGTGTTCTAATTTTGAATCGTCTTCATTCGATGTAAGATGACTCAGCAATATAGGAAATGCATGTTTTTTTTAAAAAAGGGGACTCCAAGGGCCCCTTTCAGTCGCCTTCTAACGCCCCTTTGCCACAGGGCAGCCAGCCTATAGCTTATGTTCTTTCCAAATATCCCATATATGTCCAAGGAAAAAAGAAAGTATGTATAAATGGATAATATTATAAATATGAATGACTTTAAAATCATTTCAATTCAGCTTTGAATATTAATTTTATTCACAAAAAATTCTCTATATAGATATGCTTAAAATTTTACTTAAAGTACTTAGTACTCAAACGAAACATTAAAACCGTGGAGAGACATAATCGTTGCATTTAAATTTTTTGGGACAGCTTCCAAGATGATGTTCAGAAATTTGTACATTAACAGTTTCAGTTGTTTTCGAGAATGTGCATAACTACATATTATGTATGTATATTGTTATTATACTTCAATACCTGTGCCTTGTAGTTTCACCCACCTGAAAATTTATTACTCTTTTGTTTTGTGGGTTAAAAACCTTCTGATTCCTGATCATCTGTCCCTCAAATTTGAAATATGTAGATCCGTTCAGCCATTATGGCGATAGGTCCGTCCGAACTTTCGCATAAAACCTATTAATCATCATCATCAGCCCAAATACGTCCCACTGCTGGGCACAGGCCTCCTCTACAACTGAGAGGGTTTAGGCCTTAGTCCACCACGCTGGCTTAGTGCGGGTTGGCGGACTACACACCTAAGAACTTTTAGGTGTGCAGGTTTTATCACGATGTTTTCCTTCACCGTTAAAGCAAGTGATAATTCATTGTGAATACACACATAACTTCCATTAACTTCCATTCCATAACATTAAACCTATTATTTGGATAAAAAAAAATATTTATTGATATATTTTATTCGTCAAATTCTATTACACTTACTCAACGCTTGTGTTATTAAACCTTAATTAGACACACAAAATAACAAGAATTTGACCTGAAAATCTCCAATATAATGGATGTAGATTTTTCAGTATACTGAAATATGTAGGTTGTTTCAAGTATTTTTTCTAGGACCACTCACAAGCTAAGTAACAAAATTTGTGATGATTCTGCCTCGTGGTCTCGCGGTACAAGTATGTGCCGTGCGATCTAGAGGTCCTGGGTTCGATTCCCGGGTCGGGCAAAGTGTTATTGGATTTTTCAATTAGGAAATTCTCGGTAACAGCACGGAGTCTGGAAATGTGCCCGAAAAACGGCAATAGACTCGCCACCTGTTACGTGGGACTGATACATACTTGGCGAAATATGGATGCAGAAATGCACTTCTGCCTACCCCTTCGGGGAGTACAGGCGTGAGGTTATGTATGTATGTTCTACAAAAAAAATTTAAAAATAATCTGTCGAATTAAGGGTTAACATATCATAACTTTAATATCATATATTTCATCCAAAAGTGGTGCTACAAACGAATATCTCAATGAAAATTTCATAAAAGTTTAGTCGTCGTTTCGACGCAAAATATTTTAAATCTATAAATAGTACGCCTAATATAAAACTATGTTATGAGGGAAGATTTGCATAGTACGATTTTTTTGTACTGAATGATACTGATAGAACAAAATATCGGACTTTATGAATGCCCCTCTGACAGTAATTTCAGTTGTAACAGATCAGATAGTAAGATACAAAGCTGTGTGCGCTTTTGTTGTGTGTTTTAAGTTTATTGTAACTGCTACTGAGAATTTTCTTAATTTAATAGAAAAAAACCGAATAAAACTGTTAGAATCCAGGGCCTTAAGATAGCATGGCACATATGTAGGTATATTGGCTGTAGGACAATTGAAACAGTTATAGGTACTCGTATGTCCGATTTCATCAAGTTTAAGACTGTAAGGCACCAATTTAACACAGCAAATATGTACAAGCGTCGTAGGACAAACGAAATAGTCTTACTCCGTCAAGATAATAAGCAAATGAAATAACATTATGTTACTATGTGCAATTATTGACCACGCCATTAAGCCACCGGCACTAGGCCTGCGTGGCGGACTACGGCCTAAGCCCTCTCAGTTGTAGAGGAGGCTTGTGCCCAGTATAGTGTAAAAGTCGTAACGACACATATTATGAACCACACGGGCGCCATTTCATACGTTGTTTTGAAAAAAATATGACCCGATTAAACTAAATATAAGCGGCGAGCGCGTAACGTTCCCGAGTTATTTCAACATTTTGTTTGTTGAGTTGAAAAATTTCATGTCGATTGCCGCTTTGTTCTCCATCGTTTTGAAATGCAACCCTATTAATGTTATTTTTTATGTGAACAACAAATCGTCGTATCCTACGAATAAAGCCACTATGGCCGTTGTGCCTTTTTATTTTTATTGCATAATTAATATCGGCTACACCTATTACATCACCTTAATAAAAAAAAACTCAGAAAATTACATTTTATCCACCAGAAAATAAAGGTTTAAAAATAGCCACTATTGTTATCCTCTGGAATCATCCGACGGAAACAGCCACAACAGTCGCAATGACTTTTTTCGTCCCGGGAGCACGGGGCAAGCGCGGGAGTGAGTCGGGCGCAGGCGCCACTCCGCCGTTATTCCGCGGACTTGCACCATTCGCGCGTACTGCACCGTGACTGCACGATTGGGCCGTTTGTTTGCAATAATACCTAATAACTTCGAGATACTAAAGGGTTTGCTTAAACTATAATGAAACGAAGAGGACGGAAACTATATGGACATCTCCCTGGCAAAGGATAAAATGAGTCGTATTGAAATGCCAAAGTAGCCAACACGAAGAAAGTACTTACAAACAATGTTTACACCTGTGCGTTAAAATTCATTTGTTTTATTTTTATTATGCGTATTTGGATTATGCGTAGTATATGCAATATTATGATTATGAAGTGTGAAAACCGAAATGTTAAGAATATTACCCAGTTGTAGCGAGAAACGTATATAAATCTTTGTTTTTGATGTAATTATAGGAACTCCGTAGAAAAAAGGCGCTGTGGTATTTGTGGCTTTGTTCCACGGAATTGTCATATCGTATTAGTATGAAGAGTTCTTAGCCCCAATCGCTTTTGTGGCCTTTTTCCCCGGACAAATTTTATTTTGTTGTTTTTTCACATTTTTATGCAGTTTGCATGCATGAATTTAATATTATTTTCATTAACTTACCTTTAATTAACAATTTTAAATACTGTAAAATATTAATATTGTTAAATAACACAGTAGAAAAAAAATATTTTATGGCTTTGTTAAAAGTAAATTGTGTGTGCTAAAAATATTGAATGAGTTTTTTATACTTACAACTAACGTTTTATTAGCTCTACTAACAAACTCGAATTAATTTGTTTAAATTGTTTCAATTTCATACAAAAATATTTTTAAGCCTACTGAAAACCAAAACGCCGAACATGACATACATTTACGACACAAAACTTCGGTAAGAACCCATAAAGAAATTGATAAACCTGAAGCTGAGAAATGTCAAGATGGCGAGATAGTTACAGCTTGTTTTTACATGCAAAAAATTATAACATTCCATTTGGAAACGTGGGCATTTTTTATTATGTAAGAAAGTTGAACCTTTACAATTTTACTGTTTATGATATGGCACATAAAACCGGCTATTGTTACATGTGGTCGAAGGTAAATGGTAAAAAGGGAGCCAATGAAATATGTAGTGGCTTATATTATTTATGCAATCTAAGATAGAAGGGGCAATCAAACAATTCTGATTTTGGTCGGATAACTGCTCTGGCCAAAATCACAATCGCATCCTCTTTACATTGTATCAATACATTGTCGGAAAATACGACGTCGAGAGTATCACCCACAGATTTCTAGAAGTTGGCCATACCCAAAATGAAGGAGACATCATCCACTCCGTTATTGAGGGCGCTTCAAAAAATATGAAACTCTTCAGGAACAATCTTTTTTTTCACATAAATGTGTAAGATCTTCGATGTATTTGCCTGTTCAAAATTATTTAAACCAGATTATTCTGTTTTCCACTCATTTTCCTTTTCAATGTCGTTATTACTTTATGATGTTAATATTCTCTTTGCTGACAATGTTATTATGTTACCTTAACTTACGTAAAAACTTATGTTCCTTGGAAATACTATTGTCTGATTATTTTAACCAAAAGTTGTTTAGATTTCGTTGCTTGATTGTTTCTAGATTTTAATTTTTAATATGATTAGTTTAAGTAGCGCGTTATTCGTTTATAAATATTAAAGATGTTGATTTTTGCCTTTCGTAGAATTTGCATATTGTGATTTTGATTTGTTCATTTTAGATTTCCTATATAAGTAAGGCGATATTCTATTAGTTGTAGTAAATAAATGCACCAAACAGTCACATACATAGTTCTGACCCCACACTAAGATACGAGTCTTGTGTCATGGGTATCAGAAACTACGTGAGAATTTCGGTCTCACAAACACCCAGACCCGAAACAAACATTTGTCTCGGTGCGGAGATCGAACCCACGGCCTCTCGTTTCGCAAGCTGGTTACTAGCCAACTGCGCCACGGGGCTGTCGGGGCGTATTTATATGACTATTCATCATCAACCCATATACGTCCCACTGCTGGGCACGGGCCTCCTCTACAACTGAGAGGGTTTTAGACTTTAGTCGACTACGCTGGCCTAGTGCGGGTTGGCGGACTACACTAACCTAAGAGATTCCTAAGAACTTTTAGGTGTGCAGGTTCTTTAAATTAAAACAATAAATAGCTCTTAATGCGCTTACGACTTGGCATCTTCCGACGAAAAAAGGCATAACGTCTATTGCTTCCAGGTTTTTACTTTTTATTCCGAAGAATAAAGACATAAGGGACAAATTTGAGAGAAATATTGACAAAAAAATCATATTAATGATTTTATAACAAACCCCGAACAGTTTATCGACACTTCAAATGTTAACAACTCAAAAATCTCCCTTAGTGTTTAAATAAAACACAAAAAACCCCCTCCTGTAAAGTTGTTATTTTGCAGTTACGCCTTTATTCGTAGGATACGACGATTAATGGCCTGCGTTGTTTGTGATGTTTGTTTGTCAGTCATTCAGTGACGATTACGTCATTATTAAGTGAGCAATAATCGAGTTCGATTGATAAAGAATTTCATAGGCATGTAAAGGCCACTAACCACGCGTGGTGGCCTAAGGCCTCTCCTAAACGGCAAGGAGGTTTATTGTTGCTTGTTTGTTTGTCAGTCATTCAGTGATTACGTAATAGTGAGCAATAATTGAGTTCGGTATCAACAAGTTTGCTTAATTGGTCAGTATTTGTCGCTTCGGAAATATTATAATTTCTCACCACATTTTAATAAAGAAGGTTGATAAAGAATTTCATAGGCATTTAAAGGTTACTAGCAAGGCGTGGTGGCCTAAGGTCTCTCCTAAACGGAAAGGAGTTCTTTGCCCACCTGTGAAATGAAATGAAATGAAATTGCTTTATTTGGTCACGTAGGCAATCAAATAGCACTTATGACAAGTCAATATAGAAAAGGAAAATATTTTATTATTACATTATAATTCAACTATGGTTCATTTTATATAATTTGTACAAAAATATTTACGGTTTTTTAGCTTTCATCAGGAAATACATAATATCTTATTATTATTATTTTAAAGTAAATACCGAGATGGACCTTGTGTATTTCCGAAACGTCACGTTTGAGTTGTGGAGTTGATTAAGGCTGATGGTGACCAATTATATTATAAACGCTGATGATGAGTTAAATATTATATTAAAAAAGTAGCTAATTAATTGTAAACTATATAGAAAAATATGTCGATATCAAATAACTTTATAACCACGACTCGTACAACTATTTAGACGCGTAATAAGTTTCAACTCCAGGAGTTGGAAATAGTTTCTTTTGCATGACCTAACTTATTAATGTGTAGGTAACTTTCTTAGGACTTCAGAAATAATTTTGATAAGTTAATCGATCATAAAGTACAACATTGAAATCCATAAATAATACTTATTTCTGTAAAAATTTTATTCTTTATTATTACATGAGTAGAACAAGGGTGACGATATGATATCAAACACAAAAGGTCTATCTTGGCTGGAGGTAGGGATGGCCTCGAGGTTTAGGCGTGCGGTCAGGAATCTGGGCGGTCGCGGATTCTAACCCCAAACGTACTCCTATGATTTTTCGAAATCTGCCGATTAAGATGATGACGATTGGTTAGAAAATGAAGCCATAATTAATATTTTGATGGTCTTCTGTCTTTAAGCTACGCTCCCGTACTTAGATTTTAGTAATGGAAATATCCAGCAACACTCCTCAACCCGAGTATGGAAACCATACTTCTCAACCGCTCGCCGCTCGCCTTTTTTTTATACTCGAGGGGAAAGCTGTCTTCCAGCCTGGCGCGCGGCGACGTCATGTCCGCGCAGATGTTATTGCCGGGCTGGGTCCCTAACAAAATCCACATACATACATAATCTCACGCCTGTATTTCCCGAAAGGGTAGGCAGAGGTGCATTACTGCACCCACATTTCGCCACGTATGTATCAGTCCCACGTAATAGGGGGCGAGCCTATTGCCGTTTCTCGGGCACATTTCCAGACTCCGGGCTGCTACTGAGAATTTCCTAATGGAAAAACCCAATAACACTTTGCCCGACCCGGGAATCGAACCCAGGACCTCTAGATCGCACGGCACATACTAGTACCGCGAGACCACGAGGCAGTCAACAACATCCCTAAACTGGCATACCGACCAAAACCCCCCGGTGGCCATCTCCGCGCCAAGTGGGGCGACCTCGGTACGTAAGCGAGAAGTGCCCACCGTTATACCGCAGCCGCCCGGGGTGCCTCCGAGACGTAATTGTATCGGCCGTCTCGGAGTTGTAGGTGGCGCAGTTGCACCCCTACTAGCTTGCTCCGGGCGCCCCGGTTGTGGATGGGCGCCCGCGACGTACACGGGCCACAGTGCCGCCGCCCTTCTCAGGGTTACTTTCAGTGAAGACGCGCCGCCCCCGCAGCCCAAGAGCCTCTTTGCGTCGCCTTTTACGACTGGCAGGGGTACCGTGGTGGGATTCTAACGCCCCATTGCCACAGCGCAGGGTGCCTGGTCTAATTATCTCTGTTGACCCAGCGCCTCCTGCTTTGACGTCTTTGGCGGGCGGGATCACTTCTATCGCGATCCCGCTCCGCGCTCTCCGTCTACGACTTGACGTGCTCGCAGAAGGAGAGCATGGCTTGCCATGACCTCGAACTCCCGACGATCGAAGAGATCGCCACCAACAATAGCGCGGAGAGCGCTGCGCTGCATCTTCCAGGCTGGACACTCTTCTAGTGTGTGCTGGGCTGTGTCGTCCGGACAGTTGTCACAATGGTGTCACACGGCCGACTCCTTCTTCAGTTCCACCCGACACAGGAAGTGGCCGTTCGCCGCTCACCTATTCCAACTTGACTTGAACATTTTTATTCCAGCTTAAGTTAATTCAACTTTAATTTTTTCTACCACAAAGTGATTACCAACCGAGTATATGCACTAATTGACACATCATCATCATCATCAGCCCATATATGTACGTCCCACTGCTGGGCACGGGCCTCCTATACCATTGAGAGGGTTTAGGTCTTTGTCCACCACATTGGCATTGTGCGGGTTGGCGGACTACACACCTAAGAAATTCCTAAGAACTCTTAAATGTGCAGGTTTCATCACGATGTTTTTCTTCACCGTTAAAGTACATGATAATTCATTGTGAATACACACATAACTTCGAAAAGTCAGAGGTGTGTGCCTGGGTTTGAACCCTCGACCGTCGAGATTCTCGACCACGTGCCTAAACCTCGAGGCCATCAAGACTTATTGACACACACAGCCTTACTGTATTAAATGAGCTTAGTGAGTTAGTGATCATATCGCGGGATTATTGTAACTGCGCAACTTTTGTCTGGGCGCGATGGGATCATTGCCTAATTGCCATGAATAATGGGCACAGTGTTTCAATGAATATCGCGAGCCGCAAACCCCGCGCTCTCGTAATGGAGGAAGAGGTTTTTGGGTGATTTAAGTGTTGGGATCAAAGCGTTTGTCAAGTTTCCTCCTCTTATTTTACACACTCACGCCAACATACATTCATTATAAATATAAACATACATACATAGGCCGTGAGCCTATATTCCCCGAAGGTTCATTTCTATACCCACATTTCGCCAGGTATGTCTCCGTCTGACTTTTCGAAGTTATGTGTGTATTCACAATGCATTATCACGTAAAAGTTCTTAGGAATTTCTTAGAGTGTAGTCCGCCAACCCGCACTAGGCCAGCGTGGTGGACTAAGGCCTAAACCCCCTCAGTAGTAGAGGATGCCCGTGTCCAGCAGTGGGACGTATATGGGCTGATGATGGTGATGTGACGATGATGATGATTGTCCCCGTCGGGGATATAGAAGTGAAAGGTATCGGCTCACTTGTATCACCCCATGTTATAGGGGGCGTTTCGGACACATTCACGTCTTTACCTGAAAATTAATTCATACCAAATTTAATAATATAAAATTTCGCATTGGTCTAAGTATATTATTTATAGTTACAAGATTTTTATTTTCATTTTTTTTATTTGTTTTCATTTTGTTTAAAGTGTATTAGTTGTTTTTACCTTATTGTTATGTTTTCTTTCATTGCCTGTCACAAGATATAATGTTTAAACGTCATGCCTATAATTTAAGTGATTACATTGTATTCTATTTTTAAGCATAACTTTAACTATTTGTTTGTTGTAATTAATTACTTTGTTGGTGTGCTAAATAAATAAAATAAAATACCCTGACGGGGTGAGCAGAGGTGCATTTCTGCACTTACGTTTTTGTAATTGTGTATTAAGTTCGACCTTAAAGAGTTGAGACTATTGGGGTTTTTTAAGCCTATTTCCAAACTCCGTGGTACCGATTATAATTTCTAACTGGAATGGATCATTTCATTACACGACACTTATACCGAGGAATCAATGAAGCAGACTTAAATAAAATCATGGTGTCTGATGATATTAAACTACATCAATATAAAAATGAAAAAAAAACCCTATTTCTTTTAATGACGACATTCCTTTTAACTTAATCATAATTATGGTTTGTGACTCCTTTTCAATTATATTTAGCAAGTCACAATGTTGTTCTTTTAAACACATTCGTAATCCGTTTGCTGTTATTTTAATAAATACACCCAACAGTCACATACATAGTTCTGATCCCACACTAAGATACAAGTCTTGTGTCGTGGGTATCAGAAACTACGAGACTTTTGGTCTCACATACACCCAGACCCGAAACAAATATTTGTGGATCACACAAACATTTGTCTCGGTGCGGGGATCGAACCCGCGGCCTCTCGTTTCGCAAGATGGTGTCTAGCCAACTGCGCCACGGGGCTGTCAATGCCAGTACTATTTGACAATCTTAAGGTATTTCTGCTATTAACTTGCGCCAATCAAAAAGCTAAAAGAATAAGACGCGACACTCCAAAAGTAACAACGTTTCGAAAGACTAAGATATTTGAGATGCTAAGAGAGGTCGTTTAATTCCTACTGGAGTTTTATTACTGAATGCTGGGGCGCGTCTGTTCAGTTTGCATTGTTCTGGATAATCCCTCACACAATACATACGTAATGTACGGGTTTTGTTGAGTTTAGAAGTTCCTTTAACAACATATCCAGGAAAATTATGAAAAGCTATGCAACGAATAAGGTGACGGGTATCAGATGGATGAGGGCTGCTCAAGACCGGGATGGTTGGCGCTTACTTGGGGAGGTCCTTGTTCAGAAGTAAACGGCGATAGGCTGAGAAAAAAAACATGTTTCGAATAATATTACTCTACAATTCAGTTTGTGTTTTAGCTACATCGACCTGCTATCGTGAGTCTCAGATCATGTCTTTAATTGAAAATAGCTTATACCCGTGATTTTATCTGTAATCTGTTGACTTAATAATTGGTTTTAGAAGACAAAAATGTTGGGAGTCTAAAAAAATCCTGCTTCAAAATTCACCCAAAATAGAATTATGCATGATTTTATGTATAACATCTTTCGGATCGATTTCTAATTTTATTTAAACATTTTTTTCTTTTTCTTTCAAAAAAATAGTAAAAATACAAAGCAAAATCATTTTAAAAGCGATATAATTAACATAAGTAATGTGGCATGTTAGGTTGTGTGACTGTAAATTGATTGACTCACAAGTAAATAAAAAACAGATTTTTTATATAAAAAAACTTATATATATTTCTAAATGCATTTCACAATAAACTTTAGTTTATATTTGGCTTGGAATAAATGAAGTTCTATTAATCGATTTGTTATACACGCATTATGACTTTATCTTCAATCTTCAATGTTTAGATCAGGTATTCCATGTATTGAAATTTGTCGCATTGCAATTAAAGGCATTAACAACTAAATTGTCATTACATTGTCATACTTGTATTTTCCTTTCATTTGTGTTTCCAGGTATCATGCAGTCATTATCCAAAACACAGGGAACTTTTAACATAGAAGAGACGGCACTTTAAAGATAGCTTTATTCCTACCACCTTCTTATCATTTTCAAAGTAATTTCTATTTATTTAATACTAACAAAACCTTTACGTTTAATACGCTTATACATACGTTTGTTGTCTTAAATTCTTCCCAGTTCAAACCTCTTCAATGTTCTAGATAGCTTTCTAACTTAATATTATCAATGTCTATAACACGAACATTTTAAATGCTAACACGCTTATTATCTTTATCAGCTCTCTGGCCAGTTAAATCATATTTTTACGGCGAATATGGTAATTATCTCATGCCATTTTAAATTGAACTAATAACATACAATTTACAGTTTTCCTAAAATCACATACGAATAGAAACCTTCTCGCCTAATAATATTCTGAACGTTCACGAATACACTGAAATTAACGATATTATCACAGACCTAAATATCTGTCAAGAATTTTCTCTTTTGAAATTCTGCAGCAATTAAAAAATGCTTATTTAACACTAACAACACTCTATTCTGTTAAAAATACCTTATCCTAACAGGACTGTTCTACTTCTCGTGAAAAATGTTAAGTCAAGGACCCATTCCCATCGCAGGTTTAAGAGACCTTACAAGTCCTACCTGTTTACAAAAATTCTAATCACCTTCTTCAACCAAGTTCTCTTCAATCATCCTTTTTTATTTCAACTTTTCTTACAGTGCCTGTACTTGTCTCGGTATCGTTAGAGGAACCAGAATTAGAGTGCTCTAATTTGCTAGAATCACTCGACCTTTCACTACTTTTGCTCTTTCTACTTCTACTCAATAATGAGCCAGGCTTGACGCTTCTTTTCTGTTTCACCTTTATAGCTTTTTCTGGTGGTCGGTTAATGCTTTCAGTTCTATGCTGAAGTTTGTTCAAGCCAAAGTTGGGTTTAATTTGGGCAGTTCTGTCTAACCCACTCGAATCTGGTAAATGCAATTCTGATATACAGATGTAATCATCTTGATTTTTTGGTGCAATGTATCCAGGATTGATTTTCACCGGAACGATTTCCAATTTCTTTTCAAATATAGTCTCTGGTCCTTTAGTGTCTAAAACGTTGTCCATATTTGTAGGCGATTCTACACCACCAACTAATTCTTGAATTAGTTTGTCTTCAAAGATGTCTTCTTCAATATCGTCATCGTCTTCTTCATCAGAATAAAACGATGAAAATGACGTAACTGATCCACTTTGTGAATGAAAATCATCTGGCAGTCTTACTCTGGGAACATTTGATGGTAATTCAACGTTACTTGTGGAGGGTTTAATGAGTATTTTAGGGTCGGTCGTCTGGACATCGCTTGACGCAATAATAATTTTTGGATATTCCCTATCTTTTGATGCGATTATAACTACTGGTTCCGGTTTTTTCAATTCAGTTCTTTTATCCAAAGATTTATTCCATGTTTGGAAAGAATCAGGGATAGGAGCTAAAGTGTCGATATTCTCATAATCTTTAATCCTATGAACTTCAGGAATATTGTCTTTCGAGGCGTTGAAAGACGAAAGAAGTTTCGTATTAGCATAGGCTAACCGACGTTCTAATGTAGACGTTCTAGGTGGCGGTTGGGGTGGAACCTTTGGACGATCTTGACTATCTGTGCTTCCAAAACTCCGGAATGATTGTAGTGTAGCTGGTTGAAGAGACAAACGTTTCTGCGCTGTAGGTAAATCAGGTAGAACCTTAGGGTAATTCCTCTTTTTAATTGTCTGTAACGCGTCCTCAGCAGATAAAGGTTGAGTTTGTAGTCCTTCATCTCGTGAAGTAACATTAATATCATTTCTAAATGTAACTGGAGGAAGTATATTTATTACAGGCGGTCCACCTTCCATTTTTTCTCTGTAAAGTTTTTCATAATCTACATCTTTGACAGGATCTGATATGGAATGCTTGTGAGAAATAGTCAAAGGTTTATCTCTACCAACTGATAGCGTTACTACATTAGTGTATGTTTTGTTTTCGTTTTCTTTCTTACCGGTGTCGGGCTTAAAGTCTGTTTCGGTTTCAGATCGTTGCAACTGGTTGCTGGAATGTAATTGGTCTCCGCCATCAAATGATTTAGAGATTTCTATTGGTTCTTGTCTAAGAATTGAGTTTGTGCGGGCGGATGGAGTAGCATCAATAGCTACGGAAACCTTTTTAGACTTAATACTTTCTGTCGCTTTACTTTTTATGGAATCGGTGGATTTACTTGCTTGTCTAGTAATTTTGTGTGATGCTTTGTGACTACTTATAGAAGAGTGTGATCCCAAGGCCGAAGTGGATGTTGTTTTTTCTGACGTTTTGCCCTTACTGTAAGATTTGGATAAAAGATCTTTTGCATTTAGCTCTTCAACTTTCAGATGATCCTTTTTGGGTCTTTTGTTTTCTGAAAGTAATTCTTCCGACCTCGTGAACGGTATTGCAACACTTATTTTCTTATCTTGGGTTAAGTCTGAGTTAGATTTTCTCAATATACCGGGAGAACACCTATGCATAACTTCGTTTGCGATCCAATCGCGAACTTTAGTATGGGCGTCCAAAGTACTCGTAGATAAATGTCTGCGAAGTTGGAATCTTTCTCTGAACCCTCCAGAGTCATCACTTTTCGGTGTTTTACAAGGATCAGACTTTTTCTTGATCTTTTTACTCCCACTCCTCATTTTATTAAAACTCATGGATTTAATAACACTGCAGCCGTTTTTTAAGGTCTGTATTGCACTTTTATCATCTTTAGTGCTTTTTTGACCTATGACGTCAACTTCGCCAATTTCAGCTCTAGGCTGTCTTGTGTTCAGTACCCGTTCTCTTAATCGAAGTTTCCTCCTTTTGAAGTAAAGTATAGAGCACGTGGCGATATTTACTAAAAGGAAAAGAATTCCAAGAGAAACGACAAGCGTAATTGTAGCACTTGACGTTTTTACTGGCACAGATGGCAGTGGCTTCGGAGTTGTAGGCTTGCCTGCGGCTCCTTCCATTAGCCCCGTCGGTACAGCACGAGAGGGTGTTTTTATTGATTTTATCTCCCTAAATACCATGTCGGGGTCTGACCGTGTATCGGGTTCATAGTAGGATTGCACCCTACCGTAATTGATTGGGGTGTAGTACGATGGTGATTCGATTACGTGCGGTTGCCAGATTCTGTTCATTGGATCTGCAAGGGATAGGATGAATTATTTATTTTTTTGAGCGGATTTTAGCAAAAGGTCATGCAAGATATATTTTTTCTGATAAAACTTATTCTATTAAACTCGTCTATATACAAATTATACCTGAGCTCCTGACCGTTGGTTTAGGTCGATGCGTGGTAGGTGTGGGCGTGTACTCAAACATTGGATCCACAACGTACGTGCTCATCTTTTTTGGCAACGTGTCGATCCAAAAACTAGTGTAGTTTGACCGGTACAAGCTGCTGATGGACGGCGGCAGGTCTGTAATTTATAGACACGATCAATATTTGATGTCAGCGAAATAAAATGCCACGCTTACTATTTTTTTCTCCATTTTTGTGTGAGTCTTTAATAATTTTCTGGCCTATTGAGATCTTTGTTGCTTCTTTTCATTGATATATTTTGGAACCGGCATTAAACTTCATATACACCTGGTCGAAAGGGCCAGTGCTTTACGATTATACATGTCAAGGGTTAGTTCCATGGGCTATGGCCTCCTAAACTACATGTTAAATGTAATACTTCTAACTTAGCATAGTATTAATTTACAAGGTAAACAAAACTGTGCCACACTGATATTTTAAAGTGCAAGTAGAAAATTGGTAGTTCCGCTCTAGAAAACTTTTAATTACAGGAACTTGCTTTGAAATGTAGAATATCATTAAAGTTTAGATAGAGCTCGGGTAGGTAGTTGGAGTCCTTCTCGACATTTGTTTCAAACTTACTCGAGTAAAGCTGATTATTTTTTACACATTATTGATTGTCGGTAGTGTCATACTGTAAATAGTGATGGTTTAGGAACGCGATCGAGAAATCTTTGACGTCGTCTATTTTCTTAGCAAGTGGATCTACTACAATGCTCTTATGATCTTAGTCATCCGTATACTCACCAAGCCTCAAGTATGGTTGATGTGCGACGTCATACTCCGGCCAGTCGACATTGTACTGACTCTGTTGTTTGGGATCCTTTGTAAAATATTTATTAACGCTCTGGGTATTTGGAGATCTGAAACAATGTTATCATGTGTTATTCTTATGTTTTTTGTTGTTCATTTGATTGATGATGTCTGAATGATTTTGTATTCTAATCCAAGCAATAAGATTTGACTGTATCAGCTTAATGACAACGAAATCCACCAAAGGCTATCGTCACTCGGGGATATTATCGACATCATAAAACCAAAAGTCCACACAAACGAATATGAATGATCGGCTTTTTACACCTCGAAATACTCTATTTAAGATACAATGCAGTTCCCATAAAGTGAACTAAATATTATTGTATAAAACATACATACTCACACCCGCATGCCATCTGGGTAGGCAGAGATTATTGAGTGCCACAAGCAAGTATACTGACATACATCTTTGCTTCTTCAACATCCTTACATTTCCTCATAATAATATAATTATAAGTAGATATTATTTAATTTATCTCTTTCTTGTCTGATTAGTCGAACACTACTTCAATTTTATGCTCTAACTAATTAGTGGAAATTGTTTTGGATTGTGTACTATATTTTTCCTTTATATTTTTAATTGTAAATGTTCTGTATATTTCCCAAATAAAATAAAATAATTAAATATACATAAGTCGTTTATGGGTGCACCTCACTTAGCTTTTGCGGAGAACATCAGAATTATGATCTTTAATTGCAATAAATCGTAGCAAAAAGGATAGAATAAGAAACAATTCAAGTAAACAGCATAAATCAATCCAGCGGAACACTGGTGCAATGTTCTGTTTAGAAGCATTCCAGTATTTGGATATCGATTTTCTGTAAGGTAATGGAAGCACCTGCAAACCCTAGATTTAAGCTATATTTTCTTCCAAAATCAGTCCTGCGATAGATATTCAACTAGTTAGGTTATTCAACTAGACTTTTTAAAAGTAACGCCTAAATTATGATATATTATATATAATTAAGTACTTATAATCCACGATAGTTTAGAAGATGACGATCTTATTGTACAGAATCGTAATATAGAGCACTCAAGAGTCAATGCGTTCCTACGTCCACAAGCGTCAATTTGTATGAACAGTTTTCAAACGCATAAGTAAGTAAGCTATGAATACTTATTTATTTATTCAATTTCATAGTTTGTATAGGGCAGGGGTGACATAATCACGATATTTGAGAGAATAAACCGCGTTTTAAAATACAGATTAACAAAAAATCAGAAAGAGTAGTTTTCTTACTGATAAATTTAATTGCGGATGCAATCAAGCTAGGATCACATTGAGACTCAGTGCTGGCATTGGTGTACAGTTTTTGCAGTTTGTGGTAGGCCTTGTAAATATATAAAAAATGTGATTTTAAGACGTAAACTTACCCAATCTTTACAAAATTGGTCCACAGTCTCATCATAACCTCGCTGAGGAGTTTCTCCTGTTGGGTATACTCCTGGTGGAAATGGGTATTGGTACCTCCCAATGGTATTCCAAGAACATACGGCATCTCTTGTCCGTGGACGCTTTTGTTAAGCTATAAGAAAAAGATTAGTCATCATAATGCAAGACATATTACTGCCTCGTTAGTTCCTCGCCCTTAATGGGCAAGTGCTATCCAAATTTTTTAGGCTAAAAAAATTGTTTTAACTATCGGGAAACTAAGAAGTACATAGTCTAGGGACAAGCCTTATAAATGGCAATATGCTTAACTTTTAAATGAAAGTTTTTTTACAAACTTTGGAGAAAATTCCAGTGATTTTTTATGTAATTAATTATTTTTAAGTCTAAAAGTCCAACGAGATGAACTAAAAACTAACTATTCTCCCAAAAAGCGACCTAATAACGGACGTGTATAGGCCGCTATAAAACTAGAAAATGTTATCACGAAGTAATGATTGACCCGGCGACATAAAAGGCCAACTGCATTTGATGTCACAGCACATCATCATTGGAAGTGAAACAATACGCTACACAATGTGCATTGAGGATGGGGAACAAAAAGAACCCATTATACACATACATACATAACCTCACGCCTGTATTCCCCGAAGGGGTAGGCAGAGGTGCATTTCTGCACCCACATTTCGCCAGATATGTATCAGTCCCACGTAATAGGGGGCGAGCCTATTGCCGTTTTTCGGGCACATTTCCAGACTCCGTGCTGTTACTGAGAATTTTCTAATGGAAAAATCCAATAACACTTTGCCCGACCCGGGAATCGAACCCAGGACCTCTAGATTAAATGCATAATATGTTGATAAAAAGCAGCAAGAAAGCAGTGATGGCCTCGAGGTTTAGGCGCGTGGTCGAGAATTTCGGCGGTCGCAGGTTCAAACCCCAGGCACACACCTCTGACTTTTCGAAGTTATGTGTGTATTCACAATGAATCATCACTTGCTTTAACGGTGAAGGAAAACATCGTGATAAAACCTGCACACCTAAAAGTTCTTAGGAATTTCTTAGGTGTGTAGTCTGCCAACCCGCACTAGGCCAGCGTGGTGGACTAAGGCCTAAACCCTCTCAGTTGTAGAGGAGGCCCGTGCCCAGTAGTGGGACGTATATGGTCTGATAATGAATATGTTGATATGGAAAACGTCATAAAAACTTTTTTATTTTTTTTATTACGTCATTGTGTTTTCAATCACCGTAACTATTACCAGTCTTAGTTTTCGATCACTGTCTTTTTACATTCTGTATAAGCACTACAGAGCCGTTTCATTACGTACAGAGTTAAGAGGTTTTTAGAATGTTTTACGGATCTCTATGAATTGAGAGCGCTTCTTTTTTTCTGGACGCAACGCTTCAGCCAACACCTGTTGAAGAGTGAAACTTTGGAAAGCAACTTGAAAATTCCCCGCTCGCCATTCGATGCCTCCTTTGTCTTTTTCGATGGCTTTAAGTCGAAAACAATAGGCTAGCTGCCGTCGAAATGGTGTTTTACGGTTTCAAGTGTATCATTTTTAAAATGGGCTATTTTTATGGAGTTCGTGTTACATTTCACCTTTATAAATGTACTAATAGATACAATCATTATCATCATTACCAGCTATTATACGTTCCACTGCTGGGCACGGGCCTCCTCTACCATTGAGAGGGTTTAGGCCTTAGTCTACCAGGCTGGCCTAGTGCGAGTTGGCGGACTACAACGTCTAAGAAATTCCTAAGTACTTTTAGATGTGCAGGCTTCATCACGATATTTTCCTTGACCATTAAAGTAAGTAATAATTCTTTGTGAATATACACATAACTTCGAAAAGTCAGAGGTGTGTACCTGGGGTCTGTACCCGCAACCGCCGAGATTCTCGACTGCGCGCCTAAACCTTGAGGCCATCACTACTTGATAGAAACAATCGCAGAATTAAAACAGCCGAATGCAGATATGACGTTTTGTAGATTCTTTAACGAGTATAGTATTATTTATACAACGATGGAAAAACGTTTGTGATTTATGGTAAAATAGCACATTATCAGCTCACAAAAATCAACCATCACTAATTAATTAATTGGAATTTTTGGTGTCGCGTAATAAGGTCTCATGAAAAAATTAACAATTTTAGCCTTACCTAGAAATCAAACCGATTAATTTTACAAATCATATTATGCATCAGAACAAACGAAGAAGTCTATAAAAAATCTCTGTATTTTGACGTAAGAAGCACCACATTAAGTTTGCAGTAGTAACTTTGGCGAGTCAAACTTTATATTAGTTCACTTGATAACATTTCCAATTTAAATAGTCAATTGAGGAACGTAATTTTGCAAAGTTCCACCATAACTAGGTTTTAATTTAGGAATTTTTGAAGTATATATTTTATTTTATGTTAGGCTACGTGTTTGGAATTATACAATAGCACTGATCTTGATCACACTGACCCAAAACCTGATCTACTGTATACCTATCCCTTCAAAGTCAAAGTCAAATTATCTTTATTCAAATAGACTTCTACAAGTTCTTTTGAATCGTCAATTTTACACTTTTTAATATTTTTTAAACTATTTGAAAAAAAATGAAAATCTAATATAATATATGTATTTATATTTCCTTCACCCTAAAACAGCAATAATTTATTATTAATACACACAAAACTTTATTATCAAGATAACACTGATGTAAATTAATATGACACAGTCCATCAGTTACTGATTCAATTCAGATAGTTGTATACGAAGTATATATAGCAGGGAGCATAGCTAATGAATAGCCTGCTACCAAAAGACCATTTTCCAAAGTCAGCTGACGGGAATATCAGACCCTACAAAAAGCGTTCTGGTTTCAAGAAAACGATCGAACATGCAGCTTTACTCAGAACATGCTCAGTTTACTGATTTGAAAGTAAAAAACTTACTTTTCAAATCTTCAAGGATAATAAAAATACATACATACATAAACTCACGCCTGTATTCCCCGAAGGGGTAAGCAGAGGTGCATTTCTGCACCCATATTTCGCCAGGTATATCAGTCCCACGTATTAGGGGGCGAGCCTATTGCCGTTTTTCGGGCACATTTCCAGACTCCGTGCTGTTACTGAGAATTTCCTAATGGGAAAACCCAATAACACTTTGCCCCACCCGGGAATCGAACCCAGGACCTCTAAATCGCACGGCACATACTTGTACCTCGAGACCACGAGGCAGTAAAAATTATGTCTGATAATTAAGACCTAAAGAAATGAGTTCTAATAAACATGCTGTCACTTACAGGAGCATAATCTGTGCTGACAGAGTTGTGGCCAAACACGTAGAAGTAAGATTGTCGATTCGCCTTGGACTGGTAGTTTGCAAATCTGATGGCTGGCGCCAAGGTCCTAGCATCGCTCAGAAGGTTCAGTATTACGTCACGATTGGTTTCCACGCTCCAGCTCTGTGGGTTCAATTTTGATGGTGCATATCTAGAACAATTAATATCACAATAGAAACAATAAAAAATCTGTGTATAATTGAGAAGCAATAATTTTTTATGGGTCTGTCACCAGTCAACATAATCATGGCTGCTTGTTCGTTACTGGTTTCAAGTAGCTACCAGGTTACTAAAGAGAGGGGTTGGCCAATAAAGTAAGCGATAACTGACTGGTAACATAGATTTTTCACGACACATCCAACTCTGTAACTCCTGTGCTCCAGGACTAACAGCTGCACGCACAGTATTGACGCCGAGCAATGAAGCTCAGCAGATCTAAAGGAACCTAATTTGCCATGATCCCGCAACGAAGTTATGTCAGAAATACGATATAAGAGAGGAGTTGGAAACGAAGAGTTGTCCACTTCCCTCCACAGCAAAGTAGGAGACAAAACGGTGGCATACATGTAATAACTATTATTCAAAGAGTTTATGTAACAGGTTCGAGATAAAAGTCTTTTCGTCGTGAACATTTCGTAAAACAAAAAACAAAACACCCAACAGTCACATACATAGTTCTGGCCCCACACTAGCATGCAAGTCCTGTGTCGTGAGTATCAGAAACTACGAGAGACTTTTCGGTCTCACAAACACCCAGACCCGAAACAAATATTTGTGGATCATACAAACATTTGTCTCAGTGCGATCGGATCGAACCCGCTGCCTCTCGTTTCGTAAGTTGGTGTCTAGCCAACTGCGCCACGAGGCTAACAAACTATATTCTAATACATAAAATGAAAATATGTACTCACTCTTTTAAAATAAATTTTAATGCCTCCTTTTCAGCCCCTTCATATATTATTTTAGCGTATTTCTTTATAAAATCATCTCGTTGATTCTCTAATACGCCGTGATCAAGCGCAATCACTCCAAAATCGTGATAGCTCTCCAATTCCGTCACCCCACTTAATAACTGATACCTATGAGAAAGGAAAAAAAGAGATAGCAAGGAGCCGAATAATGACCTGCCCTTTATTTCAAGGGCTTAAAATCTAAACTGTTGAGTAGTGATAACTGTTTTTAGTAATAAAAATGAACTAAGTAAGGTTTCTATCATGATGACCAATTTCTGACAAACCAATTTTTATTTGTATTACGTAGTACTGAAAACACAGCCTTGTTTAAGATAGTAACTAATTATGAGATCACAAATAACCTAATCCTTAAATGTCACTTGATAAAAAAATATACTGACTTTTGATCTCTTTGCCTACTCCTTCAGGGAATATAGGCGTAAGTGCGTATGTATGTAAAATAATTATTTATATCACATACATAACCTCACGCCCTGTATTCTTCGAAGGGGTAGGCAGAGATGCATTTCTGCACCCACATAGCCAGGTATGTATCAGTCCCACGTAATAGGAGGCGATTCTATTGCTGATATTTTCTGCAGACTCCGTGCTGCTACTGAGAATTTCCTAATGGAGAGCCCAATAGCACTTTGCCCTACCCGGGAATCGAACCGGGGATTTGAATCCCACGGCACATACTTGTACCGCGAGATTACGAAGCAAAATTAATCATAAAAAGTAGAATTTCCATACAAAAGTTATACGTTGAAGTAAATAGAAACACTTGAAGATATAATTTACGAGTATACCATGTAAAAACAACAAAACAATTTTCAAAGAAGTCAAACTTCTATCTGAGATGCGATATTGAATAAATACTTCAACTTTTCATCGAGCTTTACGTAGAGCATTATCGACGGAGCAAGTTTTGTTCAAAAGTAACTCACTGTAATAGAGTCAGGGATATTGTTCTTGTAAAAGTTAACTTTTTTCCAGATTTGGATTGATAACACTTTTTTAAAGAATACTATCTCCATTTTTTTAAATTTTAACGCTTAAATGAGTTTAAAATTAACAATAGTCTGGTATGACCAACTTACCTAATAGGTTATGTTTTATAGAACATCGGCCCAATTCCATAGGTGATTTTATAGGATCAATGAATTTTTTTCCACGACATTCGTCACCAAAGTTATAAAATTTTGTCTACTCTACAAATACATTTTCTAAACATAGAAAGTGACAAAACGTGTTTCCTCTTTCTTAGATTTAAGTGAATCGTGACGAAACATTTTAGCAGGTTAGCATTAGCGTGTAACATTTGAAGATTGAAATGAGTCTATTGTCTCTTACCTACCTGTTGTCACTTTTCCGACCCAAAAACATATCGTAACAATCTTAAGCTATATTTTTGGTTATTATTTATTTATTTGACACTTATAAATAAATAAAAAACTACATACATAGAAAGGTACAAATGACGGCTTTATCGCACATGGCGATCTTTTCAAGACAACCAATAGGATGGACTTTCTGAAGGGATTTATTGGGATGTAATTTTAAGATTAAAGTAGAGATAATTTTGTTGTAATTATTATAACTAAAGGGCGTGGACTTACTTGCTCAACAAGTTCGGGAAAGCGTCCATAGTTTTCGCCGGCTCGCTAGGTATGAATGAACCGGCAACCACCGGGCCGAGTGGTGTCTCAAACTCACGCGACAGCAACTGCACTTTCTTGATTTCCGATAATCTGGAAACAAAATATAAATACAAATACATACTCACAACTTGAGAAAGGTGGCGGGTAGCGGATGGATAAGGGCTGCTCAACACCGGGATGGTTGGCGCCTACTTGGGGAGATCTTCGTTCAGCAGTGGACGGCGATAGGCTGAGAATATAACTGTAGCCCCGAAAGATAGGCAGAGGTGCATTTCTTCACTCCCATTTCGTTAAATGTGTTTTTAAGTTCAACATAATAAGGGGCGAGTCTATGACCTATTTTCAGGCACATTTCTAGACTCGGTGCTGCTACCGAGATGAAAACAATACCGCAGCGTATTATACAATGTCATTAAATTTAATTTTATAAAATATTTGTTTTAACAGACTTTAAAGGATTTTTTTAAATCATCGCACTTACGGCACAGAGGATGAATAAAGCCCGATTTTATAGCCCTAGTTCAGACTACAACACTGAGAGTGGCGTGATCCGATAGAGTTCTTGGTAATATTAACAATTATTTTATATTCGAATATATCCAGATGGAAATTATGAAAGCGTTTGCTATTACATACATTGCTTATTTTGTTTTCGTTTAAAAGCCTGAGTCTGAAATATCCTTTCAGTATTATTGTTAATTAAAACAATTTAAATTCTGGCCATTCGTAATTATACTGAAGTTTAGAAATAATGAGCCAGTTTGCCTATGTTTGTTAATATGAACTAATTTATTTAAATGGCATGCGATCAACAGACTCCGAAATCAATTCACGCGTTGCAAAAGTTATTATTAAAAGCTGACGTAATACATAAACAAGCAAAACTACGACATCGATTGTCTCGTCATATATGTATGTACGGTACGACCTAAAATATTATACATGTATATTAGTCGGTTTAAGTCGTGATGGCCTCGAGGTTTTGAACGCAGTCGAGAATCTCAACGGTCGCGGATTCAAATCCCAGGCACCCACTTCTAACTTTTCGAAGTTATGTGTGTATTCACAATGAATTATCACGTACTTTAACGGTGAAGGCAAACTTCGTGATGAAACCTGCACACCTAAAAGTTCTTAGGTGTGTAGTCCGCCAACCCGCACTAGGCCAGCGTGGTGGACTAAGGCCTAAACCCTCTCAGTTGTAGAAGAGGCCCGTGCTCAGCAGTGGGACGTATATGGGCTGATAATTGAATGAATGAAATTAGTCGGTTTTCCGCCAAGAAATTGTCAGCAGAAGCACGGAGTCTGGAAACAAGGCGGTAAAAATGTAATAGGCTCGCCCCCTATTGCGCTGGACTTAAATAGTTGTCGAAAAGGGAAGGGCCGTGGGAAAAGGAGTGAAAAGTGTTTGCGTGCGTACTAACGGTTTTTTCTGTAAGCAGCTCATGAGGTTCCTAGAGTTGGGGCTGCAGCCAAGACTTTGTGCCACCTGCAGCGTGTATTGAGCTGGGTCATTGGTCATCGCCCAGTCTGATAGAGCCGTTCCTGACATCAGTATGGCTCGGTGGAATAAACCTGAAATTAAAAATGCTTCGTTTGTAAAAATTGGCAATTGATGTTTTACTCTTATTTCTTATTTTTCAATAAGGAATTTTAAGGGTTTTCATCAAGACAAAACTGGTGGAATTCTTTAAAAAATGTAACAAGGTAACACATTAAGTTTTTGGACTAGGGCATATATATAACTCTAGAAAGAAGCCGGTCTAGTAGAATTACAAAAGCTGGTAAGATATTAACATAGGATCCAATATTGTATTAATAGTGCCTCTATCAAGAATAATGAACATATTTGATGTAAAGTCTCCAGACGTGAAACAAATATTAGCTGAATATTAGATTACTGTAGAGAGTCGCGTTCTGTGGAGGTCACAGCACGGTTTTAGAGTTTCGCAATTTAAATACTAACAGGCTATACCCTAAGGGGAAACCAAGGTTTTCCTCGCGTCAAACTTGATTATCATATTTTTCTGGATAAAAGTGGTAGGCTGATAGAAAACCATCTGTCGTTATGCTATGTGCGGAATCTGAAAAAACGTGTTGTCATGTAGAAACCTTGTGCTGATACAGATGGACGGGTACGGCAAGGCCAAACAAGTATTAGATGGCGTGTATGCATAGAGTTATGCTAGAAAAAGAAGTGATTGCATCATTTATCAGAGGTTTTAGATTGGATTCCTGGATCGGTATATGTATGTGTATATTCAGCTGATTAACATGTTAAAGCCTACCATTAGATATAGGCGACAGCATCAAAAAATTGACGCACGCAGCACCAGTCCCATGGCCCATCAACGTCACAGAGTTGGGGTCTCCATTGAGGTCTTCTATATTGTCTTTGATCCATTGGAGCGCTGCTAACTGGTCCAGGAGACCGTTGTTACCATACACATGTTCGGTGAGACTTGGCTTCATGAATCCTGAAATTAAGAAATCTTATGAAATTTCACGTCTGAAACATGTGTGTTATATGGGTTTGGGTATCGGTAGATTCCAAGATCATCATTATCATCATCATCAGCCCATATACGTCCCACTTCTCATATACGGGCCTCCTCTACATCTGAGAGGGTTTAGGCCTTAGTCCACCACGCTGGCCTAGTGCGGGTTGGCGGACTACACACCTAAGAAATTCCTAAGAACTTTTAGGTGTGCAGGTTTCATCACGATGTTTTCCTTCACCGTTAAAGTACGTGATAATTCATTGTGAATACACACATAACTTCGAAAAGTCAGAGGTGTATGCCTGGGGTTTGAACCCGCGACCGTCGAGATTCTCGACCGCGTGCCTAAACCTTGAGGCCATCACGACTTATTCCAAAATATTAATATAAAATCACAACACTGACTTTGATTTGTTTTCTTATAGCAATCTATTATACTTTATATCAACATATTTTCTGATGCATTTTTAAATATACATTTAAAAAGGATACATGAATACTTATTATTGTGACTGGCCGAATAAGGTCTTTGTAAGGGTATTATGATTGTCTCAAACAGGTCGACTTGAGCGATAACACCGCAAATTGTATTTCAGATCCGTTTGTATATTGTTATGCTATTTTTTTAGTGTGCAATATAAAGTTTTTATATAAATAAATGACAAAACGTTCACTTTTACATACATACATGAACTCACGCCTGTATTCCCCGAAGGGGTAGGCAGAGGTACATTTCTGCACCCACATTTCGCCAGGTATGTATCAGTCCCACGTAATAGGGGGCGAGCCTATTGCCGTTTTTCGGGCACATTTCCAGACTCCGTGCTGTTACTGAGAATTTCCTAATGGAAAAACCTTATAACACTTTGCCCGACCCGGGAATCGAACCTAGGACCTCTAGATCGCACGGCACATACTTGTACCGCGAGACCACGAGGCAGTCATATATCAATATAGAGTTTTTAAATAAATAAAGGCTAGCACTGACATCAAATGACAAAACGTTCACTTTTACTTTCCAGAATAAAATACAACCTTTTAGAAACAGACATATAGCAGAATTCTCATTACTTTGTCAGTTTATTAAGCATTTAGGATTCCTAAATTTAAAGTGTTGAATTTCCCTTGAAAAATTAGCTTAATCCTTTAAAAAGACTTAGCAGCAGTCGCTGCACTAAGCTTAGCTTGTGTAAGGCTTAGAGCGCCAATTCCTCTGCCATTTATGTTTAAACAGTTTGGGCTTACCAAAAACTAGTTGAGGCGCATAGTTTTGTTTGTGAATTTAAATGAAGGAAATCCAAGTTATATAAAATGGTTTCTTATGTTTACGGGAAAGTTAGAAAATAAAGTAGAAATATTTTTACTAATATCATAGATTAAGTAGTGATGGCCTCGAGGCTTAGGTGCGCGATCGAGAGTCTCGGCGGTCGCAGGTTTGAACTCCAGGCACACACCTCTGACTTTTCGAATTTGTGTGTATTCACAATGAACCATTACTAACTTTAAGGAAGGAAAACATCGTGAGGAAACCTGCACCTAAAAATTCTTAGGAATTTCTTTTTGCATTTGGATCCGGTGGTAGCATTAAAATAATACGTGACGTTTCGGAAATACACAAGGTCCATCTCGTTATTTACTTTAAAATAATAATTATAAGATATTATGTATTTCCTGATGAAAACTAAAAATAAATTATAAAAAAACCGTAAATATTTTTATACAAATTATAAAATGAACCATAGTTGAATTATAATATAATAATAAAAGATTTTTCTTTTCTGTATTGATTTGTCATAAGTGCTATTTGATTGCCTACGTGACCAAATAAAGCAATTTCATTTCATTAAGTGTTTAGTCCACCAACCCAAACTAGGCCAGCGTGGTGAACTAAGGCCTAAACCCTCTCGGTTGTAGCGGAGGCCCGTGCCCAGCAGTAGGATGTATAAGGGATGATGATATCTATAGATCATAGATTAATTACTACTAGAAATGCGTCTATGATTAATGAAACTAAGATCTGTTTTGATATCGGAGCTCCAAAATCTTCTTGTAAATTTTGCGGAGTATCTATTAAGAGCCTCGATAGGACCCAGTAGTACGTACCTAATATCCCAAGTCTGAAGTTGACAGTGATGACCATGATGTTTCCGTACGACGCCAATATTCGACCGTCATACGGGTTTCCCGAACTCCATTCGAACGAGTCGCCGTGTATGAACACGAGTACTGGAAACTTTTTCGACTTTTGCTCTGAAACAATATAAAATAAAATATGAAAAAGAAATACTACATTTAACCCATTCCTGCCCACTGTCCTATTTTTAGGACACTATATTCAATTTTGTTTTGTTTTTATGGCTCTTATTTTCATTGCTTCTGATGAAAAAGGAAATTTTACACTATTTTTCTAATAAAAAATTTTTTTTTCGCTGTAAAAAATGTTAAGGTGATTTCAATGTAATTTTTAAAAATTTATAATATATTCGACTCCGGAAGAGCATTATGATTCGACTTCATATATCGCGAAAAATTTGGTGTTTTTTTTATAATATATTTTTTCTTAGTGTATTAATAAGAACTTAATTTGTACATTTCACCAAAAAATTCAAATTTTTTCGCTTCTTGGGAAGTAAAGGGTTAAACATCCAATAGTCAAATACATAGTTCTACTCCCATACTAAGAAGGAGTGTGATCGTATAGTCGATTTCTTCGACAATTCGACCCTTTTTCGAGTCAATTACTGCACCAATTTGTCACTTATTAAAAGTATTTTTTTTGCTTATACCACAATAAAATATAAATACTAATTATTGTTTGAGTAATATTACCGACATTCAGTCTTGGTGCGTATAACCTTGTTATATATTACTTCTACATTGACATAATATAATAACATTTGACTTGGCAATAAAAAATACTGATTGGTGAAATATCTCTTTTGAATTACCGTAGGATTAGATTACATTTTTTCTAAAACAGATTTATCAGAAACAATCAAAAATGAACTCTGAAATCTTAGTATTAACGAATATTATATATAAAAGATGGATTGGTAAATAAGTCATTTTTATATCAGCTACGTCCACAGGGAAGATTATAGAATAAATAAAGATTAGCTTACGGAAGAAATGAAAGCCAGAAGAAATTCAAAAATTCCTCGGCCAGAAGATATAGATTAACTTAATTTCCGATACGTCGGCCATTTTTGATCCGTATCAGCATTGGAATACAAAATAGCGAATAAATTGATTAGGTAAACTTCAGCTGAATTTGGACTGGATTTTAACCTCGTCAGCTGTTCTAGACCTATGATCTCTTTATTACTAAATTATTATTGCTCAATTACCGTGAAGAAAAGTATCATTAGGAAATCGGCATGCCTTCATTGGAAGTTTGAAGTTCTGTGATGCTCAATTTTTTGCGCACTAGGCAAGTGTGGTACATTACGGCCAAAATTATATTCCAAAAGCGGTATGGTAACCAAGAATAGGACAAATAATATTAGATATTAAAAAAAAGAGGCGATACAACTCCGAGCTCCGCCTGAGTGCAATTTATTTTGTGTACTATATAAAATCCGAAAGCATTTTTTTAAACAAGCAATTATATAATAATATACCTATATGTACTTGCCATACGGTACCTGTATTCTCAATTGTGCTACCCTATTGTCGTTTTTTGCGCACAATTCCAGACTCTGTGCTGCTACTAAGAACTTCCCAATAGAAAAACAAAATAACACTTTCAACGACATGCGAATCGGACCCGGCACCTTGGGACCACGAGAAAGATTTCATCATCATTATCATGATTAGATTTAATAGGTATTGTTTTTTAGGAAGAAATTGTTTTTTTGGTTGTTATGATGATGCTTGATGATTCCGATTTAATTTTTCATTTTTAGCTACTCGCATACTAGCTTGTTTGATAACAGATAAAAACATTTAAAATTAATAATAATGATAGAAATAAAAATAGCAGTCAGTTTTTTATAAAATTATTAATACAAGTAACGACATCTGTTGTCCCTATTGTGAACTTTTTGTGCTGTGGATAAACTAAACTTTACGTTAGCAGAGACGGTTGCTTAAACTGAATTCAGGCTGCTTTCGAAATAGTTCCAACTGAACAATACAGATGGCACTGTAATAATAATTCAGATTAAAATTTAAAAAAATATCCTAATTTTTGGATATATTTTCTTTGAGCTGATGGTAGTTATGTGGTGTTAAAAATAAAGAGCTTTTTTATATACCTTTACCTTTTTTATATAATACCACAAAGCGATGAAAAGATCAAATTTCATCCTGTATGCAGAACTATTCGTAGCAGTTAACGAGTGTGTGCGTACGTTGGCGCCTACGCGACCGCCCCGGTTTCCGGCGGGAATGTTTTGGTCGTTTTATTGCGCGTGAAGTGTTCTTTGAAGTCAAATGTACACAACTGATCATTATACCTACATATATAGGTTACTATAATGAAGTGATAGCCTTGTACAATGGGCACGCGGTGGAGACAAAAATCACAGGCACATTATCATCATCAGCCTAAAGACGTCCACTGTGGACATAGGCCTCCCCCAAAGATCCCAGCCCCGCTTTTACGAAATTCCAAAGATTACCTACCCTGAACTAAATATGAAAGTATAGTGCCTATTTATATTAATAAATAGGCTATTTATTTATTTATTAGGCTATTTATTTATATTAATAAATATGCACTATATTCTCATATTAACAATTATGCTTGGGATGAAGAACATAACAACCTAATAAATAAAATTGATTAACTGCACTTGGGACCACACGTTTTAAAACCTCCGTCACAGAGAGCGAGTAAAAAGTCTAACGAAGACCCAATTATTCAAACTCTGCCTCTTTCGTATTCCCAATTTCATAATTTCAGCATTCTATACCTACGAGCATTACCATTAAGATTATTTTGTCGCTCTATCCCACCACACACCCGCCACTGTAACTCCTGTGCGCCAGGATCAACAGCGGCAGGCACAGTATTGACGGCGAGCAATGAAGCTCAGCGAATCTAAGGGGACCTGAATTTGTTATAGTCCCGCAACGAAGTTATTCAGAAAGACAAAGGATCAATTAAAGGAGGAGTTGGAAAACTAAGAGTTGTCCGCTTCCCTTCACAGCAAAGCGCGTGATAAAACATTGATCTATGAGGTTCCACCCTCACATAAAAAAAAGACAATTACACTTAATTAAATTAGACGCAATTAACGCACCACGTGTAAATAACTATATGAGATTTATTGAATAAATTTGACCTAAGGTGGGAGCTGCTATGTAGACTTCAGGCATGCCAAAAAGCACGGAAGTTCTTACTAGATTCAACGAGGTCTGTATAATAAACAAAGTTACCTGATAGTTTGAGTACTGAACATAAAATAATGAATAGAACCAACCGTCACAAACTCAAATCTGATTCCAAACAAAGATATGAGTCCTGTGTCTAGTCTGCCGTTACGTAGGTAACGTATCAGAAACTACGAGACACTTTTTGGTCTCACAAATACACTGACCTGTAGCAAACATTTGTTGATCGCACAAATATGTATATGTCGGAGGAGGAGGGGCTTTCAAGTGTTTTTGAAATGTGTGACTCCGAAACTAGCTGTGTGAATTGCTATTATTTTTCTACAGGCGCTTTTAGAAATATTGCGCACCTTTGACAGCCCCGTGGCGCAGTTGGATAGACACCAGCTTGTGAAGCGGGAGGCCGCAGCTTCGATATCTGCACTGAGATAAATGTTTGTGTGCCCGAAGAGTGTCTGGTTGTTTCTGATGCCCATGACACAGGACTTGTTACTTAGTGTGGGGTCAGTACCTACTATGTATATGGCGAAATATTAGACTGTCTCGTGATCTTAACAAGTATGTGCCGTACGATCAATTTTTTTGAAATGTGTGACGTCATCATTGTTGACGTCACAATTATTGGTTTCATGATGATTATTCATATTTTGTGTTTTCCTTAGGAAAACGTTATTGGTTTCATGATGATTATTTTTATTTTGGGTTTTCCTCACGAAAACAACTGACAAAGCTGATAGCCCAGTATTGTTAAGAATAGCAGTGACATCGTTATTATTGGATATGACTTAGGGACCTTCAAGAAAAGAGCCTATATTTTCCTCTAAGGCCGGCAACGCACCGATGATTCCTCTGGTATTGTGGGTGTCCATGGGCGGTGTTGACCACTTAACATCAGGTGGCTCACTAGCTCGTTTGCCTCCTTTCCCATTTAAAAAAAAAAAAAAAAAAAAATCATTTTGAGAAGTGATTTCAACAATCAACTTCAATCAAAATTCCTTTATATTTCCCAATACATCGGATGTTTACTGTGCGCGCGTAGACGGACGAATGCTTTGCTCCGCTGCAGCGGGCAGCTATTTATGGACACTGTAGTGGGGCGATAGCTTGTGAGTCATTCCTGTAAGAGCCTCTTCATGCAAGATGACATAGCTCTCAGTACATGGATTTGCACCGTTATATATAACTCGGAGCGGAAATCTGACCACCAGCATCTCGTTTCACATTCACCAGCAAACAACTGCACCGTAGCCTTATCTCAAAAAAAAAAAAAAAAAACAATTGTCTTGAAAAACATATGTTTGAAGCGTGATTTGAATGACTATTTTAAAATGTGATTTTAAGTGGTTGTTACCAAGACTGTATTATCATTTGCCTATTTAAACATTTTTTCCTATCCAAAAATCCCAGTGTAAAATTCAACTCGAGCTACAGCTTACGTCGTTGTGTAGCGTAACGTGCCATTCACAAAAGGTATAAGTTGAAATTTTCACGTGATTTTCTCGAAAACAAAGGCCCGTTGAGGAACAAAGAGCGGTTAAACAATGAACGCTGACTGAAGCCAACTGCGGGGTGAGATGTCGCTCTACAAATACTTTTATATTGTCCGAAAAATACAACAGTTAAGGGGGAGAATACTTTCTATACTAATATAATCCATGTAAATAAATACACCCAACAGTCACATACATAGTTCTGACCCCACAATAGGATACAAGTCCTGCGTTGTATCAGAGACTACGAGAGAATTTTCGGTCTCACAAACACCCAGACCCGAAACAAATATTTATGGATCACACAAACATTTGTCTCGGTGCGGGGATCGCACCCGCGGCCTCTCGTTTCGCAAGCTGGTGTCTAGCCATCTGGGAAGTCGTGATGGCCTTGAGACACACACATCAGACTTTTCGATATTAATTGAGTCATCAGTCCATATACGTCCCACTGCTGTGCACGGGCCTCCTTTACAACTGAGAGGGTTTAGGCCTTAGTCCACCACGCTGGCCAAGTGCGGATTGGCGGACTACACACCTAAGAAATTGCTAAGAACTTTTCGGTGTGCAGGTTTCATCACGATGTTTTCCTTCACCGTTAAAGTACGTGATAATTATTTGTGAATACACACTAGTCAATTGTGTACTCGCAATGAATTACTACGTATTTTAACGATGAAAGAAAACATCGTGAGAAAATCTGTAATACTACAAATTCTTGGACTAAGGTCTAACCTCTCTCAGTTATAGAAGAAGTGTCCAGTAATTGTATATATAAGGGCTAATATAGACTCTCAGTTGTAGAGGAGGCTCGTGCCCAGCAGTGGGACGTATATGGGCTGATGATGATGATGATGAATATAGACAATCCTCTCAGATACCTATAGTAGAAGTAATATTATTCTACTAGTAATATTAATTTGAGAGTAACGGATGTCTGTCTGTCTGTCTGTTACGCTTTCACGCCTGATACACAGAACCAATTTGAATAATTTTTGGTATTGAAATAGACAGAACATTTATCTCGGTGCGGGGATCGAACTCCCGGTCTCTTTTCGCAAGCTGGTGTCTAGCCAACTGCGCCACGAGGCTGTCAAAAGTATCAAGTAAAAGGAAAATTGCAATGTTAAAGTTGCAGATAGTTATGTATTTTTTCTGGCACGGCAAAGTGAATCCACTGTACCTGATGGTAAGCACAGTGGAGTCCAAAAAAATAATACCGACCAGCGAGAAACGATATGATCACCCGCTGGTCGACACAATCATGCCGGCCCGCACAAATGCTTCTTCACGCTTCGCTTAAAGGATCCAGGATCATAGGAAAGAGGGAACACGTGAGACGGCAAACCATTCCACAGCTTGATGGTGCGGCAAAAGTAAGAGTTTGCGATTTTTTTAGTTCGAGCCGCGGTTGTTGTGACCATAAAGCTGTGGCTTCGCATGCCCGCACGCGTGGTTCTGGTGAGGGAAGTAGAGGATGGGACAAGGTTAAACAATTCTTCAGAGCATTCACCATGGTACAGACGGTCTATCCTTTTAATAATTACGTCTTTATCCGATCCACATTCTTGTATCGTTTACGCATCTGTCAACGAGAGTATAATGGCTTTTGTAATCTCCAAGATCAAAGACTAAAGCGATGAAAGTCAAATCATATCACAAGGATACTCGAAGTATTTTTATTTATTTATATATTCTTTATTGTAAACCATATAATAAGAAAACAACATAGTTGCTTATAACTCTAAATAAGGTAGTGTATAAATGGCGGCCTTATCGCTGTCGGCGATTTCTTCCAGTCAACCGTTAGATGGACTGGAGAGATTGGAAGCATAGAGTGGGTGGTCAGAACTTACGTAAATGCTTGAAATTAAAAAATAATAATAATATGATGTACGCAAAATGTTTAAAGATAGATAACATTAAACATACTTTATAAAGTATGTCGTTTATAAAGTAGCAACGCAGTTAATATATTACATTTGATATAATAAAGCGAAAAATATACTTTTTGGTAGTGGAAACTATTGGGTATTTTTCAGAAATAAATATATAATTATAACAAAATTGATGTTTTTTATTTTAAAAGTATTGAAATTTGCTTATTGCTATTCAATTTATAAAAGGAGATTAAGCCAACTATTAATATTATTTGGAAAAATATGCCATTTTTATGTACATATAATTATCGGCAGCTGGTATATACTTTTTAATGTATTACCCAGCAATATATCATAAAGTTCCCAGCAATTTTTAAAACAAATCTTACAGCAGATGAAAATAATAAGGAAAAAAAATGTGCTGTATAACAAATAATTGTATGTCCATATACATATTTTATTACATTTCTTATTTCTTTCTATTCTTTTAATATGATTTCTGGATTGATTTCAATTCATACAAATATTAATCGAACATTATACATACATACATACATTACCTCACGCCTATATTCCCCAAAGGGGTAGGCAGAGATGCATTTTTGCACCCACATTTCGCCAAGTATGTATCAGTCCCACGTAATAGGGGGCGAGCCTATTGCCGTTTTTCGGGCATATTTCCAGACTCCGTGCTGCTACTGAGAATTTCCTAATGGAAAAACCCAATAACACTTTGCCCGACCCGGGAATCGAACCCTGGACCTCTATATCGCACAGCACATACCTGTGCCGCGAGACCACGAGGCAGTTACATTATATTAAGTACATATATTTTCAATATCCGCGCCTTAAGGTTTCTTATCCAAAGCCCTTTACAAGCTTTGAGCTCATTTATCTGTTGTTTATGTGCGATGGTGAATGAAATAAGACAAGACTCAACTAGGCTGACTACCGGTAATTAATTGTGCTGATATTTATAGCTTTTATTGTAAAAGAAGTGGACATAAAGACCTTTATATATATTAGAGCAAACAAAGAATATAATATACAGGATGTATCCAGACCGTGATCGGAAAATAAGGGAGGTAATAGCTACGGTGTTTAGGAATCCATTAGCGTTAAAAAAATCCCGAAAAAAATTAAAAAAATTACGTATTCCTAATAACCACATACATTTAAAACTTATGGTTGTATGAAGTTTATTACAAGCATATCACACTTGTATCTTTGAGAGGCAAGAAGAGGTGTGTTTCTCATTTCTATGCCTATGTGGCGTACCTAATATTTAATTTATTTATTAAATATTTGTATTTATTAACATATTTAATATTATGTATATTTATCCACAGTTACAATCACACACATTACACAACACATATACATTACAATACATTACACTTACAGAACCCAATATATTAAATGTGGAGTACATTGGAGACACTGCATACCACGGGTCGGGCGTAAACCTGTTTTGCGTGGCGACAGAGATAAGCGACGGCGCGCATCGCTTCAACTCACGCGCCGGCCGCGTCGGCATTGCGCTTTACTGCTTTAAAGTCACATTCGGACACCTAACTACTGAAAATTTCTTTTTTAATAAACCTAAAATATTTTACTCAAGCCGGGAGACGAAGGGCGCCCCTCAATACGACCAACGAAACAGTCGAGCATGCTGAATTTAACTAACTATGAACATTATTTTATTTTATATATTTTATATGTTTGGACTAAAGGCTGAAACCCAAGAATGCTTAAATACAATCTCTTAATTATGTTGTTTAAATTTAACTTTTTGCATCTTCAATTACAGAACATAGAAAGTTAGATCTAAATCAACCTGCATACATGCAAAAAAGCATGATATGTCTGCAATGTAAATAAATATGTATTACATTGTAGAACATTTCATTCAGATCGCTGTAGAATTACTCAATATCCTTCTGAAGGCGGAAACAGAATGACTAATCTCCATAACTCACCGCAGTATACTACATAGTTCAATATACAAAAATAATCCGAATCGCTCTGTTATTTCCGTCAAAGACAGAATTAAGTCTCCCCTCTCCTATAATTAGACGAAGCCGCTTATTCGTTTGTGGGGCATTTTTCAGATCCACTGTTCCACTTTGTTTTGTAAATGGACTAGATTCGCGTTGAATTGTTTGCGTGAAAAATTGTTAACTGAATTCTCCCGGGAGTAGAGATTTATTACAAAAATTCCGATAGGCTGTCACAGATTTCTAAATGTGTGCAGTGTTTGTTCAATTCATCAATTTATTTATTAAAAGTTACAAACTGCCGCGTTTTATATGAAAAGAGAAATGTGGAATTGTATTTGATATATTATGTACACATACATATATAAGCTTATATGCTTGACCTGGGAATTAAATCCAGTACCTCTCGATCACTATAAAAAATCATAAATATTAAAAATTAAAAAACTATATATACATGCTTCAAGTGCTGCATGAAGTCGTGATGGCCTCGAGGTTTAGGCGCGCGGTCGAGAATCTCGGCGGTCGCGGGTTCAAACCCCAGGCACACACCTCTGACTTTTCAAAGTTATGTGCGTATTCACAATGAATTATCACGTAGGTACTTTAACAGTGAAGGAAAACATCGTGATGAAACCTACACACCTAAAGGCTCTAAGAAATTTCTTAGGTGTGTAGTCTGCCAACCCGCACTAGGCCAGCGTAGTGGACTAAGGTCTAAACCCTCTCAGTTGTAGAGGAGGCCCATGCCCAGCAGTGGGACTTATATGGGCTGATGATGATGATGAAATTATTTTCGACAGAATTATGTAGTAGCTGCACTGCTTGGCACAGACCTCTTCTAGTACAGATAGGTGTATAACTTTAGTCCACCATAGCCTAGTTCAGGTTACCGAAAAAACACGATTTTTTCGACCACACACAACTTTAGTCGAACGTGAGGTATGAAAGTAAATTCCTAGGTATTCGAAATTCGGACAATAACTGAGAAAGTGTACCGGGCAAAGTGTTTTTCGGGTTTTTCTATCAGTGGCAGCACGGAGTCTGGAAATGTGCCCGAAAAACGGCAATAGGCTCGCCCCCTATTACGTGGGACTCATACATACCTGGCGAAATGTGGGTGCAGAAATGCACCTCTGCCTACCCCTTTGGGAAATACAGGCGTGAGGTTATGTATGTATGAATTATTTACCAGATTGTTTTTACCAGGCATTATCGCGCGAGGAGACCAAGAGCCTGAAGAAATTCAATCAAATATTTTAACTCTTTCTGATATTTTTTTTATTATAATGTTAAAGTGACAGTCTTCGCACCGATTGGTAAGTACAGTAGTGTCCAAGTAGTCTGGCGATTCTCGATTGTACACTCAACACAAATCAACCGTTTAATAGTAATCGGAAATACACATGATAATTTCGGGATGATAATCTATACTCTATACTTACAAATAAATAAAATTGGAGTGTCTGTTTGTAATATTGAAATAACCGCTTTTTAATAAATGCATATGGATGTATACACGGTACATATAACAAAATAACGTTTTTTTTTTTAAAAAAAATCTGTCTGTTTGTTCCGGCTAATCTCTGAAACGGGTGGACCAATTTTAACGGGACACAATATATAGGTACTTGCCATATTAAATAGGCTCTTGCACTAATTTTGTATAAAAATCGCGCGGTTACTGCTTAAAATACAACACCGTCCGTTCGTGACTGCGGAACTTCGCGACTGCCTGCATGCCTTGCACATGCCGCGATCCAGGCGCGTAGGTATAACTCGCGTTTCGCCCGTTTGTATGAAGTTAAACTACTGTATGATAGTATTACCGTGGTCGTGTGTTTGTATCACAGAAATTCACAATCCCCGAGCAATCACATGACGTTTTTAAAACAGATTAAAAACAAGCTGGCAACCCAATTTCCACAGAGTAAATAAGCGTCAATCATCCGCCATCGATTTGGGCGCTCGCCGACTCACACTAAGCCTGAAATAGTTTCGCTGTATAGATTTTTGCGCCTATTCTAAACAATACTTGATGTGAGTGTTTGCGAGATGCCATTTGCACGATGTTTTTTAAATGACCCGGGCATCGGATGGAGCAAAAATAATTTAATACTGTTTTTTCATAATAGATATAGACAGCCCCGTGGCGCAGTTGGCTAGACACCAGCTTGCGAAACGAGAGGCCGCGGGTTCGATTTCCGCACCGAGACAAATGTTTGTGTGATTAAAGTGAAATATTTGTTTCGGGCCTGGGTGTTTCTGAGACCGAAAAGTCTCTCGTAGTTTCTGATACCCACGACACAAGACTAGTATCTTAATGTGGGGTTGGTTCTATGTATGTTGGGTGTATTTATAAAAAAAATGTTAAGCATGATGCAATACTCATAGGGGAACGCGAATTGCCAATCTAGTCAGATAAGATAGCACATAACAGTCTCATTAAACTAAATGTCAGCACTATAATATCCATGTCACGAGATGATAAACATAAGGCTCTTTTCAAACTATAAGGGGGTATGACAGTCGAGACTATCTAGCTGGAACCCTATTTCGAAAGATATGCCCGTATACTTTATTTTTGATGAAAGAACGTCGCCACGAAAAAGACCCTTTTAAAGTAACTCTTACAGTGGACAGGGGGAATCTTGCTCAAAATGAATAATATTCTCCAACAAATAACTCAGCTTAACTAATTATTGACTGATATTTTTTTACTAATTTGTCTGATGGTCGTTGGTTGTTTAGTAATAACAACGAAACCAATCATCAAGACTACAATTATTGATTTTCTGGTATGGATTGAACATATACTGTCGAAGTCTATAGGGAGACTGCTTATTGCAGTAGAACGATCCGTAACTTCAAACCAAACAGGGGTTAATGAAGTAGCAGTTATTGCATGGTAACTTACTAACTTACACATGTAAGCATAATACCAACGCAGGCAGGTGAAGTCATGGCAAGACGAAAATAGAACAAAACATAAAGCCAATATATTAAAATACGCTATTAAAATAAAATCTTTACAGCCTTAATCCGAAGCGCTCGGCAGCGAAATTTTAAAGCGCACGATTAGCTTTTTTGACGGATGCGACGTCGTTAGGAAAGTTATCAGCGGCACTCATTTCTACGGCTAAATAGGCAATTCCAACTTTTTAATGTCCGCCCGATCTATAAAGACTTTACGTCTCGCTTCCTAAAGAAATAATTTAAACATCATATTTATGAAGACGTTCAAGATTGGTTTTAGATAAAACTCCAGTCGAATTTATTCGTAATACTTCGTGTTTTGTGAATTATATCTGGAGTGTTTCATTAGATTTTTTTTATTACTTAGACATGTTACATGTTCAAGTGGTTTCCAACCAGTATAATCAAAATCAATGAATGACTGCCTCGTGGTCTCGCGGTACAAGTATGTGCCGCGCGATCTAGAGGTCCTGGGTTCGATTCCCGGGTCGGGCAAAGTGTTATTGGGTTTTTCCATTAGGAAATTCTCGGTAACAGCACGGAGTCTGGAAATGTGCCCGAAAAACGGCAATAGGCTCGCCCCCTATTACGTGGGACTGATACATACCTGGCGAAATGTGGGTACAGAAATGCACCTCTGCCTACCCCTTCGAGGAATACAGGCGTGAGTTTATGTATGTATGTGAATTTTGACAGCCCCGTGGCGCAGTTGGCTAGACACCAGCTTGCGAAATGAGAGGCCACGGGTTCGATCCCCGCACCGAGACAAATGTTTGTGTGATCCAAAAATATTTGTTTCGGGTCTGGGTGTTTGTGAGACAAAAAAAGTATCTCGTAGTTTCTGATACCCACGACACAAGACTCGTATCTTAATGTGGGTTCAAAGCTAGGTATGTGACTGTTGGGTGTATTTATTATTTATTATTAAGGAATAGACCTATAATAGTTTTTTCGCTTGTAGAAATGGCGGTAGAATTGTTCCGATTGGTGGGAGATAATTTTCATCGCTTGTCGCTAGTTCATTCTATGTTTGGACTATAATAGTATAGCTATAGAACTAGCGTGGGTGTAGATACTTCTGCTCAATTCTTCGGGTACCTGTACAGGAGTGAATGTATCAATGTAAATCATATTGATGACTAATTAGATAGTCGGGTGACAGCGTCTTTCAAATCCAGACATACCCATGACTTAACCTTTATATCATTACTAGCTGACCCGGCGAACTTCGTTCCGCCTAACAGTCGATTCTTATTTTTTTTTAGCCTAAGTTACTCCTTATGACAGTGAAAGTCATGTCAAAATCGGTCCACCCGTTTCAGAGATTAGCCGGAACAAACAGACAAACAAATAAAGTAAAAATACGTTATTTTGGTATATGTACCGTGTATACACATCCATATGCATTTATTAAAAAGCGGTTATTTCAAAATTACAAACAGACACTCCAATTTTATTTATTTGTATAGATAAAGGTTAAACTGCGTAGGGAAATGAGAAATGATAAATAAGACGGATAACTATGCTACAATTATACCACTAGACCGGCTATTTTAACTTCAGCTTGCTATTTTAGATGATTCTGAAATGTGTCAGTTATTTTCATTGGATCACAATGTTGCGTAAACTGCTTTAACAACAAAAATATTTCAATTGCGTCGTTCACTCGAATAAATTTGCGTATTTTTAGTAAATTATTATCATAATGGACGATAGTGATTGAAAACGTCGTGAGGCAGCCTGGACATCATGTTTCACGAGATCTTCCCGGTTTCTCGATCGGTTTGGCCTGTTTCAGGGTAGACCAAAATAAAATATGATAACATATAACTTATAAACGAAGAGAACGGAAACATCAAATTATTGGAATTACAGAATAACGTAGGAATTTCGATATGAAAACGTTGGCAATATTTGTTTTCGTAATGTGAAAAACTAAATTTCGTAAAATATATTGTATGATGTATGTATATTGCATAGAATCAAAGGTAAAGACGACGCTAATAAAATAACTTTGTATATCCTCCCTTAATATACGTCCCACAGCTGGGCAATGGCCCTCCCTGCTTCTGAGAGGAATTCGGCCTTATTCCATAAAGACATTAAGAGGGACGTGTTTTATTTTAAACCAAAAGTTAAATATAGAATGAATAATTTGTTTATTCTGTGACACACCGAATAATATTTATCACTACAAACGAAACTCGGTCAACGAGACTAGTTTTAATCCTATAAATATCGCAAATATCCGTACTTTGACCTGAGTTGTAAATAGCTTCACAACTTTTGTATCTGGCATTCGCCCATGCCTAATAACAACTAATTGAAAATAATTTCTTCCGCGAATTGATCTTGTCTAAGAGATGTCATTGCAAGGTCGACAATTAATCTACATAATTTGTTTGTTTTTCTTTAGTGGTTAACACGCATCACTGATTTACAACTTCATTGCTTGAGATATTCGACATGGCTATAATTTTTCCTTACAATGAAAACAATTCCTTTTTTTTTATACTGGCACGGCAAAGTGACTCCATTGCACCTGATGGTAAGTGTAATGGAGTCCAGAAAAAGTGCCGACCAGCGAGAGATGATGATCTCCCGTTGGTCGACGCAATCATGCCGGCCGAAAACCTCTTCACCTATCTTGTGAAGAAGTTTGGGGGACTAATACCATGGTGAACAAAGGACCGACCGCGAGAAACCGGCCAAAAAATGCCGGCACGGTCATCCTTTCACCATGATTGAAGCCCCCCCGAAAACCGGATATAAACTGGCTGATCCCGGAACGCGGCACACTTGCATGTGCCACTATGGCGGGTTTTACGCCCTGTGTACGGTGGTCGCTATCCGGGCGGATACGAATATCCTACCACCAGCACAATATCCTTCCTCCAGTACAATTTCTTTTTTTCTCAAAGCCTCAAAAAAAATTCCAAGTAGTGAGCTGAGATTCTACTATTTTTTTTCCGTAGTGGCAATCCTATTAAACATCTGCTTTTGCAACTCATATACACCAATGTCGACAAAGGTACGCACATAAATGACACCGAACGGTAAAGCTCAGCGAGTCTCTACGGAGACCTAGCTTGTCATTCACCCTGTTTTATTACAAATGTTTAACTGGCCGACATGTACTTCCTTTTGGCAAAATGGCACGGCCAAATCATCACACTGACAAATGATTACTTATAAGTGCAATCCGATGTTGACTTGCAAGAAACAACTGAGATCAACCCATAAAAGACAATACAACAATGCGATCTAGAGGTCCTGGGTTCGATTCCGGTTTCGATTCCGATTGGGTCGGGCAAAGTGTTATTGGATTTTTCCATTAGGAAATTCTCAGTAACAGCACGGAGTCTGGAAATGTGCCCGAATAACGGCAATAGGCTGGACCCCTATTACGTGGGACTGATACATACCTGGCGAAATGTGGGTGCAGAAATGCACCTCTGCCTACCCCTTCGGGGAATACAGGCGTGAGTTTATGTATGTATGTATGTACAATAATATACTAGGGCCATATACGCAACATAATTCCGTATGCATTTACTCGAATTTTATACCTAAACTATCCGAGTAGGTACGAAAATTCAACCATCAGCAAAATTGGGCGTAGTAATACCAATTACCTTATTAAGTAATAATGAAAGCCTCCAATTGCTTTATTTTTGTATCGGCACGTCGCAGTTCCGATCTTTTTTTTTTTTTATGGAAAAAGGAGGCAAACGAGCAAGTGAGCCACCTGATGTTAAGTGGTCAACACCGCCCATGAAAATATCCATTTATATTTCTGGCACCTAATGCTAAGAAGGTAAGTACCTAATGCAATCCAGATACGAATGCAACCAGTCGATACAATTATGTCATAATAACAATTTGTAAACATCAACTAATTTGTGCTCCGGTTATGTTTCTCAAATTTTTTTTATCTGGGAACCTGACTCGCCAAACAAAACACAAGAACGTTGCCCTATAACGCTTTATTGTATGGCAGTCTTTGTACAAAAATAAGTTTATTTGTGCTGGAATCAGCTACCGATTCCAAGACGGCCAGCTGTACACATCAAAGGGCCAATTTGCGTCAACGAAATGTATGCAAATTCGCAACGTTTTGATCCCCAAAGGATATTCAGAAACGAGAAACTGGTCTTAAATCAATCAACATCAAGTGCTCTTTTGTAGTCGTGTAGTCGGTTTAGCAACCTGTCACACGTGCCTACAGTTTGGCCGAGTTTTAGGAATGGCAACCGCGTACGCACATGTGCCAATATTTTTGATAGTAAGCACGACGCTTTGATAGTAGATGTGCCAAATTCAAAAGGCGCCAGAGACACATGACTTGGGCAATACGCGTGTCATAGTGAATTGTGAGGAAATTGGTGGTTTGTGCATTCACCTCTTGTTGTCATTGCCTCTTTGGCCTTGTGGATTAAAGGGGTTTTCTAAGATCGAGAATCCCAGATTTGATTTCCAGTTAGAACAAAATCATACTGAGTTAGAAATATGTCGAACTTACGAGTAAAAGCATAGTCAAAATATACAAACGTTTTAATCTTTAGTGATCCTTGCATGAATGTTCGTGGTTCATTATGAAAATCGCCTGTATTAACGTGTTATTGCTGGGCACGGGCCACTACTGTGGTTATTAGGTTTGGTGGAGTTCTCATTCCTGAGAAAACACTTGTTCATACATAACTTTGAAAAGTAACAGGTTTGCCTATCATTCGAAATAACTTTTAGATTACCAAACAAGCCGTCAACAACAGTATACTATAAATACTTCCTAAGAACTTTTTTGGTTGTTGCTCACGATGTTTTCTTTCACCGTTAAAGAACGCGATAAATCATTGCGAATACACACATAACTTCGAAAAGGCATGTGTGTGCCTGTCGTTTGAACCTGCGACCAACGAGATTTTCGACCGCGTGCCTAAACCTCGAGGGCACCATGATTTGTATCGATATAAAGATACATATAAGGATTATTTATTGAAATTACCCGTAAGTCAATGATAATTATAATCTGAAACAAATACAAGATCTAAGAGCATCAAATCAAGCACAGACCGTTATAGCGTAAATAAAATGGCAGCGGAATTTACTAAGCTTGTCGGCGCTCTGTCTAGCTCACTGACGTGCCTTTGTACTCTTGTTGACATGTTTCAATATTGGGACTAGCGGGAATCCTATCACATTCTCAGTTATTGTCCGAATTTCGAATACCTAGGATATTACTTTCATACCTCACGTTCGACTAAAGTTGTGTGTGGTCGAAAAAAACGTGTTTTTTCGGTAACCTGAACCGGCTATGGTGGACAAAAGTTATACACCTTTCTGTACTAGAAGAGGTCTGTGCCAAGCAGTGCAGCTACTACATAATTCTGTCGAAAATAATTTCATCATCATCATCAGCCCATATAAGTCCCACTGCTGGGCAAGGGCCTCCTCTACAACTGAGAGGGTTTAGGCTATAGTCCACCACGCTGGCCTAGTGCGGGTTGGCGGACTACACACCTAAGAAATTCCTAAGAACTTTTTAGGTGTGCAGGTTTTATCACGATGTTTTCCTTCACCGTTAAAGCAAGTGATAATTCATTGTGAATACACACATAACTTCGAAAAGTCAGAGGTGTGTGCCTGGGGTTTGAACCTGCTACCGCGGAAATTCTCGACCGCGCGCCTAAACCTCGAGGCCATCACTGCTTTAGAATTTTTTTTTTTAAATGCGTCGTAGTATATATGTATGTATATCGTGCGTCGTATAAGAAAAAATATACAGATTTTGATTATTGTGTTCCTGGGATTTTTATCCGCTGTTACCGAGATAGTGACTCGGTAGACAACGCGCCGTTTCCTTAAGACCATCACAGCCTTTAATTAAATGAATAGCGGTATATATTTTTGGACGAGTTGTATCCCGTAGTTTGACCCGGATCCGAGATTAATAGGGATAAAAAATAGCCAATGTGCTAACCCACGATGTCAGCTATCTCCATACCAAATTTCATCAGAATTAGACCAGCCGTTTCAACGCGACGTTGTAAAAACATACACACTCACAAACTTCCACCTTATTCTAATGAAATGAAGTGAAATAATATTTATTGAATATATAAAATGTCCGCCAACCCGCACTAGGCCAGCGTGGTGGACTAAGGCCTAAACCCTCTCAATCGTAGACGAGGCTCGTGCCCAGCAGTGGGACGTATATGGGCTGATGATGATATGAAATGTCAAATAAATCACTTACATTCAGTCATTTTGTTTACCACACTTTTTGGAAGGCAGTCATCACTAGAGAAGAACGAGCAAAAACTCTAGTGTTGTTCTTATCCAATCAAGTAATAGATTACAATTTTATTTTTTTATTTATTATGCTTTATTGTACACCATAACGATAGAAACAACATTGTTTACTGGTCACAACTCAATAAGGTAGTATCACAAATGGCGGCCTTATCGCTATCGGCGATTTCTTCCAGGCAACCGTTAGATGGACTGGAGAGATCAGAAACATAGAGAGAGAGAGAGTGGCCATAATTTTAGTAAATTTAAAATTGATAAAAAGTTTGACGTTCCGAATTAGAGCAGCTCATTAATTTAATCACTAACTATAATCAGTATAATTAGTGATGGCCTCGAGGTTTAGGCGCGCGGTCGAGAATTTCGGCGGTCGCAGGTTCAAACCCCAGGCACACACCTCTGACTTTTCGAAGTTATGTGTGTATTCACAATGAATTATCACTTGCTTTAACGGTGAAGGAAAACATCGTGATAAAACCTGCACATATTAAAAAAATTCTTAGGAAATTCTTAGGTGTGTAGTCCGCCAACCCGCACTAGGCCAGCGTGGTGGACTAAGGCCTAAACCCTCTCAGTTGTAGAGGAGGCCCGTGCCCAGCAGTGGGACGTAGTTGGGCTGATGATGATGATGATACTAATAATAGTAGTGGTTTCTTTTTACCTCTATAAGGCACGTAGATGTTCAAATAAAGGCAGTCTTCGCTCTCGTTTGTAAGGAATGGCTTTATTCTGTTCAGGTAGTGTTGTCGCCCCAGGGAGGGCGGGTTGTCCTTCTTAATGGGAGGCAGTGACTGAGGACACACTGGTGCGAAACGGGTCGCCATCTTCACGCCAGGCCACGGAGGGGCGCTGACTGGAACATATAAATCGAGACGTGATAAGGAACGTAAAATTGTATTCTTACAGCCATGCTTCGTTAGTTAATATGTCCCGCAAATTTCGTTACAGGAGTCACATACATACATATTTAACTTCACGCCTGTTTTCCCCGAAGGGGCAGGCAGAGGTGCATTTCTGCACCCACATTTCGCCACGTATGTATCAGTCCCATGTAATAGGGGGCGAGCCTATTGCCGTTTTTCGGGCACATTTCCAGACTCCGTGCTGCTATTGAGAGTTTAATGGAAAAAACTCAAAAACACTTTGCCTGACCCGGGAATCGAACCCGGGACCTCTAGATTGCACGGCAAATACTTGTGCCGCGAGACCACGAGGCAGTCATAGCCAGGGAAGCTTGATTGCATGCACGCATATTTGGCGGACCTAACGAGGCAGTCACAGCTCATATGTAGGTATAGTATTAAGTATGTATCATAAACAACACAAAATATGGCTTTTAATTCAATGACGTTTACTGTGCACCAAATCTAAGCTACATACAAAAATTTGCCAAATAGAATCGCTACTTTAATCACGCCTGTATTCCCCAAAAGGGTAGCCAGAGGTGCATTTCTGCACTCACATTTTGCTAGGTATTAGTCCCGCATAATAGGGGGCGAGCCTGATGACTTTTTCCCTTGAAAAAGCACATTTCCAGACTTCATTTTACTGGGCGTTTCCTAATGAATGACGTTTCCAAAAGACTGCCCGACCCAAGAATCAAAACTAGGACCTCTCGATCCCACGCCGCACATTTTACCGCGGGAGTAACGAAACAGAAAATATAGTCCAATAATAACAAAAAGCAGTCATATGCATTGCGCATTGCCAATATACGCATCGCTTAACGCACTTATAATCAGGCCGTAATCGAATTAATAACCTTAATTAATTTAAGCATTCTAATTAACTATCAATGACAATCTATATCTAACAATCTATGACTGCCTCGTGGTCTCGCGGCACAGGTATGTGCTGTGCGATCTAGAGGTCCTGGGTTCGATTCCCGGGTCGGGCAAAGTGTTATTGGGTTTTTCCATTAGGAAATTCTCAGTAGCAGCACGGAGTCTGGAATTGTGCCCGAAAAACGGCAATGGCGAAATGTGGGTGCAGAAATGCATCTCTGCCTACCCCTTCGAGGCATATAGGCGTGAGGTTATGTATGTATGTATGCATTCTAATTATTAAATTATGTTAATGACTAATTAGTAGTCATTTAATCTACATTAATAGATTTTGTGCATATATCCAATAACTCTTTATTGGACAAACATTTTATGTTGGTTGACATATCAAAGCATTTTATGTACTGTCACAGAATAGTTGAACAAGACTAGAAGAGAAATGTCAGCATGCCGAGCGTGCCGAACCTACGATTAGACCATCATATGTTTGATACGGCCGCTGTTTAGTGATTGGGTTGCGTGTAATATGAAGACTTTTATAATAGTATGTCAACCAATAGCAGGTCTTCATTTTTGTTTAATTTTTTTATCATTGGACGTGACAGAATGAACAGGTGACAGACAAGCGGCGACACTCGTCCCGATACAAAACACTGTCTATTTCCCATTTAATCTTATTCAGCTGTTAGTTAAAATAAGGTTTCTAGTGAAAAACACAATAGCTATGACTATGTGGCACTATTACACTTATATTAAATCCTTATATTGTTTAAGTATCACAATGCATCATCATCAGCCCATATAAGTCCCACTGCTGGGCACGGGCCTCATCTACAACTGAGAGGGTTTAGGCCTTAGTCCACCACCCTGCATTGGGCTAGTGCCGATTAGCGGACTACACACATAAGAAATTCCTAAGAACTTAAGGTGGGCAGATTTCAACACGATGTTTTCCTTCACCGTTAAAGTTCATGATAATTCATTGTGAATACACGCATAACTTAGAAAAGTCAGAGGTGTGTGCCTGGGGTTTGAACCCGCGACCGTTAAGGCCATCACGACTTCACTTCACAATGTATAGAAAATAACAAACAAGTGCTTGGTTGGTCTCGCAGAAAGAGTGTGCGCCGTGTGATATACCAGACTTCAGTATAATTTCTCTCTGCCTCGTGGTCTCGCGGTACAAGTATGTGCCGTGCGATCTAGAGGTCCTGGGTTCGATTCCCGGGTCGGGCAAAGTGTTATTGGGTTTTTCCATTAGGAAATTCTCGGTAACAGCACGGAGTCTGGAAATGTGCTCGAAAAACGGCAATAGGCTCGCCCCCTATCACGTGGGACTGATACATACTTGGCGAAATGTGGGTGCAGAAATGCACCTCTGCCTACCCCTTCGGGGAATACAGGCGTGAGTTTATGTATGTATGATGTATAATTTCCGAATCGGGCTTAGTGTTGTTAGGTTCTTCATTAGGAAATGTACGTTAAGAACTTATTGCTGGACTAATCTGTAAACACAGATTTCTAACTATTCCTTCGGATGCACGGGTATGATTGTACGCATGACTATAAATCTAGAACTCGGGTTTTAACCAATGACAATTTAATATATTCCTTACCTGGAGGCATAAACCTAAAGTTTCCCGTGGGAGGCGCGGCATATGGAATTCCAAGGAACATCTCTACATACTGCAAGTCGTATTGTCTACTTGGCTTCACAATCAACCCTCTCAAAGCACCCTGCCGTAGATGGTATTCTCTAGTCAATCGCCTCCCTCCGTCATCGTTCGGGAAACTTCGGGCATCATCATACACCTTCGGCGCGCCTTCGTTCGCGCTCGGCAGCAAGAGCGAGATGGCAACACAAATAAACATATTCCGATTTAACGAAGTTGCACGTACACTAGCAGCCATATTGTTTATGATCGTCAATATGCTCGTTTTATGTTCAGTATGTTTAAAATAGTTTAAGTTTTATTGTTTGTTTGCACTTTGGATTTAATACACTGAATGACTCACTAAATAAAATTAACAAAGATCACAAAAAATTGTCTCCACCAATCACACACCGCGCGGACATTTTGAATGGACGTTCGAAATTTGAATTGACCAATGACGGACGAGTATCGATAACGTTTAAACGTTATTTTTAACTGGTTATTAATTAATAGCGGTTTTGAGTGTTGTAGCGACGTTTGTGCTATACCGTCGTGCGCCCGCGACTGGAAAGCGTCCAAACTTGTCCCCGCGCCTCTAATACCGAAATACTACAGCATCCAAGGCAGAGGGGATAACATTCCTGAGATATTTTTCGAACGTTAACGTGCCTATGTGTTGAATACTTCGCGACAATCCCCGTACTGAACACTTGGTTGAAGGAATCCAAATTCTTAGAATACGTCACTGAAATAGACTAAGGGATAGTTTCTTGATTGAACGAAACGAACAGATGGTAATGTCTCTTATAGTTCATAATGACGCGAGCAGTAAAATGAATGAACGTAAGTTCGAATCCTGGACAAATACAAATGGCTGTGTGTTTTTAAAATATTCGCTACAAATGAAACAGTGATGGCCTCGAGGTTTAGGTGCGCGGTCGAGAATTTCGGCGGTCGCAGGTTCAAACCCCAGGCACACACCTCTGACTTTTCGGAGTTATGTGTGTATTCACAATGAATTATCACTTGCTTTAACGGTGAAACATCGTGATAAAACCTGCACACCTAAAAAGTTCTTAGGAATTTCTTAGGTGTGTACTCCGCCAACCCGCACTAGGCCAGCGTGGTGGACTAAGGCCTAAATCCTCTCAGTTGTAGAGGAGGCCTGTGCCCAGCAGTGGGACGTATTTGGGCTGATGATTAACAATACCTATCCATAAGTGTGAAGTTAGAAAAATATATTATATTACCAGAATTTGTGGGTTAATTAATTTATTATTGTATTTTTGACCTGCTACAACTGAGTAATTTCCTATTGGAGAACCCATTATCATTTTCCGGACCCAGTAATCGAATCCGGAAGTGCCGGTAGATCAACGAAGAAGTCATCATGGTTTAGGTTTTATTGCCCTGCCATCGAAAGATGCTCATAGAAGTGGCAGTACTTCCATAGAAGCCCAAAACCGTTACACTTTAATTGTGTATCTAATATTTAGTTTATAATTGTTTATTGTGGGGTCATTTATTATATGGGGTATTTTAGACAGCCCCGTGGCGCAGTTGGCTAGACACCAGCTTGCGAAACGAGAGGCCGCGGGTTCGATCCCCGCACCGAGACAAATGTTTGTGTGATCCACAAATATTTGTTTCGGGTCTGGGTGTATGTGAGACCAAAAAAAAAGTCTCTCGTAGTTTCTGATACCCACGACACAAGACTTGATCCTTAGTGTGGGATCAGAACTATGTATGTGACTGTTGGGTGTATTTATTTATTTATTATTTATATGTGAAATTACTTTTGTTAAATAAAGATTATTATTTGGAATTTTGTAAGGCAAACTGGGCCGTTGGGCTTCTATGGAAGTACCGCCACTGGCTCATAGTAAATAGGTGTATGAGAAAAGTTTAAGCGGTAGGCCGGAGTTAGCAAATGCGAGACTTAAAACACAGTCGATAAACGCACTGCCTACTCTTTCTAGGAATGTAGCGTGAGTGTACGCATGCTCGGAATGTTTCTCCATCTATCATTACAACGCGGTTCATAAACATCGGCTACAATCTGGCCTTTGAAGCTGCACCAGCGGAAACACATGTAAAAACTGTATTTAGCTTTGTGTGCTTTGTGTCATAACTAGTCTTTCAGTGTTTTATAGCGAGGATGGGCGTCTGACGGTGTTATGTCGATAGCAGTTTTTTTTTTTACTGAAACGATCATCATCATCAGCCCAAATACGTCCCACTGCTGGGCACGGCCTCCTCTACAACTGAGAGGGTTTAGGCCTTAGTCCACCACGCTGGCCTAGTGCGGGTTGGCGGACTACACACCTACGAAATTCCTAAGAACTTTTAGATGTGCAGGTTTTATCACGATGTTTTCCTTCACCGTTAAAGCAAGTGATAATTCATTGTGAATACACACATAACTTCGAAAAGTTAGAGGTGCGTGCCTGGGGTTTGAACCTGCGACCGCCGAAATTCTCGACCGCGCGCCTAAACCTCGAGGCCATCACTGCTGAAACGATACAACTTTTCATATAATGATATTACTGGCTCGTTAGTCGTGGCGTCCTGGATTCGATTGGTAGATTCGTAAGGAAATTTATCTGCAAGAGTACGGATTGCTAGTAGGTAAATATAGCGACAGGCTTACCCCTTATTTCGTCCATCTTATGCTGGCTACAAGTGGGTGTAGAAATATGATTGTCTATATTTTCCAGAATAGGTTAGTTTATCTTCAGATTAATGATAAAATAAGGGGTACAGTCACGCCGTAGTTTCAGGACTATGTCATTAGCATTCATTACTTAAAATCTCATATAGTTATTTAGGTAAACTTTGGCTGTTATTGTCCAAACAAATGTTAATAAAACAGTGTTTTTGATCCTGTGGCAATGAGTGCCATGTACGTGAGATTCTGATTTCGATTGCCAGATATGGCCAAAATTAATGTTTTTTTTTTATTAAGAAATTCACAGAAACATCACAAAGTTTGGAGTAGTACTCTAAAAACGGCATTAGGCTCGCCTCCTATTAGTTTGATTACAAAATACAACTTGTGACACACGCATAAATACCTATACATGTTTATAAACATTCGTGTATGTATGTTTAAAAGAAGTCAGCCCCGTGGACTGCCTCGTGGTGTCGCGGCACAGGTATGTGCCGTGCGATCTAGAGGTCCTGGGTTCGATTCCCGGGTCGGACAACGTGTTGTTGGGTTTTTCTATTAGACTATTCTCTATAGCAGCACGGAGTCTGGAAATGTGCTCGAAAATCGGCAATAGACTCGCCCCCTGTTACGTCGGACTGATACATACTTGGCGAAATATGGGTGCAGAATTGCATCTCTGCCTACCCCTTACGGGAATACAGGCGTGAGGTTATGTATGTATGTATTATATATATTCTCTTTATTTTTCCTGTTCTGTTTTATCCATCCAAAGGTTGTCTAGAATATATTGCCGAGAGCGATAAGACCGCCTCTTGTTTTTGTTATTTTTATATATTTTTTTCTCCATATATTTTTGTTCAAGCAAGAAAGTGTAAATAAATAAAATAAATATATATGTATCATCCATCTGGCCGGATCAGAAGAACGCATCCCTTTTTAGTCTACACTTGTCCCAAACAATATGCAAGGCATTAAAATAATCCCATTTAAAGTTCACAAAAGGTCAGTGCATGCAAAAAGTACAAATGTATCGCGGGATGCGTCGCTATTTATATCGTGTTGTGCGTCGCGCGCGTGGTCGGCCCGATGTCGCGACGCATCGCAAGCAACGTATTCTCGGTTACAAAACAACGCTTGCGAAATATTAGGGGGTTTATTAGAGGGAATCATGCTTTGGGATAGAACTTGATATATTTGTTGTACCTAAGTCGTGATGTCCTCGAGGTTAAGCACGCGGTCGAGAATCGGTTGCAGGTTCGAACCACATGCACACACCTCTGACTTTTCGAAACTATGTGTGTATTCACCATGAATTATCACGTTATTTACGGTGATGGAAAACATCGTGATGATACCTGCACACCTAAAAGTTTTTAGGAATTTCTTAGGTGAAGTCTGCCAACCCGCGCTAGGCCAGCGTGGTGAAATAAAGCTTAAACCCTCTCAATATAGGAGGCCCGTGCCCAGCAGTCGGAAGTACAATTGAGTTTTAACAGAATTAACTCAATTATTATATGTTTCCTTAATATACCACCAATTTTGTAATACGGAAACATAAATCAGTTCCTAACTACCACTTTTATACAAAACTAAAAGTGGATTTGATATATGCGCTGATTATGATTATTATGATTGTTCAACACGATCATCATCATTATCATTCTCTTGCCCTGTTTGATATTTTATTTGGTATCGGCGCAGTATGTTTTATCCTTCCAACCATCCCTATCGGCCGTTATGTCTTCAGTCGCCCCTTTTTCTTTCATATCTTCTCTCACGCACTCCATGCATCTTTTCTTTGGCCTTCCTCTGGTTCAACTGATGGTTCAACACGATCATTAGTTTTAAAATGACCGCATTTAGATATTTCAATTAGTTTAAAACGTGTCCAAAAATCTGGAGTGGAACATCTGCCCAGTAATGTCACGCGCACCATTACGCGGTCGAGGAGTGAGCCGCGTGTATTTATAACTCGCCACGTGCCAGCGGTAAACATCCGGCGCGTGGACAATGGACACCGGAATGGGTTTACTATGCATATACCCCCCTCATGGAGTTGCCAAAAGATCTTGCCATATGCAAATTTGATGTTACAGAAATTGTGAATAATCATAATTTTTTCGGACCCTGGTCAATTTGATCGACGTTTCTGTCCATAAACCCATCATCCATTCACGAACGCCCACATAGTCATCCTAATATCTTAAGTGTAATATCTACACGAATTATATTGTAAATAAAATTAAATGAGCTATAAACGATATCAAAATAACCATAAAATCTCATCCACTAGTCGGAAATCATAAAATTCTATATTGACATTTCAATAATGGCCGATGACGCGATCATACGGCTTCAAAGAAACCGTTAAAGCCACGTGCGTTCATTAGGTCTATTTGTGGCTGTTTTATAACAATTTATCGTATTGTATTTGTGTTTCGAGGTCACTTAGTTCGCTGATTTTGGTGTTTGAGGTACGGAGTTCGCTTAGTTCTTCAAGCTAGCCAAAACAGCTTTACATACCTCCGATGTTAGATATATTTTTATGAAGAGTTTTTAAGCAGCATCTATACGAGTATACGTAAGTGCCAGTGGACACGGGTCACGCTTAGATTTGGGAAGCATTGGGTCTTAAGTTCACTAAGCTAGGACTTTCTCATGCGCTTGCATCTCCGGGACCTCTTGATCACACGAATACACTTACAACTTGAGACATTTTTCTTAAAATACATATTAATGTGAGCTATATTTTTGTGCTAGTCACTATTTCATCATCATCAGCAGCACATATACGTCCCACAGTTGGGCACGGGCCTCCTCTACCATTGAGAGGGTTTAGGCCTTAGTCCACCACGCTGGCCTAGAGCGTGTTGGCGGACTACACACCTAAGAAATTCCTAAGAACTTTTTGGTGTGCAGGTTTCATAACGATGTTTTCCTTCACCGTTAAAGTACGTGACAATTCATTGTGAATACACACATAACTTCGAAAAGTCAGAGGTGTGTGCCTGGGGTTTGAACCTGCGACCGCCGAAATTCTCGACCGCGCGCCTAAACCTCGAGGCCATCACTGCTTACTAGCTCACTGCTTGCTAGTCACCATTTGCAAGTGGGTAATTTCGTACCATAAATAATAATGATAAAATCGCTTTCTGAATGATACATGGCCGTCTTTTGCAAATGTATACCCTCTGCACTACTATACGTAGCTCCATGCATACATCACAGATTCGAAATATGTGAACTCAGTTAAAAAGTAACATTCCATTTTCCAATATTCTGACACCAATTACGCCGACACAGAAATAATTGCCAAGTCTATAATAAATCTTCGAACGCCTACTCCCGATCATAAATGTGATCTCTCCGAAACAGCACGAGAGGTACATGTGCGCGGAATAAACAAACACCAAGAGTTTAGAATCAATTCGTCTTCAGCTCTCCTGGAAATCCGCGGCGTATGACCGAAAATGGCATCGTGGTCATAGAGTAAAAGTAATAGGTGACACAGAGGCGACGGAAGCTATTTTATCACCATAATTTATGACATGATTGAACCATTAGATTCTTTAAAAGTATTTTAGAAGTTTATAAAGAATCTATGGTGTGGAGTGGTAAAATAAAATTTCTCAAAGGTTTATTTTTTTGTGGTTGATATATGTATGTTAATATTTGTGTAGTTGCGGCCCCCTTTAAGGCTTCCATTAAAAAACTTTAAGTATACTCAAATTCTATAAAAGATTCTTAGTAAATATGTTTTCCTCATCGTGGTTAATCAACTTATATATGACTAGCTTTGCCCGCGACTTCGTCCGCGCGGAAAATTTATTTTTAATTATTTTAATAAGAAAATTTATAAACTAAAAGTAGCCTAAGTTACTCCTTATTACATCAGCTATCTGCCAGTGAAAGTCCCGTTAAAATTGGTCCACCCGTTTCAGAGATTAGCCGGAACAAACAGACAGACAGACAAAAATTTTAAGAAACGTTATTTTCGTATATGTACTGTGTATACATCCATATGCATCTATTAAAAAGCGGTTATTTCAATATTACAAACAGACACTCCAATTTTATTTATTTGTACAGATAAAGTATAAAGACAGGTTTAAGTTATTTGAATAGAACGTAACATCAACAAACAATACACCATCATAAACACTATTTCCAGAAGTAGTTTTATGACATTCAATTTCAGTAAACTCAGTAACACATGTGTTTGAGTCATGAACATTACAGCTCAAACCACTTACCTATTTCCAAAATAAATTTCAATGAACTAGTTTCCATATAGTTTTGCTGGTGGTAGGATATTCGTATCCGCCCGGATGGCGACCACCGTACACAGGGCGTAAAACCCGCCATAGTGGCACATGCAAGTGTGCCGCGTTCCGGGATCAGCCAGTGTATATCCGGTTTTCGGGGGGGCTTCAATCATGGTGAAAGGATGACCGTGCCGGCAATTTTTTTGGCCGGTTTGTCGCGGTCGGTCCTTTGATCGCCATGATTTATAGTCCCCCAAACTTCTTCACAATAAGGTGAAGAGGTATTCGGCCGGCATGATTGTGTCGACCAACGGGAGACCATCATCTCTCGCTGGTCGGCACTTTTTCTGGACTCCATTGCGCTTACCATCAGGTGCAATGGGGTCACTTTGCCGTGCCAGAATAAAAAAAAAAAAAAAAAAAAAAAAAAATATCGATTTCTTGATAAATCTTATGTATCTTTCAACTTATTTCAATATATACTCTCAAGGTTTTCTTGTAAAAGGTATATATGCGAAATTTTATATGGGAATTAAAATCAATCAAAAGTTATTCCTAGTGTTATTTTTTTTTATATATGAACTCTTTAAATTACGAATTTTTGAAAATGCTGAAATAAAACGTTCTATATAAAACGCAAAACAACGTAATAAAGCACAAAGCCACTGTCTTTTTTCAGATATATGTATGTAGTTTTATTTTTATTCAGTCAGAGCAAAGCGACAGTGTGAAAGTGCCCTGATAGCAATTATTAATGTAGGTAGTGCATTCGAAGTACTGTCGGTTCAGGAACAACGATCACTATCATGACTCACTGGTGTCAGTGACAGTAGCAATATGGTGTATGGTTGTTGAAATAATTATGTCGGCATTTAAAATTAGATGCCTATATAGGCTGATCCCAGATCAATTCACATTGCGAGTCTTTAAATCTTGAAGCCACGCACCACACTAGAAACCTTCGCTCTTCAAGCAATCTTCTTCACTCTTCCTTTTTCATACAATCCATTCTCCTGTGAAATGCACTTCCCCCCGAAATTAGGTCGGTTTACAACACGCTTGGCCTTCAAAATGAAAGTTCGGCAGCTGTTTTGTAATTAACTAAACAATACGTGTGATGTTTGATAATTATTTTTTCCCCTCTTTTTATGTATGTATATATATATTATACATTGCATATATATTTTTATATTGTATGTGTATTTGTATTTATCTATAATTATTTACTTATCTGTGTACTTATGTTAATATATGTTGTTCCATTTATCATTATTGTTGAATATTATTTTACCCTTTTCACTGTTTATGCACCTACCTTTTATCTCTGCATCAACCAAAGGTTGACTGTTTGAGAATGCTTTAGGCATTAAGTCCGCCTTTATACGCAATGTGTAAAAAGCATAAATAAATAAGTAAATGTGAATTGATATCGTTATAGGAATCCTAAGCAGTGATGGCCTCGAGGTTTAGGCGAGCGGTCGAGAATTTCGGCGGTCGCAGGTTCAAACCCCAGGCACACACCTCTGACTTTTCGAAGTTATGTGTGTATTCACAATGAATTATCACTTGTTTTAACGGTGAAGGAAAACATCGTGATAAAACCTGCACAACTAAAAGTTCTTAGGAATTTCTTAGGTGTGTAGTCCGCCAACCCGCACTAGGCCAGGGTGGTGGACTAAGGCCTAAACCCTCTCAGTTGTACAGTTGGCCCGTGCCCAGCAGTGGGACGTATTTGGGCTGATGATGATGATGATGATGATGATAGGAATCCTAGAAACTCTTAGGACTTTTTGGTAGTGACGAATCTGATTTGTTTACTATTCTATGACCCGGTTATTTATAAAGACATGAATTTCGCGGGGCTTTGGTGCAATTAAACGGGGAACACAGCGGACGCTTCCACGTTCAGATTCAAAGAAATTACGTTTAACATTCACTTTGAAGATAAATATTTAAGAGAAGAACGGTCGCGCTTTACTTAGTTCAATAAGATTTCATGGCTACAAATGTATTTCAGCATCTTAGTGACTGGATTTTAATAGTTATTATGTATTTTAAATCTTAATGAATGAAGCGTTGAGTGTGTTTTGGTTTGGGTGAAAAAACCGTGTTCGTAAACTAAGACAGGCAATAGTGACGGTGATTGCAACAACCATAAGTATTAAATGTATGTCGTGATAAGGAAAAGGTCTTTTTTTTTTGTTTTTTGTCGGGGTCTTGTTACATCCTGTATATCGTTTTTGCAAAGTAACTGGATTATGCGAATTATTTGGCCTTATAAAAAGGATGTGAGAAGAAATTAAATACTTAACTTATCGATTAATGTTTCAGCGACAGGTATCGTCGTACAGTAAAGTCGGATACTTTAAGCGACTACCGTTCATAAGCTGTAACAGCTGTGGCTTCACGTCGACTTTTTGTGTAACAGTGGTATCCCGACAGTCAAATAACCCATTCGCCCTCCAATCCCACTAGGCGATACCATGGTTCTACCAGTTTCATAAGTACCTACATTTCATGTGTAATAAGACTGTCTCGGGGTCTCGCGGCACAGTATGCGCCGTGCGATCTAAAGTTCTCGGTTTGGATTTCCGGGATGGGCAAGAAGGTGTTATTGGGTTTTTATAAGGAAATTCTCAGTAACAGCACGGAGTGTGGAAATGTGCCCGAAAAACGGCAATAGACTCGCCCTCTAATACATGGAACTGATACATACTTGGTGAAATGTGGGTGAAGAAACACCTTTGTCTACCACTTCGGAGGATACAGGCGTGAGATTATGTGTTATAAGTTACAAAAACATTCACATTGATACTATAGCTAAATATACCATCGTGTATAAATAAACATTTCTAAATACACCTCTCGGTGTAGCGATGGGATCAATGACAGAGACTGTTTAGGTCTGCGATAAACGAGTTCTTAATAAATAAAAAAATAAAAAAACCTGAAAAAGGGCAATATAAAGAGTCCTCGAAACCGACGTGCATGCATGAAGAGGATAATGTCAGTGGAGGAAGCGAAAGTGGTGTGTTTGGACCGTGGCATTTGGCGCTCTATAGTCTCTGCCTACCCTAACGGGAGACAGGCGTGAGTTTATGTATGTATGTGTAAAAAAAACCTTTATTTCTAAATATATACATACATAAATTCACGCCTGTATTCCCCGAAAGGGTATCAGTCTCACGTTATAAGGGGCGAACCTATTGCCGTCTTTCGGGCACATTTCCAGACTCCGCGCTGCTACTGAGAATTCCCTAATGAAAAAACCCAATAACACTTTGGCCGACCCGGGAATCGAACCCAGGGCCTCTAGACCGCACGGCATACACTCACATAAAAACTATTATTGAAAAACATTCATGCAATAAAACTATATGGATTTCCGTCAGTCTACGGGCAGCTTTACGGTACTGTCGTTGACACCCGAAAACTGGATGACAGCTGTCACGACGTCACAGCGGGCGTTTGTTCAGGAATTTGTGAAGTTGAAATGATTTCAATGGACGGTTCCTGGTTCGATTTACGCGAGGAATGTTTCCTGTATATTTCAACGAAAATTATTCATTAGCTGATAATGACCAAATTGGACTGTGGAATTGAGACTGCGATTGAAAAGCGACCTGGTAACGAATAATTTAATTTTAATTCAGATTTCATAATAGGGAGGTAATTCATTAATAGGTATAGTAAAAAGAAATCCATTATTTTTGCATGAAATCGAATGCTTTACTTACCATAGTTAGTATGATCCGATTTAGGTCAAATATGCGCCGTTATATTCGATAACTTGTTGCCATTTTGAAGGTCATTACGCCTCTCTCATAGAAGCCCATGTCTCTCTCTATTGGCGAAAAATTGAGACACTCGATTTTCACAAGCCTCTTGAAGCGAACTTTTCACCAGCAAAATTGTTCGCCATTAGATCGAATTGTGGTTTAGTTAAAGTATATGCTTGGATTCCGAAATGCAAAACGTGCGTTCTAAATAAATGCACCTAATTTTGAAATATGTGTAAAGTTGCATTATGAAAAATCCTTACAGTATTAAAGAATCTAAACAGCTTACTTAGCCGCTTAAAAAAAATCGCAGAAAAATTCTAGTCTAGCAACAATTTAAATGATGAATATTTCTATTTTCTAGAGACAAGAACCTCGAAGGTAAAAGTAATGAGTGAGTGCATTGAATGACGTACGAACGTAGAAAGACAAAAGATCAACCTACGCACGAGATAAAGCCTTTTTTATATCGTTAATGACTTGAAAAATCCACTATTAAACCGCCATTACTCGGAGGGCTGCTAGAAAAATCTATTTCAGCAATTTTTATATTTAGATGAAATGAGATTTTCATTGAAATAAAAACGATAGGTTGCGCGCTCTGAATATATTTGCGTTTTTATATTTTGCTCTGGAACGATGGATTGGGAATTGAAGTTAAGTGGTGTGATGGGTCTATCTCCTGTGTGCAAGGCTATTACTTAAATTACTTTTTTATGAATTAGTCATTGACATCTAGAGGTCCTGGGTTCGATTCCCGGGTCGGGCAAATTGTTACTGGGTTTTTCCATTAGGAAATTCTCAGTAGCAGCACGGAGTCTAGAAATGTGCTCGAGAAACGGCAATAGGCTCGCCCCCTATTACGTGGGACTGATACATACCTGGCGAAATGTGGGTGCAGAAATGCAGCTCTGCCTACCCCTTCGGGGAATACAGGCGTGAAGTTATGTATGTATGAATGTAGTCATTGACATTGCTCACAGGATTAACACGCGAAAGTGGAAATGGACCGACCATGTCTACCGACGGACGGACGGCCGGTGGACCAGACAAATGGTGTCCAACAGGGCTGCTCAAGAGTGGGATCCGGTCTAAACTTCCGAAATGAAATTTCGTAATAAATAATCACTACCAAATTTCTTTGCAAGTGCATAAGCTCTGCTTCGGAAATACGCGAAATTCCTGCATCCATTTCGAAAATATCATGTGTTTATGTGTGTTGCTACATGTAGGGGTTTTATTTGGAATCTTATTGGCATATCCTAAGAACTTTTAGTGGTGCAGGTTTCATCACGAAGTTTTCCTTCACCGTTAAAGTGCGTGATAATTATTTGTGAATAACACATAACTTCGAAAAGTCAGATGTGTGTCTGGGTTTTGAACCCACGACCGTCGAGATTCTCAACCGCGTGCTTAAACCTCGAGGCCATCACTACTTGTGTATGTATGTATAATAAAAATTGCATTGTTAAGATATTCTTAAGTCAAAGTCAAAGTCAAATTATCTTTATTCAAATAGACTTTTACAAGTTCTTTTGAATCGTCAATTTTACACTTTTTTATATTTTTTAAACTATATCTCATCTGGCAACACAAAATCTTGACTCTTGACAAAAACAAACATGACTCGCGTCGCGTTTAGACGACGCAGCTGCTGCTCGGGTATCGATTGCAAAAAGTACAGGCAGACGGACAAACTAACGACGTGTACACAAGGGGTTATCTCTCGCGTTTGTGCTTTTCTGTGGCGACAATTTTGATTTGAGATATTTTACTTTCTAGAAATCTGACCCCTTCCTAATGGTGTTAGTCTTTTAATTTATACGACTGCCTCGTGGTCTCGCGGCACAAGTATGTGCCGTGCGATCTAGAGGCCCTGGTTTCGATTCTCGGGTCGGGCAAAGTGTTATTGGGTATTTCCATCACGAAATTCTCAGTAGCAGCACGGAGTCTGGAATTGTGCCCGAAAAACGGCAATAGGCTCGCCCCCTATTACGTGGGACTGATAGATACCTGGCGAAAATATGGGTGCAGAAATAAAACTCTACCTTCCCCTTCTGGGAATACAGACGTGAGATGATGTATGTATATGAGTACAATAAATACATACACCCTGTTTCTTGATCTAGAGATCCCGCGTTCAATTCGCTGGTCTAGTTATGTGTTACTGTTTTTTTTTGCAAATTCTCATTCACAGCAGGTAGGCTGGATGCGCGCAATGAAGCTCAGTGATGCTTAATTTTATCCTAGTATTTAACCCGCAATGAAATTAAGCAGAATGAAAAACGTTGAGGGCCATAAAATAAAAGAATCTCACATTTGTCTGCTATCAGTAATTATTTATTTATTTATTTATACTTTATATACATGCAATGAATGTATAAAGGCGGACTTAATGCCTAAGGCAAATTATATTACAATTATAGTACAGAGAACCAATATTAAATTTAAGATTTCATCATCATCATCATCATCATTACCAGCCTCTCTCACGTTCGCTGCTGGACATAGGACTCCCCTATGGCACGTCACTGGGCTCGATATTCGGCCTTCCTCATCCAACCGCTGCCAGCCATCTTGCATATACATAGCTATGTATATATATTTACAGTTCCAAAGCGTATAATGTCAAGAAATGGCTGCCAACCAGAGATGCTTACCCAACACTCACAATGTCGACTTACTGAGTACAGCCCCTGATCGCAAAATGCGAATTTCTCTTTTTCGGCATAGAGGATCGAAATATCTGACGCCTCGAAACCCGAAACGCGGTGTTCTACCAATAAGGAAAAAATAGCAGATATCTCAGTCGAAAAACTGGAGCATGGTAAAACATATTTGTGAGTCAGGTTCTGTATGAAATTTTTAATCTAACCCAAATGAAACTCTTGATCCCGTATAAATAAATATTTTGTGATTAACTATTGTATGAGTCGATTATAAGAGAGATTATTTCATAGCATATATAATAAATCTATTGTCTTGTAGAAAATGACACGCTTCTTTACATACTTTTTTAAAATTCGTTTAGCAAAGTAAGTGCGTTGGTATACTAACAAACTATTAAGTAGCGAGAGACAGTCCATGCCTTATTACTGGATACAATCATGGGTAGTCATTAGTTAATTAGGTTTTTACAATACGAAGGAAGGGTTCGAATAGGTATTCCTCATCCAGATGGTACAGCAAAGATCAAAATTTGCGGACGCCTACGTCTACCTAGAGACCTAACTCTAGTTAGGCCTTGAGAGGGTTTAGGCCTTAGTCCACCTTAGCTGGCCTAGTGCGGGTTGACGGACTACACACCTAAGAAATTCCTAAGAACTTTTAGGAGTGCAGGTTTCATCACGATGTATTCCTTCACCTTTAAAGTATCTTATACTTCTTTGAGAATACACACATAACTTCGAAAGTTAAAGGTGTGTGCATGGGGTTTAAACCCGCGACCGTCGAGATTCTCGACCACGTGCCTAAACTTCGACGCCATCTCGACTTTTTACCAACCTGATCGCGTGTTTCTGTATACTTTTAACCCCACGTCGTAAGAAGTCGGGCATAGGAAGATGCGTCATAGGAAGGCGGTCTATTGTTGTTTTTGGATCAAACTTTCAGCCTCTGTACTGCTACCGAGATTGATCTTAACGCTTCGCCCAGAAATAAAAAATCTGTTACTCTATCTATGCATTAAAGTTTCAACAAACGCCGCTTAAATAGTATCATCCAGCAAAAGAATACGTGGAAATGCCGTAAAGGTATTTATGAATGCTGGAGCGAAATCGCCTTTTCTAAGAAGCAATAGGACGGAGGTAAGTACCGTTTGTACATAGCTTTAGCGAGCACAAAGCAGGACCGTAATAAATATTTGAACTGGGATTATACCAGATGCGTCGTGGGTGTCTCATTCGTCCGCTAAGTGTACGCTAGCTGAAAATGTTTACGATGTGCTGATTAAATATTGTTTCCATGTGCACTTGGCTCTAGGCCAGATCGCTGGACTAAGACTTTACTCTTCACAGCTGTAGAAAAGACTAATTGGTCTTTTTATATTTTATATGGCTAAATGACACAACTAAGTGTTTTAGTGGAGACCGCGCTTAGGCAGACGTAGTGTGAGATGTCCTGCAGCACGGTGGTCCGACGACTTGAGAAAGGTGGTGGGTAGCGGATGGATGAGGACTGCTCAAGACAGGGATGATTGGCGCCTACTTGGGGAGGCCTACGTTCAGCAGTGGACGGCGATAGGCTAAATATAAATGACACAAATAAATGATAAAGTCGTGATGGCCTCGAGGTATGGGCACGCGGTCGAAAATCTTGGTGGTCGCAGGTTCAAACCCAAGACACACACCTCTGACTTTTCGAAGTTATGTGTGTATTCACAATGAATTATCACGAACTTTAACTGTGAAGGAAAACACCTAAAAAGTTCTTAGGAATTTCTAAGATGTATAGTCCGCCAAACCGCACTAGGCCAGCGTGGTGGACTAATGCCTATACCCTCTCAGTTGTAAAGGAGGCCCGTGCTTAGCAGTGGAACGTGTATGGGCTGATGATGATGATTGTGTGTATTCGTACGCTGGACCTACAAAGTGATGTGAAAAAGCTCAATTTTGTGTTCCGTTTATCGATGTTTTGACGATAATCACTCAAAGCACTAACAAAGCGGTGAAATGACAAAGGTTACCTGCTAAGTTTCTTCCTAATACCGAAAACCGTTCGACAAACTCCATTGCAAATTAATTTATGAATTTCTTGACAAGGCTCTGCCTCCTGTTAAGACGTAGCCATATATTGGCATACTCGTGTAATCAAGCAACTTTTGTGAAGTTTATCGGCAACATCGTGGACTTAGTCTGCCTTAGAGTGTAACTATGTTTTAAGATACGATTAACAACAGTTTATTTAGATAACATTTTATATAGAATATTCTACGTATTATATACTCTGTATCAAAGTTATATCTCTTTTGCTAAGGATATAAAAAAATTACCTCGAAGAATATTAGCGTCATATTTATTTCGTACGCATAAATAAAATAATAAAAATGGAAAAGAAACAAGAAGGTGCCCTCAACGTAATTAAGTTAATTTTATGAAATCAAAATTGAAAATTCTAAATCTATTTTATTTTATAAACAAAATTGTAACAATTTTAATAAACGTGCTCATAATTCATGATACAAAATTACAAATATGGATAGTCATTTTTCGCTGGAAACCGTTTTGATTAATACTGAAATTGGATTGAAAATGTTGTTAGATGTATACATATATTATGAACGGTGCAATTCCAAAAACTAATAACGCTAAAGCAATAAATTATGTAGTTTAATTAATTTTGTTTCAAATTATACCAAAGATTAGTTGAATTTTAATTAAAAGTTGGATTGGAGTACTTAAAGTATTTATTAAATCAGTTATGCACGACTTGTTTTTGTATACTATTAATGTGCATGGCCTCGGGGGAAATTCGTGAGGTGTGTAGAGCCAACGTCTTAGGGGTCCAGGGTTTCGGGGGCGCATCGGGCGGCTGCGGCATCATTGTGGGTGCTTCTGGTCCACACACCGTGGTCGCGCCATTCGGAGTTTTGGTCGGTATGCCGGCATTAGAATTATGTTAGGGACCCAGCCCGGCACTAACATCTGCGCGGACGTGACGTCGCCGCGCGCCGGGCTGGAAGGCCGGTGACCCCGACATACGGTTCTCTCCCCCCTCCCCCAGGGCTGGTGGGAAGTAGAGCCATGACCAGCTTTCCCCTCAAGGAAAAAAAAGGGATCCAAGGTTCAAATATTGGACTTTTCGAAGCCATGTTTTGTATGTTCATACAGACTGATCATGCACAATTATTGTATAGGCAGCGTGAAGAGACCAACGATCCTAAAGATCTGCACAAGTTATTTCCTTGGCCTTAGGTAGTTTTCAGAAGAATAAGGCCTTAATCTTCATCTTACGGGTCGTACGCAGAAGTGGGTGTGGAGTGATATAGATAGATAAATTCGAAAAGGTATAAATATTAAAAAAAAATGCCTCTCTGTTGTACATGGTTAGAACCGGTTTTAATTATGACTTAAATATGACCCTAACATATCTGTCTGGAGACACGGTCCCTTTTTTTCTTTCGAAATCGTCTCGGCTGTCTCGGAACTTTAAGGGGTGCAGTTGCACTTCCACTACCTTGATTCGGGCGCTCTTATTTTAGACGCCCGCGGACACAGGCCACCGTGCCGCCGCCCCTCTCGGAGTCACCTTCTGTGTGGACGCACTGCCCCCGCAGCGCGTCCAGCAACCCCAAGGGCCCCAATGAGTCGCCTTTTAGGATAGGCAGGGGATACCGTGGTGGAATTCTAACGCCCTCTTGCCACAGGGCAAGAGACACGTTCCCTGGTACGTGGGACATATAACGCACCATAGGAGAAACGTGGCTACTGAAATGGACCCTTACTTTAGGGATAAATGCTCCAGTAAAACATTCTAACATATAACATTTGCAGCTCCTAGCATGTAAGAAAATAATAATAAATCTACGTTCGCGTAACGGATTACTTGGAATTTTGACGAGATTGTATTTAGATGGTTGATTTTTTCGCGTTTCTTATTTGCCTCGACGTTTTCTTTAGTCAACATTCGCGTCTCCAGATGGCGCTCCAGATGTTTAAAATAATTGGATATCGAATATACTAAGTTTTAATATAAATTCCTTATTGTTTACGGTTGTTTGTATTGAGAATAATAAGCGACAGCTGTGTTAAATCTGTAGTACTTTTAACTTCAATAAATTCTTAGGTTTTTTTGTCCAGTACACTTGTGTGTGCTAACCGACCACTTTTAGCAAGCGATCTTTAGAGCCCATCTAAAAAGCCATATAGGATGCTACAAGGCATAGGCTTCCTCTGCGATTAAGACAATGTTAGACCTTGTCTACCACCTCGTTGCGCATTGGCAGACTCGATATACAATTTTTAGGCGAGTACGTTATAATTCAATGTAAATAGTATAACATCAACAGCCCATATACATTCGTCCCACTGCTGGGCACGAGCCTCCTCAACAACTGAGAGGGGTAAGGCCTAAGTCCACCACGCTGGCCTAGTGCGCGTTGACGGACTACACATCTAAGAAATTTCTACACACCTACGAAATTTCTTTCTCAATAAATCATCATTCACTTGCCCTGTTCCCAATTTTATTTGGGGTCGGCGCAGTATGTTTTATCCTTCCAAACATCCCTATCAGCCGTCATGTCTTCAGTCACCCCTTTTTCTTTTATATCTTCAGTCACGCACTCCATCCATCTTTTCTTTGGCCTTCCTCTGTTTGTCCATCCTTCGACTTTCATACTCATTACTTTTTTACCAATATATGTTTCGTCCCTTCTCATAATATGACCATACTACGACAGACGGTTTCCTTTCAGCTTATCTATCACAGGAGCCACTTTCAAACTTCCTCTAACGTGTTCTTTCTCAATAAATATATTTTGTAAATTTTCTCGTCACTTAATATTATCGGTAAAATTGAATATCTAATTAAATTGCTTTGATGTTAAAAACCCGAAGAACAAACTCCCCCGTATAAATTAATCGCAGATTACTAAATTGTTCCACGAAAATGAGATCCCTTCGCTGTATATTTTTGCATTAATTTACAATTTTTCGTCACTTTTTAAAATTTCGTTAAAATAATCTGAGATAAAGTGTGTTAGGTAGTGGATTTTGAACGCAATGCTATGAATAAAATTTGTATAATGTGTTTTGTTAAAATGATGTGTTATCTTAAGCTCTTTATATTCATACAAGTACACAATAAGTACATAACTTTTACAAGTCACACAATATAATACTCGTATATACAACAATGCCAACCCGTACTAGGCCAGCGTGGTAGACTAAGATCTAAACTCTCTCAACCCTCTGTAGAGAAGGCCCGTGCCCAGCAGTGGGACGTATATAGGCTGATGATGATGATATACAACAACACTATGGTACATAATCTAGGTCTGTTCAACCGAAGACGTGATACGGCAATCCGCTCCTGCTAGCACTGAACGTGCTTATATCGACGGCGGAAAGCGAAAACGTCGTAGTCCACAAAGTATGATTTTTTTATTGCACTGTTCGAATCAGAAAAAAAAACTGCGTTAAATGGTCCGGGTCACGTAAATCTACGATGAATAGTTTATAAATTAAAATTTTGAAAAATCAGGATTTAACTTAAATGCCTGCATACAAAAACGCTGTAAGTTACAGAAAAAAACAGTAATAATTTGTACTATGCTGATTACGACATTTTTCGTTTTTCGTTTTCCGTAAATATGATCCATGTTAGCAGTAATGTTGGCTCCAGTGCGGACCTACTACGTTTTTGTTGCTCGTGTTTTTATAGAGACTGCCCCATAACATTCCAGTTGTGACAATAACATCTCAAACTACCGCCAGACATCAATATCTATTTATCTACCCTTTTACAATGTATTTATTTATATATTTCTACGAACTGGTTGAAGCGACAACAGATGCTTCTTGGCTTTATCATTAACAGAAACTAAAACAGTGGTCGGTTGTTTTATCCACTAACGAATGAGTCAGCATGTTTTTTTCGTCGAAGGAGTGACAGATAAACATAAAAAATATACTCATTAGTAATATTACATACATACATACATAAATTCACGCCTGTATTCCCCGAAGGGGTAGGCAGAGGTGCATTTCTGCACCCACATTTCGCCAGGTTTTGTATCAGTCCCACGTAATAGGGGGCGAGCCTATTGCCGTTTTTCGGGCACATTTCCAGACTCCGTGCTGTTACCGAGACTTTCCTAATGGAAAAATCCAATAACACTTTGCCCGACCCGGGAATCGAACCCAGGACCTCTAGATCGCACGGCACATACTTGTACCGAGAGACCACGAGGCAGTCATTAGTAATATTAATAGTTCTAATTACATACAAAAAACAAATCTTGTGTCGTGGGTACATGGAACTAAAATAGACACTTCGCTCGCACTCGCACGCAAACCCGAAGCAACACTTTATTGGAGTACTTCATATGGAGATCATAGTTAAGTGTTTTTCTATATTCTATTTCACTCGTCTTCTATTAAAATCCAAAATACCGCCATCTGTTAGGATCTTACGGAACTTCCACATAATTATAGGTCTTTGTCAGGTAATAAACTAATAAGTAGCAATAAAAAAATATTGTGACTATAAATGAAATGTAAGCTGTCACACCTCTTAAGTTTTATCAAACTGCCCACAGTCTGCGAAATTTAATTAAAATCTGGTAAGTAGTCGTGATGGCCTCGAGGTTTAGGCACGCGGTCGAGAATCTCGACGGTCGCGGGTTCAAACCCCAGGCACACACCTGACTATTCGAAGTTATGTGTGTATTCACGAAGAATTATCACGTACTTTAACGGTGAAGGAAAACATCGTGACTTAGGCCTAAACCCTCTCAGTTGCAGAGGAGGTCCGTGCCCAGCAGTGGGACGTATATGGGCTGATGATGATGATGATGAATAGTTACCGTGATTACAAACACATTGACTTTAAAAAAATCCCGACAAATGTAAAAAAATGACGTTTTATTTATCACCACACACAATTAGTACTTGTGGTTGTTAGGAAAACGTTTATTTTTATATTTTTGTCGGGTCTGCTGCCTGCCTCGTGGTCTCGCGGTACAAGTATGTGCCGAGCGATCTAGAGGTCCTGGGTTTGATTCCCGGGTCGGGCAAAGTGTTATTGGGTTTTTCCATTAGGAAATTCTCAGTAGCAGCACGGAGTCTGGAATTGTGCCCGAAAAACGGCAATAGGCTCGCCCCCTATTACGTGGGACTGATACATACCTGGCGAAATGTGGGTGCAGAAATGCACCTCTGCCTACCGCTTCGGGGAATACAGGCGTGAGTTTATGTATGTATGTATTTTTGTCGGGATTTTTTTTAACGTCTATTTTTTTATAATCACCGTAACTATTAACTGTCTCAGTTTTGCGATCACAGTCTTTTTACACTCTGTATAGAAGTCACTACGTTTACCATCAGTCAGTATCACATGCCTCAATATAAAAAAACTATAGAAACAGCTTTCATAGCCTCTAAAAGCCGAAGATGAAAACACATTCGCCGAGCAGATAAACGGTAAAATATCGCACTGCATTAAATTCTCGCAGATATAATGAAAGTTGAGATCTAGATTGCGCCCCGAAGAAATATGGGGGGACTATTTATTTTATTCATAACATCAGACCTATTTGGTATTCAAATTAAAGGTCTTGCTGCCAGTTTCCCGGTTATTAAGGGCACATTAACACCGATAGGCGATAAAACCGCGACAAAATTTCAAATGCCATCATTAAGAACCTTTTTTTCTCTTTCTCCTTTGTTTATTCTTATAATTGCGTTTTTATGGCCAGTGTGCGGTTTGTAAGTATCTTCGTTTATTTATTTATTTAAACTTCATATACATACATGTATGTATAAAGGCGGACTTAATGCCATAGGCATTGGCATACCTTTGGGGGGTGCAGAGATGAAATCTGGTGGGTGTATACCATAAAGATTTTCATGTTTTACATAAATAATTGCAACATACATAATATTTATACTTAAAAATACTTAAATATAAATACAATATATATATACATATAGTATATAAATACATATATATATAATACTCAGCGAGATGACTTTGCTAGTTTCTTAAGAAACTGTTCACGAACTCTAATTTTAAACGCATTACGTGTAGCGGACGCCCTTATTTTGAGTGGGAGCGTATTCCATAGTAGAATAGATTGAATAGAGAAGGAAGAATGTATAAAGCCAGAACTATGTGGAGGACAGCGAAGAAGAAGATTTTTATGGGTTTTAAGAAGTTTATGGGCTTAGTGTTGATTGTTCTATGCAGTTGGGTCCGGATAAATGATTTTGATGGTTGGATATTAAAACTTGGAAATTTATGAGAAATTATTTCGCATGGAATGGTAAATTTTGTACAAATTATATACAGGTGTATTCAGACCTTGATCGGAAACTAAGACAGGTAATAGCTACAGCTATTTTTAAAATTAAAATTTAATCTTTTCCTACAATAGTGTTATTCTGATGCTGCTTAAATAGGTCTCTTATTTGCCTAAAGAGTAGTGCTATGAATATATCTAAACAATTATTAATATTCCATGGGACTAACATATACACGGGTCTTAAAAAATGTTTTTCCTCAAACAAAAACAGTAGCTAATAAAGAAAAATAAAACAAAACTCACCACTTAACTGAAAAATAATCTTCATTAAATAAATCAACAAAGAATACCTTTTATTCTTTTCATTAGTAAATAACAATTTCTTAGCAAAGGAAGTAAATACGGAAAGTTTCGCAAAATTTACCCAATCGTTAAGACTGTAAAAGGAAAAATAAAAAGCAATTTGTTCTCGTAATTGTTAATTAACAGTTAAGAATTATAAACAACGTAATGAAGTGGACAAACAAATGGTTGTTTCAGAAATTTATTTTGAACGCCTAAAATCTACTTCATTTTGTACAACGCTGGATTCAAGTCAACACTTGTCATTGGAGCTCTAATTATTTGCTAATATAGCATAGTAGAAGTTAAACAACAAATAAACTCATCTTAAACGTCGGCATTTAGTGATATTATTAGTGGCCATTTTCCTTGTTGGAATTATATTCTAGTCTTCGCAAGTTCTATAGGTGTTAGTTCTTATTTTATTCTTCCGAAAATTTAGTATTCGCGATGATAAATTTTGGCGGACTACACACCTAAGAAATTCCTAAGAACTTATAGGTGTGCAGGTTTCATCACGATGTTTTCCTTCACCGTTAAAGTAGGGGATAATTCTTTGTGAATATAATCATAACTTCGAAGAGTCAGAGGTGTGTGCCTGGGGTTTGAATCCGCGACCGTCGAGATTCTCGACCGCGTGCCTAAACCTCGAGGCCATCACGACTTTTCTAATATAGCATAGTATAACTTAAACAACAAATAAACTCATCTTAAACGTCGGCATTTAGTGATATTATTAGTGGCCATTTTCCTTGTTGGAATTATATTTTAGTCTTCGCAAGTTCTATAGGTGTTAGTTCTTATTTTATTCTTCTGAAAATTTAGAATTAGATAAATTTTAAGGTTTTCAAAATATTAAATAAAACTTTATTTAAAAATATCGCTAATAACGTTATTTTTTTAATATTTTTTAAAACTGAATATAATTCTTTATCCCGTCCATTAGCCTTTGTATGGTCACAATGTTCCACTTTCCAATATCTCAGATTGGCAGCTTGAACAAAAGTGAATGGCATATTCATCGAGGTAAAATATATCGCTCAATACACTGTTCCATAACCCGTATTTGATACCAACAAAAAATGAAGATAACCCTCGCATTTGCTATTTTTAGCCTGATTCTGAAGGGTTAGGTAGTGACACTATTCGCCGGGCTTATTTTTTTAAATTCTACGAGATCAAAGTCAACCTTATTGCCATTTTGGGGTACATTTAAAAACACCTTGGTGCTTCAAGTTTTTTTTTAACGAATAATTCCTATAACATTTTTCGCAACGCAAAAATCGTACCTTATGGTCCGATTCAACTTATGATTCGATTATTCGAAACATCTATCAGTCGTATACGCAGTTTTCTTTGCTTTTTGTTTGTCAAACTTACATTATTCGAATCTTTGGTTTTTTGAAAATTTAACGGTAATTAACGGTTTATGCGGAAGCAACTAGTTAAAAGTTGCAATAGGCTATCGCACTAAGTAAAAAAAAAACAAATAATATATGAAAGCCTGCAAAGCATAATAATATTGCGTTCTATTATTTATATTACTATACCATGAAACGCGCTTTCAAAAGTCAACCTCGTTTCTACCTAGCATTTGCGCAATATTTCACGTTTAACGTACTTTTTCAGCCATAAAGGCTAAACAGTTCTCAAATAAATACAAAAAGTGAAACTTAGGCGCCGCGCTGGTGCAAAGAGGCGGATTGTGCAGTGAGCACTTCGTTGTTGAACTGTTATTGTGTATTGAAAATATTGAGTTGAAGTAAAAAGGTATTCGATTGACTCAGTATTTCTTCATCATGAATGACTGAGAGTAACAATGTATCTGATTATGGTGCTTTCAGATGCCTTTTGACAGCCCCGTGGCGCAGTTGGCTAGACACCAGCTTGCGAAACGAGAAGGCCGCGGGTTCGATCCCCGCACCGAGACAAATGTTTGTGTGATCCATAAATATTTGTTTCGGGTCTAGGTGTTTGTGAGACCGAAAAAGTCTCTCGTAGTGTCTGATACCCACGACACAGGACTTGTATCCTAGTGTGGGGTCAGAACTATGTATGTGACTGTTGGGTGTATTTATTTTGAATGATTGTAGATCGCAGTTATTATTCTATTATGGATTGCATAAAGCCATTAACTTTGCATCCACCGTTGCATCCTGTTATGTTTTTATGATTCAGGTTTGGTTTGTATAAATAAAACTAATGAAGCTTAGTTTCAATAGCGTCTGGCACGTCCACTCGGTCCGATGTCAATGGTGGTACTGAACCGGTTTGAGTGGGGTACAGCGCTAATATGTATAATGTTTTATTTTAACTTCTACCTTACAATTTATAACAAATATTACCTCCACGTTACATCCACTGCTCCGATACCTTCAAAAAGCAGTTCTCAATTTTCGAATAGTCACAAAAAGACTAGCAAAAAATGAGCACATAAGGTAAAATAACACGCCTAGGCAGAGGTGTATTTCTCCAACCACATGTCACTAATTGTGTTTCAAGTGTCACATAGTGGGCGGACCTATAATTGTTGCTGGGGACATTTCTAGGGTCTGCTTACCGCGGCCTAGAAATTCCTAATGAAAAAAATTATAACACTTTTCCTGAGTCATTATCATCATCATCAGCCCATATACGTCCCACTGCTGGGCACGGGCCTCCTATACCATTGGTGGGGTTTAGGCCTTAGTCCACCACGCTGGCTTAGTGCGGGTTTGCGGACTACACACCTAAGCAATTCCTAAGAACTTTTAGGTGTCCAGGTTTCATCACGATGTTTCCTTCACCGTAAAGTAAGTGATAATTCATTGTAGAACTAACATAACTTCGAAAAGTCAGAGGCGTGTGCCTGGGATTTGAACCCGCGACCGTCGAGATTCCAGACTGCGCGCCTAAACCTCGAGGCCGTCATTACTTTTCCCGAGTACGGATTAGAATTCAGAAGCTCTAGATTTTATTACAAACACTAGATAGATCCGGAACGCGAGACTCTTGGAGATTAGGATTAGAAATCCTTAGAACAAAAATAGATTCCAGCTCATTATTTCAAAGCGAGGTGAACAGCCCGCTCCCCGCTTAAACCTTGTTCAGCAGAAAAATATACAATGTCGAATCTTCATTATGCGAAGTTGTTTACCAAGGATTGTGCAAACATAGCCGAGGGCGATGAGATTCCACCTAATTTGAGTGTCCACTGACGCCTTTTTTTGATGTTTTCCACTTCCATCGAATGTACGAGAACCTCGACGCTTTAATTTGCAATTCACTTTGTAATGCATGTTTTATTTTTCTTTGTTTCTATATTTAGTTCTTGTAGTTTTCCTGTACGTTCAAGAAATTAAAAACGATTGCAGACTTTACAGTTTTGAGAGAGCGTTATCGAGATGTCTGGCTTTTCTGTTTGAGCGATTTAATTAATGCACATTCACTATTATTACTATGAGCCTAACTATTGCAGTTATTAACTTCTTGAGCATGCAGAAAAAATCCAAGACCTAATACAATTTAGAAGTCGTGATAGCCTCGAGGTTTAGGCACGCGGTCGAGAATCTCGACGGTCGCGGGTTCAAACCCCAGGCACACACCTCAGACTTTTCGAAGTTATGTGTGTTTTCACAGTGAATAATCACATACTTTAACGGTGAAGGATAACATCGTGATGAAACCTGCACACCTAGTGTAGTCCGCCAACCCGCACTAGGCCAGCGTGGTGGACTAAGGCCTAAACCATCTCAATGGTAGAGGAGGCCCGTGCCCAGCAGTGGGACGTATATGGGCTGATGATGATGATATTAGTTTATAATAGGACTACCACTGTCTATCCAAGTTGACCACTGCTTAGCTGGCACTTACAGTATGTCTATTTATTTCTAAAAGTAATGGCTGTGCAATAGTTTTGTAACCCCCAAATATTTATTCCCACAGCTTGAAACTTTTAGCCCAGAATGACATAAAAAATATATTTTCATTTCAACATTCGCTAAAATGCTTCAAATTCAAAATTACTCTTTACCGTAGTGTACTTACGATCAGGTGCAGGCGCAAATCACTTTTCTGTCTAAATATAATAATATAAAAAAGTGTTCAACACAACTCTTAAAATACATTGCAAAATTGTAGAGTAAATGTTTTGACAAAATATTATAAAAGATTTTTACAAGATACATATAAAAGCTTTCGCATCCAAACAACTTTATTCTATCAGATGTGTGTATGAAAATAAAATCTATTAACTGATAAGTGCTACAACAAACACGAAATCCCCGGCTCAAGTAGACGAGATAATATTAAATCAAGCGAAAAGATAAGGCTAACACTTACAGCGCAGCGAAACGAAAACAGAAGGTTTAGTCAAAATATAGTTTGAGCAAGAAGCTCCACGGTACATTAACTATAATGAAATGTGGTTCTATTTTTGTGTCTGCTGAATTTAACATTAGCTCCAAGCAACCAAACTAAATCGTTTTTATTACATTAATCATAGTAAAATTACCCGCTAGTCTCGTAGTATAAGTTTGTGAACATTGATCAAGAAATTCTGGGTTCGATTCCCGTGTCGGGAAAATACGCTATTAGATTTTTCTGTTAGGAAATTCTAAGTAGCTGCTCAGAATCTGGAATAGATTCCGCAAAATGACAATAGACTCTTCTAGCGTGGACTTATATGCCTTCGTGCGTATAGTTGAGTGTAAGTAGTTTTATGTCTACTACTAAACTTAGACCTTCCCTTAGAACAGGTACTCCTTTATAGAAGTTGCTTGCTATTGATTTTGTTTTAATATTTCTTTACATTTATATTTTTTTATAAGCACCGACTATTGACAGTGAGGGCAACGTAATCCAAGCAAATATGTTTCTACAAATGAATAAACAGCTAAATGTAATGCAAAACCTTCCATCTGTCCATAATATTCTTTGTGGCGTGACTAAAAGTTCTTTCAATCCTTATCAAGTCATTTGGGACGCTATCGGACAATCCGGACAGACAAATTTCCTTCGCGGTTTAACAACAAGCCAAGTTTTCTCAAACTATTTGTCTACATAATGTTTTTCGATCACGCGTTTAGCTTGAACGAAATGTGTTTATTGTTTTACATTGGCTTGTGTTTTCGTATCAAATGTCTTGCTGTATGGCTCTGCTTCGGACGATTTTTTAAAAACAAAAATATATTATGTACTCACGCTTGCGTCTTGAAAGCAGTTTGTGCAGGTATTTTATACAGGTGTAAAAAGAATGTTATCGAAAAATACGCCAAGTAATAGTTTATTTTTTCGGGATTTTTCGATCACGGTTTGTTTACGCTCTGTATACTCGTATACACTTATTTTTTCTTCAACCTTGTCCAACGGAAAGGTGTAAAAAGAACTCCTCTAAGTACTTAGTACAAGAGTACTACTTAGAGGAGTTTGGGCCTTAGCCCACCATGCTGGACTAGACATGGCACTAGGGTTGGTTGACCCTTTCCTATAATTTTTAAAGACTTTGAAGGTGTTCAGGTGACCTCGCGATTTTATCTGTTGCTGTTTTTAGCTAAAGCTTAGGAGTGACAAAGAGAAGGACAAGATTTTACAACAGTTTCATACCACCAAATGATCTAAATTAAACTGCTAAAGTATCAATACTTGATACCATGACTAATGGCTTGTCTCTCTATAAAATTTACGCTTTCTATAAAGCAAACATTTTGTTGACAGTCGTACGAAAAAGTGCTTTGTTCATTTATCTGTCAGTAGCATAGAGGCGGGTGACGAGGGTCGAATCCTTGGCCAGGTGAACGCCATTTTTGTATGGATTTCATTGTAGAATTTATCATGAAAAACTTTTTATTCGACTGTACTCAAACACCTAGATTTTCTGCCATGGAACTGAATGCCATTTAGATTTTGTGTAGAATTTTATTTTCTCGTTTTTAGTTTGGGTTAATCGCTTGCCAAGAACAGAATAGTTTTCTAAGCGAGATGTTTTTAAACCGTATTACTAGGTTTGCGATTGTATTGTGATAAGATATCGTTGCTTGATGAAAGATATTGTAGTCTTAATTTTACGTTTAAACGATAAAAAATCAAGAGAAGATGAAAGAAACTGCCGCTTCTAATTTATTTATTACTAGCTGCGGGGACCGGTTCTGCTCGGCGCGGTATTCAATACCGGGATCACAACGGGAACACTAAAACTTCAAACCATTCCACTTGTTCTCAGACTATCGCTGTCCACTGCTGAACGAAGGCCTCCCCAAGTAGGCGCCAACCATCCCGGTGTAGATCAGCCCTTATCCATCCGCTAACCGCTACCATGCTCAAGTCGTCGGACCATCGTGCTGCAGGACGTCCTACACTACGTCTACCTAAACGCGATCTCCACTCCAACACTTGTTTGCTCCAACAGCCGTCCATCCGTCGGCAGACATGGCCGGCCCACTTCCAAATTATTTATAGTATAAATGTATAACGCCTGTTATAATTTTCTGAGCAATGTTGTTTTATATTGTATTGGGCCCTGCGCCGCTTCAGCGCAATTTTATACAAAAAATACCCTGTCCTTCCCCAAGATTTATTTATATCTGTACCAAAAGTCACTCAAATCGGTCCAGTCGTTTAGGCGTGAAAGTGTAACAGACAGACAGACGGTTACTTTGGCATTTATGAAATAAGTATAGATTTATAACTAAAATAAAATAATAATAAATAACTACACTAAGATACAAGTCTTGTGTCGTGGGTATCAGAAACTACGAGAGACTTTTCGGTCTCACATACACCCAGACCCGAAACAAATATTTGTGGATTACACAAACATTTGTCTCGGTGCGGGGATCGAACCCGCGGCCTCTCGTTTCGCAAGCTGGTGTCTAGCCAACTGCGCCACCGGGCTGTCAAAACTACCGGCATACTTATGTTGTTGGCGATGAAATTAATCGTTTCTAGCCAGTCAATACTCTTCCACGAGACACAAGCGCTGTACCATTTATGTGAAACATAAAACTCCTCAAAAGAAATATCAAAGTTCGTTTACATAAAATAATAATTTTCACTCAGCCAGAAAGAAACTCGCAGAACAAAAACACGGAGAATTTATATCTTCAAAGTATTTTTTTCTCTTGTCTGAGACAATTTTTCAGGCTTCAATATTAATTTGACGAGACACAAATGAAAAAGGGGATTGCTGCTGTCGATATTTATTATATTTCGGTTTCAAAGCTTTGTGTTCGGAGTTCGCCATTTTTTTCTGCTCTTTATTACTCGCCTAGGCCCTCGTTTTATCTTCCCACTAATATTTCAAGAGCTTAATGACAGGTTTTTTCATATCTTTTATGAAATTTTATAGCATAAAGGTATAATTTTTTTGGTAGAATAGTGGATTATTATTAATCGTAATTGTTGGTAACAAAAAAAACGGAATGGTCGGTTTTGTTCTCGCGCTGTGATGGTGTTGATGTTAATCATAAATGAAGGTATTTATTTCTACTTTTGATTGTTGTTGGGTCCGTTTAAGTAAATGTAGTAGTTGAATAAAATTGTGCGGCGTGCAATTGAGCGGCCCTGCTTTCGAGGGACTTAGCTAAACTGATATTGCGTTTTTAGCTTAGCTACGCGGTTGAGAATCTCGACGGTCGCGGGTTCTAACCCCAGGCACACACCTCTGACTTTTCGATGTTATGTGTGTATCGTGATGAAACCTGCACTCCTAAAAAGTTCTTAGGAATTTCTTAGGTGTGTAGTCCGCCAAACCGCACTAAGCCAGCGTTGTGGACTAAGGCCTAGAAACCCTCTCAGTTGTAAAGGAGGCCCGTGCCCAGCAGTCGATGATTTTTTGGTTAGGATTCTTAAGCAACTTTCGAAAGTAAAAACACATGCTCGAAAAATGGCAATAGACTCGCCCCCTATTACGTGGGACGTAAAATAAAACTGCTAATACGTATATGTGTGTGTGTGTAGAAATACACTTTTGCTTATTCTTTCGTGAATACAAGCGTGTATGTTTTAACCCCCCAAGCATTTCTTGACCCCCCATCCTCCTTGTTGATAAGTGATGAGGTTTAAGACTAATCCCCCTCTCCAACCCAAAATCACGAGTATTTTTAGTATCTACAAAGAAAATTTAAAGTTTTAGAATATTATCTTTAAATACAGGTGTAAAGTATAATCTAATTTAATTCTGAAATTAAGGGACAGGATAAAAACGTCTAGACAGAAAGGTTGCAGGTTGTTTTTGACTGGCTTTTCGGTTTACAAATCGCGCGTTTTTTTTTATGGGCCCTATCCCACCACACACCCGCCACTGTAACTCCTGTGCTCCAGGATCAACAGCGGCACGCACAGTATTGACGCTGAGCAATGAAGCTCAGCGGATCTAAGGGGACCTAAATTTGTCATAATCCCGCAACGAAGTTAATCAGAAAGACAAAATAAAGGAGGAGTTGGAAAACAAAGAGTTGTCCACTTCCCTCCATAGCAAAGCGGGTGACAAAAAACATTGAGCTGTGAGGTTTCACCCTCACATAAAAAAAAGAAAGACAATTACAATTAGTCAAATTAGACGCAATTAACGCACCACGGATAAATAACTACTTACAGATTTATTGGGTAAATTGGACCTAAGGTGTGAGCTGTTATGTACCCTTCCAATAATAGGCATGGCAAAAACGCCGAAAAGCACGGAAGTTCTTCCTAGATTCAACGAGGTCTGTATAATAAACAACACCAGAAGTTACATGCATACTATTGAGCATAAAATAAATCGCGCGTTTGACGGAAAAATAAATACACTTGATATCTTACTACACCCCCCTCCCCCCTTGTGACCAGTGGCGGTACTTCCATAGAAGCCCAAAAGCCCAGATTGCCTTACAAAATTCCTAATAACAATCTTTAAGCTTAATTTTTTTATTTAACAGAAGCAATTTGACAAATAAATGAGAATATACTGAGCCCACAATAAACAATTATAATTGTTAGACATTATAAAATTAACGTTTAACGCTTTTGGGCTTCTATGGAAGTACCGCCACTGCTTGTGACATTTCGTGATTTTTACCAAACCCCTCCCTCTCCTTTCGAGCCTTAGGTGATTAATGACGGCCTCTAATATATATGTCGAAGCGTCGATGCATCCCCACTATGCGTCCAACGTAGGGTATAAATAGAGCCCCCCGATCGAGAATGATTCATTCTCGCTCGGAACGCCGAACCGAACGGAGCTCTGTAATAAGTTTGTTTCCGATTAAATTTGCAATTACCTCCAAAAGTTTGACTGTTTGATTTAAAATCAATAACGCCCAAGACCCTCCGACATACATATACAAAAAGTAATAACAGTATTCCGTACAATACACTTAACTATGTGACATTGTATTTTAGGTTAACAGCTGGTTGTGCGGCTAAATAGTTGTTTCATTATTCAGTATACCAACAACTCCAAACTTACGTAACTAACAGCCACTTACGTAACAGTTATAGCGTGATGATACGCTCAAGACAGTCATTGTAGATAAACGATTATATTTGGGGCCGGTCAAAGTTAGACATTGACAACTTTAGTACTTAGAGAAGAATATAGTGCAAGTCTTGAACTGTGAGCGTTGATCTTGCGAGATTTGATACGATCGTGAAAACGAATAAAGCGTTTTTTTATTCGTCATCGTCATCATGAACATCACCAACAAGATGCCCACTGCTCGACAAAATTCTTCTAATGAAATAGACCTGGATCTAGCGACTTTCTACGACCCTTGTCAGTTTGTGCACTCATATTGTAAATGTGAACTATTAACATACATACATAACCTCACGCCTGTATTCCTCGAAGGGGTAGGCTGAGGTGCATTTCTGCACCCACATTTCGCCAGGCATGTATCAGTCCTATGTAATAGGGGGCGAGCCTATTGTCGTTTTTCATGCACCCCTAATGAGAATTTCCTAATTGAAAATCCAATAACACTGCCCGACCCGAGAATCGAACCCAGGACCTCTGGATCGCACGGCACATACTTGTGCCGCGAGACCACGAGACACTGAACTATTAATAAATTATATTATTAAAATATTTCCTGGATGTCTTATTGATAAAAGGATTTGGCAACTGGAAACGTCAGTTTATGGTCAGTAGACTTGAAAGTAGGTGGCTTCTGATATTCACTGAACTGTTGCTCCGTGTACCTACAATTTATGAGTCATACGATCTATATAAGCCCATAAACGTCTGGAACTAAATAGGTCCCATGACCACCGAGATTATGTCCACGCGCCTTATCCTCGAAGCATACTTGACTTATCATCATTATCAGCCCATATACGTCCCACTGCTTGGCACGGGCCTTCTCTACAACTCAGAGGGTTTTAAGTCTTAGTCCACTGCGCTCGTCTAGTGCGGGTTGGCGGACTACGTACCTATCAGGTGCAGGTTTCCTCACGATATTTTCCGTCACTGGTATAGTACATGATTATTTATAATGAATACACACATAACTTCGCCAAGTCAGAGGTATGTACCTGGGGTTTGAACCTGCGACCGCTGAGATTCTCGACCGCGCGCCTAAACCTCGGGGCCATCACTACTAATACGACACTTTATGAGACACATTCTGAGTCTCATATTATGGTTGGCTCAAAGTCTCGGAAAGTTTTTCAGGCTAATTAATTATCTTTTCATAACTTCTTGGACGTCTTTTCCTTTAACTTGCGCCACACCTCAAGATTCTAAGTCTCGAGAGAGCTTTCGTAGAGTTTTGTCGGAAGATTAAGATAATTAAAATACTTGATGCCAAAGTTACGGGCGCGGTTCGGTCGGATTAACGCGGCAGTGGCGAGCTTTTTTATCATCGCCCATTAAAAGCTGCATTTTGCGATGGGCATTTTATAGCATAGATTAGAAAGAGCTTTTAATTAATTGGTGGGTTCATTAATAATATAATAGCTTTTTGATTAACGTTAATACTTAATGAGCGAGAAAAAAAATTAATATTAGACTTGTTTTTATGCGTAAATTATTTATAATTCTGTTTCATTCGTTTTTATCTAATTTAATGTACTAGAGCAATCAAATAACTTATTTTATCATTCATTTATTTTAAATACTTAAGCGTTATAGAACAAATAAGGTACCGGTTTTACATAAAAAATCACTAGTTTGTTTTAATTTTGTATAAGCAATCCCGCTACACAAACTCAACAGCAATTTAAAGACCAAGAATTGAATTTCGAATCGAACAGGCATGATTGCTTAGAATAGTGAGAGATTTTTAACATATTTATATTACACTGAACTTCTTATCACATGGCAGTACATATAGTCAAAGTTTACGATATATACATAGGTATAAGCAGTGATGGCCTCGAGGTTTAGGCGCGCGGTCGAGAATTTCGGCGGTCGCAGGTTCAAACCCCAGGCACGCACCTCTGACTTTTCGAAGTTATGTATGTATTCACAATGAATTATCACTTGCTTTAACGGTGAAGGAAAACATGGTGATAAAACCTGCACACCTAAAAAGTTCTTAGGAATTTCTTAGGTGTGTAGTCCGCCAACCCGCACTAGGCCAGCGTGGTAGACTAAGGCCTAAACCCTCTCAGTTGTAGAGGAGGCCCGTGCCCAGCAGTGGGACGTATTTGGGCTGATGATGACATAGGTACATACATAACTTCACGCCTGTATTTCCGGAAGAGGTAGGCAGAGGTACATTTCTGCTCCCACATTTCGCAATGACTGTATTAGTTCCATGTAATAGGGGGCGAGCATTATATTTCATTATTAGCAACAATTGCTTATGTTATAAGGAAATATTGACATTTTTGGAGTACAATTCAAAACTCCGTGCTGCTTCCTAATGGAAAAAGAGTTTCCTAATGGAAAAATTCAATAACACTTTGCTCGATCTGAGAATCAATCGAACTCGGGACCTCTAAATTACAAGTGCGCTGCGAGACCACACGCAGGTTTTTTTTTAAAGTTTTCAATCCTTTTTTTAAACTATACTCGTACTTTTATACTTCATAGCCTCCATTGAAAGATATTTGTGTCTGGTGTTTGTAATATCAAAAAGTCGGTGGTTTCTGGTGACTTCTATCGGAACCGTATATGTGACTGTAAGTTTTATTAATTTGTATAAAAATAAACTTCGAACATACGAATTTATTTCACTAACGCTAAATAGTTGCGTCTTTTACAGATTCCAAACCATTTTACATTTCAAATACAAATTTAGTATCCAAAATTTTACGTGCCTCGTGGTCTCAACTGCCTCGTGGTCTCGCGGCACAAGTATGTGCCGTGCGATCTAGAGGTCCTGGGTTCGATTCCCGGGTCGGGCAAAGTGTTATTGGGTTTTTCCATTAGGAAATTCTCAGTAGCAGCACGGAGTCTGGAATTGTGCCCGAAAAACGGCAATAGCCCGCCCCCTATTACGTGGGACTGATACATACCTGGCGAAGTGTGGGTGCAGAAATGCGCCTCTGCCTACCCCTTCAGGGAATATAGGCGTGAGTTTATGTATGTATGTAAAATTTTACGTTAAATGTATTTCACCAACACCGAATAAACGCATCTATTTTAGATTCCACAATTCTACATTTCAAACTCAAAAACATTTCGTATAAAATCGGAACGGGCTGACGGATCGCGCAGTTGATTGTGTCAATGATTGATAACACAACTTTGACAAATTTGATTTATTCCTTCGACAGAGTGAGTTGAAAGTTGGTCACGATCTCCCCGGGTATAACACTTCCAAATTAGTTGCTTTCAATGGATATGGAGGCCTTAAACTTCCTGAGGAGCCATTTAGATGTGTCCTGTCTTTCTGTTCGGAATGTTTTGTACAAATTCAATATAGTTTGCTTTGTCACTATTGGCATTTAACATATTATGGGTTTGGTGAGGAAGTCAACAATTATGGTATTGTACTTTCAAAGGGTAGAAAAACATTATTTATTGACTTAAGGCAGTGGTCGACAACCTTTTGGCAGGCAAGGGCCGCAATGTGGCAAAATAAACTAAAGGCGGGCCCGCACTTGTGATATACGTAATACCTATGTATAATTGGTCATATCCCATAGCAAAAATGAAAATACATTCACGGGCCGCGCGTTGCCGACCGCTGGCATAAGGCCATTGATTTGCTTGAGCGAAATAAGTAATCTATGCTGTTTTTCCGAAGTCCTGTGTACTTTCATCCTAAAACATGTAAAAATGTCCAGTGATTGAGTTGTTAGAGAGTAGCAGGAAAACAGAGTTAGTATTACAAGTATTATATTAAATATGGATTCGTCATCAGCCCATATACGTCCCACTGCTGGGAACGGGCCTTTTATACAACTGAGTAGGTTTAGGCCTTAGTCCATCACGCTGGCCTATTGCAAGTTGGCGGACCTAAGAAATGTCTTAAAACTTTTACATGTGCAGGTTCTAATTTTTAATATTTCATCTTACTGAAGTAAAAATAATCGCATATTCAAATTACTATGTGTAATGGTTAAATTAGGCCCCTCAATTTTGTTTGGTGAACTCCAAATTACGTGATGTTTCGGGCGTGATTGCTTCAGTGGGTGGAGTGTGAGAGGGCTGCAAATATTTGACAAGGATGTTATTGGACCATGCCCTCAGGCAAGGTTTGACACCAAACAAATGGAGTGTTCTAATATGAATTATGGAAGAGTTGCATGGTACACGAATAAATAGATTGATTGGATTATTCCTTCAAATTTTAGAGACAACAAAAGCTATTGAAATAGATCAATACTTTTTTATGTTAAACTTATAGTTCTATGAAAGAGCCACGAAATATCAACGTAAAATTTCTTGTAGCATTTGAACTGGGAAGAATACTATAATATTTAGTAATTTTCACATAGTAGCTCAGCTGTTTTTTTTTTTTGTATCCAATATTGATACGAGTAGTTTTACATAAGGAATTCTGTGCTCAATTGCCGCGTGCTATTCGATCTCCAGGCGTTAGACAGTGATGTATTTCTGTGCTTCGTTTTGCTACCTATTAAGCCCGTAACAGGGGCCGAACCTATTATCGCTTGTCAGGCTCTCAAACTCCAAGCTGCTACTGAGACAATCCTAGTATAAATATCAGTCGAAACTTTGATCTATTCAACAATTAAACTGTTGAAAAACATGGCGATGGGCAATGAAAAATATCATCATCATCATCATCAGTCCATATACGTCCCACTGCAGGGCACGGGCCTCCTCTACAATTGAGAGGGTTTAGGCCTTAGTCCACCACGCTGGCCTAGTGCGGGTTGGTGGACTACACACCTAAGAAATTCATAAGAACTTTTAGGTGTGCAGGTTTCATCACGATGTTTTCCTTCACCGTTAAAGTACGTGATAATTCATTGTGAATACACACATAACTTCGAAAAGTCAGAGGTGTGTGCCTGGGGTTTGAACCCGCGACCGTCGAGATCCTCGACCGCGTGCCTAAGCCTCGCGCCATCACGACTTACTCCCAGAGTACTCTGCAGGAAGTGAAAATATATTGTTTCCATCACCGTTGACGGTAGTTACAAAGTTTTAGATAAGAGCCGCGCAGGCCTACAGTCGTGTTGCGAAGGCGCTCTGATAAGACCAAACTTATTCCTGCCTCAAACTCTGTGACACTGATGTTCCCTGTTTAAATAAGTACTTGTACAAGGACGGATTGGGGACGGCATGAAGTATTCGTGTTATAACATGACGTTCTAAAGAATTAAAAAGCCATACCAGTAACAGAAATTCTTGTGTTAAAAACTCGGATTAAAGGAATTCTTCATAATATTTCTACGTCGTTTAATTTCATTGTGACCTTATGAATCTTTAACGAAGTTTCACCAGTTTTTTCGAACACATTTTCCGATGACGTAAATCGAACCTAGGACCACATAAAAATATAATAATTATTATCACCAGAAATAAGATCTCCGATGATCTCACTCACCGATGCCCCCAAACAAAGGTATTTTTTTTCACCTTCCATTTACGACGTAAATACGGAATTTTAGTGTATTTGGGGTAAAAATATGCGACGATTTCTAGAAATGTCTATATAATTGTTACGCAAACAAGTCTCATTAGAGCCATCCTGGACGTGCGACCGTTAGACGAATTATTTGAACTCCGAGCTGTCCTTCAATTTAAGAAATTTTTATTGGGGTAAAAATGGTAGGACTTGAAAATGGAATAGAAGAATGAAGAAAATAGAATTCCGGTAGCAATCGTAACTTATAATAAAAGGACATAAGTGTGTTATTTGCTATTGCACTTCTAAATCACGGATAATTTTTTTATCGGTCTCTGGGGAAATCATTGCGGTAATAAAGGATTCTGTTACTTTTTTAATATTAGTTAACAAAATGTCGCACTAATAATACAATTATATTGTAACTCAAAATATGTATGTAGAATGTGAAATAACTTGATTATAATTTTTTTCTAACCATTTAGGTCGTAATGTCTTTAATTCCCGGGTCGGGCAAAGTGTTATTGGGTTTTTCCATTAGGAAATTTTCAATAGCAGCACGGAGTCTGCAATTGTGCCCGAAAAACCCGCAATAGGCTTGCCCCTTATCACGTGGGACTGATACATACCTGTCAAAATGTGAGTGCCGAAATGCACCTCTGCCTACCCCTTCGGGGAATACAGGTATAAGGTTATGTATGATCATAATTGTAAAAAACATTAACTTTAACACTTACACCGCAGGTAAAAAAATGTGAATAAAAATCAGTAAGACCAGGTATTAAATTAATTTCAGTAAATTCTACTTCGCGAAAGTTGTATAGGTCTTTGCATCATAATAAGGAATAAATTAATTATTACCTGTTGCATAATGTAAAAGCAACTTTGATACGCGCGACGCGAACATTGTAGGACATTGTTATAATTACTCGGTGACCCTGTTTAAGTATGCTGTAAATATATTTTGTAGCCAATGGCGACCTTGTTCGTCCCGAAGCATAAACGCGCGGAATATGATCGAGAGATTCTTGGCTCCATTTCTCTGTCGACCAATGGGTTAGGTTTTTTAGGAATTCTTAGTATTAGCAAAGAGTTTGGAAATGCAAGTGGGAATTAAATCGTGGTATGTATGCGCCGGGGGTACCTACATTGTATTTGTCAGTAATAAACTAGCTACGGAGCAGTGCGGTTGTTTTATTGATTAACAACATACCATTTGGCGACGAGGATACCATACCATACCATTTCACTACCCCCGTGTATTAAAATGTCGAATTATATATTGACAGCCCCGTGGCGCAGTTGGCTAGACACCAGCTTGCGAAACGAGAGGCCGCGGGTTCGATCCCCGCACCGAGACAAATGTTTGTGTGATCCACAAATATTTGTTTCGGGTCTGGATGTATGTGACCAAGTGTGAAAAGTCTCTCGTAGTTTCTGATACCCACGACACAAGACTTGTATCTTAGTGTGGGATCAGAACTATGTATGTGACTGTTGGGTGTATTTATTTATTATTATATGTATATAGGAAATTTACACTAAATCATCAACATCATCATCCCATATACGTCCCACTGCAGGGCACAGCCCTCCTCTACCATTGAGAGGGTTTAGGCCTTAGTCCATTTAGGCCTTTAGGTGGACACCAAGCTGGCCTGGTTCGGGTTGGTGGACTACACACCTAAGAAATTCCTAAGAACTTTAGGTGTGCAGGTTTCATCACGATGTTTTCCTAAAGTAAGTGGTAGTTCATTGTGAATACACACATAACTTGATGATCGAAAACTGAGACACTTATGGTGAAAAAGTATTTCTAAAACTGCCTTGCCATAAGAAGAAAAAAAAAACTCTAAAACTATACTAAACTCTATTGTTGTTTTTTTTATCTAGTTGTTTTACAGCTTATGTATGTCGGTTGCTATCCGGACAGATATGGTTAGTCTACGACGAAGAAGGTCGTAAGTTACCACAAACAATTTGTTTCGTGGCTCTGTTCCTTATAAATAAAACAAAGTCTCCTTTTATTTCTTTTAAACGAAATGTATGGAGGCTGTGTGATCGTCGTTTGTTATTCCGGCCTCTGCGCCGCCTGCAGGTGAGTGATTAATGGAGTGGTCATACTGCTTACCGCGATGTCACCTACCGCACTTGCAAGCTTCGACGTCCATTTGTCTTTATAGACGTTCTTGGGTAAAACGCCATCTAGCGTAGAAATACTGTACTAAGTAACAAGTTGATTTAGGTTCTTGCTTACTATTAATAATATGGATATGAAAAATGTTTTTGATGTTTTAACAAATTATAATTATTGAATAACTTTAATACCATAAAGATTATTGCCGGTATAAACACAATTATGTTAAGTTGCTATGGGATTATAAAAAATAAAAAAAGGTTAAGGTATTGGAATTGGTTTACTATGCAGACCAAAAATGTTCCATGCGCATAGGTGCAAAAAAAAACATTTATTATTTTTTTTAATTTAGTTCATAGGAACTATTTTTTTTTTGCTAATGCAGCTGCAGATAAAACTATTAAGCCATTAAGTCTAACAATTCACCGTTCATACTAAAGTTGACGTCACTAAACTATTCAAGAAAACTGCCAATTTTCACGGCAATTCGCAGATTCCCCCAATAAGGTTCACACAGAATTTTGCTGAGCCACTCGAAACTTCGGCCATTCGTTCGCGAGGCCTATCACACGTACTCGTAAACTAGGTGAGAATGGCATACATAAAACCTTACTATTCGCTAATAAACAAGCGTGGTTCAGTTCATTTGTCAGTGGTACCGGAGCATCAGTTTCGTGCTGGCCTAATTTATAAGTTATGGCGATAATGTTCAACGACAAGACATCTCTATAAGCGACTTTTGTTCTTGACGCGTTTCTAAATTTCATTCTGTATAGGTATATCTTAGAACCCCAAAAGGCTAACCTTACAAAATTCCGAATAATAATTTTTAAAATTAAAATATTTTGTTAAAGCCATTTGACATATAAATGAGAATATCCTGACCCCAAAATAAACAATTGCAAAGTAAACATTACACAATTAACGTGAAACGCCTTTGGGTTTCTATGGAATTATAAGTAGGCTTAATTATATCGACATGTAAAGAATGAAAGTATTAGTGTAAAAGTTCTTAAAAATTTAATCTGTAGTCCACCCATCCGCACTAGGCGTGCGTAGTGGACTAAAGCCTAAACCCTCTCAGTTGTTGAGGAGACCTGTGCCCAGCAGTGAGACATTATGTATATGGTTGGGGGGTTGGCGGACTACACTCCTACAAAATTGCTAGGAACTTTTAGGTATGCAGGTTTCTTCACGATGTTTTCCTTAACCGTAAAGGTAAGTGATAATTCGTTATGAATTCACAAGCCATGTTCAAACCATAGTGTGGAAAATAAATACAAATTATGGTCAAAAAAAAAAAAGTAAATAAATTATTATTTTAAAACGGTATTTTTCTTGGTATCGTGTTTCTTTAGTCTTTCGCCTATGTGTTATGACTTGGACGGTGGAAATATACAACGCGTGTGGTTTCAGTCGCGAATGTTGAAATTACAAGTACAAATTTATTGGAGCAATTGGTTCTCCTGCTCTTGGTTTATTGCTAAATTGATGTTTAGATTTAACGGCTGCTGTCTAAATATTTGTTCTACGTAATTATCGTTTCCAATATAAGTAGGGGTTCCGAATAGAAATCTGCGGTATGAAGCTACGAAATGCTTGAACGTTTCACTTGAACATTTTACTGTTTTTTCCGTCAAGTCTGTCAAGAAGGATGATTCGATACTTTTTCAGCCATGGTTGAAGTCTCACTGCCTCGTGGTTTCGCGGTACAAGTATGTGCCGTGCGATCTAGAGGCCCTGGGCTCGATTCCCGGGTCGGGCAAAGTGTTATTGGGTTTTTCCATTAGGAAATTCTCAGTAACAGCACGAAGTCTGGAAGTGTGCCCGAAAAACGGCAATGAGCTCGCCCCCTATTACGTGGGACTGATACATACCTGGCGAAATGTGGGTGCAGAAATGCACCTCTGCCTACCCCTTCGGGGAATACAGGCGTGAGTTTATGTATGTATGTATGTTAAAGTCTCACGCGAAAAAGGACCGTTTCCTTTGCACTTTTATAGACTCCATGTTCCTAATGGGAATTTCAAATTTGCCAGGGGATTGCCATTCTTTTATATGGCATTGAAAGACTTGTTCTTGAACTCTAAAACTGAATTCTGAAGAATGTTCTTTATAGCCTCTACTAAGTCGTTATCATCACCTGGATGCCCAAATGTTAGGTAGGAGATACTACCATTCTATTAATGAATTTTATCTCCCAGTTTCAAACCTGGCGTCCATTTCACAACTGAAACAAGATTCACAAAAAGCGTAGCGCAATCGAGTGAGGTACTCTAATGGAGTGTACGAAATTTCCCGGCGTCGAGTTTGTGTTGGCCTAATTTGGAATTAATTAAGTAACGTTTGTGTTTAGTGCAAACGCAATTAAAGCGGGCCCGTGGTTGGCATAATTGGGGATGCTTGTTCCAGCGCAGACCCTGACTTATGGTTTGGTCTTCTGGATTCAGGGAGTACGTCTGCATTAACCGGTAGGATTTTTGCTAATGCTCTTAAAAGAATTCTAAGCGGTGGAGTTACTTCTATAGAAGCCCAAAAGCGTTACACGTTAATTGTGTAATGTTTAGTTTGTAACTGTTTCTTGTGGGGTATTCACATTTATATGTCAAATTGTTTTTGTTAAAAAAATATTTAAAGGTAGGTTTAAGATTCTTGTGAATTTCCGTAGAAGGCGCTAATATCTTTAATTTAATAGCGACACAATCATTATGCATTTTGTATATTTATTGACTATCTCATGGTCTCGCGGTCAGCGACTGATCAAGAGTTCTGACCGCCCTAGGCTAATTATGAGGATGCGCCCCCGCCAGGTGTGTGTGTTATGGTCGGCCTAAAAAGTAGTATATTAGTTTTGACTTTGTTTACTAGTGAGAAAATTTTAACATGGTTCATACCTACCTATAAAAGTTTTCAGATATATATATGTCGTGTTTGGCCGCATGACTTGTATTGGCTTAGTTTCTATAGACAACAATAGTTAGTCTATAATAGTTGCTGCGGCCATTGACCATGAGCGTGGTCAACTAGTGTGTGAAGTTGCTTCGACTTTAAGAGCGTTTACGCGTTTTAGCGCAATTTGAGCAAAAGCAGTACCTTTCGAACCCCTTAAAATTGATGAAAGACGAAAGAAAGAAGAAAAGAAGAGAATATTGTTATCTAAATAGTTAGTGAAGCAAATTTTATGATTTTTGGGTAAATTTTGATAAATAACAAGATAACTGAACGAAGTTTTTCATAAATTCAAATTAAGAGTCATTTTCGAGGCTCAAAATTCGGGTTTATTTATAACATCATCATCAGCCCAAATACGTCCCACTGCTGGGCACGGGCCTCCTCTACAACTGAGAGGGTTTAGGCCTTAGTCCACCACGCTGGCCTAGTGCGGGTTGGCGGACATTTATAACATAGTTAGGTAATCAAAATAAAATGTTGAATTGGAAATGTCGCCAAGCAAATAGTTAGTGAGAAACATATTAAGAGATTTAGATCCCTTATTCAAGTAAAAAAAATATAAACTTGAAAACGTATAATTTTTGTTTTGAATAAATTTCACTTGTTTATTTTTTGGATAAATATTTTAAAGATTATTACGCCGTGCACAGCCCGGTGAAAAATGCAAATCACAGTGATTTAATCACTCCGCCGCAAGGCCTTTCAGAGTGAGCATGTATCGCTCTGCGCACCCTCGATTTTTAGTTTCGTCTATGTTTTCGCGGTTATCTGACTGCCTTCCGAAAAATGATGATGATCAGATTCAATAAACATTATTTCATTTAATTTAATTTCATATAATTAACTACCGACGCTGGCGTTAGTTAGAGTCATATTTACCAAAATTCGACTAGCCGCGCGGAGCGTAAACGCTCTTAAGTTTTTATTTTTAATATTTACACTTCTGTTGTTATCTTTGAAAAAAACGAGAGGCATCATACTAGTTTTCAAACATTTTTGCAACTGATTAATGATTTATTTGAAAATTATAGTAATGAAGTAATTATTTTTAGCTTATACAAAAGACCTTTTTTATGCTTTAGCGTTTGCAAATCTTTCCACAATTTTTTTCAAATTTAATAGTTTGAAAAAATCACTCGTCTATATACATTAGCGAGAGCGCTGCAAGTTTTTGCTGGCAGAGTGTGGAGCGCAAGTAATTTCTTACTCAGTGCTGAAAAAGACTTTTCGCCACTGCAGTTAGTAACACTCATTGTTAAAAAAATCTTAATATTATCTCCACACGGAAACATGCATAAATCATTAAAACTGTTTATTAACTGTAACAAACCCTTTGGGGTTCTGGCAGAAATAGAATGCTCGGCCTCGGTTTCGGTGTGAAAGACCGTCTCCCTTCTAACTCAATATGCCCCGTTTTAACTTCATCAAAATGAAATTTTGGTTTTTTCCTTCTTACATCTTTTTTGTATGTGGTCACTTCGCATCTATTGATTGCCTCTGATTCAAAATTTCTCTTTTTCATCACGAAACGTATCGGCTATTCAAACTTAAATATCTGTACATTGATATTAGTGTCGCATCGTAAGACGTTATTGTCAAACTGCAACGAAAGCATCTTGGTAAAGTCTATGTGTCGATTATCTTGCTCTTTCAGTAACGTCGTTTAATCCTATGTTCCGGAAACCTTATTTCATTCTTTTTTAGCCTCACTTTTGTCGTAGTTAGGTTTTAGTTTTAACTTTTTTTTATTTTTAATGTTTTGGTGCTGTTATAATATCAATTTCTTTGCAAAGTATTTTATTAACAAACTAAACCGACTAATAAATTGTCCGTCTCAGGAATTAAGAGAACCTGGAAAGATATTTTTATTCTATCTAATTCTGCAAGCCTAAGCCACGCCACACATAGTCTATATTATAGTCTCTATATTTAGTGGACAATTAAGACACTTCTAACGATTCCTTATTTGTCTAATTCTGGCCAGTAGTTTAGAAGGTATGAGGGAACAAACAAGCATACCATAGAAATATCACAATTATTGAATAAATACGGAAAAAATCACGAGCAAATGCTAATAATATTTATATATTTTTTAAATGTACAAATAACGCCCTTTCCAATTATACCAAACACGGCATTTATTTTTTAACACATCACTTTATGACCGCTAGAGAGTGCCATATTAGATTCAATGACACGTCGTATAGCCTATAACTAGCGGACGATCAAGACGCTTCTAACGATACCATTTGTCCAGTTAATAATAAGTAGTCGAGGAGCTATGAGGGAACAGATGAACATGCATACATACATACATACATAGCCTGTTAAAATCATAACCCTCCGCCTTTGGCTTTGCCGTAGTCGAATAAAATCAGGGAGTCCCAAGCTTTTTAAGCTAACAGCTCATTTAGTTTTAGTGTTTTGTTGTTGTTTGTCTCGGTCTAGTTGAAATATGTAGGGTAGATGCAAGGATGCTAGATTAATAGTGCATGCGCTGAAATCGTTCCAGCGCGCCCCCCCGATCCTCGCGCCCTAGGCTGCAGCCTAACTTGCCTAAGGGTTAATCAGGCCCTGCTCGCGGTACTAATATGCTGTACGACCTTGAAGTCCTGGGTTCGATTGCCAGGTCGGGCAGAATTTTTGGGTTTTTTACTAAGGAAATTCTCAGTTATATAATCTCGCTCCCTATTACGTGGAATGAATGAATTGGGGAAATGTGGGCGCAGAAACACACCTCTGCCTACCGCTTGAGGTTATGTATGTACATTAATAAAGTAAAAAAAGTGTGTGTGTACTTATGTACATGCGTAAGAAATTATACATCTTTGGCATAACAAGATAAAAATCTTTAAAAAAAAATTCTTTCTCCTTATTCTACGTTTGTAGAAAAAATATTTGACAACTAATAAATATGTCAATCCCTTTTTATTACCGACACTATTCAAAATTTAAAAAATCAAAAACATATAAACTTGTAGCGTACCTTATATTTTATTTATTTATAAAATATATTTATTTATTATAAACATTTAATATCATGTATATTTATATTATTTACAGTTACACTCACACACATTACACAACACATATACATTCCAATACATTACTCTTACAGAACCCAACATTCATTAAAATAATTATTAAGTATAAATGTGGAGTGCATTGGAGGCGCACGATACCCCGCCGCCGCGCCGCGCCGGTGCAAACCGGTATCGCCTAGTGACAGAGCGAGCGATGCGCGTCACCGCTTCGACGCACGCGCCGGCCGCGCCGACGGCCAGTCGGTACACCTCTCTCGCCCGCGAAGCCCGTGTCACCTGCTACCTCGCCGCTTTATCTTGTCCGCGCTTATAATGAACAGCTGTTCATTGTGTTAATTTTATCGTACTTTTATCCGTCTCATCTCCTTCTGTTATTTTATACTTGTTTCTGACTGTATTGTGTGTGTTAAATTTATCTTCTTGTGTCGTGACTTTTGCTGTATGTACTGTAATGAAATGAAATTGAAATGAAATAAAATTGCTTTACTTGGTCACGTAGGCAATCAAATATAGCACTTATGACAAGTCAATACAGAAAAGAAAAATCTTTTATTATTACATTATAATTTAACTATGGTTCATTTTATATAATTTGTACAAAAATATTTACCTACGGTTTTTTTTTATAATTTATTTTTAGTTTTCATCAGGAAATACATAATATCTGTGTGTGCAATTAAACGCCATAAACTGTTTTATGCTTATCATTGCGCTTACGCTTATATCATCATCCGGCATACATCATCCACACGCAACACCAGGCGCTGTCGCCCCGTGCCCGTACCCGAGCACCCCGACGCCGCCTATACACTAGCCACATACATAGCTAAACTAGCTACTTAGCTAAAAACTTTTTTGAAATAACTTCATGGTGTCGGTCTTTCGTAACGATGTTTAAAAAAAAAAAACTCATAATTTTTCCGTAACGCACCAAAAGAAGTATAACTTCAATAAACGAAGTTCACCTTAATAGTCTGTACGAGCAAATATAACTGGTACAATGAAATGGACAAATGTAATCGAGCAGGCGCACGTCCACACTCTTCGTTATTTCTCGAGGGAGGGCAAGCTGACCTCGTAAATGCTTAAACAATAACTCAGCCGCTGCAACTGCACGCCGGTATTGCGAATATCGCAGAATTCTTAAATAACTTGGAAATGTTTTATCATCTCGAAAATACCCGCTGTATCTATACTAATATTTTAAACAGGAATGGTTTTTATTTTGTTTTTATAACGACTAAACGCCCCGTGGCGCAGTTGGCTAGACACCAGTTTGCGAAACGAGAGGCCGCGGGTTCGATCCCCGCACCGAGACAAATGTTTGTGTGATCCACAAATATTTGTTTCGGGTCTGGGTGTTTGTGAGACTGAAAAGTCTCCCGTGGTTTCTGATACCCACGCCACAATACTCGTATCTTAATGTGGGGTTAGAACTATGTACATAATATGTCACTGTTGGGTGTATTTAAAGCTCTCGTATGTATGTATGCATTGGTTGTTACTGTAGTACATAAAGAAGATAAAGATTTTATAATTGCCAAGCGTTGTGACTGGTTTTGAATTATGCTATTCTTATTTCAGCTGGTCCATTCCCTTAGGCATCAAAGTTGTACGTTAACTACAGTACGGACAATCCACAGACTCCCTATGGGAATGTAATATTTGGTCGGATGAACGCAACATTATGCTGAAATGCAAGTAGCATTTATTTACATAAAATGATATGAACTTAGACACATAAACTCACGCCTGTATTCCCCGAAGGGGTAGGCAGAGGCGCATTTCTGCACCCACATTTCGCCAAGTATGTATCAGTCCCACGTAATAGGGGGCGAGCCTATTGCCGTTTTTCGGGCACATTTCCAGACTCCGTGCTGTTACCGAGAATTTCCTAATGGAAAAACCCAATAACACTTTTCCCGACCCGGGAATCGAACCCAGGACCTCTAGATCGCTCGGCACATACTTGTACCGCGAGACCACGAGGCAGTTTTGCCTTCTTGTATTTACCTATATGCAATTTTGAACGATAGTGATTTTTATTTGTAATTGTGGAATTATAAGACTTTTGAATAAGTATGGGGTCAGAACTACAAATGCAATAGTTGGAATTTAAATGTTGGAATGGAAATCTTTTTGATGCAATGATTTACATGACCTCGAGGTTTGGGCTCGCGGTCGAGAATCTCGACGGTCGCGGGTTCAAACTCCAGGCACACACCTCTGACTTTTCGAAGTTATGTGTGTATTCACAATGAATTATAACGTATTTTAACGGTGAAGGAAAACATCGTGATGAAACCTGCACACCTAAAAGTTCTTAGAAATTTATTAGGTGTGTAGTCTGCCAACCCGCACTAGGCCAGCGTCTTGAACTAAGGCCTAAACCCTCTCAATGGCAGAGGAGGCCCGTGCCCAGCAGTGGGACGTATATGGGCTGATGATGATGATTTACATGTTTGTTATAAGAATATTTTACTATAGAGTCAGTCTGTAGTATTTTCCGTTTCAATGTTCTATTTCTTCTTGGTCGACGTTCAGTTCCTTCGAACTTGGCGACGAAATATGAAAATATTTTGTTTTTTGTAATAAACTTTAGAGATCGAGCTAGAAAATATTATCTTTTAATAAACTTATAATAGTTTTTGTATCCAGTATTGACCAAAATTTTTAATTTTGTTTCAGATTCCACGAAATTCATAGCGGTGAGTTTTTAATTAAATTCACGAAAAAGCTCTGCTTAAATCAACGCAGCAAACTAGAAATCAAGTTTCGAATAAACATGTACACGGATGGTATCAAAACCCAGTCTATAAATGTGGACGGGGACAATGGACACCCGATGCGGGTAGATAACTCAGCGGACGCGATAGTTCGATTTCACTTAGTCGAATTTCCACTGGGATGTGTAAAATGTTGGTGCCACGCTCTTGTTAGTTAACAATTTCGTTTACGTTTTTAACGTTAAATCTTGTGTATTGGTCTTTTAATTAGCAAATAGTTTTTGTTATTGTTAAAATGTGATGTGGTTGAGTCTTTAAATACATATTTTATAACTAAAATATTTTTTACGCATACATATCTGGTCAGGGATGCTCCTATCTAGTGGTCATGGCCTGTCCTAGAATAGGTGCTTCGAGTACGCGACCTCGGCCCCCTGAGCTACTGCAGCCACTACCAACCATCCCTTCCGTGACTGCAGTATCCACTCCTACAGGCCATACTTTCCTTTCCCATAACATCCTTTACCCACAAACTCTTTTTCCTTTCCCCGGTTGATGACGGGCAGCAGCGTCATCAACACGAGTCCCCTCCTGCGCTCGCCAACCCGCCTGCCAAGCGTGGCGAGTATCGGCAAAATCCCCTCAATGACTGAAACTAGGACCAGGCCCCCAGTCCCCGGCAGCCCCGCTATTCCTGGCTACGGTAGCGGCCATGGTTACGGCGGGGCAGGGGGTGCTAAGAATCCCCGGGTTGGCGCCGGCTACCACCCCCGACGACGACTGGCCCTGGTAACACACAACGTACGCACTTTGAGGACAGACGAGAAGATTGTCGAACTGGAAGAGGAATTGAGCGGGTTACACTGGGACATTCTGGGGCTGTCGGAAGTCCGAAGAATCGGGGAGGACACGATAACCCTGAAGTCCGGTAACCTGCTCTTCTACCGGGGGGACGACCAACAGTCCCGAGGAGGTGTCGGATTTCTCGTCCACAGGTCTCTCATCAACAACATCGTATCCATCGAAAGTGTGTCGAGCAGGGTAGTGTACCTTATACTCAGAATATCGAAAAGATATTCGTTGAAGGTCATACAGGTATACGCGCCGACCTCGACACACCCAGATGAAGAAGTAGAGGAGATGTATGAGGACATAAGTCGGGCCATACATACTTCCAAAACCTACTTCAATGTTGTTATGGGGGACTTCAACGCAAAGTTAGGCATGAGAAGCGATGCAGAGTTGAAAGTGGGGCAATTTGGGCATGGGCAAAGGTACCCCAGGGGTCAGAGGCTGGCCGACTTTCTGGAGAAAGAGGGACTCTTTGCGATGAACTCTTTTTTCCAGAAGCCGCCTCACAGGAAATGGACCTGGCTGAGTCCTGACGGTTCTACGAGAAACGAGATAGATTTCATCTTGACGACGAATAGACGGATATTCAGTGATGTCTCCGTGATCAACAGGATAAAAACCGGTAGTGATCACCGAATGGTTAGAGGCTCTTTGAATATCAATGTCCAATTAGAAAGGCGTCGCTTGATGAAGTCTACGCTCCGACCTACTCGCGCTCATATCCAAAACCCCGAGAGCTTTCAACTCGAGCTGTCAAATCGCTTTGATTGTTTAGAAGAAAACCTTGCGGTGGACGAGCTAAACAGTGGTTTGGTAGAAGCTGTCCATACGGTGGGATCTAAGCATTTTAGACCTCGCCGTAGAGATAGACCACAAAAACTCTCGATCCACACTCTTGACCTCATGGCCGAACGTCGATCTATGGCGCTGCAGTCTTCCGATGACGCTGAAGCATATCGTCAGCTCAATAGACGGATCTGGAAGTCCTTGCGACACGATGTCCGTGCTCACAATACTGTGAGCATCAAGGAGACAATCGAGCGGAACGGAGGCTCCAAAGTGTTTGCAAGAGACTTGTCTATTGGGCAAAGACAGTTGTCTAGGCTGAAGACGGAAGGTGGCCGCGTAGTGTTGACGAAGGCAGAGGTATTAAGGGAGATCGAGAGGTTCTACGGACAGCTTTACACCTCGGTTGCCGAACCGACTGTTAGCTCGGCCGAAGACCCGAGAGCCGAGTTGATCCGGCACTTCAGTGATGATATCCCGGACATCAGCCTGTGCGAGATTGAGATGGCCCTGAAGCAACTTAAGAACAACAAGGCGCCGGGTGAGGACGGAATCACTTCAGAGCTTCTGAAAGCGGGCGGAACGCCGATACTTAAAGTCCTTCAGAGGCTCTTCAATTCCGTTCTCCTCGAGGGCTCAACGCCAGAGGCATGGAGCAGGAGCGTGGTGGTACTGTTCTTCAAAAAAGGTGACAACACTTTGCTGAAGAATTACAGGCCCATCTCGCTCCTGAGCCATGTCTATAAGTTGTTTTCGAGGGTCATCACAAATCGTCTCGAACGCAGGTTTGATGACTTCCAGCCTCCCGAACAAGCCGGTTTCCGAAAAGGCTTTAGCACCATAGACCACATCCATACGCTTCGGCAAGTAATACAAAAAACCGAGGAATATAACTTGCCGCTTTGTTTAGCGTTTGTGGACTATGAGAAAGCCTTCGATTCGATCGAGACCTGGGCTGTGCTACAGTCTCTCCAGCGGTGCCACATCGACTATCGGTACATCGAGGTGTTGAAAAGTATATACAGCAACGCCACCATGTCGGTCCGAGTACAAGATCAGAGCACGAAGGCTATTCCACTACAGAGAGGCGTGAGACAGGGAGATGTCATATCTCCGAAACTGTTTACAGCCGCGCTGGAAGACGCCTTCAAGCTCTTGCAGTGGAAAGGACTCGGCATCAACATCAACGGCGCGTATATCACACACCTCCGGTTTGCCGACGATATTGTAGTCTTGGCAGAATCGCTGGAAGACCTTAGCACTATGCTCGAAGACCTCAGTCGAGTCTCTCAACAGGTGGGTCTTAAAATGAACATGGACAAGACGAAGATCATGTCGAATGTCCATGTTGTGCCCACCCCGATCGCAGTTGGGGGCTCGACTCTCGAAGTTGTAGACGAATATGTCTATTTAGGACAAGTGGTCCGGTTAGGCAGGTCCAACTTCGAGAGAGAGGTCAATCGTCGAATCCAACTCGGTTGGGCAGCGTTCGGGAAACTACGCGACGTCTTCTCGTCCAATATACCTCAGTGCCTGAAGACGAAAGTCTTCAATAGTTGTGTGTTACCAGTGATGACATACGGCACCGAGACGTGGCCTCTCACTATGGGCCTCATTAGGCGGCTCAAAGTCACTCAACGAGCTATGGAGAGGGCTATGCTCGGGGTTTCCCTACGAGATCGAATCAAAAATGAGGAGATCCGTAGGAGAACTAAGGTAACCGACATAGCCCAGCGAATTAGCAAGTTGAAGTGGCAATGGGCCGGGCACATAGTGCGGAGAACTGATGGCCGATGGAGTCAAAAAGTTCTCGAATGGAGGCCACGTAGCGGGAAGCGCAGCGTAGGACGTCCACCAACGAGATGGTCCGATGACCTGGTAAAGGTCGCGGGTCGTCGCTGGATGCAGGCTGCCTCCAACAGGCCACTGTGGAGATCATTGGGGGAGGCCTATGTTCAGCAGTGGACGTCTTTGGGCTGATGATGATGATACATATTATAATTTGGCGTAAGTATTTCTGAAGGGGGCACAGAAGTTTACATATACACTAACGGAAAAAAAATATTCGACCCGGGAATTGAACCAGAGACGGCTACTTAACACGCTACACTCTTATGCGATTCGATCGATCAGGCAATCAATTAAAACAAAATAAATGTCATTTTTACGCTACAAAATAAACCTTGTTACTCAAAAAATTACCAACAAGCATATCAGCCGGCCTGCATAGTTTTAAAAGACCAGAGATCATCATTATTACTTGATAATCTACTGTTGGGGATAAAACTACCCTCCCCACTATGAAGCTACAAATAGTATAAAAGGCCGAGAAGATTGGACGTCAAAGACACTTTGCTCTCGGCTATCGTTGCGATAATATCGCTCTGACATTTTTAAAATTAAATTACGTCGTTACTCTGTCCGAATTTCCATTAAATTAATTAATTGAAGTTGATTGTTTGTAAATTAGTGTGAATGTTTGTTTTGTGAAATAATTTTGTTTGAAGTTAAATAATTACATCAAAACATTAGTTTTTGTTCAATACAATTTTGTTTTTTTAATATAAACTTGGCCTTATCGCCAAGACTACATATTTGTACAATATTTACCTGTACCATACTATGTAAAGGCTTTCAGTAACTTCCATAATATTTCGTTTTAAGCTGCTCGGACGCTCATGCTACAAATTATGAAGTAAGTTGTAAGTCCGGCCGGCAAACTAAAGCAAACTGGCACGAGATAGCGAGTATCGGCCAACTCAACCCGTTGAGCATGTGAGTTAACATCGTGTTATGAAATAAGAAACTTGACGTGTTACAGAAGCTTGAGCTCACAACTCGGCCTTCAGTTTAGAATTACCTTACTGTTTGTTCTCGAAAGAATCTCGAGATTTTTAACTAAATAAATAATAAAAAAAATACACCCAGCAGTCACATACATAGTTCTGATCCCACACTAAGACACAAGTCTTGCGCCGTGGTTACCAGAAACTACGAGAGACTTTCCGGTCTCACAAACACCCAGACTCGAAACAAATATTTGTGAATCACTCAAACATTTGTCTCGGTGCGGGGATCGAACCCGCGGCCTTTCGTTTCGCAAGCTGGTGTCTAGCCAACTGCGCCACGGGGCTGTCAAAAAAAGATAGATTTACTATTCTGGAAAATACATAATTCTGACTACACGATTAAGTACATGATACGTGTATTCAAATTGAATTATCACTTATTTTTAATTTATATTTTTATTTACAATTTTTTACGAACTTCTTAGGCTTGTAGTCCGCTAACCTGCACTAGGCCAGCGGGGTAGATTAAGGCGTATCTTCTTCTTCCTCGTTCCCTCACTGCTGAGGATCGCGACCACGCAGGATCAGTTTCCACTGTGTGCATTCATAGGCGGAGTGGACCGCACGGTGCATGCTGCCTCCCACCACCTCTCTCACTGCATCAGACCATCTTGTAGGTGCCCTCCCACGTGCACGTTTAAGGCGTATACCAAAAACTTTTAGACGAGGTCCGTGCCCAACAGTGGTATATACAGTGTATATTCAGACCGTGATCGGAAACTAAGGCAGATAATAGCTAAGGTGATTACAAACCCCTGGCTTTAAAGAAAATCCCGACAAAAAATAAAAAAAAATTGAAGTTTTCCTAAGAACCATAAGTATAAAATGTATGTGGTCTAGATACACCTTGTATGTATCTCGGCTGATTATGAATTAGATACAGGTGTAATAAGGAAAAGGCAATTTGCATTACCATTACATTATGGACTGCCTCGTGGTCTCGCGGTACAAGTATGTGCCGAGCGATCTAGAGGTCCTGGGTTCGATTCCCGGGTCGGGCAAAGTGTTATTGGGTCTTTCCATTAGGAAATTCTCAGTAGCAGCACGGAGTCTGGAATTGTGCCCGAAAAACGGCAATAGGCTCGCCAGCTATTACGTGGGACTGATACATACCTGGCGAAATGTGGGTGCAGAAATGCACCTCTGCCTACCCCTTCGGGGAATACAGGCGTTTATGTATGTATGTATTACATATATACATTACATTATGTTTTTTTATTGTCTGTTGCGGATGTGCTGTTTTCCAATCTCGTTTACCCGGCTTATACATTTTGTATGATTTGTTAAAGTTTCCTAATCTAACTTATTATTTGGTATCATATACGTCTTACTGCTGGGTACGCGCCTCCTCTACAACTGAAAGGGTTTAGGCATTAGCCCACCACACTGGCCTAGTGTGGGTTTGCGAACGACGTACCTTAGAAATTCCTAAGAACTTTTACGTGTGCAGGTTTCCTCACGATGTTTTCCTTTACCGTTAAAATAAGTGATAATTCATTGTGAAAGTAATGAAACTCGCCTCAAACTCGCGCGAAGACGTAAGCCAGTAGTACGTGTAAGCATTGTGTAAGTTTCAATGGGCCTTCGCGAAACGCATCAGACCAACTTGTAGATAAGAAGTGGAAGGAACGTGAGCCGAGGACGCGGTTGCACTTCACGCCATCTCCTGATGTGGCCAGGTAATTGATTTATTTGCGCGATGTGCAACTTCAATGAGTTGGGCTATTTCTCGTCTTCATCTTTATGATATTTGGGCATAATGTCGATTTTTTATGCACTTTTTTTTGTTGAATGCTACAGTACGTGCTACAGTACTGAAGTCGTGATGGCCTCGAGGTTTGGGCATGCGGTCGAAAATCTCGACGGTCGCGGGTTCAAACCTCAGGCACATACCGCTGACTTTTCGAAGTTATGTGCGTATTCACAAATAATTATCATGTACTTCAACGGTGAAGGAAACATCGTGATGAAACCTGCACACCTAAAAGTTCTTAGGAATTTCTTAGGTGTGTAGTCCGCCACCCCGCACTAGGCCAGCGTGGTGGACTAAGGCCTAAACCCTCTCAGTTGTAGAGGAGGCCCGTGTCTAGCCGTGGGACGTTTATGGGCTGATGATGCTACAGTACATCGAAAAAGCGTCTGAATAAAACAAAATTAGTGCCTTGTGGTCACGTGGCTTAAGTGTAACTTGTGATCTAGTAATCAGTTTCGATTCCCTGGTGAAACTACTTCGAATATGGATTTTTATTGCTAGGAAATTCTTAGTAGCAGCATGAAGAATGGAAATGGACTTGAAAAATGACAATTACCACCTACTGCGTGGGACTGAACCGCGATTGTCTAAACTTGGATTCAGAAATTATCTCTGTCTTACCCTTTGCGATCCGGAATTAATTCAATTATAGTCAGGCAGGCATAATTATGTCAAATAGTGAGGTATGTTTGTAAATGGAGAAACGTACTTGAAGGCAAGCTATTGCGGTATGCTTCGTGAATTATATTATGTAGATGTTAGCTGCGTTAAGTTATATGTATACGCTTAGAAATCTCTTTGAACGTAAAGCCCATTGAAGTGACGAAGACAAGTGTCATACTCCGGGATTAGCCTTAATATTTAATAAGGGCCTGTATTATTGTAAGGAGCACTAAGTCTTCTTTGTAATAAACTTTGTTTGGATCGTATTACGTATTTACTTTGCCATGCCATAGGAAAAACTTAATATATTTTCCAATTACTGCATCGTGGGCTCGCGGTACAAGTATAAGCCGTGCGATCTAGAAGTCCTAGATACGATTCCCAGGTCGGGCAAAGTGTAATTTGGGAATTCTCAGGAACAGCACAAATAAATAAATAAATACACCCAACAGTCACATACATAGTTCTGACCCCAAAATTAATAACCACCCCTCTAATCTCCTAAACAAGTTTTATTGACTTTTCTAATTAAAACATAGTAACTTCAATAACGCATGAGATAGATTCATCGCGGATTAACGAACGTATCCATCGACGGCTGCATTACTAAATGAATGGCTGATCAAAATGCACAAGCAGCCATGGGGAGTAAACTCACAATGGACTCATATTCCGACTGCAGACTGATTTCTCGCGGGAAGGAGAGAGTATCGACGCAGTTCTTACTGGCTGCTACGAATGCTCAAATATTTATGAAGATTAAAGAGTCGAAACAGCTAATTTGAACGATGTTTTTATACCAACATCTTATGTCGTCTTTGAATTAAGAGTGATATTTTTACTTTATTTTAAAGCTGTTAATGCGACTTCGTTTGCGACGTATGTTATTTCGTCTCAACATATTCTCGCACGTGGATTAATACATATTTCCTATTATTGTATTTAAAGGCAATGTTCATCATCATCAGCCCATATACGTCCCACTGCTGGGCACAGGCCTCCTCTACCAATGAGAGGGTTCAGGCCTATGTCCACCACGCTGACCTAGTGCGGGTTGGCGGACTACACACCTGAGAAATTCCTAAGAACTTTTAGGTGTGCAGGTTTCATCACGATTTTTTCCTTATCCGTTTGGTAATCGCTAGGCAATGTTGGATATGTTTAAATAATATACATTAAAATTCACTAAAAGTTTCTGAACACGGTAAAGTTACTGAAATGATAAGAACCAATTGACTTAATCATCATTATGACCTTCAAAAACTCCTCAGCTGCCTTTTCGAGTGTAGTTCGATTGCTTAATAGAAAAGGTGCGGCAATATTTTAAAAATTGAAACCCTAGACATTGGTATTTTGAAACGAAAACATTACATTTTCTCATCGAATGTAACGAATTAAATAAACTCCATATTAAATTGTACAAGTCAATCGGACCCGATGCCATTCGTCCCGTATTTTGTGCGCTGCGGGATTGAGTACCCTTCACATGTTTTGCCTTTATTAATTGAAGATGAAAGTTGATTTGCAAAAAACAATTTTGTAGGGGACCTTTTTTATGTGTATTTCGTGCTATATTAAAATCGTTTTTACATTATTTGGTAAATTAAAATGTGTCTTATTTACATGGATCCATTTGTATTTCATTCTATTTTTCGTGGTATACGCGCTAGATGGTAAGGTAGAGTCCAAATAGAGTATTTATTAGCGAGAAAAATGTACCTCAAGCGATTTGACATGCTCCTGCAGTTCTGTTGAGGTACTTCTTTAGGCCTTGGTTAACTTTCAGTATACCTGTAGGGGTAATGACCATTCACTACCTGTTAGATCAGGCTGGCACTCTTCATGTCCAATATTGCCAATCGATTCCTTGATTGTTTTCTGCATCATTAGATAATAATACTGTCATTATTATCTTCTTGTAAAAATACCAAAACACCAACAACGACCAAGACCGTCTCAGTCTCACAAAAAAACTTAAATATTTGCAAACAGCGCATCTTTTTGTCTTGTCACAAAACCATAGCTAATCCCCTGCAGCGTTGCAGCTTGAAATGAACAATTCTTTACAGTTGAAAAACCCTTAAAGGCACGAATGGAACGTCAGTAAAACCGTCATTCCATGCCCCCCGGACAGAGAAACCCACATAACCCGGGATATAATTTTATTCAGCAGTTTTGAGGGCATAAAAACGCTTTGTCGCCGTTTGGGACGTGACGTATTCCAAATACTCTGAGGATTGTTAAGGAAATGTTTCAAACTCCGCTTTCGTAGCGCTTTTGTTTCGTGGTTAGCAATGTAAAGTACGGTGACGGATGAGTTGGTACGTTGAAGTTTTTATTAGGCCTGGTGTGGTAATAGTTCTCGTAATTGAAAGTGGTATAAATGTGTGTCATCATCATCATCATCAGCCCAAATACGTCCCACTGCTGGGCACGGGCCTCCTCTACTACTGAGAGGTTTAGGCCTTAGTCCGCCACGCTGGCCTAGTGCGGGTTGACCTACGCACCTAAGAAATTCCTAAGAACTTTTAGGTGTGCAGGTTTTATCACGATGTTTTCCTTCACCGTTAAAGCAAGTGATATAATTCATTGTGAATACACACATAACTTCGAAAAGTCAGAGGTGTGTGCCTGGGGTTTGAACCTGCGACCGCCGAAATTCTCGACCGCGCGCCTAAACCTCGAGGCCATCACTGCTTCACTGCTAAATGTGTGTAGCATGCTTGAAATTTCGTGAGTTTACGTGTGATTTCATTCAAACATTCACACGGTAATGTAGGAATAAAATATTTTATAAAAAAAAACAATACTAAAATAAATGCATTTAAAATAGTCCTTAATTAGTAGACTGTCTCGTTGGCCCTGAGGCATAAGGGGTCAAGTTCAGGAAAAGTATTATTTGGGTTTTTCAATCAGAGAATTCTCAGTAACAACATAATTCTACAACTGCAAAACGGTTGCTCCCTATTCACCACCATCATTATTAGACCCTATATCATTATTAGCGTGTCTCACTGCTGGGCACGGGCCGCCTCTACCATTGAGAGGGTTTAGGCCTTATTCCACCACGCTAGCATAGTGCAGGTTGGCGGACTACACACCTAAGAAATTTCTAAGAACTTTTAGGTGCTAAAAAATTGTATAAATTAGTTTATAGAAAATTAGAATAGTTTTTATATACACTTAGATATAATTTATGATTTATTTGTAAATAGTTTTGTAAATTCTACCAGGGCGACATAATCGCTGTAGCGACAAAGCCCTTTACAATTTGATAAAAAAAAAAGAACTTTTAGGTGTGCAGGTTTCATCACGATGTTTTCCTTCACCGTTAAAGTAAGTGATAATTCTTTGTGAATACGTTGGGTACTAATGATAAAAAAATAGCTTTCTATTTCGAAATACTAACGGCTTCATTTATTATTAGAATTTACTAAACAATCCATTTATATGAGGTTAATGCTTTTAGCGCCTACACTTACTATAGTAATATGAGTGAAAATGTATGTCTGTATATCTGTATTTATTAATATATCAACCCATATACTTCCTACTACAGCTGAAAACGGGCCTCTTAAATAACTAAGGAGCCTTAGTCCATCATGCTAGCCTATTGATGACTTGCTTGATAACTTTGATTGTGCACGATTCTTTAAGAAGATTTCCTACACCGTTGAAGTATGTACCTAATAATTTATTGCGAATACAAACATAGCTTTAAAAAACCAAGGTTCTAGTCGCGCCTAGTTCTAAAGGACATCATGGCTTATTACTGATACTGATGACTGATGTAAAATGTGACTTTGGGTAAATAAAAAATAAATTCGTACCTTCCTGAATAGCAGCCATAACCAAGGTGAGATTCAAGTGCTCTGTTCCAAATTTTTATCTTTGCTATAATATGAAGTTCTAGAATGGTTTGCTAGGCCGTGGCTGGTAAGAAGTACGTGTACTTGCTTCATATTGTGCTTGCTTCATATCCTGGGTGCTTTAAGTGTAGCGTAAAGGAGTCATGCGTATATCGAATAACGAGACATGGAATTTTCTCGAAAGTTAATACTTTATTTGAACAATGTCGTGCTAACCATCAGATGCGGGGTAGTCATTCGCGAGGAAAAAACATTCTGTTAAAGTCGTTCGTCAACTCTTTATAAACTTAGTACATTTTACTTACTATAAGCTCTTACACCTACTAAACCAAAGCTACTTTTACACATCAAATGTCTACCATAAAATAGTACCATCTCAGTCGAGCCATCCCATTCACTCACCAATTTAACTAAAACGTACCCTTTTTCAACTGTAAAATAAGTAATAATAAATAAATTAAAAATAATTTATTCACTTTTATATGGTTACAATAGAAATTTCATTCAATATTACGTTTAAATAATAATTCGAACTAGGGACAAAGCTGTATTTCAGCCAGCAGGTATATTGCCCCCAAGAAAAAAAAGATATGATTAGTTCTACAAATGATATGTTATTATACCCAAATATAATTTACATTTAAAAAATAATAAATAACAAACAAAATGATTAAAAAAAAACAACTGTACAAACAACAACGAGCTTGTAACAAATACAAGCATCATAGTACTTAAACAAAAGCACATCAAAGAAACTATTCACCCGTTATGAACTGATAAAACGGTTGCATTTCCCACGGCCAGCGTGAAAGCAAAGTATAAAAGAATGGAGACAATTTTTCACTTCACACCCATAAATGCTCAATATTTAGCGCACACCGCCGCAGTACGTTTTTGTATGGCAGCTAAAAGCTTTGGAACAGCGCAACCGCAGCGTAACGCCTGTTTACCGAGATAAACGACTGGGGAATCCATCTTGACGAAACTCGCGGAATGTATCTAAACCCTTTAACTCATAAATCTTCGACTACTTGGTTTAGCGGTTTCATATTGATACAAATTCTTGGGAAACCTTAGGGGTTGGGTACACTGACTCGATTTTAAAATGAGTGGTATTTTATGAGTAATAAATTTAATATCTTGAGAGTACTGTTTAAAAGAATTTTATGGTGTCGGGATCAGACCCGATAATTTTACATACATACATACATAACCTCACGCCTATATTCCCCGAAGGTTTAGGCAGAGATGCATTTCTGCACCCACATTTCGCCAGGTATGTATCAGTCCCACGTAATAGGGGGCAAGCCTATTGCCGTTTTTCGGGCACAATTCCAGACTCCGTGCTGCTACTGAGAATTTCCTAATGGAAAAACCCAATAACACCCGGGAATCGAACCCAGGATCTCTAGATCGCACAGCACATACCTGTGCCGCGAGACCACGTGGCTACATGGCCTCCATTCGAGAGGATTACCTTATTAGAATAAAGTAATTCCTTAGCAGTCCTGTATCCATTCATTACCTATAACTAACAGATTTCACTATGTCTAAGAACGATAAGACCTAAGACCGAAAGTGGGTTGGTAGGCTTCATATAGATTTTGATGACTACGTAATTATGTAAAGACAGTACCTCAAACTTAAAGTTAATCTTGTTAATCTGGCCCACAACCTCGACACAGCTCATTCGACTCATCATGAAAAAATATCATCATCATTCTCTTGCCCTGTTCCCAATTTAATTTGGGGTCGGCGCAGTATGTTTTATCCTTCCAAATATCCCTATCAGCCGTCATGTTTTCAGTCACCCCTTTTTCTTTCATATCTTCTCTCACACACTCCTCTTTTCTTTGGCCTTCCTCTGTTTGTCCATCCTTCGACTTTCATACTCATTATGAAAAAATATATGAAAAAACAATTGTAGTTTCGACCGTGTGCTCCCGGAATCTTTAAATAAAATATTGCCGTTAAAATTCAGCACTCTACGGTTAACAGATACAGTATCTGGTGTGCATCGGGCCAAAATACCTCTACTATACATTACTATTGACGTGTGGCCGCAATCACAGCCTGAAGCTTGATATATTGAGTGAAGGAACGTAGGGGCACGTGAGGTGTACGCCTAGCACGCAGTCTTATGAAATGTACAGCGCGTAATCCCGTGCAAAACCGCAGCGTTGGGAAAACGGTTGATATATATATATTTTTATTGGAGTGGTAAAATTACCGTAAGTCGCAAGTAGATTGGGCCAAGTAGAGATTGGTAAGAAATAATATTTATGAATATTTAATTGTATGTGCTACCAGCTCTTTTTTTCGCCCTCCTCACTGCTTTCAAAGTTAAATTTTAAAAATAGTTCGGTCCTCGGATATTAAAATAGGGTTTAACTATACAATTCCTCTATAATAATATTTATTTCTGCGCTTCATGCATGGCGTCTGGTGGTTACATTGAAGTCAATCACAAAAACGTATGGATCTCTAAGCCATCCCAATTACGTCCCCCTGCATGGCATGAGCCTCATCTACAGCAAATAGGGGCTAGACTTTCGTCTACAACGCTAACCTAGTGCGGGTTGGCAGGCTACATCATCATCATCATCAGCCCAAATACGTCCCAATGCTGGGCACGGGCCTCCTCTACAACTGAGAGGGTTTAGGCCTTAGTCTACCACGCTGACCTAGTACGGGTTGGCGGACTACACACCTAAGAAATTCCTAAGAACTTTTTAGGTGTGCAGGTTTTATCATGATGTTTTCATTCACCGTTAAAGCAAGTGATAATTCATTGTGAATACACATAACTTCGAAAAATCAGAGGTGTGTGCCTGGGTTTGAACCCGCGACCTCCGAAATTCTCGACCACGCGCCTAAACCTCGAGGCCATTACTGCTACTTCTGGCGGGCTACGCACCCAAGAAATCTCGAAAAACTTTTAGGCGTACAAGTTTCCTCATGATGTTTGCCTTTACTGTTAAAAATACGTGATAGTTATATCGTATATTGAATTTTAACGTTGCTTTCGTGTGTGTTATGGCAATTAAGGTTCTTCCTTTCAAATAAGAGCCCGATCTTAGACAAAGCCAACGGAATTATTACTTCCATTCGTTTCAAATTGAGCAACCACCGACCCCCACTGCAAAGTTTTAAGCCGTCTACAAAGTTTCCCTCTCAGTTCAAGGAGGTGGTCTTCTTGAGGTATTAATGAATTTTAGTAACGTTTACATAACTACATAGTCTAGGGCTCTAGGCATTTGCAGATTTAAATACCTGGCATACTTTTCTATGTTAAGTGTGTATTAATATTTAAATGTCTTGCATTTTAACGGCAGAGAAAAAATTCTAGAGCAAACCAGTACAAATAAAGTTGTCTACAAAGAATACCTTGAGTATGTACGGTCTACCAAGCATAGGCCAACGCGATTAACTAAGGCGTAACCCATCTAAATAGTAAAGGATGGAGGTATATGGCCATAAACCCGAAAGAAAGAAGAGAAAAATTATTTCTTTAGAGTTATAAAATGGCGTTTGATTAATGTGAGTATTAGCAACCGTGTGTTTACGAAGACAGGTGAAACGTGCCTGAAGCGACGCCACACGAAATTTGAATCGACGTTTCCGTTGATAAAGACCCCATAAATTACGAATCAGAATGAGATTTATTTTTAATCTTTGTGACGGTAATCTTTTATGTCAGAATATTATTATTTATGAGGTGAATTGTCGAAATTATCTTTTCGATTATTTTTTTATAGACATACAGTATGTCCGTACACATGTGACCCACAATACATAAATACATAACAGGTGTGATGCCTGTATTCCTTGAAGGGGTAGGCAGAGGTGCCTTTGCGAGCCTATTGCCGTTTTTCAGGCATATTTCCAAGCTTCGTGCTGTTACTGAGAACTTCCTAATGGAAAAACCAAATACCACTTTACCCAACAGCACAAGGCCGCGGGTTCGATTATCGCTCCGAGACAAATGTTTGTGTTATCCATTAATATTCCATTAATATTTAAGGGTGTTTGTGGGACCGAAAAGTCTCTTGTAGTTTCTGGTACCCACGACATAAAACTCGTATTTTAAAGTGGGGTCAGAACTATGAAAGTGACTGTTGGACGTATTTATTTATTATTTTATTTATAACTAGCTGATCCAGCGAACTTCGTTCCGTCTTACAACCGATTCTTTAAATTCCTTATTACATCAGCTACCTGCCAGTGAATGTCCTGTTAAAATTGGCCCACCTGTCAAAAACGTTATTTTGGTATTTATGTACCGTGTATACATCCATATACATTTATTAAAAAGCGGTTATTTCAATATTACAAACAGACACTCCAATTTTATTTATTTGTATAGATATTCTGCTATACTATCAATATTATGTATAAGAATATATTTGTTTTATTTTATTTAAACGCGTAACATCCATTAAATTTCTTGAACGCTACTAGAGATACATAGTTGCAGACCACCTCTGTCTATTCCTTAAGAATGCACAGGCAACAGGGTGGGTGTATGTATTAAAAATAAGTTGCAATTATTCTTTAATAGAACTGTGTCTAATAATTATGTGAAAAATGGTACCATAAAAAAATTGTATCAATCATCAGCCCATATACGTCCCACTGCTGGGCACGGGCCTCCTCTACAACTGAGAGGGTTTAGGCCTTAGTCCACCACGCTGGCCTAGTGCGGGTTGGCGGACTACACACCTAAGAAATTCCTAAGAACTATTTAGGTGTGCAGGTTTTATCACGATGTTTTCCATCACCGTTAAAGCACGTGACAATTTATTGTGAATACACACATAACTTCGAAAAGTCAGAGGTGTGTGCCTGGGGTTTGAACCTGCGACCGCCGAAATTTTCGACCGCGCGCCTAAACCTCGAAGCCATCACTGCTTTCCTTCATACAAAAATTTGTATAAAATACCCTTTCTTAAATGCGTGAATTTCCCGGCTGAGCGTTCCATACTCCCGGGGAGCAGACAGAGAAATCCCGGATTTGCGAGGAGGTGTGAGCGAAAATGCAATCTCTCGGTAACTAAAAAGTTTTCCAAGAAAACGATCGTGGAGTGTTCTCTGCCTCGGCCTTACAACACACGCATGGTTGACAAGCCTTGCCAACTAAATATGTGACAAAATCGATATTGTTGTTATTGTGGAGATTCCTCCACTTAAAAATGCATATAAACAAACATACATACACACACACATAGAACACGCACATATACACATTCACATACAAATATAATAAAATAAAATGAAATAAAATAAATAAATATTTATTACACAAACAGATGGACCGGCTGATCGTTATTAATATTTTGTATATACATAGCGAGCCCCGGCACAAGCGGTCAAACCGGTTCCGGGCCGCAGCGACGATCAGTGCGGTCGACGCGATCGCCAGTCAGCTCCAACTCGCTTGAGACGCCAGACGCTCACTATTTACTGTGCCACGCTTTATGTATTACGCTCGCTTTTCATTATTAGTTTCTGTGTACTTCTATACCTCTTCATCTATCGCTCATCATCCTTCTGTACTGTCTTGTGTGGTGTCAATAAACTGTTACGTGATCTTGGACTTATTCTTTCAACGACCCGGCTATCCACAGCGGAGACACGATACTATCATCTACCACGATACCCACTACATTATAAATACACATGTCATATTACTTTACTGATATACAGTGAAGTTTACGTTAGCAGTTTGAAAAAACTATAGGCATTTAGGTACGGTATATTTTAAACAGGTGTAAATATAGTGTTATGTAGTGGGTTTGATTTTATGTTCAATAGCGTATATCAAGGATAAAATTTAAGGATATCAAATTTTGTTATATTTAAGTTTTACTAACTAAATATTTAGGTAGACACAACAAAGTTGGTACGTGTCCTAACAGTGTAGGCAAACTATGATATTTTCACATAAATTCCGTAAATATTTAAAGCTGATTTTGGATTTCGACTTTGAGTCTTCTTTAAACCTTAACCTTCTCTCGCTTGTTTGGCAAATTATTGCGTGATGCGTATAGACGGTCATGATAAATCTTGCTCAGGTAAATGAGAAGACACAAGAGGTAACGCATTCTACTCTTCGTCATAGCCTATTATTTTTTTAAAAGGAGCCAATCTCATTTCCCAATCTCCTTATCCTCCAAAAAGCATCCAAACAGCTCCAGTAGTTTTATACAGGGTGTATAAAGACCTTGATCGAAAACTAAGACAGGCAATAGCCACGGTGATTACAAACACTGTGACATTTAAAAAAGTCGCGACAATTTTTTTTACGTTTTCCTTACAACCACGAATAATAAATGTATGTAGTTGTTAGGAAAACGTTTTTATTTTATTTTTTTCGGCACTTTTTTTTATGTCACGGTGTTTGTAATCACCTAGGCTAGGCCTATAGCCTGTCTTATTTTTCGATTACGGTCTTTATACCATGTATATAAATAATAAATAAATAAATACACCCAACAGTCACATGCATAGTTCTGACCCCACATTAAGATACAAGTCTTGTGTCGTGGGTATCAGAAACTACGAGAGACTTTTCGGTCTCACAAACACCCAGACCCGAAACAAATACTTGTGGATCACACAAATATTTGTCTCGGTGCGGGGATCGAACCCGCGGCCTTTCGTTTCGCAAGCTGGTATCTAGCCAACTGCGCCACGGGGCTGGCTATGCTCGTCGCTCGCTACGACCGTGTATCTCGTGTAAAGTCGGCCCGCCAATGTTTACTGACGACTTTGAAGACGAGAGCTTTCACATCGCCTTCCGACCTTTGTGTTTGCCTCCGCATCCGCACCGCACAATACAAACGCAACCAACTCAATCATTAATATCGCTTGATGAAGAACTGTTTATATTAAATTGGGTTGTGATATACTTCGTGTTGCTGAGGGAGTTTCTTGGCGTTTCTTCTCCACAGCGATAACACGTTCCGAAGCGGCAAAAGTTTAAAATTGACTATTCAAAAGAACTTTTAAAAGTCTATTTGAATAAAGAGTATTTTGACTTTGACTTTGACTTATTTTGTTTATATTTTCACAAGCTAACATTTTTAAAGTATAAATATTTAAATTAAAGATTTGTAAATAGATGCTTTGAAGAGTTGTTTAGTCTTATTCTATGCTTTATTTTTTATAACACACATATTTTTGCGTGTTTAATTCTAAAGTCACACGTTTGTGGTCACTACCACCCCAGGTCAAACGAAACGGTTAGATTCTTTACTACCATGAAACGGTAAAATTGTGTGGATAAACTCTGCTTTCCCTTTCAAGGATACATATGATATGTTTGTGTGTTATTCTCCTAAACAGTAAACACTCCAAAAATCTTCTATTTTTACTAATCTGGATAAAATCTCATTTCCGCCGTTGAGCACAGACTTCTAAAGGAACAAAAGCTAAAAACTAGCGAGAACTGACAAAGAATAACAAGGTTTTTATGTAGCCAGGTAAACTACGATTTTAATCCTTACCAACGTAGAAGAACGACTCCAAAGATGTTAGGGGACAATGTTTCTTCTATTTATTTATTTATTTACACTTTATACAAGTAAACACAAACATAATTGTAAAGGTGGACTTAATGCCTAAGGCATTCTCAGCCAGTCGAACCTTGGGTGATGCAGAGATGATGCATAGTAGGTGTGCAAATAAAATCATTTATAAACATACACATACATATATACACATATAATAAGCCAATATACATTGGTAAAGAAAATAAGTAATGAATTTTATCTAATAGTAGTTATAATAGTAAATATATAAATATAATATGAATATAAATATTCATACTGCCTCGTGGTCTCGCGGTACAAGTATGTGCCGTGGGATCTAGAGGTCCTGGGTTCGATTCCCGGGTCGGGCAAAGTGTTATTGGGTTTTTCCATTAGGAATTTCTCAGTAACAGCACGGAGTCTGGAAATGTGACCGAAAAACGGCAATAGGCTCGCCCCCTATTACGTGGGACTGATACATAACTGGCGAAATGTGGGTGCAGAAATGCAGCTCTGCCTACCCCTTCGGGGAATACAGGCGTGAGTTTATGTATGTATGTGTAAATATTATACATACCAAAATACTATAATACATACATAAAAATAATACTATTATGAAGATTCAGAGATTCTCTTTAGCAGCAACTCACGAACCTTTGACTGTTATTTTGTGATTCACCTAACTGCTTGTAATTGTTTTTTAGGTGCCGTCATTTTGTCATTATTCACACATACATTTAATACTTATGTTTGTTAGGAAAACGTTTTTTTTTTTGGACAGGATTTTATTAACGTCAATGTGTTCGTATCACCGTAAGTATTGTCTTATTATACCCTCTATATAAGACAAGTCAGTCACCATATTACTCATAAAAAAGTCGCATCATTATCAGCCCAAATACGTCCCACTGCTGGGCACGGGCCTCCTCTACAATTGAGAGGGTTTAGGCCTAAGTCCACCACGCTGGCCTAGTGCGGGTTAGCGGACTACACACCTAACAAATTCCTAAGAACTTTTAGGTGTGCAGGTATCTTCACGATGTTTTCCTTCACCGTTAAAGCAAGTGATAATTATTTGTGAATACACACATAACTTCGAAAAGTCAGAGGTGTGTGCCTGGGGTTTGAACCTGCGACCGTCGAAATTCTCGACCGCGCGCCTAAACCTCGCGGCCATCACTGTTTAATAGAATAATAACTGCCATCTACAATCATTCAAAATGCATCTGAAAGCACCATAATCAGATACATTGTTACTCTCAGTCATTCATGATGAAGAAATACTGCGTCAATCGAATACCTACCGAAAAAGTCGCAAAAAAACATAAATAAAACAAAACCACCGTGACAAAAGCCGGCTAATTTCAGGCCTCATGAAATTAATTTAAGGCAAGGGCTTACCCGGATACCTCGACCCATTGTCCGTGCCTCCCATTGTAGCGAGACTCACTCGCTCCCAGTCGCGGCTGCATAAAAACCAGCATCTTAAATATGCTAAAAGCGAAACATCCCAACAAAAGCTGCGCAAGTAAATGGATTTTGTGAAATATGAAACTCGTTTGTTGTAGATTACAGTAAACACTGCTTGCACCCGCTCCCAACAGCTTTTTGTGTGGCAAATATAAGTAACAGATAAACTATTTTCATACATACATACATGAACTCACGCCTGTATTCCCTGAAGGGGTAGGCAGAGGTGCATTTCTGCACCCACATTTCGACAGGTATGTATCAGTCCCACGTAACAGGGGGCGAGCCTATTGCCGTTTTTCGGGCACATTTCCAGACTCCATGCTGCTACTGAGAAATTTCCTAATGGAAAAATCCAATAACACTTTGCCCGACCCGGGAATCGAACCCAGGACCTCTAGATCGCACGGCACATACTTGTACCGCGAGACCACGAGGCAGTCAATAATGTATTTTGTTTTACGTATGCAACTAACGCTTGTACCAGAGACAGAGTATTTCTACAACTACGTTTCGCCATTTTTATACCCGTACGTAATATGAATTGAATGAATTGTTTGTAGTTTAGATTGAAAAACACCTTACTGAGAACTTCTGGACGGTAATAACAGTGTTGGGCACTGTTGGGAAACAATCTTGTTACTTCTGTATGGTGCGAGCCCGTATATTCCGTGACTATACACGGCAATAGTTAAAAAAAAAACTTAATAGTGGCGATTCAAAAGCACTTGTAAACGTCTATTTGAATAAAGGTGATTTTGACTTTGACTTTGACGACTACGAGAGGACCAATTTTTTAAGATTTCATCACTAGTGTCAATTTTAGTCACGTTCATAAGCTGTTTAAATTGTGTGTAAAATAAAATAATTTAATTAAATATAATTATTTTAAAAGTGGAGGATCAAAATCTTTAGTTATTGATATTAAGGAAGCAATGCACTAAGAAGTGAAAATTAATGGGCATACCTTGAGTAACGTCTAATGTTACGTCAGTTATTCGTCAGGGAACACAAAACATTGCTCATATTAAGTAAACTTAATCAACGCTGGCAAGTAAAGGTCTAGTCTAATATTTACATTGTCCTTCTATAATACACGTGGAGCTACACTTGTAAACAGGGATAAATAAATCATTATTCATCGGCGAGTCCGTAAATTCCTTCGGAACGGCCGGAAGACACCGGATAGCCGGATAAAGGCGACCCGGTGCACTAGGCTTATTAACCGGTCCAAGTGCTGTATAAGATATTAACCGGATAAAACCCGGTACGAGCGGGCTAGTGCCGGCCTCTGAATACTTTATACATCTGATGCCGGATGAATAAATCATTTGGCTGTGTTGTGGCGAGATTCAATTTTAAAGGGAATAAAAGTGTTTTAATTTTGTTACTTGGACTTGGTGATGTTTAGGAGTTATGCTTTATTACGGAGCTATAAGCCTTGATGGCTCGTAGATGCGGAACGCGATCTACTAAACCACCATCTTAGTCGTGGCGGGTTCACATCCCAGGCTACAAAAATCTTATTTATAGTAATCGTTGTCAACCGCTTCAAACAGAGGACATAGGTTATCATTTAAGGCATCTCATGGTCATATCAGTGGATTATTTTTTGGTGCAGAAATGTACCTCTGCCTACCCCTTCGGGGAATACAGGCGTGAGTTTATGTATGTGTGTGTGTGTGTGTATTTTTTGTTGAATATGATAATGTTTACACTGGTTTATTTCATTTTACTCTTCTTTACCGCTAAGTCAGAAATAGCAAAAGTCTCTGATCAGCTCATCTACTATTGAATTAATAAGGACTTCGACTTAAACAAAACTAAACCTGATGTGAAGTCATTGGTCAGAAATAGCAATTCTTTCATTACCGCCCAGCAATTGAAGTTGAAAAGGCTTGTAAATACCTCTGACGCGGCACGAACGTGATTGTGTGAGGGAAAAAATTGAATTTCACTTCATACAGCGCTTAGGACTGCTGACCGCAACCGCTTGAGCGTACTCGCTCGACCTTATTAGGGCCCTCGCTTTGAGGTCTGCGAGAGGAGAAAAAACACAATACGTATTGCGCTGTTACGAACCCACCTGAATGGGAATATTGGAGAATTGTGCCAGTGGCTTTGAGAGGTGAGGTGATATCGCCATCAGGATATTGAACGACGAATATTGTGTAAGAGGAAAGCAACTTGGCAATTTTATTTATTGATGATTTTATAAAGGTGTTATTTCAAGAGAAACTGGTTATGGCAAAAGGAAATATTACACTTATAAAAAAAAACGTAGAGATGGCTTATGCCTATATGACAGCGTCTTGGCGCAGTTGGGTATACACCAGCTTGCGAAACGAGAGGCCGCGGGTTCGATCCCCGGACCATAACAAATGATTGTGTGATTCGCAAATATTTGTTTTGGGTATGGGTGTTTGTGAGACCGAAAAGTCTCTCGTAGTTTCTGATACCTAGGCACAAGACTAGTATCTTAGTGTGGGGTCAGAACTATGTATGTGACTATTGCGTGTATTTATTTATTTACTATTTATTCTTCCCAATACCATTTTTAATTACACTTTGTCTATAATTTTTTTATGAGTTTAATTAATACAACTTACTAAAAGCCTCGTTTGTCACGCGGTACTAGCGGCTGTCATGCGATTTAAAGGATCCAGATCGATAAATGGATAAATACGTATACAATTTTTAATGATCCAGTGCATGAAATCACTTCTAAAATTTACCAAGGTGAAATTACAACCATAATTTGATGAATGTATAAAAATCTGGAAAGCAATCACCAAATAGCATTATTAATTGTGCCGGAACAGAATTAGCGGAAATGTAGTCAACAACATTAATTGGTATTTCAAAAGCATTCATTGACTCGCCCATGGAATTCAGATCGGGATGCCGATGTGTACGGGAAATTCCAGCAATGCTGTCTTTCATAGTTATTTCGTCTAAAGCTTGTTAGATTGTGTAGCCTTGAAATAAATGATTTTAAGTATAAAATCATCATCAGTCGTTTTCATTCTGCCCAGCAGAACTAGGTGATAAAACGCTTGATCTTTTTTTTTATTCAATAAAAAGGGGGGACTTTTATATGATCCCATACATGGCAGTCCCATTGTACCATATACCTACATACTATAAAGTTCATAGTATAAACTATAGCTAAACTATCATATACAAATTTAAATACGTCCCACTGCTTAGCACGCGCCTCCTCTACAACTTTGAGTTCAAGTTTGGGTTTAGGCCTAAGTCCACCACGCTGGCCTAGTGCGGGTTGGCGGACTACATACATACATCATACATACATAAACTCACGCCTGTATTCCCCGAAAGGGTAGGCAGAGGTGCATTTCTGCACCCACATTTCGCCAGGTTTTGTATTAGTCCCACGTAATAGGGGGCGAGCCTATTGCCGTTTTTCAGGCACAATTCCAGACTCCGTGCTGCTACTGAAAATTTTCCTAATTGAAAAACCCAATAACACTTTGCCCGATCCGGGAATCGAACCCAGGACCTCTAGATCGCACGGCACATACTTGTGCCGCGAGACCACGAGGCAGTCAACACACTTAAGAAAGGCTTAAGAAGACGGACTACACACTTAAGAAATTCCTAAGAACTTTTAGTTGTACAGGTTTCATCACGAAGTTTTGCTTCACCGTTAAAGTTCGTGATAATTCATTGTGAATACACACATAACTTCGAAAAGTCAGAGGTGTGTGCCTGGGGTTTGAACCCGCGACCATCGAGATTCTCGACTGCGTGCCTAAGCCTCGAGGCCATCACGACTTGTGTTCAATTCAATTTGTTGAGTTGTAAATTTGCCTATAAATCCTTTCTAGCGTCTTTGAACTGATCACATACTATCAACATGTGAATGATATCTTCACAGTTGGGTGAATTGCTCTAACGCCTGATCTGAATGATGATCCCACGGCACAAGTGTGCTACGTTCGTCCGTCGTACGTCCCGGGTTCTATTCTTGGATCGGTATCATTGCGGACGTAATGTAAATTCCTATAACGTATTACTGAAATATAGTTGGGGAACGTGAGTTTGATATACCTCTGCCGACTCCATTGCAATACAGGCGTAAGTATATTTGTTATTCGAAGCTTCCATTCCTAAGTCAATAATCAAAATTATCTTTTAAGCACGGAATCCGAATTCTGTATAAATTATAAAATTCCTTCCCTCTTTGACTTATTTATCCGTTTACTGCCGGATCAGCAATATAGAAGGGCGTGGGCGAACGTAAATGTTGCCGTTCCAAGCGCCTAATTAATCTTAAAACGTATCTCTTGGCTGTTTGACTTGTAATGATTAGGCAAATGTATCGTGAAGAGATAATTTTATAGCTTAATTAAAGCATGGTAATTTATCATTTATTGACAGCGTTAGTATTTTTTTGGTTTTTATCAGTCTTTGCAATCAGACCTAAGGCTATGAGCAAATATGATCCCTGATGTCGTCATACGGAGAGGCTTCCCATTGGAAGCATCTACTTATCTACTACGCAGAGCCACTGCCGGTCTTCTAGCTCTAGGACATGATGACGTTTTAGTCGTCTCACATACTGGTCCACTGTGAGTTTGCGATCGAGCTCGTCAGGGTGACGTGTTAACCGCTCTTTGTATTTAGCTGCCAAGCTCCGAATTTCCTCTCTGATTGATTTCATTTGAAGTTGTTTGGGTACTTAATTGTGTGTTATGTACCATGGTATTTACGCAATTGTTCTTAGGATCTTGTTCTGTTGACGCTGGAGTACGTTTATGTTGAAGTCACTTGCGCTGCCCCATAGTCGCAGGGCACATGTTCAAATGGGCTTTGGTATGACTTTTTATATAAGGAGTTGGTTGTCAGCGTAAGTAATGGACTAAATATTAGCGCGTTTAAACCCTGTTTTAAGACAACTGTTCGTTGTTCATCAGGCTTGCTTGTAAGACTAATCCCATCTGATGGCAGATGAGACCATCGTTCAGCAGCATATTTGATCTAATATAGGTATACTTAATGTAGGTGTCTTAAAACGGTTCAAGACACTTGTCACGGCAATTCCAAAACGAAACGCGAGCCTTTACTGTGAAACAGCAAGACTGAGATTACAAGAGGTTGTAAATTTGAAGAAGGAATCCTTGTCGCTCCGCAGCGACCTCCTCCAAGTATCACTGTTGATATTCACTCACAGACATACAAAGTGTACTAATGCAATACAAGTTAATACAGAAGGTATGTTGTTAGGCTAAAGTTGTTCCCACGCATTTTGTTTGGTGTTGGTTGTGGTCCATATTTACGACAGCAGTGATGGATCTTCTCTTTAGGAGCAAGGTGCAATTCTAAATCCTGATAGGAAGCAGCTCTTGATGTCCACGGCTCAGTACGCTGGTACGAGAGCAAGGGACAACTCTACGAAATGATTTACAGAGCAGGCAAAAGGGGTTCATTATCATCATCATCATTATTATCAGCAGCAGCCTTTCTTACGTCCACTGCTGGACAAAAGTCTCTCCTTAAAGGGTTTTATCAGACGATAATCAAGAAAGTCTCCTAAACGGAAATCGTATTGACTCGAACAATAATGGGCATAAATAATAGCTATTTTAAGTGGATAGGCGCGTGGGATTGAAAGAGCAATTTATTTTCAATCTTAGTAACACAGTGTGTAGTAATGTTTCTGGTCAACAGATTATAAGAGGTATCACCAAGATAACTACATGTACTCTCGGTGATATAACCGAGACAGATTTTTTTTGCAAAAACACTTATGATATTATTTATTAAGAAACAGATAATTTCATATTTATGTAAGTAATTCCAAATGGCTTTTTAAAATTATTTGAGTATTTACAATGAATGATCACGCACTCTAATGGTGAAAGAATACATCGTGGGGAAACCACCAATAAACTAGCGTGGTGGACTAAGGCCTAATAATAGGACTAAGTCTCTTAGTTGTAGAGAAGGTCCTTGCCAAATAGTGGCTCGTATTCCAATTACAAATAGTCTGCAACCCTTCCGTACGAAATATGTTGTGGCAGCGTGGAATGCCTACGCCACGCCATCTTGTAGCAGAGACGGCCAGAAAATATAACGTGGATAAATTAATGAAAGCATTCTGCGGCCGTTTGCGGACCCTAGCTGTTTATCTGAAATTAAATCGTTTGTTTGTCGATACGGAAGAATTGTTTGGATGGGGCCATGGCATAAAATATTGTAACTGTAGATGTTTTTATTGTCCGCCCTAAGATAAACACGTGATTTTGGCAAAAACTTGTGGCTAATATTTCGTTTGACCTTTGTGATGTTGTTTTAATGTCTTTCTTGTCTTTATCGTGATGTAACGTACGTTATAGCAGACTATACTTAATGGTTTGTCTTTACGCCGTGTAAATTGTTTGAGTTAATACTATCTACTATTACTCGTAGTGATGGTCTCGAGGTTTAGGCGCGCGATCGAGAATCGCAGCCAGCGGTCGCGGGTTCAAATCCGAAGCACACACCTCTGACTTTTCGAAGTTATGTGTGTATTCGCAATGAATTATCACGTACTTTAACGGTGTAAATTATATTATATTAGCGTTATGATTCGATTCCCGTGACATACATATGTACCTATACTTTAGAAGCAACGCTTGACCGCTGGTGTAGCTATAAAAAGTACAGCAACAGCCTCAACTTTCCTGCTACCACAACTATAAATTACAGCTCCGCTTTATCTTCGCACGTTTATGGCAAAAAGTTTCGGCTAGTTCACGTGCTTGATACGCAGCAGATGTTAGTGACGTAATCAGATTTTTTGCAACCGTTTTATACCTATTCTATGAAAAGGGGGTTGTAGGAGAACTAATAATTCTTTTCATCACATACATAAATAAATAAATACACCCAACAGTCACATACATAGTTCTGATCCCACACTAGGATACAAGTCCTGTGTCGTGGGTATCAGAAACTAAGAGAGACTTTTCGGTCTCACATACACCCAGACCCGAAACAAATATTTGTGGATCACACAAACATTTGTCTCGGTGCGGGGATCGAACCCGCGGCCTCTCGTTTCGCAAGCTGGTGTCTAGGCAACTGCGCCACGGGGCTGTCATACATAGCCTCACGCCTGAATTTCCCCGAGTAGGCAGAGGTACCTTACTGCATCCACATTTTGCCAGATATATCAGTCCCACGTAATAGAGGGTGACCCAATTGCCGTTTTTCGGGCTCATTTCCAGACTCGATGCTGCTGTTCAGAATTTATTTATGGAAAAACCCAATACCACTTTGCCCGACCAGGAAACCGAACCTCTAGATCGCACGGCTTATGTATACCTATGCCGCGATACCACGAGGCAGTCAAACATTCGTCCGGCATTTGTACATAAAAAAAACCATGTATTAAAGTCGAAATTAAAATGATTTCAAGATAAATTGGAACATGAAATCAGCATAATATTTATACATGACAAATCTTGGTGCTGTCTCAATATTTGCCAACCTTAAACGCAAAGGCGCCGTGAAAGGAAAGCTAATTATATCCTTATGATCGTTCATGTGTTCTGAAATATTAAAATTTAATTTGCGAACACAGGACTGTTGAGGGTTAAATTATTTCGTTTGTAATGTCATGGGGTTTTGAAATAAGATGGTTTTACGACGTAAAATATGCCATGAGAAACATAACTACATCCTCTTTCCTTTACCGTCAATCATCATCATTCATCATCAGCCCACAAACGTCCCACTGTTGGGCAAGGGTCTCCTCTACAGCTGAGAGGGTTTAGGCCTTAGTCCACCACGCTGGCCTAGTCCGGGTTGGCAGACTACACACCTAAGAAATTTCTAAGAACTTTTACGAGTGCAGGTTTCATCAAGATGTTTTCCTTCGCCGTTAAAATACGTTTCAATTCTTTGAAAATACACACATAACATTGAAAAGTCAGAGATATGTGAATGGGTTTTAAACCCACGACCGCTTCAGGCAGTCATGACACTGCCCTTATGTTTTATAATAATTTTACCTAACCTTTTTCTTAATTCTAGTTCTCGAGCCTTCTGCCCTATAAACTAATACCAAATTAAATTACATGAGGTCGGAATCCTAACTTAAAATGCTGTGTACTTCAATAATTATAATAGTCAATAAACTACCAAACTACTGGGAAATTAATTAAAATTATACTAAATAATATTTTAGTCCCTTTTAATCTCAAAATTAATCTGAACTTATGCAAAGTTCCAGCCAAACCAATTTGAATTAGGGTTATTATTTTAGTAACTACTTTTAAGTACTTTTTACGTACATACTCGCACTTTTACAGCTCTGTTCCCAAAGGGGTAGACCTATAGCCAGACATGGTTTTCAGTCCAACTTGGCCTTTGTTAAAGCAATCAATGACAATCTACATACATACATAAACTCACACCTGTATTCCCTGATGGGGTAGGCAGAGGTGCATTTCTACACACACATTTCGCCAGGTATGTATCAGTCCCACGTAATAGGGGGCGAGCCTATTGCCGTTTTTCGGGCACATTTCCCGACTCCGTGCTGCTATTGAGAATTTCCTAATGGAAAACCCAATAACACTTTGCCCGACCCAGGAATCGAACCCAGGACATCTAGATCGCACGGCACATACATGTACCGCGAGACCACGAGGCAGTCAATGACAATCTTATTGCCGTTTATCACATTTCCACAATCCATGCAGCTACTAATTTCCTAATTGTAAAAACCAATAGCGCTTTACCCGAGCTGGAAATCTTATAGATCATACTTCACACACTCAGGCGATCAACAAGTCTACTTTTTACCCGAAAATGTATCAAAATCCTCATCATATTCATTTTTATAACATTAGTTGACAAATTATACATTACAAAAAAAGACATGGAAAAAGTTTTTTTATAAAAGCTGAATACCATTACATGCACCACTGCGTGCGAATGGTAGCGAGTAAAATTAACCAGTTTTCATTATGGTCAAAGTAAGCACGTTTAATTCACTTAATTAACATTAGCACAAAGGTTCTGTGTAATTTTAATTCATTTGTGCCGGTTGCGTATTTTTCTGGAATAAATTTTGAGTTTACCTCTGCCCACACTAGATGGCGTTACTTTATTAATTTTAATCACCAAGGTTTGCCAGTTACTTCTTTTACTACATGCTGATCTCCTTGTTTCTCATCATCATCATCATCATCAGCCCAAACACGTCCCACTGCTGGGCACGGGCCTCCTCTACAACTGAGAGGGTTTAGGCCTTAGTCCACCACGCTGGCCTAGTGCGGGTTGGCGGACTACACACCTAAGATATTCCTAAGAACTTTTTAGGTGTGCAGGTTTTATCACGATGTTTTCCTTCACCGTTAAAGCAAGTGATAATTCATTGTGAATACACACATAACTTCGAAAAGTCAGAGGTGTGTGCCTGGGGTTTGAACCTGCGACCGTCGAAATTCTCGACCGCGCGCCTAAACCTCTAGGCCATCACTGCTTCCTTCCTCCTTCCTTGTTTCTGCTAATATATAATTTAGTAATGGAAAGACAACGACTGAGCCGGACCTGTCAATCGGATCTGAGGCCCAAGCATGGGACCAAAGCAAGCCGGTTGCGATAATTAGCTTATAATTACATATTATACACACTTACATACATTAACTCACGCCTATATTCCCTGAAGGGGTAGGAAGAGGTTTATTTCTGCACCCACATTTCGCCAGGTACTTATGTATCAGTCCCACGTAATAGGTGGCGAGCCTATTGCCGTTTTTCGGGCACATTTCCAGACTCGGTGCTGTTACTAAGAATTTCCTAATGGAAAAACCCAATAACACTTTGCCCGACTCAAACTTAGGACCTCTAGATCGCACGGCACATACTTCTACCTTACTCTAATATTATATTGGGTTTGTTGAAGGTATTAGTCCTGAGTTGAGTTGAGATTAACCACTTATGTATTTAAATATAAAGTTTAGGAGAGTATTACTTAATCACGAAAAGATGATTAAAAGAACTCGGATGAAAATTTGCACACATTAAATTCATCACCTGGATAAATATATAGCATACTTTTACTCAACCAATTTTAAAGGTTCCATGGTTGAATCAAACGTTAAGTTTCGGGGTGCGAACACGAATATTTATCACCCAAACCTTTTTCTTTTCTCTGGACCCAATCCGAAAGTCAAAGCAAACGATGGGTATAAATTCTAACTATAATCGAAATAAATTTAATGTTACTTTTATCGAACCATTGCTGGTGGTAGGATATTCGTATCCGCCCGGATGGCGACCACCGTACACCGGCATTTTTTGGCTGGTTTGTCGCGGTCGGTCCTTTGATCGCCATGATTGATAGTCCCCAAGTAGTAAGGTGAAGAGGTATTCGGCCGGCATGATTGTGTCGACCAACGGGAGACCATCATCTCTCACTGGTCGGCACTTTTTCTGGACTCCATTGCGCTTACCATCAGGTGCAATGGGGTCACTTTGCCGTGCCAGAAAAAAAAAAAAAAAAAAAAAAAAAAAAAAAAAAAAAAAAAATACCCTAAAAACTCCTACCCTACATTCAGAACTCAGAATATCCATGCTAAACACACAACATACATTACCTCTAGACCAGTGGCGATACTTCCATAGAAGCCCAAAAGCCAAGTTTGCCTTACAAAATTACGAAAAATTATCATCAAGCTTTAAATACTTATTTAACAAAAGCAATTTGACATATTTGACCCTCTCAGTTGTAGAGGAGGGCTGTGCCCAGCAGTGGGACGTAGTTGGGCTGATGATGATGATGATGATGAATTTGACATATAAATGAAATATCCTGATCCCACAATAAACAATTATGAAATAGACATTACACAATTAACGTGTAACGATTTTGGGCTTCTATGAAAGCACCGCCATATCTGTTCGTCTAGAATCTAGACGAACAGATTAGAAAATGGACATTTAAAATTCCAGCCAGCGCTCTCTTGACCACACCAGCGGCAGTCCAAAACTTTATTCGCCAATATAAAAATTTGGCTCGTAAAGCGCATAAAGCCAATATGAGTTAGAACCGTGAAGTTTTCCGATACTATAGTGCAAATATTACCTGCTCTTTTATGCTGCCATTGTATCGACGTGCTGTTGGCAAATTTGCTTTAAGACATTTTGAATAAAATCTTATTTAATTTACCAGCCCTACCTGATTATTATTTATTCCAAAAATGATAACAATTTCTACGAGTATGAATTAGCTATAAGTAAAACTTTATTCGCCAATATAAAAGTTTGGCTTGGCAATATTTGCATTATGTAATTTACTATAAACGAATAAAATATATTTTTTTTATCAGAAGTGAAAAAAACAAAAAAAACTCACAAATGTATTAAATATTAGCCCAATAAACACTATATATTCGCAATCAAAGTTGATTAAATATAAACTAAGAAAACAAAATAAGCAAGGTCAACAAATTAATTAAAATAATGTTAGCAATTTAATTAAAACTTACGGTTAAATTCAACCATGTTGGGGCGGACTCACTTGTCAAACGGACGGCTAGCAAGACGGACGTGCAACTTATCCATTGTCAAAGTCAAAGTACACTGTTTTATTTTAAAGTGATTTCATAAAGAAATGAAGAAAAGACGGAGTAGACTTCCCAGTCACATCGCATATCACTATAATCAGACTTGCCGATGGCAGAACGTAACGTTGAATTGTGAGGCAAATATTAACGATTGTAATTAGGTTGAGCTTAAAATATGTTAAAAATCCAAAAAAAATTGGTGCCATTATATTATAGAATACACTAATACACTATTCGACTTTTTGCAGAATGACTTATTCATCACACGACAGGTCGCAAACATAAAATGAATTCAACTTTTGTAGTATTGCACGCTTTTGTCTGCTTTAAGTGGCTCGGGGCAAGTTGTAGCGAGCAATGTATCGCGAACTATCGACAACGGATAAGAGGTTAAATGACGTTTGGGATTTTTAGAATTAAATTCACAGATTTTATTGTTTATAAAATACTGGAACGATTTTTCTTTTCAATATATTTTCGTGCAAGTATGTAGAAAGAACTGAGCGTGCTTTGCGTTGTGAGGTAGATGACGTAGGAGTATCGATTGCGTCTTGAATGGAGTGGTGTGGAGAGTATATGAAGATCACCAACCCGTCTTAGGCCAGTTTGTTGGAGTAAGGTCAAAGTTGGCTCTTCTCTTGAAAAATCTCATGGAAGGCAGTGAGCATTGTTTTTTCATAAATATACGAATGGTGGGGCTATTTTTTAATACGTTTTATATACAAAACATCATACGCATGTCCTTTTTCGCCATTATAGTAATTATATTTTTGTTTTCTTTTGTGAAGTGTCAATATTTTATGCCGATTTCTTATCGTTATAATTTACTGTGTGATATTTTATCAAAGCAGAAGGTACCTTAAAAGTGTTTCTGTTTACGAGTATAAATATAAATAAGAGGATCGAATGTTATTTATTATTATAATATATTCTATGGAGAATTTCTCTAACATGATGAGTTTGAAAAGGATAGCCGTAAACGTTGTAACATGTTTTATTAGTATTTGTTAGGGTGGAAATGTCGGATTATTTCTGCGTATTATAATATATAGCTGAAACACGCCGCGATTTCCCGAGTGGCAGCGGTAACAAGTTACAAATATTTGGTTATGTCCGGTGTTGCAAGGTGCGAAGGAGAATTATTCAAAAAAATAAGTTTTTTGTTTTATTTAGTATAAAAAAAGTTTAGAGGCACTTTGTATCCGAATTTCGGAGAGACTAATATGTCACTAAAATAAAAAAAATGTCGGAACTCTGCCCATTTGAAATTTGTCTACAAGGTTTGTCTCAGGCTTCTAAAGAATCGAGCCACGCTATTTCAGTCCAGTAATAAAACGTAACTCTTCTGTTAACGTAATTCTCAGTTTTAGTTAGAAAGTAGGCAGTACCTACGTGTGACGAAGTAATATAGTTACTTTTTCTATATTAAGTGAAATGAGGTAAATAAATTTTCGGTCGCAGCATGGAGTCTGAAAATGTGCTGAGAAGCAATTATTGCCCCCTATATCACGTGAACCTTCAAAGTGAGTTTCAAATTAAATGCCTACCGCTTTTAGCAAACAACCGCAAGAATATGTTTGTAAGATAGTTATGATCTTTGTCTGAAATACCGAAAGCATCAAGCACTACTTGGTCGTTAGTCATTCTTACATACATACGTATATGCGCACTCATGGCTATATTCCCCGAAGTGGTAGGCAGAGGTGCATTTCTGCACCCATATATCGCCAATTGTGTTTTTGTCTCACGTAATAGGGGCGAGCATATTGCCGTTTTTCGGGCACGTTTCCAGACTCCAAGCTGCTACTGAGAACTTCTTAATGAAAAAACCCAATAACAGTGTTATTGTTATTGACCTGGGAATCGAACCCAAGACTTCTAGATCGCACGGCACATACTTGTACCGCGAGACCAAGAACCAATCTGTTCTTAGCCTGGATTGGCTGATCCTCAGTCAATTCTCATTTTTTTACAGAAACATTGTCGAGTGGTATCCCCAAAATTGACAAGTATTTGCGGTGTTGCCACATATCCGTACATCAGTTCGGAAAACAGAGCACGTGCCGATATTTGCTCACATTTAAAGCTTTACCATTTTGCTGGTAACTTTTACATGCGGTTTCGTTCGACGGTGCAAATATGAACTGATTTTATGTTGCAAATATTTTATTCTTACACGTAAAGTCCCGGTCGGGTTAAGTGGTTGTTTATTAACACATGAATAAATGGTTGCACTCAACAGTCAGATACACAAATACAAACGAATACATTCATTAACAGGTTTTGTGTAATGTATGTCAGATACTATGAGATTTTTTTCTGACTACTTACTGCCACAGTACTAGAAATAAATACTTGTGGATTATATAAAAAAAACTTTTTATTCTAGGATCGACCCGTGGCTTCTAATTTCAAAGGCTTGCCTCTAACGTAATTTTATGACTTATTCAAAGAGCAACTGAATGGGATTGGGGGTGCTTGCGACTGCAAAATATTTTACTTTGCTTTTAATAATGTCCTAGCTATGAATTATCTTTTACTATAATTAAGAACTAAAGTAACCGACACAGCCCAGCGGATTAGCAAGTTGAAGTGGCAATGGGCCGGGCACATAGCGCGGAGAACCGATGGCCGATGAGGCCAAAAAATTCACGCCACGTACTGGAAAGCGCAGCGTAGAACGTCCACCCACAAGATGGTCTGACGACTTGGTGAAGGTCGCGGGTCGTCGTTGGATGCAGGCTGCCTCCGACAGGTCACTATGGAAGTCATTGGGGGAGGCCTATGTTCAGCAATGGACTTCCTTACGCTGATGATGATGATAATTAAGAATCGAAAAAGTAGGGTGCTTATTATTATAATTCGTAATAGTCTTTGAGTCGGTAAAAATATATTTAAGCTGTCATAATGCAGTACTTTATATATCCATTGGGAGATACTTCATCGATTATCCAATCGATATACTTCACACTCGCAAAGATATCGATATTGTCAGTAGTATCAGTTGTGATTCAAAGCGCAATAATATCACTGGAAACTACCGATATTTCATTACCGATAATATTTATTAACAGTCTTATCTATTGATAGGCTTATTGCAGTAATAAAATTAATCTTCTATGCTATCCTTTGTCGTCATCGTCATCAGCCCAAATATATCCCACTGCTGAGAACGGGCCTCCTCTACAACTGAGAGGGTTATCCTTTGACTGTATATAAATTAATTTAATAAACTACACTAATAAATGGCATTTCACCATCAGCCCAAATACGTCCCACTGCTGGGCAAGGGCCTCCTCTACAACTGAGAAGGTTTCGACCTTAGTCCACCACGCTGGCCTAGTACGGGTTGGCGGACTACACACCTACGAGATTTCTTAGAGCTTTTAGGTGTGCAGGTTTCATCACGACGTTTTCCTTCGCCGTTAAAGAAAGTGATAATTCATTGTGAATACACACATAACTTTGAAAATTCAGAGGTGTGTGCCTGGGGTTAGAACTCGCGACCGCCGAGATTCGCGACTGCTTATAGTGTGGAATAAGGCATGCATATGTACCGACCCGTATAAAGATACCGGAGTGATACAGTATGTAATACACGAAAGCCGTAACTCATAGCTGACGCGTTTAGTGCGGATAAAAATGTACAAGCGAATAATAACCGGTTACTTTAGAATTCAATTTTCGGGGCCTCGGTTAGATATAAATTTCCCAAGGGCCCACTATGTCATACACACGGTAAAGGGGAGCGGACATAAAGCTTCTATTAAATAGGCCATGAAATCAGCGGGTAAATAGTTTTTGGCTTTTTATAGACCAAAAACTATTTACCCTAGAATTTATAAAGATTTTATTTAACAGTTTGATTGTCATTTTCCGTATTTCCGTCATTTTCCTAATAAGGAAAAACTAAATAAAGTGAACAAAGGGTTTGGTTGATACTTGATAACAACCAACCTTCACAAATTCTTACTTTGTACTTACTTTTTTATTACAAAAAATGGTTGGCCCATATTAAGGCCAAAATACCCGCCTTTACAAATTACTAGTAGATTACAATTAAAAAAGCTGTGATGTTAGGTTACACAATAATATAGCGTTTAACTAACAATCGTTATTTTATAAAATTTACTCTCGAAAAATAAACGGTATAAAAAGGAATATAATATAATTGTCTTCAAGATCCAATTCATATCTTTAGCAAAATTCATCAAAAGCGTAACAGATATATATTTTGGTAGTGACCATTAAAATAATTTATTATTATTATTATTACAGACCCTCCCCCCCAGCTACATTTCCTCATAATATGTGTAATATATCCATCAAATTGTGCTTTAAGAAAAAAAAAATATACTTTTCAAATCTTTATGTCTGAAATATTTGGAAACGACATACCATGCGGGGTTTTTGTGAAAATCTTGTATTAATCATATAGACAAACAAAATTTTACCCGACTGCAGAAGCCGTTAAAGTTTTACGACTGAAATTCAAAAGCAATATGAAAACTCAAAAGCGAATTGATTAGCAAAGTGCACTGTTAAACTCAAAGAAACTTCACTGAAGTCCACCAATGAATTTATTGAATTTAAAATGCAATTTCGATTCAGCGTTTCGGGGATTTAAGTTTTTATGAATAGTTTTTTATTAATTCTTCGGGCGTATTTAATTTAATAGTAGCACAAATCATCTTAATTGATTAGCGTTAAGGTGAAAAAGTAACAGAGATATTGCTATTTGAGCATTTATAATATCTGGGGGTACGACAGTAAACAATCTTATTTTATACTAGCTGTGCCTGCGAATTCGTCCGCGCAGAAAATGTATTTTTATAAGAAAATTTATAAACTAAAAAGTAAAAAACGTTGTTTTGGTACATGTATTCATTATTCATCCATATGCATTTATTAAAAAGCGGTTATTTCAATATTACAAACAAACACTCTTGTTATTGGGAAATTACAGCAGCAGCATACCGGCGTCTGGAAATTTGAGACTCAAAAACACAATTGCCTACTCTTTCTGGGATCTGTCCAATTATTTTTGAGTGAAAGGCACACAATTAGCATGGTATATCCAATTTGATAGCCCATGGCACAGTTGACTAGCTTATAGAACAAGAGGCCGCGGTTTCGATCCCCGCACCAAGACAAATGTTTGTGTGATCCACAAATATGTGTTTGTGAGGTTGAAAAGTCTCTCGTAGTTATTGAGACTTACGACACAAGACTCGTATCTTAGTGTGGAACTATGAATGTGACTGTTGGGTGTATTTATCATTATTTGCATAAGACCGGCATAAAGGTGTCACCTTTTGAGCCATAATCGTATTAGTTTTTACAACTCGTAACTATTTACAAAGATACAAAATAAAATTATTTTTTAGGTAAGAAACAAATAAATAACATAGAATAAATTAAATAAAACTAACACATATGTACATAGATTTTAAGAAATGTAAATTAACTGGAAATAAAAAGGCTTTATTATTATTATAACTATTTACATCGCATTGCACTTAACATCAGATGCAGTAAAATTTCACTTACCTTGTATAAAACCTTTTCATTCAACCTTTGCCCTCACTATGTACAGTATTAGTAAGATACATACATAACCTCACGCCTGTATTCCCCGAAGGAGTAGGCACAGGTGCATTTCTGCACCCACATTCCGCCAGGTTTGTACCAGTCCCACGTAATAGGGGCAAGCTTATTGCCGTTTTTCGGGCACAAATCCAGACTCCGTGTTGCTACTGAGAATTTCATAATATGAAAACCCAATAACACTTGGTCCGACCCGGGAATCGAACCCAGGACCTCTAGATCGCACGGCACATACTTGTACCGCGAGACCACGAGGCAGTATTATTAAGATATCGGGAGTAAATATTTACTAACTCACGTGACGGCGATCTGGCTGAGGGCCAGAGGTGTGGACAGCGTCCGAGATATGATCATGTTATAAATAAACAGTATTTATGTTATGCGTCTACCCACGAGAACGCGTTTTCCGATAATAGTTGAATTATTTATGTGTCGTTTTAATAGTTAAATATATTTTTTTCTGGGCTGGAAGTAGCGCAAGTGTCGATCTATGGTAACAGCTACATCCTTGCCATATTGGAGCTAATTTGATCAGCCGTTTGGGGATGAAGAAGTAACAAACACACACACACACTCACAAACATTTGCCGTTATATTAATAAATGTAAATTCATAAGATTGACGTACCAAAAAATCTTTTGGAAAATTCTCAGGTACATGTGAAAATCATTCATCATCATCTACAGCCCATATACAGCCAACTGCTGGGTACTCTTCTCTACAACTGTGAGTAGCTATGAAAATATCATGCACATTACATTAAATAAATAAATAAATAAATACACCCAACAGTCACATACATAGTTCTGACCCCACACTAGGATACAAGTCCTGTGTCTGTGGGTATCAGAAACTACGAGAGACTTTTCGGTCTCACAAACACCCAGACCCGAAACAAATATTTGTGGATCACACAAACATTTGTCTCGATGCGGGGATCGAACCCGCGGCCTCTCGTTTCGCAAGATGGTATCTAGCCAACTACGCCAAATTATCGATGTATTCATAATTCAAATAGGTACATTTATATATGGGAAATTTGCTACTAATGGAAATTGGACTACCTATCTGTGTCACAACCACCTACAGTTATGTCCCAAAAAGTTAAGTCCTACTTATATGATGTCCAAATTGGTATATAAAAAGCAGTGATGGCCTCGAGTTTGAGGCGCGCCGTCGAGAATTTCGGCGGTCGAAGGTTCAAATCCCAGGCACACACCTCTGACTTTTCGGAGTTATGTGTGTATTCACAGTGAATTATCACTTGCTTTAACGGTGAAGGAAAACATCGTGATAAAACCTGCACACCTAAAAAGTTCTTAGGAATTTCTTAGGTGTGTAGTCCGCCAACCCGCACTAAGCCAGCGTGGTGGACTAAGGCCTAAACCCTTTTAGCTGTAGAGGAGGCCCGTGCCCAGCAGTGGGACGTATTTGGGCTGATGATGAAATTGGTATGCGAAGCAGCAACTTTATTCTAGATCTTCAAGTCATTTAGTAAGATATACGGCCAAATAAATTCGATCTGAATGGATAGGTTTTTTACCGTCTGACTCCGCCATCGTTACCTATAAAACTAGCGTCAAACTGGATGAAACTAGTATGTGCATTAAAATATATTGCCTAGGGATGCCTCTGTTTCCTAAAGATGTGTTTACTGTAACATATACCTTGTTTTTACTGTCATAAGAAAAACGAAGGATTTGTTTCATTTTATCCCACTCAAAATAAGGTCGGCCACTACACGTGAAGCGTTTAAAACGAGGGTTCGAGAACTGTTTCTCAGAGAGTTAGCAGAGTCATCTAATTTATATTTATTTATACACATAAACTCACGCCTGTATTCCCCGAAGGGGTAGACAGAAGTGCATTTCTGCACCCACATTTCGCCAGGTATGTATCAGTCCCACGTAATAGGGGGCGAGCCTATTGCCGTTTTTCGGGCACAATTCCAGACTCCGTGCTGCTACTGAGAATTTCCTAATGGAAAAACCCAATAACACTTTGCCCGACCCGGGAATCGAACCCAGGACCTCTAGATCGCTCGGCACATACTTATACCGCGAGACCACATGGCAGTTATTTATTTATATATATATATTTTATGTATATATATATTTATATATGTGTATTTATTTGAGTACGAGTATTTGTATCTATAAAATTATGTATTCTTATAAATGAGAATATTAATTGATTTTAACATAAAGATTTATTCGATCACGGATCGTAACAAACATAAATTGACATGACATTCAACATGAATTTGAAATAACAAAATGTTAACATTAATGAGGGTGAATTTAAAACACAAGACAAGCGTTGACGTTTGGACAGAGCTTCCGCACTGTAAACCGGCCGATGAGTGAGTGTCCGATGCTCAGCAGCGCCCGATATATAGGCAGCCGACGTGACGACGACCTCAGCTACCCCCGAAATATTTTTGCTTCTAATAGTATGTTATATATAATATATACGTATATTTAAGTACCTCCATCACACTAGACCTACCAAGGTTCATCTCTGCACTCCCCTAAGGTAGACTGTCAGAGAATGCCTATGGCATTAAGTCCGGATTTATACTGTCAAGTATACAAAGTTATAAATAAATTAACTCAAAAATAGTCAACCGATTTGGATCAATATATATTGGGAAAGAATATAGTCATTTTGCATAAAATTGCGGCCAGGCGAAGCAGGAACGAACCCCTAGTAATATTATTAATGCAAAAGCGATTTTATAACAAGCAGTGATGGCCTCGAGGTTTAGGCGCGCGGTCGAGAATTTCGGCGGTCGCAGGTTCAAACCCCAGGCACACACCTCTGACTTTTCGAAGTTATGTGTGTATTCACAATGAATTATCACTTGCTTTAACGGTGAAGGAAAACATCGTGATAAAACCTGCACACCTAAAAGTTCTTAGGAATTTCTTAGATGTGTAGTCCGCCAACCCGCACTAGGCCAGCGTGGTGGACTAAGGCCTCAACCCTCTCAGTTGTAGAGGAGGCCCGTTCTCAGCAGTGGGATATATTTGGGCTGATGACGATGACGACGACGATTTTATTTGTGAAGGTTAATTAACTGCGTGTATAATAAATTTGACAGCCCCGTGGCGCAGTTGGCGAAGCCAGCTTGCAAAACGAGAAGCCGCGGGTTCGACCCTGCAGCGAGACAAATGTTTGTGTGATCACAAATATTTGTTTCGGGTCTGGGTGTTTGTGAGAAAATCTAGTAGTTTCTGATACCCACGGTATAAAACTCACACCTTAATATGGGATCAGAACTGTGTAGATGACTATAGGGTGAATTTATTTATCTTTTTATATATCCTGCAATATTATTTTGATTTCAGGAATAAAAACATCAAGCAAATATTCCAAGAAAAATCAGCGCTGTCAATTTTTCTCTGAGCCTCAAATGTATACCAATTAAAAATTAAAAGCTGTTTTAAGTACTCTAATTCTGAATTATACAGTAGTTAATTTCTTAGCGAGTAACATTAAAATAAAATTGTTCTCAAAACTGGTATATTTTCTTTAGAAACATTGTAACATAACTGTTAAGTTTTGAGAATTCTCATTATGTGAGGTAACACGAAATTCTTTGAAACGTTTCTTTAAAATATTTATTATCACGTATTCTTGGAAATGGAAGTACGCTTGCCGCTAGCATTGAAAGGTTTTTGTTTATTTTGTGAATAATATACCAATAGTATATTATATTGAAATAACCGCTTTTTAATAAATGTATATGGATGTACATATACACGGTATATATACCAAAATAACGTTTTTTACAATTTTTGTCTGTCTGTTTGTTCCCGCTAATCTCTGAAACAGGTGGACCGATTTTAACAGGACTTTCACTGGCAGATAGCTGATGTAATAAGGAGATACTTAGGCTACGTATCTATCCTGTCGTAAAAGGCGACTCAAAGAGGCCCTTGGGGTCGCTGGGCGCGCTGCGGGGGCGGCGCGTCCTCACTGAAAGTGACCCCGAGAGGGGCGGCGGCACTGTGGCCTGTGTACGTCGCGGGCGCCCATCCACAACCGGGGCGCCCGAACCAAGCTAGTGGGGGTGCAACTGCGCCCCCTACAACTCCGAGACGGCCGAGACAATAACGTCTCGGAGGCGCACCGGGCGGCTGCGGCATTACGGTGGGCGCTTCTCGCTCACGTACCGTGGTCGCCCCACTCGGCGCGGAGATGGCCACCGGGGGGTTTTGGTCGGTATGCCGGTTTAGGGAATTTTGTTAGGGACCCAGCCCGGCACTAACACCTGCGCGGACGTGACGTCGCCGCGCGCCGGGCTGGAAGACCGGTGACCCCGACATACGCTTCCCGCCCCCCCCTCCCCCGGGGCTGGCGGGAAGTAGAGCCATAAACAGCTTTCCCCTCGAGAAAAAAAAAAAAAAAAAAAAAAAAAAAAAAGGCTACGTATCTATACAAATAAATAAAATTGGAGTGTCTGTTTGTAATATTGAAATAACCGCTTTTTAATAAATGTATATGGATGTATACACGGTACATATACCAAAATAACGTTTTTTACAATTTTGCCTGTCTGTCTGTCTGTCTGTTCCCGCTAATCTCTGAAACGGGTGGACCGATTTTAACGGGACTTTCACTGGCAGATAGCTGATGTAATAAGGAGTATCTTAGGCTACTTTTAGTTATAAATTTTCTTAATTAATTTTCCGCGCGGACGAAGTCGCGGGCACAGCTAGTTTAGTAATAAATATATTTGGTTTATTTTAGTAACAAGAGACGATCTTAATAATCTAAAATACAATAACTATGCATTCACTTTTTCATTCCAGTAGGGGTAGATAAAGATACATTTTTGCATTCTTTATTGAGAATTTCATAATGGAAAAGACATACTACTTTGCCCGACTAGTTGATCGAGCCCAAGACCTCTGCATTGCACGGCACATAAGTATATAGCTATAGCACGTAAAAAATATAAGCAGTGATGGCCTCGAGGTTTAGGCGCGCGGTTGAGAATTTCGACGGTCGCGGGTTCAAACCCCAGGCACACACCTCTGACTTTTCGAAGTTATGTGTGTATTCATATTGAATTATCACTTGCTTTAACGGCGAAGGAAAACATCGTGATAAAAGACGCACACCTAAAAGTTCTTAGGGATTTATTAGGTGTGTAGTCCGCCAACCCGCACTAGGCCAGCGTGGTGGACTAAGGCCTAAACCCTTTCAGTTGTAGAGGAGGCCCGTGCTCAGCAGTGGGACGTCTTTGGGCTGATGACGATGACGACGTAAAAAAATGCCTGAATAGACATATAAAAATAGCTTTGAAAATAATATATTCGTAAGCTATTTATTCAAATAAGTAAATAGCTTACGAATACTTTGAAGAATATCTTCCAAACCTTCACTAAGAGTTGTAATAAAATTTATGCTCTTTGCAAATACCATAAGTCGTATTTGCTGAGATTGCGTCTATCCGCTTGTTCACAATTTGTTTATGTCTACTATCTTTTTGCCGTGAATCCGTACAATTGTAGCGGTTTATGGAAGATCGTAAAGTTTTTAAGATGTCGCATGTATTTATGTTTCAAGTATATTGTGTGTATGTATTTTGCATGTCAGACGTCAATCTTAGTGTTAGATATTAGACTTGTCATCACTTGCTGTAGGGCTTGGCAATTTTAGGAAATTAAGCACTGTTACATCCGCCTGACGGCGTGAACAAATAAGAACACAAATTCAAGATTACAATCGATTTATTAAAAAAAGAAAGAAAAAATAACTATATTTATGACTACACCCAGGGTGTGGATTCTTGGCACAGGAAAGCCTTTTGGTCTTAATAAACCCTATGTGCACTGGGGACTTAACTTTGGTCTTTCGATCCCGTGACGCGTGGGGGGGTCTTCGGTGATACTTCGGAAGGCCCTCAGCCGCAGAGGTCAGCTGGAGCCGATGGGCAGAAGCGTTACCTGTTGGTACAGTCCGTACTAGTACATACAGCTGTCGTTCACAAAACGTACTGTGACTTGCAGCTCGTAGCTCCTAACCCGTACGGTGGACGTGCAGCTCGTAGTTCTCAATCCGAGCGGTGGACCCCCAGTTTCCTGGAACGCGTCGAAACGACACTTGTAGCGCGAAAGATCCGACACCCAGGCACTAGACGAGACCAAGAATGGGCGTCGGCATCTCTCGCGAAGCAATTAAAAAAATAGCGGAATGGAGTGGCGACATTTAGTTCCAGTTGAAAAATTTTTTTTTAACGAAATATAGTTATAATTCAAATGCCAATATAATTAATAATTATTATTTAAATTACCCAACCCAGGATCAAACCCCAACTGTTTATTTGCCGGACGATCACCATTCCATGACGCGATGAGCACAAAAGAAATAATTACACTTAAACTTCTACACAAGTACAGGTAGTTACATATGAATACAACGAGTGAAGCAATGACCTTTGAAATTTATTTCGCCGGTACAGCGAGAAATTTCTCTTAACATCACGCTAATCTAAAAAATAAATCTCACAGCTATGTGTTTGTACTACATTATATGAACTAATAGGAGGAAATATAGTTTATGTATAACATTACAACAATTATAAAAATTAAGTGGCTTTAAAATCTAAACAAACTAATACAAATTTTCGGTGGCAATTTTTAATAGAATACTGATTACACAAACTTATTATTAGCTTATTATTTACAAGTATGTATTTAAATTTAGAATTTTTACGAACAAAAAAATATATTTTAGGATATAAAGTTCTTATTAAGATAACACACAAGCCACCGATATTAACAACATACGCGTGGAATACACAGTGGGAATTAATTATCGCGGCCATATTGATTTGGACTAAATTAATATTAGGTATAATAGAATGTCAATGAAGAAAAATACCGCGGCGAAACATATTTAAAACTTATCGGAAAGATTAAATAGATAAGGTTATATTTTACCAATTTTAAGATACTCGCTGTCACATTTCGTTACGTTGTTATACCACTATTATGAATTATATACAGCCATAGCAATTTTTACAGTATTAAAAGGTTGAAGAAATCACTTGTTGAATAGTAATAAAATTAATCCAGACACGAAAAATCAGCTAACAGCAACCAAGCCAATATTGGAATTAATTATATTAAACTAACCAAGGGGGTTGAAATGATGCGATCCGCTTTTAATTTCTTTTTCTTTTTTATATTTTAGGATAGCATTAATACTACTTTTCAAATATGCGGACAATTAATCACAAATACGAATCACATATAGTTGTCATGCGGTCTCTCTGGCGTCGAAATTTCTGATTCTCTCTCCGCGAATTCGTTCTTATATAGGTACATATCGGGTCGGTCTATTTCCTTCCTGAGGCGACAATGCGTACTGCCAGATTCTAGATTGTTCCGTATGATATGAGACAGAGATATGAAAAGAACGGTATAACCGAAGCAAGTCAAGCCACAACTACCCTCTATATTTTTATAAATCCCTGTGGGACTGAGATAGCAATTATAGAAACGAGCGAGATGAAATCATTCGCTGGAATTTGAACCGTCGATCGCTATTGTATTTTTTCTCGAAATTTCTGGCTGTGGCGTTTGCTATGCGATGTTCTATCTAGAAATAATTTGATTTCCGGCACCAACAAATACCTTATGTGGTCGTTATGCTGCTATCGCTAGTTAAAGCGCGCGGTTTCCATTCAATTGTAAAAACTGGTTATTTGTTTGTTTGTATGTAGTCATCCATATATGTACGTCCCACTGCTGGGCACGGGCCTCCTCTACAACTGAGGGGGTTTAGGTCTTAGTCCACCACGCTGGCCTAGTGCGGCTTGGCGGACTACACACCCAAGAAATTCCTAAGAACTTTTAGAAGTGCAGGTTTCATCACGATGTTTTCCTTCACCGTTAAAGTACGTGATAATTCATTGTGAATACACACATAACTTCGAAAAGTCAGAGGTGTGTGCCTGGGGTTTGAACCCGCGACCGTCGAGATTCTCGACCACGTGCCTAAACCTCGAGGCCATCACGACATCACGACACGGCATCAATTTTATCTATTTGAAAAACTCAATGAAAATCTTACGTTTTTCCGATATAACCAAGAACGATCCAACCTGGACCCCAAACCCGTTTTACAAAATCATTAAATAGATATTATCGTAAGGTAAATTTGCCGGGGGTGAAGTAGGACGGGGGTGGTTCACTGTGGCGCAATTTATTTCGTTACATTTTAATTTTAAGGGGTGATATCTCATCAGGACCGTTTTCCGCTGTCGCCGAAATTTATAACCTTCTGCCGCCCGCTCGCTTAAATTCTTATAATAATATAATAATTTCCTCGGAGCGTGTTTGAATTTTCACGCTTGGGGAATGAAAGTGGTGAATGATTACGGGTTGAGTGGTTGGTTCTTATAGGTCATATACACTGGCGGTACTTCTATAGAAGCCCAAAATCCCAGTTTACCGTTAAATATTCCGTACAGTAGTCTTTAAGCTTTAAACCTTTATTTGACAAAAGCAATTTGACATATAAATAGGAATTTTCTGACCCAACAATAAACAATTATACTCTAGACATTAAATAATTACCGTGTCCGTGTCGTGGGAGGCCCGTGCCCAGCAGTGGGACGTATTTGGGCTGATGATGATGATGATGAGGTGTAACGCTTTTGGGCTTCTATGGAAGTATTGCCACTGGTCATATAACTTATTATCATTATTATCAGCTCATATACGACCCATTGCAGGGAACAGGCCTCCTACAGAACTGAGAGGGTTGAGGCCTTAGTCCACTATGTTGGCCTAGTGCGGGTTGGCGGACTACACAACTATAAAACTCCTAAGATTTTAGGTGTGCAGGTTTCCTTACGATGTTTTCCTTCACCGTTAAAGTTCGTGATAATTCATTGTGAATACACACATACCTTGGAAAAGTCAGAGGTGTGTACCTGAGGTTTCAACCCGCGATCACCGAGATTCTCGACCGCGTGCCTAAGCTTCGAGGCCGTCATTACTTCATTTATCTAGATGACTTATAGAACTTACTATAAGTTAGAATCAAAGTAAATAGAATTTAAGTTCATTTACACACTTTTCACCTCTGCACCACCTAAGCGTCGACTGGTAGAAAATGGCTCAGGCATTAAGTCGGCATTTATTTATTAATCACACTTTACATTACAACACAAAATTAACGTAAAAACATGATTAAAAAAGCTAAATACAAAATAAAAATAGAATGCAACAAATGGAGCGGTCTTATCGCTGTATGCGATTTCTTCCAGACAACCGTATGATGGAGGTTACACTTAATTTTCCTTTTTAGGGTTCCGTTCGTCCGAATAAAAAAACGGAACCCTTATAGGATCACTCGTGTGTCCGTCTGTCCATCGCTCACAGTCAATTATCTCCGAATCTACTCAACCGATTAAGTTGAAATTTGGGACACACATCAATTTTTGTAACCCAAACGCATAGGTGTGACGTGAATGGATGAAATCTGTATATGGGAGGTCATTTTTGGGGGGAAGGTGGTAAATTGAAAAAATATATTTAAAAACGGCATTGTGTGACATATCAAATGAAAGGTCTTGTTGTGAAGATCTTAAATGTATTTTTTTGTAATTTTAAAATAAAAAAAAATCCAAGTTATTCAAGAAAATAGACGAAAATTGACCATACCCCCCCCCTTATCTCCGAAACTACTGAACCTAAAATTTTGAAAAAAATACAGAACCTACTTATAGATTATAGGAAAACCTATAAGAAGTCCATGATATTAAAATAACATGGTAAATCACTCAATATTGTGCGTACCAGAAATATTTTCAACTCCAATGTTAAGTTTTTGTGTACGGAACCCTCCTCACGCAAGTACGACTTGCGCTTGTTTTAATGTATAATTTTATATTACCACAGCAAAATGGCCAGTACAGCCCAGTGCAGTGATTTCTAAAAAGGGTGTTGGCTGGCTGGAAATGAACACCTTTATCAATCGTCACAATGATCCAACTAAATCATATCTATTGTATCAATTTGAATACATAAATATGGTACTGGTTATATCGAGAAGACAAGTGTTCAAAAAATACTGGCATTTTATAGTGCATATTAAAAAAAAAGTACACTTTTCATTATAATTTCGAAATTAATTTTCATTGTAAAGGGTTCCGTCCACTAGAGGTATAAACGCGGCGCCCACTTCAAACTTGCCAGCGTGCAGATGAAGGCCATTGTTCGACCTTTTGCAAATTATTTTCGGACTTTTTCGACGTTGTAGGGACGAGGGTCCTTTACTCATGTTCGTATTTATTTGCAGATTAACTTAAATGTTACATATTTAAATTTAAATTTCGATAAACGATTATGTTGACATTATTGTGTTGATTATTATTTTTCTAATTTTCTACCATAGTTAGATTGGACTGTAATAAGAATGGACCTGCTCGAAAAGTTTGATGCACCTACATTAAATCAGTCCCACGTAATAGGGGGCGAGCCTATTGCCATTTTTCGGGCACATTTCTAGACTCCGTGCTGCTACTGAGAATTTCCTAATCGAAAATCCCAATAACATTTTGCCCGACCCGGAAATCAAAACCAAGACCTCTATATCGCACGGCACATAGGTACATGAGCTAGGAGACCACGAGGCAGTCAGTATAATTTATACTACAAAATTATATATAATTATAATCCTTGAATATCAGCAAAACGTTTCGAACGTTAACTATTAGCTGCTCCATTGTACTATTATTACGATAGTTTAATTAGCTAGCAGAATCATGCATTAGCAAATGTGTATCCGACGGTTAACTAATGGACTAATGACAATATCACAGAACGCTTGTTGCAACACTAACAAGGATTTCGCTATTGCGAGATAAGATTATGAACTACATACAAAGATTAATGATTGTATACCCGGAGGTTGTAGTGTAGAGTCATGGCCTCGAGGTTTATGCGAGCAGTCGAGAATCTCGGCGATCGCGGGTTCAAACCCCAGGCACATCGAAGTTATGTATGTATTCGCAATGAATTACCACATACGTTAACGGTGAAGGAAAAATCGTGAGGAAACCTGCACAACTAAAAAGTATTTAGGAATTTCCGAAGTGTGTAGTCCATCAACCCGCACTAGGCCAGCATCGTGGAATAAGGCCTAAACACTCTCAGTTTTAGAGGAGGTCTGTACAAAGCAGTGGGATATATAGTCTTATATGGACACCATCTCCATCATCAGCCCAAATACATCCCACTGCTGGGCACGGGCCTCCTCTACAACTGGGAGGGTTCAGGCCTTAGTCCACCACGCTGGCCTAGTGCGGGTTGGCGGACAATAGACATATATAGAATCAATAGTTACAACTATTACTGATAACGCCCAAAATCCCACATACCAAACGCAGGGACCTCTCCAAATTGGTTCAATTTGAAACACGCGTAAAACTAAGAACAAGTGAATCAAAACTAATTGAAACAACAATAAAACCAGCAATCAACGGGGCCAGAACACCGTTTCCTATCCCACGCAACAGTTAAATAACAATTCATTAATGAAAGTTCAAAAACTCGTTCGCAAACATTAAAACTTGTCTCTTACTAAAGGTATTCCTCCGACACTTATTACGAAGTGAAATTTCATTTGCGGTTTCACGGGAAGTAATAGAAATGATAAATTAATTATAAATCGCGTTTCGACCCGATAATAACCTATTTGCATTCATAAACAACTATTCAGGTAGCGGTAAGTTGTAGTAGTCAGACATTGTTTGAAATATCTTGGTGAGATTAAAATAATGCTTTCAAATAAATTAACTAAAAATTCAATAAGTAAAAAGTGGATTTACCTATAATTTGTGTGCAGAGAAATAGCAAGAAAAGCTTACAAATACACATGTATTTGTAGTAATGAGTTTTGTTTAGGTAATCATATTAAAAATTCCAGCTTTACAGCTGTAAAGCTTATATAGCTATAAGTTAGTACATTGTAACTCTCTCTAATGGCCTATGCAAGTGTACCGCGTTTAAGACACCAACTCAATACATCCGATTTCAAAGAGGTACATCCACTAGAACGTGTCAATATGTAAATAACACAAATTTTGGGGATTGAGTTTAAAATTAATCATCATCATCATCAGCCAAAATACGTCCCACTGCTGGGCACGGGCCTCCTCTACAACTAAGAGGGTTTAGTCCACCACGCTGGCCTGATGCGGGTTGGCGGACTACACCTATGAAATTCCTAAGAACTTTAAGGTGTGCAGGTTTCATCATGATGTTTTCCTTCACCGTTAAAGTAAGTGATAATTCTTAGTGAATACTCACATAACTTCGAAAAGTCAGAGGTGTGTACCTGGGGTTTGAACCCATGCGGGTTCAGTCGAAATTCTCGTGCCTAAACCTCGAGGCCATCACGACTTTAATGAATTACGCCTATGAATTATGCCTTAACAACAATTTGATGACATTGACTTCAAAATTTAAAACCCACAATTAAATTTAACTTTTTCATAAAGTCTGATTGTTAATATCCCACGCAACCCTTTCCGAGCGGCGCCGACCAGTAAACAAATAATGTTAATTCGGTTTATCGCTAGTTTTGTCGTAGGAAATCGGTTATTTAACTGAAAGCTATTTCATTTGCGTTTTGTATAACGATATATTAAGAGATCGGCGAGCCATTGCGACTGAACCGGATTTTGTGGTATAAATTTTGGCATTGTGTTGGCTATTGTTGGTGTGTTTTCTTTATTTATCGTGACTATGTGATTTCGGTTTAGATTTTGTTGAAGGAACTAGAACATAATTAGCTTTTATGATACACATAATAACCGTAGGCTGTGTTCACCTCGGTCGTGACAGATCCAATTTCCATGTAGTTATAGTGCTGTTTGGATTTCTATTAACATTTCTCAGTAGCAGCACGGAGTCTGTAATTGTGTACGAAAAACGTCAACAGGCTCGCCATCTATGACGTGGGATGAAAACGCAATTTGCGATATGAGGCTGCAGAAATGCACATCTGCCTACCGTTCGGGTAATAGAGGCGTGATGTATGTATGTAGATTGCTTTTGATAAAAGCGTTAAAGTACATAGACCTATGTAACATCTAATAAAAGTTTTCTTGGTGTATTATATTAAGGGAGTATTCTAGTGTAGTATATTTTCAAAGCTTAACCTTTCAAGAATATGTCCTTAAAAGGATTAGTCAAAATTTTAATTATTTTCAGAGATATAGCCATTTTAGTGACACGACTTCAATACTGGCTCGGCTGAAACGAATCGAACAATAGGCGTTAGGGATCATATATTGCTTCTACACTAGAATACAGGCTTAAAAGAACAATTATGTGACATCCGCCATGGCACAATTGGTTAGACTCCAGTTCGTTGAACAAGATGCAACTCCTTCTAGATAGATAGACAAGTCTTTATTGCCACCCACATGCAAGAATTTACTTAAATGTAATTATAAATAAAAATGCAAACAATACGCGGCCTTATCGCTGAGAGTGATTTCTTCCAGACAACCTTTGGGTAGAAAGTAAGAAGGCAAAGTAATACACATAAAAATATAAAAAATATATTATAATATAAATTTTAAACGACTGATTAATGCAAGTGTTTGTGTGATATACCAATTTTTATTTATATCTGATTCCCACGACACAAAACTTGTATCATAGTACCTATAAATTTTGAAATAAGAATGTTACTGTTGGGTGTATTTAGATGTTTGCTTTCACATCTTCTATATCTTTCAGTAATATAAATACAAGCAAAGCTTCTGAATGTGATTTTTCAATAGAACCTATCTCAAAAATGATTTTTTTTTTCAATTTCAAGACAATAGCTATCCAAAGCAGCGAAATTTTAACTGCTCTAAAATTGAGATGGGCGTGTCAAGCCGCACTCTCCGTCCAATAAATTTTATTCAATTTCAAATACAATCCAGTCATTGAGAGCCGACATTCTCGGAATTTACGTTCAGAATAACGCTCAAGCGCCTCAAAGAAATTGCACTTTCCAAAATAAGCTTACGGGCTGCACTTGACAGCCCCGAGTGCCGGAAGGTTGGGGCGTACACTGGCGGACAGGGGAAGCGGGCGTGTGGTATTATTTTTTTTCTAAGCCTGTCGCCGTCCACTGCTGAACGAAGGCCCCCCAAGTAGGCGCCAGTTGCTATTGGGGGATTTTGCCATACATAGTAGGTACGAGTATTTTAGTATTGTCGCGAGTGTGTGATATAAACATTTAAAGTCGTATAATCATGGTTAAATTATAATCAATTGCTTTGTCACTAGCATGGTAGAAACATTTTATAACTGTTTGTAAAAAAAGTAGCCTATATATTAAAGGCTTCTACCATAAGGAAATTATCTGTTATGAACCCCAGACACACACCTCTGACTTTTCGGAGCTATGTGTGTATTCACAATAAAATATCACTTGCTTTAACGGTGAAGGAAAACATTGTGATGAAACCTGCACACCTAAAAGCTCTAAGAAATTTCTTAGGTGTGTAGTCCGCCAACCCGCACTAGGCCAGCGTGGTGCACTAAGGCCTAAACCCTAACAATAGTAGAAGAAGCCCGTGCCCAGCAGTGGGACGTATATACGTAGGCTGATAATGATTGTAGTAAAATAGTATTGTATTTGAGGGGATCATATTGTTACGCATTATACTTTTGGCCGGCAGTAGATATTGCGGTAGCTTTGGGTACAGTTTAGGAGCCAGTCTTTGACAAATTTTGCGGGAATAACGCGCATTTCAGAAGTTCTCAGCTTATAACACTGAAGTGATTGGGGGTAAATTGTTAATATATTAGCGTATATTATGTGCCAAGTTTGTAGACCGAGTCGTTTAAATTACTTGCGCTTTTGTTCTATGAAATGTCGCGTGTTTGATCTCCGAGTCGAGTTTTTTTTGTTTTATCCACTTACATATTACCTATATTTGTTTCGGGTCTCGGTATTGGTAAGGGCAAAAATTCAGATAATTTCTTATATTACGTAAAAACTTTACTGTTTTACAAATCGACTGCCTCGTGGTCTCGCGGTACAAGTATGTGCCGTGCGATATAGAGGTCCTGGGTTCGATTCCCGGGTCGGGAAAAGATTTATTGGGTTTTTCCATTAGGAAATTCTCAGTTACAGCACGTAGTCTGGAAATGTTCCCGAAATCCGGCGATAGGCTCGCCCCCTTTTACGCGGGACTGATACATACTTGGCGAAAAGTGGGTGCAGAAATGCACCTCCACCTACCCCTTCGGGGAATACAGGCGTGAGTTTATGTATGTATGTAAGTTTATAAATCGTCATCATCAGCCATAAGACAAATACTGCTGGACATAGGCCTCCCTCCAAGATTTCCAGAACTACATTCAGCGACGCCCCCGACCCTTAGCAAGTTGTCCGTCTTTTGAATAGACGTTCAATACTAATTATTTTGGTTATGGTGTAAATGATTACGATACCACCAAAAAAGGGAAGAGCTATTGATGACTACCACGTACCACTTATATTTTCCGTGCGATCTAGAGGTCCCCAAGCGATTCCTAAGTCGGGCAATAGTTGTATTTTCCATAAGAAAATTTCCAGTATCAGTAGGTCCTCGGGAAATCAAAATAAAGCTGTCGAAAAGTGAGGGTAGAAGTACAAATCTGCTTACCTCATTGTGTATACAGATATGAGTAAACTTACGTAGGAATATGAAGAAGCTGTCACATGGATGTACAGAAATAGTGATGGTCTCGAGGTTTAGCCGAGCGGCAGTCGCGGGCTTCAAACCTCAGGCACACACCTCTGAATTTTCGAAGTTATGTATGTATTTTCAATGAATTATCACGTACTTTAACGGTGAAAGAAAAACATCGTGAAGAACCTTAAAGTCTTAGGAATTTCTTAGGCGTGTAGTCCGCCAACACGCACTAAGGCAACACGGTGGACTAAGGCCTAAACAGTTGTAGAGGAGGGCCGTGGCAGTGGGACGTATGGGCTGATGATGATGATCACATGGATATTCTTCCCTATTCTTCACTGTTTTAAGCTACTCAACATACATTCAATCATCTACCCTAATTTCAACGTATAAGTTACCAAGAAGATGCAGGTTTTACTCAGTTGTTTTAAGCTTTCCACGCGCTGAAAGCTGAATGCTTGCGAGACATTGTGCTCGGAGCGGGCGCATGAAAATTAAATGTCCGACGCGAGGCGACACCGATGAAACGAAAACTGGAACAGGACTGATGGAGCGTCGTGGAGGGTTTTAGTTTGGATATTATGTAATAATAGAGGAGAGTGATTAAGTATGGTTGAATTTGATTCATGGGGTAAGTAGAATTGTATTAGAGCGCCCATGTTTTCCCATTGTGATTTTAAGCCCAATATAATAGATGGATGCCCATAAGACCATCCATTTATATACATACATGGACAGCCCTGTGGTGCAGTTGGCTAGACACCAGCTTGCGAAACGAGAAGCCGCGGGTTCGATTCCCGCACCGAGACAATGTTTGTGGGATCAACAAATATATGTACTTTCTGATGCCCACGACACAAGATTCATATCTTAATGTGGGGTCAGAACTATATATGTGACTGTTGGGTTTATTTATATAGGTACATAACCTCAGGCATGTATTCCCAAGAAGGTGTAGGCTGTTGTGCATTTCTGCACCTATATTTCGCCAATTTTGATTTTGTCCCACGTAATACGATCTGGCGAGCCACGGGCGGGTCTGTTTCTGTTTTTCAAGCACAATTCTAAACTCCGCACTGCTACTGAAAATTTTCCAAAAGAAAAAGCCAATAAGATTTTGCCCGATCCAGGAATCGAGCCCAGGATCAATAGATCGCTTATATCAGCTTATATTTGCACCGCGAAACCACCAGCCAGTTATTATTTATTCTTTTTTAAAACGCATGATTAAATAATGTATTCTGACAATTATAAAGTTAAACAAAATGTCCAAGTAACACAAAGGAATCTGACGCTATAAAGGCGTTCGAAGTACTAGAGATATTTTGTGCAGACATATTATGACATAGCGAATGGACAACAAATAAGCTTAGGCGGTTACTGGGTGGTAGCCAAGACATTTTAGTGCAAACTATCTTTGTTTCGATTGTCAACATTTTGATTCGAGCTCAGATATGACATAATCACAATTTTTTTATTAGACTGTCTTTTTTATTAGTCTGTCTCGTGGTCTCGCTCTACAAGAATGTGCCGTGCGATCTAGAGGTCCTGGGTTCGATTCCCGGGTCGGGCAAAGTGTTACTGGGTTTTTCCATTAGGAAATTCTCGGAAACAGCACGTAGTCTGGAAATTGCCCGAAAAACGGCAATAGGCTCGCCACCTATTACGTGGGACTGATACATACCTGGCGAAATGTGGGTGCAGAAATGCACCTCTGCCTACCCCTTCGGGGAATACAGGCGTGAGTTTATGTATGTATGTACATTTTTTTTATCTCTGACTCAATTTAACGTTAAGATTACGCTTAAAAGACACAGATCTGTAAAAAAATCTTCATTTACATATAACCGTATGCCTGAATACCTCGAAAGGGTAGGCAGAGGTGCATTTCTGCACAAACATTTTCCTATGCATGTATATGTGTATGGAGGCGAGCCTATTGCCGGTTTTCGGGTACATTCCAGACTCCCTGCTGCTACGAGAATTCCCTTATGCACAAATCCAATAACACTTTGCCCGACCCGGGACCTCAATTTCTCGCGGCAGATACTTAAGCCACAAGACCACGAGTCAGTTTTAAATTCTTTTTTTTTTAATCTGAAATTATTTGAGGCACTTAATAAAATCCACAATTCAAAAAGCTGACGTCGACGAACAAGATATAAGTAGGAGCATCAACCACTCCAACGGATTCGGGAACAGAGACTCGCTTTCGCTCCACAAAATTATAAGTGGAACGCTATACTACAAATATATTAAAACCTCAGCGCGATGTAAATTCGGTTGGGAATGGCTCGTTTCAGCGCCAAATGCACAAGGAAGCTATTATTCTGACACAAAAAAAAACTCTTTAAAATACGACTTCATGTCTAAGAATGAATAATGGGTCGGAATAAAAAAATATGCGAGTATTTTGATAAACTCAAATGGGGCTTCCTTTTGTAGTTTAAGACGGGTTGCGCGTTTATAAAAAAAATGTATTCAGAGAATGAAAGGTTGTTCACTGCATGTGATGCAGTCTGGAGTTATATGTAGTATATTTACTAAGAATAATAGGATATGTAATTATTGCTTTAATTTCTCTTGTAATAGACAAACTGTTTATATGTTATAGACAAACTGCAAGAGCATAATGATGATTTTTAATTGTTTACGTATTAATCTGGCAAACTATGTATTACAATTTGAAAAAATATTTTGGGTAGGCTCTAGAATACGATTGGCTGTACTTAAAATTAATTGAACTAGTACCTAACTTTAATTAATCAAACTCTTAGTTCCAGTGGAGAAAAATAATATTAACTAAAGAAACTTTTAGTATAATAAGGTATACAAAAAATAATTCGTCTCATTCGTCATAAGTTTATATTATTCTATGCCTGCCTCGTGGTCTCGCGGTACAAGTATGTGCCGAGCAATCTAGAGGTCCTGGGTTTGATTCCCGGGTCGGGCAAAGTGTTATTGGGGTTTTCCATTAGGAAATTCTCAGTAGCAGCACGGAGTCTGGAAATGTGCCCGAAAAACGGCAATAGGCTCGCCCCCTATTACGTGGGACTGATACATACCTGGCGAAATGTGGGTGCAGAAATGCACCTCTGCCTACCCCTTCGGGGAATACAGGCGTGATTTTATGTAAGTTTATATTATTTCTTCATAATTGCTTTGATCAATTTATTATAGAAAACATTTACTTAAATATATTTCATTATTCCCAGTCTGCTTTGTGTCTAATTCTGTCCTCTTTAATCAATCAACGTCATCTTTAACAGTAAGACCTTTAGTGTCCATAAAAACATTACGGTTGACCCCATCTTTTTACGGGTCAGGCTTATACAGTCGATAATCCTGAAACAAAAATATTACCGAAACTCGAATACTTAAATTTTATAAACCTATTATATCTGCTGAAGTGAGACATTTATCAAATTTCATGGGCCTTGACGTCGAAATTAATTTAAGTTCTACTAAAATTACCTATCTTTTATGCTAATTACATTTCGACATCGTTAACTTTGCGTAAGATGAATATTTAGAGTTAATATAATTTTGCATCATTTTTATCATCTTTAAATTTTTGATCAGCTAATGGACGTTCGACGTCTGGGGATAACAATAGGTTATGATGACTTATGACACGCGTCTGCCTCGTCATAAGTGTGCAGATTTAGGTTTCAGGTTCAAGCTCCGGTCAAGGGGTCTAGGTTCGAAAATAATATAGTTGTTTTTTTTTTCTTAGACAAATTCTAAATATCAGCTTGCGATCTCGAAATATCTTGAAAAACAATAAAACATATTTTATCTATTAGGTACTTGACACCTAATTACTTGTATAAAATGGATGAAAGACATATTAATTTACTTTTTAAGAATCAAGAAAGACAGTTCAATTCAGCAGAAAACAGCCGTGATTGATTTCTTTCGATAACCAACCAATAACCCGCACTAGTCCAGCGTGGTGGACTAAGGCCCTAACCTAACCCTCTCAGTTGTAGAGGAGGCTCGTGCCCAGTAGTGGGACGTATTTGGGCTGATGATGATGAACAGTCATTGCCGGCGACAGAGAGTAAGACATTTAAATTCTGCATCAAATAGACCTTAGCTGGTTCACCAACCGCTATACATCGACACTAAACAATTCTGATGTCAGTGCCGGCTGTAGGTATATATTGTGCATACAATGCATTTTCCCCTACTAGCAACTGGAGATGCTCCAAGAGTAAATCAATTATCAAACGTTAAGGCTTTTGCCGCAATCCATCGTTGCTAGCATGGTTGGTAGCTGACGTAGCATCTAACTATACCGAGCTGTCTTTGACGATTTCTGGCCTTAGAAACTTAGTGTTGATATTTATGACAAACTATGCTGGCGATATATAAAGGACTCGTAGACTGATTTTAGTTTACTGCTTTTCTTTTGTAGATAAAGGACATAAGTGATAGTTTGTTATATTCTTAGAGAATAAACTTTTTATGCTATTGGAATTGAAGTCCATGATGTTAATTTGAACCAAAATGAAGAATTCAGTAGTTATAAAAAATGGACACGTTACGGGTGACTATGGAATGCTATTCTTTGCGTGGCCTGACACGCACACAACTTGGCTGGTTTTCTTTGTGTAGTGCCTTAAGTCTACCAGAATGCGTAGGCTCTTAATGTTGGAACAGTGTATTTCCAAGACAATATTAAAGCAAGGCAGCACGGCTCAGTAAATTCACGTCACAAAGTGACAAGAGTCAAAGTAATATCCTTCAGTGCACCACGCGACTCGTAAGTTCGCGCGAGTCTAGAATATACGATACAAGGAAGTCATAAAATTGGCGTCGCTAGTGAAACACTCAATGTAACCGAGTGTTTTACTGTAAGTACATGTTTGTAGGGGTGTTAGGGTGTATCTACAATACCTGGAAAATTTCAATTGAATTCTTATTTCTGCTTTCAGCTTGATATTCGACGAAGAGAGTCTCCTTAAGATAATATTGTGCATGATTTTAACCATCGTGGTAGGATTTTTGTTATTTAAAGTGCATTCTTCCCGGAGTTGTGCCAGGATCCGTCATCTTTGTCAATTTACTCCGCTTTACGCAATATGAATTTAACTAGTGTTACCTTTTGGAGCGGCCTTATTTCGACATTCGCTGGTCGCATTTCGGAATCTACTTGTATAAATCCAGTTGCGAATAAACCATTGTAACATTGTTATCAGGTAAGAGATAAGCGTACCCGTTTTTCAGCAATCAAAACTCTATTTGGACTGCATTGTACGAAAAGGTGCAAAGACTTTGCTGTGCTAGAAAAATATCAAATTACAAGGAAACCATATGAATATTTTCCGCATTACTCTTTCAATTGATTCCCATCGGAGTACTTAATAAAAAGGTCCAGCTTATCCTCATTCGTTTGGGGTAATTTTTGTAATCTCCTTATTCTACCTTTTTGAATGGACTTATTAACCAATTCAGATAGATTTATGTTAGTCCCCTGTGGATTTGCGGGTTGCATATTTAATTATTTTACATTAATTTTGATTCGCCAAAATCGTTTAACCGAAACGGATTATTCATGTCACAAAATATATCAGCAACACATTGTTCGAATGTGTGCTGAAATTTCGACTGTCGAAACCCCGACCAACCCTTCGAAACAAAAGGCACAATATTCCAAATCTCCTTACCGACAGACCACTGTGTAAGGGCATTGATGCTCCAGCCATTTTCCCTAAGCCGGGCCCTGATTTATACGTCCGCTTCATATTGTAAGGGGACCTTTGCGAACTTACAAATTCGAGGAATCATTTCCAGGGTACAATTCCTTGACGCAACATTTTTACGTGCCCTCAGATCAATGTAATATGAATATATTTTCTTGCTGTATTGTTGTGATTGATTTTTTTTTAATCCCATAAACATTTTCTACCAGTCTCCCTTAAAGTGGTAAAAAAAGAAATATACACAGCTATAGTTACGTTAAGCCTGCTGTGTTATTAGTTCCTTGTAATAGGAAGTACTGTCCACCCAATGTTATTTACGAGACTCGTTGTCCTTTTACACCAGTCAAAATGCTATTTGGGCCGCACTATACTTCCCATCAGATGTCACCTGGTGATGAAAATGAAACTTACTTTCATCGTCATCAGCCCATATACGTCCCACTACCGGGCACGGGCCTCCTCTACAACTGAGAGGGTTTAGGCCTTAGTCCACCACGCTGGCCTACTGCGGGTTGGCGGAATTCACACCTAAGAAATTCCTAAGAACTTTTAGGTGTGCAGATTTCATCACGATGTTTTCCTTCACCGTTAAAGAACGTGATAATTCTTTGTCATTATTTGTCAAATATACTTTGCCATGCCAATATAAATAAGAAACTAACGTTACAAATTAAAACAATGAAAATACAAGTCACATATAAACACGACTCAACATCACCGCGCAGCCGTTGCAAGGAGCGATGTATCCACAGCTCAAACCACGAGCTCCGGCGACAATTTGCCCTAATTACTAACTAAGGTAACTTTCCTAGTGATGTCACCAGTCACTTTATTACTGCACGATCAAATTCTACTCTGTTATTTAGGGTAGCTTTTTATGCTATTTTATACAGCTTAATTAGTCTTCGGTCTTTAGCTGTATTGGCTAATAATTATGCTGCGGTCACGTTAAAACTAGCTAGTTCACGTACTCTGGGCGTTTATTGCAAAATTCCAACAGAAATTTCTATACATACATACATATCATACATTAACTCACGCCTGTATTCCCCGAAGGGGTAGGCAGAGGTGCATTTCTGCACCCACATTTCGCCAGGTATGTATCAGTCCCACGTAATTGGGGGCGAGCCTATTGCCGTTTTTCGGGCACAATTCCAGACTCCGGGCTGCTACTTAGAATTTCCTAATGGAAAAACCCAATAACACTTTGCCCGACCCGGGAATCGAACCCAAGACCTCTAGATCGCTCGGCACATACTTGTACCGCGAGACCACGAGGCAGTTCTATCTGAACTTTTATTGAATATTGCAAGATCCTATGCTATGTAGCGATAAACGCATGATGCATGGTATATACACTGGTATGTCGTTGATTATTTTTTGAGGGCCGCTGAGAGTTTTCATACACTATACCATCTAGTAATCTTTATACAGTTTAGTTATAGCTTGCATATTTGTGTCCATTGTATAATAATAATATTACTTAATTTTAGTGGTAGACAACTAATTTTTGACGATAATTACCATCAGAAATCAGTAATATCACATTGCCAAATCATTAGTACAAAAATAATAAAATTCCATATATTCAATGTTTGAAAAGTTTTATTATTATTAAAGTGGACCGCGAATACAAACCATGAGCATTTTAACAGTAAATTTTATTCCAAAAAGTCACTTTACCCAAATGCAAGAACGACCGTCTTCGAATTTCCAAGGTAAAATACAAAATGAAATTGATGAATTTTAACCTGCCCAATTGTCCCTCTGATTGATAAGAATTCTCGAGGGGACACCAAACTTGATTTATGTCTTTTGACAAAGTGCTCGAAGAAAGTTCAGAGCCGTCACTTTGGACACTTTTAAATTAGTTACTATACCTTTATGAATGCCTGGAAGCTTAAAAAGTTAGAGGCTGCAGTAATGTCGGTATAGATTCGAATTCAAATCGAATTGAAATACTTTCGTCAATACGCAATGTTTTGTCTCGGTCTATGGCTGTGCTGTAAAAATGATTGCCTGAAATGATTTAAACATCACAAGAAATTAAATTTATGTAGTCCCTCGAAAACTCTTGAATAAAAATAAACAGTAAATGCCAGGTCTGTTTCAGGTAGTATTTGTCAAGATGAACGAAGTACAAGTTGCTCTCAACAGCTAACGAGGCAACTTAGTACAACTGCTAAACGTCACAAATTCAAACGTTACTTATAAGCCTTGTCTTCATCGAAATCGTTGGCCCTACTTAATACGCTTTAATCTCAGTAAAAAATCCAGCTCCTTTGTACGCCATGCTAAATGTACGAATGTCATTTCGCTTAAAGCTTTTTGTTCCGACTAATTAAGGAGTTCTTAGTTCCTTTGTTTTTTTATCACGAAGACGATGTCTAAAGGTTTGCCGGTATAATGGGAACGGAAAAAGTATTTAAATAGAAACGACAACATGAAAAATAATGGAAAGAAAATTGTGAATTAAATTGTTTTTTTTTTGTTTGAATTAAGCAAATATAAATTTACGCATGCATCGCCGATATGATACTGTATAATGTGCTATACAAAGCAAATCTCAGAACGGTTGGGATTATCAAGTGTGAACAGACACAATCAAAAACAAAATCATTATATTCTCAAAAACAACAGGCTCGGCACCTTAACAAGTGTTTGTATGATTCACAAATATATTTTTTCAGGTTTGGGTATATGTGGGATTGGAAATTGAATTGGAATTTCTTAGGTGTGTAGTCCGCCAACCCGCACTAGGCCAGCGTGGTGGACTAAGGCCTAAACCCTCTCAGTTGTAGAGGAGGCCCGTGCCCAGCAGTGGGACGTATATGGGCTGATCATGTATGATGACCAAAAAGTGTCTCATAGTTTTTGGTTCTCACAACACAGAACTCGTATCATAGTATATATATGTGGCTGTTGGGTGTATTTATTTATTATTTGAATCTCAAAAATACAATTAACGTAACGTGGTTTTAGAAATATACCTGCAGATTTTTCTTCCTATTATATTGCTACCTTCATACATTACCTATTAAGCGCTTAAATTCCCTTCTAACCCTCAAAAACTTCCACTAATCACTAAAACATTACCAGCCTCTTGCTATTCCATAGGCCGGCGATCCATGAATCTCCGCACATATCTGAAAGTACTCGGCAGACGTGTCAGCCATGCTAATTGCCTCCGAGTTCCATACGTGCTGTAAAACGTAATATTATCAGGTTACCAGATTTCGCATCAGGACCTTTTGAATGGGTAATGTGAAATTATTTCGCTCCGTACGCGCTTCGGTGTAATTTGTTATGGGTGAAATATGGTTTGGGATCGTCTTGAATTATTATCTTTTGGTAATGATGGTTTCGTGGGTAAGAGCGTATTCTACTGAGAAATCTAAGAAGTTATGAGATCGAAATCTAATTAGACACGTATGATACAGGCAGAGTATTTCTATATCTATTTTTGTTTTAAGTCTCACGTAGTAATTTTTCTGACTATTTCTTAACGCCTGTTTTCTGATAGAAAACCATGTTAACATTTAGCTCAAATAAGGAAATGCATAAATTCCAACGCACATCGCATGTTTTGGTTCAATTCGCTCTGGCTCAATTTTATTATTGACTATCAAGTATGAGCGCGATATAATAATGAAACCAAACTAAGAAAGCGCCTTTCTTTTCTCGTTCTGTGTAATTTTTATTACTTAACATATGGTTCGTTTGAAAATTTCTTCATTGACATAAATGTATTTTAATTCTTCCTATAGCCTGTAACATACTGCTTCACTATATTTTCTGCTTTCAAACTAAATAGGTAAAATCTTACTATCCTTCCAATAATTCGAATTATCTATAAGCGATTGGAAACAGCAGTAGATTATTTGCGAATATCACGGCGAATACAATTGCGATGGCAAATCCCTCGTGCAGATCACACAGGTGGAATAATCTGGAAACATACGTATGATCCATTCGCGTCCGCGCGTCCGTCCGTCCTCGCGTGGGAAATTACATCCATTCTGTCTCGCCACGTCGACACGCTGTAGGGGTTAACTAAACTTGTCGATAAACTCTAACGTATATGTTTTTAATACCGTCATCATCATCATCATCATCAGCCTCTCTTACGTCCACTGCTGGACATAGGCCTCTCCTATGGCACGCCACTGGGCTCGATCTTCGGCCTTCCTCATCCAACCGCTGCCAGCTTCTTCTTTCAGCTTCATCTTGCGTCATCTTTTAATACCGTAGTGAACTCAAAAAATACATTGGCTGATCCAAAATTTGACAAACGATCGGATCACAATTTAGCGTTACTATCCTACTAGGCCTTTGCCACTTCAGCTTGCTAACCCTTTGGGCTATGTCGGCAATCTGCGTTCTCCTACGGATCTCCTCATTCCTGATTCGATCACCTATGGAAATACCAAGCATCGCCCCATAGCTCGCTGAGTGACCTTTGTCCAGTGAAGGACGCCATGTGGCTGATGATGATGATGATCCTATCGAAAGCATATTGTGTCCCGTTGTACGATTAATAAGTGCAACAATTTTAACGTTCTCCTTCTTATCCTACGTCTTGGTAATTTAATCTTCGTCTATTTCATTATTTAAGCTATCTAATCTTTATTATTTTCTTAAATCTACCATAAATTATACTTGACATCTAATTTAATTAATTAATTTATACTTTAAATCTTCAGCATTCGTAATTGTAACATACATACATACATAAACTCACGCCTGTATTCCTCGAAGGGGTAGGCAGAAGTGCATTTCTGCACCCACATTTCGCCAGGTATGTATCAGTCCCACGTAATAGGGGGCGAGCCTATTGCCGTTTTTCGGGCACATTTCCAGACTCCGTGCTGTTACTGAGAATTTCCTAATGGAAAAACCCAATAACACTTTGCCCGACCCGGGAATCGAACCCAGGACCTCTAGATCGCGCGGCACATACTTGTACCGCGAGACCACGAGGCGGTCGTAATTGTAATTCCAATAAAATTCATATATCCTGTGTCTAAACTTTGACCTCTCTGTTATAATTCTCTATTCATAATTTGTCAAAATACTACTGTTTGTTACTTTAATCCAATCAAAAGTAATCGTCCATCTGTAAATTTTACATGAAGTAAAATTTTCATTGTTCAGGCAACATTTACATATGTGAAACAAACATTTAACATTGAATTCATAATTTGGTTTGACTCCTAACAACCGAGGACAGTACTCTCGAGTACAAGTTGATATTTTACTGCATGTAAACTAGTTCAAATTGTTCCAACCGCACGAGTCGATGATTCCACAAATTGTTTAACTGACTGCAATAATTATAATTATTACATTAACGTTTTCCTGTACTGTGGTTTTTGATATTAATTATGAGGTTTATTTATTTATTATTTGAAGTCGTGATGGCCTCGAGGTTTAGGCACGCGGTCGAGAATCTCGACGGTCGCGGGTTCAAACCCCAGGCACACACCTCTGACTTTTCGAAGTTATGTGTGTATTCACAATGAATAATCACGTACTTTAACGGTGAAGGAAAATATCGTGATGAAACCTGCACACCTAAAACTTATTAGGAATTTCTTAGGTGTGTAGTCCGCCAACCCGCACTAGGCCAGCGTGGTGGACTGAGGCCTAAGCCCTCTCAATGGTAGAGGAGGCCCGTGCCCAGCAGTGGGACGTATATGGGCTAATGATGATGTTGAGGTTTATTTAAGTGCTTCTAGATTAATCACTTTGTTGGAAGAAAATATTTTGTACTAATCTCGAATCATCATCATCCACAGCCCTTTTCGTCCCATTGCCGTACATAGGCGTCTTTTTATCATCCTGTTCTCGATGGCCCAGTTTCATTCAAAATCTGTTGGCTAAGTTCGCCATATCATCTATCCGTCTTATTAAAGGAGGCCACCTCTGCGATTGCCCTTCCACTACTCCGTCGCTAACTTTACCTTCTATCGATATTCATCGGTCGTCAATTTGCCACCTTAATCCATTTATGCTTCTCGATATCATGAATCTTGGTTCTAAGATGAATATCTACAATGTGTACACGATCTTGCACTACGATTCCAAGAATGGAGCGCCCAAGAACCCTTTATGTCATTTTTATATGGTGCAAACATAAGATGTACATATGAGTTTTAAAAGTTACGATTCTTAAATACAACCACAGTGTCAGTCTTAAGCAGTGTTGGCCTCGAGGTTTAGGCGCGCGGTCGAGAATTTCGACGGTCGCAGGTTCAAACCCCAGGCACACACCTCTGACTTTTCGAAGTTATGTGTGTATTCACAACGAATTATCACTTGCTTTAACGGTGAAGGAAAACATCGTGATAAAACCTGCACACCTAAAAAGTTTTTAGGAATTTCTTAGGTGTGTAGTCCGCCAACCCGCACTAGGCCAGCGTGGTGGACTAAGGCTTAAACCCTCTCAGTTGTAGAGGAGGCCCGTGCCCAGCAGTGGGACGTATTTTGGCTGATGATGATGATGATGATGATGTCAGTCTTAATACCGTTGTCTGTTTAAAAAATTACCATAAATTATAAATGGTAGGGACAGTTCGCCCTCATTCAAGCTTAAATATTTATTAATTAATATTCGTTCATGCTAATTTATTAATTATTAATAATCGTGCCATCGCGATAATGAGCGCAATCAAATAATAAGCATTTGATTGATTTATTAACTGACATGCGATAGCCAAATTAAATAAAATCATAATTTTATGCAGTTCGGGATCCATTTAATTTGATTAATGTACATTTTCCCTCTATGCTTCAATATAATAGTAAATTCAAATGTTTCTGTACACTGCAGATATGTATTAAAAATTGATAGGACACGATAATGATGTTGTGCCCTGTAATTTATTACCATTACTCAATGCCAATAAGACACAATACTGATTTTTCTCAAGTATAGTCGGTTAGTTGACATCTCCGAAATTAGGTATTTTCAAATTTTTTTCATAGGTAAAATAGGCTTGGCTCAGAGTAGCCTATAGCTTTATATCATAAAAATAAGTTACCTGGAAAATGGAAAGCTTACAAATAAATAGAATCTACAATCTACTGGTAAAAGACTGCTGGCTTCGTTGATCTTGCGGCATAATTGTACAGCGTGCGATCGATGGTTCAGGATCCAATTCTCAGCTTAGAAAAACGCTTATAGAATTTTCTGTTAAGAAATAATACGCCGTCCACTGATGTGGCTGTAAAACAGTAGTTTTTGAAGAAGTGGGTGCACACATATTATGCCCCTTTTTTTCGCGGGGAAAATCCATTTACGGACCATCCCATCCCCGGAGGGGCGACGGTGTGTCGGACTCACCGGCGCCTTCCGACCCAGCATAGATGTTACCGCCCGTAGTTATGCCCTTGCCTACCAATTGGAGGTTACTTAACTAGTCTGCATGAATTTTTTAAGTGCACTAACACGCAGACCTGAAACAAAGATAATATCTGTATCGCTCTATCATTCGACTATGGAAAACACGGTCTATCATGTCATAAGCTGGTGTTTCTCCAGCTACTCCACAAGGTCTATCAACATTTATCGACATTTTAATGTTTTTTTTTGCATTGTCTACTGCCTCGTGGTCTCGCGGCACAAGTATGTGCTGTGCGATCTAAAGGACCTGGGTTCGATTCCCGGGTCGGGGAAAGTGTTATTGGGTTTTTCCATTAGGAAATTATCAGTAGCAGCACGGACTCTGGAAATGTGCCCGAAAAACGGCAATAGGCTCGCCCCTTATTACGTGGGACTGATACATACCTGGCGAAATGTGGGTGCAGTAATGCACCTCTGCCTACCCCTTCGGGGAATACAGGCTTGAGGTTATGTATGTACGTAAATACATACGTATTGTAATTTTGTAACTAATAGTACATGCGGTGTTTGCCTATAAGTGGTTGCAATAAGATTATTTATTTATTTAAAACTTTATACACAGAACTGTATATAGGCGGACTTAATGCCTGCGGCATTCTCTAACAGTCTACCTTAGGGTGGTGGAGAGATGCAGCATGGTTGGTGTAAAAAAGAATAACAAAAGAATATATGAAAAAGATACAAACATACATACATATGTACCCATTAAAAAAATATATACATAATTATACATATTATATAATAAATACATATACATATAAATATATGTAAATACATAAATATATTAAACATAAATACACTTAACCTCAACAAGATGACTCTGCCAGTTTGTGAATAACAAACAAAAAAAAACATAAATACAATACAATAACAAAAAAAAAGTTTAAAAAAACAAAACATAAACAATATTGTGGTATGGAACGCGACTTCGTCTATACCCAAATGTCAAAATGAAAGTGACAATATAAAAAAAAACAACGACATGAGGGTAGTATTAAAAATATACACGAACAATAAAAATTAAATACCTAAATTGAAAGTGACAAGACAAAAAACAAACAGTTAGAGGGTATTATTTAAAAAAGACGAACAATAATAATTATATGAAATAAAAGTATTAGTAAGCGCTGAGCGATCGTCATGGCTTACGCGGTTTTATATTCGAGCGCGATGTTTCCGTGGACCCGTGGCTTATTACTGCCGATGAAGATAAACTTGATGTCTTGGGATACTTTGCCAATAAGGAATTAAGTTCGTCTAGTGTTGTGATTTTGTCGCGGCTTCCATCCGGAACTTTGACTACAACAGTGCCGTCTTGAGTCCAGCAAGACCGCATGCCAAAATGCTGCCGACTTTTGCTGAATATGTTTTGTCGCGATCTTGTCAGGAACTCCTTAACCGCAACAGATGAGCCTTTCAGCTTGGATTTGGCTCGCCAAACAGCTGTCCTATGGAGTACACTGGAAAACCTGACTAGGACAGGCCGATGGTGTTCTTTGTTTGGAGTCCCTATACGATGACAGGCTGTGGTAGAGGCACCTGTGACGTCCTTCACCAACATCGTACCGTTTACTATGGACAACACGGCGGCGTTACAGTTTTCATCGTCAGTCTCCGGCACGCCGTGAAAAAGTAGTGCTTTAAGACGGTGTCTGGTCTCCATCGCATCGACCATGTTTGCGCATTGAGTTATTTGCTGTCTCAGCAATCGCAGCATGTTGAGTGTGAGCTCCCGAAAGGTCCGGAACTCTTTGGCAACCCGAGCGACGGCGTCCTTGGCAGCTCCCCCAGTCTGAAGTTGAGCTTCGAGTTGGGCCATTCGCTGCGAAAAGCTGTCTTCAAGCGTCTTTTGTGTAGATTGGATGTCCTCTAGTGAAGTGATATTAACTGTCTTAAAGTGAGGTGTTGTTCTGGTGAAGTTAAACGCTGGCTGGTAGTGACGCAGAGCTGGATTACATTCAGCAACACAAAAGTGAGTACATTCACAACGTATTTTTGCAAAATTCACGAGTTTGGAAAGTATATAAACACAGTTTAACTAATTGAATTTAAAATTTTAACCGAAAGCACGTCCACTCAATACACCGACCATAGACCATATTTTTTCTTGCTATTTTGTATTTTACTGTTGCAATTTAAAAAAATAAAAAAACATTTCTATTTTTCTATCGACACACATAGAAAATTACCCTCACTAGCTAGAGACCTTTCAAGACCCTTCCGAGTGGACACTTTTTTATCATTCATGAGAGTGTTTACATAATTTCCGCGGGTCGCGTGCAGGTAACTTAAAGATATAAGAGCAGTTTGTTTGCTCCACTTTCCGCGCCGGGGATATTTTTTGCCCATAAATAATGGCCAAGGAAAGGTGACTGCCCAGAAGAAATTTCGGTTCAGAGTTTTCTTGTAAATTTATAATCGTGTGATAAAAAGCCTTGACTTATATGTATAAAAGAAAGTTAAAGGTTATTTTTTACAGTTATAAATATATTTCATGTAGATATTGACATTGGTGTCTTAACCGCCGCGACTTTAATCAGTACATGGATTTTTGGGTGTTTTCTGAAATTTATTTTCCAACATATAGGTACATAATGTTGCGCTAGAGTTTTAAAAATACATATATCTATACAAATAAATAAAATTGGAGTGTCTGTTTGTAATATTGAAATAACCGCTTTTTAATAAACGTATATGGATGTACACACGGTACATATACCAAAATAACGTTTTTTACAATTTTTGTCTGTCTGTCTGTTTGTTCCCGCTAATCTCTGAAACGGGTGGACCGATTTTAACGGGACTTTCACTGGCAGATAGCTGATGTTATAAGGAGTAACTTAGGCTACGTACATATAAATAAAATTTGAGTGTCTGTTTGTAATATTAAAATAACCATTTTTTACTACATGCATAGGTATATGAATATCATCATCAGCCCACATACGTCCCACTGCTGGGCACGGGCCTCCTCTACAACTGAGAGGGTTTAGGCCTTAGTCCACCACGCTGGCCTAGTGCGGGTTGGCGGACTACCCACCTAATATACATACATATATGAATATATATGTATGTATATATACGGTACATACACCAAAATAACAGTTTTTACAATTTTTGTCTGTCTGTCTGTTTGTTCCGGCTAATCACTGAAATGGCTGGACCGATTTTGACGGGACTTTTATTGGCAGGTAGCTGATGTAATAAGGAGTAACTTAGGGTACTTTTAGTTTATAAATTTTCTTATTAAAAATTAATTTTCCGCGCAGACAAAGTCGCGGGCACAGCTAGTTTATCATAAGAATGTTGCAAACGACTAAATGTTTGTTTTAACGTTTCCGAAAACGAACCCGGGAACAAAAGCACACTGCACTCTTATGCAACGTTCCCCAACGGAGCAATCAGTATGTATTTGCACAAACATAAATTTACTTATTGGTTTTTGTGCTTCTCTTCCCATCAATCGATATCTGTATACAGGCATTCTTAAGAAGCTCCGTTCAACCACTTACCGCCCCACGTCAAAAAATTACGATAACACACATCCAAAACGGAGTCCCGGATTGGAAGGTCCATTTCCAAGACAAGGAACCGTTGTCAAATAACAAAAGACTCTCATTTCGCATGCGAGCTCCCAACCCCGCGCAGTTTCTCAAAGATAAGTGCTTTGTGCTTCTCGCCTCGGCAAACGTGATTTATGGTTTGAGTGGCTCAGATTCGCGCTAATATATTGAGTGGTGCAATTAGGGCGTTTTTATTTCGATAGCGTAGTCATGGAATTGTTATAGGACTGCCTCGTGGTCTCGCGGCACAAGTATGTGCCGTGCGATCTCGGGTTCGATTCCCGGGTCAGGCAAAGTGATATTGGGTTTTTCAATTAGGACATTCTCAGTAGCAGCATGGAGTCTGGAAATGTGTCCGAAAAACTGCAATAGGCTCGCTTCCTATTACGTGGGACAACATAACTTGACGAAATGTGGGTGCAGAAATGCACCTCTATCTACCCCTTCGGGGAATACAGGCGTGAGGTTATGTATGTACGTAAATACATACGTATTGTAATTTTGTAACTAATAGTACATGCGGTGTTTGCCATAGTACATCATAAAAAAGATAACGGACAGAGCTAGGACGGGAGTTAGCAATATAAAAAATCAACAGCAATATTTATTTAATTATTACCATGGGAAAACTAACAGCTGCTCAGTATACTATACATAATTAAACAATACCTATAGGTATATTAAAAAAAGTTCAACCCATAATGTTAAAGTAAATGTTTAATGAAATAGTGAAACGGGCAACTTTTATGCACTTTGGACAAGTGGCTGTATGTTAAGTGTTCCTTTTTTGTATCTAGCGTGGAAAATAAAGTTCTCAAAAAATGCCTATGATTGTTTTCCATATATGAGTGGCTGGAGTTTATATTTTTTATTGAATGCAATTGTATTTTTTTTCTATGATTAAGGATAATGGTAGTGGTAATCAAAGGTAGGCAATGTCTTGTTCTATATGCTATACCAAATATCAATACGTTGGATATAATTTAACACTGCAGATCGCTGTTGAAACTCCAATGAGTCATTATTTACTAATAATTTTGATCTCACATATTAGAACTAAGTCCAAATCAATAGTTATCCAGACCTTAATTACGCCTATATATCTAGTATATACTCCATAATTAATTAATTTATATTTTCTTTTCATGTACTCGACATGGGCGCATTTGAACAGGGTAAGATTTTGATTGCTTTCACAAACAAAAACAGTTATCGATATGATTTGCAGAAAATGCATTTATGTGTTTATATATGTGATTATTATGTGATTATATGTGTAGTTTAGTTTGGAATTCTGTGGTATTCTTTCTTATATTTGCATATGCTAATAATAATAATAACATCAACATAATAACATCAACATATTGTTTCTGAAACCTGACAAATACCAATGTTCTTAAATAATTTGTAATAATAATCTGCTGGTATGACAATTCTCACATCCAAGACCTTTTTAAAATATTTATATATATCTCTCACAAAATTTAACAATGTTTTTTGTACAAAGATATTCACTAGAGAATTAAATTTGCTCTTATCAGATATTTCTTTTGTTTGTGTTTTAAGTATTAAACATGATAATGGTGATAAAATTTAGCTGTTAGAGTGCTAAATTTAGAAAAAAATGCTGTATAATATAATATCATTTGTTGTATAAAATGTTATAACTCTGCCTTTGGCATTAAGATTGCTTCATTTGTGTTTAATTTTTTTTCTATTTATTAATATTCAATTAGTGTTAAATACTCTTAACACCAATATTGTATTTATTAAAGAAATTTGCAAGCTATATGTTAAATATATGATCATATCATTTTATGAAGACTTGAGGGCTTGTCATCATATAAGATGTTTGTTGAGATAGTTTCATCAACATGTTTTTGCATATAAAAAGTTTATTTAATCAACTACATTGATATATAAGCCAACCAGATTCTTTCTGTCAATTTGTCAATAAGTTCTTGAAAATAAATAAATTTTTATTGTAATAGCAATGACAAACACTCACAAGGTTATTTTCGGGTTTGTACATATTTCATAATAAGGAATTTTTAATCATAACTAATATTATAAATGTGATTGTAACTTTGTCTGTCTGTCTCGCTTTCCTGCTAAAACTACTGAACCGATGTAAATAAAATTTGGTACACAGATAGTTTGGAGCCTGAGAAAGAACATAGGCTACTTTTTATTGCGGAAAAGGGGTTTTAAGGGGTTGAAAGGGGGGATGAAAGGTTGTATGGAAGTATTGTCATTTTTAAAGCTAGAAACTTGAAACTTATTTTTTAGGCTGTTGATTAGATATAAATAATTATGACATTCAAAGTATGTAAAAAAAATACCTTCAAGGGAGTAAAATAAAAATAGGGACTGAAAGTTTGTATGGAAATTCGCCATTTTTGAAGCTAGAATGATGAAACTTTTTTATATGGCTTTTATTACATCATTACATCATATTTCTGAACCCAACCCTGTAGGCTATGCGGACGGAGTCGCGGGCAATATGTTATAAATGAGAAAATAACTATATGACTGTTACGCTTTCACGCCTTAATCATTTGACCAATGTGAATGATTTTTGGTATGGACATAATTGGGACTCTGTGGAATAAAATAGACTACAACTTATTTTCTTTCTGAACCCAACCCTGTAGTCTACGCGGACGGAGTCGCGGGCAAAAGCTAGTACTAATATATGAAGCTTAAGAGTTTTTTTGTTTGGTTGAACACGCTAATCTCAGGAACTACTGGTCCGATTTGATTAATTCTTTCAGCGTTAGAAAGCCCATTTATCGAGGAAGGCTATAGGCTATATAACATCACGCTACGACCAATAGGAGCGGAGCACCAATAAATAATGTTTCCAAATCGGGGTTATTTTTTTCCTTTTGAGAACTTCCGCTGCTTGCGCTGGGGAAACGGTTAAAGTATCGCTAAAATAATGTATGACAGAATTGTTCCCCTTTAAAAGTTCTAAAAAAAGTCCGCGACAGCATATGTCTATCTTTTAAGGTTGGCTCACTATAACCTTTTTTATGCTAACCAAATTTGTTGTAAAATAAAGCATTATTTGTGATGGTGTTTTTATAAAGATGATATTTATCCTTATCCAAATAAATACGTTATTCATTACAAGTATTTAATTTGCCTGAAATTTCCCCTTTACATCATTTATTATTTATTTAACCAGCTTGCGAAACGAGAGGCCGCGGGTTCGATCCCCGCACCGAGACAAATGTTTGTGTGATCCACAAATATTTGTTTCGGGTCTGGGTGTTTGTGAGACCGAAAAGTCTCAAGTAGTTTCTGATACCCATGACACAAGACTCGTATCTTAGTGTGGGGTCAGAACTATGTATGTGACTGTTGGGTGTATTTATTTATTTATTTATTATACATCATTATACATACATCATTTATACAAATATATAATTACCTGCTAGGCGCGGGCCTTCTCTACCATTGAGAGGACTTAAGGCCATTAGGCCTTAGACCACCACGCTGAAGAAATTCCTAAGAACTTTTAGGTGTGCAGGTTTCATCACGATGTTTTCCTTTACCGTTAAAATAAGTGATAATTCATTGTGAATACACACATAACTTCGAAAAGTCAGAGGTGTGTGTGTGTGTGTAGGTGGGGCTTGAACCCGCGACCGCTGAGATTCTCGACCGCAAGCCTAACCTCGAGGCCCCACACTACTTTAACTACCTATACACAATTTCCCCAACAATGTATTGTTCAATAATTAAATATTACTGGTTAATTACAATTATTTATTCCCGATGCTTTGTATGCGCATCGGCTCATTTCCCATTAATAATAAATGCTGGAAATACGCAGTTGATTATATTAAATGTAATGTTGCTAAAATGTAGGATGAATTAAGTTTATTTTTGCGGTTTCATGTGCTTGGGCAGTACGTGTATTAAAAGCTTAATTAAAGTCGACGTCCTTGGACAATATGGTCGGACGACCTAGTAAAGGTCGCGGGACGTCACTGGTTGCAGGCTGCTTCCAACAGGTCCCCGTGGAAGTCAGGGCCTGTGTCCAGCAGTGAACCTCCATTGGCTGATGGATGATGATGATGATGATGAATTAAAGTCAGCGCATATTCTGCCATGATACCTATGCGAGTTGCATACCATTGAAGTTGTCAAGCAAACTTCCAAATTTGGTATTAAAAATCAGAAAAAATATTATCATTTATAGCGGTCCTCCGCCAGAGAACCGGAGTCATTGACAATGCCCGCAGGATTAGCACGCTAAAGTGGAACTGGGCCGGCCATGTCTGCCGACGGACGGACGGCCGTCGGAGCAGACAAGTGTTGGAGTGGAGACCGCGCTTAGGTAGACGTAGTGTAGGACGTCCTGCAGCACGATGGTCCGACGACTTGAGAAAGGTGGCGGGTAGCGGATGGATAAGGGCTGCTCAAGACCGGGATGGTTGGCGCCTACTTGGGGAGGCCTTCGTTCAGCAGTGGACGGCGATAGGCTGAGTATATAGCAGTCCTCTACTCGGCTTAGAGGTATCCAAATGTAAACCAAGAAGAAGTGTTAACGTGTTTATTTATTTATTTTACAGCTCTAATGTCTAAACATAAAAATCATTATCTATTTCCTATACACGTGTGGCGTATATCCATTACCAACTGAAAACGAAACAAAATGTTGATTTCTGTATAACTGAAATGACTGCCATATCTGAAACATACCGAAAATTCAGTTTCTGAATGTCCTATTTCTCCCGTACTCTAATAACATGCAATCCGAATACTTCAATAAATTGCGTAAATCCTGTGTATCATAAATTTCAATAACGCCCATACCGACAGCGATATTTGATTAAATTTTCCATCGGTCGAATACCAGCCTGGGAGGAGATGGCTGAAATGTTGTTAAGTAAATTTTAACTTTGACTGGCCTCTAAATGCCCCGAATAATTACACAAGGACTTCAACAAAAATTTGCTAGACCTAGACCTTTCTGTCGCAACAGCAAAATACTTTATTGGTCTCAGCCTCATTAATTTATGAAGAACTGCAAGGCATTAACTAACAGGAGGAATACAAAGTTGATTGTCATCAGCCGATATACGTTCCGATACAAGGCACAGCTTTTCTCTACTATTGAAAGGAGTTTTAGGCTCCAATCCATAACAACTGACTACTGATATATGATAAAGTCAGAACTTTTAGACATGCAGGTTTCCTATGTTTTTTTTCCTCATCTAAAGTGATTGCTAATGTAAATGCACACTCACTCTGGCTAGGATTTCAACCCACAACAATCAAAATGGTGTTTCGACGAACGCTCTTATTATCCTCAAGGCAATGACGACTTAAAAGCAAGTCAACATGTTGATTTACAACTCAGTTTTTTTTTTGTTTACATCCGTAAAGTCAGAATAATTTCTTTCTTCTCGTATGTATTTTAAATGATGATCATGTAAAATTCAGTTCGTCGCAATTCTAACTCCGAAAGCTAGGAGCGAACCTTTTTACCATTCGTCCACTCTGGGAGTCCCGTTCTAGATTGGGTGAAATTAGATTATGTTGTATTGCTTACCAAAGTAAAGTTTTACGGTTGGGACCATTCGATTTATACCCCGTAAAAAATGTACGCATCTGTCGGAGATTTATGCATGTATCGGGAAGGGGTTGTTTCGTGACGAATTTCAAATAAAGCTCGGGAGACTTTTGAATATTTATAGGGATATTATAGGAATATTTGCTGGTGGTAGGATTTTCGTATCCGCCCGGATAGCGACCACCGTGCACAGGGCGTAAAACCCGCCATAGTGACACATGCAAATGTGTCGCGTTCCGGGATCAGTCAGTGTACATCCGGTTTTCCGGGGGACTTCAGTCGTGGTAGGGGGATGACCGTGCGGGTATTTTTTCCTCGACTGGTTGGAGGTGTATTGACCCATCGGCCAGGGAGACCTGTAGAAACGGTTGTTCCGCTGGCCGCCCGCGGTACAGTACAGGGGCCCAATCGTTGCTAACCACCTCGAGAGGCTGCCCCACCATGCCGCGCATAATCTTGGGGTAGGTCGTCGTGCCGGTTGGTGACCGGATGTGGGGTCCCGGCGGCCTATTCCGGGAGGGTACGGGGGCCCTTCCGTCCGATGGATCAGTCTGCCTCCATTCAGCACTATTATGGCTAAGTTCCCATCGCGGTCTTCTTACTACCACGACATAAGTCCCCCTAGCTTCTTCACACATTCCTTTCTACACCCATGTCAGTGCAATATAATAAAGCAGGTTGTTCAGCGGTGCACAACCCCACCACCGCGTTCACGATGGAGTTCGCCAACATCCGCGGGCTCCATTCAAACATTAATGCCGTCCACCACCATCTAGAGACGGCCCGGCCTGCTTTGCTCTTCCTGACGGAGACGCAGATTCGTTGTCCGGCCGATCTATCGTACTTGCAGTACCCCGGCTATTCGCTTGAAGAAAACTTCAAGCCTAAGGCCGGGGTGTGTTTGTATACTCGGTCGGACGTCTGCTGTCGCCGTCTGCGCTGCATGGAGGATCCTTCCTTCTCCACTCTGTGGGTACACGTTGACCTCGGCTGTCAAAGTCGTGTCTACGTGTGCCTCTACAGATCTCATAACGGGGATGAGGAGACAACCCGGTTATTTAACTACCTTGGCCAGGCGACAGACGCCGCGCAGGAGCAGTTCCCCACAGCGGAATTGGTAGTTTTGGGGGACTTCAACGCACATCATGAGTTGTGGTTGGGTTCCTCCAAGACTGACCATGCTGGAAGAGCTGCCCACGCGTTCGCTCTTACTCATGATTTGGCGCAACTGGTGAACCAGCCTACCAGGATCCCAGATGTGTCGAGTCATGTGCCTTCTCTGCTGGACCTTCTGTTGACGAGTCACCCAGCCGGGTATCAGGTGACGGTTAGTGCCCCTCTGGGATCCTCCGACCATTGCCTGGTTGGGACGTCAGTTCCGCGCGCTGCACCTCCACTACCCGTGAAGGTTAAGCGCAAAGTCTGGCACTACTCGTCAGCAGATTGGGATGGTATGCGAGAATACTTCGCATCCATCCCTTGGCGGCAGCGCTGCTTTGAGGGCTTGGATCCTTCAGCGAGTGCCGACGCCATTGCCGACGAGATCAGATTAGGAATGGAATATTATATTCCTTCCTCTGAGATCGCCGGCAAAGGACGCGGACGCTCCTGGTTCAATCGCGAGTGCGCCGACGCTGTTGGTAATAAACAGGCGGCGTACCGCGCTTGGATCAGGGGTCGCGCAATGAAGGATCCCAATTTAAGTTTACTCAAGGCAGCTTATAACCGTGCCGTCAAGGCCTGCAAGAAGGCTTATGTGAGAGCGGATGCTCAGCGCGTCTCCAAGATTGGACGTGCCTTGGCAGACCATCCGACGAGCAGCCGTGCTTATTGGAGTCTTGCTAAGGCTGTCCAATCCAATTTCTGTCGTCCTTCGCTGCCCCCGCTGAGATATCCGGATGGATCACTGGCCCATGGGCCGGAGGAGAAAGCCAGTCTACTGGCGCGCCTCTTTGCGGCCAATTCTCGGCTCGATGACTGCGGTTCTCAGCCACCTACGCTGCCCAGCTGTGGCCACACAATGTCTGATATCCGTATCAGGCATTGTGATGTGAGGCGTGAACTGCAGTCACTCGACGTCCGAAAAGCCAGTGGTCCTGATGGTATCCCGGCGGTTGTTCTTAAAAAGTGCGCAGCCGAGTTGTCTCCTGCACTGACACGCTTGTACCGCGCGTCTTATCTTTCAGGTGTGGTGCCTCAATCTTGGAGAGAGGCTAATGTGCAACCGATCCCTAAGAAAGGTGATCGGTCAGACCCTGTTAATTATCGCCCAATCGCCATAACCTCAGTGATCTGCAAGGTGATGGAGCGGATCATTAACATCCAATTGGTCCGCTACCTGGAGGATCACTCGTTGATCAGTGATAGGCAATACGGCTTCCGCCGTAACCGGTCAACGGGTGATCTTCTAGCGTTTGCCTTGCATCACTGGGGGGAGGCGATTGATCGGCATGGCGAGGCTCTTGCCGTGAGTCTCGACATAGCCAAGGCATTTGATAGGGTCTGGCACCGTGGCCTTCTCTCCAAGCTTCCGGCATACGGTCTTCCCGGCAACTTGTGTTTGTGGATTTCGAGCTTTCTGCATGGGCGTAGAATGCGTGTCCTCGTCGACGGGCACGCTTCTCAGCTCATGTCAGTTAGTGCCGGGGTTCCACAAGGCTCTGTGCTATCGCCCACCCTGTTTCTTCTGCATATCAATGATATGTTGCCGCTTGGCAACATTCATTGCTTTGCAGATGACAGCACGGTCCATGGGCGGTACTGCAGTAAGCCACCAGGTTGCCGGGCGGATACTGAGAGTAGACGCGAGGAGCTTGTCATTGAGCTCAATCGGACCCTGGAGCTCATTTCTACATGGGGTACCCGGAATCTGGTTGAGTTCAATGCCAAGAAAACCCAGGTCTGTGCGTTTTCGTGCAAAAAATCCCCGTTTTCTCCTCTCCCCAATTTTCAGGGCATTCCACTCGCAATGCGGAACGGCCTTAATATCCTAGGCGTGGATATCCGCTGCGATCTTAATCCAAGGACCCACATCGAGGGCATTATATCCGCCACTTCACGCAGGGTCGGAATCCTGAACAGGGTGCGCCGGTTTTTCACGCCCGGTCAGCTTTTCCGCTTATACAAAGCGCAGGTTCGGCCGGGCATGGAATACTGCTCGCACCTCTGGGACGGTTCCGCCAAATACCTTCTCGATGCCTTGGATGGATTGCAGCGGCGTGCCATCCGCATTGTGAATGATGCAGACGTTACAGCCAACCTGGAGCCGCTACAGTTGCGCAGGGACATTGCCGCACTTAGCGTGTTCTACCGTCTGTATCATGGTGAATGCTCTGAAGAATTGTTTAAGCTTGTCCCATCCTCTCCTTTCCTTACCAGAACCACGCGTGCTGGCATGCGAAGCCACAGCTTTGTGGTTACAACATCCGCGGCTCGAACCAAAAAGTTCGCCAACTCTTACCTCTGCCGCACCATCAAGCTGTGGAATAGTTTGCCAGCTCACGTGTTCCCTCCTTCCTATGATCCTGGATCCTTTAAGCGAAGCGTGAAGAAGCATTTGTGCAGGCCGGCATGATTGTGTCGACCAGCGGGTGACCATATCGTTTCTCGCTGGTCGGTAGTAATTTTTTGGACTCCACTGTGCTTACCATCAGGTACAGTGGAGTCACTTTGCCGTGCCAGAATAAAAAAAAAAAAAAAAAAAAAAAAAAAAAAAAAAAAGGGATTTTTCGGCAGTGACGAGATGTCTAGTACGCAATGAAGAATTTATAATGTTTTTTTAGAAAAATCAATACTATAGCCGATATGCAGTCCAGATCAATATGCTTAATATTCTATCTTTTGATTTACGACACGACTGCCTCGTGGTCTCACGGTACAAGTATGTGCCGTGGGATCCAGAGGTCCTGGGTTCGATTCCCGGGTCGGGCAAAGTGTTATTGGGTTTTTCCATTAGGAAATTCTCAGTAACAGCCCGGAGTCTGGAAATGTGCCCGAAAAACGGCAACAGGCTCGCCCCCTATTACGTGGGACTGATACATACCTGGCGAAATGTGGGTGCAGAAATGCACCTCTGCCTACCCCTTCGGGGAATATAGGCGTGAGTTTATGTATGTGATTGTATGTATGGGATTTATCTTAAACCAACTTTGCCTTCCTATACTGTAAAAATTAATAAGAAAAAATGCAAAAGGAATGAGCAATAATCTTCTGGTTATTCTATTTTCCTAAGAATCTATAATTTCTTAGTGATATTTATAATGTTGTGTTTGGTTAAAAACTTTGTAGATATTTTAATGGAATCTACAAACATTAACAATAATATATTAGGACCATCACTTAAAACCAAAGTAAATCTCATATAGATATACTTTCGCACATCAATACGTGGATCTATAGAACATCCAATCATGATTTTTTTCACCACTTTAAAGAATGTTCCTTTTAAAAATCCTGCCTAACTCCGAACTGGGATTACACAAACCATCAGCTTTCGAGTCGATAAGCGGAATTTGCGGTTGGCTCCGTATATTTTGACAAACGCAGGCCGCGCCAGGGTTGTGAATTCTAAAATGTTTTTGGGCGTTAATTAGCGGCTAAACTTTGGTAATTTGATAAGTGAGCAATTAACCTGACGGATTTGAACCTTGTGATTCATTATTTATTTATTTATTATTAATTAATTAATGCAAGTTTACAGATTTCTCCAAAACACTTACATTGTAACTAAAATTAACTTAAAATTTATAATATAGGTAATATAAAAAACACAAGCACATTTTAACAATATAACAAACAATTTAACTTACAAAGCTTATGGGGACGAATTCGGTGTAACATGGTCAAGATTTGGACTTGTGTTATTAAGATACTACTAGGATTCTTGCATCTATGTACCTATGTAGTACTAGCATTCATGCATCTATGTACGAGTACATAGTATATCTTTATCAGCCCTTACACGTCTCACTGCCAGGCATAGGCTTCGTCTACTGATAGTCAGCCACGCTGGTTTCGTGCTGGTTAGCGCTCTTTCATCATCAGCCCATATACGTCCCACTACTGGGCACGAGCCTCCTCTACAACTGAGAGGGGTTAGACCTTAGTCCACCACGCTGGCCTAATGCGCGTTGGTAGCGCTCTTTAAACCTAAGAAATTCCTTGTGAAGAGCTTATAGGTGAGCAGGTTTCCTTGCAATGATTTACAACACCTTGAAAATACGTGATGATTCATTGAAAAATGGCATACATACATAACCTTACGCCTGTATTCCCAAAATGGTATTTAGAGGTGCAATTCTGCATTCACATTTCGCCAGGTATATAAACAATAGGGGGCGAGTCTATTGCCTATTTTTTATTGAAATGTGAATATACATAATATGTATAACTTAAGAAAAGTCGGAGGTGCGTGACTAATCATCTTGGGCAGCGGTCGCCAACGCGCGGCCCGTGAATGTTAGCATTTGTTAGCATATTCATTATTTCTATGGGATATGACCAATTATACATAGGTAGAATCTAGGGTAAATATCACAAGTGCGGCCCGCCTTTAGTTTATTTTGCCACATTGCGGCCCTTGCCTGCGAAAAGGTTGCCGAACACTGATCTATGGTATTATGACTTTTTGTAAAACAGCGTCCAATCACCAATGTAGGTATAGCTTTGCTAATGAAACTTGAGAGCAGAAATATCTTATCTATATCTGCCAGTGGCGGGACTTCCATAGAAGCCCAAAAGCGTTAAATGTCAATTGTGTAATGTCTAGTGTATATTTGCTTATTGTGGGGTCTATATTTAACAAATTGCTTTTGTGAAATAAAGATTTAAAGCTTAAAAAATATTATTCGGAATTGTGAAAGGCAATCTGGGTTTATTTAAAAAGCAGTGATGGCCTCGAGGTTTAGGCGCGCGGTCGAGAATTTCGGCGGTCGCAGGTTCAAACCCCAGGCACACACCTCTGACTTTTCGAAGTTATGTGTGTATTCACAATGAATTATCACTTGCTTTAACGGTGAAGGAAAACATCGTGATAAAACCTGCACACCTAAGAAGATCTTAGGAATTTCTTGGACTAAGGCATAAACCCTCTCAGTTGTAGAGGAGGCCCGTGCCCAGCACTGGGACGTATTTGGGCTGATGATGATGACGAATCTGGGCTTTTGGGCTTGTATGGAAGTACCGCCACTGACATCTGCATACATCTTCAGATACCTAAGCCTGAATACGAGTATGTATTGTAATGGAATATACTCACGGTCTACGAGTCCCTCCTTTTGCTCAAACACATACATCTGCATCCGAAGCAAAGTTTAATTCCTCCAGCCTCCTTGGCACTATAAACAAGCACAAACGTCCCACTTACAGCGTTGTTTGAATCTCTGCCAACCTACGACCTCGCGCACCCATACATAAAACTGTCACAACTTTTTTAAATCAACTTATTTTTCTAATTAGTACGGTGGCACCTACAGATGTCCGCATAGAGCAAAATTGAGAGAGATAGCTCTGTTTGGGGTTTTGCGTTTATTTTTCTGTGTTTAAAATTATATTTAAGGCCAGTGTTTTTGTCACCGTCGGATAGATTTCTAGTATTAGAAAGCCCCACCGGGATGGTTTTGTTTGTTAGTTGAAAATGGCTGCCCCGTGGTCTCTCGATACAAGTATGTGCCGTGCGATCTAGAGGTCCTGGGTTCGAGTCCCGGGTCGGGCAAAGTGTTATTAGGTTTTTCCATTAGGAAATTCTCAGTAGCAGCACGGAGTCAGGAAATGTGCCCGAAAAACGGCAATAGACTCGCCCCCTATTACGTGGGACTGATACATACATGGTGAAATGTGGGTGCCGAAATGCATCTCTGCCTACCCCTTCAGGGAATACAGGCGTGAGTTTATGTATGTATGTATGTTGAAAATGGACATAAAACAATGCGTTTCCTTTGAGGTCATAATTATAAGAAGTTATTGACAGACCTGTACGTATTAGGAGCAGGTAGGATCCTTTATGAAGCCTCGAAAAATAACGCCAGTAATGAATCTCGTTACATTTTTATTCCAACCCCGCCAAAATAATTTAAACCAGGATTCACTCATACGATATTTTGTGTCCTTTTAAATGAAATAGATTTACGACTTATTTGTGTTTAAACTAGCTTATCACCTTATTTCGTTTTACTTACAAACCCTTCCCTTCCCTTTGAACCCAATTTCGATAACGTATCGTTTCGTTAACGTTATCAAACTAGAAAACTATTTGTCAGTATCGCTCAATTCACGTTTCGATTTCTGGGATGACAGGAGCATTAGTCATTATACATTTACAAAAGTCGTAATGGTCTTGAGGTTTGGGCACGCGGTCGAGTATCTCGACCAGTCGCGGGTTCAAACCCCAGGCACACACCTCTGACTTGTCGAAGTAATATGTGTATCACAATGAATTATAACGTACTTTAACGGTGAAGGAAAACATCGTGATAAAAACCTGCACACCTAAAAGTTCTTAGGATTTTCTTAGGCGTGCAGTCCGCCAACCCGCACTAGGCCAGAGTGGTGGACTGAGGTCTAAACCCTCTCAATGGTAGAGGAGGCCCGTACTCAGCAGTGGAATGTATATGGGCTGATGATGATGATGATCTCCCTTATAATTTATTTAGTCACTAAGAGTTTGAAAATATACTCGAAATTGCATTAGCCTCCCCACCTTATTTGACAGCCCCGTGGCGCAGTTGGCTAGACACCAGCTTGCGAAACGAGAGGCCGCGGGTTCGATCTCCGCACCAAAACAAATGTTTGTGTGATTCACAAATATTTGTTTCGGGTCTGGGTGTATGTGAGACCGAAAAAGTCTCTCGTAGTTTCTGATACCCACGACACAAGACTTGTATCTTAGTGTGGGATCAGAACTATGTATGTGACTGTTGGATGTATTTATTTACCTATTTATATTTACCTTATTACACGAAACTTGTTAACTTGCTTCAAAAACCACCCCTACTTTATGTATGTCACAAAACCAACCAGACATTAATCAAGCATGTTAGTAGATTACTGACCGAAAGCCCCGCATGGCAGTGGAACGACGCGGGGCAGATTATTTCGGAATTTGACTAATATAGCCTGACTTATGGTGCGGGTAGCGTGCAAGCCGAATATTATCATACTTTAGCACTATAAGCTAAGTTTATGCGACTGCACCAGTGATAAGGACTATGAGGATTGGACTTGGTGTAATTTATGTGTTGCTGTTAATAAAGTGAAGTTGCTGTAAATAAGTTGTGATGGCCTCGAGGTTTAGGCACGCGGTCGAGAATCTCGACGGTCGCTGGTTCAAACCCCAGGCACACACGTCTGAGTTTTCGATGTTATGTGTGTATTCACAATTATCACGTACTTTAACGGTGAAGGTAAGCATCGTGATAAAACCTGCACACCTAAAATTTCTTAGGAATTTCTTAGGTGTGTAGTCCGCCAACCCGCACTAGGCCAGCGTGGTGGGCTAAGGCCTAAATCCTCTCAGTTGTAGAGGAGGCCCGTGCCCAGCAGTGGGATGTATATGGACTGATGATGTTAATAAATAAATTCATAGCATTTGACAGGGTCCTCGGCGTAGTTGTAATGGGGTAACTATGGATGGTGGCTTAAGTATTTTTTGAACCCCGTCAGCCTATGGCAGTATACTTTCTGGAAATTAATTGTCATAAACGTTTTATAAGAATTAACAATTAGGTAGAAGATTCCAAACTCTGATCTACCTTTTTAGAGTACTTATAGTGTCCTCTAAACACGAATGTGTTTGTTCATACTAGTGGATGAACTTTACGCAATTTAATTATTTTGTCAAGATATTCTAGGTGTGTATTCAAAAATTTTGTTGTATTTAGAAAGTAGCGAGAAAAATCATTTTAACAGCCCCGTGGCGCAGTTGGCTAGATACCAGCTTGCGAAACGAGAGGCCGCGGGTTCGATCCCCGCACCGAAACAATTTTTTGTATGATCCACAAGTATTTGTTTCGGGTGTGGGTGTTTGTGAGACCGCAAAGTCTCTCGTTGTTTCTGATACCCACGACACAGGACTTGTATCTTATGTATGTGACTGTTAGGTGTATTTATTTATTGAAGTTAAATACTTCTTGAGACGCGTTATGAAAAAATTATGAGAGTGAAATTTTAAGATGCGCGCGCTTCACTGTAACACAAAAGTAAGACGTCGAAGCTTCCTATGTGCTCCAATATAATTGACAGATTGAAGCTGCCTATGTTAAATGTATGTGTCAAATGGATCAGAAAGGTTTTATTATGCTTAGGATCGAATATTTTTCAAAAAAAGTTTATATGTTTTAGGTTCAAACCCAGGCACACACATATGACTTTTCGAAGTTATGTGTGTATTTACAATGAATTATCACTTGCTTTAACGGTGAAGGAAAACATCGTGATAAAACCTGCACACCTAAATAGTTCTTAGGAATTACTTAGGTGTGTAGTCCGCCAACCCGCACTAGGCCAGCGTGGTGGACTAAGGCCTTAACCCTCTCAGTTGTTGAGGAGGCCCGTGCCCAGCAGTGGGACGTAGTTGGGCTGATGATGATGATGATGATGATGAGATTTAAAAAATGTAGAATAGTGACAGTAATAAAAAGGGATTGACATATTTATTCATTGTCAAATATTTATGAGTGCGTTCAGAAATGTAATATGTTGTGTAAACTAAGAACTATGTATGTGACTGTTGGGCGTATTTAAAAGTTTTACTTCAGTCGTGTGGTATAACTTCTAACGCGTGTACATAAGTACACACACACTTTTTTTTTTTTTATAACACGCCTGCATGAAGGCGTCAATCGACAATAGTTGGGATTCTCTCGTCAATTAAAGCTCTATTTAAACGGCATCGTGCTTATTTATTTATTTATTTAACTCTTTATTGTACACATTCAAAATCATACAATATATATATATATAACCTAGCAACCTAGCTATCGACTTAGCAGTCTCATCAACATACATACATATATACATGTACATACATAACCTTACGCCTGTATTCCCACATTTTCTGCATCCACATTTCGCCAGGTATGTATCAGTCCCACGTAGTAGGGGGCGAGCCTATTGCCGTTTTTCGGGCACAATTCCACACTCCGTGCTGCTACTGAGAATTTCCTAATGGAAAAAACTCAATAACACTTTGCCCGACCCGGGAATCGAACCCTGGACCTCTAGATCGCACGAGGCAGTCTCATCAACATCAGCATAGGCTGATGCCGCATGATGGGACGTATATGGATACGTCCCACTGCTGGGCACGGGCATCCTCTACAACTGAGAGGGTTTAAGCCATAGTCCACTAACTTAGCAGTCTAGTCCACTTTAACATGTGATATGCAATTTTGCTCTTTGCCTACAACTACTAGCACTATATTCATATTAACTTCATAGCAATTTCTCCTAAGTAAAATACGCACGCCGCGTCGCTTGAAACTATTTTGAGCCTATCTGCACTTAAATGGAGTTGCTGAATAATCCATTATTAATATTCTGCCGGCTCTCTATTTCGAGTATATAGTTTGATTCTATTTAAAGCATTTCGGTCGGTAAATTGGTGGACACTACAACTTCTACCTGAATGCCTTGGTTCGATATGCTTTTTATGCTGGTAAAATTAGGTCACGGCAAGAGAATTTTGCAGATGTGTCTCGTTTTGCAAATAACTCTATCCAGCTCTGTAATAGACCTTGGTGCTGACCCCACAATAAACAATTATAAAATAGACATTACACAATTAATGTGTAAAGCTTTTGACTTCTATGGAAGTACTGCCACTGTTTGGTCGTGAAAGCATTCATACATACATACATACATAAAGTCACGCCCGTCTTCCATTGACGTAGTTGGAGACTATAGAGCGACAAATGCCACAGTCCAAACATACTTTTTTCGCTTCCTCAACTATCATCCTCTACATGCACGTCGCATAACTCATAAATAATTGATAAAATGATAAAGTTCTCCACATTCCTGACGCACATTAAGATACGATTCTTGGTTTATATGTAGGTACTAAAATTGAATGAAAATTGAACGAGCATTTTTAAAACTAGATATCCCTATTTTCTTAATTTCTCTTTTCGAAAAAAAAAATGTTTTAACCATTTATGGGTGAAAATACACAAAGAAAGAGGCAAATTACATTCAAAAATTTATTATAATTATAATACTGCATAAAACAGTTACCGGAAAAGCTTATTTGGTTCCATAATATTTACTGCCGCTTCAACGGGGCTATTTTAACGAGGTTAATTATTAACATTTTTCGCCGTATAAAAGGAATAAAGTTGGAGAGTATTATAAATTTCCAGGTGTGCGTAAAATAAAGTGGGTTGCTTGAGAGTTGTAAAAGTTTGCCGATAATGCAAACAACGGGGTGTGGACGGGGTGGCTCTTAATTGGCAAAGGATTGCGTTCGTTAAGGAACTTTAAATATTTACTTTTTTACGCAACCATTGCCGGCTGTTGTTGTTGATCTTTGTGTCAATGTTGGTCCTGAAATGTTTGCGGAAATATGAATTGAAGAAATATTGTTGAAGTAATTCTGACGCCAGAAATCATCACAATGCATCATCACATTTAACAGTGAAGAAAAACATCGTGAGGAAACCTGCACAGTTAAAATTTCTTAGGAATTTCTTAGGTGTGTAGTCCGCCAACCCACACTAGGCCAGCGTGGTGGACTATGGTCTTAAAACCCCTCTCAATTGCAGAGGAGGCCCGTGCCCAGGAGTGGGACGTATATGGGGTTATGATGATAAATTCTGACGCCATATGAAAATTAATTGAACAAAAGATTTAAAAATTGATAAAGCGATGTTCAGTTATGAGAACAGTGAGCATTTTATTAGCAGTGTTGAACTTCTATGGGATTAACGGACAGCCTTATAAAGGTCGCAAAAAGTTCTTGGGTGCATGTTGCTTCTAAGAACCCTGTAATGAAACTTAGAATTCATAAAAAATCGAATTACGTTTGTATGAAAATTTTACCTAACGGATTAAATATTAATTTATTTACTTAATAATCCAACCATCATCATCATCAGCCCATATACGTCCCACTGCTGGGCACGGGCCTCCTCTACCATTGAGAGGGTTTAGGCCTTAGTCCACCACGCTGGCCTAGTGCGGGTTGGCGGACTACACACCTAAGAAATTCCTAAGAAGTTTTAGGTGTGCAGGTTTCATCACGATGTTTTCCTTCACCGTTAAAGTACGTGATTATTCATTTTGAATACACACATAACTTCGAAAAGTCAGAGGTGTATGCCTGGGGTTTGAACCCGCGACCGTCGAGATTCTCGACCGCGCGCCTAAACCTCGAGGCCATCACGACTTCATCCAACCATATAATGGCTGTATACTTTAGTGCCAAGCCATAATACTCAACACGTAGTTTTAATAATTTCATCGTCTAATTAATAATCCCCTTTAGTTTAATATATTATTGTCCTTTATTTTCCTCGCGAGAAAGCCGAGCGCACATTAAAATTAATACAACGCATAAAAGTTTACAATCTAAACAATTCATATTAATTGTGTGTATAAGAGAAAATTTTCACTGTGATATGCAAGCCATATTTGGCTTCGGTTCAGCGGTCTCACCCTTTGCTAGCTGGAAACTAGCCAGAGAAGTTAGAATGTCTGGTAAGGATACGACACGATATATCGTGCCGATGTTTTTATATTATTTTCACTGCATCTTCGGTCAAATATAATGAATTCCTACAGACACATTTAGGTAGATATTGTTTGTGTTCCACATAATAGGGGACTTACCGGTCGCTATAATTTTGCTGGAATATGAGTTACCGGAAATATCCAAGACAATTCCGGAACACATCACTTTTGTGAAGGGTTTTATATTACATATAAGCGGTGGTCGCTATCCAGTCGTCTAAGTACATCGTGTGTTGTAGAAAATAGTGTAGGAAACGAACATTTATCGCGTTTACTTTATACTACGTTTTAATCTACATAATTTTAGTTGTATGACAAAGTCCATACATACATACATAAACTCACGCCTGTATTCCCCGAAGGGGTAGGCAGAGGTGCATTTCTGCACCCACATTTCGCCAGGTATGTATCAGTCCCACGTAATAGGGGGCGAGCCTATTGCCGTTTTTCGGGCACATTTCCAGACTCCGTGCTGTTACTGAGAATTTCCTAATGGAAAAACCCAATAACACTGCCCGACCCGGGAATCGAACCCAGGACCTCTAGTTCGCACGGCACATACTTGTACCGCGAGACCACAAGGCAGTCAATGACATGACAAATGTATGACAAAGTCCATACAATTGCTATAACCATTTTGGGTGTACATATATTGATTAGGCAAAAATTTACTTATTTATTTATTACAAAATAAAATTGGATAAACTTGTTTATCCCGCTAAACCATGAATCAGATATAAAATCATTAAATCATAATTTCTCTCATTCACAAGTCTTCCTTTTCAATAAAAGAATCGTTAAACAAATAAGGAGTGTACTCTAATCCTGCTAATGTACTAAAAACAGTCCTGCGAGCATAATGAAGTTTTATAAGCCCATACGGCTGTGTAAATTGAACTGCAAGATACATTGAGACGTATTTTGTATTGCAACTATTGTATTTGTTTGTTCTATAAATATATAAATAGAAGCAGAATGAGGTTTTAAATATTTATGGGCGCAAAACCATATAATACGAGCTATGTCATCGCTCTTGCATAAACAAGAATGACTCACGGGCGGTCGCCCCACTGCGGTGTCGATCATCATCATCATCATCATCATCAGCCCATATACGTCCCACTGCTGGGCACGGGCCTCCTCTACCATTGAGAGGGTTTAGGCCTTAGTCCACCACGCTGGCCTAGTGCGGGTTGGCCTAAGACCTAGGTTGACCTAAGAAATTCCTAAGACTTTTTTAGGTGTGCAGGTTTCATCACGATGTTTTCCTTCATCGTTAAAGTACGTGATAATTCATTGTGAATACACACATAACTTGGAAAAGTCGGAGTTGTGTGCCTGGGGTTTGAACCCGCGACCGTCGAGATTCTCGACCGCGTGCCCAAACTTTGAGGCCATCACGACTTATTATCTTATTGGTGTCGATCGCCCCACTATAATGTCTATAAAAAGCCGCCCGCTGCAGCGGAGTGGGCATTCGTCGGTCTACGCGCAGACAGCAAACATCCGATTTATTAGGAAATTGAAAGGAATTGTGATTGAAGTTGATTGTTTAAATTACTTCTCAAAATGAATCCTCCAATAATGAAGATGTCACTGCTATTCTAAACACATCTGGGCCAGCTGCATCCGACATATTTATGCGATATTGGAACAGACTTTTCGATGTTTTGTAATATTTGTAATGTTTTGTAATAAGTAATATTTGTGCAGTGCAAATAGGGACTTCACGGTTGAGTTAATGTAAATTTCATAGTTGACATAATTACAGTCCTGTTTGAAACTTGATCTATACCGACTGATCCTGGAGTGTGTATCGCACTCCAATAGAATGTTTCCTTTTTAATATTCTATTAGAAATATGTTTAACGCCTTTATTTGCGTTGATTTGAAGGATATAAACAGATGAAAATGAAACATCTCAGAATCTGCAAACGTTAATAGCCTTGCACCCTATTAAGCGAGTCATGAAAAACGAAACGAAACGTGTTTGAATAAATGCTCCCCTGCTGAGTGTGGGAGTGAGTGTGGGCGCGTTAAAACCTTAACACCACACAAGACAAGAATTACTTCATTTAATGTAGCTTTGAGTTGAAAACTCCTTATTGTTCTATCTCGCCTGATAGCCTTCACCTCCGCCCAGCAGCTGTAATACGAAAGAAAAATAAAACCTTAAACCAATTTCGTCTTAAGTGGAAACGCCAATACTTCGCCGCCAAGTTTTATCTGGTCTGATCAGAGTCCGTAATTAACCCCGCCTGGCGAGATATCGGCGTACAATTTAAGTTTTGTCTACTTGTTGGGATTATTTGTGATAATTTCAGCTTCTATCGGCCGTTGCATCTCTCGAATCAACATTTTACTGAATTTGAAAACGATTGTTGGCAACCGGCATAGTCATTAACGGTATCAGATACCTTATCTTATTTCATACTATTCGATTAACTTTCATGGTTGGTGTTAGGGTTCAAACACTTTTGTTAGGTAAGTTTAGGGCTGTTTTAAATAAATGTAGGATGTTGGGCTTAGTCCGGGCAAAAAAAATATTCGTTTGATTTTCTGTTCGGAATTTCTCAATATTAGCAAAAGTTAACAAGTATGCTTAGGAATGACCTAAAATTCCCCTTATTTTATACATACATACATAAACTCACGCCTGTATTCTCCGAAGGGGTAAGCAGAGGTGCATTTCTGCACCCACATTTCGCCAGGTATGTATCAGTCCCACGTAATAGGGGGCGAGCCTATTGCCGTTTTTCGGGCACATTTCCAGACTCCGTGCTGTTACTGAGAATTTCCTAATGGAAAACCCAATAACACTTTGCCCGACCCGGGAATTGAACCCAGGACCTCTAGATCGCACGGCACATACTTGCACCGCGAGACCACGAGGCAGTCGTTATTATTTTATATGCGACTTAAAACACAGCTGGCGAAAAGAAGATGTGATGAGATCTTAACTATACATTAGTTCACGTTTACCTGTATACCTGAATGAGAAATATTCGTCTCTGCCAATCTCTTCATAGATTCAAACTTGTATTTATAAATGTATAAATATTCCCAGGAATTACACTTAAATTTGCCGTAATGCATACCTTAAATCAATCTGAGGTTATTTATTTATTTATTTATTTATAAACACTTTATTGTACACTAAGAAATAATGAACAAAACAATATACAAAAAGAATGAAGTACAATTGGCGGTCTTATCGCTCGAGGCGATCTTTTAGAGACAACCATAAGATGGACATAAACAAGTGATAGAAGGGAGGGTAGTTCATGTGTACAATATAATAATTAATAAGATAAATAAATCAATGTGTATATATTTAAATAATTTACATAGCCCATACACAAATATATACAAAACAAGTATACATACATACCTAATACATACATACGTACATACATACATACATACAAATATACATAAATACATACATATATACATAAGAATAAGCAGTCGAAGCATTATTTCATTTCAAATGACTGACAGGAGTAGTGATCTTTCACAAGTCTTTTAAATTGAGACAGTGTTTGTGCATGCCGTACTTGAACTGGGAGTGCATTCCACAACCGAATAGCCTTAACGGTAAAAGAGTTGTCCATGAATGTTGTGGAATGCACGGGCATTCTCAGCTTTAAATTTTCTGATGACCTTAAGGATCTCTCATGTGATTCATGAAGAAATTTGAGGTTACTTAAATTTACCGATACCATTAGATAATTTGCTTAACTTCCTAAAGTAATCTTTGAGAGCTCTTGACATTTAAAGCCTGTTAAATAAATCCAATATTATTTAAAACACTTGTATTCTTCCCACAGAAAGTCTTAGTACATAATAAATATTTAACCGTTAAAAAAAATCAGTATCCACCCGTAATTCAAGAGTAGTTCAAACAAAACCCAACCTTTTATTCTTTAAGCTACAAAGCAACAGTGGAAGGCCTATAAAATATCACCGTATCTTAATTCCAAAGAGATTTGCTCCAACCGAAATACCTGTATAATTGCAACAAATTTCTTTCAGTGGTTTGACAACCATCCAGCGTAGAACTCCCAACGAGTGGATTAAACTTATGCTATCAGGCCAGAAGAGGCTGGCGTTCTCCAGAATGAAGTCTTTGAACGTGAACAAAAGCCTGGAGAGATGACGTGTAGTGATTTATGCGGGCTCGACGTTCCGGGCCTCTTTTGTGATGTCATTGGGGTATTGAATGAAAAAGTGGCTAGGATTTAGTGGACAGCGGCTTGATTTCGGGCCTTCTGAATTAGTGGCTCGAGTGGATCGGTGTCCATTTGATTCAACGGCCCCGGACAAAGATCGGTGTAGGGATAGTGTATTGTATTGGGGAATTAAGGAAACTTCATTGTATTTTCAACTGTTGTCCGGTTACACAAATGTACAAAAACTATTGTTGAAGGGGAGCAAATTTTTATGTATTTGAGAATAATTTGGTGTCTTAATGTTTTTTGGACTTGAGTGATGTATTTTTATTGTTGCAATAAAAAAATGTTATTGCCTCATTATTTCCGCGGCATAAGTGTGTGCCGTGGAATCAAAAAATGAGGTTGAGCATAGTGTTATTGGGTTTTTTCATTGTTCAATTCACAGCGTCGTGATGGCCTCGAGGTTTGGGCACGCGGTCGAGAATCTCAACGGTCGTGGGTTCAAACCCCAGACACACACCTCTGACTTTTCGAAGTTATGTGTGTATTCACAAGAATTATCACGTACTTTAACGGTGAAGGAAAACATCGTGATGAAACCTGCACACCTAAAAAATAAATAAATAAATACACCCAACAGTCACATACATAGTTCTGATCCCACACTAAGATACAAGTCTTGTGTCGTGGGTATCAGAAACTACGAGAGACTTTTCGGTCTCACATACACCCAGATCCGAAACAAATATTTGTGGATCACACAAACATTTGTCTCGGTGCGGGGATCGAACCCGCGGCCTCTCGTTTCGCAAGCTGGTGTCTAGCCAACTGCGCCACGGGGCTGTCATCTTAGGTGTGTAGTCTGCCAACCCGCACTAGGCCAGCGTGGTGGACTAAGGCCTAAACCCTCTCAATGGTAGAGGAGGCCCGTGCCCTGCAGTGGGACGTATATGGGCTGATGATGATGATGATGATGTAAGGATTTTGATTACAAACGGCATTACAATATATACTTTGTTATTCTCAGCCTATCGCCGTCCACTGATGAACGAAGGCCTCCCCAAGTAGGCGCCAACCATCCCAGTTTTGAGCAGCCCTTATCCATCCGCTACCCGCCACCTTCCTCAAGTCGTCGGAGTATCGTGCTGCAGGACGTCCCAAACTACGTCTGTTTACGTCTGAAAAGGACCGTGTTTTTTATTTTCATATAGATTCGAAATGCTACGGCTACATATCCTTATGTATTCCCCGAAGGAGTAGGCATAGGTAGTGCATTTCTGCACCTACATTTCGTCAGACATTATGTATGGAGGCGAGCTTAATGCCGTTTTTCGGGCACATTTTCAGACTCAGTGCTACTTAAAAATTGCTAATGAAAAGGCCCAATAACATTTTACCCAGAAATCGAGCCCGGGACCTCTAGAACACATGGCACATATCGCGAGACAACAAGGTAGACAATTCTATGACTAATTTACTTCAAAAAATCGCTTAAATCAATTGTTTAAAATCGCTTTCGCTCATTAATGTGCCTTAGGCGTGTCGAGAACGTATAGGTAGATACAGCAATGTTAAAGCAATTTTCCATACAGGCGTCGTTTTTCTTTTATAGTAACTTCATGATCATCATCAGCCCAAATACGTTCAACTGCTGGGCACAGGGCTCCTCTACAACTGAGAGGGTTTAAGCCTTAGTCCATCACGCTGGCCTAGTGCGGGTTAGCGGACTACACACCTAAGAAATTCCTAAGAACTTTTAGGTGTGCAGGTTTTATCACGATGTTTTCCTTCACCGTTGAAGCAAGTGATAATTTAATGTGAATACACACATAACTTCGAAAAGTCAGAGGTGTGTGCCTGGGGTTTGAACCCGTGACCGTCGAGATTCTCGACCGTGTGCCTAAACCTAACTTATTACTTGGTATCATAATAACATTAAATGCAAAGCATTTTTCCTTATAGGTATTATCTTTAGTAATATTTATTTATTTTATTTATTCACTTACTATGGTTACAATAGTAATAACATACAAATGAAATGCTTAATCCCAGAAAATTTGAGTAACCAATGCGTGAGGTAGGTGACAACTGCAGCTAAACTAGGACGAACCTGTATTACAGTCTGCAGGGTCATTCCCCCCAAGAACAATAGATTTGGTTGTATATACAATTAATATGTTATTATAACCTTTATATAATTATTAAAAACTAAAAAATGAGATACATAAAACAACTGAACTTAATCTAATAAAAAATTGAAAGTACAGTGCGTGTGTGTGTTTGTGCGTGTGTGTGTGTGTGCGTGTGTGCGTATGTGTGTGTTTAATATACCTACAGCCTGTTGCAGACTTTCTTAAGAGTTCAGTTTATTTTTATTTATTTATTTACCCTTCATACAATACATGTAAAGGTGGACTTAATGCCTGAAGCATTCTCTGACAGTCGAACCTTAGGTGGTGCAGAGATGATAGGCGTAGATACGTAAATGAACTTATTAGAAATAAAATATACAAAACATAAATATACATAAATAATATTTTTTTTATTTTTTATTACTGATGGCCGATGGGGTCAAAAAGTTCTCGAGTGGAGGCCACGTACCGGAAAGCGCAGCGTGGGACGTCCTCCGACAAGATGGTCGGACGACCTGGTGAAGGTCGCGGGACGTCGCTGAATGCAGGCTGCTTCCAACAGGTCCCTGTGGAAGTCATTGGGAGAGGCCTATGTCCAGCAGTGGACCTCGATTGGCTGATGGATTGGATTGGAATATTTTTGTACTCCACCACCCTTAAATCTCTATCATTATCGTATACACAGTTACTAAATTACTGCCTCGTGGTTTTGAGGCATCATTGACTTCTATGCGAGTGTTTGGTTCGGTTATTCTGTTTTTTCATTAGGAAAATCCTCAGTAGCAGTACGGAGTCTAGAAATGTGTCCAAAAGCGGCAATAGACTTGCCCACTTTAATATTGACAGTCCCGTGACGCAGTTGGCTAGACACCAGCTTGCGAAACGAGAGGCCGCGGGTTCGATCCCCGCGCCGAGACAAATGTTTGTGTGATCCACAAATATTAGGGTCTGGGTGTTTGTGACACCGAAAAGTCTCCCGTAGTTTCTGATCCTAGTGTGGGGTCAGAAATATAATTATATGTGAATGTTGGGTGTATTTATTTATTTTTATTGTACTTCAATCTGGAGAAGAATAAGTGCAGAAATACGCTTCTTTCCACCTTTTATGGGATAAAAGTGTGAGGATGTATGCAGTACTAAGTAATTATATGCCTTTTTTAATAACATTAGGTTGCAAAAATTAAACAAAACTGATATACAATTTAAACACAAGGATTTCAAATAAATTTATTATTCACTAACTTTTGCCCGCCGCTTTGCTAGCGTTGAATTCGTGATTTCTCCATTTAAACACTGCACCCCTATTCCCTTTAGGATACTGCCGTGCTGAAAAATGAATAATAAACTTATGCACTATTTAATTAAATAAATAAAGAAGCGAATAAATTCATAAAATAAACTATTCAAGACGTAATAAAAACAGTCCGAGTTTTATGACTGCGAATGAATTTCATTCGCGCTGAGTTACGGGCCCACTTTAGTAGATTTCCCCGTCATTTAACCCAAATGTAAAACTTATGCGGAATGCATAGTAAAAATTTTTCGTAACATTAAAAAATTGGCAAGCAGCTTACTCGGACCAGTTTTATTTGAAGATCTTTCTCGAATATTAATAATGATTCGAAAGCATTTCTGTTCGATTTATTTGCTAGTGCTTTAAGTTTACTTGTTTGTTATTTAAATCACCATCTTCAGCAGCTCGGAGTCTGGAATTGTACCCGAAAAATGTATCATCATCATCAGCCCATATAGGTACGTCCAACTGCTGGGCACGGGCCTCCTTTAGGTACAACTGAGTGGGTTTAGGCCTTAGTACACCACGCTGGCCTAGTGCGGCCTGGCTAGTAGCCTCTCAGTTGTCAAGGAGGCCCGTGCCCAGCAGTCGGACGTATTTGGGCTGATGATGATGATATATTTTTCGGGCACCATTCCGAGCTGCTACTGAGAATTTCCTAATGGAAAAACCCAATAACATTTACCCGACCCGGGAATCGAACCCAGGTCCTCTAGATCGCACAGCACCTACTCATACCGCGAGACCACGAGGCAGTCTACATCCGAAGTAGTATTTCGGCATACGCAAATAAGTTGAGAAAACACAGACAAAAGTTATTTTTAACCGTAACTTATTAAGCGAACAACGTGAGTTTAACAATAATGTTATGCAGCCGAGCGCAGTTCGTGCTGAGAGTCCAGATTGCTATTTTTGCCTCCCAAGTTTGTAGTATTTGCTGGCCGTTTGTTTTGTAATGTGCAGTGATGGCCTCGAGGTTTAGGCGCGCGCTCGAGAATTTCGGCGGTCGCAGGTTCAAACCCCAGGCACACACCTCTGACTTTTCGAAGTTATGTGTGTATTCACAATAAATTATCACTTGCTTTAACGGTGAAGGAAAACATCGTGATAAAACCTGCACACCTAAAAGTTCTTAGGAATTTCTTAGGTGTGTAGTCCGCCAACCCGCACTAGGCCAGCGTGGTGGACTAAGGCCTAAACCCTCTCAGTTGTAGAGGAGGCCCGTGCTCAGCAGTGGGACGTATTTGGGCTGATGACGATGTTTTGTAATACAGCTATTTGCTACGATTTAGATTGTCACGTTTATTCTGATAGTTGAGAGTATCATGACAACGGCTTAGAACTAGTTTAAGTCAAAAAATCGCTGCCGGAATTAATATTATTTTAGGTGAATATACATACATACGTAACCTCACTCCTGTATTCCCCGAAGGGTAGGCAGAGGTGCATTTCTGCAGCCTCATTTCGCCAGATATGTATCAGTCCCACGTAATAGGGGGCGAGCCTATTGACGTTTTTCGGGTACATTTCCAGACTCCGTGCTGCTAATGAGAATTTCCTAATGGAAAAATCCAATAACACTTTGCCCGACCCGGGAATCGAACCCAGGAGCTGTATGTAGCACGGAATAAACTTCTGCCGCGAGACCACGAGGCAGTGCAAATAGGTGCAAGTATACCGCTCAAAACTTTATCTAAGACTTAAAAAAATTATACCCATAGTTCGTAAAACTTGCCGCTGCAAGTTCGCATGTAAATGCGAGCAGTCGTAAGACTGTATAATGTACAGGCTGCGGCCCTCTCCGACTGTGCTACGAAGGTTATCGATATCATAACCCGTCCGAATTAAAGCACTTATAAATTGACGACTTCTTATATTATTCTTGTTATGTATAGAATGAAGTATCATCACCACGCTGGCCTAGTGCGGGTTGGCGGACTACACACCTAAGCAATTCCTAAGAACTTTTAGGTGTGCAGGTTTCCTCACGATGTTTTCCTTCACCATTAAAGTAAGTTGATAAGTCAGAGGTTAAAACCCGCGACCGCCGAGATTCTCGACCAGACGCCTAAAACTCGAGGCTTGTTTAAATATAAAAAACACAAATGATTGTTCGATTTGATTTCATAACGCAGTAATATCGACTTTCAAAATAAACGCAAGTGTGTTTGGGGACAAAATTTATTATTGTGTTTGCCCGGGTCGACAAACAATGAGTACTTTTCTAAGTAATGTGGCTGGGGGGAACGTGCCCCCCGCTGGGACCTGAGTGCCTCGGGACGGAGAGGGACGGGAGGGGGGTACCTCATCGCGCCCTGATTGAATGAACGGACAGATTGAAATTATATTTGGTTTTCTTTGAATCAGTTATAGTGGAGGGTGATTGAATAGACATTTTCTTTCAATCAAGTTTTTTTTTGCAATTATAGCTGTATTTCACGGAGTGCATAGATACATAGTCACACCTATACTTTAACGGGTAGGCAAAGCTATATTTCTGCTTATAAGAGCAGTTCGAATTGGGTATCTAAACCTGTAATGACTGTGTGTGTTGAATTAATAAATAAATAAATATTTTCACCAGCTCTAGCGAATCGAGCTACGTTAACTGGTTTTTCAATTATAAATTTCTTTCTAGTACTATGCTATGCTTACTCGAGACTTAGAACAGCTGGCGAAAAGTGGGTGTAGAAGAATGTACTATCCTGATTCTGAATTAAAACTGGGACTCTAACGATACTTGACTCTATGATAAATGTAAAAAAATCATTCGGTAAAGTATCTAAGGAAACGTAAGTTTACGTTTAGATTGCAAGACCCTCTTGTATGCAAATTATTTCCTGAGAATCCAAACCAATAAGTGCATAAACAGCGTTCCGGGTTTCCGGGGAAATGGCTCGATTAATCCCGGTTCCCGTTCTCGGTCGCGGGATGAGAACGGATGAATTGCGGTGGTCAGCGGCGCTCTCCCGGAGAGGGATGGCGTCATTTTTATACGTTTAAAAATGGAGGTCTAAATTAAAGTGAATGAGATAAGAGCGGAATTAAGGAGCCGACTGACTGTGGAATTGAGATATGTTGCTGTGATTGGTGGGTCAAAGTTTTCTTTGTGAAGTTTTGAAGGAAGACGTTTTTCAGGATTCCGTCGCTCGAAGGGAAAAAACGGAATTCTTATAGCATCGCTCAATTGTCTGTCTGTCACAGCCAATTTACCCTGCATCAAGTTCTTTTTAAGGATTTTGTTATATTTGTGTGCATCATATTTGAAATCTGTCAAAGTCAAAGTCAAAGTCAAAATCACCTTTATTCAAATAGACTTTTACAAGTGCTTTTGAATCGTCAAGTAAGTTTTTTTTTAAACTATTGCCGCTTCGAAACGTATTATCGCTGTGGAGAAGAAACGGCAAGAAACTCCCTCAGCAACACGAAATATCATTTTTTTTTATATGATAATTTTTAATTATAATTTCATTTTTATTTATTATATTTAATTTAACCTCATACATGTCATAACGATACAAATTGCAGCAACCTCCGATCAGTTTACTTACTCCCAGGGCTTATTATCCTCAATATAGTCTGACATTTTATAATAAGCTTTTTTATCTGAATGCCCTGCTTTACAGTGTTTTAGTTGTGTAGTCAACTAATCACTTTTAGCCAATAACATATTCATGTCTGCTTCAATGACCACCCGAGTCAACCTATAGTGACTTACGCAAGTATACTGAGTCCTGAAAGCGGTTAATTCAGCATTATTTTCTGGATTAGTAAGATTAGTGGCGTTACTCCCATAGAAGCCCATGTAATGTAATGTTTATTGTGGGGTCAGGATATTCTCAGGGAGCTTCCTTTAAAAATGTTTAAAGAATCGATTGAAAAATATCTATATATAAAAGTTTATTATAAAATATCATTATATTGAGGATAATAAGCCCTGGGAGTAAGTAAACTGATCAGAGGTTGCTGCAATTTATATCGTTATGACATGTTTGAGGTTAAATTAAATATAATAAATAAAAATGTAATTATAATTAAAAAATACTATATAAAAAAAATACATTTCGTGTTGCTGAGGGAGTTTCTTGCTGATTCTTCTACAAAGCGATAACACGTTTCGAAGCGGCAATAGTTTTAAAAAAAGCTTAATAGTGACGATTCAAAAGCAGTTGTAAAAGTCTAGTTGAATAAAGATGATTTTGACTTTGACTTTGACTCATTTATTTGTCAATTTTCTATTGTTAAATAAAGATTTAAGGATTAAAGATTAATATTCAAAATTCTGAAAGAGTTTTTTGGCTTCTATGGAAGTACCGCCACTGAGTAAGATATTACTTTTCGCCAGCAAAAATAATTGAATTGCCCTACACATACCAGATTAAAGTGCGGTCACTTTTGTGCCAATACAAAATCCTAATGATACACACGTTTCTTTAAAAAGAAACATAGTATATACTGCAGTTTAATATGTTCTAGCCCTACTAAATACACATAAGCTATGCAGTAACTTCATCGAGATAAATTACGAGTTAGCAAAATAACATGTTAATATATGTTAACTATAAATAATGACGCGACACACAGATCGTCTGCATAGTTAAACGAAACGACTGCGGTCACGGACTGTTTTTTTTATTCATGTCAATGTGTATTACGAAATAATGAGATAGTTGTGTTTGTGTACTGAAATTTTTGATGCCAGGCGCTAGATTCAAGCCGCACTAAGCCAGCGTGGTGGCCTAAGATCCAAAGCCCTCTAAGCTGTAGAGAAGGCCCGTGCCCAGTAGTGAGACGTATATGGGCTGATGAAGATGATGATGATGTTAGGATTCAACGTAATAAAGAAATGGTATATGCAAATATCGTCATATTTGAAGTTGTAGACAATATTTTAATGGTAACATTTTATAGGAAAAGTGAGTAAAAAATTAAGTGTATATGAAAATAGTTAAGTAAATTCATAATATGCCTGTCCGCCATGAAGTTGACTAATACATGTGAAGATGATCTTAATGCCGGATCAGAACTATGAATGTAAGAAAGTCGAGATGCCATGTCCACTAAAGAGCAACCGTTCACGTGTATGACGCGTGTGCCAGCCATTGGTCTTTTCGTCATGTCGCAGGGAAGTGACCATTTATTATTCATTTACCGATCTTTTTATAAAATTTATACAAGTCTGCTATAACTGTTATAATATGAGGGAAAACGTGAAAAGGGGTATAAATTTTATTAAATATATAATTGTTATTAACCAAATTTCTGAACATTTATTAATAAGCATGACAATCCAAGTCACGTGCAACTCCTAGTGATAGCATTCTCGGCTGAACACGCGACGTCCTTCGCCGTCGTTTGTTTGTGACATTGAATTTAATCACGAACGTATGTTTTTTGCAACTTAATCACTTTGTTTATTCACATTAAAAAGTAATCTATGGAAAGGTTTCTTTGAATAAAGTTTTAGCCAAGTAATCAATGAATTCTACAAATCGTAACTAAAACTACTGATTAGAAATTGTAATAAAAGGCAATGTACTTTAACAGTGGGACTGGGTCATCTTTTTAGGTCGGCCATAAGTAATTTTGTTCATGGAAAAGGGGTTATTCAACAGTCCTCAAGTGGACTTGGCGATCAAAATGGTATAAAGACTAAGCAGCTAGCTTTCAGAAGCGGTTTAATTTCTATGCGAATCATTGTGCCTGCCTCGTGGTCTTGCAGCACAAGTATGTGCCGTGCGATCTAGAGGTCCTGGGTTCGATTCCCGGGTCGGGCAAAGTGTTATTGGGTGTCTGGAAATGTGCCCGAAAAACGGCAATAGGCTCGCCCCTATAACCTGGCGAAATGTGGGTGCAGAAATTCTCCTCTACCTACCCTTCGGGGAATACAGGCGTGAGGTTGTCTATATGTATGTATGTGCGCATCATTAATTGTATGATTTATTGCTGTTTCTAACCGCCCACGATGCAGGAGAAATACTTGTGAGGAACGCCGCCTTTTTTTTAAATAATACTTTATGTAGAGTCCACAACTTAAATCCAATAACATACATACATATGTATTTACGAGTGCATTCATTTGGAAGTATTTTTTATTTACGTATGTACGTTCATACAATCTAGTGTCACGCATGAATCGCACATTGGTAAGTACACATTACAACATCTACTTTACTAAATCCTGACAGATTTCTGTCGCTTCTTTGTCTTTCATCTAATTCAACTATATTTTATTCAAGACGTCACTATTTTCATTAACTCAAATGCCATTTTCATCCAAATCCTCTATTATACTATCAAACTTAAATACGAATCCAAAGCAATTAAATACAGACACAATTACCGCGACATCAAATAACCCGTCGGTAACTACAGGAAGATGTATTTTGAAAAGGGATTCGCTTAAATATTCCAAGAGACAACAGAATCCAATAGTCCCGAAGGGTCTCTTAAATTCCACAGAAAGTTCGCAAAGCCGCAACACTTAGCCGCTTTCGACAAAAGCTATTGATCCTAACGATATTTACTTTGAAATACACAAATCGCTTTGAAGTAATCTTAGTTGGAACTTAGCATCCTAGTTCTGGGTAAACAGTGGAGTTTAGCGTTAATTATTGTGCCTGTGATGCGTTTACTCCTTTATCATTTAAGCATTCGGGCCCTTTACTTGATTGACGGATTGATTGAATTTTTTAAATGAAAAATGTCTGAAATATATTATTTCAGCTTGAATAAAAAATATAAGAAAAGATTTTTTTTGAAGTATTATGTATTAGTAGTGACGTAAAATTGTCACTAATTGTTTTCTTGCTCTGTAATTTCTCATTATATCACTGATAACACAAGCAGTGATGGCCTCGAGGTTTAGGCGCGCGGTCGAGAATTTCAGCGGTCGCGGGTTCAAGCCCCAGGCACACACCTCTGAGTTCTGACTTTTTGAAGTTATGTGTGTATTCACAATGAAGTGATAGCACTTGTTTTAACGGTGAAGGAACACATCGTGAGGAAACCTGCACACCTAAAAGTTCTTAGGAATTTCTTAGATGTGTAGCCCGCCAACCAGCACTAAGCCAGCGTGGTGGACTAAGGCCTAAGCCCTCTCAGTTGAAGAGGAGGCCCGTGCCCAGCAGTTGAACGTATATGGGCTGATGATGATGATGATCACTAATAAAGAATATACACTGCTTTATAACTTACGTGTCTATGTAGAACAATTAATTTAATAAATACCAGTACGCTATGTAATAAATGATATTATTGAGCTGTTAAGAAGCATATTGGATTACCTCTACCGTTCGCACGTTCATTATTAGCAGTAACAATACTATTGAACAAAAGTTTAAAAAATATGATACTCATCTGTGGCGTTGGTATAATATAGAAAAGTTTTGGGAAATAATAATTATATCATCCCTCTTTGAATACATCATCATCATCGTCATCAGCCCATATGCGTCCCACTGCTGGGCACGGGCCTCCTCTACCATTGAGAGGGTTTAGGCCTTAGTCCACCACGGTGGCCTAGTGCGGGTTGGCGGACTACACACCTAAGAAATTCCTAAGAACTTTTAGGTGTGCAGGTTTCATCACGATGTTTTCCTTCACCGTTTAAGTACGTGATAATTCATTGTGAATACACACATGACTTCGAAAAGTCAGAGGTGTGTGCCTGGGGTTTGAACCCGCGACCGTCGAGATTCTCGACCGTATGCCTAAACCTCGAGGCCATCACGACTTGAACGACTCACACGACTCTTTGAACACGTATTTCTCGAATTATTTGCACCAAAATACCTTCCTGCATATTGGTAGCAATGTGTTCAATGCCGAGTGGCCGTTAATTTTGTTGCCGCGTTGAGAGTTCTATGAATGTTTGCAAGATTGTTTCATATATGCAATTCAAAAGGGCCATTGTTATGATTCATTCATTTTGACTGTAATCAGTTGTGTTCTATGTCCTTAATTATATTTATATTATGCTTTTTGTTCAATTTCGATTGGTTTATATGAGATTTGAAGCAGTTAATTTATGTGTAACCACTATATAGGCCTCTCATCAGTAATATCAGTTCACTTTTTAAAAACAATTGGCATGTGTTTAGCTATCTGTCAACATCTGTTTTGCTATTGCTATTGGGTGCTATTAGTTTTGTATGCTTATCCGATGCCTAAGTCTGGGCTATTTTTTCTCATCAATTCATTTTATTTAGCTTAGATACAAAAACACACAGTGCAGTGATGGCCTCAAGGTTTAGGTGCGCGTTCGAGAATTTCGGCGGTCGCAGGTTCAAACCCCAGGCACAAACCTCTGACTTTTGGAAGTTATGTGTGTATTCACAATGAATTATCACTTGCTTTAACGGTGAAGGAAAACATCGTGATAAAACCTGCACACCTAAAAGTTCTTAGGAATTTCTTAGGTGTGTAGTCCGCCAACCCGCATTAGGCCAGCGTGGTGGACTAAAGCCTAATCCCTCGCAGTTGTAGAGGAGGCCCGTGCCCAGCAGTGGGACGTATATGGGCTGATGATGATGATGACAAAAACACACGTGTCTGCCAGTGGCGGTACTTCCATAAAAGCCCAAAAGCCCAGTTTTTATTTCAAAATTCCAAATAATAATCATTAAGTTTTAAATCTTTATTTAACAGAAGCAATTTGACATATGAATGATAACATCCTGACCTCACAATAAACAATAATAAACTAGACATTACAAATTAACATGTAACGCTTTTAGGCTTCAATGGAAGTATGTGTGTCAGTAACACTGGTGTCTACATTCCAGTGTGTTAGTGAGAGACTGTGGAGTACAAGTTACGTAAGACATACAATGCGTGCGTCTTCTACTTTAATACATCTTGCATTGGATTTAAGTTAACTGAAGATTATAATGTTACAGCTTTTACGGAATAAATCATTTATAATGAACCAGCTGTCCCGGCAGACGCCGTCATACCCGAAAAAGCTTTAAACGAGCAGCGCCACCTCCCGGATCCAATTGTGTTTTGAAATCATCCAGGGACCCATTGGAATATACATTTAAAAAAAACATCCCAATCGGTCCAGCCCTTTGACATATCGACAACGGCGCCATCTATCAGGTCCAATTGTGAATCTATACCATTCTCAAATCTCCTCAAACACACACACATTTGTGACCTGCTGGACCGATTAGGACGAAATTTTCTAAATTTTTTCATCCCAATCCAGGTCCAGCCGTTTAAGAAGAGTTAGGTAGCATACAGACAAACATTCATTTTTATATAAACAGATAATTGATCTGGTAAATAAGTAAAACTAGTTATACTTCTATAAATACTAAGAACGCCACCAGAATGAATTGCCGTAACATCAAACGTCAACACGCCCTTCCAAGTTTCGTAAATATACAAAAAAAAACAAAGAAATCTTCGCTTCCATTATCTGCTGAGTTGTTAAATACGGCGTCGATCTGAAAGAGATTGATCGCAGCACTGTCAGTGCCAAACTCATCGGCAATCAGCGTCGATTGTCTTTCGAGAGTTTCTGTTCGGATTCAGTACAATTAGGCGCCTCTTCGTAATGTACCTTTGCTGAAATAAACATTTCAGTAGCTTTAGTTTTGGAAACGATTAGCTTAGTGTCGTCTTGAACAGTGATATTTAAAGAAAGGTTGGTGACATTTTGATTTTAGCGACAAATGGTAAAAATATTTGCTTTGTAATTTTCTCCGACTTTTTAGTGAAATGAAGTGAATATTGTTTATTTTGTTTGTCATGTTTTTCATGACTGAAGGGTTTTATTTTTGAAGACTAACTATACCTAGTCCATCAGAATCCCAAGTGGTTTTTTTTTAGTCTACTTTTCTTTGTTTTAGCCCATAGTGTACTCCAAAATTGAAATAAAGCGAGATGCGGTATTCAATCTATCTATACTCTATACGAATAAATAAAATTGGAGTGTCTGTTTGTAATATTGAAATAACCGCTTGTTAAAAAATGCATATGGATGTAGGTATACACGGTACATATATCAAAATAACGTTTTTTACAATTTTTGTCTGTCCGTCTATTTGTCTTATTGTTACATCTCTGAAACGGGTGGACCAATTTTAACGGGATTATAAACGACAGGTAGCTGATGTTATAAGGAGAAACATAGGCTAATTTTTTTTATTAAAGAATCGACTGTTTGGCGGAACGAATTTCGCCGGGTCAGCTAGTTTATAATAAAAATGTATGCAAAATCTTTTAATATTTTTGATAACATTTATTATTTGAGTTTTATAAAAATAACTCTAAAGGTTTTGTGAATGGCATAGAGCTCATTATAAAAATTCTCACTCATACATTTTAAACAAGTACATGCATTTTAAATGCTTCAAATGTCTTTGCATGCTTTTTGTCTTTGACCTTAACACCGTCTCAAAGGGCACTCAAATAAAAAAATCTTTAAAAGCATTGACGTCTAGCGAATTTCGTGTCACAATGTGCTGAAATATCTTACGTGCCAATTTAATTGCCTTCGTTATGTCTAAACATTTTTTTCTTCCAACAATTTCTTCACTTAGGCTATCAATATGTCAGTGACTTGGAGTATGGGTTTTCTTTAAACGTTTTTAATAGTTAGCAGAATACAATATGTACAAAATAATCTCTTCTTTTTTGTTCTAAACGATATGGTTAAAATACAACATAGGTCTCGCCTGCCTCGTGGTCACGGTACAAGTATGTGCCGTGCGATCAAGAGGTCCTGGGTTCGATTCCCGGGTCGGACAAAGTGTTATTGGGTTTTTCCATTAGGAAATTCTCAGTCGGAGCATCGAGTCTGGAAATGTAAACGGCAATAGGCTCGCCCCCTATTAATTAATGAAGGACTGATACATACTTAGCGAAATGTGGATGCAGAAATGCACCTCTGCCTACCCCTTCGGGGAATACAGGCGTGATTATGTATGTATGTATGGAAGCAATAACGTAAACGTATCGGTATAAAACGAACACAAAACGTCACAAATAATAAATAAATACACCCAACAGTCACATACTCGTACATAGTACTGAACCTACATTAAGATACGAGTCTTGTGTCGTGGGTATCAGAAACTACGAGAGACTTTTAAGTCTCTAAATAAAACTATAAAATCGTGATTATTTATGCAAGTATGTTACATGTCAGGATCAGCGATTGTATTCATTATATCTGGTATCTTTAAGGTATGTCGACATATAACAAGAAATTCCTAAGAACTTTTAGGTGTGCAGGTTTTATCACGATGTTTTCCTTCACCGTTAAAGCAAGTGATAATTCATTGTGAATACACACATAACTTCGAAAAGTCAGAGGTGTGTGCCTGGGGTTTGAACCTGCGACCGCCGGAATTCTCGACCGCGCGTCTAAACCTCGAGGCCATCACTGCTTGAGTTCGACATAACCAGAACAATAATTGTCTATACAAAATACATGAGCAATTCCGCTATTCGAAACAGCGAACATAAAATCGAGCGGGAGCATAAAATTCACACAAATTCAGCCGTGAAAGTTTAATTTAACTGGAAATGTGTCCGTTTCAAACATCTAGAAACTTTTAACTGTGAGCAAATAGAAAAACTCGCGTACAGTCAAAAAAGAATTAATATCGTCACGAACAGATGTGAATACGCTTGCTTACTCGTTGTAGTGGAGCAAATTCAATTTAACTTCAGAATTTAGTACTACAACCATGTGATATTTCGCGTTGCTTTTGTTTTGAATGTGAAGGCTCTCAATTTCGACTTAAATGAATAAAATTTTACTTAGCCTATTTTTTAATCATCAGCCCATACTTTATCCCCAATCTACTTTTACCAGGAGCACGGGGCTCCTTAAATACTGAGAGGGTATATGCCTAAGCGCATGTTGTTCTAGCGTAGGTTGTACATACACATTTTTTTAAATATACGAGTATTATACGATATATAAATACACCCAACAGTCACATACATAGTTCTGACCCCACACTAGGATACAAGTCCTGTGTCGTGGGTATCAGAGACTACGAGAGACTTTTCAGTCTCAAAAACACCCAGACCCGAAACAAATATTTGTGGATCACACAAACATTTGTCTCGGTGCGGGGATCGAACCCACGGCCTCTCGTTTCGCAAGCTGGTGTCTAGCCATCTGCGCCACGGGGCTGTCAAATATGATTAGATGAGCATAACTTTTGCAATTCTGTTAACAGTTATATAGCTTAGGTCTCAAACCAAGATACGAATGTTTGGTAGTAGATAGCACATTTACGGGTGGCTTTTTGCGCCACTAACATCCAGATCAGAATCAAATATTTTTGTATCACAGATATATAAGATAAGAGAATTAAGTGTGCGATCGGAACACAATTTTCGCAGTTGTGGATTCAGATCCTAGACTCAATGTGTATATTCATAATGAGTTGGCACTCACCTAATGTCAAGGAAAACATCTTATCGTAACTTGTGTAGGTACACATATATGTTTTCAATAAATCATTTCGTAGGTAGTAGATTGCCTATCCACACAGCCTTATCTATAGCTAAACACACACGTAACGTAGAAAAACTAACATCGAAAGTCCAAATCAAAATAATCTTGATTCAAATAGACAACAAGTACTTTTAAATTGTCAGTTTAAGACCGCTAAGATATCTTTTCGACAAACCGTGCGCTTTATCCTTGAGGCTATAACGTTAAATATAACTTACTACGGTCAAAAATACAAAGATGTTGTATCTTATACGCAAAGGCAAGAGGTTTATCGTAAATATTTTATTCAAGTAACAATTTACTCACAGTTTTTCCAATGAAGACGATACTGAAAAACATTTAGAAGCAAATGGAATCAATTTTCTTAGAACAAATGTAAAGATTCTATTCTTTAAAACTAAACTTTTAAAATAGTTTTATCCGATGCAATTGGCAAAGTTAGTTTTGCTGATTGTATAGACGTTATTTAGATGGGGTAAGGACCAAATTCGTTTGGCTGTGATGTCTGTGGCAGGGTTGAAACAGCTAGGCGCCAAATAGGCTAGCTTGCTCACTGCACACGCCTTCCAATGATACTGTTTTTGCAAACAGCCAAGCGTGTTATTATTACTGCAACACTGCAATATTGTTAGAATTTGTTTGTACAGTAATATGCAACTTGGCTGCTACTTTTATACAGGCTGTGTTCAGACCGTGATCGGAAACTAAGGCAGGTAATAGCTACGGTGATTACAAACCCATTGGCGTTAAAAAAATACCGACATAAAATAAATTTTTTGACGTAAATGGATGTGGTTGTAAGGAAAACGTATTTTTAAAGAAAAATTGTGGGGCATTTTTTTATGTCACGGTGTTTGTGATCAGATATTATCGGCTTTATTTTCCGATTACTGTCTGAATACCCTGTATATTAAATAATACACACATCTACCCATGAGAGCTACAGTTATTCCAGTTAGTGACTGTAAAAACACATTTATTGGGGCCCAAGAATAAACTATAATGTTTCCTAAGACAGCCGACTTTTATTAAAAAGTCATCAGACTGTGGGCTCAATTAGATTGTAAGTGTGCTTAAAGGATTGGTTTAAATGAAACACTTACTAGAGTTCTGACGAAGGTGGCATAATGCCGACTAAATGGATAACTGACTGTTTTATTGCAGGAATGATCAACTTATATACAGAAATTGGTAAATGTGTGTGTACGCGTGTCTTGTGTCGTGTTTGCCGTTGAGTTGGTAGTGTGCATCATTTAATACTTTATTTTACAAACTTCCGAAGGGTATTAGGGAGCTTCCTTTGAAAAAGTTTAAAGAATCGATTAAAGAAAAACTATGTAAAAAAGCTTATTATAAAATGTCAGATTATATTGAGGATAATAAGCCCTGGGAGTAAGTAAACTGATCGGAGGTTGCTGCAATTTGTATCGTTATGACATGTATGAGGTTAAATTAAATATAATAAATAAAAATGTAATTATAATTAAAAATTATCATATAACAAAAATGACATTTCGTGTTGCTGAGGGAGTTTCTTGCCGTTTCTTTTCCACAGCGATAACACGTTTCGAAGCGGCAATAGTTTAAAAAAAATCTTGACGATTCAAAAGCACTTGTAAAAGTCTATTTGAAGAAAGGTGATTTTGACTTTGACTTTGACTTTGACTTTGATTTAGTAAGCATATTTGATTTGACCGACATTGGTTACAATGATCTGTACACCACCAGATCTTGCACTACTTGTGTTTGTATAACGAAAGGCAGCGGTGTGTGATGACGACTTGTGTGGTCCATAAAAAATTGTTTAGGTCTAGGAGTTTGTAATACCTTATGCATTAAAATCTGATACTAAATACCCAAATGACGATAGAGAAACCGTGAAAAATACGACATGAGATAGAAGGCATAAATAAGGGGTTTAGTATCTAGACCCCATTTGAGTTTATCTCAGACAGACTTTAAATATTCTTATTTCTAAAATCTCAGAAGTTACTTAACTAAGTACATAATGATTCGTTGAAAAATCTCTTGTACACTCTACAAGAAAACTCATAACCAAGTTCTAGATAAATTTACTTTGTAAAAAGGAAATTTAAAAGAAAAACAATTGGTCTTTCTTCTGCTTTGGCTGCTTATTATCGTAATCTTAATTTATTTAATACTAGCTGACCCGGCGAACTTCGTTCCACCTAACAGTCGATTCTTATTATTATGTTTTAGCCTAAGTTATTCCTTATTACATCAGCTATCTGCCAGTGGGAGTCCCGTTAAAATTGGTCCACCCGTTTCAGAGATTAGCCGGAACAAACACAGACAGACAAAAATTGTAAAATACTTTATTTACATCCATATGCATTTATTAAAAAGCGCTTACTTCAATATTACAAACAGACACATACATACATACATACATAAACTCACGCCTGTATTCCCCGAAGGGGTAGGCAGAGGCGCGTTTCTGCACCCACATTTCGCCAAGTATGTATCAGTCCCACGTAATAGGGGGCGAGCCTACTGCCGTTTTTCGGGCACATTTCCAGACTCCGTGCTGTTACTGAGAATTTCCTAATGGAAAAACCCAATAACACTTTGCCCGACCCGGGAATCGAACCCAGGACCTCTAGATCGCACGGGACATACTTGTACCGCGAGACCACGAGGCAAACAGACACTCCAGTTTTATTTATTTGTATAGATTTTAGAGGGAGAATTATACAAATAAAGTCACGTCCGTATCCATGAAGGCTTAGGCAGATGTGGATTTCTACACTCTTGTGTCCCCGGATATAAAGTCGTACATAGTAGACGGCCTATTGCTGTTTGGGCATGTTTTCGGATTTCCACTGTTACTGAAAATTCCAATCCAATCCAATCCATCAGCCAATCGAGGTCCACTGCTGGACATAGGCCTCTCCCAATGATTTCCACAGGGACCTGTTGGAAGCAGCCTGCATCCAGCGACGTCCCGCGACCTTCACCAGGTCGTCTGACCATCTTGTCGGAGGACGTCCCACGCTGCGCTTGCCGGTACGTGGCCTCCACTCGAGAACTTTTTGGCCCCATCGGCCATCAGTTCTCCGCGCTATGTGCCCGGCCCATTGCCACTTCAACTTGCTAATCCGTCGGGCTATGTCGGTTACTTTAGTTCTCCTACGGATCTCCTCATTTCTGATTCGATCACGTAGGGAAACCCCGAGCATAGCCCTCTCCATAGCTCGTTGAGTGACTCTGAGCCGTCTAATGAGGCCCATAGTGAGAGGCCACGTCTCAGTGCCGTATGTCATCACTGGTAACACACAACTATCGAAGACTTTCGTCTTCAGGCACTGAGGTATTTTGGACGAGAAGACGTCGCGTAGTTTCCCGAACGCTGCCCAACCGAGTTGGATTCGACGATTGACCTCTCTCTCGAAGTTGGACCTGCCTAACCGGACCACTTGTCCCAAATAGACATATTCGTCTACAACTTCGAGAGCCCCCAACTGCGATCAGGGTGGGCACAACATGGACATTCGACATGATCTTCGTCTTGTCCATGTTCATTTTAAGACCCACCTGTTGAGAGACTCGATTGAGGTCTTCGAGCATAGTGCTAAGGTCTTCCAGCGATTCTGCCAAGACTACAATATCGTCGGCAAACCGAAGGTGTGTGATATACTCGCCGTTGATGTTGATGCCGAATCCTTTCCACTGCAAGAGCTTGAAGGCGTTTTCCAGCGCGGCAGTAAACAGTTTCGGAGATATGACATCTCCCTGTCTCACGCCTCTCTGTAGTGGAATAGCCTTCGTGCTCTGATCTTGTACTCGGACCGACATAGTGGCGTTGCTGTATATGCTTTTCAACACCTCGATGTACCGACAGTCAATGTGGCACCGCTGGAGAGACTCTAGCACAGCCCAGGTCTCGATCGAATCAAAGGCTTTCTCATAGTCCACAAACGATAAACAAAGCGGCAAGTCCTCGGTTTTTTGTATAACTTGCCGAAGCGTATGGATGTGGTCTATGGTGCTAAAGCCTTTTCGGAAACCGGCTTGTTCGGGAGGCTGGAAGTCATCAAACCTGCGTTCAAGACGATTGGTGATGACCCTCGAAAACAACTTATAGACATGGCTCAGGAGCGAGATGGGCCTGTAATTCTTCAGCAAAGTGTTATCACCTTTTTTGAAGAACAGTACCACCACGCTCCTGCTCCATGCCTCTGGCGTTGAGCCCTCGAGGAGAACGGAATTGAAGAGCCTCTGAAGGACTTTAAGTACCGGCGTTCCGCCCGCTTTCAGAAGCTCTGAAGTGATTTCGTCCTCACCCGGCGCCTTGTTGTTCTTAAGTTGCTTCAGGGCCATCTCAATCTCACACAGGCTGATGTCCGGGATATCATCACTGAAGTGGCGGATTAACTCGGCTCTCGGGTCTTCGGCCGAGCTAACAGTCGGTTCGGCAACCGAGGTGTAAAGCTGCCCGTAGAACCTCTCGATCTCCCTTAAAACCTCTGCCCTCGTCGACACTATGCTGCCGCCCTCCGTCTTCAGCCTAGACAACTGTCTTTGCCCAATAGACAAGTCTCTTGCAAACACTTTGGAGCCTCCGTTCCGCTCAATTGTCTCTTTAATGCTCACAGTATTGTGAGCACGGACATCGTGTCGCAAGGACTTCCAGATCCGTCTATTGAGCTGACGATATGCTTCGGCGTCATCGGAAGACTGTAGCGCCATAGATCGACGTTCGGCCATGAGGTCAAGAGTGTGGATCGAGAGTTTTTGTGGTCTATCTCTACGGCGAGGTCTAAAATGCTTAGATCCCACCGTATGGACAGCTTCTACCAAACCGCTGTTTAACTCGTCCACTGCAAGGTTTTCTTCTAGACAATCAAAGCGATTTCGAAGCTCGAGTTGAAAGCTCTCGGGGTTTTGGATATGGGCGCGAGTAGGTCGGAGCGTAGACTTCATCATGCGACGCCTTTCTAGCTGGACGTTGATATTCAGTGAGCCTCTAACCATTCGGTGATCACTGCCGGTTTTCACCCTGTTGATCACAGAGACATCACTGAATATCCGTCTATACGTCGTCAAGATGAAATCTATCTCATTTCTCGTAGAACCGTCAGGACTCAGCCAGGTCCATTTCCTGTGAGGCGGCTTCTGGACAAAAGAGTTCATCGCGAAGAGTCCCTCTTTCTCCAGAAAGTCGGCCAGCCTCTGACCCCTGAGGTTCCGTTGCCCATGTCCAAATTGCCCCACTTTCAACTCTGCATCGCTTCTCTTGCCCAACTTTGCGTTGAAGTCCCCCATAACAACATTGAAGTAGGTTTTGGAGGTATGTATGGCCCGACTTATGTCCTCATACATCTCCTCTACTTCTTCATCTGGGTGTGTCGAGGTCGGCGCGTATACCTGTATGACCTTCAACGAATATCGTTTCGATATTCTGAGTATAAGGTACACTACCCTGCTCGACACACTTTCGATGGATACGATGTTGTTAATGAGAGACCTGTGGACGAGAAATCCGACACCTCCTCGGGACTGTTGGTCGTCCCCCCGGTAGAAGAGCAGGTTACCGGACTTCAGGGTTATCGTGTCCTCCCCGATTCTTCGGACTTCCGACAACCCCAGAATGTCCCAGTGTAACCCGCTCAATTCTTCTTCCAGTTCGACAATCTTCTCGTCTGTCCTCAACGTGCGTATGTTGTGTGTTACCAGGGCCAGTCGTCGTCGGGGGTGGTAGCCGGGGCCAACCCGGGGATTCTTAGCACCCCCTGCCCCGCCGTAACCATGGCCGCTACCGTAGCCAGGAATAGCGGGGCTGCCGGGGACTGGGGGCCTGGTCCTAGTTTCATCCATTGGAGGTAATTGCCAATACTCGCCACGCTTGGCAGGCGGGTTGGCGAGCGCAGGAGGGGACTCGCGTTGATGACGCTGCTGCCCGTCATCAACCGGGGCAAGGGAATAGGGTTTGTGGGTAGAAATCTTGATAACGCTTTGACTCAGTAATCAAACTAAGGCCTTCGAGGCCGCTGATGTCATATGCCGCGGCATAACACGACAGTCGTTGTTATTAAAACCATATTTAGTACACTAATATTCACATGTAAAAAAATTCCAATAGCTCCTAGTTCAACCTCAAAAAATACAGGATATTTTCGATGTACAAGCGTTTTCGTTGGAAAATTAATTACTTTACATTTTTTATTTATTTATTTAATTTATTAGCAGTGGTGGCCTTGTTTGGTTAAAGCACGCAGTGCATTCTCGGCGGTCGCGGATTCAAATCTCAGGCACATACTCTGACTTTATATGACTGAAGTTATGTGTGTATACCTACATAATGAATTATCACGAACTTTAACGGTGAAGGAAAACATCGTGATGAAACCTGCACACCTAAAAAGTTCTTAGGAATTTATTCTTCCAACCCGCACTAGGCTAACGTGGTGAAATAAGGCCTAAAACCCTCTCAGTTGAGGAGGCCCGTGCTCAGGAGTGGGACGTACATATATGGGCTGATGATCATACTTGTATTTACAACTAAATTTGAAAAGCATATTACACTTGAGAAGAAAGGGCATAAAACGCCAGTTATTTTCCTTTCGAAGCATTTTATAACAATCGTACGTGATTAGAAGTCTAGGGTTTCTCCGCCATATAATTGTTTCTATATAGCTCCACTCATCATCATCATCATCATCAGCCTCTCTTACGTCCACTGCTGGACATGGGCCTCTCCTATGGCACGCCACTGGGCTCGATCTTCGGCCTTCCTCATCCAACCGCTGCCAGCCATCTTGCGTATATCGTCACCCCATCTAGCCAGAGGGCGTCACATTTGCCGAGCCGTGGTCTCCACACCAGAACACGTTTCCCCCAACGGTCATCAGTTCTGCGACAGATGTGACCCACTGCCACTAGCTCTACTCAAAACCAAATTAATACAAACACTAAGCTGCCAAGATTATAATCGAATCAATTGGATGCAAACAGCTGGTTCAGGTATATTTAGGTATTCGGGCGTCGAGCGGCGCTGGGGCGGCCGACGCATCGCCTAATTGATTTCCAGTGTTTAATTTAATGGACATTCGATTTGCTACGTAACACACTGTAAGGGATCTAGTGCCAGTTGGTTGTTTGAAAGGTGAGTACGCTTCGAACTATTTACAATTCTCATTTATAATCTGTGTTTTGTATTGTTAGAAATTTTTATTGCTTTTTTATCATTTTCAAATACTTGTATATTATTGACTGCCTCGTGGTCTCGCGGAAAAATCTGGTTTCGATTCCCGGGTCGGGCAGTGTTATTGGGTTTTTTCATTTTTTCGTTTTTTCGTTTTTTCAGTCTGGAAATGTGCTAGAAAAGCGGTAAAAGGTTCGCCCCCTATTACGTGGGACTGATACATACCTGGCGAAATGTGGGTGCAGAAATGCACCTTTGCCTACCCCTTCGGCGAGGCATTTACGATTTGCGAATTTTTTCATTGGCGAATACAGGCGTGAGGTTATATATTACAAATTATTTATATGTATTGTATTCTTTAGTTATTGTATTCTTGTATTATATTCACCAAATATATTCGACAGCCCCGTGGCGCAGTTGGCTAGACACCAGCTTGCGAAACGAGAGGCTGCGGGTTCGATCCCCGCACCGAGACAAATGTTTGTGTGATCCACAAATATTTGTTTCGGGTCTGGGTGTTTGTGAGACCGAAAAGTCTCTCGTAGTTTCTGATACCCACGACACAGGACTTATCCTAGTGTGGGGTCAGAACTATGTATGTGACTGTTGGGTGTATTTATTTATTTATTTATTTATTTAAATGTTATTCTGCTATGTTCACCTTATGGTTGTCTGGAAGAGATTGTTTAATGCGATGAGACCGCCATTTGTACGTGCTTTCTGTTTTTGTATATATTTCTTACTTTTGTTTTGTTGTGTGTGTATAAATTTGTATTGGATTATATTGTATTGAGAAATAATTTTCGTAATGGCTGTAGAACTGTGCAGATTTTAATCGAGATGGTAAACTTGCCTGCTTCGTTAATAAGTGTTTAAGTGTTGACTTACATTAGCGTTTAGCGAAAAAGAGATTGATTCTTTCTCCTGGTACTCTAAGTTTGTCATTTGTCTTAATTTTATATTTTTTCGCCTTCTTGGTCCACGGGCCCGTGTGACAATCAATCGCAAGGTCTCAATTTTGATTCACGGTTGGGCAAATACCGTTAGACTTGCCATCTATTATGCGGGTATTAAGAAACAAATACTGCCTACCCTTCTGGAGGATACAGGCGTGAATACAGTTTAGTGTGATAAAAAATATTTTACGCTATGCTTGAGGTTTAAGCACGCGGTCGATATTCTCGGCGGTTTTCGAAGTTATGTGTGTATTCATTATGAATCATCACTTACTTTAACGGTAAAGAAAAACATCGTGGGGAAACCTGCACACCTAAAACTTCTTAGGAATTTCTTAGGTGTGTAGTCCGCCAACCCGCACTAGGCCAGCGTGGTGGACTAAGGCCTAACCCCTCTCAGTTGTAGAGGAGGCCCGTGCCCAGCAGCGGGACGTAAATGGGCTGATGATTATCCATCAGAAGCGCCCATTCTAATATTTGTCAAAATGTTTCACTACCAAGCATAAAAGTCCTTTAAAGGACTTATAAATAGTTCTCAGTGAAAACGTGGCTTAAGTCACGGAGTGCATTCTCCTGTCTGAATTTAAACTGTTAATATTATACTTGAACAACTAAAACAAGGAAAGGCAGCTATGAAAGTCGCACGTTCCAATGAGTTTTAGAAAGTTCAAACATAGGGTAATATGACAGAGAATACTCGTATAGAGTTAGTTAGTTGCACTTTCATAGTAGGTACATTCACATTCACATTCACATTCACATTCAATGTTTCGCCAATGTTTTAATTTCAACGTTGCTTGTAGGAGACCAGTCTATTGCAGTTTGTTGCAAGTTTATTCGTGCTGCTACTAAAATGTCCTAATGGAAATACTCGGTAACATTTGCCAGACCATTGAATCAAACCCTCCTCGATCAAATGGCACATACTCTTGCAGGGACCCAACAAGACAGACGAGCAGTTCTTAAATTACCAAAAAAACACCAGGACTATAATATAATAGTAAATAAATGTCGTAACCTAATTGTCGACACTCAAGAAACGATTGCGATTATACCTTACCAGTCGACACAACTATGCCAGCTTTATTTTTTCCAGCCAACTTAATAATTAAATAAAAATAAACATGACCAAAAAACTACAGTAGTAAGGCCTAAACACTCTCAGTTGTAGAGGAGGTCCATGGCTAGCAGTGGGAGGTATATGAGCTGATGATGATGAATGAACTACAAAATATGTCGGTGACTTGGCGCGTCAAAATGAAAAATCAAAAACGAAACTTGACGCAACATTATCAGTGAGCCGTTTTAAGATTCCGGTCCAGAAATCTTTTCAACACAACATTCATTCGGTCCTATTTAATATTTTATTACTGGCCTACTTAGCTGGGCAGAAACTTTTATAATGGTTTTGGAGCAACGCCAAATATGGAGTGAACAGTTGCGGTGGGCGCCGCAGTCCAACTCTGCATAAGAGGTTTTAGTTCAGTCATTTACTTGATATTGCTAGAGTAAGGAATAAAATGGTTATATGTGTCGGAGGGTCTTGTGCGTTATTGTTTTTTTAAATAGTGACAGTAAAACTTTTGGAGGTAACTTAGTACAGAGTTCCGTTCGGTCCGGCGTTCTGAGCGAGAATGAATCAACAACAACAACCTAGTCTTCACACGTACATCTCCCTCTGTGTTTTAGGAAAAACACAGATATGGAGAAATACGGTGGCTACATTACCAGGGTTGGAGGCCCTTTGAATACATACATACATACATACATAACCTCACGCCTGTATTCCCCGAAGGGGTAGGCAGAGATGCATTTCAGCACCCACATTTCGCCAGGTAGGTATGTATCAGTCCCACGTAATAGGGGGCGAGCCTATTGCCGTTTTTCGGGCACATTTCCAGACTCCGTGCTGTTACTGAGAATTTCCTAATGGAAAAACCCAATAACACTTTGCCCGACCCGGGAATCGAACCCAGGACCTCTAGATCGCACGGCACATACTTGTACCGCGAGACCACGAGGCAGTCAAGGCCCTATGAATGTGGAATTCTAATGACATTGTGAAGACAATGTCTATGGTTGGGGTTGTCCAATATATGGACGAAGGTAATCGAGAGAACGCGAGAGTCGTGCGAGTGAGGCTCGAGCGGTCTCGCGTTAAATGGGGACTCGCGACGACCACTGCTATAAGTGGTCGTTTCGTGGGAATTCGAAAAAGATCCTATTTCCTATACGATACGATACGAGGCAAACTACCACCGCTTCGTAACGTGTTATGGCTGTTGAGAAGAAGCGGCGCAACAAACTCCCAGCAACACGGTAGGGTATAGAGAGATAGGGGAATTCTAATAGGCCGTGGATGTTGTGCAAGTAGGCGTGGTCATCATTCTCGATCGGGCTGTATTTATACCCTACGTTGGACGCACAGTGGGGATGCGTTGACGCTTCGACATATGAAATACTTATCCAAATATTTATGTATAATGTAAATTTTGTGGCTGTAGGATATACCCAGTGCAAAACCCGTGCACATATACTCATGCGTGTCTCCTATTGGAGTAGGTGGAATAGAGCGTAAATTACTATGGTCGTCGTTTGCAACCGTTTGAGAGAAGAACCGGAGAAGAAGTACAGACAGAAGTACATAGACCTGTAAATAGAATGCGCTTTCATGTAAGAATTAAAAGCGAAACACTATGTACTTATCTGAGACACTACACGACGTGGTACTGTAAGTTTGTATATTGTATACTAAGTCGCGACACTCGGCCCGCTGTTGTTTGCAATCTGGTGCGGTAACACAATGAGAAGCGAAAAGATGATGTGAATGAAAATATTAAATACAAGCTTTCTCTTGCAACGAGATGATACGCGGTATATACATTCTCGAATAAGGTTTTTTTTAATGTCACGGTATTTGTAATCACCGTGGCTATTGCCTACCTTAGTTTTCGGTCACAGTCTATATACAGTGGCGCCGTACTTTCATAGAAGCCCAAAAGCCCAGCTTGCCTTACAATATTCCGAATCATAATCTTTAAGCTTTAAATCTACATACATACATACATAAACTCACGCCTGTATTCCCCGAAGGTATCAGTCCCACGTAATAGGGGGCGAGCCTGTTGCCGTTTTTCGGCCACATTTCCAGAATCCGTGCTGTTACCGAGAATTTCCTAATGGAAAAACCCAATAACACTTTGCCCGACCCGGGAATCGAACTCAGGACCTCTAGATCACACGGCACATACTTGTACCGCGAGACCACGAGGCAGTCAAGCTTTAAAGATTTTTTTAAAAAACGCATAATTTGACATATAAATGAGAACATCCTACCCACAACAAACAATTATAAACTAGACATTAGACAATTAACGTGTAACGGTTTTAGAGTTGTATGGAAGTACCGCCACTGCCTGTATAATAAAGTCAAAGTCAAAGTCAAATTATCTTTATTCAAATAGACTTCTACAAGTTCTTTTGAATCGTCAATTTTACACTTTTTTATATTTTTTAAACTATTGCCGCTTCGAAACGTGTTATAGCTGTGGAGAAGAAACGGCAAGAAACTCCCTCAGCAACACGACATAATTATGTTGATTGCATTTATTATTATAAATGTGATACTAGGTATTTCAATCTCCCCAGTCTAGCATAATCACAATTCCCTCAAACAAGATTTTCGTTCAACACGTTTGTAAAAAAGCGAAAAACGTCACACGGATATGTTTGGTATGTGTGCCGGCATTTTATTTGCGTATGAAAATGGCGCCTAATCCTTGTTTGAACGGAGCTAAATCCCGCAGACGTGATTCAAAAACCTGAATTCATAACGAATGGTCTTAGTTCGGCATCGGAAACGCGTTTTTACCACCTAATCCTTGGTTTATGCCTTTAAGCCGGCTGATTCTGGGAATGTGTGTGCGGTAAATACATTCCGATCTTGCAAATGTTACAGACACGTATGTACAAATGGGCAGGAATGCATCTCGGCCTGTCTCTTTGAGAATACTGGTGTGGCGCACCTAATATTTAATTTATTTATTAAATATTTTTATTTATTAACATATTTAATATTATGTATATTTATCCACAGTTACACTCACACACATTACACAACACAATCACATTTCAATCACATTACACTTACAGAACCCAATATATTAAATGTGGAGTACATTGGAGACACTGCATACCACAGCTCGGGCGTAAACCTGTTTTGCGTGGCGACAGAGATAAGCGACGGCGCGCATCGCTTCAACTCACGCGCCGGACGCGTCACCTGCTACCTCGCCACCTTATCTCGTTCGCGCTTAACAGCTGCCTTTTGTGTTAATATTATATTATCGTACTTTTATCTGTCTCGTCTCCTTCTGTAATTTCTACTTGTTTCTGACTTATTGTGTTGTGTGAACTATATCTTCTTGTGCCGTGACTATTGTTGCTATATACTGTGTGTGCAATTAAACTCTTGAACTGCTTTACGCTTATCATTGTGCTTACGCCTGCACCCATCACCATCCGGCACATCTTCCTCATCCACACGCGTCATCAGGCGCTGTCGCCACGTGCCCACAACCGGCACACCGACGCCGCCTATACATTAGCTACATACCAAGCTAAAATGGCGTTAAAGTGGTTAGTTAAGCATATTCCATTACTTTGAAGCTATAATAAATTATTATAAAAGACATTGATCTAAAGCCTAGAAACGTACAGATAAGAACCTGATGATGGCCTGAGGCAAGACTGGGAGCAGTGGCGGTACTTCCATAGAAGCCCAAAAGCCCAGCTTGGCTTACAAAATTCCGAATAAGAATTTTTAAGCTTTAAATCTTTATTTAACAAAAGCAATTTGACATATAAATGAGAATATCCTGACGCCACAATAAACAACTATATACTAGACATTACACAATTAACGTGTAACGCTTTTGGGCTTCTATGGAAGTACCGCCACTGACTGGGAGATAGGTTAAAACTTTCATCTTTTTGGCGACGCGACGACGGTCCAAAAAATTTAATATTCTAGTAGAATCTATAGGCGAGTAAGATAAGTTATTTAATAGTGCTGGAGGAATTTCATGCACATACTTTATTTTTCTTGTAAGGCATAATGGTTCTGAGGATACGGCGCGTGGTCGTCAAATATACTCATCGGTCGTAAGCAAAATTCATGTATGCATTTCAGGAAGTTTTTTCAAGAAAATACACTCAAAAACGTCCTTTTACTCCTGTCTATTATAAAGCAGTGATGGCCTCGAGGTTTAGGCGCGCAGTCGAGAGTCTCGGCGGTCGCGGGTTCAAACCCCAGGCACACACCTCGGACTTTTCGGAGTTATGTGTGTATTCACAATGAATTATTACTTGCTTTAACGGTGAAGGAAAACATCGCGATGAAACCTGCACACCTAAAAAAAGTTACCACTAGGCCAGCGTGGTGGACTAAGGCCTAAAACCCTCTCAGTTGTAGGGGAGGCCCGTGCCCAGCAGTGGGACGTATATGGGCTGATGATGATGATGACTCCTGTCTATTAGTGGGAAACGCAAAGAATGAAGTTTTTGAGCGCCAAATGCTACATTTTAAACACACTTCTTTAGCTTTTTCAACTATCTCTTGCATGCACGTCAGTTTTGAGGGCTCCGTTAATTATCTCTTTATTAAAGTGCTATTAAATTTACAAGAGCCTATGAATCCTCATTTAGCGAAGAAACCAAAGAATCATTAACAAACCTCCGCTGAACCGTATGAAGGAAAAACCGGTTAGGGACTCGATAAATTTGACCACAAAACGAGTTGAGCGAGTGTGCGGCCGCATTCATTCCGATCGCGTGCTAACAATCACACGAAGCGCTGAACTATCGCAGGTTGCCGGGTGAAAATCGATATATATAGAAAGCTGCTGCATTCGAATATATTTTATTGAATAGCCCTAGCATAGACGTTGTATTAGTAATTGATATTTTATATAATATTATTTATATTATACGTAGCGGGAATAGCAGTAATGGCCTCGAGGTTTAGGCGCGCGGTCGAGAATCTCGGCGGTCGCGGGTTCAAACCCCAGGCACACACCTCTGACTTTTCGGAGTTATGTGTGTATTCACAATGAATTATCACTTGCTTTAACGGTGAAGGAAAACATCGTGATGAAACCTGCACACCTAAAACCAACAAGATATTCCGATGACCTGGTTAAGGTCGCGGGACGTCGCTGGATGCAGGCTGCCTCCAACAGGTCACTGTGGAGATCATTGGGGGAGGCCTATGTTCAGCAGTGGACGTCTTTGGATGATGATGATGATGATTCCAAAAAAAAACTAATGAGGCACATAGTTAGAGGCCACGTTTCAGTGCCGTAGGTCATCACTGGTAACACACACTAAAAATATATTTTAATTATTATCTTATAGGTACTTTTGGTCTTTATCTAGAAGTCATCGAGGATAAATGACAACTTAGATGAACGCTGGACTATGTCTTAAAACTCAGCTTTTTTTTATTATGTGCCCAGTTCCGGCCGGGTGCTGTCTTGAATTGCTCATCCCAGGGCAAAACTACATTTTTCCGGGATATGACGTAGCCTGAGTTATTTAATAAAGTCCCAACTATGTCCACACCAATTATCATTACAATGGTTCTGAAGTTTTAAAGTTCATTCGTTACAAATGTACAGAAATACAAACTTTTATTCATAATAATATTATTAAAGTTCTTACTTCGTCCTAAAATAGGCACAAAGGTTCCGCACTCATAAAATTTTATTATTAATGCCGTGTCAAACCTCCTTGGCAGGGCTATTTTGTAAACAACAAAAAATAAAAAAATAATTAAAAAGCCAGCACTCATTATGTGTAAAATATTACCACGTCATTTCTCGCGATACGGTAGCATAAATATTACGAAATGTGGCCCCAAAAATAATATGACAATTACGGCGTACTAACTTCAAATCAACAAGTTCTTAATTACAAAGCATGGTGTAACATTAACAGAGCGGACCTTTTGGACCTTCTATAAATAGACCCTTTATTCGTACTGATTGTTTATTATGATGCTACCAAAGGAGCCTCGTTGGCTGGGTTGTTTAGGATTAAAAGGTGATGGTCGCTTTACGTCGATACTAGCTTTTTCCCGCGTAGACTACAGGGTTGGGTTCAGAAAGAAAATAAGTTGTAGTCTATTTTACTCCACAGAGTCCCATTTATGTCCATATCAACGTTTACATCGCTTAAATGATTAAGGCGTGACAGCATAACAGACATATAGTTACATATACATAGTTACAGTCGTCTACACGTCGTTTCATCATTCTAGTTTAAAAAATGACGAAGTTCCACACAAACTTTCACCCCTATTTTTATTTTACCCCTTAAAGGTGTGTAGTCCGCCAACCCGCACTAGGCCAGCGTTGTGGACTAAGGCCTAAACCCTCTCAATGGTAGAGGAGGCCCGTACCCAGCAGTGGGACGTATATGGGCTGATGATGAATAGTATGTGTACCAACTACTTTCAAATAAATAGAAAAAAATACACCCTATTTTGCTAGGTAATAGATATTGGAACATCTGTAAAAATCACTGTCGACAATCGACTGCCTCGTGGTCTCGCGGTACAAGTATGTGCTGTGGGATCTAGAGGTCCTGGGTTCGATTCCCGGGTCGGGTAAAGTGTTATTGGGTTTTTCCATTAGGAAATTCTCAGTAACAGCCCGGAGTCTGGAAATGTGCCCGAAAAACGGCAATAGGCTCGCCCCATATTACGTGGGACTGATACATACCTGGCGAAATGTGGGTGCAGAAATGCACCTCTGCCTGCCCCTTCGGGGAATACAGGCGTGAGTTTATGTATGTATGTATGTAAAAATCACTGATCCCCCACTAGACTAGTTACGTAAATTCTGTAAAGGTCGACGCCCACATTGTAATTACCGATCATTTTTACAATAGTAAAATATTCGCTTCTCGAAACACAGATATTAATCATAATGTAGGTTTATTTATTTATTTACATTAAAATACAACATAAGCTTACAGTATGACACCAAAGCGCTTAGTTGATTAATAGTTAATACACCAAACACATAAATAATAAGAAAAATTTTTATACAAAACAAATATAACTAAAATAATATTTAAAGGAATTAATAATATGCATTTGCAGTGATGGCCTCGAGGTTTAGGCGCGCGGTCGAGAGTTTCGGCGGTCGCAGGTTCAAACCCCAGACACACACCTCTGACTTTTCGAAGTTATGTGTGTATTCACAATGAATTATCACTTGCTTTAACGGTGAAGGAAAACATCGTGATAAAACCTGCACACCTAAAAGTTCTTAGGAATTTCTTAGGTGTGTAGTCCGCCAACCCGCACTAGGCCAGCGTGGTGGACTAAGGCCTAAACCCTCTCAGTTGTAGAGGAGACCGTGCCCAGCAGTGGGACGTATTTGGGCTGATGATGATGATTTAGATTTCATTTAGATTGCGAGTAAAGGAAATGTCAACAATTCTGTAATACTCAATGCCATTAACAGTACTCAAGTCAGGCTAAGTACCTATACCTCTGCGGCTACTCTGCCACGACGGTCTAATGAAAATACTAATGAAAGTATAAAAAAGGCTACGTTTGAACCGAGCCAATGTAAGCAACACTTTACTTTTAATTTATTTAACGACACTCCTAATGAAAATTAAACTCAGTTTGCTCTTACTAAAAACAACAAAGGATAAATCCTAAGAGCGGTACTTCCATTTTAATTTCCTTGATAGTTTGAAATTTTATATTAAACTACTGCTTAGTTGCGACGTAGCTTTTATAATTATTATCCAATTCGCTTCACTCTACTTGCCTTTGCTGCTCTCATCACCTTATTCCTCTTGTGGGGCACAGATCATTGTACCATATGTAGGTCAAAGCAAATATGCTTATATACCAAATAAATTATTAAATGATGCACACTACCAACTCAGCGGCAAATACGACAGAAAACACGTGTACACACACATTAACCAAACTGTGTATATAAGTAAATAATTTCTATAATAAATCATTTACATCGATCCTCAAGCACACCCAAGATCCTGATACACTTACAATCGGTGAACCCAACAAGAAACATGAAACATTTACACTCTATTCCCTCCCTTGTTCCTCCCTCAAGTCAATACTTGGGAAAATTCTAAACTAATTTTCAATTGGCATATAATCAAGAATCTCGTCCAAAATTTCGGCGGTCGCGGATTCAAACCCCAAGCACACAACTCGAAGTTATGTGTATATTCACAATGAATTATCACGTACTTTAACAGTGAAGAAAAACATTGTGAGGAAACCTGCACACCTAAAAAGTTTCTAGAAATTTCTTAGGTGTGTAGTCCACCAACCCGCACTAGGGCAGCGTGTTGGACTAAGACCTAACCACTCTCAGTTGTAGAGGAAGCCCGTGCCAAGCAGTGGGACGTATATGGGCTGATGATGATGATGATGATATGATCAAGCCACTATATGTTAAGGTATAAGAGTTCAACTTTACATGACTTGCAAAACGTGGTTGTATGGAAACATTGTACTAACCTAACCCTTCTTATTACAGTCATCGAGCCCTTGACTTCACTTAAGACTCATTTCCATTATTTTTATTACACTCTGACGATACAAAAGTGACAACACTGTAGACCAGCAGGTGGTTTCTGACTATGCAAAGGACCCAGAAAAATAAGACAAATGGCACAACAACACATATTGGAACCTCAAATCGCCCTGACTGTAAAATTACACCATAATGTTTAATAAGTAAATTCCACAATCCTTATTCCGCATAGTTAGCGCCAGTCACGCGATGTAATAATAACGATTCATTTATATTTTTGCTCCATAATAATTGTTATTGCTTTTTCTATGTGTCGCGCAGTAATGGACTGCAAAAAAGTGCGATTCCGATGTAGATTACGAGATTTATGGTTACATTGAACGTTATTAATGCCGCAGCGTTATTTGTACGTTAATAAAAACTCCGATGTAGCGAGTATTTTTGCATGTTTTTCGAATTTGGATAATGATTTTTAATGGTGAATTGTGGTTGGTGTATGCTGGGTACTAAATGGGTATAGACATGAAGTTTGAGTTTTTTTTTATTACGATTATTTTTTTCAATTTTACTTTATCTAAACAATGACACACTAAAACATTAAGCTAGTACTTAATTCCAAATGAAAGCACCACGCCACAGGTATTAAAATGAAAACTATCAAAGTAAATTTAAATACCTCTTTGGTTTCACAGATAAACATTGAGAAAACAACATTATGCTTTAAAAATCCCTTAAATACTACCATGGGGCAGAAATGACTGTCTGTAAATAATACTAGATTTGAACAAGACTAACAATAAGATCTAATTCAGTCGAGCAGCAACTGAAGGAATGTATGAAACCCGCGCAAACGCTAAACAAGACCCAAAATGGGACGTAAGCCTTGAAATTAGAAATTCTTTCGCGTTACTCTAGCGAAATCTTGCTTTAATTCGCTTTGTGAGAAACATAGCTTATCTCATATTAAAACAACGGGACCCGGCTGACTTCGCTACAATGGTACTCCGAAATTATATTTCACTTTAGTTGAACTTGAAACTAGCGTTGGGTGGAAACTGACAAGTGCTTATTTCAATCACAAATATGAGGGGCTAAAAGTTAGATTAAATGCGGTAATGCCATTGAAGACTAAAACGAAATGATGTGAACCGGAACTCGTCGTAGTTTTATAGCCTTTTTGCGCTGCATATGTTTTGAAGTAACTAAACTGGTACAGAGGTTTAGATTTTTGACTTAATTGAATTGAGAAAGTTAGACGTCTAAATTGTCAGTGATTAAGAGGGCGTGGTATTGTTAATATATTATTTCCAAAATACATTAATTCTGAAGAGCTATTACAAGCATAATTCTACGATTTCTTCACTGACAATCTTAAGAACAAATTAGAAGGAACTGCTCCTTCAAAGTCTACGGTACATATATCTAACAAGCTTAAAATGTTGTATTCCTAACGAATATATTTTTCATTCTAGCATACTAGAATGACCGCACAGGCCTTCATGGTTGGTGCAACGTTATCCATCATCAGCCTATATACGTCCCACTGCTGGGCACGGGCCTCCTCTACCATTGAGAGGGTTTAGGCCTTAGTCCACCACGCTGGCCTAGTGCGGGTTGGCGGACTACACACCCAAGAAATTCCTAAGAACTTTTAGGTGTGCAGGTTTCATCACGATGTTTTCCTTCACCGTTAAAGTATGTGATAATTAATGCTACGATCATATTATGTTACCACAATTATGATTATCCAATTACGCCGCATTTAGGACGGTTGGGACCAGAACACATCACAGTAGCAAGCGTCACTATAGCGAGTTTTAAATCTTGCATACGATGCTCAATTTCTGGGTTCATACGAGTATCCCATACAGCAAAACAAACAACACGTAACGGTACGATTAATTTCTATATCATATAGCCTCATCATCATCATCATCAGCCCATATATGTTCCAAACGGTCGTCCTCTAAAATTGAGAAGTCTTAAGAGGCCTACCATACTGGCCTAGTGCAGGTTGGCGTGTCATTAATCTTACTCTATATAATTTTGTTCAATTTCATTGTTTGTTACATGTTTAAACACAGTTTTTTATTCGCGTCGCGTGATTCAAAACTCCCATTACGTCAAAGTCCGCGACGTCAAATTTGTAAGTAAACAGCGATTCTGATCTAAATCCGTATATATTTGGCGTTTGTTTTCAAACTTGGCCCATTGCGACATTATGCAACGTGACTTATTTCTTGGGGAAATTTGTAAGAATTATTTTAATACCCGTTGCTGTATTTACCTGTACGCGTAGTGACCAAGCCGTTACAGTCATTTTTGGGATAAGCAAAGTAAGAGTAAATGAAAAAATTATAAATAAATACACCCAGAAGTCACATAGGCACATAGTTTTGACCCCACACCAAGAAATACGTTTTGTCTCGAGGGTATAAAAAAACAACGAGAGTCTTTTCGGTCTCACAAACACCCAGACCCGAAAAAAATATTTGTGGGTCACACAGTTATATCGCCATACCAACAATCCTTCCATATAATTCTTATTTGAAAAACGCAATGACGTTCAAAGCTTTAAAAGATCTCAACATCCTTTGAAAAAAATACCACAAGATTCGAAGCTACGCTGAATTCACACAATGTCGCCAAATTTATTCTTCAGTTAACAATAAACACGTGTGCACAAAGGGTCACGTTGTAACAGGCTTCCATCCCCATAGCGGATCGAAAGGCAATATTTCGATGTCAAGATAGCCGGACCGGAAATTAAAATATTCTCAAAACTGCGGCCCGGCCATCTTTGTGCTCTCAAGATTCTTTTGTGTGTCAAAATTACTTTTGAATTGCGTTACAAAGGGTTTGTGAGATGAATTTTTTTACCTCGACCCTATGATGGAAAAGATGATAAGATGTTTTTAAATAGCCTTGTCTCGTTGGTTGATAGTTTTAGAAGAATTGCGTTGATGAGGTTGTTATTATCAAATGGGGGATTGAATAAGGGATGAAAACATTTTCAAGTTTCTTACGTGGCTGCATCAGTAGTCAGTACTTATTTAGATAAAATATCGACTGTATTTTTACTTTTCAGATTTACTTTTACTTTTACCATGTAGTGATGGCCTAGAGGTTTATGCGCGCCGTAAAGAATCTCGGCAGTCGCGGGTTCCAACTTCAGGCTCACGCCTCTGAACTTTTTAAGATATGTGTGTATTCACAATGAATTATCACGGAAACGGGCACGGGCCTCGTCTACAACTGAGAGGTTTCTCGGCTTATTTGGATTGTATTGAATGTACTCTAATTATTCTAAGTTTCTTCGTAAGTACCGCATCCTTAGGTTTAAAATTTAAAGGCATTTTTCGAGTCCATTAAAATCAATTTTAGGCAATAAATTCAAATTTTAATTATGCATGAGGTCTTTTTCTAGTTCATTTTTAAAATTACATTATCTATTTTAAAAAAGAACCTCGTAACACAAAACAAAATATGCCATTACAGGAATTGCAGGAACAGGAACAGGCAAAACTTGAATCGCTGTAGAAAGTAGAAATTAATCTGGGAAGAGCTTACACATTTTCATTAACTTCCACAGCATTAGAAGGAAAAAGTATCTCCGCAAGAATTTTTTTCAAACAATTGAGATCTCTGTATTTTTTCCCCTTGAAAAATTAATGACAGGAAATGGCGCTTCATGCGATCCAAGTTCCGGTCGGGCACGTTCCGCCGCAAAGTTACTTCGGATCTCGCGAGCCACATCGGGATCGTATTGCGAACAACCGTGAGCTCAGTCTCTGCAATTTTTCTTCGCCACGATCCGTGTGGAATGACTTGGGTGTATTCTGGCTTGGGATAAAAGAACGAGGCAGTGTCGATATTACAATTACTCTGCCGATTTTAACTATTACTCTGTTGGGATCTTGTTCTATAATGATCTCTTGCGATTGATAAGAGTTTGTGATGTATATTTGAATTAGGGTTTCTTCCTAAAGGGTAGGAGTGATGCATATATATGGGCCGTGCGATCTAGAGGTCCTGGGTTCGATTCCCGGGTCGGACAAAGTGTTATTGGGTTTTTCCATTAGGAAATTCTCAGTAGCAGCACGGAGTCTGGAAATGTGCCCGAAAAACGGCAATAGGCTCGCCTCCTATTACGTGGGACTGATACATACCTGGCGAAATGTGGGTGCAGAAATGCACCTCTGCCTACCCCTTCGGCGAATACAGGCGTGAGTTTATGTATGTATGTATGTATGTATGTATGTGTAATACCAAGTATCGTTTCGTAGCCGAGTAGCTTTTGTTTTAGTCCATATTCCAATTATAGGAAATCGTAAAAAGTTATCATCATCAAAAGGGTATAAAAGTCATACAAAGAGTTACTAATACTTATCCATAGCCATGTGCGATAAGGCCGCCGTTTGTACCTTTCCATGTATGTTTGTTATGTTTCTTTTTTATGATTAATAAGTACCTATACAATAAAGTGTAGAATGAATAAATAAATATTGTACTTATCTATTGTATATTTAATATCTATTCGCGTAATTTCTATATGAGGTTCGCCCACCTATGCTAGTGTGGTGAACAAAAACCTAATCCTTACCAATTGTAAGAGAATAATGCCTAGATGTAGCAGTTATATACAGATATAAATATACATATATGCAGATAATAATATGGTTTTACATAAAAAAAATAATCTAACATTAGTTACATCAATCAAAAATGAAACTCGCGAGTCTAACCGACTCATTCATAATTTACATTGTTAAATGTGTGTTGAAAGTTGGCAATTAATTGAAAATGGCAGTCACGTTAGACTTCAATTAGCCTGTTCTCACATTGTATAGCATGTGTGGTAACTTTGATATTGTTGCGAAACGGTTTGCAACTAGGCAAAAGGCCTTTTCTGTGATGTTGCTTATGTCTCTAAAGGAGAAAATACATACTGTTCTAGTGCTTTATGCTATTTTCGTGGGAACAGCAAAAGTGAATTGTATTGGTGTATTGTTTTGTTTGAATTTGAGTTAAATGCTGGTATCTTGAAATGAATAAAATATAGGTATATCATTGAGACGCGATTGAGAGTGAATGTGCGATTTTTATAAGTCGTGTCAACTACACTTCCTGTATCAGACAAATAATAAATAAATAAATACACCCAACAGTCACATACATATTTCTGACCCCACACTAGGATACAAGTCCTGTGTCGTGGGAATCAGAAACTACGACAGACTTTTCGGTCTCACAAACTCCCAGACCCGAAACAAATATTTGTGGATCACACAAACATTTGTCTCGGTGCGGGGATCGAACCCGCGGCCTCTCGTTTCGCAAGCTGGTATCTAGCCAACTGCGCCACGGGGCTGTCAAATGATTACATTAATGACGTATTTTTTCGTATTGGTACTGAAATCGAATCTGATTTCCTAGTTTATATATATATAACTATACATAAATATACTCAAAGGTAAGGAGAGAAAAAGTATGAGGTCTATTTCTCCACCCACGTTTTGAAATACCCGATCCGAACTCCGAAGTTCATGTACACTTTCAAAAATATGCTTGGAGTACGGTAATAAACTTGATCTTGTTACGTGGGATTTGAAATACGGCTCTCAAAGTGTAGGTGTAGATATAATATACCTCTGTCTATGCTTTCAAGTAGGCGTGAAATATACATGTGTATTTTTGTTTCCCTTTAAGTATTAATTACGGGCAGCCTCAGCAGTGCAGTTGACGACACCGGCTTATGTGACGAGAGGTCGCGAGTATGATTCTCGCACTGAGACATTTATAGACTTGTTGTTTGAGAGAACGAAGTCTCTCGTAGTTTCTGATACCCTCGAAGTATTATACTTGTGCCTTAGTATTAGGTCAGAAGTCAGTTAGGTGTATTTATTACGAGACGGCCGAGACAATAACGTCTCGGAGGCGCACCGGGCGGCTGCGGCATTACGGTGGGCGCTTCTCGCTCACGTACCGTGGTCGCCCCACTCGGTGCGGAGATGGCCACCGGGGGTTTTGGTCGGTATGCCGGTTTAGGGAATTTTGTTAGGGACCCAGCCCGGCACTAACACCTGCGCGGACATGACATCGCCGCGCGCCGGGCTGGAAGACCGGTGACCCCGACATACGCTTCTCGCCCCCGCCCCCTCCCCCGGGGCTGGCGGGAAGTAGAGCCATAAACAGCTTTCCCCTCGAGAACAAAAAAAAAAAAATGTATTTATTAGACAATATCGCACCCATATCGTTTTAAAATCGTGGAACAAGACGCTAGACGTTTGAAGCTCTATTTGCAAGGCTCGATGGCAAAGAATACGCGGCCTGATTGGCTCCACTACGCCGTTACGGAGGTAACAGCCGATCCGCCGTAATCAGTGAGTGCGTTTTGTTTGCCTTTCTACATCTCGATACGGTTCACTTGTGACGGTGTATTGAATATCCATTTTTCTTTTATTCCTCTTTCAATTTGAATGAGGTCTTTCTCTGGATGTAAGGTTAATCACTAGCTTTTCCTCGCTCACGGCTTACTTACGTTTGAGTAGTTTTTAATAAAGATTTCTTAAGGTATCGGCACAGTTTCCTGGTTCAAAAAAATATTCCTTTCTGTAACATACCTAATGTAAATTTCAATGATAATTATTTAGTTTTGTTAAGTATTAACATTTAAATTTGTGAACATTTAAGTTCAAGTCGATTAACACATTTTTATACTGCATTATAGATGGTGGAATGTAGCGGATAATGCAAACAAAACCAAATACTGGTACAATTTTGAAAAGGGGTAGAAAGGGAGTCAAACTGAACACACAGCTGTAACCATTTATCAAGCAAACACGCTACATTAAATCATATAACTCTAAACGAGGAAACATTGAAACCATAATTCGCAACGCAAACACCAAACTTAGGTTTCAAACGTAAAATACGCCATAACAGAGCCGGCGCACGTATTTACACTGAACGAAACAACTAAAATGTTTTCGCAAAATCCGAGCCGCGCGCCTGAAACAATATTTTGTTTTCATCTCAAACGGTACGTGGATGCGTGAATTAGTCAAATAAATAGTGAGTGCGCTCGTCTTACGAAACCCCGGGTTGAGGGTGGGACGTTTGTACTCTTGCCTAAAGGACATTTGTCGCCAAGAGGAAATTTTGATCACATATTTCTTTCTTGTATGGGTATGCCGAGATGCTTCTTTGTATCAACAATAATTACATACATACATACATAAACTCACGCCTGTATTCCCCGAAGGGGTGGCCAGAGGTGCATTAATGCACCCACTTTTCGCCAGGTATGTATAAGTCCCACGTAATAGGGGGCGAGCCTATTGCCGTTTTTCGGGCACAATTCCAGACTCCGTGCTGCTATTGAAAATTTTCTAATAGAAAAACTCAATAATACTTTGCCTGACCCGGGAATCGAACCCAGGACCCCTAGATCGCACGGCACATAATTGTGCCGCGAGACCACGAGGAACAATAATTATGTAATTAATAGGGTGAGAGCTTATTTACATACAAACATACATAACCTCACGCCTGTATTCCCTGAAGGGTAAGGCAGAGGTGCATTTCTGCACCAACATTTCGCCAGGTTATTAGTCCCAGGTATGAGGGACCGAGCCTATTGCCGTTTTACGGGCACATTTCCAGACTCCGTGCACAAGTATGTTCCGTGCGATCTAGAGGTCCTGGGTTCGATTCGTATCATTGCTATATATTACAATACATGCTATCAAAGGCAGGTATATTATATTTTTTCACTTTTTTTTTTATTTATTCTTTATTGTACACCATATACCTAATAAGAAAACAACATAGCAACTCAACTCTAAATAAGGTAGTGTCACAAATGGCGGCCTTGTTGCTGTCGGCGATCTCTTCCAGGCAACCGTTAGATGGACTGGAAAGATTCGAAGCATAGAGTGGGTGGTCACAACTTACGTAAATGCTTGAAATTAAAAAAAAAATGATGTACGCAAAATGTTTAAAGATAGATAACATTAATAAATACAAATATATGTATTAGTAAGTACCTACTATATTATACTAATTCAGTAAATATAAACATACATATGAGATATACATATAATATGATATGTGTATATAATAATATTAATCATCAATCACAACACAACTTTAGTTATGATAAAGAAACCTTTTTACAAAGAATCAGAGGAAACAAAAATATTAATGTTTTGTTCTGATGTCTGTACGAGTATGTTAAAGGTAGCCACACAAACACCTAAGGTAACGCCTGCCTTTTCTTGAAGAAGGCAAAGGTGTACTCCAACACTCCATTCTATCGTTCTAGAAAGCAAGTTAGTATTTTTATAGTATCTACTTTTCCAAAGTACATACTGCTGCTAAGAATTTTGGAATGAAAAATCAAAATCATTTTTCCTGACCCTGAATCAAATCTAGGACCTCACTATCATACGCCACTTATTCCTAGCTAACGCGACAGTCATGTAAAAATGATGATTTATCTACCAATGAGCAATCCTTTAATTGATTACAATATCTCTATTAATCTGAATAGATTTGATGCTAAATACACCTAACTTTTGAACACCTGAACACCTGAAGTAGAGATGGCTTCGAGGTACGACGCACGGTCGAGAATCTCGGCGGTCTCAGGTTCAAATCCCAGCACACACCTCTGACTTTTAACGTTATGTGTGTACTCTTAATGAATCATTACTTACTTTACGGTTAACGAAAACATTGTGAGGGAACCTGCACACCTTATTTTTTTTTAGGAATTTCTTAAGTGTGTAGTCCGCCAACGCGCACTAGGCCAGCATAGTCGACTAAGGCTTAAACCCTCTCAGCTGCAGAGAAGGCTAATGATTACACCTAAAAAAAAAATATTTTTTTATTCTGGCACGGCAAAGTGACTCCACTGTGCCTGATGGTAAGCACAGTGGAGTCCAAAAAATTAATACCGACCAGCGAGAAACGATATGGTCACCCGCTGGTCGACTCAATCATGCCGGCCCGCAAAACTCCATCGATTTATCAGCTCAATAAACTATTGAACTTAATACGAGCTCCTTTGAGAATGGCATTTGTAGTATATGACGTGTAACACATAATACGGTCAGTAGTGAATGTCCGAAGATGCACTTAAGCAAATTGCCTTCCTATTAACTCCCAGTTTAATTACTACGCCCCAGTAAGGAAGCAAGCAGATTCCTATGTACTGGTGCTTGGGCTGTCTAGATTTAGTACGGTTTTGTTGTTATTAAAGTTAATTTGGTCTTATGGCATCATGATACGTAATAATGGTTTGATGCCCCAACAGAATGAAATATGTTTTTATTTAATCTTTACAAAAAAAAACATCATCAGCCCATATACGTCCCACTGCTGGGCACGGGCCTCCTCTACCATTGAGAGGGTTTAGGCCTTAATCCACCACGCTGGCCTAGTGCGGGTTGGCGGACTACACACCTAAGAAATTCCTAAGAACTTTTAGGTGTGTAGGTTTTATCACGATGTTTTCCTTCACCGTCAAAGTACGTGATAATTCATTGTGAATACACACATAACTTCGAAAAGTCAGAGGTGTGTGCCTGGGGTTTGAACCCGCGACCGTCGAGATTCTCGACCGCGTGCCTAAACCTCGAGGCAATCACGTCTTTTTTTTTTTAGTTATAGTTTATTATAATATACCCTATATTTATTTATTTATCTTATTAATTATTCTATTGTACACATGAACTACCCTCCCTTCTATCACTTGTTTATGTCCATCTTATGGTTGTCTCTAAAAGATCGCCTTGAGCGATAAGACCGCCAATTGTACTTCATTTATTTTGTATATTGTTTTGTTCATTATTTCTTAGTGTACAATAAAGAGTTTATAAATAAATAAATACCCTGGTCGAATATATTATAATATTTCTATTTAATTTAAAAAAAAATGCATATTGTTGCATCACAAATTAACCAAAGATTTAACCGACCTGAAAATCTAAACCTAAGCTCTTACGCTTCCAATATCCGTAGGCGTCCAAAAACATTACTTCTATAGAAACACAACAAACTAACTACATCATCATCAGCCCAAATACGTCCCACTGCTGGGCACGGGCCTCCTCTACAACTGAGAGGGTTTAAGCCTTAGTCCACCACGCTGGCCTAGTGCGGGTTGGCGGACTACACACCTAAGAAATTCCTAAGAACTTTTTAGGTGTGCAGGTTTTATCACGATGTTTTCCTTCACCGTTAAAGCAAGTGATAATTCATTGTGAATACACACATAACTTCGAAAAGTCAGAGGTGTGTGCCTGGGGTTTGAACCTGCGACCGTCGAAATTCTCGACCGCGCGCCTAAACCTCGAGGCCATCACTGCTTTACTCTTACTTACTTTTACTTCGCAAAAGTAACTAACTACATAGCGTCTTGATAATATTGACAATTGTAAACGACTATAGAAACTAGGCTACGTAATAAAGGTCGGCTTCCATTGACTATCACATGTTTATGTGCTTCTCCAAGATCGCTGGGCGTTTAAACTCGCAGTTTGAACGCTCAATGGGCAGGTCGTTCCAGCGCTCCTGCCGATAGACATCACTGAACGCAACTATAGATATGAATACACAGTAAATGTGTCGGTAGAAATGAAAGTACATACATACATACATAAACTCACGCCTGTATTCCCCGAAGGGGTAGGCAGAAGTGCATTTCTGCACTCACATTTCGCCACGTATGTATCAGTCCCACGTAATAGGGGGCGAGCCTATTTCCTCTCACTCCTGCTTTACAGGCTAACCTAAATAGGTTTTAGCGTACGAGATGCTAAATCATAAATTTACTTTCTCGTGGTCTCGCGGCACAAGTATGTGCCGTGCAATCTAGAGGTCCTAGGTTTGATTCCCGGGTCGCGAAAAGTGTTATTGGGTTTTTCCATTAGGAAATTCTCAGTAGCAGCACGGAGTCTGGAATTGTGCCCGAAAAACGGCAATAAGCTCGCCCCCTATTACGTGGGACTGATACATACCTGGTGAAATGTTGGTGCAGAAATGCACCTCTTATCCCATTATCATCAGTCATGACATCTTCCATTCTGATTATAATTACAAAAGATTACGCTACCAATACAAATAGTTGGGAGTTCACAAAAAAATACAATGATTATTTTGTAAGAGCCGGCGTGTATTGGTATTGGGCTTTAAACTGCGTTTGTACGTAAGTTAAATTTAAGCAATCATTATCTTTTTTTCTACTAATTTTATGTTATCCAAACATCGTAAATTTTGTAAAGATTTTTTTGTGCGCTCGTTTCTCGTCTTACGGCGGCCGTTCATGATACAATTTCAAACTTACCCTACCTCTTTCCAATCAACTACGTGCGAGTACCTTCACAAATATTGCACGGGAAGTGGGAAACGATAAATTCATAGCGAAGTGAAATAAAACCTTCGCTCGGCGCGATCCGCTGTCTGCGTTTTTGATATACGGGGCTACGTTTTAACGTTTTGCTATTTTTAACAGCACTTTTTTGCGCAAGATGTCAGATGGTGTGCTATTTGGAGTGCATGCTTTCGTGGTGCTTAAAGGCACTGTTGTTTTATTTATTTCCAAACAGATACGACTTAGGGGCCTTCAAGAAGAGAGCCTATATCTTCCTTAAAGGCCGGCAACACACCGATGATTCCTCTGGTATTATGGGTGTTCATGGGCGGTGTTGACCACTTAACATCAGGTGGCGCACTTGCTCGTTTGCCTCCTTTTTCAATAAAAAAAAAAAAAAAAAAAAAAAAAAAGTATTTGCAGTGCAGTTATGCATTTTGTTGCTAGAATTTTTGCGCGTATCGTTTTTGCTAATGGTCTGCAACTGTGGCCTCCAGAGAGACAATGTCTTCAGTAACAGGTTAATAGCCCAGACACTCTTTTATAAAGACATTTTGAATTTTAAATAATTAATGTATCTCATATTAACATTGAGGATATCCTCAAGATGCAAACGTAATGGAATTAGGTTTATTTTGCCAATTATATAATAGAGAAAGCCCAATCCAAGTATGTTTTTGCTAAAACCTTTACTAATAATTCAGCCTAATTACCCATTTAGGTTGCAAACCCATTTACCGCAATGATTGACGCCTCTCCTAACCACTTACCCGTAAGCCGAGGATAAACAACACTCAATTTCGAAGCATCATCTATTTATACGGAACCCTTCTAATAACCCCCCACAGCTTTCCGAACAAAACGATGGCACCTAATAAGAGCCCTTTATTAAGACACGCCCTTGAATAAATTATACTTCCTTGATATATGTGCCTTATATTTAGAATGTTAATATCGTTCAACTTATAATAGAAAATATTTATTGGTGTGGAATGTTCGTTTGTTCATAATTTACGTTGCTGCTATAAGATTTATATTCAAAAGCTACCAAATGTTGCTATTTGCTATTAGCCTGATTACTTCATCACAATCAACCCTTACATTCTTTTAATGTTTTGGTACAAACTTCCTCTGTGTTTGGAAAGAGATAGGTCTTAGTCCACTTCGCTGATTTAGTACAGACCAATCTTCGCCTTAAAAAGGCCTTGTTTATAATCTTAGATTTGGAGATTTTCAAGGGTTGTACTGCACAGTTTATGAGTGAAAGTTAATGGTGTACGCCTGGGATACAACGTACGACCTACGACCACTTATTAAGTGTAATGATAGACCGTGCGAACAATCTTTAAGATGTTACATATTACAAATCAAGTGTAAGAGGAGCTTTAAAACGTACATTTTTAGAAAGAATTGTTACAATAAACGACGTGACTCAATTTAGAATTATAGCACGTAAAATTACAAAACCAAGGATAGGCAACCACTTTCCTAAGTCATTATTTAGCTCAAAATAATTTTGTGATTGCGTTTTTTTGATGCAATCTGGAACTCATCCTGAAGAGTTATACTTCTCAATCCTATCTGTCACCTTATTACTGGAAGTTATATTAAATACTAGCTGTGCCCGCGACTTTGTTCGCGCGGTAAATTTATTTTTAATTACATCAGCTACCTGCCAATAAAAGTCCCGTCACAATCGGTCCAGCCATTTCAGTGATTAGCCGGAACAAACAGACAGACAGACAAAATTTTTAAAAAATGTTATTTTGGTGTATGTTCCGTATATACATATATATTCATATATACATGTAGTAAAAAATGGTTATTTCAATATTACAAACAGACAATCAAATTTTATTTATATGTACGTAGCCTAAGTTACTCCTTATTACATCAGCTATCTGCCAGTGAAAGTCCCGTTAAAATCCGTCCACCCGTTTCAGAGATTAGCGGGAACAAACAGACAGACAAAAATTGTAAAAAAGTGTGTGTGTGTACTTATGTACACGCGTTAGAAGTTATACTTCATAGATAAATATATATTTTCTTAAATCATATAATAATATATTATAAAATAATATTTTAATAACTTCATGGTGTCGGTTTTTCATGACAGTGTGCGCGCGCATCGTAATAACTTCAAAAAAACTACTACTGTCACTATTCTACATTCTTAAAATTTAAAACAAACTTTTTCTGAATAACTTTTTGGTGTCGGTGTGCGCGCGCATCGTAAAAAATCACTCTCATCATTTTTCCCTAACGCGCCAAAAGAAGTATAACTTTAAAAACGTTATTTTGGTATATGTACCGTGTATACATCCATATACATTTATTAAAAAGCGGTTATTTCAATATCACAAACAGACACTCCAATTTTATTTATTTGTATAGATACATATTATGGATCGTTTTAAACATTAAATCCAAGCAAATCCACACGATATAGGTATACCAAGACGACGCTCGCAGGACGCCAGCAAGATAACCGGGGTTAAGTAAGTGCTTAACTTGACACTTAATTTTACATGTGAATTACCCCCGTCGCTTTCTGAACTGGCTAATGTCATGTTCAGTTAAGTAATTGAGGAATTAATATTTAATGCTTTAATGTAGAGGACATTTTCTTATATTTGAATTCGTACTGTCACACAATGGTGCTAGTTTAGCTAGATTTTCATGTATATTTTCGCCTGTATCCCTAAGGAGGTAAGCAGAAACCCGCTGTAATTTTATACTACGCAATCAAGAAGAGATAATCATTTGGATTTATTATCATAATTTATATTTGTGTAATTGTGAATCTGTTTATAATAAAGCTACTCATGACGTTTCAATCCAATTTCCTCTTAATTATGAATGATTTTTGTAGTTCAAGATTATGTGACTTAGTTGGTGTTGCCTCGTTAGTCACGCCTTAAATGTCCCAAAGGAATAATGATATGTTTTTAAACCGACGATTCGCCGGATATATTGAATTCAACCTTAGTTACGAAAAAGTTTATAACTTTTTGACAGCCCCGTGGCGCAGTTGGCTAGACACCAGCTTGCGAAACGAGAGGCTGCGGGTTCGATCCCCGCACCGAGACAAATGTTTGTGTGATCCACAAATATTTGTTTCGGGTCTGGGTGTTTGTGAGACCGAAAAGTCTCTCGTAGTTTCTGATACCCACGACACAAGACTTGTATCTTAGTGTGGGGTCAGAACTATGTATGTGACTGATGGGTGTATTTATTTTTTTATTGGGCACATTTATAACATAAATACATACATATATAACCTCACCCCTGTATTCCCCAAATGGGTAGGCAGAGGTGCATTTCTGCACTCACATTTTGCCAGGTATGTATCAGTCCCACGTAATAGGGGTCGAGCCTATTGCCGATTTTTGTGTACATATCGACTCGAGACTCCGTGCTGTTTTTTTGAGTATTTCCTGATGTAAAAATCCAATAACACTTTTTCCGACACTAAAATCAATTCCAGGATCTCAATATCGCACAGTTCATATTTGTACAGCCAGACCACGAGGCAGTCACATGTTTAAACTTGTCATGTTTACCACGGGATCAATGAGGCTCTGTATTTTTATATTGACTTCTTTTAATTCAGAACTCAGATCTTTTTGTTCAGATACCGATACCGATGTACCTTCTCCCACATTAAGTCCAAGTCTATTGCGCCTCTTAAATTCCCTAATCATCCTCATCCTCAGCCCAAATACGTCCCACTGCTGGGCACGGGCCTCCTCTACAATTGAGAGGGTTTAGGCCTTAGTCCGCCACGCTGGCCTAGTTGGGAAATTCCCTAATAAGGCTGTAGAAATGCACTACTGAATTTGAGAGTCAGATAAAGCTTGCTTTTCAGTCGATATCACGCTAAATGAGCTATCAATACATTCCAGCTTCATGGATTTATTAATCCCAAATTGTACACCGAATATACTGGTTAAATTTTCAGGCTATTTGCGCCTCTAAGCCTGCATTGAGTCATTGTTGTTAGAATTTAGAAGCAAGAGTGCAAAGTTGAATGGATATTTGTGTTCAATCAAATAGCCATGTAAAATAAGGTATGTACATGAAATTAACCCAGCGCCATTAAATAACTTATCATACTCGCCTATAGAATCTATTGGAATATTAAACATTTTTGGACCGTCGCCAAAAATATGAAAGTTTTAACCTAGCCCCCAGTCTTGTCTAAGGCCATCATCAGGTGCTTAACGGTACAAGAAACGGCTTTAGATTAATGTATTTTATAAAAACTTAGTATAGCTTTTAAGTAACGGAATATGTTTAGCTAAACACATTCAAGTAGTGATGGCCTCGACGTTTAGGCGCGCGGTCGAGAATTTCGGCGGTCGCAGGTTCAAACCCCAGGCACACACCTCTGACTTGTCGAAGTTATGTGTGTATTCACAATGAATTATCACTTGCTTTAACGGTGAAAGAAAAATCGTGATAAAACCTGCACACCTAAAAAGTTCTTAGGAATTTCTTAGGTGTGTAGTCCGCCAACCCGCACTAGGCCAGCGTGGTGGACTAAGGCCTAAACCCTCTCAGTTGTAGAGGTGGCCCGTGCCCAGAAGTGGGACGTATTTGGGCTGATGATGATTCAAGTAGTGATGGCCTCGAAGTTTAATTTCGGCGGTCGCGGGCTTAAGCCGCAGGCACACACCTCTGACATTACCAAGTTATGTGTGTATTCACAATGAATATTATCAAGTACATTAACGGTGAAGGAAAACATCGTAAGGCAACCTGCACACCTAAAAAGTTCTTAGGTAATTCTTAGGTGTATAGTCCATCAACCGGCACTGGGCCAGTATGATGAACTAAAGCCTATAGGCTAGATACCCGAAGCAAGCTATCGTATGCTAAGGGTAAAACTCATAATACCAAACAAATGATGACTCACATAATTCACACCTTACGTTAACATACAAGTCTTATATTGTGTGTCAGTAATCCTTACTTATATCCTTACTAATATTATAAATGCGATTGTAACTCTGTCTGTCTGTCTGTCTGTCTGTCTGTCTGTCTGTCTGTCTCGCTTTCCTGCTAAAACTACTGAACCGATTTAAATGAAATTTGGTACACAGATAGGTTGGAGCCTGGGAAAAAACATAGGATACTTTTTATCCCGGAAAATGTAGTATTCCCGTGGGAATGGGAATAAGTAGCTCTGTCAATATTCTGCTTTTACGCCTAAACCATTTGACCGATATGAATGAATTCTTTTACAGACATAAATGTGATCCTATAAAGTGACATAAAATACATTTTATCCCGGGAATATGTAGGGTTCCCGAGGGATGAGCATATAATGTAATGCGAAAGTAACTGCCTGTGTTATGCTTTCTCGCCTAAATCATTTGACCGATTTCGATGATTTTTAGTATGGGAGTAGATGGAACTCACCAAAGCAACATAGGATACTTTTTATCCCGGAAAATGTAGTATTCCCGTGGGAATGGGTATAAGTAGCTCTGTCAATATTCTGCTTTTACGCCTAAACCGTTTGACCGACGTGAATGAATTTTGGTATGGATATAAATGGAACCCTATGAAGTAACATAGACTATATTTTATCCCGGGAGTATGTAGGGTTCCCGTGGGATGCGCATATATTGTAATGCGAATGTAACGCTGCCTGTGTTATACTTTCTGGCCTAAACCATTGGACTGATTTAGATGATTTTTAATATGGGGCTAGATAGGACCCACCGACGCAACATAGGATATTTTTATCCCGGAAAATGTAGTATTCCCGTGGGAATGGGCTTTCACGCCTATACTATTCACCCGATTTATATGATTTTTGGTTTGAATACAAATGGGACACTATAAAGTAACATAAGCTACATTTTATCCCGGGAATATGTAGGGTTCCCGTGGGATAAGCATATATTGAAATGCGAATGTAACGCTGCCTGTGTTATACTTTCTGGCCTAAACCATTTGACTGATTTAGATGATTTTTAATATGGGGCTAGATAGGACCCACCGACGCAACATAGGATATTTTTTATCCCGGAAAATGTAGTATTCCCGTGGGAATGGGCTTTCACGCCTATACTATTCACCCGATTTATATGATTTTTGGTTTGAATACAAATGGGACACTATAAAGTAACATAACCTACATTTTATCCCGGGAATATGTAGGGTTCCCGTGGGATGAGCATATATTGTAATGCGAAAGTAACACTGCCTGTGTTATGCTTTCACGCCTAAACCATTTGTCCGATTTGAATGAATTTTGGTATGGACATAAATGAGACCTTTAAGGGACATAGGCTATTTTTTTAAATAATTCAATAAGTGCCATTTCGGGCACTAAGAAGACGATAGGTGGCATTAGACCATTTAAGATTCTAAGGATTCATTAAGTTACGTTGAATATAGTTAAGTGCGGTTAAGTGTCATAAGGTGGTCTTAAGTTTACTTAGGTGACGTTAAACGCACTTAGGTTACTTACTTGCCATTATTAGATTGGTATTGCTACTGGGTGGTTTTAAGTTCTCTTATGTGATATGTGATTTTGAAGAGCTTACCCATAAGTAACTTTAAGGAAGATTATGTGCGGTTATGTACAATCAATTGTGCCCGAAAAACGGCAATAGGCTCGCCCCCTATTACGTGGGACTGATACATACCTGGCGAAATGTGGGTGCAGAAATGCACCTCTGCCTACCCCTTCGGGGAATACAGGCGTGAGTTTATGTATGTATGTACAAATAAGTGACGATAAGTTTTATTGGTATATGTTAAGTGACGTTAGGTGCTATTAGTGGATGGTGAGTGACGTCAGGTACCATTATCGGATGAATCAGATTCCATTAGTCGAATCCATAAGGCTACAAGTGCCGTTATTGGAAATCACGCGACGACAGGTGCCATAATTGGCACTTATGGCAATTTTAGAAGAATTTTAGTGGAACTTAAGGAATAGAAGAGCTATTTTTCCGTTTTATGAATTTAGGTGCCATTTTTGGAACTGAAATTGCGAAAGGCACCATTATTTGAAGTCAGTATCCTGGATGACTTAAATTCACGTTAAATGCCATTTAGCACTGTGGAGTGGTGGTGACTGGTACCGGTACAGTAAAATGTTATCATGTGCATTTTTATGGGGCTCAGTGTCATTATGCGATGTTAAGTACCATTATACGCACCTAGATGACATTAGATACATTTTCGGGATAAATTTATGAGACGATCTGAGGTTATGAAAAATGTCATAATGTCACTTGAGACGATTCTCAAAGATAGAAATGACCTCCGGTGGTGAACTACTGCAACAATTAGCGTAATTTTTTATTTATAGATTCACTTAGTTAGTTTCTGCACCCAACCCTGAAGTCTACGCAGACGGAGTCGCGGGCAAAAGCTAGTAATATTATAAATGCGATTGTAACTCTGTCTGTCTGTCTCGCTTTCCTGCTAAAACTACTGAACCGATTTAAATGAAATTTGGTACACAGATAGCTTGGAGCCTGAGACAGAACATAGGCTACTTTTATTGCGGAAAAGGGGTTTTAAGGGGTTGAAAGGGGGGATGAAAGGTTGTATGGAAGTATTGTCATTTTTAAAGCTAGAAACTTGAAACTTATTTTTTAGGCTGTTTATTAGATATAAATAAATACGACATTCAAAGTTTGTAAAAAAATACCTTTAAGGGAGTAAAATAAAAGTAGGGGATGAAAGTTTGTTTGGAAATTCGTCATTTTTGAAGCTGGATGATGAAACTTTTTTATATGGCTATTATTACATCATCCTTACTAATATTATAAATGCGAAAGTAATATGTTATAAATGAGAAAATAACTATACCTATGTCTGTTACGCTTTCACGCCTTAATCATTTGACCGATGTGAACGATTTTTGGTATGGACATAAATGGGACTCTGTGGAATAAAATAGACTACAACTTATTTTCTTTCTGAACCCAACCCTGTACGTGGACGGAGTCGCGGGCAAAAGCTAGTTATGAGATATTTTTCGTTTTAGTATATTTCCAAGGTCGAAGCAATTTTAAACAATTTGTAATAAGTTAGGTTATCACAAATTTGGCATATTGCAGTGTGGGTACAATACAACATTATATACATATGTACATATATGTTATTTATTTGTCCTGATGTGAAATAGATTTAACGCGAAACGCCTTATTTTACATATTTCCTCATCTTTCCTAATTGGAAATTTACTGCTGTTCAAAAGTTATAAATTTGTTTGTGTACTATATTGATTATACGGATATCTAGTCAACAGCAACAGATAATAGTCACGCGAAAATTATCATCAAACTCATATAACTTTGAAGCAATATTTTAATGATAATTTATGCATTAATGTAAAGTATAAAATTTATATTTTACTGTCAAAGCTTCAAGACATAAAACACGAGCAAACATTTTATGTCAAGGTCGTAGACAGTTGAGCATTAAATATTCACACAAAAAATATAACAAAGGGGACAAAAACAGTTCTAACGATATCATCACAAGTAAAAATAAGATCAAAGTCGAGTTAAATTCAAATGTTTGTAGAACAAAAATCTCACTGCAGCCTCCCAGAGGAACCACACGATCTCGAATCTCGCAAAGAAAGCAAAACTCCTAAAAGATAAGACACAATAATCTGACCAAAAATCTTAATTAACTCAAATCCCAAGAAGATATAATCTCATTATAATTTTAAGAATAAGGATCGCCAGTCAAATTAGGGGAGGCAGAGGGAAAAAGTTTCGTCATTAAATAATTTGAGAGGCTAAGGGTGGGAAGGCTGCTGAACACAATCTTATTCATGCAACGAAGAAACACGGAAGCCAAAGTAGTGTCAGTCTTATTGCTATTAATTTAAGAGCTACAGAAATTTTTTGTTGATGGCAAAACGTAAGCTGGGACTGTTCATTAAACTAGCAAATTAAAAGCTAACGAACTATGCACGTGGTGGAAAGAAAGTGGTTGGAAACAGGCTGCTTGTGGCGTGAACTTAATTATTGAACTTTATTTGTACAAAAACAGTAAATTACTAAGTTTCCCAGATCACCAAAGGAAATAATGAGAAAAGGTTGAATGAGAACAAGTAGTTTAATTAAAACGGCGAGTCTAGTGATCTTATTGGATCAAAGCTTAGAAGAATAGAGAAAAAAGACAATTGTCATTACCCTCTACGTTTCAGTGCTTTGGTCATTGACTTAACGCCGTAATATAAAGTAATACATTTATTATTTATATGTATGTTGTGTTCCGTGAGAGCAATGTAATGCAAGCGCGTTGTGCGTAATAAAGGCTTTATTACGTACCTTACCTTTTTTTTTTTTGTTCTTTTTTTTATAATATTTATTCACTTTTCACCAATGTAAAAAAAAATATTGTCTTTTTTTTAAATAAAAAAATAATTTCAGAGTAATTAAATTTATTACAAACATATTTTTTCGGCTAAGTAGACCCTACTTACCCATTCGAAGAAATACACCTCTGTGAATGACTTTGGCCATGTCTCATAACCTTTGTACTTAATAGCTAGAGGCTTTACCATTGGCGTTTAGCAGACACACGTGAAGACTGTAAATCTAAAAAGTACGGAATAATCAAAGTACCTCCTTTTAATGATAGCTTATATAATTATGTCGTATAAGTATACTGATGACGAATAAATATTTTTCACAAATCTTTTCTCATTTGGGATCAAACTAGTATCTAGTTTAGTAGTATCGTTGTAAAACAAAGATTTAAGACTGAAATGCTGCATAAAAATACATAATATTATTAAAAACACTTTGCATTTTAACTGAGAGAACTGTCATTTAAAATCAACTCAGATGAAAGAATTCGTCGTTCGCCAATCCCATTAAAATGAAAAGTTTGGTACAAATTTAAAAAAATCTTCAATATTACATTAAACCAGTCACAAAGACTTGAAATCTATCTTGTCGCAACGATGATAAGATTATTGAGAGCTATTCAAGTTTGCTGCCCTTTTAAGTAATACAATTCACCCTTTGAGGGCTAAAACTTTAAGGTTGAGGTCTTGAGAGTCAATGATGGGTATTAGTTTGAGTAGATTGGACTGTAGAGTCCTCTCAATAGGATTCATTAATTGTTTTGTATAAAACTTAGAACTCAATGAAAGACATGATTATTGCGATAGATTAAATAATAAAATCTAAATCTAATTATAGTATATGTCGAGGAGGAGGGGCTTTTAAATGTTTTTAAAATATGTGACGTCACCATTGGCGACGTCACAATTGTTGGATTCATCATTATTACTCATATTTTGGTTTTCCTTAGGAAAACTTCACAACTAACGAGGCAGATAGAACAGTATTGTTGAGAATAGCAGTGACATCATTATTATTGGAAGATTCATTTTGAGAAGTGATTTAAACAATCAACTTCAATCAAAATTATTTTTTAATTTCCCAATAAATCAGATGTTTGCTATCCGCCCGTAGGCGGACGAATGCCTGCTCTGCTGCAGCGGGTGGCTTTTTATAGACACTGTAGTAGGGCGATCGACACTGTAGTAGGGCGATCGCTTGTGAGTCATCCTTGTTTATGCAAGACAAGAACACGTGGAGTGATGACATAGCTCTTAGTATATGGTTTTGCGCCGTTATATATATTTCTACACGCACAACAGAAATTCTGTTCTAATATATTTCTTTTCGGTTTAACACCTACAGCCAAAAATAAGTATGTGGTCATTACGTACATTCCTGCGTTGGTTCCGCGGAATAAATGTGATGTATTTGATAGAGCGATCCCTATTTTTTTCTTTTGTAAGTGAGAGTGCTGCTAACACGTTGTTTGTAAAAAAAAGGTTCGTATTACCTTGATTCAGTGATGGCCTCGAGGTTTAGGCGCGCGGTCGAGAATTTCGGCGGTCGCAGGTTCAAACCCCAGGCACACACCTCTGACTTTTCGAAGTTATGTGTGTATTCACAATGAATCATCACTTGCTTTAACGGTGAAGGAAAACATCGTGATAAAACCTGCACACCTAAAATTTCTTAGGAATTTCTTAGGTGTGTAGTCCGCCAACCCGCACTAGGCCAGCGTGGTGGACTAAGGCCTAAACCCTCTTAGTTGTAGAGGAGGCCCGTGCCCAGCAGTGGGACGTATATGGGCTGATGATGATTACCTTGATTAAAGTAATACACATCGTCGTTATTGTTCAGCGATTCTCGCTTGAAAGACGACTTCAGATAACCCACAAATACTTATAACTTAAGACTAGCCCAGTTCCTCCCAAGTGCAATATTGAAACTCTTGTTAAACGTACGTCCATTAAAAAGAAAGGAAACAAAGAGTATATGTTTTTTCCCAGATTACTAATCTAGTTTATATTAAAATTAATACAAAAATTACACTTAAAATTTATTAACGAAGCCCTAACATTACTGTAAACGCCTAATTAAGTATAAACCTAGCTAAAATACAACACCAGAAGCAAATTGGCAAAAACGAAGACACGAGAAACATAAAGAATTCTGTTTCAAATCAGAAAGCATTGTACATTGCTTTAATTAACGTACGTGCCTCTAAAACTGTTGACAAAAACGCGTTATTAAAATTGCTATATGAAATTTTAACACAAGCCACGTCGCCGGCAGACAGTGTTTGCCCAGCAAACTCCGGAATAATTAACAATTAGGTAATTTCTGCCGGGCCTCTGTTCAAAGTAATCAAAGGTTAGTTGTCGTGCGCACGCCTCGCGCCCGGCCGACATTCCTTTGCCTTTTTTTTCAACAAAGGTTTTGTTAACACAACCTTTGATAAAGAGGTGCTTAGACTCCTTTAAGTAAGTAAGACAGTCAATAAAACAACCATATTAATAGTCTAGTCATTGAAAATATTTTTTATACTTTAATTTCAGCATACACCGAATGGTGAATGGTGAAACAAACCATCTCAAGATATTTTTGTTGATGGTTTTGTATGTGATGGTTTAGGCAGAAGTGGCACTTCGTTGTGTTTCAAGTTTCACGTAATATGAGGCGGAGCTACTGTCGTTTTTCAGGCACATTTTCAGACTTCTTGCAACAATTGAGAATCTCCTAATGGACAAACCCAATAACACTGTGTTACACAATCTGTGTCCTCAACATCTAAGCCCTTTACAGTATGATAGCCCTATACAGCGTCTAAACTTTCATCATAATCTTGACCTTTATTTTCTGTGTTTGTAAAATACAGGAATTTTCGAGGAGTTTCGAAACACAAATCTTCCCCCCCCAAAATTAAGTCCTCGGCAAACTAACACAAACCAAGAGCAAACCCTCGCAGCATCTTATCTGTATTATCAGAAATCTGTCTGTTTGCACAACGGAGGCTGTGCGTAAACAGATCGGCACCAAGTTTAAGACAAACAAACAAACCTATGGAAATTAAGCTACTGATATATTTTAGTGTTATACTGAGTACAACAGAGCCTATCGTTTGTTTGAGCTGGCACTGAAGCGAAAGTATCGATCTTCGTAAAAAGAATAATATTTGTTTGTATTTGACTGCCTCGTGGTCGCGCGGTACAAGTATGTGCCGTGCGATCTAGAGGCCCTGGGTTCGATTCCCGGGTCGGGCAAAGTGTTATTGGGTTTTTCCATTAGGAAATTCTCAGTAACAGCACGGAGTCTGGAAATATGCCAGAAAAACGGCAATAGGCTCGCCCCCTATTACGTGGGACTGATACATACCTGGCGAACCTACCTACCCCTTCGGGGAATACAGGCGTGAGTTTATGTATGTATGTATGTATTTTTTTGGTCTTCTTGAGATTTGAAAGTCAAAGTCAAAATCATCTTTATTCAAATAGACTTTTACAAGTTTGTTTTGATCGTCAATATTAAACTTTTTTTTAAAACTATTGCCGCTTCGAAACCTGTTATCGCTGTGGAGAAGACACGGCAAGAAACTCCCTCAGCAACACGAAATGTCATCTTGAAACTAAAGTGTTTGTGAGACCAAATCTTTCATTTATTGTTGTCTTTTTTACTTAGAGCACTCGCCTTCTATCGTTTAAGGACTGGACTATACGTGACTCTAGAATAATTGACATACATACATAAACTCACGCCTGTATTCCCCGAAGGGGTAGGCATAGGTGCATTTCTGCACCAACATTTCGCCAAGTATGTATCAGTCCCACGTAATAGGGGGTGAGCCTATTGCCGTTTTTCAGGCACATTCCCAGACTCCGTGCTGTTACCGAGAATGTCCTAATGGAAAAACTCAATAACACTTTGCCCGACCCGGGAATCGAACCCAGGACCACGGCACATACATGTACCGCGAGACCACGAGGCAGTTATTTGATTATGTTAAATATTTGTTTTCAATCGAACTTGCAGAGTAATAGCTTAGAATTGCCATTACATCCCTTCCCTTTTATCATACATACTTTATGTAATCGTAAAAGCTTAAGGGCTACCTCGTAGCACATATAAGAGGCACAATTGAGAGGCTTCTGACAAGCAAATAACATAACTGGCACCTGCCAGTTTCCACACCTGTAGAAACACACGCTAGTTTAGTCTTTAGTAGCTCCTTGTTAGCTCTTCAACAGATATTCATCATCATCAGCCCCCATTGACAGCCCCGTGGCGCAGTAGGCTAGATACCAGCTTGCGAAACGAGAGGCCGCGGGTTCGATCCCCGCACCGAGACAAATGTTTGTGTGATCCACAAGTATTTGTTTCGGGTCTGGGTGTTTGTGAGACCGAAAAGTCTCTCGTAGTTTCTGATACCCACGACACAAGACTAGTATCTTAGTGTGGGGTCAGAACTATGTATGTGACTGTTGGGTGTATTTATTTATTTATTATTATTTATTATTTATTTATCATCAGTCCATATACGTCCCACTTCTGGGCACGGGCCTCCTCTACAACGGAGAGGGTTTAGGCCTTAGTCCACCACGCTGGCCTAGTGCGGGTTAGCGGACTACACAACTAAGAAATTCCTAAAAACTTTTAGGTGTGCAGGTTTCATCACGATGTTTTCCTTCACCGTTAAAGTACGTGATAATTCTTTGCGAATACACACATGACTTCGAAAAGTCAGATGTGTGTGCCTGGGGGTTTGAACCCGCGACCGTCGATATTCTCGACCGCGTGGCTGAACCTCGAGGCCATCATGACTTAAAGATATAAATCCTTACAGAAATCCGAGCCGTAAGAAGAAGAAATAAGATTAAAAAATCTTTAAGTTCTCATTACTTCAATTACAGGTCCTCTGAATCCGCTTGGATTGTAGGAAAGCAAAAACTCCTCGTTGAATTTTATCTAGCCTTAATTATATTCCACGTGTATATTCAGCTTATGTTGACTTTTGTTCTGGTTAGCGTATTTAAACGGCGGAGAATTTGATTGCTTCTATTATAGAATGGAATTTTAATTCTGTTTGAAGACCGCGTTATGGAAAGCAGTAGCGATGTTTTTGCTTGAAATTATTCCAATGAGATTTTATGAAATGTAATATTAACTTATGGTATTAAAAAGATGATTGCGTAGTTGCTAAAATAGTGTCATATCAAATGTGGGTATAAATTAAATTCACCAAGAATTTACAAAGACACTAGTGAATTTGTAGGAAGATATAATTAATTAACTGCCTCTTGGTCTCGCAGCACAATTATGTGTCGTGCGATCTAGAGGTCCTGGGTTCGATTCCCGGGTCGGGCAAAACGTTATTGGGTTTTCCCATTAGGAAATTATCAGTAGCAGCACGGAGTCTGGATATGTGCCCAAAAAACGGCAATAGGCTCGCCCCCTATTACGTGGGACTGCTACACACCTGGCAAAATGTAGGTGCAGAAATGCACCTGTCCTACCCCTTCGGGGAATACAGACGTGAGGTTATGCGTGTATTTATAATCAATTAAGTAGTATTTATGGTGAAGCAAATAACGGTAAGAAATCGGATTATAGCTTAAATGAAATTTTAAATTTTTATTTCATAATAAAGTGATAGAGATTTATTTATTTATAACACTTTTTGTACTCTTTCAAATAGTGGTAAATTAAAAAAGAAATATATAATACTAGAAAAGAGTGCCATTTGTACTCTTTGCCTTATCGCAAATGGCGATCTATTCCATATATTATATTGTTTCTTTTGAAACAATTTTTGCAATCCAATGATGATATACAAATAACAGTTAGATCAGAATCGGAGCAGTCTAATCATGTACTCACAAACTAAACTTGAGTATTTCATAAGAATAGAGCAATTAGTGAGGAAGAAAAGGCTATCTACAAGGGAGATAACAAACACATTCTAACATGTAAGGTCATTACTTTACTGTAGTTTGTCTATGTGATAGCTTAATTTCGTCATAAGTGCAATCGAAACGTCGTATCTATATTGCGTGAATTTCATTTCAATAAAGTGCAACTAATTGAGCAAAATTTCAAAACCCATCCAGCATATTCGCAAACTGAATCAGCTCGAAACTAATGCGCACGCAACCCGAAACTGTAACAGTGGCGCGCCATCATTCACAGCTGTTTAACTAATTATAGGAACAAAGCTGGCCGGACGGTGTCCGGGCGGTGTCCGGGAGCGTCCGGGATGATTTACGGGACGTCACGCCCGTCCGCGGTGGATACCGTCGCAATTACCAAACATGACGCCGCGCGACGCTTTATCCGCTCGCTAGTTCATATGACTCTTATGTGTAATTGCCTGTTCGTGCTTTTATGTTTTATACACTTGTCGGATGCAGGTGGCCCAGATGTGTTAAGAATAGCAGTGACATCATATTTATTGGAGGATTCATTTTGAGAAGTAATTTAAACAATCAACTTCATTCTTGTTTATGCAAGAGCGATGACATAGCTCGTCGTAGGTGGTTTTGAGTTAATACATTCAACTGATAATATTTATTTATTTATCACACTTTATTGTACACCACTACACTACATTTGTCGAGCCGTGGCTCCACTCCAGTACACGATTCCCCAATTTCTCTTGCCCCTAACAAATTCTGCAGCAAATCGAATTTATGAACACAAAAACATTTCCTCATCCATATTATTCCAGCGAGTGATCGTAATGAGGTACGTTTGATGAGCCGCCGGATATAATGCAATATTGAATATGGCCCGTCTCATTTGGAAACCCGATATTATTTGCCAATAAAGTTATTTCGATAGCGTTACGCGAGTGTCAATAATGAAGTTGTGGAATTGGGAATTTACTCTGAATATTTAAGGGACAATGATAAGTTGCCATTGATAAAGGCAACTTATCATTGTCAATTTGGTAATAATTTTGGTATAATATAATGGTTTTTCGGGCTCATTACAACACTACATGTACTACATTAGTAAAAGTACTAAGATTTTCCTAATGGAGAAACTCAATAACGCGCTGACCTGGGCTTGAACCAGGGACTTCAAGATCGCACTATACACACTTGTGCCGCGAGACCAGAATGAGAATGATGATGAAAGTTATGTCCTCCCGAATGGATACTACGGTCTGATAGTGACTACGGCAGTCACGTTCCGAGATCAGCATGTTGGAAATGCAATTTAGGAATAACTTTTGGGGGCGGTTGGATGTAGTATGTCCTACAATATATCACATTGCACATCCACTATATGTACGTAGTAATTTACCAGGCTTCAGCCTACATTAAGTTTTAGAAGCAGCACAGTTCCTAACCAATGGATAATCTCTATAAGATATAAAAATAAATAAATACACCCAACAGTCACATACATAGTTCTGACCCCACATTAAAATACGAGTCTTGTGTCGTGGGTATCAGAAACTATGAGAGACTTTTCGGTCTTACGAACACCCAGACCCGAAACAAATATTTGTGGATCACACAAACATTTGTCTCGGTGGCGGATCGAACCCGCGGCCTCTCGTTTCGCAAGCTGGTGTCTCGCCAACTGCGCCACGGACGCTGTCTAATGGATTAACCATCGGGAGCCAATGTGATTACTTGTCGTGCCGATAAAAGTCTGTAATTAATATTACCACTACTTTATTATATTAGGTCATACCTATACGTTTCATTCCTTGGGGATGAAAAAAAGTAATTCTCTTATGATTAATAGGAGAATCAAGATTTTTTTTCAGATAACTAAAGTATTAATTTAACGAATTATATTCTTCGTTCACAGGTACTTACCGGCAGATACACACAGAAAATTATCTGGTGAGTTTCAAGCTTAATTTACATACATACATAAACTCACGCCTGTATTCCCTGATGGGGTAGGCAGAGGTGCATTTCTACACCAAAGCTTAATTTAAAAAAATGATTTATTTTCGTATGACGATGTTATTAGTATATGAGGTCGGTATGATGATGAATGATCATCTCGACATTCTATTAGGGACTGCGGTATATAAACCTATTCAGTAGACCGATATAGGTATGATAGCAGAACGGACTTTCGCATTTTTAATCTTAAAATGAACGTCAAGTCGTTTCACCGTCTCGATGTAGCTAATGCACGGCCACAATTTCGCAGCAAAGTATTCCACAGACTTCCGAAGCCAAAAGAAGTTACACCAGATAGAAAATATCTCGGTACTGGATTATTGGCTCGCAGCGAATGCATTTTTAATCAGACCACTACTTAGATTGGCTTTTATTCAATAATTCAGCCTCGCCACCGACTCGGAGAAAATAAGATAGTGTCTAATAAACGAGAGACGACAGCGGCCGATGCTAAGGGAATTACAGAACTCTTAATGCTTCGTGGATTTGAACGCGTTGAATGTAATTTTGTAATGTTGAAATTCAATTTCTTTAAACTGCAGAGGCGAGAAATGGCCAGTGTTGATTATAGAATGGGAAGACTGATATAACTTGGTGGTACCATCGATATTATAGAGAAATGTGGTGACGTAATTAAAAAAATGGTATAGTCACCGCTTATGCCTTTTGGTTTCCCGAACCGAAATAGTTTTAAATTGACGATTTAAAAGAACTTGTAAAAGTCTATTTGAATAAAGATAATTTTGACTTTGAATACTTCACAGGCGTGACGTGTGTACGAGACGTATACTTTTTCTATAAAACCAATGCAGGCGCACGCTCAGCGCAGTCGATATACCTACTGCATTTCAGCAGAAAAAAAATTAGAACTGATAACTGATATTTAAACCCGAGACCGCCGAGATTTTCACACGACTGCACTGATGACGTAGCCAGTTTTCTTATGAATGACTCATGAACTTGTCAATGCAAACAAACCTACTAAAAAAGAATCACTTCTCTGATAGCACGGCTATCGTCCCCCGTGGAGACTTTCAACTGTTTGTATTGGGAACACGTTGCCTTCTCTAGAAAATCCTTTTAACTTGATTCGTGCATTGTGGTCCGCTGAGAATTATTGGGTTGTAAAATCCGTCAGAGAAGAAACAATTGCATTCAACAATTTAATTTTACGGAAAGTATATTTCTTGAGAAATGTTTTTCATATTGTTCTATTGTGAATAGATTTCGTTAGATGTGGATATCCGCTCGGTCAGATACGGAAATGAGCTGGCTTGAACTGGTTGGTATCAATTTCTCTAAGAAATTCACGTATAACAATACTGTTGTGTTTTTAGTAAGTAAGATTTTCAGAACCATTGTGTGCCACAACACCATAGTAGATATTATTTTTAGTCGGATGGTGATCAGCAAACATCAAATAAAACCATACATACATACCTAAACTCACGCCTGTATTCCCCGAAGGGGTAGGCAGAGGTGCATTTCTGCACCCACATTTCGCCAAGTATGTATCAGTCCCACGTAATAGGTGGCGAGCCTATTGCCGTTTTTCATTCCAGACTCCGTGCTGTTACCGAGAATTTCCTAATGGAAATACCCAATAACACTTTGCCCGACCCGGGAATCGAACCCAGGACCTCTAGATCGCACGGCACATACATGTACCGCGAGACCACGAGGCAGTCCCTAACAATCCGTATTAATATTGTACACAGGGTTAAACTGTTGGTGTAATATTTTTTTTGGAAGGACGTAACTCACACTCTAAAATACAATACAGTCGTAAAAATAGGTTACAAAAAATTCAATGTCAATTTATTTTAAGTTGCATACAAATTAACAACATGGAATTCTCTAAAAATCTAGTTGACGTATTTGAGCCAACAGTCACTCAAATACAAAAATTGAAACAAAACCTGCCTGGCAACCATACAGAATACGTTAGCTCCGTACTTAGCAACTCAACAGGTGAAAAAGTAGGCAAAAAACGGGCCGGCAAAAATTACCAAAAATATTCACGTATCCGGCGGATGATTCGCGGAAACGGCGGTGCGTCGCTCCCTCATTTCCTCCATTGTTGCCACCCAGGGACCGGTAGATGGCGTTGTAATGTAAATTTCAGGCCGCTCTAATTCTCCGGTTAAAACGACAAAAGTCGAGGTAATGGCCATTCACGTAACCGTGTAACACAAGTTTTGCAGTTTTAAAATGTCCTCTAGTTATCAGTAGGGAAATAGGTTAATGGGCTCCAGGGTCAGGCGCGCGGTCTGCAGCCGTGGAATTAAAACCAAGGTGACCCTTTGAATTTTGAAGGTATGTTTACACATGTTTTATATTTTTATATTGTAATGATTAGGGAATCATCGCGAGAAACCATTAAAGGGTAACACTCGTTGAGAAACAAGTACGTCTTCAACTTTTATATTTTTAACAAGTTTTATATTTTTAAATATTAATCCGTCTTGCAACTGACAATTCCAACGACTGAGCGCGAACTGCTCAGCGACACCATTTTTATACAGATCAATTGACGGTCTTATTTTTAAATATTATTACAAAGTCCAATAATCAATTTTTATTAATCAAGATTATATTCTCATTAAAGTTATTGACATTTTAATTATACTTATAATAAAATAATCATTATGCAATTTTACTATTACTACAATAATTTTTAGTAAAAAGTCTGTACGCATAAGCTTTTAATAATTTAAAAATATAATATTATAAGGTATAATAATGAAATACATTTATAATTACTAAATATTACTATTTATGCTAACACCATGCTCTGCTTTTTCTTTCTGTTTTTCTCGAGGATTTTTAGGCATGTACAATCGGCATCTACACCATTAGGACAGTGTGGCCGACTAATGACTAACATCTCTTAATAAAAGACAAAAATGCCTAGCAGCGAGAAAAATGAGCTTATATTATCAGAAAGGGAGACGGCATCTTCTGTACCACTGTCTACCATTGCCGCACTTACCGTGTTCTACCGTCTGTATCATGGTGAATGCTCTGAAGAATTGTTTAAGCTTGTCCCATCCTCTCCTTTCCTTACCAGAACCACGCGTGCTGGCATGCGAAGCCACAGCTTTGTGGTTACAACATCCGCGGCTCGAACCAAAAAGTTCGCCAACTCTTACCTTTGCCGCACCATCAAGCTGTGGAATAGTTTGCCAGCTCACGTGTTCCCTCCTTCCTATGATCCTGGATCCTTTAAGCGAAGCGTGAAGAAGCATTTGTGCAGGCCGGCATGATTGTGTCGACCAGCGGGTGACCATATCGTTTCTCGCTGGTCGGTAGTAATTTTTTGGACTCCACTGTGCTTACCATCAGGTACAGTGGAGTCACTTTGCTGTGCCAGAATTAAAAAAAAAAAAAAAAAAAAAAAAACGTAATTTATCATCGCTTAAATATGTTGGTTTTGCGAAGCATTTTCTTATTTAAAATACTCGGCAGATTGCGCAGAGTACTGGATATTACGCTTGCAATGCGAATTATGGCACTGTTTTTAAGTTTGTGAAAGCCATATAGTATTTGAATTCCTGTGACCTAATTTTTTGATCACAGTCTATGAAAATATTATGAGATTGTGCATCCAAGAATGAATGATATCCCGAAATGCTCATTAACTTTGAGCCACAAAAGTGCAGTTCATTATTAACTATTAAATGAAGCTGAGAAACGTAAAATCATTAATTCTTTCACTCGCTGAGATAAATGTGAGGGATCCATCTATAAGTATAGTTACGGATAGTCATTTCACAAGACTCTCTCGGTGTAGGTACATGGCTACTTGTGTCACTTTACTTTTATTTTTTCACTTTACTTATACCTTTTATTTTATTAAAATGTGTACTTTTACTTTTATTTTATAAAATGATATTATCTACATAAATAAGCAGTGATGGCCTCGAGGTTTAGGCGCGCAGTCGAGAATCTCGGCGGTCGCGGGTTCAAACCCCAGGCACACACCTCTGACTTTTCGGAGTTATTTGTGTATTCACAATGAATTATCACTTGCTTTAACGGTCAAGGAAAACATCGTGATGAAACATGCACACCTAAAAAAAGTTCTTTGGAATTTCTTAGGTGTGTAGTCCACCAACCCGCACTAGGCCAGCGTGGTGGACTAAGGCCTAGACCCTCTCAATTGCAGGGGAGGCCCGTGCCCAGCAGTGGGACGTATATGGGCTGATGATGATGATGATGATGATCTACATAAATGTATATTTTATTATTATGTTGTGATAGAGAAATAGCTCTAAGGGAGTATTTTCTTTCACTTCTCGATTTATGCTGCTTTTCTCGGTGTAGACAGTCACTGTGGCGCGACGATCAATATGGCGCTAGTAAAACGAGAGACGAGTTCAAAAATTGCTACAAAATGAATATTGATAGCTTTAGTGTTGGCTTTGAATTTTAGTCACAACAGATTTGTATGCATTATCTTTTTGCTTGGGTCTCCGTTACGTCACATAATTGCAGCACGAGCTTAAAAATGTTAGCAGCAATAGACTTGCCTCGTATGACGCGGGACTTAAGCACAGCTCCCGAAACAAAGGTATTAAGATACACCTAAAAAGGAAGGAATATATGCATTAGAATAATTATGTATTTTATCTAAGAATCCTAAATTTGTCTGTGGTGTTTGTTATATTCATCATCATCATCATCATCAGCCCATATACATCCACTGCTGGACACGGGTCTCCTCTACAACTGAGAGGGTTTAGGCCTTAGTCCACCACGCTGCACTATGGGCAAAATAGGTCATTCTCATATCAAAAATCTGTACTTTTTTTGTTTATAAAGATATCGCTTTGAAATTTTGCATGGATATAGTCGAAAGTACAATCATTTAGGGATTTGCATGAATTTATGATACTAATGTTCTAACCCGGTTTTGCTTGGGTTCAAAGTTAAAAGGCGAAGAAAAAAAAACTATATTTATTTTACACTTTCGAAAATATCTAAACTAATATATAGGGATTATATATAGGGACTATACATATAAATAGGGACTACCTAAAAATAAATTTATTGGGTTTTTAAAACTTCAATTAACATAAAAAAAAGTTTATCTTTTTTATAGCACTTATAAACTTACTTAAGTATAACATTTAACGCAAAGAAATTAAATTACAAAATATTATCTTATAATTAATTTATTATAATTGGTTTTAATATACAGATTCACAATTCGACCGATGAAATAACTATTAAATATAACTTAAACATATATGTAACTTGTTTTGCTGGATCTACAATTAGTTGATGAACCTTTAAAAGAACCAAAGTGTCTTCGTCAAGTTCTTTAATATTTTTTAAAGTATTGCTTTCGAATACTGGATATGTATGGATCAGACGTGTATAAAATCGTATGAAAAACATCTTCATTCCTAGCAGACCTTGAGCATTTTCTTGCATGATGCAGTCTAAATTTCTTGTAGTCCTTATTCCCGGATTCTTAGGCATTTTCTGAAAGCTGTCCAATGGGCAACACTGAAAAATGATTTATAATACTCTCTTCATGTATTAATATTGTATGCACGGAGGATGGCATATAATACCAGTTGTATTTGCTGACATAAAGTCTAGCAGTCTGCAAAGCAAGAGATTTTTGAAATCCTCAATTATGAAATTTATGTGGTCCCTGGTTGTCTATGGTTGTTTATGTAATATATTATTATTTCTTCCTTTGAACAAGTAAAACTGGCCATTTTCACTGTAATTATTGTGATAGAATAATCACCCTCGACTGAGGTTTATGTAGGAAAGCTATGAGTGTAGAGTGCAATTAAACAATATATTTCCCACATGTAACGTGTGCAAACTCATATAAATACCATTTCCTGGCAATTACATAGTCAATAAGACCATAAAAGAACACTATTTTTTCTTAACCGCAAAGATAACGTTTTCGCGAACGTGGGACTCGGTTGATATTTATCATCATAACTTCTACATAAGCACGTATAAGCAGACAAATTTTTTATATGTCATTTTTAAAGACCTAAGCTATTGATAAATACGAAATTCAAAACTTCGGCAAGCTTCGATAATAAAGAAATACCTAATTGAAAATTGTAAACTGGATTTTTTTATCTATATTTATAAATTTTATCATTATATACAATATATGCTACTTAAAGCAAATATTATTTTATCAAAGTTATGAGAAAGAAACATTCTTTCCAAAAATATATAATTTATTAGGTGTTTTTTAACAATTTCAATCTGAAAATTGATACTGAATGTACGAAAATTATCTTGACAAATTTACTTAAAAGTAAATGTGAGTTTTTCAAATCTGTTTATCAAGTAAAATCATGATTCCAAAAGGTTATAATTCTTTCTATTTCGATAATTAACATCTTAACTATAAAACAAAATCATCAAAACAAGTAATAAGTAACTTTTTTAAAAACTATTTTTGATATGGCCTTGTTCTAACGTTTTCCATAGTGCGCTGGCCTAGTGCGGGTTGGCGGACTACATACCTAAGAAATTCCTAAGAACTTTTAGGTGTGCAGGTTTTATCACGATGTTTTCCTTCACCGTTATATTACGTGATAATTCATTGTGAATACACACATAACTTCGAAAAGTCAGAGGTGTGTGCCTGGGGTTTGAACCCGCGACCGTCGAGATTCTCGACCGCGTGCCTAAACCTCGACGCCATCACGACTTTTTACCAAACTGATAGACGGTATTTCAAAGAAACAAATCTAAAATGTCACTCGTAGACACCACTAGACTGCGTAATGGACATAAAAATATAAAAATATTTGTAGAACCATAAAAGAAACACATGAATAAGAATTGGTGTTATGAACTTCCAAATTGCAGTTATAAAATAAATAGAGGATTGTGAGTGCAGTCTTGAAGCTTGAAGTCGTTTCTTTTCCTTTAACTGATGTATGAAATTAGTGACGCCCGAGTTTTATGATATTTTACGTTTCTAGAAACACTTCGTTCGAAAGAGTATGGTAGTACCGCTATTATTGGCAATTATAAATAATAAATAAATAAATACACCCAACAGTCACATACATAGTTCTGACCCCACACTAGGATACAAGTCCTGTGTCGTGGATATCAGAAACTACGAGAGACTTTTCGGTCTCACAAACACCCAGACCCGAAACAAATATTTGTCGATTACACAAACATTTGTCTCGGTGCGGGGATCGAACCCGCGGCCTCTCGTTTCGCAAGCTGGTGTCAAGCCAACTGCGCCACGGGGCTGTCAATTGATTTAGTATTGGAAGTCTTGATGTGAGTTGTTAATCAACCAACTTCCTATTTTATTTAGGATATCCAGGAAAGATATCCTATACTGATAAGAGGAATTAGGTTATAGTCCACCACGGGCTTCTAATGACTGACTCGTGGTCTCGCGGTACAAGTATGTGCCGTGTGATCTAGAGGTCCTGGGTTCGATTCCCGGGTCGGACAAAGTGTTATTGGGTTTTTCCATTACGAAATTCTCAGTAACAGCACGGAGTCTGGAAGTGTGCCCGAAAAGCGGCAATAGGCTCGCCCCCTATTACGTGGGACTGATACATACCTGGCGAAATGTGGGTGCAGAAATGCACCTCTGCCTATCCCTTCGGGGAATACAGGCGTGAGTTTATGTATGTATGTATGTATGACGGGCTTCTAATGCTGGTTTGTGATATTTTATGTAATTTCGATTTTATTGTTGTATTTTTCTAATTTATGCAGATGCTCTCAAGATGTTTCAATGTTAATATTCCATGATAATTAATTGTAATAATTAACAAATTAGTACTGCATAATTTTGGAACGTGTCTTTTGAAGTCATCATAAACTGATAAAACACTATGTAATGGATGAATGAATTTAACGAACCTTATTTACCTTTATATACCTTTTCTTTTTTCTTTTTTTTGCATGGGGCAAATCCTCTTGGATCCCCGCTTGCAGGAAACAAACGGGGTACGCTGGACTTTTACCGGCTAAAATTCCCATGGTAGTCTCCCTCTACACTTTGGAGGTCTTCGGGAACTCAAAAATGAACGCGCCGAAGAACCGCCAGTGCGTAGCTTATCAAGCACACATCGGCCTAAGTAAACTTACTACTCAGGCAATCTTTATATACCTAATGATAAATCCTTTGGCAGTTTAAACGATTGACAAACGACATAACCCTCGCAAGTATTGAATCCATGTACAATTAAATATAAAACCTTCTAATACTTTCCAATTCCCCCGAAAATGCAAACACTATCGGTGTAAAACGTAATTAATAAATAATAAATACACCCAACAGTCACATACATAGTTCTGACCCCACACTAGGATACAAGTCCTGTGTCGTGGGTATCAGAGACTACGAGAGAATTTTCGCTCTCACAAACACCCAGACCCGAAACAAATATTTGTGGATCACACAAACATTTATCTCGCTGCGGGGATCGAACCCGCGGCCTCTCGTTTCGCAAGCTGGTGTCTAGCCATCTGCGCCACGGGGCTGTCATTACAATTCAAATGACTGTTCGCGCGACATTCTACTCCATTATTACCGTAACTACACTACCCATAACTTCGTACCCCATAACTACATTCTCACCCCGACATTCCATTGTTATTCCTATAGGATCATTACTCATTCAGTGAATTACAACGCGAAAAATAACAGTTTTTTTTTTTATCGTATGAAAATGATGAATCAACGCTTACGGCTGAGAACATAAATCACGGCGTGCTGTGGTGCAATTTATTTTATTTTTACACAAAACGCCCTCGGGACGTGTAACTATTTCAAACGTTAGCGGTACAGATGTTGGACCATGTTTGAGGTGTTGATGGTGGCGTAAGGTTCTATGGGGTATCGTTTTGTGGTGGAGTTTTTAATTTTACTGCACAATTACATAAATCTGGAGAGTATACTTTTGTCAGCGTGGTGGACTAAGGCCTAACCCCTCTCAGTAATAGAGGAGGCCCGTGCCCAGCAGTGGGACGTGTATGGGTTGATGATAATAATAATAAAATAAATACACCCAACAGTCACATACATAGTTCTGATCCCACACTAAGATACAAGTCTTGTGTCGTGGGTGTCAGAAACTACGAGAGACTTTTCGGTCTCACATACACCCAGACCCGAAACAAATATTTGTGAATCACACAAACATTTGTCTCGGTGCGGGGATCGAACCCGCGGCCTCTCGTTTCGCAAGCTGGTGTCTGGCCAACTGCGCCACGGGGCTGTCAATGATGAATGATGAAATTTATACTTTTGTCATGCCGCTACTAAAGTTTACACCTTAGCCCATAAATAGGGTTATAATCGTCATCCTAATATCTGAAAATTAATTCTCAGTAGCAACACAGAGTCTATAATTGCGCACCCAACAGACTCTTATATTATCTGAGACTTAAAACACCGCATGCGAATTGAAGTAAGTCGTGATGGTTTTGAGGCTTAGACACGCGGTCGAAAAATTCGACGGTCGCGGGTTCAAATCCCAGGCACAAACCTCTGACTTTTCAAAGTTATGTGAGTATTCACAAAAAGAATTATAACGCACTTTAACGTAAAGGAAAACATCGTGAGGAAACCTGCACACCTAAAAGTTCTTAGGAATTTCATAGGTGTGTACTCCGCCAACCCGCACTAGGCCAGCGTGGTGGATTAAGGCCTAAACGTTTAAGACGCCGTTTTGTTTAACCAAGGATTAATATTATCTTAAAAAGTTTTCTTTATATAATATTATCTCACACTAAGTAATCAGCAATGTAAAAATATTCTTTTAATTTCACGCCGGGTTTCAGATGAAAATGCAATTAAAAGTGTTAAAGCTTAGCATCTAGACAAGGTTTTTACATTTGCAAAGTGTCTTGGCGTTTAAAATTATGCAAGCAATAACAGCCAAGTGACCAGCGAAACTTCTGTGGAAAAAATTAAAAACACAAGATTGCGCTCCGCAAGATCCTTTTGTGTCGACCGGGCGAAAGTACACACAATGCATATGAGAGTATTAGTTATGAGGGTAGCACGAGAAGTAGTGAAACTGTCGGTGTTTTTAGTGAAGTTATTCTTTATATTATTACCAGGTTCGGTACAGGCCGCTTTTAATAGGTCGGGCGGAATGTAAAGGGAGGTGTATGTACAGTAGTGTAAGTCTAGTTGATGACGATAAATTGAGTGATAATCGTAATAAATTCTTAGCTTTATAAATTTAAATTATTTCAAAGAAGAGAAATGTAAGTTTTATCATAAAGTTTATTACGATTAATGTTAATTAACGACTGCCTCGTGGTCTCGCGGTATAAGTATGTGCCGTGCGATCTAGAGGTCCTGGGTTCGATTCCCGGGTTGGGCAAAGTGTTATTGGGTTTTTCCATTAGGAAATTCTCAGTAGCAGCACGGAGTCTGGAATTGTGCCCGAAAAACGGCAATAGGCTCGCCCCCTATTACGTGGGACTGATACATACCTGGCAAAATGTGGGTGCAGAAATGCACCTCTGCCTACCCCTTCAGGGAATACAGGCGTGAGTTTATGTATGTATGATGTATGTACGATTAATGTTCCTTTCAGGAGACAAATCGCCGTAGTTAAAAAAAAACATTTTTGTTCGTGAACGTCCAAAAAGGTCCTACGATCGAGTGATGAATAATTATTAACACGCACGTAACTTAAAAAAATAAAATGAAAAAGAACGTTTCAAATGAATCTTCAGCTTCCCAACCCTAGTCAGACCAGCAAGGGGCTAGGTGTAAAATTAGACGCCCCAGGCCGTCTATCATGGCTGGGTTTTGATTTCACAGACGTATACATTTATACGTATAACGAGTCGTTTGAGACATGTTTCTTTAGAAGGTTTTATTCTGGACTGACATTATCTTATACCTGCTTCTTAAAAAAGTTTGTTCAGGTTTAAGCCAGTGGCGGTACTTCCATAGAAGCACAAAAGCCCAATGTTTTGGCTTACAAAATCGCGAATAATAAAATATATAAATGTTTATTTAACAATAGCAAAAAAATTACATATAAATGAGAATATCCTGACTCAAAAATCAACAAAATATTACACAATAATAACGTGTAGGTAACGTTTTAGGGCTTCTATGGAAGTGGCCACTGGTTTATACTAGAACGCCAAAGGGACTAATCAAAGCTAAGTAAAGTTCGGTTGTAAAAGAGTTTCGATTGACACGAGAGAGACTACGATCATTCCTCCACACGCTGGTCTGGTGCCAACCGAATATTAACTGGATATTCCTTAAACGCGACAAAGCGTAAGCTATTTGTGTGGTCGCTATGCGGATGAAGATGAATATGCGATCACAAGTAATTTGGACTGCTTCGTGGTCTCGCGGCAAGTATGTGCATGTGATTTAGGGGTACCGGGTTCGATCTCCGGGTCGGACAAAATTTTATTGGGTTAGTTCATTAGGAAATTCTCAGTAGCAGCACAAAGTCTAAAAATATGTCCGAAAATACGATAATTAATTGGCTCGCTACGTAATACGCGGGTCTAATACATACCTGGCGAAATGTTGGCGAAAAAAGTCACCTCTGCCTCACCATCAGGGAATAAAGGCTAAAGGATAATGACACTTATCGAATGAATTAATCGCTCTACGTCCATTTTTTGTAACTTGTAATAATTTTTTGGACTCTACTGTTCTTACTATCAGGTACAGTGGAGTCACTTTGCCGTGCCAGTATAAAAAAGTACATTTATTAATTAATCCAGATTATTGTAGAAGAGGGCTTAGCCCTGCATTAAGAAGTTTAAAAGCTGCTGTGATGATAAAGTAATTTTGCGATAAAAATGATCAAAAGTACTTCACTTTTATTACCATGATGATGATTACACCAATGAACAAGACCTACACATTAATGCCAGTGTGCATATTCATCATCCATTCGAATAAAAATTTCCACAAAGATTCCACTCTACATGGGTAGAAATAGATACAGTGGCACGTGACTAAAATTGCAATTTGGATGTGAAGCCACCAAATTCCATTTGCTATTCAACGTCATGGGAGGCAATCATCAATCCTAATTTCCCTCCGACCTTGGGGGTCGGTTTTCGAGAGGGTCAAAAGCACTTCGAAGGTCACGCCTTGTCGACACTCCGTATATTAGCAATCTTTACTTATTTCAGTGTTACCAGCTCAGGAATCTAAATTCCTGTGTTTATAATTGTGATTTTTTTGAATTGCGAAAACTTTTAGACTTTCTTTTAGACGGCTCAGAGTCACTCAACGAGCTATGGAGAGGGCTATGCTCGGGGTTTATCTCCTCATTTCTGATTCGATCTCGTAGGAGAACTAAAGTAACCGACATAGCCCAGCGGAATAGCAAGTTGAAGTGGCAATGGGCCGGGCACATAGCGCGGAGAACTGATGGCCGATTGGGCCAAAAAGTTCTCGAGTGGAGGCCACGTACCGGAAAGCGCAGCGTGGGACGTTCTCCGACAAGATGGTCGGACGACCTGGTGAAGGTCGCGGGACGTCGCTAGATGCAAGCTGCTTCCAACAGGTCCCTGTGGAAATCATTGGGAGAGGCCTATGTCCAGCAGTGGACTTCGATTGGCTGATGGATTGGATTTGCATTAATCGGTTTCAAATTTTACACGCATAATTTATCAATTGAAGAAAAAGGTATAATTTGCCAGCCAACACTGTGCACAATGATTTCCATTTTATGGCCAAAACAAGCAAAAACTTCTAGACTCATGAACTGTTTAACCAGCGAGGTAAATCCGGTTGAAACTATAAAATCCGGTTACACCGTCTTACCCGGTTGCGCGGCAACCCGCCGGCTCGCACGGCTTAATTGTGGAGAGTTGAGCTTGATTGATCACCGCCGGGTTAAGTTTCGATCGTAAATTAACCGCTTGTGTTAGACTGGCAGTTGTTGATGGCTTAGATTTTGCGTTACGCCATTATCGCTTGCGGAATTTCTTCAAAACGCATGTGTGGGTTGGGTTTCTGATTGGAGCTTGTGTTCTGTGCGTTGTTTTGCTGTGTTTACTACGATGGCTTAGAAGAGCGTGTTCACTTAAGAATCATCGTACCCGGCATTCTACAGACACCTCATATACTTCATAATTTAGAAGTTTAGCGTCAATTAGTATTGACTACCGAGAAAACATAAAAAAGTACACCCAACAGTCACATACATAGTTCTGACCCCACACCTAGGATACGTCCTGTGCCGTGATCAGAAATTACGAGAGACTTTTCGGTGTCACAAACACATTTTTCTCGGTGCGGGGATCGAACCCGCGGCCTCTCGTTTCTCTAGCTGGTATCTAGTCAATTGTGCCATGGCGCTGTCAAATATTTTACACGAAATAAGAACCTACGTATATTAACGTCGGTACTTTTTTCCATGTTGGTGAAGTGCGGTATGACTAGAAACCATTTCAACAATCTAGAAATACTTAAAAGTATTTTTTTATTTATTTTTTATTTTATTTAATATTCTTTATTGGACACCACAGAAACAAGAATAACATATAATAAAACTAAAATAAATTATAAAAGTGCCACAAAGGGCGTTCTTATCGCTACTAGCGATCTCTTCCAGACAACCCAGTAATATTGACTAAGACCAATATTCTCTAAGGGGTAGACAGACCTGCGTTTCTTTACCCACGTTTTCCACCTTTAAATACACTTTTATTATAGATAGAAATATATGCTATTGTTAAAGAAGAATATAGACATAAAATATGACCTGTATAAAATATTTTTACGATGTGTTAACGGATATAAAAGCTGTAGCCGAAGTATACAATGTTGCCAACTTTGAGGGCATGCAATATTTTATTTGGCCACCGTGTACCAACTAATATTCAGAGCAGGGGTAACACAAAATGAAACAGCCATTCAGAATTTATACCAGAACAGTAGATATAGTACACGAAAAAATAGAAGCCAAAGCTTGGAACCTATCAACTGGATCCACAATTCCATTTTAACGCTGGATTTTTTACAGTAAACATCGCTTTTGTTGCGTGGAAAGAATGGACAGCGGTGCTCATTCGCTATTCGGTGAAATTGTAATGGGATATGGAAGTCTATAGATAGAGTATTTATCTACATACATACATAAACTCACGCCTGTATTCCCCGAAAGGGTAGGCAGAGGTGCATTACTGCACCCACATTTCGCCAGGTTTTGTATCAGTCCCACGTAATAGGGGGCGAGCCATTGCCGTTTTTCGGGCACAATTCCAGACTCCGTGCTGCTACTGAGAATTTCCTAATTGAAAAACCCAATAACACTTTGCCCGACCCGGGAATCGAACCCAGGACCTCTAGATCGCACGGCACATACTTGTGCCGCGAGACCACGAGGCAGTCTTAATCTCTCTAAAAATATTTATGAATTTCTTGTATTTTTATAACAGGCGAACTATAATTGTTGTTCAATTTGTATTCGATCATATATCTATGACACATTTGCGCCTAGATTACCCAGGGGTAGCAATTTTATATTTCTATACACACATTTTGATTGCTAGTTTTAAATCTTACGTATTAGGCATTTAGTTGATTGCCGTTTTCTGGACTTACTTTCAAACTCTGTGCTGCTACTGAGAGTTTCCTTAAAGCAAAACCTGGGACCGATTGTGTAACCTTACGAATCAGTCCACGGGATTGACTAGATAATTATACCTAAATCTGAACAAAAAAAAAATATTTATAAAAAATATTTAAGTTTTTGGACTAGAGGAGCCAGGTCATGATCCAAATGGACTTCGGAACGAACGGACCATTTGATTTTGGATAATACTAGTTTTTACTCGAAAATAAATAATTGAATATTCACTGAAATCTTGCCTCGTGGTTTCGCGGCACAAGTATGTGTCGTGCGGTCTAGAGTTCGTTCACGGGTTGGGCAAAGTATTATTGAGTTTTTCCATTAGGAAATTCTCAGTAGCAGCACGGAGTCTGGAAATGTGCCCGAATAACGGCAATAGACTCGCCCCCTATTACATGGGAGTGATACATAGCTGGCGAAATGTGGGTGCAGAAATGCACCTCTGCCTACCCCTTTAGGGAAGACAGGCGTGAGGTTATGTATGTATGTATGTATTAAATCCTATAAGTGTGTCTCAGAAGCACAGCGTCAACAGTAAATGTGCGACAAAGATTACGCCAACTCCACCAACTGACTAAGTTTTAACAAGTTTAGTTTTGACTTTTAGACGCCCTAATCGATAGAATAATTATAGATCTGCTAAGTTTATTGTTACAGAGTCTGTAAATATTTTAAGGGATTCATTTCTAGGTCACCTTGTTTATTTACTGCCGGAATAAAGAAGCTGAGAAAAAGTTAGGGTTTATATCACAAATTTATGGATAAGTTTTTAAAATGAGACCTGTTTTTTTATGTAATAGCAGGGTAAGATCACGTCAACTGGACCCCCCATTTTCCACTTGATCATGAAACTTAAATCCATGTAGGTTTTATTAAGTAGACACTATCAAAATTAACCCCCAAAACAGTTTTTAAAATTTTCCATTCCAACATCTTTTTTTTTTAATAAAAAATTTGAGTACTTTTAATTAAAAAAACAATTTCTAATAAAATATCAAAGATCAATTGTTAATTTTTTTAGGATCTATTGTTAAATATCTATATTTTGATAAAATAGTATAAACTCAAAATAATTCATTTATTTGTCCATGGTTAGTTAACTTTTAAGTAAATAAATGCAAATTGCAATGACTTCTCAGTCAAAAAAATGATATTTTTTTTCTATGGTTATGTGCGTTATACATTCAAGTTTAAGATTCCGGAAACGAAAACTGGGTTTTTGGTCTTCTATGGAAGTGCCGCCACTGATGCAAACTAGTTGTATCTTTTCTATTCCGTCACGACAAAGTGACAACACTGTCTAATGATAAGTACCATACTATCTAAAGAGAGCGTCAGGTCGAGAAAGTTGTAACCGATGTTACGATGTCGCTCGAAAAGGACATTTTACTTCGCTTAGGGAATTTGTTGCTTGGCTTTTTCTCTACAACAATAACACGTCCGGAAGTTATAGTAAAAAAAGGAATCGTATCATCATCATCATCATCAGCCCAAATACGTCCCACTGCTGGGCACGGGCGTCCTCTACAACTAAGAGGGTTTAGGCCTTAGTCCACTACGCTGGCCTAGTGCGGGTTGGAGGACTACACACTTAAGAAATTCCTAAGAACTTTTAGGTGTGCAGGTTTTATCACGATGTTTTCCTTCACCGTTAAAGCAAGTGATAATACATTGTGAATACACACATAACTTCGAAAAGTCAGAGGTGTGTGCCTGGGGTTTGAACCTGCGACCGCCGAAATTCTCGAACGCGCGCCTAAACCTCGAGGCCATCACTGCTTCGTATCGTGAATCGTATGGTAAAGAAATACTACTTGTTTTTATTTTTTTATTTGGACTTTTAAGCTTTATTCTTTCAAATTGTGATGTATTTGCATCTAAAAACCCAACTTAAGATATCCAACATGAGCGCCATTTGTCGCGCTGTTGCCCCCATCCGTCTTTGTCGTGGACTGTGTTTAATTTCGCACGCCAATAATTCTCCCCGTGTCGGGCCGTTTTGGGCACTCCTAACTGCCAAGTGCCAACCCTGCTCTATCTTTGGTTTGGAAAGGCTAATATAATAATGGCCGATAGTTAACTGGCCGAATGGAGGGTAATTTTCTATTAAATTCGTTTAAGGGAAAACGTAAATTATTATGTATTTATCAAAATTCAAGCTCGATTCTTAGAAATCGACACAACTTTAATACAAGTATATCAAACTTCTTAATGACTAGGTAAATGACAACAGTCCATTTGATTTTAAGAAGGGTATTGCCTGAACAGAGTGTTAACCCTTAAATGCATGATTATTATTTTTTATTAAAAAAATATTATAGGTAGTTTAAGCAGTAAATAATATACCGAAAAGGTTATAATATAAAATATTATTTTTATGAATTGTAGACATTTGGCAACAATATGCATTTAAGAGTTAAGAGTTTTATACAATAATAAAAACTATAAAACAACCTCATTCTTTGCATATAAGCTAGTGTGTAAAACTAAAAAAACGAAATAGTTTCAAAAACGTTCTCGAAAGACTTTCTCTTAAGTGCTATTGAGAGAAGAAATCTCCAATTTCCTTACCTTATACGCTGAACAATACTTTCATATAAAGCTAACAAGATGCTTGCAACAATGCTATTTTCTGACTAATCAAGGGCGCCGTTTTCTTTGGAAAAACCGTGTAAAAAATTCGCGAATTGCTAATGTCATTAAAAATAGCAGTACCATCTAGAAAGGCTTTTTTATTCAAACAGACACGGCATAATCATTGTAATAATTAACATTTATTCACTGTTATACAAGCTATCCTTAATTAAAAAAAACTTAATAACATTTATTCCGAATCTATCTATTTGAATCGAAGCTAGGACTTCTTAGTCACGCCTAATAATTATGCTGGGATCCATTGGCGTCTCAAACTAGGTTAAACCCAATTTTTTATAAAGGTAATTATTATATTTTTTAATCCAGAAATTCAAAGTACTAGTACATAATATAAGCACGACTGTTCTTTCGGCGGTTTTGTCAATAATTATATTATTGAAACAAATATGATTAGGATATCTTAATACATCAGTCACGGAATAAATAATAATATATTTAATTGACAGCCCCGTGGCGCAAATGGCTAGACACCAGCTTGCGAAACGAGAGGCCGCGGGTTCGATCCCCGCACCGAGACAAATGTTTGTGTGATCCACAAATATTTGTTTCGGGTCTGGGTGTTTGTGAGACCGAAAAGTCTCTCGTAGTCTCTGATACCCACGACACAGGACTTGTATCCTAGTGTGGGGTCAGAACTATGTATGTGACTGTTGGGTGTATTTATTTATCTATTTATTTATTTTATTACACAAATATCTCGACTCTGCTTTGACGCCACGCCATCGCTGCATACGTTTTTCTCAAATCCTATCATAAATTAGAATGTAAAGAGACCAGTTCTAAGAAATTACCTTTATTTATATGTACGAATAGAAGCTGTTGTTGAGCAAAATGACAAATAGTATCTGTTAATCTTTAAAAAAAATCGATTATAATCGACTCGAGAGTTATGTTTTGAAATTTCGTCATATACGAAATTAATGAATGTACTTTTATGAATTTAAATGTATACAGCAAGCACCATATAAATTATTTAAATCATTATAAACGCAAGAATTCCAAACATTTTTGTTGTTAGAAAAAAATATGCAACACAAACATAATATATCGTTTTCTTAAGAGAACATCCAACAAAACAATTAGTTTTGTACTCGGATCTTTTAATGTTTTTTAATAAATAAAAATACTCAAGTCCGGCGTAGGTTTTGGACCAGTTACGAGCTGTTTTCTGACTACATTTTAATGAATTTACCTTTATCTTTGTTATTCGGAATCATGTAAGACTGGATTTATGGGCTTCTATAGAAGTACCGCAACTGTTGGTATCAACGAGACTGTACTGTAATATTTTTATTACAATAATAATGCATATATTTATAAATATATAAGTTCGTTTGCCACTTTCGTCGTGAATTGCCTTATTCATTCGTCTTAATAACTAAAGTGAAAAATCAAATAAAATAGCCTTTTGAAATAACTGTGAAAAACAAGCAATTGACGTCAATACTTAATGAGGCTTGAGCCCCACTAGTTGGTGTTTAAACGTTTAATGAAGACGGGCGGTAACTGCTGACTGAATGGAAAAGTCTTGTTGAGAAATCTACTTCGATTTTTCTATATATTCTTTGAATTCTTTCATGGCGGACTTGAGTGGAATTAAATTGTTATTTTATTGCATTGAAAGTAACTGTGTGGCTTTCTTTACGTAAAGTCTAGAATTAGATAAAGAGAGAAACATAAAATATAGCAGTAAAAGTATTGTAGTATGGACGTTATTCTTTACGAACTTAAAGGTAAAGCCTTACCAATATAACGGAGACTTATTCCTTTTATTACAAGAAATATCTTATGAGTTTTAGCGGGATCAGTTGTCTTACCGCAAATGTGACGCACTCCCATCGAAAATGACCTTGAGATGTGGTGCGAAGTGCTGGATTCCATGAATTTGGCGGACTCTCAATCTGGTTGAGCAAAATAAGGTTAACATATCCGTTGACAGCCCCGTGGGGCAGTTGGCTAGACACCAGCTTGCAAAACGAGAGGCCGCGGGTTCAATCCCCACACCGAGGCAAATGAGTGTGTGATCCACAAATATTTGTTTTGGGTCTGGGTGTTTGTGAGACCGTAAAGTCTCTCGTAGTTACTGATACCCGCGACACTAGACTCGTATTTTAATGTGGGTCAGAACTTTGTATGTGACTGTTGGGTGTATTTATTATTTATTTATTACGTTTTACACCGATAGTGTTATGCATTTTCGGGGGAAATGAAAAGTATTAGAAGGCTATATATTTAATAGTACATGGATTCAATACTTGGGTGTATTTATTTATACCAAATTTCTAGGAAGCCTTTATGTATCAATTTAAGGCGCTTCTCGTCTTGCTGTATCTCTTAAAACTCTTAAAACGCGTGTGATTATTATTGTTTTATCAATGATGAAATAATTTGACGAGGAATTCTTGGAACAGACCAGAGTTTTTAGAAAGGTAGCAAGTCGTGATGACCTCGAGGTTTAGGCACGCGATCGTGAATCTCGACGGTCGCGTGTTTAATTCCCAGGCACACACCTCTGACTTTTCGAAGTTATGTGTGTATTCACAATGAATTATCACGTACTTTAACGGTGAAGGAAAACATCGTGATGAAACCTGGACAACTAAAAGTTCTTAGGAATTCTTAGGTGTGTAGTCCGCCAACCCGCACTACGTCAGCGTGGTGGACTAAGGTCTAAACCCTCTCAATTGTATAGGAGGCCCGTGCCCAGCAGTGGGACGTGGGCTGATGATGATGATAAGGAGCTTTGTATGCGAAATTCACCAAACAGCATAAGGCCAGCGTGGTCACTAATGTCTAATCCCTGTTAATTAAGAACCTTAACTAGCAGGAAGAAGTATACGGTTTGATACAGAAAAAATACGAGTTCCTTTCAACGATAAACATCCCGTACAGCGCAGCTATAAACGTGAAATTAAAACGCTCTGAGCTTAGGAAATACGCGGATGAATAGACTAAAGAGAAATTTTCTTTTACTTGCAATAGTAGTCCATCCTTTCTATTAAGCCATGACCTATTTTGCTCTTTTTAAGTTCAAGAAACGCGTTTAAGTTATGCTTGATAAACATTCCTTTTTTTATTTTATTTTGTTTCAATTTTATAAATTATACACTTATATTGCATATTTAGTTATTTGAAGAAAATTTAATGAAATAAAGTTTGCTGGCGACTTGCAACAAAAATGAAAGATCGTACCTAAACATTTTCACAATCCATGTCAGATAAGCAAGTCAATATACATACATAACCTCACGCCTGTATTTCCCGAAGGGATAGGCAAAGGTGCATGTCCGTATGTATCAGTATCACGTGATATGGGGCGAAAATCAAAATTTCAAACAAATAATAGACTGCCTCGTGGTCTCGCGGTACAAGTATGTGCCGTGCGATCTAGAGGTCCTGGGTTCGATTCCCGGGTCGGGCAAAGTGTTAATGGGTTTTTCTATAAGGAAATTCTCGGTAACAGCACGGAGTCTGGAAATGTGCCCGAAAAACGGCAGTAGGCTCGCCCCCTATTACGTGGGACTGATACTTACTTAGCAAAATGTGGGTGCAGAAATGCACCTCTGCCTACCCCTTCGGGGAATACAGGCGTGAGTTTATGTATGTATGTATGTGTCAAACAAATAATCCCTGTCAAGGATTCGTTCTTAATATTTGGTGAATATTTAAAACGCAGGCCAGCAGAAAATTAAGAGGAATCTAAAAATGAGAGCTGTGAGGGCGCTGCGAACGTTCGCTAAAGTAGGTTTTACGACAAAATGAGGGATGGGCGTTCTGTGTGTCCGGAGCAGAAGTTTTATTGCGCGACGTGGCGCGGCTACCGGGACACCGCTTTATTCCAACGCCATAATTGATGCTACATTTGTGAATGCTTTATGATCATCACCGTAATTTGGTTCCAGTTCTTTTAAGCTTCATTGCATATTATCCGGGTAAATTGTTAACGGTCTATTTCTAATGTGATGTGTTTTAATTGAAGCAGTGATGGCCCCGAGGATTAAGCGCGCGGTCGAGAATCTCGGCGGTCGCGGGTTCAAACCCCAGTCACACACCTCTGACTTTTCTAAGTTATGTGTGTATTGACAATGAATTATAACTTGCTTTAACGGTGAAGGAAAAGATCGTAATGAGACCTGCACACCTAAAAGCTCTAAGAAATTTCTTAGGTGTGTAGTCCGCCCATCCGCACTAGGCCAGCGTGGCGGACTAAGGCCTAAACCCTCTCAATAGTAGAGGAGGCCCGTGCTCAGCAGTGGGACGTATATGGGCTGATGATAATGATGATTTTTAATGTGAGGTATATTAGGTATAGCTAACTAATTACTTGGTGGTTCAGCAAAGGACCCTTTGTTTTCTTTAATGGTCGGGACGCATATTATGGTGACTATATTTATGGTTTTTAGGATGTCCATAATCACTTACACCATTCTCATCTAATTCTTTATCTCCTATTTCATTGATACTAAAGAACGGAAGCATAAGTAAAGCAGATTTTGCATACATAAACTCACACCTGTATTCCCCGAAGGGGTAGCCAGAGGTGCATTTCTGCACCCACAATTCGCCAAGTATGTATCAGTCCCACGTAATAGGGGGCGAGCCTATTGCCGTTTTTCGGGCACATTTCCAGGCTCCGTGCTATTACCGAGAATTTCCTAATGGAAAAACCCAATAACACTTTGCCCGACCCGGGAATCGAACCCAGGACCTCTAGATCGTACGGCACATACTTGTACCACGAGACCATGAGGCAGACATGAGGCAGATTTTGCAAAGGTTATAAAAGGAATTTAACTTACATTCGCACTAAAACAGTCACCATGGCAACAGATGATAGAAATATTTGCACGGCCGATTAAAGATCGAATACTAAAGTCATACATTCAACCAGCCTGTACTGTCCTCTCCTTGTCCACTAGAAGATGCTCTAAAACACTTAATCTACAGAACTGCAGAAGTCTAAGCCATTGAAACTGAAAAGTCCTGGAATAAAAAGGTCGCCTGCGCGGGTCCATTCGTCTATCCCGCCCACTGGCCACACACTGAGCTCGACAAAAAGGAGCCGTGGCGAGTCATTACGAAGTTTTTCTTAGCACGGTCTGTAGCGACAATGACGGATTGCCTGGTTTCCGCTTGGACGGCGCGGGGTTGCTTACTAATCGCGCTTGTTTACCAGACTTTTGATTATTGTGCTCTACATATTTGAATTAAATAACATATTAAATAGGTATGAAATAATATTCGTAGGTATAAGATTTGCGTGTTTGATTTGGCTTAGCTTAAACTGTTTAAATGCAATGGTTAAAGTCATTCAGTATTATCAATGCAGTGATGGCCTCGAGGTTTAGGCGCGTGGTCGAGATTTCGACGGTCGCAGGTTCAAACCCCAGGCACACACCTCTGACTTTTCGAAGTTATGTGTGTATTCACAATGAATTATCACTTGCTTTAACGGTGAAGGAAAACATCGTGATAAAACCCGTCCGCCAACCCGCACTAGGCCAGCGTGGTGGACTAAGGCTTAAACCCTCTCAGTTGTAGAGGAGGCCTGTGCCCAGCAGTGGGACGTATTTGGGCTGATGATGATGATGATGATGATCAAAACATGATTATCGCACGTTTAATGCAATAATTTCAACTAGCTTCTTCTCTTTGTGGTAACTATCCCCCCTCAAAGGCTCAAAGCAGCAATTAGGAACCTTATATGCTGGTGGTTCCTTCGATCTTGGTGTTCAAACAAACGGAAAAGTTTTCAATTTGTGTGGATTATATTATCGCGATCTTTTATGTTGTTTTTAATGAGTGTATGAACGCTATGTGTCAACTTTCTGAATTGCTGATATTGCATTTTTATTACAAATTTTATTATTTCGCCGAAAACGCTAGTCTTAAGAACTAAATACCAAGAAAATCTATAGATCTGTCTACATCTATAACCAAATATCACAATATCATCGTAATAAATTTACAAGTACCAACTTGTTTCTACCAAAAAAAAAACATACACAATATGTTACGTAGATACTATTTTACAATTATTTTCCAGGAATAAGCGGGAAGGTTCTAGACACGGCAACCCCAGGCCGCTAGTGTTACTAAAGCACTTTCTTTTTATTGGAGTTAGGTGTAGCCGGCGGTCTATTGTGAGTCCATAATAGGGTTGCTACGATAATCTTGAATGAAGCTTTGTTTTGGTCTTACATTATTGCTAACAGGTGCTAGTAGAACTTAGTTGTTGTTAATAATTATAATTGGAAAGGGGGGATATTTTGAAGTTCCATTGTGTAACTTTAACGGAACTGTATTTTATACTTGATTCTAATCAAGATTATAAATTCAATTTTATTTATTTGTATTCTTCACACCTCTGACTTTTCGAAGTTATGTGTTTATTCACAATTAATTATTACTGGCTTTAACGGTGAAGGAAAACGTCGTGATGAAACCTGCACACCTAAAAGTTACATGCATAAACTCACGCCTGTATTCCCCGAAGGGGTAGGCAGAAGTGCATTTCTGCACTCACATTTCGCCACGTATGTATCAGTCCCACGTAATAGGGGGCGAGCCTATAGCCGTTTTTCGGGCACATTTCCAGACTTCGTGCTGTTACCGAGACTTTCCTAATGGAAAACCCAATAACACTTTGCCCGACACGGGAATCGAACCCAGGACCTCTAGATATCACGGCACATACTTGTACCGCGAGACCACGTGGCAGCCTAAAAGTTCTTAGGAATTTCTTAGGTGTGTAGTCCGCCAACCTGCACTTGGCCAGCGTGATGGACTAAGGCCTAAACCTTCGCAGTTGTAGGGGAGGCCCGTGCCGAGCAGGGGGGCGTATATAGGCTGATGATTATGATTGTATGTATTCGTACGCCGGACTTTCAAAGTGATGTGAAATAGCTCAAGTTTGTGTTCCCTTTATCGATGTTTTGAAGATAATCGCTCGAAGCACTAACAAAGCGGTGAACATTAATTTAGTATGCCTGGGAGCCGGTAGGCTATCAAAATTATCAGGCATCTGTTAAACCTCCCTTTGGGTCTGTGATATGACCTAGCGATTAGTGCTATTTGTTATCGTTTCTTGTGTGTGTAAACCGTCCAGTATAGTCTTAGTGAATGTAGAACATAAATTATTTGAAAAAATTACATAATCTATGATTTTTACAGGATTGCTGGCTATTTCAACGCGCACTCGCAACTAATAAAGCTAGAATCTCGAAAAGAGGCAGCTATTCCGATTTTTTTGGAGTCCCTGAGAGGTAAAATTGATGGATCGCACTAAATTAATCGTGATGGCCTCGAGGATTAGGCGCGCGGTCGAGAATCTCGACGGTCGCAGGTTCAAACCTCAGGCATACACCTCTGATTTTTCCAAGTTATGTGTGTATTCACAATGAATAATCACGTACTTTAACGGTGAAGGAAAACATCGTGATGAAACCTGCACACCTAAAACTTCTTAGGAATTTCTTAGGTGTGTAGCCCGCCAACCCGCTCTAGGCCAGCGTGGTGGACTAAGGCCTAAACCCTCTCAATGGTAGAGGAGGCCCGTGCCCAGCAGTGAGACGTATATGGGCTGATGATGATGATGACTAAATTAATACCTATCCACCACTAATATCAAACTACGAAATGCTTCGGTTTTCTAAAATGCTCTTGTTGAAGCCGGGGCGATACAAAAAATATACACTACCATTGGAAAAGTTCAAAATATTTATGTCCAAAATTATCCATACGTATTGTAAACAAAAATAAGGTCCGTTACTTAAGGCGACGTCACACCAAATAAACAACAAAGAAGATACATCAAACACTATTTTATTCAAAGCTGAAACTCGTTTCTTGGACTAATAACGCGGAAAACCTTATAATGGAGATGTCAGCGTCAATTCCATAACAATTGACCGTTGTTGGCGGGTTGGGAAGTATGGAGATCCAGCGCAAGCTATATTTGGAGGAAGCGATATGTTAAAACAATTTCACTAAGTTGCAGATAACTTTTCTCCCTTCTTGAAAAAAAAGCGTAGAAAATTTACTTCTGAATTTTTTCTTGTGTCATATTCAGATATTTTTTCTCGTCAGTATTTTGTCTATTCGAAAATGCAAAGAAACGAATTATTTTTTTAGGTTGTGTTACGATAAACATACTATTTATGTCAGAAAATATTATAATTTTTATTTCAGAGCTGATTGATACAGATTAAAATGTAGATAGTATTTACATTGCTATGTTCCAAAATTTTCTTTTAAAGTAAATGTTTAACGTATTTAAAGTATGTCTAAGTCTAACGTAACGTAACCTAAAAAATAAAACATTTCGTTTCTTTGCATTTTCTGAAAACATTAACTATATTAGTGTATATTTTTTACAGCATCAAAAAGTAGACATTTCAACGAACAAAAAGCCCACCGAGTTTTTTTAAAAAGCTGCTATTATAAAGCGAGAATTTTCGATTGGAAATTTGGCTGTTTTTTTAGATATTTAGTCAAAATAAGGTGAAAAAATAAATATTTATCTTTATATAAATTACAGTGTGTTTGGGACATAAAAAGGTAAGTTTTATGAAAGTACCGCCACTGGGTATTATCACTTCGCAATGTCACTAAAAGATATACGAGTATATTATAACATCGTACCGCTTACCCCAATCAATGGATCGCAAACCTTAGCCTCTCGAGTACCGAGACCCGACAGTATCGGCGAAGTATTAGCAAATAGTAACAATGCTGTTTCTTTTTTAAATTATTTTCATATTTTCCCTCAGAAATTGCTTTCGTTACATTTATTTTCCTTTACTTATATACTTGTCATGTAGGTAATCTTTAGCGTATATGAAATTTGTGTCAGATATTTGGGGTTAGGATATTATAATTTTACCAGAACTCAATTTCTGTTTGAGATATGTTTGGGGATAGATAATTTGTTTGTAATGGGAATTCGGGTATAAGTCGTGATGGCCTCGAGGTTTGGGCACGCGGTCGAGAATCTCTACGGTCGCGGGTTCAAACCCCTGGCACACACCTCTGACTTTTCCAAGTTATGTGTGTATTCACAATGAATTATCACGTACTTTAACGGTGAAGGAAAACATCGTGATGAAACCTGCACACCTAAAAAAAGTCTTAGGAATTTCTTAGGTGTGTAGTCCGCCAACCCGCACTAGGCCAGCGTGGTGGACTAAGGCCTAAACCCTCTCAATGGTAGAGGAGGCCCGTGCCCAGCAGTGGGACGTATATGGGCTGATGATGATGATGATGATGGGAATTCGGGTCATAAAAAGTAATCCGTTGGTGGGATACATTTTATATTATTGTAACTTATATGTCTATGTATTTAAACCTTATTCGGCATTAAATATAAGTACCTTTATAAGGCACGTTTTGAACCTAAAAGGTTTTTTCAGTTATCGTTGATAAAAACTGGAATTTACTCTTTCAACTGCAGGTATTATAGGACCCCAGGAACGTACTGATATAATTTTATGTAGTATTTCGGTGTACATAAAGCTTAAACTTGTTTGCAATTGTATGGATTGGTATGAGTGGGTTCCTTGTTGACCCCGCGGTTTAAAGAATATTTAAAAACATGTAATTTGGTTGTTTCGTTGTAAAATTCCTAGTAACAGAGTAGAGATTTGTAATGTGTATGTATATTGTAACCAATTACAATATACGAGTACACATTATCAATAATGTGCCTGAATAATGACCATATGCTCGCCTTCTATTAAGTTGGATTTAAAAAACAAATGTAAATGTTCGTGTGTATGAGAATCCAAAAATTACAAGCGAATAATCAGCGAATCCCAGGGAAATACTGGAAATTTTCGCCACCACTGGCAATGATTCAAAACAGCTGTAATTTAATTCCCGTGTGCACATCAAAAGCCGTCATATCGGATAATGACGTAACATGCACGGGCTTATACATTTTATATTAGCTCGACTGTTTGATGCAAGCGCGCGTGGCGGTGCGTGACCGGGCAAAACTTATCACATTAGCCACGTAGAGTCGAGGGCTCTCGTGCAGGTGTGATTTTTGTGGCAATGGCTTCGGATTTTCAGTTTGAATAGATTTTTTACATAACAGATCACTATGGAAGTCATTGGGGAGGCCTATTTTCAGCAGTGGTTACTTAGGCTGATGGAAGGATTGGAGCTTTTTATAGCAGGAGACAATCGAACGAACATGATAATTTTATGGGTAGAGGAAAGTATGAAAATAATATCGATTTCAAATTTAGGTCAAATCACAGTACAATACACACAGTTATGACCCAAACAAGTGTGAATAATGGTCTCAATCATAGAAACAGAAAATATTTCAAAACACTAACATATTTTAAGTAACATTATTACCAAATTGTCTACACAAGCAAGTTAAGTTTATTAAGGGACTTATGACCAACAATGGTATGCCAGTCCCATCGTATCCTAAACATAATCTACCTTAAAATTAAAATTTGAAGACAAAAATAAAGTTATTTCGGCAGCTTTCCTTTAGTTTATGTAACGAGGGTCTTGTCTTTTAGCGATTTAAGGCTACTTGCAATCTGACAGCCCTGTAGCACAGTTAGGTACACACCAGCTTGCGAAACGAGAGGCCGCGGGTTCAATCCCCGCAACATTGTGTGATCCACAAATATTTGTTTCGGGCCTGGGTGTTTGTGAGACCGAAAAATCTCTCGTAGCCTCTGATACCCACGACACAAAACTTGTATTTTAGTGTGGGGTCAGAACTATGTATGTATGTGACTGTTGGGTGTATTTATTATTAAACTACACGATGCTACTAAGATGCTCTTAATCTCAAACCACATTCTCTTCAAGGCTGAACCTTAGATCCGATGAAGTGTCTATGAAGCTAAGTCTTAAAATAAAAATTGTTTCCATCCTTCCTATTTTTCGTGTATATTTATAAATTCACTCAAACTCCCCCGACCTTTATTCACCCTGAGCCATGTTTACTCAAGGGTTGTTAGAATCTCAGCGCTCGCGAGGGATTCACAAACAATTAATAGTCTCCCGAGCCGGATGTCTCGTGGCGCCAGTTTTTCAAACGCGCACGCCGACCGTAAGTGTTTCTTGGAAAGTTCTTGAAGGCAGTTCGGCGTTTCTTACTTGCACGCTAGAAATGTGGAAATATTTTTGTTAAATTCTGCCGAGTGTTGTGTAGTGTCATTTAAAGTGACTGGTTGAGAGTGCACAGTATTTCTTATGGAGGACGCGATAGCTCCGTTGCATATGGACTTGACTACAAATCTGATGGCTGTACGTTGGAATTGAACCCACACCACCGTGACTTTTTTGACAACCTAAGAATTTGACAGCCCCGTGGGCAGCCGGTTAGATATCAGCTTGCGAAACGAGAAGCCGCGGGTACGATCCCAGAACTGAGACAAATGTTTGTGAGATCCAAAGACGCTCTTGTTTCAGACGACTATGAGATATTGATCAGGAAACGTACCTTTCAATTACCGAAAAGGCATGTTAGAACAGTATTTGCCAAAAGATTTAGCTGCAATACGAAACCATTTGTGTACAACCGTATAAATAAGCTATTTAACACAATTAATTTATCAAGTAAAGAAGCTAAATATAGAATACAAAAGGGACTGTTGAACTGGACATACAATTATACTGAAAATTTTATGAATCCTCTCTTCTATGAACTGTAAACTCAAATAATTATTGTAAACCTGATCTCATATAACTTAAATTAACATCTAATTTTATTCTAGTATAAGGTTCCTGTGTTTATGTTTTCCTTTTTGTTATTTTGTTTTATTTGCTATTTAATTTAAAACTTACAACTTATTAATTACATTGTAAGCGAGTAACTGAAGAACATCTCACGATACAGGCTCTGCCTAGTGTGAGATGTCTCTTAGGAAACTTGTCAACAGTATTTATATAATATGGTATAGATTTTAAGAATTACTTTTATTGTAACACATGTTGAAATAAATAAATTATTATTATTATTATATACATATATTTGTTTCGGGTCTGGATATTTGTGAGACCGAAAAGTCTCTCGTAGTTTCTGATACCCACGACACAGGACTTGTATTCTAGTGTTGCGTCATAAGTATGTACATATGTACGTGACGATTGGTTGTTTTTATTTTTTTTATTTAATGAACAGATAACCAAAACAGGCTTAAAGGACTAGTGTTTGATAACGTTGAATAAAGACAAATATTCTTAACACATCAAAGGCGGGGGATCTTGACGAAAGTATGCTAGGTAACGCGGCAGAAAAACGCAGTGATATTGTTGGATAAGGATAAAATCCAAAAATTGGTGCCACAGTTAGTTGGTGTATATGTAGCTCCTTTTTTATTTATTCTCTTACTATTTAATATAAGTAAAATTTATCAGTTTAACTACATACATCATACAAAAACTCACGCCTGTATTCCCTGAAGGGGTAGGCAGAGGTGCATTTCTGCACCGACATTTCGCCAGGTATGTATCAGTCCCACGTAATAGGGGGCGAGCCTATTACCGTTTTTCGGGCACATTTCCAGACTCCGTGCTGCTACTGAGAATTTCCTGATGGAGAAACCCAATAACACTTTGCTTGACCCGGGAATCGAACCTCTAGACCGGACGGCACATACTTGTACCGCGAGACCACGAGGCAATCACGTAGTTAAACTACGTCACTTCAAAATAAATACTGCTTAGGTGTCCACTATTTAATCGCGGGATTAACAAAATTGAATTGAAATAAATCTTATTATAAAATACAGAACGTCAACGACATAATTCATTGAATCACCGTTATAATTATCACCGATTCAGGTGCCCATTCAAAGTGGAATTAGAGATTTGAAATACAATCTTGGGACCTTAAGTACCCACACTTATCTTAAGGGTGCTTTGGGCTGAAAGAGCTCACAAAGAGCCGATTAATTGTTTAATTCATTTTCGGGACACATTCTCGGGTCCTGAAGGGTGCGGTTGTGCGGGGAGGGACCTCGAGGGAACAACGCCAGATGGTCTTGAGACGCTGAAAAGTTCGCTAGATTTTTAAGGATCAAGGAGTTTTGTTAAGATATTTTAAAAGTAAAGGATTTTATTTTAGAAGATTGTCTGACATCTGAGTTGCGAAGGTGGTAATTTTCATGCATACTCACATAACTTGACGCCTATATTCCCTGAAGGGGTAGGCAGTGATGCATTTCTGCACCCACATTTGGGTATGTATTATTTTGTCCCATGTAAACTCCGTAGTGCTGTTTTTTAACCACATTTAATGTCTCCGTGCTGCTACTTAGAAATAAGGAATGGAAAAACCCAATAATACAATAGGTACCCGAGCCGGGAATTGAACCCAGGACCTCTAGATCGCACGACATTTATTTGTGCCGCGCGCCTACGAGGTAGTCTAACAGTAATAACAATAAAGACGTAATAACAATAATAAATAATTGTTTACTTAAGATATCTATGTTTTATATATCGTATGTATGTATGTATTTTGTTTAATGTCATGTGTAGTATCATAAATAAATTTACGCACCTACGCTTTTCATCTCTGCACCACGTAAGGTTTGACTGAAAGATAATGCCTCAGGGATTAAGTCCACCTTTACATAATATGTTATGTGTTAAGCGTAAATAAATAAATAAATAAATTTATTTATTTATATAGCACAACCACATAGCATAATATATTAATACAATTATAGTTTAGTGACATTTGCTTAGGTACTACGTCTGATATACATGACACTTAAGGTGTGCATAGCGTTCTCCGAAAAGGTATAAGAAAGATAAATATACTTCACAATTATAACATAGTTCAGAGCCCACTTTAAGGTAGAAGTCATAAGTAAGAAGGGATCAGAAACTAACCAATTGCGCCACCAAAGGCTGTCTTAAAGTCTTTATCCACTGTCTGAACTCACAAACACAGCCATACTAAAAAAAAACAACTGAAGAAGCTTTTTAGATACTTTGCAAAAGAGCTAAATTATGCCCCATTCCAAACGAAAATCTGAAAGTTTCCATTACACATTCAAAATCTTAGGATCTAGAATGAATTTAGCTCGCGAATGAGCGAGGCGAATCCACTGTCTTAAAAGGAACATTAAAATTTATGGAAAAGAAAAAGTCATGAAACAATTTCGCCCAACATTAAGCGGAACGTTTTTGGGAAAAAAGCTCGCAGCGAGGAAATCAACCAAAGGGGATTTGGAGCGTTTTACCCGTGTTGAAACTTCATTACCTGCTATTGAGATTGGACTCGGTGGTACAAACAGTTGGACAGTAGCGGTCTGTGCATATCGTATTTCAGGTATCAAGTTAAAAATCGTAAGATTTTTTTTACCGATTATCTGATTTCTCAATGAAACTACTATATACCTAGCAATAATAATACGAGATAGGGAGGATGATTATTTATTGAATAATACGAGAATACTTAAAAAAAAATCTTTTTTACAAATTAACTTTTATACCACAATACACTGTGACATTATCTGCGACCTTGCATAAACCTCACGCCTATATTCCCCGAAAGGGTAGGCAGAGGTGCTTTTCTGCACCCACATTTCGCGAAGTATGCATCAGTCCCACGTAATAGGGGGCGAACCTATTGCCGTTTTTCGGATACATTTCCAGACTCGTTGCTGCAATTGAAAATTTCCTAATGGAAAAACCCAATACCACTTTGCCCGACCCGGGAATCGAACCCGGTACCTCTAGATCGCACGGCACATACTCGTGCCTTGTGAAATGTGGGAGCAGAAATGCACTTCTGCCCAACTCTTCGAGGAATACAGGCATGAGGTTATGTATGTATGTATGACAAGGAATGGTCCTAATATTAGAATAAAAACATCCTATACTAGCTGACCGCTTGTCCCTTAAGCTTATCGGTAGCCGCGAAGCCTCGAGGACAGCCGTGGATTGTTCATGGCATCAAATGCATTGTCTTAAGGCGAGCCAGCGACTGTGAATATTCCGACTGTAATGGAAACTGCTTAAATCCGCCTCTAACTAGTTATTTGATTGTTGTAATACTCAGAAACGTGGTTACAATATCTAGGTTAGCGGAGGAAGTCTCTTAATTGTTATTGTAAGTTAAATTCGGGCCTTGAATGCACAAAGCTATGGCGAATTCATAAGCATAACTACAATTTGCAAATGTTGTTTTGAGTTGTACAATGAAGCTGTGTCTTGAATGATTATAATATCTTGTGTTCAGATGTTGTCATCCGGTTACATGTGACTTTCCTACCCATATAGTATAAAACGTTCACGTAATGAGAAAATTTTGTTGCTTCCTATCTATTCCACATCATCAGCCCATATACGGCTTACTGCTAGGCACTGTGGGGCACAGATCATTGTACCATATGTAGGTCAAAGCAAATATGCTTATATACCAAATAAATTATTAAATGATGCACACTACCAACTCAGCGGCAAATACGACAGAAGACACGTGTACACACACATTAACCAAACTGTATATAAGTAAATAATTTCTATAATAAAGCGTTCAGTTCAGTTCAGTTCAGTTCAGTTCACTTCAGTCAGACAATATCTATCAGGTCGGCACCATGCCACCTGAGTCTGAACCCTAGTAAGTGTTTCATTTACATCGATCCTCAAGCACACCCAAGATCCTGATACACTTACAATCGGTGAACCCAACAAGAAACATGAAACATTTACAGCACGGACCTCCTTTACAACTGAGAGGGTTTAGACCGTAGTCCACCACGCTGGCCTAGTGCGGGTTGGCGGACTACACACCTAAGAAATTCCTAAGAACTTTTATATTTCAACAATCCTTACGTAATTAATGAAGCAATTAGAACGGACCGATTACTTCTAAAGTCCAATAAAGTCAAATAAAAAATATGTAATTTTATTTTATGACACACCAAAAAAGAGCGAACAAGAACATTCCACTTATTTAATATATTCAATAGTTGAGAAAGCGTATGCCAAACAGAGGAACATCATGGGCTTAATACTACTTTTTGGGCCGCCCTACTAACTATAATCATGTGGACAGAAAATTATTTCCAAGAATACATATTGCGGGAACGTTTTTTTTAATCCACTATAAAATTCCCAAATTTGCCGTAGTAACCGAAATTTTATTTGTATTTCGTGTACGTATGTTCAAAAAGATGATCTTCAAATTCCACAGCGCATGTATCATACTAAAAAGCTGCTACAAACCAACATATTATCTCTGAACCAACAAGCGCCCACAAAGTACCAACCGCCCGCAGTAAAAACACTGTTTCAAATGTATCTACAAAATTATGGGGCTATAAATACGGCGATGTGACAGAAGGCAGCTAATAAAGAAACAAAACAAACTAATGTACGACAGAATGGCTACAGGACTGTTTACAAAGTTAATCATGAATAAGCCTTGCATGAAATCTGCGCTCCGGTTCAAAGAGGTAGTGCTGATGTAGATGTGCAAGTAGGTACAGCTTCCACAGCCATAGAAATACATATTTAATATCGATGAAGGTTTTCTACGTCTTAAAGTACATTAATCCTAAAAGTTGTATGTGACATACTTATTGGCGTTTACAGGGCAAAAATCAAGGATCCATGCTACTCAGTTCGAGTCACTGAATTATTGTATGGGATCTAAAAGTTTTGGCTTGTTTTTTTATATATTGGTATGGCTAAGTTACCACACTTTGTGTTAAGTAGTTCTCGTGTAGTTGGAACTTCCATCTTTCAAGCAACGACAAATTCTGGCCTCTACACGCTATGCTTAAAGTAATAATGATAAACGGGAGATAAAACTCAAGTGTCTTTCATTAGATGGTACGAGCTTGGGAAGGTGATACGAACTTCACAATGTTTTCGTTCTAGCTTTGGCAGGAGTGACTATGAAGTATGGAAAGCGCAAGAAGCTATTTGTGGTTCTGATGTGAAAAAAAAAATACGCACCTAAATAGTGGATAGTCGAGCATGTGTTGTTATGTAGCAAATTGGAGCCTGTAGGCATAATTAAACGTGTTCATGTCCTAATAATTCTATGCCGACAGCAGTCTGTGTAACTGGGTCGAGAGTCTCAGAAATTAACGATTTGCTTACGCTGTTGCCTTTGCGTAGGCGGGCAGAATTCAAATTTACATTTATATTTTTTTGCTATACATATTCACACGTTACACAAGGTCATTTTTCAATGTCATTTTCAAAACATTTTGCATCGTATTAGGAATTTTTTGGTGACACAAATTGATGGACAATAAATCGTAGCTCATTTTGTAGCTTCGTAATTTTGGTCTTTTAGCTGGGAAATATAAATTGTTAGAGTCCTATTAAATAGATTGAACCCCGCACCGAGACAAATGTTTGTGTAATCCACACGTATTTGTTTCGGGTCTGGGTGCTTGTGACACTGAAAAGTCTCTCGTAGTTTCTGATACCTACACAGGACTTGTATCCTAGTGAGGTCAGAATGTATGTGACTGTTGGGTGTATTTATTTATTGTATTATGAAGGATCTTTTTTTAAGATCTGGAAATATTATTATTGAACATCCAATGAATTTATGTATTAGGTAATATTGAGTAGCAGCAAAGGGTCTGAAAATGTGCTTAAAAACGCCAATAAACTCAAAATCTTCTTCCACGGGACTTAGGAGCTCACAAAACATGAATGTAGAAATACATTAAAGCATTACCAAGCAACATAGCATTCCGGGACAAGACGCATAAATTAGAATAAGACATTTTACTATGACAATGCAAACTAACTTAATGTAAATACCTGTACTTTAAAACAAGCTGCAATATTTAAATAGGAAAAGTGCGATACTGGAATAGCTCATAACAATATATTTATTCATTATAATTAGAGTCTCCTCTACAACTGAGAGTGTTAGGCCTTAGTCCACCACGCTGGCCCAGTGCGGGTTGGCGGACTACACATCTAAGAAATTTTATAAGTTTTTTTTTAATAATAAAAATTCTCGGGTAGTTTCTGATAGCCACGACACAAGACTCTCATCTGTCTCAGTATCTATCTCAGTATACTCGTAGGGTCAGATCAGTGGCGGTACTTCCATAGAAACCCAAAAGCCCAGCACGCCTTAAAATTTCGAATAATAATCTTTGAGCTTTAAATCTTTATTTAACAAAAGCAATTTTACATTGTATAAAGAGAATAATCTGACCACACAATAAAAAATATAAACAGATATTACACAATTATCGAGTAACGCTTTCGGGCTTCTATGGAAGTACCGCCACTGTGTTAGATCTATGTATGTGGCTCGCTCCGTTGGGTGTTTTTTTCTTGATATCCTCTTATTTTCGCCCCTGACTTCTCCTGTATGAATTTTATATTTCCTATAAATAAATTTGAAAAGGAGACTTACGCTATATATGTGCGCTTTCAGTAGGTAATAGAGAGGCACTTAAAGAAAAAGAAAAATAGTGAAACGTGGATCTGAAATCACAAGACACAAATGTCAATGGGCTTTAACTTGTAAGTACGTGTTTTAACCCTTTTCCCATAAAGAAAGGGTCATGAATAAATAAATGTTACAGTGTAAATCATTCCATTAGATTTTTGTGTCAAACGGACCTCTCAAGGCGCATAAAACGCGAGCAAAATAAAATCGCGAGTAAGTACCTCAACACGTTCATTTTCTCCTTACAACTGTAAAGCACACGCGCTCCCAACATCGGAGATAACCGGAAAAAATTCAGAGGAGGCTATCACAGTCCGATTCTTTGTACATTTGCAATAAAAAAAGTTTACAAAAGTACATTCTAAATTTAACCGTATTACCGCGCTCCTAAGAACTACGCTACAGTCGAAGCGTAAGCGCGCTCGTAAAAACATCGTCTCATTTACGACTGGCCGGTGGTAGCCGAAGATTCCCGAAGGTTCCCGAACGGACCGCGAGTGACACATTCGGTGCAAACGCTTTTTTCTATTCAGATTTCATAACACTGCATGTGGACGGCGAGTAATGAAATTAACATAATGTAATGAAATTCCCCTCTTAATGTTTCACGGTATGCCGGATGTAAATTTCTAGAAATTAAATTTTTGTTCTTATTTTTTGAATGCAAGGTGCGTTTACTCTAATGAGTTTTGTTAACGCTGCACGAACGGTAATGGCCCACTCGGAAAAACGTAAAGGGTGTTTTAGGATTCCATTAACGTACCTATAGTTTTCTCTTAAGTTTCAGTGTATATCCGGTTTTCGGGGGGGCTTCAATCATGGTGAAAGGATGACCGTACCGGCAATTTTTTTGGCCGGTTTGTCGCGGTCGGTCCTTTGATCGCCATGATTGATAGTCCCCCAAACTTCTTCACAATAAGGTGAAGAGGTATTCGGCCGGCATGATTGTGTCGACCAACGGGAGACCATCATCTCTCGCTGGTCGGCACTTTTTCTGGACTCCATTGCGCTTACCATCAGGTGCAATGGGGTCACTTTGCCGTGCCAGAATAAAAAAAAAAAAAAAAAAAAAAAAAGTTGAACTTGAATTATATACGTTAGTTGAATTGGTAAATCCACAGTATGCGGGCACATTAGAAACACGTGCGTATGAAATTAAGCGAGTACACACTGTTATAAAGCCATACGCAATCTAAATAGGGAGACATATTCATAAATCCGTCACAAGATTAACTGCAATTTATCGTGCGACATTACGGAGAAACCGTTAACGAGAGCCCGACTCGGCTGTTGGGAATATTCGTCACAAGTCGTCACAGTTCGGCGTAGCTCGTGTAAATCGGCACGCGCCATTTTCATCTCTTTTCAGACGAGGCTGCGCGGGCAAGCATGCGCAGTAGGGCGGCCCCGTCAAAACCCGTCAGTGTGGCGGCGCGCCTTGCCGCACCGATATAACCGCGCCCGATTCCGATTAGTAAATCCACTGTATTTTTTTAAATTTAAAGCGACCGGTGATGACTGTTTAAAAAAATAAAATAAAAAAGCAATTACCTTGCGGATTGTTCCGACAATATTAGTGAAACTGTGTGAGTGGTTTGTGCAGTGCAATGGAGGTTTTAAGTTGATGTGTGCAAAAATTGACTTATTTTGTTGATTCTACGTGATTTCCTAATGGTGAGTGTCGAGTTAACCGGCCGGATTTAATCGTAAGGTTATTATGAGAATTGTTGTTCAAAAACAAGTATATGTATATGACTGATGTATTTTTAAGTTAGTTATTCACTTTGCTAGAGTTTAAAATTTGCGAAAATATTTATCTTGGTCACTTATTTTATTAAAACTTTAAATTGAGGTGATTGTCTTAATATTGTCCTGATTTTTGAGGTGCAGTATAGACTATTATACGAGTACTATACTAAAATATTACGTTAGTTTCCAACACTGACTTAAAAGTCTTTAGTTTATTTCTGTAAGCATGACCTAATTTTAAGTTTACGTAAAGACTTAACTTATTCTATAACACAGAAATAAAGATACTACATAAAGTATCTTATCTTTTAAGCACTAATACTGTGACAAAGTTTGGCGAAATTAATTAAACTTTCTAGACTAAGATAAGACCTATAATTCTAGATATAAATATCAGCTATACCTTCTGTTGTTCTAGTTCATACAACCTTAAATCTTCTAACTTCGATAAGGATTGTATCTTACGCCTTGCATGGGGGTAGACAGGGTTAAAATTATAATATATTTTTTTATACTTACATACATAAACTCACGGCTGCAGTCGCGAAGGGGTTGGCAGAGGCTTATCACGAATTTCCAGACTCCATAGTGCTATTAAGACTTTTTTCGCGGAAAAGTAAATACTTTTCCTGACACAGGTATCGAACTCGGGCACACTGCAATGTTATGTCGCGGGACCATTGTGTAGTCCCTTTAAGTGAATTTATTAAGTTATAAAAGAAATGATTTACCACTGCTTTTTTTTAATAATGAGTTGTGAGTTATATTTAACGACTCATGTAACTAGTGCATGATTTGTCTCGCGATAAAAACGAGTGACGTGCTATCTAAAGACTTCAATCTTATTGAGCTAGATAGAGTTTTATTGGACTTTCCTATTAAGAAAAAATCTAAGTAGCAGCACATAGTCTAGAAATTTTGCTGAAAAACGACAATAGCCTCGCCTCTACTGTGTTGGACCCAAAATACGATTGGCGTAAGATTGGTGCAGGAAAGCACCTTTGCCTACCCCCAGGTTGACGCGGACTTGTACGCTAAATTACTACTACTCACGAATCTCTCTGCCTTGATTTTAAAAATGCATCTAAATAAATAAATTGACAGCCCCGTGGCGCAGTTGGCTAGACACCGGCTTGCGGAACGAGAGGCCGCGGGTTCGATCCCCGCACCGAGACAAATGTTTGTGTGATCCACAAATATTTGTTTCGGGTCTGGGTGTTTGTGAGACCGAAAAGTCTCTCGTAGTTTCTGATACCCACGACACATGACTTGTATCCTAGTGTGGGGTCAGAACTATGTATGTAACTATTGGGTGTATTTATTTATTAAATTATAGCCTCAAGGGCACGCGATAGAGAATCTCGATGGTCGCTAAGTTGACTAAAACTTCACCACTCTCACTTGTAGAGGAGACCCGTGGCCAGCAGTGGGACGTATATGCGCTGATGATGATGATGAAATAAATTAATACAAGAAAACCATTAGGCATACGTGTATTTACGAGTGGGTTAATCACTCAGGTACGTTTTTTTTTCGGGATAAAAAGGAGTGCATAGTTAATTCATGTAATGAGCTATGTGCGTGCCGAACTTTATCATGATACATCCATTGGTTTATGTCTGACTGAGTAGCATATACCCAAACGTATAAAGTACGCAATGTACTTTGCCATTTTCAATTCAAAGAAGGATTGTTGAAAAAATAATACACAACCATAATTATCTAAGCAAAATAGGTACATAAGTATTAAATTTTAATATGATTAAAATTTTACTTAGGATAACTGAGAAAAGTAGTTCAGATTATAAATAAACAAAAAGACCATAACATCTACCTATTTGCAAACTCCTTCTACATGTACTAGTTAGTGGACTACTAGATAATTATATATTTCTTGGTTAAGCACTTAATCTGACGATGTTTTCTGATAAAATAAATAAATAAATAAATAAATACACCCAACAGTCACACACATAGTTCTGACCCCACACTAAGATACGAGTCTTGTGTCGTGGGTATCAGAAACTACGAGAGACTTTTCGGTCTCACAAACACCCAGACCCGAAACAATTACTTGTGGATCACACAAACATTTGTCTCGGTGCGGGGATCGAACCCGCGGCCTCTCGTTTCGCAAGCTGGTATCTAGCCAACTGCGCCACGGGGCTGTCAAACCGGCTAAGACTGTTAGTTAGTTTACAATTACTCGGCTATACCTAGATTTTAGAATTAAACTTACTAGATTTTTACTACACAGATAATTTTTCTTATCGCGTTCTTAAGAAGCTCTCCCGTATATTCTCAGAAACCACTAAAATGTCATTCACCTTTCCATTGCGTAGTTTTGCCTGTCATGTTTTGCATTCACAATCAGTAATCATCGTCACATTATTGTTGGGAAAGCCACCATTTAGCAAGATAAAACTGCAATGTAAATGGTCTTGACTGGAATGGTACCACTGTGTCGAAAGCGAGGGAGGCAATACTGATTTCTTAAAAAAAAAAAAAGTGGACAACAACGGCAATAAGATCGCCCCTTTTGGCACGTTCCCACAAGGCAAAATGTGCACCTCTGCCTACCTCTTTGGGAAATACAAGCGTGAGGCTATGTATGTATTTAGATTTCGTCAAATTACCCAAGATGGTAGGATGTTTGTATCCGACCGGATAGCGATAACCATACATACATACATAAACTCACGCCTGTATTCCCCAAAGGGGTAGGCAGAGGTGCATTTCTGCACCCACATTTCGCCAGGTATGTATTAGTCCCACGTAATAGGTGGCGAGCCTATTGCCGTTTTTCGGGCACAATTCCAGACTCCGTGCTGCTACTGAGAATTTCCTAATGGAAAAACCCAATAACACTTTGTCCGACCCGGGAATCGAACCCAGGACCTCTAGATCGCTCGGGACATACTTGTACCGCGAGACCACGAGGCAGTCGATAACCATACATTAAATTTCAAACAATAATAACTTTCAGAAGTGAGCCATGTACCTATGTATAAATTAATAGTTGTGTTGACTCGTAAGAGTTTAGTTCAGTCGTCTTTGGTCAGTTGCCATTTTCATCATCAATAGCCTTTTTTACGTGAAGGAAAACATCGTGAGGAAACCTGCATACTTAAAAGTCTTTAGGAATTTCTTAGGTGTGTAGTCCACCAACCCGTACTAGGCCAGCGTGGTGGACTAAGACCTAAGGTAGAGGAGGCTCGTGTCCAGCAGTGGGACGTATATGGGCTGATGATGATAATACTATTTCATTATTTATATGAACCACATTATACATATTATATAGTGCAGTGTTGTCTTTGCTGGCATAGCAACGATCGTACATGTAAAACCCGCTCTTTAAACATGCAAATGTCGCGTTTCAATATCAACTAGCTTTATCCGATTATGATGATTATGACGCATGCGCTAGCCTTCAGTATCGACCTTGATGCAAGGAAATTACTATCTTGTTACACGAAGATGGGTTTATAATTAAATTTAATACATTTTAATCATCTTCAGCCCATACACGGCCCACTGCTGGGCGCGGGCCTCCTCTACAACTGAGAGGGTTTAGGCCTTAGTCCACCACGCTGGCCTAATGCGAGTTGGCAGACTACACACCTATGAAATTCCTAAGAACTTTTAGGTGTGCAGGTTTTCTCACGATGTTTTCCTTCACCGTTGAAAGTACGTGGTAATTCATTCATACATACATAACTTCGAAAAGTCAGAGGTGTCTTTGAACCCACGACCGCCGAGATTCTCGACTGCGCGCGTAATCCTCGAGGCCATCACAACTTAATAGGTGTGGCATTCTCTTACAGGCGAACGTAAAATGCATAGATCAAATGAAAGAGGCTTATTAGTAAATGTCTGATTAAAAAAAAAAACTTTAAAATATAACTAATATCCACACGTACCTATAATATAGATTGCAATACATTTTTCGTTTATCTTGTTTTCTTTTTAACCGACTTCAAAAAAAGGAGGAGGTTATCAATTCGTCTGTATTTTTTTTTTTTTTTTTTTTTTTTATGTTTGTTACCTCAGAACTTTTGACTGTGTGGACCGATTTTGATGATTCTTTTTTTAATTGAAAGCTGATGCGTCCAGATTGGTCCCATTTAAATTTGGTCCAGTTGTGATAACAGCATCCATTAGAAAACCACAAAAATCTTAAATTTTCACCAATATGCGTGACAAATCGACGAATAACTCAATATCATGCCAACCGATTTTAATGATTCTTTTTTTAAGTGAAAGCTGGTGCTTCCAGTTTGGTCCCATTTGAATTTGGTCTAGTTGTGACAATAGCTTCCATTAGAAAACCACAAAAATCTTAAATTTTCACCAATGTGCGTGACAAATCGACGAATAACTTAATATCATGCCAACCGATTTTGATGAATCCTTTTTATTATTGGTTAGGATGTACTTCTAGGGTAATTGCATGAGAGTTTGGTTAAGTTCTAATTATGGAATCCATGACAAAGTAACGGAACTCTTCAATTCTTAGCAGAAAACTAACGATACTCGGCCGAATCTTTATAGGCTATCCGAATATTTGAGTCACCTACCGTAACCTCTTTATGTTCAAGTAATTGTCCTAGTCAAATATAATATAATGTCAATGGAACTCGTTAACGGCGTACAGTATGGATGCGATTTGTGGCCGAATTTCTAACTGTCTTGAATCAAATTGTAATGCGCTTACGTTTGTTGCTGCATTGCAACATGAAGCAAACGATCTAATTGCATTACTTAAGGTGTATTAAATGTGTGAAGCGGTGGTAGCCGAGTGTGTGGTAGAAACATTTGCGTATTGTTGATGAGTTTTATAACCATATAATAGACTGGTGGTAGCGGAGTGGCAAAGTAACCGATTTGCAACGCATGACGTTGCAGGTTCGATCCCGGGTGTGGCTTCACTAAAAATTAAAAAATAAACAAAAATTTTAACAAAACAAAAACCGCCTTCAAAAAAACCTATTCCAAAACAAATTAAAATGCACTAAAAAGTAAAAAAATAATTGCGTATCTTCTATTACTTAATTATAATCAACTTACTATTTCTCTACATCAATATATAGGTACGATCTATGTGTTTACGACGCAAGAAGCTAGGTAGGTTCTTCTATATCTATCCACTTCAAATCTAACTCAACACATACCTATGAATAACAAACAATGATTAAAATATTTTTTAATGTAAAATTAAATGAAAAATATTAGACTACTTAAAAGTCAATCAAATTATTACGATAATATAATGTAGTTTTAATTATTGTTATTTTTGGAGGCGGTGTCAGCCAAGGAAATACTACAATGTGCATACCTAGCATCACAGTTGTAGTGGAGGCCCGTGCTCAGCAGTGGGACGTATATGGGCTGATGATGATGAATAATAATACGAGAATCCTACCTTGGCTGACACCGCCTCCAAGAAAAACAATAATTAAAACTACATTATATTATCGTAATAATTTGATTGACTTTTAAGTAGTCTAATATTTTTCATTTCATTTTACTTAGGAGAACATTAAAAAATATTTTAATCATTGTTTGTTATTCATAGGTATGTGTTGAGTTAGATTTGAAGTGGATAGATATAGAAGAACCTACCTAGCTTCTTGCGTCGTAAACACATAGATCGTACCTATATATTGATGTAGAGAAATAGTAAGTTGATTATAATTAAGTAATAGAAGATACGCAATTATTTTTACTTTTTAGTGCATTTTAATTTGTTTTGGAATAGGTTTTTTTGAAGGCGGTTTTTGTTTTGTCTTGTCTAAGGCCATCATCAGGTGCTTATCGGTACAAGAAACGGCTTTAGATTAATGTATTTTATAAAAACTTAGTATAGCTTTTAAGTAACGGAATATGTTTAGCTAAACACATTCAAGTAGTGATGGCCTCGACGTTTAGGCGCGCGGTCGAGAATTTTGGCGGTCGCAGGTTCAAACCCCAGGCACACACCTCTGACTTTTCGCAGTTATGTGTGTATTCACAATGAATTATCACTTGCTTTAACGGTGAAGGAAAACATCGTGATAAAACCTGCACACCTAAAAGTTCTTAGGAATTTCTTAGGTGTGTAGTCCGCCAACCCGCACTAGGCCAGCATGGTGGACAAAGGCCTAAACCCTCTCAGTTGTAGAGGAAGCCCGTGCCCAGCAGTGGGACGTATTTGGGCTGATGATGATGATGATGAGATAAAATTCAATGTTCCGTTTTATCAACCAGCCTCTCAACCCTCCGTTGACCTATTTAAAGAAGAGGAATTACCCCCCGTCAGTTTATAGGCCCAGTTGTAAGAGTAATTCTCTTTAACGCAACAATAAAACGGAACCTTAAAACCGGTAAATCCCTAAGTGTTATGTGTTCTTCAGTGCAGGCTGGCCTAATTCGTATTCAGGTCACACACAGACGCTGTGCAAATTTCTATAGGCTGATTTATATGGAGGTTTATCTGACGAATTGTAGGAATTGGAGTTTTGGGAGTAGTGGCATTATGAATAAAAGTTATGTTCTTTTCTTTAAAGTATTATACCATTTGTTTTGACAGCCCCGTGGCGCAGTTGGTTAGGTACCAGCTGGCGAAGCGAAAGGCCGCGGGTTCGATCCCCCCACCAAGACAAATGTTTGTGTGATCCACAAGTATTTGTTTCGGGTCTAGGTGTTTGTGAGACCGAAAAGTCTCTCGTAGTTTCTGATACTCACGACACAAAACTTGTATCTTAATGTGGGATCAGAACTATGTACATATGTATGTGACTGTTGGGTGTAACCACTGTACAACTTCTGAGGTTGACAGGTTAAGGTATTGTCGAAAATTCTGACTTTGTGTGTTTGGTATCAAATATACACTACAGCCTTCCCAAGCGTATAGGCAGAGTTAAGGTCCCGGGTTCAATTCCCAGTTCGGGCAAAGTGTTATTGGGTTTTTCCATTAGGGAATTCTCAATAACAGCACGGAGTCTGGAAATGTGCCCGAAAAACGACAATAGGCTCGCCCCCTATTACGTGGGACTGATACATACCTGGCGAAATGTGGGTGTAGAAATGCACCTCTGCCTACCCCATCAGGGAATACAGGCGTGAGTTTATGTATGTATGTATGTATGTACAATGAATTATCACGTACTTTAACGGTGAAGGAAAACATCGTGATGAAACCTGCATACCTAAAAGTTCTTTCGAATTTCTTAGGTGTGTAGTCCGCCAACCCGCATTAGGCCAGCGTGGTGGACTAAGGCCTAAACCCTCTGAGTTGTAGAGGAGGCCCGTGCCCAGCAGTGGGACGTATATGGGCTGATGATGATGATGATGATGATGAAACCAAAAACTCCTATATAAAACCCTCCTTAAGAATATGAAATATGCGGGTTCCTCGCTTTGTTTTCCTTAAGCAAGCGATACCGATACGCATATTAACTACAAATTACAAATTGATTTTTCCCAAGTAAGCTAACTAAGCTAGCTAAGCGGTACTAAAGATTTTGGTTTATTGCTTAACTGCTGTACACTGGGCTGTAAAAGTTCTTATCGTCCATGAAGAAACATGAAAAAAATACGTTTATTACTGGCTCATTATATTACACAATTAAAAAATAGCTATTCGTACTGGCTCCGCCCGGGTGCAATTATTTTTCTACTGTTTGCCAATTATTTATTTATTTATTTAACACTTTATTGTACACTAAACACAAAAAAAAACATACATTGAAAGGTACTTATGGCGGCCTTATCGCACATGGCGATCTTTTCAAGGCAACCATAGGATGCCTTGGATGCCTGAAGGGATTTAATTTGGAGGGCAGTGTGTACAAAAAGAAAAAAAAAAGAATATATATGTATATACCTCTTCATAGAATATAAGTTACGATTAAAATCATACATACACGAAAAACATAATATACACACATAAATACATGTACATACATACATAAATAAATATATAAATAAGATATTGTTACTAATTATTACGTAGATAGTGATCTTTGACAAGTTTTTTAAATTGCGAGAGTGTTTTAGCCCGGCGTACCGTAACAGGAAGAGCATTCCACAAACGGACAGCCTTGATAGTGAAAGAGCTATCCAGGAACGTAGTGGTATGCACGGGCATTTTCAGCTTTAGATTCTCTGACGACCTCAAGGTTTTTGAATATGATTCATGAAGAAATTCAAAGCGGGTTTTGAGATAAATACTAAAGATTTTGTTTTATTGCTTAACTGCTGTACACTGGGCTGTAAAAGTTCTTATCGTCCATGAAGAAACATGCAAAAAATACGTTTATTACTGGCTCATTATTTTACACAATAAAAAAATAGCTATTCGTACTGGCTCCGCCTGGTGTAATTATTTTTCTACTGTTTGCCAATTATTTATATATACACCTTTCATTTATTGATTATTAAACATGATTTCTCGAACAATTAAATTAATTACACTTTTACACATACTGTATGACTGATATGCAAAAAGATTTTAATCCGATTAGAAGTTGCTGAGATCTAGGCGTTCATACAAACTAAAGAACTTTAGCTTTACAAAAGTTATATTATATTTCCTTCTCATCTATTCGATGCTGAGGTTTCCGATTCATTTTTGGCTAATTTCTGATCTGCCAGTCATCATTGAAAGGCAAATGTAAATAGATTTATTTCAACAGAAGGTACTCAAAATGTACATTTCGTAATCCACCAAAAGTCAGCGCCCGAAGCCAAGGTAACATTCTACGATAGTGCCCGTAAATAAACAAGATGAAAATGTATAGACAACGTAAAGAAAAACCCAGTGATCATTTTTGTCAATTTCATACATTTTTTTTATCTACTTTATTAGCGATTTGGATTGCCGAATGTAAATTTGTCTAGACCGTTAGGGCCTTTTGAGTAGTCACAAAATCAGAATCAGTTCTATAAAAAGAAAGTATAAAACTTGAACATAACTCGACGTATTTCCATCCTATTAAGTGTCCTATGTTTATCTACGATTTGATTAAATAGGGAACAAATTCGATACTTCTCCAGAAAAATTTTGTATCGTCACTACAATGACTGGCTACTTCCTAGCGTCCCGTTTGACCTCATTTATTCAATTTCTTTGACAAGTTGTAAAGCCATGACAATAAATACGGGACTCTTAGCAAAGAGTATTTGTAAAAATACGAGTTGACGACCTTGTTCTTTTAGAGGTCTGAAAGTTTGGTTCCTGAAGCCGTTTTTTAGTCGGAAGCCCATTTTTTTTAAATCAGTCTTACTGGAAATGTAAATAAATTTTTCTTTTGTGGAACTTGAACACTTGAAGGTTTTGGATCGATTGGCAAAATGATGCATACCATTACCAATATTACTAATAAACACTCTTAGGTCAATGAAACTGACTGCCTCGTGGTCTTGCGGCACAGGTATGTGCTGTGCGATCTAGAGGTCCTGGGTTCGATTCCCAGATCGGGCAAAGTGTTATTGGGTTTTTCCATTAGAAAATTCTCAGTAGCAGCACGGAGTCTGGAATTGTGCCCGAAAAACGGCAATAGGCTCGCCCCCTATTACGTGGGACTGATACATACCTGGCGAAATGTGGGTGCAAAAATGCATCTCTGCCTACCCCTTCGGGGAATATAGGCGTGAGGTTATGTATGTTTTTATGTGTCAATGAAACTCCCTCTGATTATTGACAAATCTTATGCGTGTTTCTGGCAAATCTGCTCAAACTAAAGGCTAAAGTTAATCAACCTAGTTTACAAATAAAAGGTATCTAGGAAAATTGAAGATTGGTTGGCTCGTATATGTACGGCGTGCGATCAAGAGAGTTTGTGTAACATTTTAACACTGGCAAGTCGTGATGGCCTCGAGGTTTAGGCACGCGGTCGAAAATCTTGACGGTCGCGGGTTCAAACCCCAGGCGCACAATTCTGAATTTTCGAAGTTATGTGTGTATTCACAAAGAATGATCACTTACTTTAACGGTGAAGGGAAATATCGTGATGCACTTGCACACTTAAAAGTTCTTAGGAATGTCTTATGTGTGTAGTCTGCCAGCCCACACTAGGCCAGCGTGGTGGACTAAGGCCTAAACCCTCTCAGTTTTAGAGGAGGCTCGTGCCCAGCAGTGGGACGCATATGGGCTGATGATGATTTAACACTGGAACGGTAAAGTAAACATATTATATTGATCAAAAACTCCACTCAAAAAAATTCCACTATCTATTATTTGTGAAATAAATTTATTCTTAAGCATCATAATAGCGTAGTAAATAAGTGTTTAGATCCCTTTTATGTTTGTTTACTCACACCACTTAACTAATATCAATCTCTTTACAAATTCAAATTTCTAAGGAATATTACAAACTAAAATAAATTATTTCAAGTTCTGCTGGATCTCTTGGGTTAACTCCAAAGTAAACAGTAGTTAATTAATTTTACACTAAAAATAGAGGTAAGGTTAATTGAATGATAACATTTGGGTACTTTATGGTTCAGCTTGCGGGTTGGCATCGGATACTGCTTGTTCGTGCGGGTTGAAAACACATGTGGTAGTAAATCTTGGCTTAGTCGCCTAAATTGGCGATGGATTATTGAAATGATTGATTAGATTTATTTTAAAATTTAAATGTTTTAAGATTTTATCATTATTATTTTTAATGCTAGCTATTATTGAAATTGGCAAGTAAGAAACGCTATGGAAATAGCTCAAGGCCTTTGCAGCGTCGCTATCCGGGTAGACTCGAGTATACTGTTAGGCCATTATCCTGATCAGCAATGGACTGCTGATGATTGGCGTATACTGCTGATATTAAGTTTTATGAACCTTTATTTGTTTATTATTATTAATGAATTAATGCAAGTTTGCGGATTTCTCCAAAACACTAAAATTAACTTAAAATTAGTAATATAATATAAAACACAAGAACATTTAAACAATATAACAAACAATTTAACTAACAAAGCTGTACAGAAATAAATGAAATTTAGTAATATAATGTAAATAAAAACACATACGCATATAACAATATAACAAACAATTTAACTTAAATAGCTATCCAAAAATAAATAAAAATGGAAATTAAATGCCTCTTTAAAATTTGAGAATGGTTGGATCGATTTGACTACTTTAGATCTTTAAATATTTTTGGAGTTTATCATCATGAGCCCTTCCACTGTTGGGCACGGGCCTCCTCTACTACTGAGAGGGTTTAGGCCTTAGTCCTCGTTTACGTACATAGTATTCTTTGAAATCATCGTGTCCAGTCACGCTTCATGACTCACGTCAGAATTTTTTCAGAATATACGTTGAAATTCGTCAACATTTCACGACTTACTTCGGATAATTTGAACTTTTGGATTGTGTGTAAAAACATTTTTCTGTAGACCCCATTCATCAGCAAAAGAAAGAGGTAATATCTAGTCTGAATAAATTAGCATTACCTCACCAAAAACCCTTCAATAACATTAAAATCCAACTCGAAGAAAATAAATTACATTAAAAAAGGTCACGTCACTTTCAATTCAACTTTCGCTCGGCTGTTTTTTGCAGATGATCAGCAAATTCACTGAGGTCAATACAAAAAGTCACAAATCCGTGCTGACGTCGCAAATAGACGCGGTAGATATTCCACCGCAAAATGTTCGCAGCACAAATCGAATTTGATGGAGCGTCGGTTGTTTGCGTCAAAAGGGATACATCCGTGAGGGCTGGGCTGTCAGCGCCCAGGGAATACCGGAGCAACCCGGATTTCGATGCTATTTTTGCAGAGTTCTCTTGATGTTATCGAAAAATGAGGTGATATTCGATATTTTGTTTCGTACATAAATACTGTATCGACTTTTTAAGACGTCGAAAACTCAAGGATTAAGTGCACTGTTTACTGAGACACTATTTAAAACATATATACATACATAACCTCACGCCTGTATTCCCTGAATGAGTTAGGCAGACGTGCATTTCTGCACCCACATTTCGCCAGATATGTATCAGTCCCACGTAATAGGGGGCGAGCCTATTGCCGTTTTTTGGGCATAATTCCAGATTCTGTGCTGCTACTGAAAATTTCCTAATGGAAAAACCCAACAACGCTTTTCCCGGCCCGGGAATCAAACCCAGGGCCTCTAGATCGCACGGCACATACTTGTGCCACGAGACCACAAGGCACTATTTAAGAGCTACGAATGATCACGATGAAATCTTTTTAGCTAAGAGTTCTAATAAAGAATTTCATAAGCATGAGAAGCCCAGACACCCACAAGGCCACAATAGTAAACTAAGGCCTTACTCTGTCGTTAAGATAGATAGACAAACAGATTGTAATAGTGTTGTAAATAATCTGTAAGCTGTTAATTATTCAGTTCGTCTTCAGTTTCAGTCCAAACATTTTTAACCGCTGAAAGCATAAATTAACAATGATAAAAAAAAGATGATACTCAATGCCATATCAATATAATGTTAGCGGTTAGTCACTGAATTGTTTAACAAGTTCTAAATAAGTTTCTTGACTCGAGTTATACTTATAAAAATTAAAATGAGTAGTTTCAAACAAACATGCGAGTTGTCAATACTTTGAAGTCGCTTGTATAATGAAATTGCTGAAGTTAACATCAATGAAACTTATGCGAAATTGTTGGCACAGTTTTAATAGCAAAGATGAAGTCGGGCATAATGCACAAATTAGTCCTGCTATGTTGCACTAGGTGGCATTATTTATAGAATTTGATGATTGTTTTTGTGTTTATATATAAGAAAGCCTAGTGCGAATTGGTTGGTACAAAAAAATAAGATTCATCAGGTAATCAGGAGGTCTAGGTAAGTACCTAGACCCGTAACAATTATCATGTGAAACATACATTTGCCGCAGTGTGGGAATCAGATTTTTGCCCTCTCGGTACAAAGGCTGGCTAACCAACTGGCTTTCGGTATTATTTAAGTTTGATTGTTATTTAGTACCGACAATCAGAAGTCTGTAATGTGAAACAATGGCTATAAACAAAAGAAAATAAAAAATGAGAAACATGCAAAAAATAAAACAGATTTATTGAATTTCACTGAATGAACAAAGGACTTTCTGAGAACACGTTTGTAAATAAAATAATAAGGATAGTAAATAACAAAAACTACAAAAGGATGTAATTGTGCAAAATTAACGAGAACAAAATGTGAAAGCTATTTAAATCACATTTTTGTAATATTTTATGGAGTATTTGAAGTGTTGAAAAAGACATCCTCATGAAAACGTAACCTTTGGTAGTATTCAAAGTATTTTTTACTTTATATCTCACATAACCAATATGGTAGACTAAAACCCGACCTTCCCAACTACCTAAGAGTTGTATGGTCAGCAGCAAGATTAAATTGGGCAGATATTGATGTTTCTATTGCTGGCAGAGCAATAAAGAAAGCGAGGATATCCTCGCTACATATATATATATATATATATATATATATATATATATATATATATATATATGTATATACATATGTAGTTCCCGTCCCGGTTCGGTAAAAAATCATACTCATAGGAACCTTTATCCAAATAGTTTTCCACAAGTACTTTTGGAATACTATCCAGTACTACTGATTCGGAATGTGCTATCGCTATGGTCGTAAAAGTAATGGTCGTACGAGTAATACCACGAGCGTAAGTTCGTGTTTGATGACTCCCCCTTTCCCCCTCTCGATAAGAATCTTTTTTCGACGAATCTTTACTTTGAAAATATCAGATAGGCTTGCAAAAGAATTGTCAAGAACTTCTTACGTCTTCTTCTCTTGACGAAAAGATCAAAAAGCTGTAAAATCATTTGTTTTTAATCTCATCTCAGTCTGCAGTAGACAGCACCTAAAGCCCATGTCAGACGTCGAGAACTACTATATTGTAACTAGAAATCGAAGTTGGTGAAGCGACGTGCGCTTTGTCGGAGACATGGTAATCTGAACTGTTTTGCTCTTGAGCTGCAATATATGTATATGCTCACTATATCCCAACAATGCAGCTGGATGCAGGCTGCTTCCAACAGGTCCCTGTGGAAGTCATTGGGAGAGGCCTATGTCCAGCAGTGGACTTCGATTGGCTGATGGATTGGATTGGATTGTATATCCCAACAATAATTATCAATGCTACAGGATATTGGACATCATCTCCATTGATTCTAGGTTTATCAAATGCCGTTAAAACAGAATATATATATTATTGTGAGCTTACAGCTATAATTTTGTCTGGTTTCTGAGTAAGCATGAGTTATTACATATTAGTACTATACATAAATTAATAATTTATTAGTTACATCTAACTAATTCACAAATACATAGCGCATTGAATGGTAGTTTGTATTAATGGCCAAAATACTATTTAAGAAAATTATTCTTCTATTTATTCAATTAGTAGAAGAAACATATTTGTACTTGTACACATACATATATCATAGATACATTCACGCTTTTATCCCAGTAGGTTAACAAGTGTAGTTCTAAATTTAAGTGTGGCAAGCGTTTCAAATTCCATAAATTAATTTTTGTATTTCGTGCAGATTTTATTCAATAAATAAAAAATAAAAAATAGTGAATTTAATATGCCACTATTGACAGCCCCGTGGCGCAGTTGGCTAGACACCAGCTTGCGAAACGCGAGGCCGCGGGTTCGATCCCCGCACCGAGACAAATCTTTGTGTGACCCACAAATATTTGTTTCGGGTCTGGGTGTATGTGAGACCGAAAAGTCTCTCGTAGTTTCTGATACCCACGACACAAGACTTGTATCTTAGTGTGGGATCAGAACTATGTATGTGACTGTTGGGTGTATTTATTTATTTATTTATAAAAAAACAATAATAATCATATATCTAAATAGTTCTAGACAATAGTGAAATATGCACCACGACAAAGTTAGGCAAGTCCATAACACAGTACAGTTAACCTGACTAACTGGACATTTCCAGGATCAGAGCAAAGCCAACATACGACCCAAAAATAGCCAAAACTACACCTGGATTTGAATATTCGTTGAATATTTCATCATGCCTGGTTGTCTGGAAGAGATCGCTTTGAGCGATAAGACCGCCGATTGTTCACTATATTATAAGTTGTCCATTGTATTATATCTTGTTTAAATGGTGCACAATAAAGTGTTTATCTATCTATCTATCTGGATTTCATTGCACAATACATGATCATCAGTTACACTCAACCATTAAACAACCGACCAAAAGTCCTGAAGATAAATTAATGTTTAAAAAACTCATCGCCGCCACAACCGAATTTTTGATGAATTTATTTAAATGCACCTATGATTTATGGCGGGCTATTGTTGGCATCTCCGGTGGAACTAGACAGTCCATTAGAAGCCGACGACGCGATAAGTGCTCCACTGCTGAGCACCAGATACGGTTGGACCATTACGGCTATCATCCGATGCATTCTTCACGCTTTTAAAACGCTTCACGCTGAAATACAGTTCGGGATGAAAGGAAGCCCTCCTGTTTGGATCTTGTTTATTTTATTTATTTATTTATTTAATATACTTTATTGTACACTATACAAGGAAAAATAACATCAATAACATACAACTTAAAAGATATATAGTTACAACAGGCGGTCTTATCGCTAGCTGCGATTTCTTCCAGACAACCCACTGGAATGAAAAGTTGTAGTTGTGGCGGCTGTCTTCAGAAATACATATAAATAATATACATATATATACACGCATAAATACATACATACATACATACACATTCATATATAAATAAATACAAACATACATAAATATACACATATATATGCATATATAGATAGTCTACATTTAATAGAAGTGATAATTACCGAGATTCTTGGTATGTTATAAGCGTAATTCGTTTATTTATTTACATTAAAATACAACATAAGCACAGTATAACACCAAAGCGCTTAGTTGATTAATAAAATTATAATTAATACACCAAACAAAAAAAATATGCAAAACAAACATCACTGAAATAATATTTAAGTGATGGCCTCGAGGTTTAGGCGCGCGGTCGAGAATTTCGGCGGTCGCAGGTTCAAACCCCAGGCACACACCTCTGACTTTTCGAAGTTATGTGTGTATTCACAATGAATCATCACTTGCTTTAACGGTGAAGGAAAACATCGTGATAAAACCTGCACACCTAAAAGTTCTTAGGAATTTCTTAGGCGTGTAATCCGCCAACCCGCACTAGGCCAGCGTGGTGGACTAAGGCCTAAACCCTCTCAGTTGTAGAGGAGGCCCGTGCCCAGCAGTGGGACGTATATGGGCTGATGATGATGATGATGAATATTTAAAAGAATGAATAATTTGCATTACCGCATCATCAAATAGGTCGACATCTTGGACCTCAGCGACAAAACGATTTAGCAAGCGCATAACTCTAACCGTGGGAGCATTCGCACCTTGGAGCGTACATAGTGATTCCGGGGACATAAACATGCTCAGATGACGACGACGACAAAGACGCACGTAGTTGTTTCAAAGTCAAAGTCAAATTATCTTTATTCAAATAGACTTTTACAAGTTATTTTGAATCGTCAATTTTAAGCTATTTTAAACTAAACTATCGCTACTATAACTTTTAATATATTTTTATAGTAAATAAACTATTTTCTAGTTGCTTCTGTCAGGTGTATTGGATCGTGCAAACTAGATGTCCCGGGTACGGTACGCGGATAGCAAAACTGTTATTAGGTCTTCCTGTCAAAATTCAAAAATCATTATCAATAACTGACTGCCTCGTGGTCTCTCGGCACAAGTATGTGCCGTGCGATCTAGAGGTCCTGGGTTCGATTCCCGGGTCGGGCAAAGTGTTATTGGTTTTTTCCATTAGGAAATTCTCGGTAACAGCACGGAGTCTGGAAATGTGCCCGAAAAACGGCAATAGGCTCGCCCCCTATTACGTGGGACTGATACAAAACCTGGCGAAATGTGGGTGCAGAAATGCACCTCTGCCTACCCCTTCGGGGAATACAGGCGTGAGTTTATGTATGTGTATGTATAATCAATAACTTGTACTTCAAACCACTTCATAAAAATAGATTTTAACTTTGCTTCTTTCCTAATCACTTTACTTCCAAAGTTAAACTATGCTGCGTCAAAAGTTGTATTCATTCACGTGGAACTTTCTATTGATGGATTAGACTGGAAAGGTCAGGTGAAGTCAGAAATAGACTCTTGTGGTTGGCAGAATGGATGGATATTGCTTCACAAACTTATTCCAATACAACTTGACGTAAGGAGAACTCTAAAACTATCAAACAAAGTCATAACAATGTGGTAACATATGAGTTAGGAGTTGTATGAAGTTTGTGGTTTCTAAGTACTTTGGCATGGCAAATTGACAGCACTGCACTTAATAAGTATTATATTATAAAGTGCAATACAGTCAATAGGGTACTCCCTAATCATCCAGAATCATTATCAATCAGCCATCATATTATACATACATACATACATAACCTCACGCATGTATTCCCCGAAGGGGTAGGCAGAGGTGCATTTCTGCACCCACATTTCGCAAGGTATGTATCAGTCCCACGTAATAGTCCAGACTCCGTGCTGCTACTGAGAATTTCCTAATGGAAAAACTCAATTACACTTCACCAAACCCGGTAATCGAACCCAGGACCTCTAGATCGCACGGCATATACTTGTGCCGCAAGACCACGAGGCAGTCACAATCATATTATATCTAATCAAATTCAATCAACTACATGGTTTATCCAATTGTGTATGTCATGCATATTATGAGAATGTTACTTCATAGTCTATTTCTATTCCGCTTAGCTTTAGAGGGAAGTGGAAAACTAAATGTTTTCCTCCTTCTATTCACATTCTTTAGGACAAACTGGGTCCCCATAGAAACTCTCTGATCTTGACCGCTCAGTGAAATTTCTGTGCTTGCCACTGTCGATTCTGGTGTAAAGGAGTTCTAGTGGTGATGTTTTGGTGGGGAAGTCTTAGTCCAAACGGGGTGCGGACTGACGAGAAATTATTCACTTATCGTTCAACCATGTCGGGTTAGTTGATGCATAGTCCGGGAGCTATGATTCGACTAGTCTTAATACAAACTTCCGTATTACGAGCTCGATCTAGAGGCATGACGTCATGCGTGGCGCGTGTTGTTGCTCTCTGTAATATTAGCGAACATTCCCATCGAGTAATATGAAATAAATATACCGTTAATCATCCTTATGGTAAAAATAAAATCTTTAAGGTATTTAAAGTTGATGGCGTAACACAAAACAAAATGTTCTTCAACGCTAACTTAATTATGTTTCTTAGGTAAATAGAAATTCGCTGAAGCTTGTAAACAGAAAAGGTATTCAGCAGTGTATTTCTGTAACCACTTTTCACCATACCTGTATAGGTATGGCAGAAAAAACATATATAACCCCATACAATAGGCCTTAATGTTGTTCAGGGAACAATTATTTTCATGGTGATACTAAGAGTTTCCTAACGTAAAATCCCGAAAACAATTTCATATGAAAAATCGAACCGAGACCTCTCAATCACACACTCGACGTGGACTAACGAAGCAGTCACCTTTAGTAAGTTTATTTATAACATCAGTCGTCCATCGCAGTGATTTAACCTGATCCGATACGACGAACGAGCTTGACCGGCCATAATGGATCAATGTGAGCCGTGATGGCCTCGAGGTTTAAGCACGCGGTCGAGAATCTCGACGGTCGCGGGTTCAAACCCCAGGCACACACCTCTGACTTTTTGAAGTTATGTGTGTATTCACATTGAATTATTACTTACTTTAACGGTGAAGGAAAACATCGTGATAAAACCTGCACACCTAAAAGTTCTTAGAAATTTCTTCGGTGTGTAGTCCGCCAACCCGCACTAGGCCAGCGTGGTGGACTAAGGCCTAAGCCCTCTCAGTTGGAGAGGAGACCCGTGCCCAGCAGTTGGACGTATTATATTATATGGGCTGATGATGAACGTTATATATTTAAATGGTATTTTCTGAGGTGTTGATTGGGTCGTCCCACGCTCGTATTGCAATTTGTATATCAAATCAATTTATTTTCAAGCCAAATTGAGCGGAAACTAATACACATTTTTTTTTATGTAACACGCTAAATGATTTATACCTTAAATTAAAATTTGCATTTAAGCTATGGTAGTATTCAAATCATCATCATCAACTCATATACGTCCCTGGCCGGGAAAGGGCCTCCTCTACAACTAAATGGTTTAGGCCTTAGTCTAACACGCTGGACTAGAGAAATACTGTTTTTATTAAATAGTACGATTACAGACACGCAATTATTCTCATTCCCTTTTCCGAAATAATATAGCATGAGAAAAAACCTGTAAACATTCCCAAAAATATAATACACCCAACAGTCACATTCACAGTTCTGACCCCTCACTAGGATACAAGACTTGTGTCGTGGGTATCGGAAACTACAAGAGACTTCGGTCTCACAAACACCCAGACCCGAAAAAAATATTTGTGGATAGCACAAACATTGGTCTCGGTGATCGAACCCGCGGCCTCTCGGTCCGCAAGCTGGGGTTTAGCCAACTGCGCCACGGACGCTGTCAAACCAACACAACAATTTCAATAACTTTATTTAAATATCTATGTACATGTATTCAAATGTACTTATAACAACGAAGTTTTATAATACAAATAAAACCCCAAATTCCTTCCATCTGACGAATCGCTCGAATGAATCAGCATTCCACAAATTATAAATATTCACAATTCACGTCAAGTCAATACTTTTGTCTGTAATTGATTCATCACCGGCCCTCGAGACTACGTGCCGCCCTCCCTTCCTCCTCGGGGCGAGGAGGGGGAGTGGAGGGTGTCGCGACAATGATGCTGAATTAATGGTCCCTCCATACCCGTTGTGTAATTCATTTTAAGGATAAAAAGTCAGTTCGGAGACGGCTTTCAACCGCTTTAAGCCTATTTATAAATACGCTATTAAGTTGAGAGAAACGCTAAATAAGACTCTCAAGATATAGGCCAGAATTTATGACATTTTCTTTAAGTTACAAATGATTTGTTTGAAATGTGAAAGCTTTAGATTACAACGTAGGCGTCGGACTTTGAAATGTGATACAATTATTTATTCCATAAAATTTAGTTTTTTTTTTATACTGGCACTGCAAAGTGACTCCACTTTACCTGATGGTAAGCACAGTTAGCACGATGAACGAAGGAACGAATAGTAGATTTTTTTTAAAGGCTTATTGCCTTACTTTACACTCCAAAAATCCTGATTAATGCTGATCAATTTTCTTTAAATATAAATATAAAAATAGCGGGGAAAAAAATTAGCACGCCTAACTAAGCCACACTACGAATACCCGCGGTCGCCTTTGCCACCTCCGAGCTTCGCCACCGTCTTTACCACCACGTCAAACACGACATAGTGACGTCACGATAGGATTCGTCCCTTGGTTGGGTGATATTTCTAATAATATAAATTGACCCAACAGTCACATACATAGTAAAGAAAAAAAGAACGCAGCCAACGAAACCGCAGGAAAAATTCAATTTAATTATTTTGTACCATCATCTATTGAGCTTAAGCCGTTACTAAGCTAGCCGACATGAGAACCTTTGGTAGGCGAATTCAATTAAAAAGAATATAATGAAGCCCTCAGGTGCCTTTGGAACGTGGCGGCCGCATAATTATGCGTATTATATTTGTAACAACACACTGCTAAATTCACAATGAGGTCCAGTATTTTAATTCATTTTTGGGCAAGCCTAGTTTTCCTTTAAAATTACAAGTGGTTAGGCTTTGTAAGTAACTAAAATAGAGGGTGTGAATAAATTTCAATGTAAATAATTTATTATTCTTATTCATTCGTGGCTTTTATGGCATTAGCTCAATAAATTTGCGTTTTTAGTATCTTAACTTGGCCTGTGCTACTCCTTATAAGGACTAGACCTCATTGCATTTTTTTTTTTTTTTTTTTTTTTTATTCAAAAATCTAGCGCAGGCATTTGACCACGATCTCACCTGGTGTTAAGCGACGATGCGGTCGACGATGGAGCATGCCTGCCTAGTAGCAGCCTATTCACATTAAATTTGAACATGTCCAGATTGTATTGTACCGGAAATACTTCAGCGGGCAGGGCGTTCCACTCCTTTGCAGTGCGCATTAAAAAAGAAGACCCAAATCGGTGTGTGCGGCAAGATGGCATATTAACAACAAAGGAATGGCACGACCGCCCGCTTCTTGTTTCCCGATGGCGGAAAGTGCTCGGCGGAACTAGTTCGTGCAGTTCCTTCGCACACTCCCCGAAATATATCCTATAGAAGACCGACAGACGAGCTACCCTACGCCGATGATCGAGAGACTGCAGCTTAGCGTCTACCAGCGTGGGGTCACCTATAAGTCTCTTAGCTCGCTTTTCAATCGAGTCCAAAGTTGCCAGTTGGTATTTGGCTGAACCATCCCAAAGGTGGCAACAGTACTCCATACAGGATCGAACCTGTGCTTGGTATAGTTGAAGCAGCTGTTCTGGAGTAAAATACCGTCTAACCTTTGAGAGGATTCCACGTTTTTTGGCTGCAATATTTGCTTTGGACTCAATGTATTGGCCAAAGTTGAGATCTGACGATAGCTCAACTCCTAGGAGCTGGAGGCTGTCGGTCATGACTACAGGAACATTCCGGAAAGTCGGAGCCAGGTGGAAAGGGCTCCGTTTAGCAGAGAACAAGCACGCCTGTGTTTTGGTAGCGTTAAACGTGACCAAATTGGCATCGCCCCACTCCGAGACTGCTTGAAGGGCCACGTTTAACCGGTTAACCATCGCCTCTCGACAAGACTCGATGCCATCCCTGCCGGCATTCGCGCGTGAAAAATACCTGTCCGAGACAGTGGTGTCGTCTGCATAGCCCAAGGTACCGGGTACAAGCACATCATTAATGTGCAGCAGGAAAAGTGTTGCGGACAAGACTGACCCCTGAGGTACACCGGCATCGATAGCCATTTGTTGCGACGAGTATCCATCTAGAACAACTCGTATTGAACGTTCCCTCAGGAAGTCTGCAATCCAAGCGCATAATCCGGCAGGGATACCATATGCTGGAAGCTTACCTATAAGGCTTTGGTGCCAAACCCTGTCAAAGGCTTTTGAAATATCGAGAGACACCGCAAGAGCCTCGCCGTGTCTCTCGATAGCTTCACTCCATAAATGTGTGGCGTACACCAGAAGGTCCCCAGTCGAACGGCCTCGGCGGAATCCGTACTGACGATCACTGAGGAGATCGTTACCTTCTAGGTGAGCCAGGAGTTTATTGTTCAGGGCACGTTCCATAATCTTGCAGAGTATGGACGTGACCGAAATGGGACGATAATTGGCAGGGTCAGCACGACTGCCCTTTTTGGGCACAGGTTGCACATTAGCCAACTTCCAGGACCTGGGAACATGACCGGTCTCAAGTGAGAGACGATACAGGCGTGTGAGATGAGGAGACAACTCGGGAGCACAATTACGCAGAACTATTGCTGGAATACCGTCGGGTCCACTAGCTTTGTTCACGTCCAGGGTCCTCAAGATTTTTAGGATCTCTTTTTGGCGAATGCGTACTTCTGGCATAAAGCTGTCAGCACGTGATGAGATAGGTGGATTTTTACCTGAGGTATCTAGACGTGAATTCTCCGCAAAAAGAGAAGCAAATAAATTTGCCTTCTCTTCCGCAGCATGAGCTAGGGTTCCATCGGGCTTCAGCAATGGCGGTAGGGAGGGTCGACTAAAGTTTGATTCAGCCGCTTTTGCCAGGGACCAAAAGGCTTTACTGCCCGGAGGGTGAGAGGCTAACTTGGCCCCAATCCGGCTTATGTGGTTGAATCGAGCTCGGCGTATTGTTCTCTTGGACGCCTTGGCGGCTAGGTTAAAGGCTCTCTTCAGTGCTCGAGTATCCGGAGATTTGTGTGCTCGAGCTGCAGCCCATGCAGTATAAGCCGACTGTTTCTGCGCCTCAGCACGTTTACAGTCAGCATTATACCACGGGCGAGCTTTTAAGTCCGAAGTTACGTCAGTGAATGGGATAAAATATTCCATACCCTGCCGTATGACTGATGTTAAGGATTCACCACATCTCGCCGGATCTCCTGAATTGAAGCATACCCCACGCCAAGGGTAGGACGCAAAGAAGTGGCGCATTTCATCCCAATCTGCTGACCTGTATTTCCATACCCGTCTGGGGCCGCAGGGGGATTTTTCAGGTGGGGAATAACATGATACAGACTTCACCAGACAGTGGTCGGAGGTACCCAGGGGGGCGGAAACGCTCACCGAGTATCTATCTGGATCTGTTGTCAGCAGAAGGTCTAAGCAATTGGCAGTGTGAGAGTCAGCATTGGGTACCCTCGTTGCACAGTTTACAAGCTGGGTGAGGTCTTGCGTTAGAGCAAGTTTGCGTGTCTCTCTCCCAGCATGATCGGTCAACTGGTATGGGAACAGCCACTCTCGATGGTGGGCATTGAAGTCCCCCAGGATAACTAACTGTGCCGAAGGATAACGACCCCGACCCTCATCCGCCCACTGACTAAGTTGGTCACACAGATGAGTTGTCTCCTGATCACCTTTGTGCGATCGGTAGACACAGGCATAGAGGATTTGCTCTTGGCCAGTGTCCACCAGGAGCCATAGTACGGAGTGACTGGACGACTCAAGGTTTTTGAGACGCCTGACACAGATGTCATCACGAGCGTACACACAGACTCCGGCACGAGGTAGGAACCTATGCTCCAGAGAATACCCAGGGTAGCTGAGGTACGCCGTGTCAGCAGGACATCTGATCTGCGTCTCGGTGAGGAACAGCAGCTGCGGTTTCTCAGTTTCAAGATGGTGGTGGACTGATTGGAGATTAGAGTGCAGACCTCGGATGTTGGAGAGGTGCACTTTGAGTGGGAGGAAGTGCAGCCGCTGTGAAATCTTTTTCCGTCTTGTTGTATTTATCATTTATTAAAAAAAAAAAAAAAAAGTGAATAGGCGTAAAAGGACGGCAGTTGGGCGAGGCGGAGCTCTGCCCACCACATGCCAAACTCAATACCGCTGCACGGATAGGAGCCTGACGCGGAAACCGCGGGGACGCCCGAACCCCCCCAGAATGGCTACCTGGTCCTCCCATCCGGTCGCTAATCGGCAGGGTAGAGCATTCTGGGATTTTTCGTGAGGTGGCGGGGCAGCCTTTCACAGGTAGCTAGTCTGCTAATTGGGCCCCCATCTTCCTACGGTCGGCCAGCGGCGGCACCGTGCTTCGGATCCCGCTGCCCTCCGAAGCCAGGCACCCGATGCAGCGCCATTCAGCAGTCACATTCGGTTACAAAGAACACCGCAACTACCCAGACCCGCCCTTTAATATGGCTTCACCTGGCATCGCGCCGGAACACGGCCGCCGAAGTCGTTTGGCGACGCGGCTTTACCAAGTGGGTGGTAACCAGCCACGGCCGAAGCCTACCACCGGAGAACTGCTGTCCATTTAGCACTACCCAGGGGTCACGTGTAGGGCTCTAGAGTCATGAACCCTTTAGAGAAAGGGTTCTCCTACGGACGCGAACAGCTTTAACCCCCAAAATTGCAAATTTGCATCATGTATCTTTAGATGAATAGGTAAAAAAATATTTATAAATACAGTATCCATCCAAATCAAAAAAGCAGTGATGGCCTCGAGGTTTAGGCGCGCGGTCGAGAATTTCGGCGGTCGCAGGTTCAAACCCCAGGCACACACCTCTGACTTTTCGAAGTTATGTGTGTATTCACAATGAATTATCACTTGCTTTAACGGTGAAGGAAAACATCGTGATAAAACCTGCACACCTAAAAGTTCTTAAAACCAGCACTAGGCCAGCGTGGTGGACTAAGGCCTAAACCCTCTCAGTTGTGGGGGAGGCCCATGCCCAGCAGTGGGACGTATATGGGCTGATGATGATGATCCATCCAAATCAACCAAAGTACGTCCCACTGTGGGCCACGGGCCTCCTCTACTGTTGACAGGGGTTAGGATATAGCCTACTACGCTGGTCTAATGATTGTTGATAGGCTTCCCATGCTATGTCATGATCCTAAGAAGTCTCGAGGTTTCTTCACCTTGATCGTAATAATTTCTAAATTTAGGCCACCACTGGAATATTTGTAAGAAGTGTAAACAATTAAATAACAGCAGTATGGGCCTGGGATTCGAACCCATGTTTGCTGAGATAGTTCCTTGACAATGATCCTCATTCCAGATTTTTATTGCAATGAAAGTTATCTAGCAAACTGATCATTAGTTTGTTTTGAATCAAATAAAATCTCAGATGAAGGACATGATGTGTTTGTAGACTAACCGCGCCGCGTAAATTCCAGTAGTAAAGTGAGCCCGCTGAGTTTGTTTCGCCGGGTCTTCTCAGTCAGGGTCGCGTTTGGATCCGGTGGTACCATTAAAATAATACGTGACGTTTCGGAAATACACAAGGTCCATCTCGTTATTTACTTTAAAATAATAATAATAAGATATTATGTATTTCCTGATGAAAACTAAAAATAAATTATAAAAAAAACCGTAAATATTTTTGTACAAATTATATAAAATGAACCATAGTTAAATTACAATGTAATAATAAAATATTTTCTTTTGTATTGTATTGACTTGTCATAAGTGCTATTTGATTGCCTACGTGACCAAATAAAAATTTCATTTTAAAGCAATTTCATTTCATTTCATTTCACTATCCACTTAACAAGTCTGATCTGTTTGCTAGATAACTTTATTTGCAATAGAAATCTGAAAAATATCTTAAACTTTCAGTTAAAGATAATTCCTTGAACTAAAACTTCTTTACGCAGATTTTACTTGTCGGATTTATTTTTACTTCTCAACGTTTCCTCGACAGCCTTCATGGTCATGTGGCGAACGCCATATTATTTATTACATCCACATGCTCGTACCACTAAAAGGGTAAACGTATAACTGCACCCACATAATCCCAGCTCTCTTTAAAAGTTCCACGTTAAAGGGAGCGAGCCTTGGCACCCAAACCATCACCCCTTGGAAACCCAAAAAAATTAATCCAGTACCTCCCTCACTCCAAACACTTACACTCCATGACCACTAGGCATCCTTTCCTGCAAAATTATAAAGGCAGTCCTTAAAATCCTTCCTGGAATAATTGTAAAGAACCAGATTATACAAAAACCATTCAACAAACTGATTCATATGTATTGAGGAAGAGTCCCTTCCACAGATTATTCCGTGGAATTGATCCCAGATAAAGCCCGCATACAATGATTCTATTGTGTCAATGGAGTAGATAATTCTATTGTTTAAACGCCTTTATTCAATTAATATTTCGCTGTGGAGCACACATCGGTTGTCTACAGTGCGAGTTGTTTCATTTGAAGAGGATTTCATTATAATATTTTGCTGTGATATTTAAATATCACACCTAAAAGTATATACCCTACCCTATATATATATATATATATATAAGTAAAACCCTAAAAGGTATTTATCATGTAATTTTAGAATGTATTCAGCCTAACGCCGTCCACTGTATAACGTAGGCCACCCCAAGAAACCGCCAACCATCCATTTATAGAATGCCTTAAAGATTTTCTTAGCTTGTGAAACCTATAATATACTAATCACTGTATCTACAAAGTGGTACTTGTCGTTCCACAGGTCACGAGGCCATGGTCTTTTCCAGATTCAATGGAACTACTAATAATTTCATGAAAAAATAATGTATGAAAACCTTGCCCCACTAGGGAATCAATCCTAGATTTCACAATGGTTATGCCAACCAACGAGGCAGGTTGTTCAAATTTTATCTTCAATCTGTCCCTTCTTCATCAGCCCAAATACGTCCCACTGCTGGGCACGGGCCTCCTCTACAACTGAGAGGGTTCAGGCCTTAGTCCACCACGCTGGCCTAGTGCGGGTTGGCGGACTACACACCATAGAAATTCCTAAGAACTTTTAGGTGTGCAGGTTTTATCACGATGTTTTCCTTCACCGTTATAGCAAGTGATAATTCATTGTGAATACACACATAACTTCGAAAAGTCAGAGGTGTGTGCCTGGGGTTTGAACCTGCGACCGCCGAAATTCTCGACCGCGCGCCTAAACCTCGAGGCCATCACTGCTGCCGTCCCAGCCCTACCTTAAGTCCTTAGAATTCAAACAAACTGTTCATCTTTGTAAAAGTATTATGATTAAACTATAAGAAAAAGAAAAGAATAATATATTCAGTCAATGATCCCTTTAATTACTTGGATCATTCTCAGACCCGTAACAAAAGCTCAAAGTAGTCAAAGCCTTCCTTCTAATTAACAAGAATTTTCTTATAAAGATGATCTCTTGTTAACATTAATTTATGTCTCGTAATTTGATTGCGAATTATTCCTTTCATATTTGTATCTTGAAATAATACAACGAAATAACCCCAAGGAATTACCTATAAGATATAATGTAAGGCGCATACGCATATACATACATAACCTCACGCCTGCAATCCCCGAAGGGTAGGCAGAGGTGCATTTCTGAACCCACATTTTGACAAGTATGTATCAGTCGTATTAGCCGTTGCTATGGAATCTAAATAAGGATAGATAGTAGATTATACTATGTAATATAATGTACATAAAGATAATCAAAATCACATAAGCTAATTAGTTGACAGCCCCGTGGCGCAGTTGGCTAGACACCAGCTTGCGAAACGAGAGGCCGCGGGTTCGATCCCCGCACCGAGACAAATGTTTGTGTGATCCACAAATATTTGTTTCGGGTCTGGGTGTTTGTGAGACCGAAAAGTCTCTCGTAGTTTCTGATACCCACGACACAGGACTTTTATCCTAGTGTGGGGTCAGAACTATGTATGTGACTGTTGGGTGTATTTATTTATTATTATTTATAGTTTAGGAATTCCTAATAGAAGCAACAAAACAGCTCACAGCGTGTACATTTCATTTAGAAAAAGTACTGTTCTTGATGTCTAAAAATAAATTAACATTTGGTACATCCAGTTCGTGTTTAGATCACAACATTAAGCTTTTTTTATTATTATTATATTGTATACAATTGATCTGGCATAATTGTATCAATTGCTGAGGAGTAATCGTAATCGTTTTCATTAGACACTTTATTTAAACCCCATTACACTTTGCCGTAATACTTTTTTATCGTTTTCTTTCGTCTTATAAGACCGACTTAAATGCAAGATATTTTTAAAACAATTTCAAAGGCAGGTCCACGTTATTTGAAATTATTTGAAACATTTTTGTCTCGGAGGCGCATCGGGCGGCTTCGGCATCATTGTTGGTGCTTCTCGCCCACCACCGTGGTCGCCCGATTCGGTGCGAAGATGGCCACTGGGGGTTTTGGTCGGTTGCCGGCAAGGTGATAATTGTTAGTGACCCAGCTCAGCATTAACATTTGCGTGGACGTGACGTCGCCGCGCGCCGTGCCGGAAGGCCGGTGACGCCGACATACGCTTCGCGCCCCCCTCCCCCAGGGCTAGCGGACCATAACCAGCTTGCCCCTCGAGAAAAAAAAGTCCATGTTATTTCCGTCGTGAAGCCGCAATTTAATATTTCCTGCCAGTTGTTTATTCTGTAGCGCTCACATGTTCCGCACATCACATCCAATGGAGACATCAATAAAGGTAAACAATTTATTTGACAAAAGCAATAACTTCGCCGAGCTTTGTCCACATAATGGAAGCGTGGTTGTGTTCGTTTTTCTCCCGACAAGGAATACGGAAGATAATGGACATCACGTTTGTATTGAGAAAATATTTCGAACTCTGGTTTTGACTTATAGTAATATACGTTATGGATTGACTTTGAATTTTTTTTTTTTATTCCAAAATGTTCCTAGGACTGCGACTGCCTCGTGGTCTCGCGGTACAAGTATGTGCCGTGCGATACAGAGGTCCTGGGTTCGATTCCCGGGTCGGGCAAAGTGTTATTGGGTTTTTCCATTAGGAAATTTTCAGTAACAGCACGGCGTCTGGAAATTTGCCCCAAAAACGGCAATAGGCTCGCCCCCTATTACGTGGGACTGATACATACCTGGCGAAATGTGGGTTCAATAATACACCTCTGCCTACCCCTTCGGGGAATACAGGCGTGAGTTTATGTATGTATGTATGATGTTCCTAGGAATTTCTTAGGTGTGTAGTCCGCCAACCCGCACTAGGCCAGCGTGGTGGACTAAGGCCTAAACCCTCTCAATTGTAGAGGAGGCCCGTGCCCAGCAGTGGGACGTATATGGGCTGATGATGATGATGTTGTTTTACAACAAAATAAGTTCAAATCTATCTAATATATTACATAAATACTGTTGACAAGTTTTCAAGGGACATCTCACACTAGGCAGAGCCTGTATCGTGAGATGTTCTTTAACGAACGAGTAACTCGTTTACAATGTAATGTCTCCAGTTTAATTTAAATGTAAAGTTCAATATAAAGTTTGAAATTAAATAACAAAAAAAACATAAAGAAAAAATAGAAACACAGGAACCTTATATACTACAATAAAAATTAGGATTTAATGTGTTAATGCGCCACGGGGCTGTCAATGTTGAATGTATTCATTTTATTTTATTTTTTCTTAATAAAAGCGTGATATCGAACTGCTATTTATTTCGACAGTAGAATAGTTGCAAATACCGTAAAGAGAACGTTTTGTGTATTGCACTGCTAAATTGTTCGTCTTTTGTTTGAATTTGTTTTTATTATGAGCCGCAGCACGCTATGTTTGTCTAGCTAAATATGGCTGGCATGAATTTTTATCGTTGTAGAAATTCACCACTGTTTTATAGAAAACTGGAGTGACGTCATGGCTGTCTCATACCATATAATAGGCATTTTTCATGCGAGGCTAGTTTGGGATACTGTCAATTTAGAATGAATACATTTTGAATAGAATATTGACAATTTATATTTAAATATGAGCAAGTTCTAAACCCACGAAAAAAGATTCGCCATTTTGTTTGTTTGGAAGAATTGAAGCATTTGAAGTCAATTAAAAAGGAGATAAAATTAACAAAATTTGCGTTCGTTTTGGAATCATTCGCCAACTCAATTCACAATTTAAGTTCATTTCTGTATAAGCTCCTTAACTTGTGTATTCAGAAAATATAATTATTTTTCCGTACCAACGTTTGTAAATTTGATCGCATCGTTCGTCGCTCCTATTATTTGTTTAAAAGCACGGCAACGTGTTCAAGTAGGTGATTTTATTGTGTTTGAATACGAATTTCGAGTGGCAATTATAACGTTCTTGTTCAATGGAATTGAATTTTTTTATAATACTGTTGTAATTTTAAGTTGTGATGGCCTCGAGGCTTAGAAACGCGGTCGAGAACCTCAACGGTAGCGGGTTCAAACCCCAGGCATACACCTTTGACTTTTTGAAGTTATGTGTGTATTCACAAAGAATTATCACGTACTTTAACGGTGAAGGAAAACATCGTCATGAAACCTGCACACCTAAAAGTTCTTAGGAATTTCTTAGGTGTGTAGTCCGCCAACACGCCCTAGTTCAGCGTGGTGGACTAAGGCCTAAACCCTCTCAATGGTAGTGGAGGCCTGTCCCTAGCAGTGGGACGTATGTGGACTGATGATGATGAATGAATTAATGATGGTGTTTTTGTTCAGTGATGAACACGCTAGATGAGGATGATTAGTCCTAATGCTTGCATTAGTATTGCCATTGACGATAGCGTACTGTATGGCTAAATAAATAGAGTTAAGTTGTCTCGTTGCTCACGCGGCATAGCGAGAGATTTTACATCATTTTGTCCGTCGGAATTCATAGTAGTAGCAGCAGTTGTATGGTCAAAATATTCTTGGTTTTCGGATTAAGACACGCGTTTATAGAAAAATTTAGATTACTTTACTTGCTTGTTGACTCTTCTAAAGTTATAAATAGTAAGAAACTTTAGTTGATTCTAAATTATAGAGCTCTCATGGAATAGCAAAATAATCATAAATGGCTGTAACTGGAAAATCTTAAAATCTAGATATAAGACAAGTTAGACAAGTGGCGGTACTTCCATGTAAGCCCAAAAGCCCAGATTGCCTTACAAAATTTCGAATAATAATCTTAAAGCTTTAAATCTTTATTTAACAAAAGCAATTTGACATATAAATGAAAATATCCTGACCCCACAATAAACAATACTAGACATTACAAAATTAACTTGTAACGCTTTGGTCTTCTATGAAAGTACCGCTCATCACTTGTTTTACTAAATTATTAAAGGCACACGTAAAAAAGAGCGTTTCATTCCCCTCAATAAATAATTTGCCTGTATTCAGTAACCCTCCTATGATATACCATGAAGAAAGGTCAAGATACGCTCCACTAATAACTATATGTAGTACAAAAGGGGAAATGCTATGGGCCCATAAATTCTGATCTGGCTTGAGGTAACGACCCATGGCACTTGATTTATGTGAAGCCGGAGAGAGTTAGTGTATTTACTAGGATATTACTTAGAATGGATAAGATTTAGTCTTAAAATACTCTGTTTAGACTTGTGGCGTACCTTATATTTTATTTATTTATAAAATATATTTATTTATTATAAACATTTAATATCATCTATATTTATATTATTTACAGTTACACTCACACACATTATACAACACATAGGGTCATTTCGCCTGTTCGCGTCCACTTAGTGCAGTTGGCAAGTTTGAAGGAGAAAATAAAAATGTTCCAGCACTAATTTCAATGAAAAGTTTATGTAATGTGTTCATTATAATAGTCTATTTTAAGGTAAATTTTAGTTTTGTTTGAAACATCTTGTGTTTCTTTTAAAAAAAAAAAACTTAAGAATTAGGCGATTTACCCAGTTTGCGTCCATAAAATCCAATTTGCGTCCACCCGCTGGACCACTTTGCGTCCACCAGCATATAAAAGGAATTAAGGGGTGATATTTTTATGATAATATAAAGAGAGATTGGATTTTAATAATTTATTTATTAACGAATTATAGTTATTTAAAAATCAACATATTAACATTAATAAATCACTATAAAGAAAATAAAAACACATTCATTCTTCTAAACATTTTTCTCTCACAATTTCCACATCTACCGTCTTATTTGTGACTTCTTGAAGAGGATGTATTTCCTTTTTTCGTGTCGGAGCAGTTTTACGAACCGTTTGAGAGTGTTTTAAAGTATTTTTTGTTCTTGTTTTTCTATTAGTTCTTAACTATATTTTTTGTATTGCTTCCTGCTTTTCGTTCTTTATCTGCTCTTTATCTTCATAACACTTCCTCCATGCAGTAGAAGATATGGTTTCTGGAGTTCTTTGATTATAATCTTTTCTTGCTTTGTTAGAGATTTCAGGCAGCATCAGGTGGTTTTTAAATGGATCAGAGGTTTTGTTTTGTGCTAATTTTCCAATAACTGCTGAAACTGATGGTACTTGAGGAGGTAGCAATACAACTGATGCTGTATGAAACCACGATCTGATTGACTTTTCTGTGACCTGGGCTCTAGCTTTATTAATGCCCTCCGCATTTTTGAGTGAGATATCTTTATTTCTGGCACAAAAAAAACAAACCATTATTGACCTGTGCGATCATCTTTAATTTATTTTGAAACTCCCCCTGATTACTTTCTGAACAGTATCCAAAAATTCCTGTTTTTTCCACTGGAAATCCACGTTTGGAAATGTTAAGAAGCCATTCAACTACCTTTTTTTCACCATCTACTCCTAGCGCAGGTTCTGGGCCCGGTTTATTTACTCCATCTGGTCTGCGCCCATTGATTTTGTCCAATATTGTGATTTTGGGAATAGCATATTCTTTGCATATTTGTCTTAACGATTTCTTCATCTCTCGAATTTCATTCAACGCTTTCCTTAAATCTTCTTCTGTGTATGTTACTTTTTTCTTCTTCTTTCTTATCTCCGAAGAACTTATCTTAAAGAGAAAAAAGAAGAATTAAAGAAATCACTCATTTCATTCAAAGTAGAATAGGTATTAAACTTGTAGTCATAATCAAAAATATACTTACAATACATTTAGTATTAAAAAATACAAACAAATCAATTGTAGGGAATTAATTTAAAAAAGTGGACGCGATTTGCTTTTGTTATTATTCCCTGTATGGATAGTTTGCGTCCATTGCGGACGCAAAGTGGATGTTTTATAAATTCGGTGTAGTAATTCGCGTCCACCTTATTTTAACTGATAAATATAAAAAAAAAATCAAAGTCATAATAAATATAATTCCTTTTATTATTATCATCGTCTAGAAACAGTTATGTGTCCAAAATACACATAAAACAATAAAGGACTTACCTTCAAACGCACCACTGCCCACTATTTTTAACAGATTTTTTTTGTTTCTTTTTGAACAGCCGTCACTAAATATTTTTTACACAGGATTGGTTGGGTGCACGGAACCTTTAAATATGTGTGTGTGCCTCTTATACATTGAGGTATTGGCGGTAATTACTTTTTAACTTATTTGTGTGTTAGTATACCTAATTTCGAGAGTTTTCAAAGGGAGATCCGTAAAATGGATGCGAATTGGGCGATGGACGCGAACAGGCGAAATGACCCTATACATTTCAATACATTACTCTTACAGAACCCAACATTCATTAAAATAATATTAAGTATAAATGTGGAGTGCATTGGAGGCGCACGATACCCCGCCGCCGCGCCGGTGCAAACCGGTATCGCCTAGTGACAGAGCGAGCGATGCGCGTCACCGCTTCGACGCACGCGCCGGCCGCGCCGTCGGCCAGTCGGTACACCTCTCTCGCTCGCGAAGCCCGTGTCACCTGCTACCTCGCCGCCTTATCTCGTCCGCGCTTAACAGCTGATCGTTTTTAATATATTCGTACAGATAACAGTACGCATGAGAGAGAGAACAGTGAGACAGATATTATCTGTCTCATCACCTTCTGTTCTTGTTTGTACTTCCGTGACTATTGTGTGTGTAAACATTATCTTATTGTGTCTTGACTTTTGCTATAATATATGTACTGTGCGATTAAACGCTTAAACTGCTTTGTGCTCATTATTGAGCTTACGCTCGCACCCATCACCATCCGGCACATCTTCCTCATCCACACGCAACATCAGGCGCTGTCGCCACGTGCCCGTATCCGAGCACCCCGACGCCGCCTATACATTAGCCACACACTTCACTAAAGACTACGATAATTCTTAATCAAATGTGAAGTGAATCATTAAAGATGGCATTAGGTTCATCTATAAATCTTATACAATCAAGTTCGTAAATCATAAATACTATTACAGTGCAACCTTAATATAACGTACCTCAATATAACGACTTCCTCGATTTAACAAATTCTTCGTAATCCCCTTGAATTGTCCATAAGAGTCAATATAAAATATACCTTTACATTGCGAACATTCTTTGCGTACAACCTCTTTATAACGAATTTTTAACTATCAAGAAAAAGTATTCATACCTCTAATTAACGAATTTTGCCAACCCAAAACCTTTATATAAAGTTTCCACCAATAATATAACTCTTAATCTTATAATGATTCATGTCTCGACATGTTTCGACACGCTTTTGTTTGTAAAGTAATCATTGTTGTTTTGATGGAAAGTAATGTTAAACACCTCTGCTCGTCACTATTGTTAAAGATTTAAGTTAAAATGGTGTTATCATTTATTAGTAGAAGTTGTTCGCTATAACAAGATAAGTAGGTAGGTAATATTGAGGTGAATAAAACTATTCTTTTACCTCTTTATAACGAATTTTAGACCAATCTAACCTCAACATAACAAACCTCAGTTCAACGAATTACTTGATATTACGAATATTTTATTGTTCCCCTCCGATTTGTTATATCGAGGTTGCACTGTATCATAAAAAAATAATCAATGATACCTTCCTAAGTGTAATATAACAGTGTCTATGTCATAACAACCCTCTCAGTTGTAGATAGGGTTGCCAACTATACTGTTTTAACAGTATTATACTGTTTTTCACTACATTATACTTTTTACTGTTGAACAAAATAAAGTATACAAAATACTGTTTTCAGCATCAGAATGCTTAGCACTAAAGTGTTAGACTTAGGCGCTCAAATAATTATTTTTATTTAGTCAGATACAGTTTAAAAAAGACAGTAAATTAATAAGTTGAGCGAGAATCTCTAAAAAATATGTTATATAAAACAATAAATAAATAAAATACTGTTCATTTTTCTAAAATACTGTTCAATATTCTTAGACCTAAATATACTTTATTTCTTGTAAAATAAAGTTGGCAACCCTAGTTGTAGAGGAGGCCCGTGCCCAGCAGTGGGACGTATTTGGGCTGATGATGTCATAACATGGTTCAGTATTTGGAATTGCATCGACCAATTGACGAGCCGAGTTTATTTTCTTGGGATTTTTGGGATAAAACGATATTAATTTGATGTATAAATATATACAGTTACTAATATTATTATTGCTATGAGTACTATTTGTCTCATTTATTTAACCAACCTTTTTTCTTTTCTTCACATTCCTTATTACATAATACATACATACATACATACATAAACTCACGCCTGTATTCCCCGAAAGGGTAGGCAGAGGTGCATTACTGCACCCACATTTCGCCAGGTATGTATCAGTCCCACGTAATAGGGGGCGAGCCTATTGCCGTTTTTCGGGCACATTTCCAGACTCCGTGCTGTTACTGAGAATTTCCTAATGGAAAAACCCAATAACACTTTGCCCGACCCGGGAATCGAACCCAGGACCTCTAGATCGCACGGCACATACTTGTACCGCGAGACCACGAGGCAGCATAATACATATCTTATCGCAGTCTCATTCCACTACTTAATAATTTCGACTGCCTCGTGGTCTCGCGGTTGTTAAGATTCTTTATAGCATTTTTGGCCGTATATTTTATGCAATATTGTAATACAAGACGTGCCTACTCGTTCCACTGCTTGTATAAAAGCAAATATCTCGCGTTCTGTCATCTGAATATAATATAAAAGCTTCCAGACATTATTAATATCTTTAACGCTTTGAGTTTCTCTGTCCAAGAGTAAATCATTTAAATGAATATCTAGGATTACAGACTTCTTAACTTTATAAGTCTTATTGTAGCAAGTTTTAAGTATCCGACTAAGACGATCTCACATCTTTGACTTCTTCTTAATTGTTTACACTTCTTACAAATATTCCAGTGGTGGCCTAAATTTAGAAATTATTACGATCAAGGTGAAGAAACCTCGAGACTTCTTAGGATCATGACATAGCATGGGAAGCCTATCAACAATCATTAGACCAGCGTAGTAGGCTATATCCTAACCCCTGTCAACAGTAGAGGAGGCCCGTGGCCCACAGTGGGACGTACTTTGGTTGATTTGGATGGATCATCATCATCAGCCCATATACGTCCCACTGCTGGGCATGGGCCTCCCCCACAACTGAGAGGGTTTAGGCCTTAGTCCACCACGCTGGCCTAGTGCTGGTTTTAAGAACTTTTAGGTGTGCAGGTTTTATCACGATGTTTTCCTTCACCGTTATAGCAAGTGATAATTCATTGTGAATACACACATAACTTCGAAAAGTCAGAGGTGTGTGCCTGGGGTTTGAACCTGCGACCGCCGAAATTCTCGACCGCGCGCCTAAACCTCGAGGCCATCACTGCTGCCGTCCCAGCCCTACCTTAAGTCCTTAGAATTCAAACAAACTGTTCATCTTTGTAAAAGTATTATGATTAAACTATAAGAAAAAGAAAAGAATAATATATTCAGTCAATGATCCCTTTAATTACTTGGATCATTCTCAGACCCGTAACAAAAGCTCAAAGTAGTCAAAGCCTTCCTTCTAATTAACAAGAATTTTCTTATAAAGATGATCTCTTGTTAACATTAATTTATGTCTCGTAATTTGATTGCGAATTATTCCTTTCATATTTGTATCTTGAAATAATACAACGAAATAACCCCAAGGAATTACCTATAAGATATAATGTAAGGCGCATACGCATATACATACATAACCTCACGCCTGCAATCCCCGAAGGGTAGGCAGAGGTGCATTTCTGAACCCACATTTTGACAAGTATGTATCAGTCGTATTAGCCGTTGCTATGGAATCTAAATAAGGATAGATAGTAGATTATACTATGTAATATAATGTACATAAAGATAATCAAAATCACATAAGCTAATTAGTTGACAGCCCCGTGGCGCAGTTGGCTAGACACCAGCTTGCGAAACGAGAGGCCGCGGGTTCGATCCCCGCACCGAGACAAATGTTTGTGTGATCCACAAATATTTGTTTCGGGTCTGGGTGTTTGTGAGACCGAAAAGTCTCTCGTAGTTTCTGATACCCACGACACAGGACTTTTATCCTAGTGTGGGGTCAGAACTATGTATGTGACTGTTGGGTGTATTTATTTATTATTATTTATAGTTTAGGAATTCCTAATAGAAGCAACAAAACAGCTCACAGCGTGTACATTTCATTTAGAAAAAGTACTGTTCTTGATGTCTAAAAATAAATTAACATTTGGTACATCCAGTTCGTGTTTAGATCACAACATTAAGCTTTTTTTATTATTATTATATTGTATACAATTGATCTGGCATAATTGTATCAATTGCTGAGGAGTAATCGTAATCGTTTTCATTAGACACTTTATTTAAACCCCATTACACTTTGCCGTAATACTTTTTTATCGTTTTCTTTCGTCTTATAAGACCGACTTAAATGCAAGATATTTTTAAAACAATTTCAAAGGCAGGTCCACGTTATTTGAAATTATTTGAAACATTTTTGTCTCGGAGGCGCATCGGGCGGCTTCGGCATCATTGTTGGTGCTTCTCGCCCACCACCGTGGTCGCCCGATTCGGTGCGAAGATGGCCACTGGGGGTTTTGGTCGGTTGCCGGCAAGGTGATAATTGTTAGTGACCCAGCTCAGCATTAACATTTGCGTGGACGTGACGTCGCCGCGCGCCGTGCCGGAAGGCCGGTGACGCCGACATACGCTTCGCGCCCCCCTCCCCCAGGGCTAGCGGACCATAACCAGCTTGCCCCTCGAGAAAAAAAAGTCCATGTTATTTCCGTCGTGAAGCCGCAATTTAATATTTCCTGCCAGTTGTTTATTCTGTAGCGCTCACATGTTCCGCACATCACATCCAATGGAGACATCAATAAAGGTAAACAATTTATTTGACAAAAGCAATAACTTCGCCGAGCTTTGTCCACATAATGGAAGCGTGGTTGTGTTCGTTTTTCTCCCGACAAGGAATACGGAAGATAATGGACATCACGTTTGTATTGAGAAAATATTTCGAACTCTGGTTTTGACTTATAGTAATATACGTTATGGATTGACTTTGAATTTTTTTTTTTTATTCCAAAATGTTCCTAGGACTGCGACTGCCTCGTGGTCTCGCGGTACAAGTATGTGCCGTGCGATACAGAGGTCCTGGGTTCGATTCCCGGGTCGGGCAAAGTGTTATTGGGTTTTTCCATTAGGAAATTTTCAGTAACAGCACGGCGTCTGGAAATTTGCCCCAAAAACGGCAATAGGCTCGCCCCCTATTACGTGGGACTGATACATACCTGGCGAAATGTGGGTTCAATAATACACCTCTGCCTACCCCTTCGGGGAATACAGGCGTGAGTTTATGTATGTATGTATGATGTTCCTAGGAATTTCTTAGGTGTGTAGTCCGCCAACCCGCACTAGGCCAGCGTGGTGGACTAAGGCCTAAACCCTCTCAATTGTAGAGGAGGCCCGTGCCCAGCAGTGGGACGTATATGGGCTGATGATGATGATGTTGTTTTACAACAAAATAAGTTCAAATCTATCTAATATATTACATAAATACTGTTGACAAGTTTTCAAGGGACATCTCACACTAGGCAGAGCCTGTATCGTGAGATGTTCTTTAACGAACGAGTAACTCGTTTACAATGTAATGTCTCCAGTTTAATTTAAATGTAAAGTTCAATATAAAGTTTGAAATTAAATAACAAAAAAAACATAAAGAAAAAATAGAAACACAGGAACCTTATATACTACAATAAAAATTAGGATTTAATGTGTTAATGCGCCACGGGGCTGTCAATGTTGAATGTATTCATTTTATTTTATTTTTTCTTAATAAAAGCGTGATATCGAACTGCTATTTATTTCGACAGTAGAATAGTTGCAAATACCGTAAAGAGAACGTTTTGTGTATTGCACTGCTAAATTGTTCGTCTTTTGTTTGAATTTGTTTTTATTATGAGCCGCAGCACGCTATGTTTGTCTAGCTAAATATGGCTGGCATGAATTTTTATCGTTGTAGAAATTCACCACTGTTTTATAGAAAACTGGAGTGACGTCATGGCTGTCTCATACCATATAATAGGCATTTTTCATGCGAGGCTAGTTTGGGATACTGTCAATTTAGAATGAATACATTTTGAATAGAATATTGACAATTTATATTTAAATATGAGCAAGTTCTAAACCCACGAAAAAAGATTCGCCATTTTGTTTGTTTGGAAGAATTGAAGCATTTGAAGTCAATTAAAAAGGAGATAAAATTAACAAAATTTGCGTTCGTTTTGGAATCATTCGCCAACTCAATTCACAATTTAAGTTCATTTCTGTATAAGCTCCTTAACTTGTGTATTCAGAAAATATAATTATTTTTCCGTACCAACGTTTGTAAATTTGATCGCATCGTTCGTCGCTCCTATTATTTGTTTAAAAGCACGGCAACGTGTTCAAGTAGGTGATTTTATTGTGTTTGAATACGAATTTCGAGTGGCAATTATAACGTTCTTGTTCAATGGAATTGAATTTTTTTATAATACTGTTGTAATTTTAAGTTGTGATGGCCTCGAGGCTTAGAAACGCGGTCGAGAACCTCAACGGTAGCGGGTTCAAACCCCAGGCATACACCTTTGACTTTTTGAAGTTATGTGTGTATTCACAAAGAATTATCACGTACTTTAACGGTGAAGGAAAACATCGTCATGAAACCTGCACACCTAAAAGTTCTTAGGAATTTCTTAGGTGTGTAGTCCGCCAACACGCCCTAGTTCAGCGTGGTGGACTAAGGCCTAAACCCTCTCAATGGTAGTGGAGGCCTGTCCCTAGCAGTGGGACGTATGTGGACTGATGATGATGAATGAATTAATGATGGTGTTTTTGTTCAGTGATGAACACGCTAGATGAGGATGATTAGTCCTAATGCTTGCATTAGTATTGCCATTGACGATAGCGTACTGTATGGCTAAATAAATAGAGTTAAGTTGTCTCGTTGCTCACGCGGCATAGCGAGAGATTTTACATCATTTTGTCCGTCGGAATTCATAGTAGTAGCAGCAGTTGTATGGTCAAAATATTCTTGGTTTTCGGATTAAGACACGCGTTTATAGAAAAATTTAGATTACTTTACTTGCTTGTTGACTCTTCTAAAGTTATAAATAGTAAGAAACTTTAGTTGATTCTAAATTATAGAGCTCTCATGGAATAGCAAAATAATCATAAATGGCTGTAACTGGAAAATCTTAAAATCTAGATATAAGACAAGTTAGACAAGTGGCGGTACTTCCATGTAAGCCCAAAAGCCCAGATTGCCTTACAAAATTTCGAATAATAATCTTAAAGCTTTAAATCTTTATTTAACAAAAGCAATTTGACATATAAATGAAAATATCCTGACCCCACAATAAACAATACTAGACATTACAAAATTAACTTGTAACGCTTTGGTCTTCTATGAAAGTACCGCTCATCACTTGTTTTACTAAATTATTAAAGGCACACGTAAAAAAGAGCGTTTCATTCCCCTCAATAAATAATTTGCCTGTATTCAGTAACCCTCCTATGATATACCATGAAGAAAGGTCAAGATACGCTCCACTAATAACTATATGTAGTACAAAAGGGGAAATGCTATGGGCCCATAAATTCTGATCTGGCTTGAGGTAACGACCCATGGCACTTGATTTATGTGAAGCCGGAGAGAGTTAGTGTATTTACTAGGATATTACTTAGAATGGATAAGATTTAGTCTTAAAATACTCTGTTTAGACTTGTGGCGTACCTTATATTTTATTTATTTATAAAATATATTTATTTATTATAAACATTTAATATCATCTATATTTATATTATTTACAGTTACACTCACACACATTATACAACACATAGGGTCATTTCGCCTGTTCGCGTCCACTTAGTGCAGTTGGCAAGTTTGAAGGAGAAAATAAAAATGTTCCAGCACTAATTTCAATGAAAAGTTTATGTAATGTGTTCATTATAATAGTCTATTTTAAGGTAAATTTTAGTTTTGTTTGAAACATCTTGTGTTTCTTTTAAAAAAAAAAACTTAAGAATTAGGCGATTTACCCAGTTTGCGTCCATAAAATCCAATTTGCGTCCACCCGCTGGACCACTTTGCGTCCACCAGCATATAAAAGGAATTAAGGGGTGATATTTTTATGATAATATAAAGAGAGATTGGATTTTAATAATTTATTTATTAACGAATTATAGTTATTTAAAAATCAACATATTAACATTAATAAATCACTATAAAGAAAATAAAAACACATTCATTCTTCTAAACATTTTTCTCTCACAATTTCCACATCTACCGTCTTATTTGTGACTTCTTGAAGAGGATGTATTTCCTTTTTTCGTGTCGGAGCAGTTTTACGAACCGTTTGAGAGTGTTTTAAAGTATTTTTTGTTCTTGTTTTTCTATTAGTTCTTAACTATATTTTTTGTATTGCTTCCTGCTTTTCGTTCTTTATCTGCTCTTTATCTTCATAACACTTCCTCCATGCAGTAGAAGATATGGTTTCTGGAGTTCTTTGATTATAATCTTTTCTTGCTTTGTTAGAGATTTCAGGCAGCATCAGGTGGTTTTTAAATGGATCAGAGGTTTTGTTTTGTGCTAATTTTCCAATAACTGCTGAAACTGATGGTACTTGAGGAGGTAGCAATACAACTGATGCTGTATGAAACCACGATCTGATTGACTTTTCTGTGACCTGGGCTCTAGCTTTATTAATGCCCTCCGCATTTTTGAGTGAGATATCTTTATTTCTGGCACAAAAAAAACAAACCATTATTGACCTGTGCGATCATCTTTAATTTATTTTGAAACTCCCCCTGATTACTTTCTGAACAGTATCCAAAAATTCCTGTTTTTTCCACTGGAAATCCACGTTTGGAAATGTTAAGAAGCCATTCAACTACCTTTTTTTCACCATCTACTCCTAGCGCAGGTTCTGGGCCCGGTTTATTTACTCCATCTGGTCTGCGCCCATTGATTTTGTCCAATATTGTGATTTTGGGAATAGCATATTCTTTGCATATTTGTCTTAACGATTTCTTCATCTCTCGAATTTCATTCAACGCTTTCCTTAAATCTTCTTCTGTGTATGTTACTTTTTTCTTCTTCTTTCTTATCTCCGAAGAACTTATCTTAAAGAGAAAAAAGAAGAATTAAAGAAATCACTCATTTCATTCAAAGTAGAATAGGTATTAAACTTGTAGTCATAATCAAAAATATACTTACAATACATTTAGTATTAAAAAATACAAACAAATCAATTGTAGGGAATTAATTTAAAAAAGTGGACGCGATTTGCTTTTGTTATTATTCCCTGTATGGATAGTTTGCGTCCATTGCGGACGCAAAGTGGATGTTTTATAAATTCGGTGTAGTAATTCGCGTCCACCTTATTTTAACTGATAAATATAAAAAAAAATCAAAGTCATAATAAATATAATTCCTTTTATTATTATCATCGTCTAGAAACAGTTATGTGTCCAAAATACACATAAAACAATAAAGGACTTACCTTCAAACGCACCACTGCCCACTATTTTTAACAGATTTTTTTTGTTTCTTTTTGAACAGCCGTCACTAAATATTTTTTTACACAGGATTGGTTGGGTGCACGGAACCTTTAAATATGTGTGTGTGCCTCTTATACATTGAGGTATTGGCGGTAATTACTTTTTAACTTATTTGTGTGTTAGTATACCTAATTTCGAGAGTTTTCAAAGGGAGATCCGTAAAATGGATGCGAATTGGGCGATGGACGCGAACAGGCGAAATGACCCTATACATTTCAATACATTACTCTTACAGAACCCAACATTCATTAAAATAATATTAAGTATAAATGTGGAGTGCATTGGAGGCGCACGATACCCCGCCGCCGCGCCGGTGCAAACCGGTATCGCCTAGTGACAGAGCGAGCGATGCGCGTCACCGCTTCGACGCACGCGCCGGCCGCGCCGTCGGCCAGTCGGTACACCTCTCTCGCTCGCGAAGCCCGTGTCACCTGCTACCTCGCCGCCTTATCTCGTCCGCGCTTAACAGCTGATCGTTTTTAATATATTCGTACAGATAACAGTACGCATGAGAGAGAGAACAGTGAGACAGATATTATCTGTCTCATCACCTTCTGTTCTTGTTTGTACTTCCGTGACTATTGTGTGTGTAAACATTATCTTATTGTGTCTTGACTTTTGCTATAATATATGTACTGTGCGATTAAACGCTTAAACTGCTTTGTGCTCATTATTGAGCTTACGCTCGCACCCATCACCATCCGGCACATCTTCCTCATCCACACGCAACATCAGGCGCTGTCGCCACGTGCCCGTATCCGAGCACCCCGACGCCGCCTATACATTAGCCACACACTTCACTAAAGACTACGATAATTCTTAATCAAATGTGAAGTGAATCATTAAAGATGGCATTAGGTTCATCTATAAATCTTATACAATCAAGTTCGTAAATCATAAATACTATTACAGTGCAACCTTAATATAACGTACCTCAATATAACGACTTCCTCGATTTAACAAATTCTTCGTAATCCCCTTGAATTGTCCATAAGAGTCAATATAAAATATACCTTTACATTGCGAACATTCTTTGCGTACAACCTCTTTATAACGAATTTTTAACTATCAAGAAAAAGTATTCATACCTCTAATTAACGAATTTTGCCAACCCAAAACCTTTATATAAAGTTTCCACCAATAATATAACTCTTAATCTTATAATGATTCATGTCTCGACATGTTTCGACACGCTTTTGTTTGTAAAGTAATCATTGTTGTTTTGATGGAAAGTAATGTTAAACACCTCTGCTCGTCACTATTGTTAAAGATTTAAGTTAAAATGGTGTTATCATTTATTAGTAGAAGTTGTTCGCTATAACAAGATAAGTAGGTAGGTAATATTGAGGTGAATAAAACTATTCTTTTACCTCTTTATAACGAATTTTAGACCAATCTAACCTCAACATAACAAACCTCAGTTCAACGAATTACTTGATATTACGAATATTTTATTGTTCCCCTCCGATTTGTTATATCGAGGTTGCACTGTATCATAAAAAATAATCAATGATACCTTCCTAAGTGTAATATAACAGTGTCTATGTCATAACAACCCTCTCAGTTGTAGATAGGGTTGCCAACTATACTGTTTTAACAGTATTATACTGTTTTTCACTACATTATACTTTTTACTGTTGAACAAAAATAAAGTATACAAAATACTGTTTTCAGCATCAGAATGCTTAGCACTAAAGTGTTAGACTTAGGCGCTCAAATAATTATTTTTATTTAGTCAGATACAGTTTAAAAAAGACAGTAAATTAATAAGTTGAGCGAGAATCTCTAAAAAATATGTTATATAAAACAATAAATAAATAAAATACTGTTCATTTTTCTAAAATACTGTTCAATATTCTTAGACCTAAATATACTTTATTTCTTGTAAAATAAAGTTGGCAACCCTAGTTGTAGAGGAGGCCCGTGCCCAGCAGTGGGACGTATTTGGGCTGATGATGTCATAACATGGTTCAGTATTTGGAATTGCATCGACCAATTGACGAGCCGAGTTTATTTTCTTGGGATTTTTGGGATAAAACGATATTAATTTGATGTATAAATATATACAGTTACTAATATTATTATTGCTATGAGTACTATTTGTCTCATTTATTTAACCAACCTTTTTTCTTTTCTTCACATTCCTTATTACATAATACATACATACATACATACATAAACTCACGCCTGTATTCCCCGAAAGGGTAGGCAGAGGTGCATTACTGCACCCACATTTCGCCAGGTATGTATCAGTCCCACGTAATAGGGGGCGAGCCTATTGCCGTTTTTCGGGCACATTTCCAGACTCCGTGCTGTTACTGAGAATTTCCTAATGGAAAAACCCAATAACACTTTGCCCGACCCGGGAATCGAACCCAGGACCTCTAGATCGCACGGCACATACTTGTACCGCGAGACCACGAGGCAGCATAATACATATCTTATCGCAGTCTCATTCCACTACTTAATAATTTCGACTGCCTCGTGGTCTCGCGGTTGTTAAGATTCTTTATAGCATTTTTGGCCGTATATTTTATGCAATATTGTAATACAAGACGTGCCTACTCGTTCCACTGCTTGTATAAAAGCAAATATCTCGCGTTCTGTCATCTGAATATAATATAAAAGCTTCCAGACATTATTAATATCTTTAACGCTTTGAGTTTCTCTGTCCAAGAGTAAATCATTTAAATGAATATCTAGGATTACAGACTTCTTAACTTTATAAGTCTTATTGTAGCAAGTTTTAAGTATCCGACTAAGACGATCTCACATCTTTGACTTGCTATAGGGTTCAGTGAACATTTATCATACCTTTCATTGTGTACTACCAAGGAATAATTAATTATTAGTATTCCACAATACCCTTGTTTTTTTTTTTCTTTAAAGGCTAATATAAAGAGTCCTTGAAACCGACGTGCATGCATGAAGAAGATAATGTCAGTGGAGGAAGCGAAAGAGGTGTGTTTGGACCGGGGCATTTGGCGCTCTATAGTCTGCCTACCCTAACGGGAGACAGACGTGAGTTTATGTATGTATGTTTAAATCGACCCTTCTCGTGGGAACAGCATGAATGATTCAGAAAAATTAAAATTAACAACAATTCACCAAGAAAAACCTCAAAACAAAGTATTATCACAACAAATATTTCACCCTTCCTTTTTCAATAGATCAAGAACTCAATCATTGAGTAATCTTGACAACCTTCAGCAAACCAATACAGAACCGATTTCAACGGATACCTACCAATGGACTGAAGTATCTGCAAGAAAAAGGCAACGTGAAAGTCCAGACAATAACAAAACTCAAAAACAAAAAAAACTGGATAATTATTGGCTTAGTCAACCTACACCAACTTCAAATAGTTTCTCTGAATTAGATAATGATCCACAAACAACACAGGATAAAGATGCCACTGAAAAACCAACTAAAGCTCCTCCTTTATATGTAGATAAGGTTGGCAATATACGAGTACAACCTTTGCTAAAGATGCTAGACGAAATAGCCGATGGCAATTATGAAGTAAAAGTTCTAAGTAATGAACAAGTAAGAATACAACCTACAACAACGGAGCTATATACAAAAATTGTTAAAGGCTTACAAGAGAAAAATACAGAATTTTATACATACAGGCTAAAGCAAGATCGTCCCTTTAAAGTGGTCCTCAAAAATCTTCATCCATCCACAGACCTTGATGAAATAAAAACGGAAATAGAAACACATGGACATAAAGTCACCAACATATGGAATGTTAAACAAAGATCCACCAAGAAGCCCCTTCCAATATACTTCGTGGAAATAGAAGCCAACGCTAATAACAAACTAATCTACGACATTAAAACTCTTCTACATTGTAGAATCACCATTGAACCGCCAAGACCCAAAAGAGAGATCCCTCAATGTGGTAATTGCCAACAATACGGACACACAAAAAAATATTGTTTTAGGCAGCCTAAATGCATTAAGTGCGCTGGTGATCATGCATCAATCAATTGTGAAAGAAAAGGGAGGTCTGACTCAGTCAAATGTGTACTATGTGAAGGTAACCACCCTGCTAATTATAAAGGCTGCTCTATATACAAGGAACTCCAGAAAATTAAATTTCCCTCACAACCGGTTAGGCGCAAACAAATGTCACACCCAGAACACCAAAGAGGAATAGCAAATACCAATCGACAACCTACTGGACTATCATATAGAGACATACTCCAATCCAACAAACCATTGCACCAACCTGCAAGTAAAGCAAGCCCGAAAGAATCCCCACCATCTAGTAATAGTGATATGAAAGAACTTATGAACTCTATGACCAAATTAATGCAACAATTAACGTCAGTTACAAACCTTTTAATAGAAGTCATGACCAAATTTACAAATTCCGTTCATTAAAAATAGCTCTTTGGAACGCGAATGGGCTCTCACACCACGTCCTAGAAGTTAGAACGTTCCTAGTAGTAAACAAAATCGATATCCTACTGTTATCCGAAACACATTTTACAAAAAAACATTACATTAAAATACCAAATTATACGTTCTACCAAACAATGCATCCCGATGGCACGGCCCATGGAGGCTCAGCAATATTCATACGCAATAATATTAAACACCATGAGGCGGAGTCATATAAAACCCAGGAGATACAAGCCACAAGTATCGTCATTGAGGATTGGCAGAGTCAACTTATTATTACTGCATTGTATTCTCCCCCAAAACACGCAATCAAAAAGGAAGATTATATCAAGTTCTTCAAAACACTAGGACCTAGGTTTATAGCTGGTGGAGATTATAACTCTAAAAACACCATATGGGGCTCTCGACTAACATCTCCTAAAGGACGACAGCTACAAGCAGCTATAACTGATTTACACCTTCATACAATCTCGAGTGGAGAACCGTCCTACTGGCCCACGGATCCCAAGAAAATCCCAGACTTAGTAGATTTTTTTGTCATAAAAGGGACTCCGACAGATTATTTCAAATGCACTTCATCACAAGACCTCTCATCTGACCATAGCGTTATACTATTGGAGGTTTCCCAGAAGTTCATACACGCGAAACCAACAGCATGGTTACATGGTCGCAGAACTGACTGGGACCTGTTTCGCTCACTGGTAGAGGCCACAATCAACCCAGACATGCCACTGAAAACGGAAATGGAGATTATGATAGCGGTTGAACATTTCAATGAGTGTGTGCAAAACGCAGCATGGAACAGCACTCCTACAACAAAAGATTCCCTTTCTTCTGACTGCTCGAAGTCAGTTCGAGAACTTGTAGCAGAAAAAAGACAAGCGCGCAAATTGTGGCAAACTACCAGATTTCCCAGGGACAAAACACGATTGAACTATCTAACAGCTAAGCTTAAAAGACTACTAAGAACTGAAGAAAATGATATGATACAGAACCACTTGCGCAACTTGGATACTTCTGCAGCTAGCGACTATTCTTTATGGAAAGTAACCAAACACCTTAAAAAACCGACTGCCTCCAATCCTCCGATACGCAGACGGGATGGCTCTTGGGCTAAAAGCAACCTAGAGAAAGGTGAAGCTTTTGCTTCTCATTTAGATAATGTCTTCACACCAAACATAATGGATAACATATCAAGTCCCCATAGTGACGATATCCTTAAGCGCCTGGATGAGCCTTTCCAACTCGATCCCCCGTTAAGAAAAATAAAACAACAGGAAGTAATTGAAATTATTAGAAATCTCAATAAAAAGAAAGCACCTGGGTATGATCTGATTACAGCAAAACTCCTCTGTGAAATACCAAAAGCAGCTATCACATTTTTGACACACTTGTTCAATGCTGTACTCCTCAGAGGCATTTTTCCACCTCAATGGAAGGTAGCTCAAATCAAAATGATCTTGAAACCTGGCAAAGCTCCTGAAGACGTATCATCCTACCGGCCGATCAGCCTACTGCCCATATTATCAAAGGTAATGGAAATCCTCTTCCTTAACCGATTAAACCCAGTCATAGCCGAAAATCATATAATACCTGACCATCAGTTTGGATTTAGAAAAGAGCATGGTACTATAGAACAAGTCCACAGACTAGTAGAAGAAATCCATAAAGCCTTTGAAAACAAGAAATACTGTTGTGCAGCGTTTTTGGATATTTCACAGGCTTTTGATCGAGTTTGGCACGAAGGCTTGCTTTACAAAATAAAGACCTTACTCCCAACCAACTTTTACATATTTCTTAAATCATATCTTGCTGAAAGATATTTCTATGTAAAGCTAGGAGAAGACACAACAAAACTCCATAGGATCTATGCTGGAGTACCCCAAGGTAGCGTGCTCGGCCCAACTCTGTATCTTATTTTTACTTCAGATCTACCCATGACCGACGGAGTTCTGATAGGTACCTTCGCGGACGATACAGCTGCTTTAACAGTCCATGACGAACCTACGGAAGCCAGTAACAAACTGCAACGATGCCTTAACCATATCACAGATTGGTTGTGTGCTTGGCGGATAAAGGCCAACGAAACAAAATCGGTACAAGTAACCTTCACCACGAGACGTGAAACGTGCCCTCCCGTATCGCTTAATGGAGTTCAAATAGCCCAAGCAAATGATGCCAGATACCTTGGAGTCTATTTAGATCGTCGTCTTACCTGGAGAAATCACATATTCACCAAACGAAAAACCCTTGGTATACAGCTCAGGAAAATGTACTGGCTGTTTAACAGAAAATCACAACTGTCTCTGGAAAATAAGTTACTACTATACAAGTGTATACTTAAACCTGTTTGGACTTACGGGATTCAACTTTGGGGGACTGCATCCAACTCAAATATAGAAATCCTACAGCGCTTCCAATCAAAAATGCTTAGGATAATCACTAATTCTCCCTGGTTCATTACGAACCAACAATTACACCACGACCTTCGAATCAGAACAGTTCAAGAAGAGATCAAACACCTAATGCGTGCTTATAAGACCAGACTGGACAAACATCCGAATGTGCTGGCCGTGGGCTTGATGAGTGTCGATGCGACATTCAAGCGACTGAAGAGGAAGTCACCAAGGGGACTCATTACACTTAAATAAGACATAAGGGCATAAGTCACTGGACTGACTGCCCTCCAAGACAGAAGACATATTTAACCGTTTGCTGAATGTCGGAAAGGGGACAGATTGCAATAATACGTAAAAAAAAAATAAAAAAAAAAAATGTATGTATGTACAATACCCCAAGTCTTTTAATGTTTATAGCTGCTATGATTTTATTCTTACGAACGAATGAACAAGAACCCATGCTTATGTCAACATCATTGTAATGTGCCATCATCAATTTGACATAGACCTTCAAAGTTATCGAGTACAATGTGTTGGATGTGATCCACATTCAGCGATTTTTTAGACTATTTGTCAAGTTCAATCGAAATTACTTTTTTCTATGATATCCTTACACACAGATACATATAGCAGCAGTAATGGCCACAAGGTTTAGGCGCGCGGTCGAGAATCTCGACGGTCGCGGGTTCAATCCCAGCTCTGACTTTTCGAAGTTATGTACGCACATAAAGTATTTTGAATACGCATTCAAAATGAATTATCACGTACTTTAACGGTGAAGGAAAATATTGTGAGTAAACCTGCACATCTAAAAAGTTCTTAGGAATTTCTTAGGCGTGTACCAACCTGCAACCCGCAACAGCTTGGTGGACTAAGACCTAACACCACTTAGTTGTAGAGGAGGTTCGTGCCCAGCAGTGGAAAGAGTATGGGCTGATGGTTATGATTATATTATGATCAAGCCACTATAAGGTATAAGAGTTCAACTTAACATAACTTGCAAAACGTGGTTGTGTAGAAACTGTACTATATAAGTCAAATTTTAAATTCATTTCTGTATAAGCTTCGTAACTTGTGTACTCAGAAAATATAATTCTCTTTCTTTAATCTTATACTCCGTATTCATGTATTAATTTTCATCAGCATCGTTTTTATTCAAGCATGAGGCTTATAAATTTATTAATTCTTATAATATATTATTAGTTTATTTCTAAAGGCCTTTGAAACAGACTAAATAAATTCGGTATCCAAATTCAAATACGAATCAGAGAAAAGTTCTAATATACATCCAGTGACAAAGGATCGGCCTCTCTCGAACTATTATGAGATAAAATTAGAAATTCGTTGTGAGTTCTAAATGGTAGTTGGATATTTGGGTGTTTTATTGTGTTTGCCTTGATGAAGGGACCAAACGACTCCGTACCTCTGTCCGTCCTCAAAGCTATTAAAAATAGTTGTTTAACATACTGGGATATTTATTTATTTAACTCTTTATTGTACACATTCAAAATCATACAAAAAATATATATATAACCTAGAGAAAGGTACAAATGGCGGCCTTATCGCACATGGCGATCTTTTCAAGACAACCATAAGATGGATATTATAAATAGGATTTATTGAGAGGGCAGTGTGTACAGAAAGAAAGATATAAATGCATAAATGCAAATAAAATAATAATAATACAAATACAAAACTAAAAATACATCTATATATATACACATATACATACTATATATATAATAATTCTGGGATAATTCTGGGCATTGTTGAGAGATAGAAAATATTTTTGGCATCTGAGGCCTAATTTCCTTATGGTTGTTTCATTATCCAATGAAATATCAATTCATTATGAATAGACACGTAACCTCAGAAAACAGATATACCTTTGTTTTCCCGGGATTCGAACCCTTGCCTGCAGTGATTGGACTAAAAACCGTGACTAATCCATTACATATATATATATACTGGTAAAGGAAATTAGTAGGGGAGGCCCGTGCCCAGCAGTGGGACGTATGGGCTGATGACGATGAAAGGAAATTAACCCATTACTTCCCAATCATCGAAAACTTTGTTTTTGTTTATGACATGTGTAAATTAAGTTCTTAGTAAATTTAGAAAAATAATATGAGAAAAAAAAAAATCGCGATATATGAAGTCGGATTATAATGCTCTTCCTCAGTCGACAAAAATATTATCAATTTGAAAAAAATACATTAAAATCACCTTATAAAAAATATTTTATTAGAAAAATAGTGTAAAATTACGACTTTCATCACAAACAAGAAAAATAAGAGTAATAAAAACTAAAAAAAGTTGAATATACTTTTTTTTTCTCTGGGTAGTCTGGAAGAGATCGCAAATAGCGATAAGACCGCCCTTTGTGGCACAATAGTTTATAAGGTAGCTTTAATTTAATTTTTATTTATGTATGCACAATAAAGCATAATAAATTAAATTGAATATAGTGTACTAAAAATAGGACACTAGGGAGCAAAAGGGGGGTTAATACGGTAAACATCGTTTGAACAATTTCGCCTCACTCGTATTGCACGTTGGCATGTTTTATGGTACGACTTTAAACCGGCGTAGAATTCGCGAAATGGGCGGTTGAATGAAACGGAACGGCTCCTCTCATTACCTGAACGTCCCGACTCGGAATTATTGGCCCAATATTCTCAGTGACACAATTTTAAGAGCGCAGTTGATAAGGTTTATTCAACAGAATTAGACTCCCGATTTTGGACATGTTAGATAATCTCCAAGTATATTACAATAAGTAAAAAGCCCCGTGGTGCAGATGACTAGACACCAGCTTGCGAAACGAGAGGCCGCGGGTTCGATCCCCGCACCGAGACAAATGTTTGTGTGATCCCCAAATATTTGTTTCGGGTCTGGGTGTTTGTGAGACCGAAAAGTCTCTCGTAGTACCCACGACACAGGACTTGTATCCTAGTTTGGGTCAGAACTATGTATGTGACTGTTCGGTGTATTTATTTATTTAAAAAAGTTTATAGAATAGGATACGTAAACATTCTAATAAATGTAACTTTGAATGGGTGTATAAAAGTGTATTTCGTCAGATGTGGTTTAAGGCCCTAACGGCTAACTTTCATCAAAAAAACATTTGTCTGCAAAATGAAAATGAAAGTTAAAAAAATCAGGTTTTAATAAACATAACGTTAAGATTACGTTTTCTTGGGAAATAAATTTTCGTATGTGAAATATTATAATTTATTCAGTTGGTTTCGTAATTTACGAACAAACACCTAAAAAATAATTTCATGTCTTTAATAATGATATTTTTTTAAGAAAGCAATACTGTCCAAATACAAAATGAAATATTAGCAGAACCGAGAAGCCGACATATTCGTGACATAATGAACATTGACTTTATCATCATCATCATCGTCATCATCATAATCAGCCCACTATGCCTAGGACTACAACTGAGAGGGTTTATGACTAATATAACCTGCAGAATTGAGCACCTCTCCCGATTGCAAGCACAAATAAATTTCTGTTTTTAATTAACTACCCCAAGAAGTAACAAAGAAAAATGGCGTAATCGAAATCTTCCAACAATGAGCCCAGGAAATATGGCCTGTGAATAAGTCCGTCGGCCGGACGGGTGGATATTAAATATTGATCGCATCCCCGATGACGCATTCTTTGTAACCTGCTAACTCTAAGGGATAGATGGGATTATCGTAACTGTCCCTTTAGGTGACCTCGCGAGGGGACGTAATTTTAACACTAGAGTTTCTTGCCCGTTCTTCTCTAGTGATGACTGCCTTCCGAACAGGGAGGTAAAATTTTGAAATGACTGAATCTAAGTTATGTATTTGACATTTTATAGATTCAATAAATATTATATCATTCATTTCATATTAGAATTGTACTTAGATGAGTATCCTGGAAACCAGGCAGAAGTTTATTTCTAAATAGAAGCTTTCTGAATACTCCACACTTTGATACGTACAACTTGGTTCAAAATACTCATAAAAGTATGTTTGAATAAAGATTATTTTGAAAGCTTTTATTTAACTTGCAATGTATGTACGAGTATGTACTAAGTATGTTTGTTCGGGTGGAATCTTTGATCTCAATTCTGAAGTAGATATCTTCAACAGATTGAGCTGAAATGTTGTATACACGTTTAATTTGGATGACAATGCACGATATGATGTGTGACATTATTCTAAATCCAATATGGCGGACCATCGAAGATGGCGGAATAGTTATTTTTAATGCATTTCTACAATATGGATATCAAATGAAAGGGCTTGTTGAGAATAACTCGAAAAATAATTTTGGCGTCATTCTGAATCCAATATGGCGGAGCATCCAAGATGGCGGAGTAGTTATTTTTAATGAACTTATACAATATGGGCATCAAATGAAAGGGATGGTTGAGAGTAACTCGAAAAAATTAAAAGCAAAAAATCTTGTATACCGATAAAAATATATCGTAATCACCTCCCTCCATTTGACACTACTACTCGTTCTACACACTACTCGACACCAGTGCTCCTATCACCGTGGTGACATAAAAAATGTAATTATCCTTACAAAAATATTATTGCTAAAAATTATTCATGAGCCCAACTTAATCAATCATTAGCTTTCACTTTTCTGTTAAGCGAAGGTCTCTTTGGACTCACAAAAATCAAGTAGACACTTAATAAGATATTTCTTTTGTAGAAAAATTTCGTTTTTGTATTTTTGTGCTTCTGGGTTTTTCTTGAAGCCTCATTTTTCTTATTACGCTTTATTGTCACAGTTTCTCGGATTGAATAATATACTTACTATGTAATTTTTAAAATTGTTACTAGCGAAATCTCTGCGCAGCTACAAACAGTATAAAAATATTTCCTGAAACTTTGCTCCAATGGTACAAGTATGTGCCGCGTTACCTCAAAGCCCCGACTTCAAGTCCCAGGTCGGACGGAGTGTTATTAAGTTTATTCAATAGAAAATTCTCATATAAAACGGACAATAGGCTCATCCCCTATTACGTATTTAAACACAGTTGATGAAAGCAGACAGTCAAATTTCATCTCTGCCTGCCACTTCAGTAATCATCATCATCATCATCATCAGCCCATATACGTCCCACTGCTGGGCACGGGCCTCCCCTACAACTGAGAGGGTTTAGGCCTTAGTCCACCACGCTGGCCTAGTGCGGGTTGGCGGACTACACACCTAAGAAATTCCTAAGAACTTTTTTAGGTGTGCAGGTTTCATCACGATGTTTTCCTTCACCGTTAAAGCAAGTGATAATTCATTGTGAATACACACATAACTCCGAAAAGTCAGAGGTGTGTGCCTGGGGTTTGAACCCGCGACCGCCGAGATTCTCGACTGCGCGCCTAAGCCTCGAGGCCATCACAAGCAATACAAGCGTGAAATTACGTGTGATTTCTATCACTGGTTAAAATAAAATCCATGCAAATAAAATTCACAGTTAATTTACACGCTCTGGTTTAACCGCATGGTTAGTTAACCACATGATCGATTCGAACAGCAATGAATATTTGCCAGTTATTTTTCCGCGTTAACTGGGTTAGAGAATGAACCGCAGGTGAAAGCTAGCGTCAGAATAATTCGTTTACAAAACTCCCCTTCACTAAAATCCACATCGCATGGCCTACATCCGGCCGTGTACAGGTAATGAACAGAATAGCATGTTTTGTTTTTGGTTTACTGAGTTCTGGTATGTTCGTAATGAGATACCACCTCACCGGTTGAGCGTTCACATCCCAGACACACGCGTTGTCGTTCTCAATCATTGAATTACATTTTTTCTTCTTTTAAGACTGCCTCGTGGTTTGATTCCCGGAACGGGCTAAGTGTTATTAGATTTTTCTATTAGGAAATTCTCAGTAACAGCTCGAAGTCTGGAATTGTGTCCGAAAAACGGAAATAGGCTTGCCCCCTATTACGTGGGACTGAAATATACCTGGCGAAATGTGGGTGTAGAAATGCACCTTTGCCTACCCCTTCGGGGAATACAGGTGGGAGGTTATGTATGTATGTCTTTGATTAAAATCATCAACTGCCAACAGTGTGTCTCAGAAGATCGGATATCTTACCCAAAGTCTTACTAGTCTTATACCTACTACATTTTCTTGTATCGAACAAATTAGAGTACTTACAACAAACTCAAACACGCCTCGAACATCATTTTTCAACAGCTAATACAGTAAACTATTGCAGCCGATTTCAAGGATCGTAGGAGCATTTAATCCCAATAATGGAGTGGCGTACTGTTGACTCCGCGCGTTGTGACCGGGCCACTGTTATTGATTTTAATTTTGTCCCGTGTGTGCCGCGTTCCCATTCTCGTTCCTCCGTTGTGAATTGTATGTTTTCGTCACTTTTATTTGGGCACATTGGGCGATGAAAAGATTACTTCCCGCACACCTGGATATTTTACTTCGAAATGAAATTAAGTAACATTTAATTTAAATCTATAAAATGTCAAATAAATACATCACTTAGATTCATTCATTTCAAAATTTAGTTTACCATCCTGTTCGGAAAGCAAAAGAAGAACGGGCAAGAAACTCTAGTGTTGCTCTTTGCCTATCAAGAGATAGTTTACAATATTAATACAAAGACTAAATTTTCCGAATTAGAGCATCTCATTACCTAATACAATCTCAGACTTTTGTATTGAATATGAGAATAACATAGAGTTTCCTAAAATGGAGAAACTGACGTTTACTGTGATTTCTATAGGTATTTTATAATAACAAATGTATTTATGCAATTTATCAAATTTATAGATCATTACAAATCCTTGCTTCTTTCCTAGACTAGAATAGCGATACCTATTAATAATAAATATTAATAAATACACCCAACAGTCACATACATAGTTCTGATCCCACACTAAGATACAAGTCTTGTGTCGTGGGTATCAGAAACTACGAGAGACTTTTCGGTCTCACATACACCCAGACCCGAAACAAATATTTGTGGATCACACAAACATTTGTCTCGGTGCGGGAATCGAACCCGCGGCCTCTCGTTTCACAAGCTGGTGTCTAGCCAACTGCGCCACGGGGCTGTCAAAGGTTTCAGGTTGACGTCGGAAGCGGAACGCAATACTTGTATGCCACAGAGAAAAATACAGTTGTCTTATTATCGAGCTGTGTAATAGATCATAATACCATATTTATGGGTCATGAGAAAGAGAGTTCATCCTCTAGCATACAGTGGTTGCAATCCGGGCTCATATTAAACGTTTTTTTTAATTATGTGCTCTAAAAAACATAATAAATTAGTTCATTTTCTCTGACGTCATAATTTGCCGGTATCATTTCCTTGTAAGAATGTTTTTCCAGATTTATCTTTAGCCTTTTGATTAATTAAACAAATCTGAAAAGTATTACATTCCGGATGATATTTGAACTTTGACATTTGAGCGACCTTTAAGGACATCATTAGCGATATCTGTTGATTTTGCTAATTAATTTAGTAAAAGTTAGCTTTTTGTGTCTATCAAATTACAATCAAATGGAGTAACTTATGTTTTACTATTCTGTTTTCTACTATTAATGTCATGCAGTAAGAAAGGCTTAACATAAAAATAGAATTACCACATATGGCGTGGGACTTAAAGCATAGCCGGTGAAGAGTACTTCTCTACCCACATCTTGGAAAGATTTTTGGAAGACACATTTTCGGTGTTTTACGTCATTTTTTTATATCAAAACTGTCTAAAAGCAGGTCCAATCAAAAACGTTTTTGGCAAGATAAAAACACCTACAGTTTCAGTAAAAGCGACGTTTATAAATATAATATGGAAGGGACATATTTGGGTCGCGCACGGGGTGCGGGCTGACTCCCGACGCAGGTACAAAACTAAATATGTACCGTTATTTTTATTGCTTTACAAAGAGAAATCAAGGTATGTGGAAATAAAATGCTCGCGTGTATTGTACCGTCCTTTATATCTTCACCATTTCCTTTGTAAATTAACCCCACTAGTTGTGAATAAGGCACAATTCTTGTGTTATGTCGGAGACTGTGAGACTAATAGCTTTGGAAAAGACCCCGGAACCACGGTTGTGTCAAAGGACTATGACACTTACGGCTTCAAAAAAGGCTCGAAATCACGAATGATTTAGTATGACCAATAAATATAATTTTGCTGGCGATAGGATTTCCAAGTCCTCCTTGGAAAGTCGAAAGTCTTCGATAGTTGTGTGTTACCAGTGATGACATACGGTACTGAGACGTGACCTCTCACTATGGGCCTCATTAGATGGCTCAGAGTCACTCAACGAGCTATGGAGAGGGCTATGCTCGGGGTTTCCCTACGTGATCGAATCAGAAATGAGGAGATCCGTAGGAGAACTAAAGTAACCGACATAGCCCAGCGGATTAGCAAGTTGAAGTAGCAATGGGCCGGGCACATAGCGCGGAGAACTGATGGCCGATGGGGCCAAAAAGTTCTCGAGTGGAGGCCACGTACCGGAAAGCGCAGCGTGGGACGTCCTCCGACAAGATGGTCAGACGACCTGGTGAAGGTCGCGGGACGTCGCTGGATGCAGGCTGCTTCCAACAGGTCCCTGTGGAAATCAGTGGGAGAGGCCTATGTCCAGCAGTGGACTTCGATTGGCTGATGGATTGGATTGGATTGGATTGGCGATAGGATTTCCAAGTACCATATGTACCACTTAAGAAATTACGTCACGTTCTGAGTCCACTTATATGCACGTGGTTTTGTACATAGCAGCATATCTAATTATGTCAATCGATTAGGAATATTCGTAATCATTGTTTAATCCCAAAACTCAACCCATTAACTTAACTTCATTTATACCGCGGGACTAACGATAATCTCAGGGTGCAATGACGTAAGCCAAAGCTACGCTCTAAAATCAGCATGTGCACAAACTATTTCGATTAATAAAATAATTGAGTCGATTGATAATTATTTGAATGACACTGAAATTTTTACCGACCACATTGCCTTCAAAAACTATTTTAAGATAATTTTAACCTACCAAACAAAACTACATACATACGTACATAAACTCACGCCTGTATTCCCCGAAGGGGTAGGCAGAGGTGCATTTCTGCACCCAAATTTCGCCAAGTATGTATCAGTCCCACGTAATAGGGGGCGAGCCTATTGCCGTTTTCGGGCACATTTCCAGACTTCGTGCTGTTACTGAGAATTTCCTAATGGAAAAATCCAATAACACTTTGCCCGACCCGGGAATCGAACCCAGGACTTCTAGATCGCACGGCACATACTTGTGCCGCGAGACCACGAGACAGATAGATAGACAAACACATTGTTATAGTGTAACTGTATAACTAAGAGCGTAAATAATCTGTAAATTGTTACGTTGAGACCACGAGGCAGTCTACAAAACTGATGCACTTAAATGAACCCATGATGACTAATATAACCCTCAACTTTGAAAACCGCAGTGTTTGGTAGGTACATCTGGATCACACGAAATCACCAGCAATCATTAGTCGTCAGGACGGAAATAGGTTCGTGTGTACCGACCACACTTAATGGTTTTTAATTAAGTTCATTCCTCGTGTGTACACTGCCATTATTTCCTCGTTTGGAATATTGGCACGATTTGTTATGCAATCATCCAGTTAAAGGGTTTTTGTTCTTCCAATGGATTGACAACAGTTGAAGGAATGAAATAAAAACACATTAAAAAAAATACATCATACAATAAAACACAAAGTTTCTACCTAAGTATTGTGTCGTTGGTATCACAAAATAAGAGATACTTCGCTCTCAAAAATACATAAAAACATATATTTTGGATCACACAAACATTTGCGTCGGAGCAGGGGTGCAACTTTTGACATGGGGATTTTATATATTTAGTGCAGTAAATAACTTAGAAATGATAGAGCTTTGCTAAAACCAGTCTAGGCTGCAATAATATAGTTGGCTTAACTGAGGATATGATCAACTAACATTAGGTGGTACTACATGTTACGCCAGACTTTGAAGTTTCAACCATGATGTACAAAAGTGGAGAGGAAAATTAAGTGCATAAGGGGGTATAGTCGTGATGGCCTCGAGGTTTGGGCATGCGGTCGAGAATCTCGACGGTCGCGGGTTCAAACCCCAGGCACACACCTCTGACTTTTCGAAGTTATGTTTGTATTCACAAAGAATTATCACGAACTTTAACGGTGAAGGAAAACATCGTGATGAAACCTGCACATCAAAAAGTTCTTAGGAATTTTGTTAGGTATCCGCCAACCCGCACTAGGCCAGCGTGGTGGACTAAGGCCTAAACCCTCTCAGTTGTAGAGGAGGCCCGTGCCCAGCAGTGGGACGTATATCGGCTGATGATGAAGGGGGTATTAGTTACATTTATACTCCGGAGTTATCGCTTACAATAATTATTCGGTAAACTAATGTGGCCAAGTCAGGCCATACTAAATTCTTAATGAAATAAAAAGTGTCAAAAGTTTTTTTGTTATGGGTTAAAGTGATGCTGAAATGTTTAAAAAATGCATAGGAGTTTTTTCATCATCGTACCAAAAAATAATGTATAAAAGTTAGGGGATAAAAATACGTATATCGTGTTAAAAAATAAATTTGCATAAAAATTACTTTTACACCGAATTAACTCGGTTGAAGCCAGGCCCGGTGGGACGTAATAAGCGGCCATGATTTATCCAAAGGGGAGGGGGGGGGTCCAGCTAAAACCTTGTTAAAAGTTTAGTAATCCCAAGACACAAATACATTTGTCCATTTGCAAACTTTTTGAATCCAAGCGGCGGGGCGTCAAAATTTCAGTTTAAAATCTAAAAATTAATGAGTGCTCGCCAACTCTCCATCGATGATAAATATTAAAACACGGCCCCCAAAATTCCTGGACTTTCCGGGGGTTTTTTGCAGTCCATTAATAATGGATGGGCGGGCTGGCGGGTGGGACAGATGAAAATTTAACCGGGCTTTCGAATCAAAAATGGATTTAATAATATCCAGCTTGTTATTTGTTTTTAATATTCCCGTGCGACTTAAACGTGTTTCTTTATATATTTAAATTGGCTACTGGCCTTTTGTTTCATGTTGACGAGGATGTAAGATAATCTGCTGTATGTGGAGTGATTAAAAATATGTTTGTTGATATATTTTTACTTAAATAACAATACATACGTACTCTGAATAAAGGTAGGGTTTTATTTCTTCACACACTTTTTTCCAGCTGTTTTAATTTTAACATAATAGGTGGCAAGTATATTGTTAAATTTGAATAATAAATATATATAAAAAAAAAAACGTTATTAAAGTCTCTGTCGGCCCGTATTCGTCCCTCTGCGGGGCACAGGCAGCGTAGTAGTTGCTACTAAGCTTTGTCAATCTTGCGGATGATAAAAATTTCTTAAACAAAATTTGTAAACTAAAATTTTTAGATATAGTTCACTTACTTACACAATTACATATGGCAAACAGAGACCTGGCAACTAGCAAAAAAAAGAATAAACGCAAAAATTATACGCATAATAAAACCATTACTATAACAATCTTAACACGTTAAATGCTGCAGAAGCGCTGGTCATTCTGTCCCGGTGGACACAATGTAACCGACGGCTGATTGTTCCGTCCGCGTCACTCGGTCTCCGGCGGCCGCACCACATCCTATTGAAATGGGAGGGTTGAAACACTAGTTTTTTAAGCGTGAGAATTATTGAATTGACTGAGGCTGTGTATATGACTGTCTACAAAGCTGAAAAAGTGCTATTTATTGACCTATTTTATGAGGAGAAACCTCAAAAAAGATTATGGTATTGGTTATGACACCTCAAATTTTCTGGCGTTCTTGGGAATAAAGTCCACTCGTGAAGATGTTGAATAAATAATTAATGTTTTAAACGACTGAGCTGCATTTAACCAAAATTCGACGCTAAAATACCAACTCAAAACCGCTTTAGTGGCCATTATAAACATTACTTGGATGGTAGGAAAGGCTTAAGCACCCTCTGTTTTTTTTTTTAAAGGAGGCAAACGAGCCAGTGAGCCACCTGATGGTAAGTGGTCAACACCCCCCATGGACACCCACAATACCAGAGGAATCATCGGTGCGTTGCCAGCCTGAGGAAAATATACGCTCTTTTCTTGAAGGTCCCCAAGTCATAGCCATTCGAAAATACCGGCGAGGGAAGCTGATTCCACAAAGATGTTGTGCGAGGAAGGAAACATTGTTTAAACCGCACCGTTGAGGAACGCCATTCATCCAGATGGTAGGGATGGAACTTCAATTGTTTGACCTTATTTGGGGCACTTCGCATTTTGGGTACGACGCGTTGCTTCCGTGGTTCGCAATTGAGATTCCCCTCTAAAAGTCACATCTTACGGCATGATATACCTAAAGAGTTACCATTGTTGAATTTCTACGCAGTCAATCCATTGGACCGGTAGTTTGTACAAAATGACTTGCGAAGTCAAAGAGTTGAGACAACTATATCAACGGCTCTTGGCACCCAATTTACTATCAATTTAGTACGACGTACTTAACTTATTGTAATGCTATGACAATCTATTGGTCTGTAGTCCAATTTCACCCATGGATTTTAAAATCTCGACAAACCCTGGTATGGAAAGGAAACGCTTTTCATTGACTGTTAATAAGCAACAGTCATTACAACATCGTTGAGCAATCGATGAGACCACCTTATTATCGTAAAACCCCAACGGGTTCTAATCAATATAATGACCGATAGTAGAATCGACTGAGCAACACAACTAAAACTCCATTACTGGGTCGCGGACGGATTTAGGATTTAGATGCAGGAGACTTACCCCCCACAGTTGATTTATGTTAATATATACTTTAATCCAAAAAGACTACTTTGCCTTCGCGGTATGATAATTGTGCAATCTAGGGGTTCTAGATGAATCTGGTGAGGTATTATTGTATAAAGTTATTTATTAATAGCACAAAGTCTATAAATGTGCACACACACGCACACGCTTGTAAAAGCCTTTATATAATTCTTACGTCATGGACGACAAAACTATTTTATATATGATTTCGGTCTCTCAGGTGTTACTGGCCGTTTCCTAATTAAAAACCCCAATTAATCTTTGCTTAATTCTAAACTTGAATCCGCGACTGCAAGATCGGCCGGCAATAACTTGTGAAGCAAGACTAATGAGGCAGTCTTTATTTATAAAGTATAAGAGTACATTGACCACCTTTTGTATTAAACCTGCGTGATTATAGATACTCAAATTTGTTTACTCAAAACCTCATTAAATGTAATTACAATTCACAGTTTTCATTCAAGTACTATCGGCAGTATAAAATTAATAGTATAAAGTCACGAAGTAAAATACAAATAATAAGGACTAATTTTAGTAATTACAACCGTTTAATTTAGGTTATTACGTTCTGCGATAGCTTACTCGTTGTTGATTGAGGGATGGATTACCAAGACAGTGGTCACAAATTCGAGTATAGATTTTGAAGTGAATTATAAATTAATTAACTGCCTCGTGGTCTCGCGGTACAAGTATGTGCCGTGCGATCTGGAGGTCCTGGGTTCGATTCCCGGGTCGGGCAAAGTGTTATTGGGTTTTTCCATTAGGAAATTCTCGATAACAGCACGGAGTCTGGAAATGTTCCCGAAAAACGGCAATAGGCTCGCCCCCTATTACGTGGGACTGATACATACTTGGCGAAATGTGGGTGCAGAAATGCACCTCTGCCAGTACCTCTTCGGGGAATACAGGCGTGAGTTTATGTATGTATGTTATAATCATCATCAGCATGGGCTGTCCCACTGCTGGGCACGGGCCTCCTCTACAACTGAGAGGGTTTAGGCCTTAATCCACCACGCTGGCCTAGTGCGGGTTGGCGGACTACACACCTAAGAAATTCCTACGAACTTTTAGGTGTGCAGGTTTCATCACGATGTTTTTCCTTCACCGTTAAAGCAAGTGATAATTCTTTGTGAATACACACATAACTTCGAAAAGTCAGAGGTGTGTGCCTGGGGTTTGAACCTGCGACCGTCGAAATTCTCGACCACGCGCCTAAACCTCGAGGCCATCACTGCTTCTGCACTGTATGTTATAAATTAATTACTAATTACTTTAATGTTAAAAGATCAGTGTGTTAGTGTCAGTTACTACAACGGGTACTCTGGGTGTACCAAGAAATATTATATTGAATAGTCCAAGAATGAAAGTAAGCATATAGCTGGAAGATGGCATTTCTATTTACATAAGACCCTTATTTAATATTTAAGGGCCTCTGACGTGTATAGCAACAAAAAAATCGAAGATTTTTTTCTCACTAATTTATCAAAGGCATAATGATGCCAGTAAAGGTATCATACCCGCAACATTATTTTACAGAGACGAGTGAAATAATAATTAATAATGAAATGAAGATACAAAATCTCTTACCGTTAATTTAAATTTGGTGGTTCACATATTAACCTAAATAAAACCAAGCCTCCAGATCCGTCCATTCCGCAGTAGTCATTAATGGATTTCGAAGTCAGATTAACTGGCTCGTAAATCAAAATCTGTTTCCATTTAGAGTTGATATCGCGCGTTCATATCCGATAAGCCGGTACAGCGATTGGTTTTATGCGAATGGAATGGCGCGGGGGGAACCCCGATCGATACACTGAGTACGTGCCATGGTAAAAAGCTTTTCCTGTTAGGCCTAGACAAAGCATCATTCATCTTCATCAGCCCATATACGTTCCACTGCCGGGCACGGGCCTCCTCTACAACTGAGTTAGTTCACCACGCTTGCCTAGTGCGGGTTGGCGGACAATACAGCTAAGAAATATGTACTTAAGAATATCTAGGTCTGCAGGTTTCCGTTACGATGTTTTCCTTCACCGTTAAAGTAAGTGATAATTTATTGTGAATACACAAGTAACTTAAAAAGTCAGAGGTTTGTGCCTGGTGTTTGAACCCATGTCCGTCGAGATTTTCGACCTCGCGCCTAAATCTCGAGGCCATCACTACCTCTTATACAAAGCATCATTGTACAAGGTAAATCGTTTTTTTCGTCTTCTGATTAATTTTACTGGAGAGTTATCTTTAAGCTTGAGGCCTCTGGGCGCCATTTTTGTGTGTGTCACTGTCGATCCTGGTGTATAGAGGTTGCGGTTATCCAGTAATCAGGTGTTGTGTTTTCTCTGTTTTAATTCTTTTACATTGACTATTTACGAAAGCCTTTGCGGCTAACTTCAACGCTGATATAAAAATAAGTCGTAATGGCCTCGAGGTTTAGGCACACGGTCGAGAATCTGGACGGTCGCGGGTTCAAACCCCAGGCACACACCTCTGACTTTTCGAAGCTATGTGTGTATTCACAATGAATCATCACGTACTTTAATGGTGAAGGAAAACATCGTGATGAAACCTACACACCTAAACGTTGTTAGAAATTTCTTAGGTGCGTAGTCCGCCAACCCGCACCAGGCCGGCGTGGTGGACTAAGGCCTAAACCCTCTTAATGGTAGAGGAGGCCCGTGCCCAGCAGTGGGACTTGTATGGGCTGATGATGTTAAAATAAAGAGAAATTAGTTAGCTTCACTACCATCGCGTTACCAGCATGGATTAATGTATAAATAAATAAATAAATACACCCAACAGTTACATACATATTTCTAACCCCACATTAAGATATGAGCCTTGTGTTGTGGTTATCAGAAAATACGATAGACTTTTCGGTCTCACAAACACCCAGACCCGAAACAAATATTTGTGGATCAAACAAACATTTATTTCGGTGCGGGGATCGAACCCGCAACCTCTCGTTTCGCAAGCTGGTGTCTAGCCCACTGCGCCACGGGGCTGTCTTCGCAGGGAATTGTCGTGTATGACAATTATTTAATCCGGAAGCAATTCTACAAATTGTCACAGACGTAAAACATATATTACGTGCAAATGTCATGCATTAAAGAACATTTTAAAACGTAAAATAAATAGACGAGGTTGGCATTTAAATGAACGCATAAAATCAAGTCATAAAAGTTCCCGCAAACATTTGTAACGTTCCAACTCAGCGCCCACAGTTGGATTCCTGTAGAAGGTAAACAATTTGATTGGAGTAAAAACAGATATTCTACATTTTATCGCGGTTAAATTTTGACTACCTCTTACAGGATAAATATTTTCCGTGGGATCTAGAGGTAATGGGTTCGATTCATGGTTCGAGCGAAGTTCGAAGAAGCGAAATTCGGAGCGTATGGATGCTGGAAACCTCATCTTAAAATGGCAATAGGCTCGCCCTCTTGAAATTTGGGTGCAGAATTGCACCTCTGCCTACCCTCTCGGGAATACAGGCGTTTGAAAGCCGTGTGGCGCAGTTGGCTAGACACCAGCTTGCGAAACGAGAGGCTGCGGGTTCGATCCCCGCACCGAGACAAATGTTTGTGTGATCCACAAATATTTGTTTCGGGTCTGGGTGTTTGTGAGACCGAAAAGTCTCTCATAGTTTCTGATACTCACGACACAGGACTTGTATCCTAGTGTGGGGTCAGAACTATGTATGTGACTGTTGGGTGTATTTATTATTATTATAGTGTGTATGTATGGTAATTTATATATTAACGAGTTACGCGAAATATTTGAGTTCTACAGACACTACAAACAGCTCGTGCTTACATAATATGTGTTACAAATTCATTTAATCAAAATAAAAAGAATTTATGACCTCTTGTGTTCTTTGGTCAGATAATTAAAAAAAAACATTACTTTTATATCTATTATCTATAAATATTGTCTTACTAACTTATGTAACAAAAACATACATCACATTTTTTTTAAATTGCAAACATAAATCATCTTGTTTGTCATTTGAACATTTTTAATAAAAAAAAATAAAAAAAAAATACACCCAACAGTCACATACATAGTTCTGACCCCACACTAAGATACAAGTCTTGTGTCGTGGGTATCAGAAACTACGAGAGACTTTTCGGTCTCACATACACCCAGACTCGAAACAAATATTTGTGGGTCACACAAACATTTGTGTCGGTGCGGGGATCGAACCCGCGGCCTCTCGTTTCGCAAGCTGGTGTCTAGCCAACTGCGCCACGGGGCTGTCATAAAAATAAATAAATAAATACACCCAACAGTCACATACATAGTTCTGACCCCACACTAAGATACAAGTCTTGTGTCGTGGGTATCAGAAACTACGAGAGACTTTTCGGTCTCACATACACCCAGACCCGAAACAAATATTTGTGGGTCACACAAACATTTGTCTCCGTGCGGGGATCGAACCCGCGGCCTCTCGTTTCGCAAGCTGGTGTCTAGGCAACTGCGCCACGGGGCTGTCATAAAAATGAGACGCACTAACACTCGTTCCAAGTCATTAGAAAGTTCTCAGTAGCAGTACGAAGTCTGGAAACGTGCTCTAAAAACGGCAATAACTTTAATTACTCATGACTAAAAAAAAACACAGCTGGCGAAAAGTTGGAATATAAATACACTTTTGCCTACCTCTTCGAGCATAAAAGTGAGAGTAGGTATGTACATAAAAATTACCGTCAAATTTCGGCTGCTGTTGGGTGAGTAAATGTTAAAAGTCCATTTAAATCATTCAAAAGATTAAATTTAATTTTAGGTGCTAAAACATTCACAAAGTCATTCACATTGCAGTCGAGTATATTCTCTACATTTGACGATAGAGCCCACTCAACTCTACATCGCTCTAGAGAGAGTTTGCTCTACGTCCACGTAGCATGTAGACGCCTGTGAAAGAGCTACATGGCTACGAGTAGTACGACCGCAATTTCCCAGCGAGCTTCCATTGAGGCAATTCCATACATCTTCTAGACTTTATAGCCAATATGATTGGGTGATGGTTAATATTATTAACACGCTTTTATTAGCTTCATATGTATGTTAGTATGTCATGGACACTGCGAACATGATATTGACCCCATTTAAAGCGACAGATTAACTCGAAATTTTGCAAAAAACACGCTTTCAAAGCAAAAATGAACAATAATCCCCAATGCGCCTGAAAATAAAAGACATTTGAATGAAGATTGATGACTGACGAGACATAATCTATGTGAAACAATGCAGTTGCATTTTGGTGAGTAGATTGCCGCAAACCCAAGCTTCTTGAGGTAGGATATTTGTATCCACCTAGATATTGAACACAGTTTTTATGATGTAAAACACGCCATTGTTGTTCAGAGATTATCTCATGCATATCTCGTTACAATCGGATGTGGAATGATTCACAGCACATCTTAGCAGTCAAAACCTTATTTGGACTGGTCTTTCCAAGGTCCCAGTATGATCATTTGGCCATGGTAGTATAAAAATATTCTATGGTGGGTCGATACAATCTCTTTCCTTAGCATTGCAAAAAAGGGTTTCCATCGCGAGATAGAACATTTGTTCTCGTCAACAACCTTCATTTATTGGGGTATCGAGACCTCTTCACCCATCACAAAACAAAGTAGGAACCCCTAAACATAAATTCCAAACATCCTACCCGACTGATATCGAAACGCGTTTACGTTAAACTAAACGAAATCAAAGAGTCCAATCGATTCACAACAAAATGTCGTTACGACAAAGCCGTTTAGGGCCGGCTCACATGCTGCCGGACTTCCGGACTGTCCGGAATCGGGGAGACAACATTCTTAGGCAAGGGTTGGAAAGGAGGTCAAAGGGGTGAATGCGGAGGGTTACTGTGTTATAAAAGTAAAGTACAAGGTAGGGCTGTTGACGGTTATTGAATTTTATTACGAGTAATTATGTTTGTAACTGGGATTTAGTTTTTATTGTAGCTATATGCTGCTTTGTTTACAAAGTTACTGGTGTAAATGTGGAATTTTGTATGTTTGTTACTCAGTAACGCTAAGGCGTGGCGGTTGTATGTTTGGACAAAATATGAACCATACATTTTATTCCAGACAATGGCTGTTTATAAGTACAATTAGGTTAATCAAAACAGTGGATATACGTTACAATGCTGGACACGAACCACATTTTTAGTTAAGAATTTTGTGCCTCGCCCAATCATAATAATAGTGCGTTTAGTTTTATATCACGGCGGTCGAACCTCAGTCACAAACCTCTGATTCATCGACGTTATGTGTGTATACATATTAAATTATCACATACTTTAACGGTGAAGGAAACATCATGAGGGAACTGTAACCTAAAATTTCTTATGAATTTCTTAGTTGTTTAGTGGAAGACTAAGGCCTTAACCCTCTCAGTGGTAGAGGAGGCCCGTTCCCAGCAGTAAGACGTAAGTATATGATAATAGTTTTATAATAATGACGTTCGTACTTCTATTGCTAATTTACTATCCCTAAGCTTGTATAGGTTTTATACATAATTATAAATTGACTATTTTTATAAATTGACAGCCCCGTGGCGCAGTTGGCTAGACACCAGCTTGCGAAACGAGAGGCCGCGGGTTCGATCCCCGCACCGAGACAAATGTTTGTGTGATCCACAAATATTTGTTTCGGGTCTGGGTGTTTGTGAGACCGAAAAAGTCTCTCGTAGTATCTGATACCCACGACACAGGACTGTATCCTAGTGTGGGGTCAGAACTATGTATGTGACTGTTGGGTGTGTTTATTTATGTTTATTTATTTAATTAGAAATCGTTAGCTTCATACGAAAAGAGTTACTATATAGACTACTACGCCGACCAAATTAATTCGAAGACTTTGCAAATTTTCTTCAAGAACTCTTCAAAAAGTTTTTCTCCTATTTTGGTCTTGAAACCACAATCACAATTTAGCTCATAGTCTGTAATCATCTTGACTTCACACATTTAAATCGCCTAACCAAAGAAAAAATATAATAATAAATATTTCTGAACAATTGGTATATATAAGAGAATCACCAGAGATCCGAATAGCCGGAACGTTCCATGTAAGCCCCGCGCATGCGCGGTATCGCGCCCCACTTCGAACCCGTATTGTATGGGCCGACTTATCTGCGTCTGTAAACCGGGCGCATTGTGTCCGCTCATGTATAAAAGGGATCTGTGGGAGATAAGTCCAATAGATTCATCTTTCAAGATATAATGCAGTTTTGGAAACTCGATGCTGAATATAAACGGTTTCAGCTTTCGTTAGTAGGTCTATGTCCCTTTGAGCCAATTATGTTGTTTCAAATGATTGTATGGTTTAAAATTGATATATAATATACCTATGTATGTTACAAGCTTTTTTTCAAGCACTTTCAGTTTTCTTTCTAAAAGGATCGTATACGTATCGCGCGCAATCAACGAGACGGTCTAATATCCAGAAAGATCGAATACTTTTTTAAATAAGCAGATACACGTGAATTAAGTCAACAAAATCTTAACAACAAAAAAGAGAAACGTTAAATCCTTAAAAAGTCATCCAAACATCAAAGCGTATCAAATCCAGACACATGAAAACGAAATGACTTAGCCAAGCCGCAAATACGCGGCGCAGTTGTTTTTGTGTTCAAATTATGCGTTTAGGCAGTTGTTGTTCATTCGCGCGATATTAGTGGCAATGTTATGCAAATCAATCCCCACATGCCGCAATACAGAGGTTGTTGGATGCTAATTACGCGTCTATGTAGTGACGTGCACGAGTTTGCCGTTTGCGGTCATTACGCGAGCCCACAGTTCATTGCGTGCTGCTGAAAAATTTGATCATGTTTATCTCCTTTGATTACAGCTTTCTCGTACATAGCGATCAATGTAGGTGAAATAACATTTTTTTATCGCTTTATCATTTCTATTTTTATTGCATGCCCAAGTTGAGTGACTACGGAAGATTTTAGATCGTTGGATACTGCTGTTGAACATGTATATTATCTTCTTTTCAGTACGGGTTGAAAGATTACACGAAGCTCAGTTCATAGAGAATGTGCTACTAAAAATGATATGTTTATCATTTTTTGCCTCTGATTTCCCGCGTACAACTTTTATCGTACGCAGAAAAGCATTTTCAGTCTTTTTATCGTTTTATTTTTGTTACAAGCTGGAGTTTACGTTTGTGATTATGAGGCGAGCGCAGAGTTCATAAAAAATGCACTACTAAAAATAAAATACGTATATCTTCTTTTGTTTTTGAGTCTTTCCACGAAAAACAACCCATTTCATTTCTTACTTTAAATTATTATGTTGATATAAACTCGAGTCCTCTGATGTTGTCTGTCATTAGACTACTCCACTTTTTGTTGGGGTTGTTCTACTGAAAAATAATTTAAAATACATACATACATACATAAACTCACGCCTGTATTCCCTTATGGGGTAGGCAGAGGTGTATTTCTACACCCACATTTCGCCAGGTATCAGTCCCACGTAATAGGGGGCGAGCCTATTGCCGTTTTTCGGGCACAATTCCAGACTCCGTGCTGCTACTGAGAATTTCCTAAAGGAAAAACCCAATAACACTTTGCCCGACCCGGGAATCGAACCCAGGACCTCTAGTTCGCACGGCACATACATGTACCGCAAGACCACGAGGCAGTCAGAGTAATTTAAAATATTTGCTTCCTTTTTATCTGTATTTATAATTGCATCATATATAAAGCTACCACGCTTTTTGACAAAACCACGGAAAATTAACAAATTTTTTTTGGGATAAAAATATCTAAGTTGTCAATGTCAAATTAGCTATATCATTGTTTTTTTTTTGCAAATACATTTTTCGAGTTTATGCAACAGTCATCTAAAAATACAAAATATCCTTATTCGTAAGATGTTATTTAACATTGCCGTGTTTAATACACTTGAAAGTAGTTAAGAACCTCAGAGATAAGTTGGTTGCAATCCCTCAGTCGGCACTCAACACCGCTGGCTAAGCTAGGATTTATGGCAAGCGACTGCCGCTGTAGACTGTTTACTGCAACCACCAAAAGGTATCTCTGATGTATTTATTGCAAAATGTACATTTTAACCGCAACCCTTTCGGTCCACAAACAATAAATATTCGGGCCAGTATGTCTTATTTTATTGGTGCCGAAGATCCGACGGCCATTTGCACAGTTCAAGGATATTTTACGGCCAAGCCTCGTATGTTTACATCGACATTTATATGTTTTGGGATTTACTGCGTTGGTAAACACGGTTTGTTGTGTAACTGAAAAGTGCTATCTTTACCCCGGACCTGCTTGAATTATTTATAAAGTATTGAGGAAACTTCAAAAATGTCTTATGGCTTTGGCAAGTTTTGACACACTGATAGGGAGGTAGTAAAGTTGTTTTCCATCGAAGTTGAAGGTAAAGGCGTTTCGTAGTATTTAGAAGTGTGCCAGCCGGGGCGTTTTATGGCATTTCTTTTAGAAAATACTTTTGGACTGCGTCGTGGTCTCGTGGCACAAGTATGTGCCGTGCGATCTAGAGGTCCTGGGTTCGATTCTCAGGTGGGGCAAAGTGCTATTGGGTTTTTACATTAGGAAATTCTCAGTCGCAGCACGGAGTCTGGAATTGTGCCTGAAAAACGGTAACGGGCCCGCCTACTATTAATTACGTGGGACTATTATGTACCTGACGAAATGTGGGTGCAGAAACGCACCTCTGCCTACCCCTTCGGGGAAAACTGGCGTGAGGTTACCATATATATGTATGTATGAATGTATGTTTTTAGAAAATACAATTTCATTTCATGTAATGTGAATAATTTTAATGACAAATAATTTCATAACGATGACAAATCATCTCCTATTTGTACACATTGTAAGTATGTACCTCCCTTAAAATTTTATCTGGAATAAGTGTCTCATATAATGCTTAATAATTTATGTCATTACGCAATCATTACATCTCACTGTTGCAAAGAAGTAGGTATCGTGTTATCTAATGATTCTATCAAAATATTGCATTGACAGTGAGTGTTACAAAATTCCATTACGTTTGTACAATTAGTGGCACAATACTCCAGCACTGGTGTTAGCTAATACTAAACCTATTTCGATTAAAAATGCAGGAAACTAAATCATTAAACTTAAATAAAATAACATATTTGCAACATTTTGCGGTTATTTTATCAGCATATAAACATGGAACACAATAAAGTTTTTAAATCAAAAACAATTACTTTGAAGAACCGTCTGACATTTAGTGAGTGGGCAACTACTGGTATATTTAAAAGCCGAAATAAATTGTATGATTTATATAATCAAAGAATGTTTAACCAAAATCCGGCTTTTATTGCCTATGTAAAATTATATTCTAAGGTTTTTAAACGAGTTTGTTTCGCTGCCAAATCAATGCATCTTAAAAATAAAATTAAATCAGCCCCGAATGTAATACAAGCCACTTGGAGCATTATCAATTCTGAATCGGGAAGGCACACAGCACACCACAAAGAATTTAGTATAGAAGTTAATAATGACATTGTTTCAAAAGACACTGAAGTGGCTGCTGAATTTGAAAGATTTTTTGGCAATATTCCAATAGTAACTACTCAACATCTTCAGTCGTCTTCTAGGTCTGCTTTGTTACTTCTTGAAGATAATGTTCCTCAATGTGATGCATCGTTTGAATTTACAGCAATTAGTCATTATGATATTTTAAAGGCCTTTAAAGAAATTAATAAAAAAAAGACTAAAGATTTGTGGGGAATGTCAGTGGTTACTATATCCTCTATAATTGATATTATAGCACCTCACATGGCAGCTGTGTTCAATCGTTGCGTCGCATCTGGAGTGTTTCCTGACCTGATGAAGCTTAGTAAGGTAATACCACTTTTTAAATCTGGTGATACCACAGACCCTTCAAATTTTCGACCTGTTTCTGTTTTACCAACTCTTAGTAAGTTATTTGAAAAAATTATACTTAATCAATTATTGAACTTTTTCAATAAAAATAACTTACTTCATCGGAAACAGTTCGGATTTATTAAGGGTAGATCAACTATCGATGCAGGGGTTGAATTTTTAAAAACTGTGTTCAGGGCATGGGAAGAGTCGCGAGATGCTATTGGCATTTTCTGCGACTTGTCCAAAGCCTTTGACTGTGTCAAACATGACATTCTCGTCAGGAAACTTAACCATTATGGCATAAGAAACGGAGCTCTCAATCTTCTGACTTCGTATTTGAATAACAGAGTTCAGAGGGTTGACGTTAATGGAGAACTTTCTCCAGGATCGTCGGTTACCATGGGAGTCCCACAGGGTTCAATTCTTGGGCCGTTTCTGTTTCTTGTGTACATTAATGACTTGCCTTACTACGTAGGGGATAAAAACGATATAGTGCTGTTTGCGGATGATACATCTCTTATATTTAACGTAAAAAGACGTCTCGATAATTTTGACGAAGTAAACAATGCACTTCGTAAAGTTGTTCAGTGGTTTGATAATAATAATTTACTTTTAAATGCGAAAAAAACTAAATGTGTTAAATTCACAATGCCCAATGTTAAGCAATTAAAAACCACTGTACAAATTAACGGTGAAGAACTGGATCCTGTTGCGTCTACTACATTTCTGGGAATTACGGTAGACGCAAAACTCCAGTGGGGACCGCACATTCAACAATTGGCAAGCAAATTAAGTTCAGCGGCATATGCAGTGAAAAAGATCAGACGTCTGACTGACGAGGAAACGGCAAGAATGGTTTATTTCAGCTATTTCCATAGCCTTATGTCATATGGTATTCTTTTGTGGGGAGCCGCTGCGGATATTAACACTATTTTTGTTTTGCAAAAAAGAGCCATTAGGGCTATTTATAATTTAGGTCCCAGGGCTTCACTTAGAGAAAAATTTAAGGAAATAAATATTCTTACCCTCACTTGTCAGTTTATATACGAAAACTTAATGTACGTCCAAAAGAATCTTGATAAATTTAATAAAATTTGTAATGTACACAATAAAAATACTAGGAACAAATGTAATCTCGTTCAACACGTAACTCGTCTCCGGAAAGTTAATAACTCTTTTATGGGGCAATGTATACGCTTCTATAACAAACTTCCGAAGGCTATTAGAGAGCTTCCCTTGACAATGTTTAAGAAATCAATTAAAGATAAGCTTTACAAAAAAGCATACTATAAAGTTTCAGATTTTATTGAAGATAATAAGCCCTGGGAGTAAGTAAATTGATCGGAGTTTTGTTTTGTTGCTACAGTTTGTATCGTTATGACATTTATAATGTAAAATTTAAATAATGTAATGAAAAAAAGACATAATTATATTGCTGTTTTTTTAAAGAAAAAATGACATGTCGTGTTGCTGAGGGAGTTTCTTGCCGTTTCTTCTCCACAGCTATAACACGTTTCGAAGCGGCAATAGTTTAAAAAATTAAGATGTGTAAAATTGACGATTCAAAAGAACTTGTAAAAGTCTATTTGAATAAAGATATTTTGACTTTGACTTTGACTTTGAAAGCATCATCAGTCCGTATACTAAGTACGTCCCAGTACGGGCCTCCTCTACAACTGAAAGGGTTTAGGTTTGTCCACGACGCTGGCCTGGTGCGGGTTGGTGGACTACACATCTAAGAAATTTCTAAAACCTTTTAGGCGTGCAGGTTTCATCACGATGTTTTCCTTCACCGTTAAAGTAGGTGTTTTTTTTTTTTTTTTTTTATAAATACACCCAACAGTCACATACATAGTTCTGATCCCACACTAAGATACAAGTCTTGTGTCGTGGGTATCAGAAACTGCGGGAGACTTTTCGGTCTCACATACACCCAGACCCGAAACAAATATTTGTGGATCACACAAACATTTGTCTCGGTGCGGGGATCGAACCCGCGGCCTCTCGTTTCGCAAGCTAGTGTCTAGCCAACTGCGCCACGGGGCTGTCAGGAATTCATTGTGAATACACACGTAACTTCGAAAAGTCAGAGGTGTGGGAACCCGTGACCGTCGAGATTCTCGACTCCGCGCTTAGACCTCGAGGCCATCACGAGTTTCAATAGTATTTTGCGGTTATTTTATATCGCATATAAATAATTATTATTACATTTCTCACAAATGATACTAATGCTCATTTTGTATGTAAACATATTATATTAATAGTTAATTAACAACATGCTCCGAAATTAATTCGCGCTTAACGAACCAACAGTAATATTAAATCAGACACAAAGGGCGTGATCTGGATACCATCTGGGATGTGGATTTCAATATTACAACATTATTATATTATTATTATCATCAGCCAATATACGTCCCACTGCTGAGCACGGGCCTCCTCTAACTTTGAGAGGGTTTAGGCCTTAGTCCACCACGCTGGCCTAGTGCGGATTGGTGGACTACACACCTAAGAAATTCCTAAGAACTTTTAGGTGTACAGGTTTCCTCACGATGTTTTCCTTCACCGTTAAAGCAAGTGATAATTCACATAATGTAGTTTAAATTAGGGCATTGTCGCGTCTGTGCAGTCGTAGGTAAGTTTTAGTATCTCTAGGTTAGGATCTAAGTATATTTATTTATTTATTTATAAAGCTTCATATACACAGAACTGTATATAGGCGGACTTAATGCCTGCGGCATTCTCTACCAGTCTTCCTTAGAGTGGTGGAGAGACGAAGCATGGTTGATGTAAAAAGAAACTTGTAGTGTAGACCAAGCATATAAATACATACATACATATACAAACATATAATAAATAGACTTAAGTTCAGCAAGATGACTCTGCTATTTTACTGAGAAATAGATCTCTGACTATCATTTTGAACGCATACCGTATAGTGGACGTCTTTATTTACATATGTAAATAAATATATAGGTTATGTGGCAGAGTTAAATAAATAAATACACCCAACAGTCACATATGTACATAGGTCTGATCCCACATTAAGATACGAGTCATGTGTCGTGGGTATCAGAAACTACGAGAGACTTTTCGGTCTCACAAACACCCAGACTCAAAACAAATATTTGTGGATCACACAAACATTTGTCTCGGTGCGGGAATCGAACCCGCGGCCTCTCGTTTCGCAAGCTGGTGTCTAGCCAACTGCGCCACGGGGCAAATGCACAAAAAACAGTGAAATTGATCCTCATTTGAGAACAAAACCATGCTTAGCCAAAATTTAATCGTCAATACTAACTTAGAGGTAGTTTTAAAAGCTTCATAACGGTGGCTTTGTCTTTGCAGTACCATCAAGATCTGGAATTTTTTGCTATACTACGTGTTTTTCATTCCTATTTTTCTATATTCTTAAAGCGTAGCGTGACGAAGCATCTCAGAAGACCCCTTCATCATGATGATGATGCACACGAAAACTTTAGTTCACTTTTTTTTACAGACTGCCTCGTGATCTCGCGGTACAAGTATGTGCCGTGCGATCTAGAGGCCCTGGGTTCGATTCCCGGGTCAGGCAAAGTATTATTGGGTTTTTCCATTAGGAAATTCTCAGTAACAGCACGGAGTCTGGAAATGTGCCCGAAAAACGGCAATAGTCTCGCCCCCTATTATGTGGGACTGATACATACCTGGCGAAATGTGGGTGCAGAAATGCACCTTTGCCTACCCCTTCGGGGAATACAGGCGTGCGTTTATGTATATTTTTACAGATTTAATAACAATATATCCTTAAATACTAGCACTTATTTTGTATTAACAGTAAGACACTATCTAATGAAATCTTGTGATTCGCAGGCGCCTTCTTACCAGCACAGTCGTATGTATTACTTAAAGCGCCATACTGTTCATCCCTACACGATCGTGTTGTTTTGATTGAACATGTAGTAATAATGCATGCTTGAGCTACGGCGGGAGTTAAGCGGGGGGCGGTAGTGACGTAATTTCAGCAAGTTGTATCGCCAAATTACGTGTTATCGAGTATTCTATTTGTGTCGTAGGTATCTACACTACTAAAGAAGGTAGATTTGTATGTTTTTACCGATTAAATTCAGAAACTGATTTGAATGTTTTTTTTTTTATGGTGGGATAGATCAAGATACATATGTAGGTAGGACCTTGAGACAGAAAATACCAATCTCTATCTAACATGATGTACTCGCACTGATTGCAAAACGCGGCATACGTGTGAGTCAATACGGGAGGGATTAAGTCTGATCTCGTCATTGTTAGTCCGCCCTTCCGAATCTCATGAGTCTATTAAATCTTTTATATCTCTTTACGACGGCAATCTAACACTTTTAACTTTACTCAGGGGTTTTACCCATGAACCATGTTTTATTGAGGTGTAGACCTATTTTACGACGTAAAAGTACTTGCATTTTGAGTATTTCCCACTGCTCGGTACGAGCTGCAGTATAATTATTTATTCTCCTATTCAATACAATAGTCTGAGATTAATGAGCTGCTCTAATTTGGAAAATTCAGTCTTTGTATCAATATTGTAAACTATCTCTTGATTGGAAAAGAGCAACACTAGAGTTTCTTGCCCGTATTCTACCAAGGCTAGTTAAAAGAAGAAGATTACCACTTTTACTTCTCTTACTCTCTTACTGTCCCCCTAGCTTGCAAGCGTTCTTAATACTTTTATTACTAGGTATTCTATTAAATGAATTGTTATTGCAAGCTCGTTCGCTCCGAGCCAACTAGGTCATAAAGCCTAAGTATTTAATTAACATCACTTCAAAGTGGTTTGTCATTGTTATTTGACAATTCCAACGTTTAGACAAGTAATTTTGACTGGGCAAACTGTACTGGACAGGCCTGAACTGACAATTTGAATAAATTAAATGTAAAATTGGATTGATTCATCGAGTTATGTGATTTCGTTTTTTTGATTTGGAGTGTTGAATGTTTTTGTTTGTGCTATGTAAGCTACGTATTGGTCCATTCTGGTATCCATTTGAAGGTTCTTTTAATACTAATAACTGTTTTTTATGAAACAAAAGTTGCGACTCCATTTTTTTATTAATTTTACTTGAGACAAAAAGTAGAAATATATTTTATATTTAACACTTAAAACATTGGCGTATATGTCAGAAATTATCAGTTACGGCGATTTTATCAGGACTGTCAATTATAACGAATAATAATAGCAGTCACTTCTAAGATAAAGTCTATTATTTTACCCCCGAACGTTTTTTATACATTTTTTGCTTTCCGTGATACAATGTGCAACTTCTGTCTTCAATTACTGTTTAAAAAACTTTAATGTCTATTTTTTGATGTCGTGTACTAGTGTTTATAACTTATTTTACCACGACTTTATTTTATAAGGACTCATGATTTTTATATTAATATTATTTTTTTATCGTATTTGTAGTTTAGTGCAATTACTATGAAGTGAAAAAACACAATATTCGATAGGAAGTTAATAATTGGCTTAGTATAAAAGACGTTGTGTGGATTATAATTATAGAAATATCAGAAAACACAAACTTTGTAGTATAAACTAAAATATCATCTCATACTAATTATTTTTTAAGGTAGTTTGGTTTTCATTTTGGTTAACACCGGCGCCAATAGATTGTACCTCGGAGAATTCCAAACTAATTTCAACATTGTAATTATTAAATTTTCGCCAAACTTTTCACGAGTCCAACTCCCAATATTTGGAACAAAGTTCAAACAAACAACCAATTTACATATTAATTAGCGTTTCATTATTGTTACAGATAAACCAGTAAATGGTACTAACGTGCAGAGCGTCGTCCGAAAATGGTCGTGTTATAGCAAACGAGGATTTCTTGGCGCGCTGGCGGCGGAGGCGAAAAGATGCTAATTCTGGTCGTTTATTTCATCACGCTACCCGCCTTAACATCGAAGGTTGTCAGCGGAGAAACGCCAATGGACGAGAAGACGCAATCTTTCATTAGCTCTAGAGTAGTTAGGACTAAATACGGAGACATTAGAGGTTTCATAGTCACTCCCGAGTCCAGATACCTCGAGCCTGTAGAAGTATTTCGAGGAGTCCCTTACGCCTCCCCTCCAGTCGGGTCTTTGAGGTTCATGCCGCCAGTTTCTGGCGCTCAATGGTCCGGAGTCAAAATTGCTGAGGAGTTCAGTCCAGTATGCCCTCAAATCTTGCCAGACATAAGGAATGAGACCGCTGTGCTGAAGAGGATTTCTAAAGGAAGACTAGAGTACTTGAAGAGGATACTGCCGTTCCTTACAAACCAGTCAGAAGACTGCCTGTATTTGAACATCTACGCGCCTGCTCAAGGTAAATATAGGTTTTATTTAATAAGTATTTTTTCCTTGTTCTTTAATAAGATAATAGACATAAAAAGAGTGAGTTCGGATATTATTTTCACCAAAAAAAAAAAAACAGAGTAGCTGCCCGTTCTAAATATACCCGTAAAACATTGATGACGTCGTCTATATTAAGCGATAACACAGGTTTCAACGACTACAAATTAGACCTTCTTGTCTCCACCTTAGACCATTTGTGTTTTTTCTCATTGCCTTTGAGAAAAAACCTTATATTCCTTATCTTATTACGACATTGACTAATTATTTAATTATTTAACACTTAATTCAAACTTACAATAATTCTTTTTAAATAAATTATTTAATCTATTAAAAAAATTAACATTAAAAATCACACAAATAATGCTATGCATTATACATTTATAAACCATTTAAGTATTGTAAAATTCTGATGCCAAATTAACATAGCTTAGAATAACTTGCATTTGATGACAAAGGTAGTACCACGACTACCTTCGTCATTCGATTCATTCATTCTTGCAGCCGAATGCAGATCAACTGAATTGAGTAGGTAGTACGCATGAGAAAAAGTTAATATAGGTTTTGTATCATTCTTAGCATGATATAGTTATCATGCGCACAATTTTGATTTTAATTTTTTTATTGACTGAAAAAAATAATTGGCTAGTTACCCAATAAGATGGAGGGTTGGATAGTTCCAACCCTCCATCTTGGTTGGATAGTTCCAACCCTCAATCTTATTGGGTAACTAGCCAATATACATTTTTTTCAGTCAATAAATTTTTTTAAATCAAAATTGTGCGCATGAGAAAAAGTTAGTATGTGTTTTGTATCGTTCTGAGCATGATTACTAAATTATTAAAACCAACTCTTCATCATATTGGATACCTAGCCAATATAAAATATTTCAGTCAATAAAAATATCAAAATGATTAAGAGAACACTTAAAAATCCCCTGGATTAAAACCTCTTAATCTCTTTCATACGATCCGGAATCGGGGAGTGGCTTTAAAATCTGTTTCAACATTTGTGTTTCCATTACGATAAAACAACTATTAATAATTTGCTTTCCCGCTTGAACGGCTTTTATTTCCACGAAATAGAGCTCAGTTTTATAGTTAACATTTTAATTCAAACAATGAGCTGTTAAGCTTTTGTTTTCATTATAGTACTTATAACATAAAATAAAATCACTGGCATAATTTAAATAATAAATGAGTAGGATAAAATAATATCATTACTATATTAATAGAATGCCTCGCAGTCTCATCGCTGTACGTACTATCTAGTGCTCATCATTTTATTTAATTTATTTAATATGCTTTATTGTACACCATTACAATAGAAAGAACATTGTTAACTGGTCACAACTCAATAAGGTAGTGTCACAAATGGCGGCCTTATCGCTCTCGGCGATTTCTTCCAGGCAACCGTTAGATGGACTGGAGAGATCAGAAACATAGAGTGGGTGGTCATAATTTTAGTAAATTTAGAATTGTAAAAAATTGATGTACGCAAAAATTTCAAAATAATAACAATAAATAAATGTAATTAGAACTAATAATTAACTCAACAAATATAAGAAAAATATAATAAAAATATAAGTACGAGTAAATGAAAAATAAATATATACAATATATATATATATATATATATATACTACGTCATTATCATTATCATCAGCTCATACACGTCCCACTGCTGGGCACGGGCCTACTCTACAACTGAGAGGCCTTAGTCCACCCCGCTGGCCTAGTGCGGGTTGGCGGACTACACACCTAAGAAATTCCTAAGAATTTTTAGGTGCGCAGGTTTCATCACGATGTTTTCCTTCACCGTTAAAGTACGTGATAATTCATTGCGAATACACACATAACATAAAGTCAGAGGTGTTTGTTTGCTATGTCACCAGCTTGCGAAACGAGAGGCCGCGGGTTCGATCCCCGCACCGAGACAAACGTTTGTGTGATCTACAGATATTTGTTCCGGGTCTGGGTGTTTGTGAGACCGAAAAGTCTCTCGTAGTTTCTGATACCCACGACACAAGACTTGGATCTCAGTGTGGGGTCAAACCTATGTGTCTGTTGGGCGTATTTATTTATTATATGCAATTGTCACCTGCAGAACTTTGACCTCATAAACCTTCAAACGGTTTTAAATCACATATGACTTAAAATATCTGGACTTGCACTGCTGCAAGTGCATAGTACTGCTACTATGGCAGTCATTTCAATTTCCAACTACCTATAATACAAACAGGATAAATAAAGTTCCCTTAGATTCGCTGAGCTTCATTGCTCGGCGTCAATACTGTGCGTGCCGCTGTTGATCTTATCTCTTGATTGGAAAAGAGCAACACTAGAGTTTCCTTCCCGTTCTTCTGTAGTGATGACTGCCTTCCGAGCAGGATGGTAAACTTAATTTTGAAATCACTGAATCTAAGTTATGTATTTGACATTTTATAGATTCAATAATTATTATTTCATTTCATTTCATTACAGGAGTTACAGTGGCGGATGTGTAGTGGGATAGGGCCAAAAAATTCCTATAAAAAGCTCTCTTACATGTACCTGGTACTATTCCCCACGTAATACAAAACGCTTGTTATCAAACAAAGCAAAAAACACTGCAATAAGTACAACCCACGCAGTGTATTAAAAACCTGCGTCCGCAATCTCTCATATTACGTGGAAATCCAGCACGTTTTTCCACGTCGACGCAATGTTTTCGGCTGGCTTTTGTCGCTCGTCGTGTGTGCCTTACTATGCATACGTAATACTTTTTTTACCCTGCGGCGTGCGCTGTCCAAGGCAGGGGATGTAGCGGTTTCAGAAAATTAGCTATATTTGTTAAAAAATATTAAATACATTGTTTACAGGATAAATAGAAAGATTTTATTTAAAAATAAAGTTACTGTCGGAAATTTTTTATTGCTATAAAAGTGATAAATAAACCCTTGAATGATGATGATCTAACGAAGAAATGATCTAAATTAGCGCTTTGTAAGGCTTTAGGGGAGGCCTATGTCCAGCAGTGGACGTCTTTCGGCTGGTGATGAACCCTTGAATGAATGTTTGCCTGATTTTCTTTAAGTATAAGATACAGAGTCAGTTAGGACTGTAGACTGGATATGCTTTCAATGTTTTTAATACTTGTTTCGAGAAAAATGTTTGTAAATCCTTGCGAACATTTAGCGCTAATGTCACGTTTGCGCTATAAATAACTTTTTAACCGAGTAAATATTGGATTTTATACTAAGCACTATTTACTACTTCACCCCCTTTTTGTTCAGCCACATTTTCGCGCTCCAATGGTTATTCCTGTGACCTGATTTTGAAATCAGCATTGCGACTGCCTCGGCAAAAATGCTGACGTCGCCACAGATTGAATGGAGTTTCTCGAAGCGCAATAAGCGATGAAATATTCAGCTTTAAAGCTGATGAAAATGTATTCTTCCCGCAATTCTTGCAATAGGTACAATTTTAAGGTTAGTTGGAGTTTCATTGCTTTTTAATATCTGTTTTAAAACTTCATTAACTCGTTTCTGTTGTTAGCGAGACTGAGTTTTTCCGTCGGATTATGGCAGCTTCAACTAAATGGTTCTCAACAGACACTTTTAATAAGAGTACTTTTAAAAAATTCGAATTTCGTGACTATTCGTTTATAAATATAAACATGAATCGGAAATATTTGGGTGCCTAGTCAATCTAGATTATATTTTGAAGTGAATAAAACGTTGAATGAAAATCTTTTGCATAATTTCGGATCCAATTTTATTAATATTTTCATACAGGCGTTAGTTAAGTATGAAATGCAACATTTAATATTTTTTTTTGCAATCTCATATATACACTTATGCCCGTTTATATCCAGTTACATGCCGGAATCAATTGGTTTGGGATAATAGTAACAGTTTCTTGCGAGTGTACTGACAATCTTAAATGTAATGAATTTACTATCAGGTCTCAAAATAATGAACATACACTTAATCATCTGAATGAAAATGATAAGTGAACTTTCATATCTATGAGTTAGTGTAGGGAGTTTACTAATTCTCAACAGGCTAGTGAGGTAGCCTTAGGCCTTACTTCTCTTAACAACATTGACGACCTTAGTATATAAATTTTCTGATTTTTTTTAAGTCTCCACCTTAAACCATCAAACGCTCGTAACTTGGACCGCTCAAGGAACAGGGGTGTGGTTACGGTACCCTTCCGAAATATTCTTCTAGCCTTTTAATAACAGTAAATGACAGGCTGCGAGGATTTTACCAAAATCGTCTGCCGTTACGCCGACTTACACGTTCGGCGGTATTGTACGCGAATCCTGTATTAAGGATACAAGGTTATATTTTTCGGCCCAAATACGGCCCACTGCTGGGCACGGGCCTCCTCTATAACCGAGAGGGTTTAGGCCTTAGTCCACCACGCTGGCCTAGTACGGGTTGGCGGACTACACACCTAAGAAATTCCTAAGAACTTTTTAGGTGTGCCGGTTTTATCACGATGTTTTCCTTCACCGTTAAAGCAAGTAATAATTCATTGTGAATACACACATAACTTCGAAAAGTCAGAGGTGTGTGCCTGGGGTTTGAACCTGCGACCGCCGAATTTCTCGACCGCGCGCCTAAACCACGAGGCCATCACTGCTTTTTCGGTATAATATTGCGGTATGAGTGACTTGAATTAAACGAAGTTAACTGCTTCGGTCAGTCCGTGGTATGTAGTCACAATTATAAGCAGTAAGGGATGGAGACAAAAATGCTTTACATTGGAATTAAATAAATAAAAACAACAGTCATTTACATAGTTCTGAACCCACACTAATAAACGAATCTTGTGTCGTCGGTATCAGAAACTGCGCTAGATAGTTTGGTCTCACAAGCATACAGACACGCTGCATATGCCCGTTAGAGCTCTTATCTCTACTGTCCTAATTTCTAGCTGTATTAGTAAAAAAAACACACTACACCCTTGCTTATTCCGTTCTTTTAAATACATGAAATACTATATACAAGGTGTATAAACACCGTGAGACATGCAATAGCCACGGCGATTACAAACACCGTGACATAAAAATCTACGTTTTCCTAACAACCACATACATTTTTAACATACACATACATACATAAACTCACACCTGTATTCCCCGAAGGGGTAGGCAGAGGTGCATTTCTGCACCCACATTTCGCCAAGTATGTATCAGTCTCACGTAATAGGGGGCGAGCCTATTGCCGTTTTTCGGGCACATTTCCAGACTCCGTGCTGTTACCGAGAATTTTCTAATGGAAAACCCAATAACACTTTGCCCGACCCGGGAATCGAGCCCAGGACCTCTAGATCGCTCGGCACATACTTGTACCGCGAGACCACGAGGCAGTCTTTTAAAATAATAATAAATACACCCAACAGTCACATACATACTTCTGATCCCACACTAAGATACAAGCCTTGTGTCGTGGGTATCAGAAACTACGAGAGACTTTTCGGTCTCACATACACCCAGACCCGAAACAAATATTTGTGGATCACACAAACATTTGTCTCGGTGCGGGGATCGAACCCGCGGTCTCTCGTTTCGCAAGCTGGTGTCTAGCCCACTGCGCTACGGGGCTGTCTTATACCTATGATTGTTAGTAAAACTAGGGTTTGTAATGTCCTTAGCTATTACCTGCCTTAGTTTCAGATCACGGTCTTTATACATCCTGTATATAATAATAAAATACATGAAAAAAATCCCTATAAATTCATTCACTCATTCATATTGGACTCACAACTAAAACGTATTCCGCAGCCGTTCAAAAAGCAAGATCCGCGAGTCTATTACCAAGCGTGCTGGCATAAACTACTCAGTTTCATATTCATGAATAATAGATTTAATACGGTAAGCACATCGAGCGTGTTTCACACGCGACGCACGCAAGCACACGCACGCACCCTTGTCGTGTTCAATTTGTACACAGCAACGTCCGGGGCTTGTTCCTTGGGACCTTTACTACCTACATACATACATACATAAACTCACGCCTTTATTCCCCGAAGGGGTAGGCAGAGGTGCATTTCTGCACCCACATTTCGCCAAGTATGTATCAGTCCCACGTAATAGGGGGCGAGCCTATTGCCGTTTTTCGGGCACATTTCCAGACTCCGGGCTGTTACTGAGAATTTCCTAATGGAAAAACCTAATAACACTTTGCCCGACCCGGGTAAATTTTTTTTTATTAAGATAATCTTGTGATAAATTATATTTATATTTTTTTATTTATTTATTTATAATATTTTAAAATAACAACAAGAAAATTCAGAAACAAGAAAAGTTAGAATAAGCGTTGACGCCTGCAAGAGTATTGTAACTGTGTCGCAGACATCAAGCACCCTTCTAGTTCACAAAAACGAATCCAAAACAAAATAACAAATATTAAGGACATATTGTACGATTAATAACATAATAATTTTTAGAATAACATAATCGAAATACAAATAATAACATAATCAAAAGACAATTATTAACATAATAACATTTAGTAAAACAAAATCGAATTATAAATTTAAATACTAAATAGGTATGTAAGTTGTTATGATCCATACCGACTAAAAACACCACCTCTATTCTGTGACCACCTTCCCGTGGAACCACCGCTAGGTATTGCTTCGCGGGAAAAAGGTATTTAGCTAAGGCTATGTCTCTATAATGCATACTGCTGTGTCATCCCCTTTCTCTCCCGCTCTTCTCTGCGTAGTTCTTTGAGAACCTCCGCGGCATAGGAGCTTGTTGCAATCCAGTTTGACTCCGAAGCGAGCATACAGTCTACAACGCTTTCTGGACATGGCTTCATCTTAACAGTTTCATGCCATTTCTGTCGCACAGTTTTAAAACGCGGGCACACAAAAAACACGTGTTCGGCATCTTCATTAGTACATCTGCAATTAGGGCATTCTGGAGAATCTTCGTGTTTAAACCGATGTAGGTACTCTCTGAAACAGCCATGACCAGACAGCATCTGAGTGAGGTAGTAATCTGTTTCACCATGACCTCGATTTAACCATACGTCTATCTGGGGGATAAGCCGATACGTCCATCTTCCTTTGCTAGAGGTGCTCCACTGTCTTTGCCATCTTTCCACGCTATTCCGTCGTTCTTGCGTTCTTAGTTCCGCCGTAGTTAGCTGTTCTGTTCTTTTTCTACGGTATAAGCATTTTCTTTCTTCAGCTAACACTTCTATGGGAAGTATTCCAGAGATAACAAACACAGCACAGTTGGATACAGTTCTGAAGGCGCTAGCGACTCGTAGAGCGCTCCTACGGTAAATTGGAGCAATTTGTCTGTAAGAATGTTGGGTCTTCAGTGCGTCAGCCCAGATGGCTATACCGTAGGTCAGTGCTGACGTGATCACGGAGGAATACAGCAGTCTTCTTTTTTGTTTTGGGCCTCCAACGTTAGGCATTAATCTAGAAAGAGTTGACCCAATCATTGCCGCTTTTCGCCCAGCGTGTTCAGCTTGTGTTTTAAAATTGAGTCTTGCGTCGATCATAACACCCAGGTACCGAATGTACGGCTGAGAAGTGAGTTTAAAGTCTCCGACATTTAAGGTCATTGTCTCGACTGCCTTCCTGCTGGTGATTAGGACGGCTTCTGTTTTGTGGTTTGCTAGGTCAAGTCCAACTCCTTTCATCCACCGTCGGGTAACATCATAGGTAGTGTCAAATGCCCATTCTAATTCTTCTAGCTGCTTGGCTACGATAACCACAGCTACGTCATCCGCAAACGCCACGAACTTTGCCTCATCTGGTAGTTTTTGCCTTAATAGTGCATCGTACATAACGTTCCATAAGAGTGGTCCCAGGACCGAGCCTTGAGGAACCCCTCCTGTGACGATGTATTCCTTAGACCCTTCCCTAGTATCGTACCTAAGGGCTCGATTTGTAAAATAGCTGCTTATGATTTTTTGCAAGTAGACTGGTACCTTCATTTTTTTAAGGGCTTCCATTATTGTGTCCCACTTTGCCGAATTGAAGGCGTTTTTTACGTCAAAAGTCACCACGAGGCAGTACTTTTTTGTACCTCTTTTCCATCTTGCACCAGAGATTGCTTCTCGGGCAGTACAGACGACTAGGTCAATTGCGTCTAAGGTGGAACGTCCTTTCCGAAAACCATACTGGTTGTCCGACAGGTGTGGTTCAACTGCTGCCTCCAATCTGCCATGCAGTATACGTTCCAGTACCTTTCCCGATGAGTCCAATAAACAAAGCGGTCGGTATGAAGAGGGATCATCAGTTAGCTGCTTGGCTTTGGGCAAGAGTACTAACCTCTGTTGTTTCCATATATTTGGAAAAACGCCTTCTCGTAAACAGGTATTATAGACCTCAAGGAACAGTTCGGGTATCGCTTTGATGGCGGTTTTAAGCGCAATATTAGGGATGCCATCCAGACCTGGAGCTTTAGTGTTCCCTATTCTATTGCAGGCTTCCATCAACTCTTCGTACGTGACTGGAGCAATAGGTTCAGTGTTTTCCTGATCAAAGGTAAATTTGCACTTAGGTTGCTCTGGGAACAGTACCTGGACAATTTTCTTGAGCAGTATAGGACAGGTTGGTGTCATCGTCTGCTTCTGCTTAAGTTGCGCCATAACTACCTTGTAGGGTTTTCCCCATGGGTCTCTCTCGACTTCTGCTAAGAGCTCATTCCAACTTTGGGTCTTACTCTGCTTTATGGCTTTCTTTAGTTTTAGACGTACCTCCTTTAACTTGATTCCATATTCAATTGAACTTGGTCTCTTTCGGTTTCGCTGAAATAGTCTCCTGCATCGTATGCATTCTTTGCGAAGGTCGGAAATGGTGTCGTTCCACCAATGCATCGCTGGAAGTTGATTGTGTGTTCTTTTTCTTCTCATTATGGCATTGCAAGCAGAGTGGACTCTAAACATTAGCTCCTCGGCTTTATGGTTGGCATTTCCACTGACTATGGGTTTACAGTTAAGCGCGGTCCGCATCATGTTGTTGTCGAAGTCCCTTACTTTCCAACCGGTAGTGCTTGTTTTAGGTGTCGTACTGCACGTTTGCTCCGAAAGTATATCCCAGGATATAGCTCTGTGATCACTGGCAGTGAATATATCTGTTACTTGCCAGGACCACTTTCTATTTTTTACTAACCTGCTACTTACAAACGTCAGGTCCACGATGGAGCTAGCGTCTCCTCTTTCGAAGGTAACTTTGTTTCCATGATTCAGTAGAACAACGTCCAATGAGGAGAATGATTCCAATAAAGCATGCCCTTTTGCGTTCGTCTCCTTACTACCCCAATCTACTGCCCATGCATTGAAATCGCCTGCAACGGCAACGGGGGTGTGATCTTTAACATCTAGATTGAGAATTTCTAAAAAGTGAGTGAACTCCTCTAGTGAGAGACTGGGTGGAGCATAGCAACTGTAGAAATATATGTTATTCAGCTTAGCTCTTACGAATCCAGTTTCTTTCTGGTTAATTTCTTGAGGAGCACTCCTTCCTCGAACCCATAAAGCAGCCTTGCTACTTGCATCGGTAATCCAGGCATTTGTAACAAGAGACTTGTATGGCTCTGAGATAAGTACCACGTCCGGTTTTAGCTCCCGCACTGTTTGTTGAAGCAAATCATGTGCAGTCTCGCAGTGGTTGAGATTGAGCTGTAGTATTTTCATCGTGGTCGATTGTTTCGAACCGCCTGAAGCGCCTTTCTAAAGATAGGGCATCTGTTGCTCCCGGCAATGTGGTCATAGCTTTCCGTTATACCTTTTTCTTTGCAGAGAATGCAGTTCGCTTCTTTGCTACACTCAGCTATTTTGTGATTTGATTCTCCACATTTCATGCAAACATTTGTACGGTCGATAACAGTTCTGCACTTGTTAGCAAGGTGGCCATATTGCCAACACCTAAAACATTTGACGGGTCGTATGTTTCTTCTTATTCGACAGTTCACCCATCCAATTTTAATTTTGCCATGTTCGCCAATAATTTTGTTAGCAATAGCTATATTAAGCCGCACTATAGCAGTTTGGGTTCCACCGTATGCTTTTCGCAGTGATTTTATTGCATCCATGTTAATCTTATAATTATCCCCCGCTGTTTTTTGTAGTGCTTCTAGGACCTCAATAGTGGTTGTAGTTTCATCAATGTCTTTTATTTCTAGTTCTTCTTCGTGACTTTTGGTTATTACTATTGCATCTTCTCCTAGTACTCCAGCTATGATATTTTGTAATTCTGGTGCTTTCTCATTATTTTCTCTTCTTAATATTATAAGCATATCTCCCTTATTAGTTCTGCGAATTTTATCCACATAGTCGCGGGCCTGGTTAGCAGCAGCATCTTGTTTCACCCTTTTAAGGATGTCGGCATACTTCTCCTTTTCTTTTGGGCGAATAATTAGTGCATCAGGTCGCATTGCCTTCTGGTACGGGGACTTTTTCTTCTTTACGACTGCCTGCCAATGTTCTTCTTTGCTTACTGTCTTAGTTTCAGCATGCCGTGTTATCTCCGCTTCTGAGGCTTCTCCTCTCGCCTTTTTTGGTTCCTTCTTTTCATCAGGAGAAGTACTTTTTTTCCGCTTTCCCTTCTTACGTGGTCTTCTCATAGGCGTTTTGTCACCTTCTTCCATATCGGTGTCTTTTACGGAAGTTTCAGAAAATATCCTTAGTAGCCTCGGTGATGTTTGTGCCACCCCTATTGAAGTGGCCGGGCGGTTATTTTCCAATTTACACTTCTCCAGTTCCTCGGCAAATCTTTTGAAAGACGTACCAAGTGCAGCTACGTGTTTACGGATCTCTCCGTGTACGTTCATCTTTCCTTTGATGAATTCTGCAAGCGAGTTGATTAACTTTTCATGTCGTTCTAATGACTTTCTCAAAGCGTCAATGTTGACTTCCTGCTCCACTTCGTTGTTTAGGTATGTAAGTGTAAGAGAATGTGTGTGTGTGTGTGTGTGTATGTGTGAGTGTGTGTGTGGATGTATGTACAATAATTAAGTATATATTAAGTCTTCTGTTTCTTCATTGGTTAAAGACTGGAGCCATTCGACGCATTTAATTTTGCATTTATGTAGTACGAGTGGATAGATATTTAATACACAATTAATCTTGTTGTACAGTTTGGGACTCAGGTATGTGTAATGTTGATGTGCGATTTTTGTACGACGATATTCGATTTTGCAGATCCGGTCAGATCTACGATGGTTAGTTGCAAAATTAAGATCAAAGCCAATTTGTGAATGTTTACGTAGAATTGTATTCAGAATAAATAGTTGACGTACGTTTAGAACTACACAAAGAGAGTACAGTTCAACTGTAGGGAAGCGAAAATGTTTCTTAGCAAGAACTTTAAGAACTGCTCGCTGTGCCCGTTCTAACCTCAGCATAACAGTTTTGCCAGACCCACCCCAAGCTGTGATGCAATATGTTATTACCGATTGTATTAAGGCATAATAAACTATCTTAAGGTAGTCAAAGTCTAAAGTTGATCTCAATTTTTCAAAGACAAACATTAATTTCCTAACTCGGGAGACAATATAATGAATGTGACATTTCCAGGTCATACAGCTATCAATTACTACTCCGAGGTATTTTATTGTACAAGTTCTTTCAATAACCGGGAATCGAACCCAGGACCTCTAGATCCCACGGCACATACTTGTACCGCGAGACCACGAGGCAGTCTAGGCCCGGCTAGCTCAGTCGGTAGAGCATGAGACTCTTTACTACCTCAGGCTTTGTAATGGAGATTGACAACGCCGCATTTTTGTCGCACTGACGTATCGGCCTTGTATCATCTGTCTTCGGGGACAAGCTGTAATTTCGAGGTCAGTGTTTCGATTTATCGAGACTTTTTTTTACTTTCAAAGCAGTGACAGCTAACGACTGCGATCATTCCTCACCAGTTGACACAAATATTCTGGCTTGGTGCTCACTGATCTATACAAATAAATAAAATTGGAGTGTCTGTTTGTAATATTGAAATAACCGGTTTTTAATAAATGCATATGGATGTATACACGGTACATATAACAAAATAACGTTTTTTAATTATTTTTTTCTGTCTGTGTGTCTGTCTGTCTATCTGTTTGTTCCGGCTAATCTCTGAAACGGGTGGACCAATTTTAACGGGACTTTCAGTGGCAGATAGCTGATGTAACAAGGAATATCTTATAAAAAAAGCACTGTTAGGCGGAACGAAGTTCGCGCGGGTCAGCTAGTATACGATAAAACTTGACACTATAAAACGAACCAGAGCTAAAAGGTACTAAACAGTTCACTATTGGTAAGGATATTTTTTTGCTTTGTAAAACGGTTAATACTCGTATATCTCATCATCATCATCATCAGCCCATATACGTCCCACTGCTGGGCACGGGCCTCCTCTACAACTGAGAGGAGTTAGTCCTCAGTCCACCACGCTGGCTTAGTGCGGGTTGGCAGACTACACACCTAAGAAATTCCTATGAACTCTTAGGTGTGCAGGTTTCATCACGATGTTTTCCTTCGCCGTTAAAGTACGTGATAATTCTTTGTGAATCTGAATTGTACACACGTAACTTTGAAAAGTCAGAGGTGCGTGCATGAGGTTTGAACCCGCGATGGTCGAGATTCACGACGCAGGCCTCAACCTCGAAGCCATCGCGACTTAATGTATCTCTTGTATTTTTTAGTAATGATGACATAAATTATGAATAATATTTTCTAAAATAGTAACTTCAACGTGAATAATGTATTTGTTTACGTTTATGTTAATACGATATTCTTTTATCACATTTGTAAGCACTTAAATTTAAAAGATAAAAAGGAAATGAAATCAATTAAGGCTTGTACATTATTCATGCAAACAACAATCAACTCTCCTCATAGCCTCCTCCGACATATATTATTCGGAATTTTGTAAGGTGAGCTGGGCTTTTGAGCTTCTATGGAAGTACCGCCTCTGCCTTAAGGGAATACATACGTGATTATCCGTATGTATCTAGCTATATTCGAAATTCGAAATTCCAAAACCCAAAGGACCCGCCACATAACACCGCCATTGCAAATCATTACCTAATCATGATTGTTCGGTCGAAATTCGCACAACGTCAGTTTTAGGATACCCGTGCCGGCGCAGAAATGTAGATATTGTTACGGCAAACGCCGGTCATTCGTACCGCCGGATTCTACCGGACTTTCGAATTCCGGTAGAATTCTATTCCTGATTCGGGAACGGTGTGCGCGAACCAATCAATTGTGAGCCTGTATCGGTGGTATTTTCGATCTTGTCTTTGAATGTACATACATTATGTCATTTTTACACTACGGATCAGAGGTAGATAGATACCTACGTCCTAACACATATTTTTATCCTTGGCAATTTTTCTACATCCGACATTTGACAGCCCCGTGGCGCAGTTAGCTAGATTTCAGCTTCCGAAACGAAAGGCCGCGGGTTCGATCCCCGCACCGAGACAAATGTTTGTGTGACACACAAATATTTGTTTCTGGGTGTTTGTGAGACCGAAAAGTCTCTCATAGTTTCTGACACCCACGACACAGGACTTGTATCCTAGTGTGGGGTCTGGACTATGTATGTGACTGTTGAGTGCATTTATTTACTTATTTATCCTAATTTAAGACAGCCTCGTGGTCTAGCGGCACAAGTATGTGCCGTGCGATCTAGAGGTCCCGGCTCCGATTCCCGGTTATTGGGCAAAGTGTTATTGGGTTTTTTTATTAGGAAATTCTCAGTAGCAGCACGGAATCTGGAATTGTGCCCGAAAACGGCAATAGGCTCGCCCCCTATTACGTGGGACTGACGTGGCGAAATGTGAGTGCAGAAATGCACCTCTGCCTACTCCTGCGGGGAATACAGGCGAGAGTTTATGTATGTATGTTATCCTAATTTCGTCTGATGAGTTCCAAGCTCGACGTGATAGGGGTTTGCGTACTGCCGTTATTTGAGTCACATTTTTAGATTCCTGTGTTAGCAATTACATGTTTAATCATATTATGTTTTTTAATTATCTTTTTTTTAATGTATACAACTATTTGATTTATTGATTTGTTTAAAAATAATCTGGCAACATTAATGCGTGTCTGCAAATTCCTGAATTTATTTATGATAACAGACTTCATCATATATGTATGTCTGTTTGTAAATTATCTCAATTTAATTACTTCATTATTTTATATAAAAGTGTAAATGTAAATTGATGAACAATATATTTGATTTGTATAAATATATAACTGGCAACATTGATTTTGAAATGGCGGACGATTGCGTACGATAGTCACGGGACAATTGTAAAAGAAGAAAAGAAAGATTAAACGTGATTACAAGTGGTATATTGGCCGTATTATTTCGAGAAGCAGTTAACACCTGTTACTACAGTTGTCGCACCTGTGATTGTTCTTTTATGAAATATGTGACGTCAACATCGGAGGAATTGACCACAACATTATATATATGGCGCGTCGTGATCAGAGCGCTCAGTTTGACTCTGTCTATTGAGATGTCAATAAATGCTCCCTGATTAAGCGTTATAAAATTTATAAACAGTTCTGTTGCATACTCGTAAGTCGTAGGAGTGATTGTTTGATTCTTACCCTACTAAGAATTTTCGAATAAAAAAAAATAAAAAAAAAAAAAACCGGAAACATTCTATCGTGAAGTGAAATCAAAACTTCGAAATCGCACTTACACAGTTCATAAAATACTTTTGAATGGAATAACAGTTTGTTGACAACGTTCGCGCACTATTTTGATATTATTTTTTATTCATGAATTCAATTCGTTCATTTGTATTCAGCATAACAAATGCTAATTATACGCGTCCAAAAATATACAGTAAAATGTCCTCTTGTGAATTTTAATGTCTGTTTTCGCCTAAATATATATTTTTGTACAAACATTGAGTTTCATAACAAGGCGGTGTATATTTCGTTTCAATTAAAGTTACTAAGTTAACTACTTTTAAGGCTAGCATAAGATCAGCCAGAAAATCGGGATGTGATCATGAGATCAGAAAGTCGTGATGGTGTCGAGGTTTAGGCACGCGGTCGAGAATCTCGACGGTCGCGGGTTCAAACCCCAAGCACACCCCTCTGACTTTTGAAGTTATGTGTGTATTCACAAAGAATTTTCAGGTACCTACTTTAACGTTGAAGGAAAACATTGTGTTTAAAAGTTCTTAGGAATTTCTTAGGTATGTAGTCCGCTAACCCGCACTAAACTAGTCTCACGTAATAGAGAACAGGCTTATTGCCATTTTTTAGGCACATTTCCAGACTCCGTACGGGTACTAAAAATCTGCTAATGGAAAAACACAATAACACTTGGCCCGACCCGGGAAACAAACCCGAGATCTCTAGATCCCACGCCACATACTTGTGCCGCGAGACCACGAGACAGTCAACAATTAAACAATTTAAGTAACATTTTAAATAGTAAAAATGCCCTAAAATAAATGTAATGATCTCAACAGTTACCATTTACACTCATTCAGGATATAAAAGCAGTATAATTGAAGGGATATTGTCGTACACAGCGACATTATCCCCAAAAACACGATTTGGCTGATGTCAAACAATTGAACTTCACTTTTATTGCCTTAAATACGGAACGAGTAATAATTGTGCGACAATACACAAAACAATTGCGCATCAAATAGCAATCTTACCGTTTAATGAGGCTGAATTAAAATGAGAAACGTGTCTTGAGAAGGACTTCAATCTTTTAACGTTTTGAACGTACTTTGACTATATTAATGAATGAAACTATGATTAAACATTCAGTAGAACTTATGAAAAACTGTAGAGAAAATTACAATACGAGTATGTTGTGTTATGCAGAATTTAAAGTAGTAAAACAAAACGAGTAGCGTCTTTGCTGTAATATTAAAAGGAGATATTGCATGTGTATGTTGCCTTTTCCCATATTAATCGTGGTATCATTTTACATGGTAAATTAACATTACATCTGCGTCTTCTGAAATCTAGCTCAAATATAAACAAAAAGAAAAATTGGGGAATTTTTGTATCACTGGCACAAAATCTAAGCTCGATAGAGAGGTTAATCGTCGAATCCAACTCGGTTGGGCGGCGTTCGGGAAACTCCACAGTATCCTGACGTCCAAAATACCTCAGTGCCTAAAAACGAAAGTCTAACCAGTGTGTGTTACCAGTGTATGACTTACGGCACTGAAACGTGGCCTCTAACTATGTTAGGTCTTTCAGCTAGCTATAGATCGAAAGCTATCGAATCAGGAATGAGAAGATCCGTAGGAGAACGTAGGTTGCTGACATAGCCAAAAGGATAAGCAAGCTGAAATGGTAATGGGTACGGCACACAGCTCGTAGAACTGATGGCTGGTAGGGCAGAAAGGTTCTCGAGTGGAGGCTGCGTACCGGCAAGCAAAGCGTTGGACGTCCACCCACGAGGTGGACTGACGATTTAAAGAAAATCGCGGGAAGCCACTGGATGGAGGCCGCTTTCGACAGAGCGCTTTGGAAGTCTTTGGGGATGGCCTATTTTCAGCAGTGGACGACTTTCGGGTGATGATGATGGCACAAAATACATACATACATACATAACCTCACGCCTATAATCCCCGAAGGGGTAGGCAGAGGTGCATTTCTGCACCCACATTTCGCCAAGTATTTATCAGTCCCACGTAATAGGGGGCGAGTCTATTGCCGTTTTTCGGGCACAATTCCAGACTCCGTGCTGTTACCGAGAATTTCCTAATAGAAAAACCCAATAACACTCTGCCCGACCCGGGAATCGAACCCAGGACCTCTAGATCGCACGGCACATACTTGTACCGCGAGACCACGAGGCAGTCACAAAATCTACTACAATAAAATTAAGTATACCATTATCCAATCGACTCCGCGCCACTTTATAGAAGGACTCATTCAGCAGTAACGTCTAAGCACTGTCACGCTGTTCATAAGGGTTTAAATCGAATAGCACCGTTCTAAGAGTAAATATTTTTCTTGTTTGAACTATAGGATTCCAAGAATTACCGACAATTTATTATGCTACATAATAAGACTACATGACATCAAACTAAGATCTTTATATAATGAGAAGTAAGTAGGAGCTTATCTATTGTTTGAGAAATCATGTTTAATTAATGAGTGAACAGAAAGGGTTGGAAATGAAGGAATTATATTCAATGGAAAAACATCTTATACCCAAACCGTGCTGGGACGGGATGGCTTATAAATAAATAGCGTTGACAGAAATTGTATTATTAAGAATTACATTGAAAATCCTATAAACATGAATGTTTCTTTTCGATGTTTTCCAATACCCTAAAAATTGAGAGTACATTTTTAAGACTGCCTCGTGGTCTCGCGGTACAAGTATGTGCCGTGCGATCTAGAGGTCCTGGGTTCGATTCCCGGGTCGGGCAAAGTGTTATTGGGTTTTTCCATTAGGAAATTCTCAGTAACAGCACGGAGTCTGGAATTGTGCCCGAAAAACGGCAATAGGCTCGCCCCCTATTACGTGGCCTGATACATACCTGGCGAAATGTGGGTGCAGAAATGCACCTCTGCCTACCCCTTCGGGGAATACAGGCGTGAGTTTATGTATGTATGTATGTACATTTTAAACATACAAGTGATTTTGACAATCTTTATATGTTCTGCTGACTTAAAAGTGGTTAGGCCTTAGTCAACACTAGCCTTTTGCGAGCCGGGTAATACACATACCAAAATAATTTCCAATGGAGAGCTCTGGGTGTGCAAGTTTTATCACGATGTTTTCCTTTACCGTTTAGTTGCGTGTCACAAAAAAAAATTATATGTGCCTAGAATTTAAATCCATGACCGTCGACATTTTGTCTCAAAACCCTATTACTTCAAACTAGACACCCCGAAAATACATAGCCAATATAAGGCACGTACATATATCTCACGCTGAACTTTATCCGAGGAAAACTCTTGAACAAAAAGTGGGGCGTCGGAAGATAAATATTTCTCTATCGATATATCTGTATCTACGTATTCTGAGAGCCGATTCTCCCTCGGGCCCTGTCCTTATGATCACAACGAGACGTCTAGAAAAATCTGTAGTGTAAAAGGACGTAAAGGAACCTTTTTGGGCTCGAATAAATATTGACACAATAAATCTACGTAGGCTGTTTTATACAATAGATTCTTTAAACGTGAGTCGTCTAATAATATACATATAGAAAGACATTATACACCATTTAACAAATAAAAAACATACATGTATTGTACATATATTTATGGTCTTATTTAATAAAACTTTCCCATGGGTAATCTAAATAATACAGAGTAAAGGTAGGTAGGTAAGAATATTCTCGGCGAATAATAATAATTATGATCCTACTAAAACAAAAACGAACAAAAAATTTATACAAAATAATAATATTTAGGAAAACAATATTCAAAGTTCAATAATATTGACCCGCCCGGAGAGCGATAATCGCAAACAAAATTTTAAGCACACAATTTAGTATAAAAAAAATTAGTTCCAAATGTGTTGTGTTCTGGGGTCTGTTATACACATAATTGTCCGGCAACGAGCATTTCTTTACAATTATGTAGTTTTCTAAAATAAATCACAGCTGAAAAAAGTTAGCTATATAAATGCCGTTCTGCCGTCTCATACGAGGATACAGGCGGGAGTGTGTGTAACAGTTATTCAAAGAATAAAAAATGTGCAATATACTATAACAAATGGATACAGCGACAGTCTCGATGTGGGAGGAAAGAGCTAATACATTGATGTATTCAGCTCATTAGATGCGATGTGAGGAATGGTTTGGTCATCTGTCCGCTTGTTTACTCATATGTTACGTGAAAATGTGTTTTATTTGTTCGACAAAACTAATAATTTATTCGGCAAAAACAAGAACTATTTCGCCTTGTTAGCCTCAAGAAGTTGTCTTATTAATTTCCATGATAAAATTACGGTTCGGCTAAATGTTTTTCAGCTTTTCCGGAATCTGGATACGTAGATTGGAGAAAAGGCTTGCAAAACTTGGGTGCTAAAAAGCGCTTCCGCCATGTGCCCAGGAATCGGTTATAGGCTAGATTTCTTTTAATGGGATTTTCAATCCCCAGGCACACACCACTGACTTTTCGGAGCTATATGTGTATTCACAATAAATTAACACGTACTTTAACGGCGAATAAAAAAAAATGTGAGGAAACCTGCATACCTGAAAGTTCTTAGGAATTTCTTAGGCGTGTAATCCACCAACCCGCACTAGGCCGGCGTGGTGGACTTTATACGTCCCACTGCTGAGCACAGGCCTCCTCTACAACGAAGAGGGGTGTTGGCATAGTTATCGTGAGGTATTGAAAATCTCTCTTATTCATATGTGCTTAGAAAACAATTCCTTGGCTCTTTAAAGAGAATTTTATACCGCATAGACTGAATGTCTTAATATAGGAGGTTGAGAATATTCTACCCATAACAATTTTATTATTGGTTCGTCTATTTGGTGTTCCATTGGTGTATAATTCCTTAGGCTGCATATGCACTATCATTTTATCTCACCCCACTTAACCTGAAAAGATCATGTTTTGTTACATATATAGATTACAAATTTACCTTTATCATATTACTGTAATGTTTATGGACAAAAATTATGCAATCCATCAATTTTTTCCACCAAATTCGTAAGCGTGTGTAAACAGTGTCTTGTATATACGAGTATGTAACTGACGTCATGAGGGAAAAAAGGTCTGCGCGTGGTGTTACTCATACACTAACGGTCTTACTAATAAAAAAAAATAAAAAAAAATTGACACAGTGTATACAAGTACTATAAGCATTGTGTAACAAAAACGCAACTAATAAAACTTTTTTTGACAGAAGCCTTGTATACACGTGTTGTAAGAGATCGAAATAACTATGTAAACTTACACAAGCTCTACACACACTTGTACCCTTGTATTACGGCTGTGTAGATTCAAAATGGCGACTATATTAGCTTCAGCTGACTGAGAGGTTGTCGCTTGTCGCTGATGTTGGTGCAGTTGTGTGAGCCTAATTTTTATTTAGCAATGAATTATTTAAAGTTCGTTAATTTATTTGATATGCTTGATAGTGAGGACAGACAAGGAAATCAAAGAAAAATAAAATGCTACAAAAATAGATTTAACCCATTTAATTTGGATGATAAGAAGAAGCATATAACCGAGCTCACATTCATACAAGAAACACAGTAGAATGGTGTTTTTGTCTTTGGAAGCAAAGGTTTCAGTGCTTATTGAATGGTTTCTCAGTGTCCCTTGCATTCCCTTGCAAAATTGTACATAATTGCCTTGGCTATTCTACACAACATAGCAATAGATATGGGGGAAGAACTTGAAGACATAACTTATGTATTACCTTCACCACAAGTACCTGAACTTAGACATGGACAAGAAAATAATGAGCATGGGCGCATTGCTCGAAGAGTTTTTGTGAAAAGATATTTCTAGATGAATATTTATAAACAAATTATTAGCCAATTAAAAGACAATATCTACTTAAGTCATTATTTTTATTATTTTTCTAATTTACTTAATAAGATCTTATTCTCTAATTCTAAATTATTTAGGCGAAGTAAATGTTCTTTTCTTGCCCATTCATGTGCTTCAGTCATCTGTTGTATCTTCAACTCTGTCTCTGCTGTAATGCAACCAGTTAATATAACATCCCATTTGGACATTTCATTGTTCACTTCTTTTTTCTGAAATGAAAAGAAAATTTTCTAACATTTTCTACACACAAAATAATAATAAATAATATATTACAATAAATAAATAAATATATATTACAATTTTTAAGCAGTTGTGATGATAAATTACTACTTACTCCACGGAATTTATGCTTAAATATTTTTTTCTTTATATTTACTTTTGAATGTTTATTTTCTTCAGTCCTGTTCAACTCATCATTGCATGTTTGTGAAATCTGGAATTTAACAGTCAATTATGCATTTATTATGATCTAGATTACATCAACCTAACAAAAATTCAATTTTTAACAACCTACTACAGAGCTAAGTTTACAAGTTTTATACAGTTTTCAACATTATTTTTAACTACATCAAAGTAGATGGCCTGTTCATGGAACATGTTCCTCAGCTACTGTCATTTAAATTTACTTAGTTTAACTTCAGCACTATAATATAGGAATAGAACACAAAAATATTTGTGTACCTGGTTGTTTTCTAATGGTACAGTTATTTTTTCTTCCTCTATCACAATAGTTTTGACCTGCAAAAATAAATTGTTATCACATTGTTTTTGTAAAGTAGGTATACAAAATTATAAAATACAGGTAAGTATATAACTAACCTGATTCAGCTGTCCGTCACTATCAAACACATTCATATCTTTTTCGAACTCTTGTGGTATCATACTTAAAATAGATTGTGTATCCAAGTTTGGACTTGGTGGCTTTTCTCCACCGCCAGTCAGCTTGCATGACTTTTTGTAGTCAGAGAAAGACTTCTTAGCATCTAATTTCGTGGTTCGCCACTGTTGTTTTATTTCTAATAAGGACCGTTCCCGTGAGTTGAGTTCATTGAATCTAAAATTACCTTTTATGTAATAGTTGCCAGGCTCTTTGTTTACTTGTAGTTGTGTTTGTATCAACTGCTTTATTTTCAATATCGACAATGTAGTCTTTGATACATTCCTTGAGTAAAGCCTGAAAGAACATCACGATAATTGTTTAAAGGCTAACATATATTTATTCTAAACAAATAACACAAGTTAGATAAGTATTTTTACCTTTTCTATAAGTTCCCAGTTAGGAGAACGTTTTCTTTTAGGATTAGGCGGCATCACTATCGATGCACTTTCACTGCACTCCATTTTTTAGTCCTTAATAAGTTAATTATTACTTAATCAATCCCAATTAAATTGTCGAAACGAAATACTTTCACACGACACTCATTAAAAAATGAAAATAAGGTTATGTTATTGCCGGTGAGGAAGCGTTCGAAAACTATGAGTACGAATCAAAACTTATATTTAAAATTACAACCATTAGTCAAGTTTTTGTAAATTTAATTACTATTTATAGATATTTTTCAAAAGAAAACATATTTTATATTTATTAAAGTTGCTAAAATGCTAAATAAACTATGAATTTCAATTAAATTAGTACGATACAAGCAGAAGTTTTTGAACGTACTTCTTAAATGATTGCCAGCGTATTTGCCGTACCTATACAGCGTGAGTAGTTACACAAGCTTGTCTTTGCGTTTATTAGTAGCGATGTTGTGTTAACCCTGTGTAACTCTTATACAGACGTTATACGCTGTGTAACTATTCACATGTTAAACGTGTGAGTAATATTTTTTTATTAGTAAGACCGTTAATGTCGCAAACCTATTTTAGTGCCTCGTTGTCCTCATGGTATAAGTATGTGCCGTGCTATCTAAAGGTGCCGCATTCGATTAACGGGTCAGACAAATTATAATGTAGTGTCCACTATCGATAATATGCTTGTCCATTAAATAAATACACCCAACAGTCACATACATATTTCTGACCCCACACTAAGATACAAGTCTTGTGTCGTGGGTATCAGAAACTACGAGAGACTTTTCGGTCTCACATACACCCAGACCTGAAACAAATATTTGTGGATCACACAAACATTTGTCTCGGTGCGGGGATCGAACCCGCGGCCTCTCGTTTCGCAAGCTGGTGTCTAGCCAACTGCGCCACGGGACTGTCAAAATGTCATTGGGACGTAGTTGGACTTTTAAGAGCTGGCGAAATATGGACGTACAAATACTCCTATCCAAACCTAAAGGACCTATAGATAGGTCGCAAGACACAACGGAACAAAAGAAGCAATCTGTAGCTGTATGTATATATGTGGTATCATAGTTCTGACCCCATACTAAGATACGAGTCTTGTGTGATGGGTATTAGAAATTACGAGAGATTTTCGGTCTTACATACATCATCATCATCATCAGCCCAAATACGTCCCACTGCTGGGCACGGGCCTCCTCTTAATTGAGAGGGTTTAGACCTTAGTCCACCACGCTGGCCTAGTGCGGGTTGGCGGACTACACACCTAAGAAATTCCTAAGAACTTTTAGGTGTGCAGGTTTTATCACGATGTTTTCCTTCACCGTTAAAGCAAGTGATAATTCATTGTGAATACACACATAACTTCGAAAAGTCAGAGGTGTGTGCCTGGGGTTTGAACTCGCGACCGCCGAAATTCTCGACCGCGCGCCTAAACCTCGAGGCCATCACTTACATACATTGCTTACATACACCCAGACCCAAAAATATTTGTGGATCACATAAATGTTTGTCTCGGTGCGGGGATCGAACCTGCTACCTCTCGTTTCACAACCTGGTGCCCAGCCAACTGCGCCACGGAGTTGTCCCATATAGTTTTTCTAATATGCATATTCTACACTCTTTATTTTTCTGCTTCTATAATCCATCCAAAGGTTGTCTATAAGAAATTGCCTAAAGCAATACTTAAGACGTCCACTTGTACTCTATATAAAGTTTTAATGTCCTATTTCTGTAATAAAGATATACGTACAAGAGAATAAATAAATAAATTCTATTAGTGCTTAAAGGATCCACTTTATATCTATCTAAACGATGCAATAAACGCTGTAGACGACATCTTGCACCACGCTAACAACCGAACAAAAACTTGATTTATCCTTTTCTTTGCGATCCATCATGGTTGAGATAAGACGAGGGGGTTGCCGGGGAAGGGGGAAGCGGCTGAGAGGGGGGGTAGGGGGTGGGTTATAGCAAAGCCTTCAGCTGGATACCCCTTCGATAGTCGGCTGTTTTTTTTTTGTTTTCATCGCTGAATTTGAATGGGGTGTTGATATTATTGTGAAAGTTTCGCCGTTTCCACGCTTTGTTGAATGGAATCGAAATATATTTGTTTGTGAAAATTTTCGTTGATTTATTGACGGGTTTTTGCTAAAACTCTGTAGATGGCGCTTGAGTAGATTGTGAAGTTTTGAGTTACAACTTGAATTGGTTCTAGGATTGGTTTCTTTATTGCTTTATTTTTTTTTTCTATAGGCGATATAGAAATAATGGGATGAACATCGATGTTATTTTTGACAAATTTGTAAGGATTATCCTAGTATGTTGCCATTTGGGGGATTTGACTTAGTCACCACTGAAATTAGAAGTGGGCCGGCCCAGTGGCGGTACTTCCATAGAAGCCCAAAAGCCCAGCTTGCCTTACGTAATTCCGAATAAGAAACATAAACTAGATATTCCATAATTCAATACAAACAACAAAATATTTATCCAAAAACAGAAATTTACGTATTTTTGCCGCGCCGCCGTTCGCCATACAGCCGCGCCGCCGCGCGCCAAATTCCTGCCCATTATAATTTCAAACTAACGAAACGCGGGCGCACGAACGTCAATAGTTTAGACTCTAAACTTTAGAGTAAACATCAATGTTGAACATAATAATAATATCTATCTCCCTCTATCTCGTGGGCTTTAAACCTGGCTTCACTTTACTAGTTCTATCTCTTTCGCACTACGTCGAAATTCCCATTGGATTTTAAAACATAGATATAACCAAAATACCGTTTATATAGCAATTAGTATGGACATAAGAATCCCGCTTTCGCTCTGAAGTGCGTGCAATCGGGAGTGCAGCAGGGTTGCCATTGACGTCGACACGGCAATTGCCGTGTTATAAGGTAATTGGGGTCAGTTGGAAAAAAAAACACGGTACACGGCAGAATTCCTTCGCCGTGTCATAAAACACGGCAATTATATGATAAAAATTTAATGTAATTTGAAAAAAAGAAACGGCAATTTCTCAATTTTTCTACAAAACACGGCAATTCGACATCCAAAACATGGCAATATATTTTTATTTAATGGCAACCCTGGAGTGCAGTGAAGCACACTGACTTTTTGGCGGGAAGTCAAATAAGGCGGTTCTTTTAAATTTTACTTCAATTAATTTTAATATAAAAAGTAAACCACCAAAAGAAGTAAAGAAGAGAAAGTATAAAAGTATATCTGATACATTGTCCTCAATGCCTTCAGAAGATTATACTTAGAAAATTTTCTACAAACCTGGATATCAAATACAATATTCAGATAATTCCAACAATACAAACTTTCCGGTATTTATAGAAAGCACAGAAAAAGTGAATTTAGGAAACAAAGACCCAATTTATATCCAAAACATTTTGGGCGATTACGTCAAGAGCCAATACGAGATCAGCAGAGCTAATGCTCACAAAATCCAAATTATTTCAAGCAAGCCAGCTCCGCTAATGATTTTCTAAATTATTCTTCAAAATTAGAAAAACACAATATTAAAGCATACCTACATTCCAGCTTCATCGGTTGAATCCATTGGTGTCATCCAGTTTGTTCCATTGGAATTATCCAACGAAGACCTATATAGAAAACTCACATGCGAATTCGAAATGGTGACATTAAGAAGAATCACGAAAAGGGACAGCAATGGCATAAGACAACCACTGAAGACTGTAGCTATTACATTTGTGAGTAACACAAATGATTACCAGATTATATATTCCTAGATCATTGGCGCTTCAAAGTTAAACCATATGTGAGGCCACTATTGCAATGTTTTAAATGTTTAAAGTTCAATCACTCAGCTAAAATATGCAAAAATAAACAAGTATGTTCTATATGTGCCGGTGAACATCTCTACACAGAATGCAATAAGACTAACTAAGTAAAATGTGTAAACTGTGAGGGATCTCATTTGGCTATATCACGTACATGTCCCATTAAGGAAAGCAAACTGAAACAGAAAAAACTATCTTATGCGGCTACAACTGCTAGTGTCGTAAAAAATGTAAGTATCAGTCGAAATTTCCCTGCTCTACCTATAAAACATGTTCCAACCAAAATTCAAGATTCAGGACATAATACATTTAAGCAAATTAATAAAATCATAGACACAAATGAAATAATTAACAATGATAGAATATTAAATGCTTTAGTTAAGACTTTAATTTCGATAGGTAATAATAAAGACTCACCAAACACAACAATTAAAATCAAAGAAATATTACTAAATCACCTACTAAATGGATAATTATTTACGAATAGTTCACCATAATATCCAAAGCATTAATAATAAAAAGCCCTTAGTTAAGTCTTTATTAGATGACTTTACTGTGATATCCTACTGTTAAATGAAACTTGGTTAAATGAAAGAAATTGCTTACATGTTAGATTTACTGGTTATAATTTTATTTACAAAAATTCAAATATTAATCACGGAGGTGTTGGAATTTTAATTAAGAACAATATTAAATATGAAATTATAAATCTCCCATTTTATCAAGATATCCAATGTGTTGCTATTTCTGTACAGACGCAGGCAGGAGCTTTATCCATATTAAATGTATACTGCCCACCTAGATATAATAAATTTAAAATTAATAAACTAAGACAGATAATTCATAATTTACCAAGACCATGCTTGATATCTGGTGATTTTAATGCACACCATATAGCTTGATGAATGAAGTTGAAGTTGATCTTTGCATCCTAAATGATGGTAAGCCCACAACAGTTCAGGCTCCAAATAAAAATGCATCAGCAATAGATGTCACATGTGTCAGCCCTGACATAGCTCCACTGTGTCAATGGAATGTCGGTGATGATTCAATGGGAAATTATCACTTCCCTGTCTTCACAGATGTTCTAGTCTCTCCCTCAAAGTATTTAATAAACTGTAATATACAAAAATATTTATTCCACAAAACTGACTGGATATAAAATATCAAAATTATGCTGAAAATTTGTTTAGTGATTATATTTATTCTGACAATGATATAATATTATCTTATAATAAATTCTGTGAAATAATTATTGAATTAAGAGATAGGTGTACTCCTTTATATAAAGGTTCAAATGTTAAAAAAGTCCCCGCTCCTTGGTGGAACAAGGAATGTGCAGTTGCAGTCAAACAGTCAAAAGAAGCCCTATTGGCATATAGGGCATCAATGACTATGGATCTGTATATAGAATACAAAAAAATTGATGCAAAAAAGAAAAAAATTATCAGTCAACAAAAATACAATAGTTGGAAAAATCTTTGCTCTTCATTTAATAGAAACACACCTGTTGCAATAATTGGAATTACATGCATAGATTTATAAGAATAAATGTTGCGAACAGTCCTAAACAAGATGAATGGATTCCGGATTTTATCAATAAAAGTAACACAAATTTGTCGAGTAATGAAAATTTATATTTTGATAAGAGCAATGATAGTGATAGAAATATGTTTTTATTGAAAGAATTTAGTTTTAATGAATTTTGCATAGCATTGGACTCAAGAAGAGATTCTGCTCCAGGTTTGGATTATATTCCTTAAATATTCTTAAAGAAACTTCCAACAATTTGTAAAAATAAATTATTAATGGTACTGAATTCTCTTTGGTTTAACCAAATTATTCCTGAATCTTGGAAAACACAATGCATAATACCAGTTCTGAAACCTGATAAGTCTCCTAAAGATTATAACTCATATAGACCCATTTCACTTACTTCATGCATTGGAAAATTAATGGAACAGATGATTAAATAACGACTTGATTACTATGTATAAAAATAGATAATTTTACCAGATGTATCCAATTTGGCTTTAGAAAGGGAAAAAGTGCACCAGAAAGCTTTATGACTTTTATAACAGACATGAAGAAATGTCTCTTTTCAAAATCTGTTGCAGTTTGTGCCTTCCTTGATGTTCAAGGAGCTTACGATAATGTAGATATTAACCAATTTATTTTTATATTATATGAAATAGGCTTACCTGGAAAGTTGTTAAAATGGATTTTTTTTATTTTTATAATAAATAAATAAATAAATAAATAAATACACCCAACAGTCACATACATAGTTCTGTCTGATCCCACACTAAGATACAAGTCTTGTGTCGTGGGTATCAGAAACTACGAGAGACTTTTCGGTCTCACATACACCCAGACCCGAAACAAATATTTGTAATTTTTAATATTTATAATTTCTAACATGATCGTTCATTCTATGTGAAGTTTAATGGCATATTACATGGACCAAATACAGTGTCTAAAGGGCTAATGCAAGGGGCATCTTTGTCTCCTATTTTATACAATTTATATACCTCTCAGATTTTTCAATATCTTAGTACAGAAAACATTAAAGTTTTACAGTTTGCGGATGACATTTTAGTATATTCTGTTGACAGAAATGTGTCAGTTGCACAACAAAACTTTAATCTAGCATTACGACAGTTAAATACTTATTATAGCAATAAATTAAAATTAAATATCAACTCGGAAAAAAGTTCTCTTGTAGTATTTGGTACCAACGAATCAATAAATGTTAAATACAATAATATTTGCATCCCACAAGTAAACGAAAAGAAATTTTTAGGTGTAATAATTGACAATAAACTTAAATTTCATAATCATATACAATATATATCTAAAAAGGCATTGAGAAACATTAATATCCTAAGAAGTTTGGCAGGGACATTCTGGGGTTCGAATCTCAGAACTTTGTCGATGCTTTACAAAAGTTTAATTCGTAGCCATTTTGATTACAGCTGTTTAGCGTACATGTATACTAGCCCTTCTTTGCTAATTAAATTGGATGTTATATAAAATATTGTTTTAAGAACTATAAGCGGGGCAATGAAGACAACGCCTATTAATGTAATGGAGGCTGAAGTCTGCATTCCCCCACTGGTGATAAGACGACTTCATTTTGCGGAAAATATAAATAACTTGCTTATTTTATCAGATGCACAAAATGTTATAAGGGCAATATATGGTTCAACTTTGGAATATAAGATTAATTACATAATTGTAATATTAAGGAATTATTGTACAATATGAACAAGAGTAAGGCAGTTGAAATTAAGTGGGTTCCCTCTCATTCGGGGATTCAGGGAAATGAATTAGCTGACAAGGCTGCAAATTCTCATTGGAACGAAGATCATAGTGATGTACTTAAATTTCCATATACAGATTTCTATGTGTTACTCAAAGAAAAAGAAAAACTTCGATGGGAAGGTCATTGGAAAGAAAAAATTAAAACCACAGGAAAATGATATGCATCAATCCAACAAAACTTGCCCGCCCGCCCCTGGTATAATAATATTAAAGAATATACGGAAAGACAATATGTAACTATTTTAAATAGATTACGATTTGGCCATTGTCAGACTCCAGCTCATCTCTTTAGAATGAAAATAATCACAGAAGATAAATGCAATTATTGTAACCAGCAAGCTGCTGATTTAGACCATCTTTTTTTGAACTGCACGAAGTTTCATATTCAAAGATTATTATTAATTTCTGAATTGTCAGAAGTTTCTTCAGTTATACCTACATCAGTAATAGAAATGTTAAAAAATATTAGAAATTACCCAGCAATATATAAGTTTGTTTGTAGAACGACAGAAAAATTGTAAATCCTATAATAGGTATAACAGTAGCATGTATTAGAGAAACTAATTTGTTGTAAATAGTAATGTTTTGGCTTAAAGGACTTGTATCCAGAACCGTAAAATAAATAAATTAAAAAAAAAAGTGAAGCACACTTTGTCAAGGTCACACGTTGTCAGTGAAAAGGGCGGGAAGTGTTCGGATCGGAGGGCGCGTTTTTTGTTTTTCTCACATATAATTTTTATTTTTTTCTTGATAATGGTGAACAGGGGATTAAGTGTTGCTTGTCGATGTTGTGTGTGGTGTGTTTGATATAGTTTTCCCTTTTTTCTTCCCTGTCGCGCTGTATTTGGTGAGTCTTGTCTTTTCTGGTGATTGTTGGCGAGAGGATGGAGGAGCCTCCTGATCCAGGTGGGACGGTCCCACCGATGCGGTAGGACGGGGAGGGAGGAGGCGAGGGGTGAATCGGATGCGCTGTGTGCAATATCGGCCAGTGGTGCTAGATTCTCTGTTCACTATTGTAATGAAGGGATTAAGGGTTGTATGTGGGAGGGACGGGGGGCGCACCTCCGGTTTGGGAATTTCCCGCCCTTTTTCTTTCATCATTCATTATATACATGAAATTAAATTACTGAAGACTTGGCAGCATGGTCTTTGACCTTAGCCGGTTCCTTGCGGAACAAAGAAAAAGAAAAAAAAAGGGTCACACGTTGTTAAAATGTTAATTGTTTACGTTTACTGAGTGAAAGAACCAAAATAAATAGAATTTGTTGTGGTAATTAGAATATTACTACAGTGATTATAAAAAATGGGTGATGTTTATTGTTAATCCTCGTTGCGACTTAAAGTGTGTGCATGTTTTGCTCTTCGAAGATAAGGTAAATTCATTAAATTATACTGTGAAAAAACGGCTCGTAACTTGTCCAAAACCTACATAATATGCTAGACTCGAGTATTTCTCTAAATGTTAAAAATTATGAGGACGCTTAATAGATCCGATTAGTAAGTACATATAATTGAACTACTATTGTACTAATTGAATACTTGAATGTTCCCATACGAAAAGGTTATATTATGTTTGTGTTGCATATTTTATATAATGTTTAAAATGTGTGGAAATCTTGTTGTAATGATTTAAATAATTTATCTGGTTCTTGTAGAATGCATTAAAATTTATAACACCACATTTGATTTCTTTTTATAAATATTGTAAACTACGCATTGAAGTATTCATTTCTCGTTAATTAATATTTCCAATTGTAATATTGTTTATCATTTTGTTCAACAAAAAAACTTGCATTCAAGGTCACGACATGAAAATTAACTTACGAGTAGGTAAAGGTAATTTTTAGAATTTGACTGTTTACTTTTTCATTATGTGGTTTGAAACCAATTCGAGTCGAGTTATTTGTCTAATAAAATTCAATATGAAATATTCCGTGTCTATGTTATAACATCTCGCATTCAAATTTAGAGAGACACGACGTTTGTGCACAATTTAGACATATTATTGTTCTAATAATTTTCGCCGACATTTTATGGTTTTTGGTACTATCACTAGTGACAAATAATTATTTCTTTGTTAGGCCAGTACTATAATATACCTACATCAGTATGTCAAAATCTTGAATGTAAATAATTTGCGGTAGGTATATTATTTATTAGTTCTCACTTTCTGGACCAAAAAAATACACTATAAAAACCGTAATAAAAATTTGGGCTTGCCCTAGCTAGAGACCCTAGGCACGCCACTGGGTCGGCCATGTCTGCCGACGGTCCGACGGCCGATGGAGCAGACAAGTGTTGGAGTGGAGACCGCGCCTAGGCAAACTGTCAGCTACTTTATTAGTCTGTTTAGTTTCACAATAAATCAACGAAAACACAAGCGAGGAATTAGTGACAAGAGATGCCGCTGTTGAAATATACTCACAATTTATTTGGAAAATACGCATAACTTCTAAAACCTAGAGGTGTGTATGGCATTTGACTCGACTTTCGAGACTGATAGATATTGACCTGACCTAAACTTTTCAGCAGGAGTACGTGATGCCGTGGCGAGGTATCCTGTGCTGGTGTTCGTCCACGGCGAGAGCTATGAGTGGAGCTCCGGAAACCCGTACGACGGGACTGTCCTGGCTTCCCACGCGGGACTCGTCGTCGTCACCATCAACTACAGGCTCGGAATACTGGGTGAGTGGGAGTTTCATTCAACACTTTTACGTCATACCAAGCAGTGATGGCCTCGAGGTTTAGGCGCGCAGTCGAGAATCTTGGCGGTCGCGGGTTCAAACCCCAGGCACACACCTCTGACTTTTCGGAGTGATGTGTGTATTCACAATGCATTATCACTTGCTTTAACGGTGAAGGAAAACATCGTGATGAAACCTGCACACCTAAAAGTTCTTAGGAATTTCTTAGGTGTGTAGTCCGCCAACCCGCACTAGGGCAGCGTGGTGCACTAAGGTCTAAACCCTCAGTTGTAGGGGAGGCCCGTGCCCAGCAGTGGGACGAATTTGGGCTGATGATGATGACATGTATATAAGCTGTTTTTTGTATCTTCGTATGCAAAAAATGTAAATATGTTAATTAAATATTGGCTATGTTGTGCATTTCACATTAGAGTTGTGCCGATATTTTTTAGAGATAAATGTGACATCATCATCATCAGCCCATATGCGTTACACTGCTGGGCACGGGCCTCCTCTACTACTGAGAGGGTTTAGGCCTTAGTCCACCACGCTGGCCTAGTGCGGGTTGGCGGACTACACACCTAAGAAATTCCTAAGAACTTTTTTTTAGGTGTGCAGGTTTTATCACGATGTTTTCCTTCACCGTTAAAGCAAGTGATAATTCATTGTAAATACACACAAGTCCGAAAACTCAGAGGTGTGTGCCTGAAGTTTGAACCCGCGACCGTCGAGATTCTCAACTGCGGGCCTAAACCTCGAGGCCATCACGACCAATAAAATGTGAGATGAAAGTGAAACGAAAAATATTGGTGTAGAAATTCATTGATTTATTTGCTATAAAACGTTTTACAATGTGTTTAAACATAAAGTTCTTTGTTAATTACAAAGAACTTTTTATGTAAGTTATGTACTGGCGGTTTCTGCACTAGGCTCTAGGCCTGTATTAACTTTTATGAAGTAAGAGATGAGACTATTGCAATTCCAAATACATGTCCAGATTAGTGTTGTTAAAGAGTATTTCTTAATGGATAAGCCAAATAACGCGATGTACATACATAATCTCACGCCTGTATTCCCCGAAAGGGTAGGCAGAGGTGCATTTCCGCACCCACATTTCGCCAGGTATGTACAGCCCCACGTAATAGGGGGCGAGCCTATTAAAGTTTTTCGGGTACAATTCCAGACTCCGTGCTGCTACTGAGAATTTCCTAATGGAAAAACCCAATAACACTTTGCCCGACCCGGGAATCGAACCCAGGACCTCTAGATCGCACGGCACATACCTGTACGCGATATCTGACCCGAAAATTAAGGCCAAAATTTTTCGATCACACACCATACTTATTTCATGGAACCAACTAGACAGTTAATACATACGAAGAAGTTGGTGAGCTCGTTAGAACAAATTCATTCATAAAGAAGAACATTTACAATAAATTCAAAACACATACTGGCGTTTTTTCAAATAATATGAAATGAACGCGAGAAATACGCATAACTGGCGGTCCATACTTCATCCTTCGGTTGTTCGTGACTCAAATGTTTTATCGCGGCTCGTTTCTGATCTGAATTCAATTGGGGCCGAGAGCCGAGATAAATGGCAGCAGTTTTAGCAAAATGTTATAACTAAAACTTAGCGTTTCGTCGATTTTCAAACGGGTTTGAGTAATGGATTTTACTGTTGGGTGAAAATCTTGAATGTCTATCTTGTGATCTTTCACTAGTTCCTAGTTATTCGAAAATGGAAAGAGTTTCTGTTCAGAAGACTGCCTCGTGGTCTCGCGGTACAAGTATGTGCCGTGCGATCTTGAGAAAGTGTTATTGGGTTATTCCATTAGGAAATTCTCAGTAACAGCACGGAGTCTGGGAATGTGCCCGAAAAACGGCAATAGGCTCGCCCCCTATTACGCGGGCCTGGCGAAATGTGGGTGCAGAAATACACCTCTGCCTACCCCTTCGGGGAATACAGGCGTGAGTTTATGTATGTATGTTTCTGTTCAGAGTTCGGATCTATATCTTGTGCACCGTTTAACAGCATCATCGTCTCCGTCATCCTTTTAATCGTCTCATTCCTTGAGAACAACCTTCAGGAAAATTCTCCTCGCGTTGCTTCCTTTTACGGTTGAAGGTCATGAGAAGAGTATAGATATTTTCAAAAAGTGGTTGGTGGTATACCCGATAGCTGGAACAATTTCAAACCTAATTCGCTAGGTCACCATGTTGACGTGAAAACTGCTCAGTAGTAGGTATCTGTATATCTAGAAACCGACACGAAATAATGCTTTTGCTTTTGATTTGATAACTGTCCTCTCGAATACCATTGTACATAAGATGTTAAACAAATTATAGCTGTAAGTAACCTATGAGCGTTCCACGGTTCCATCTATGTCTTTAGCAGAATCCATTAATACACTGGTTCACAAAGGAGTCACAGTTGGCTCCACAATCAAGCTTGGTAATAACAAAAATACGCATAAACAAAGACAAACTCTCGACTTGATTGCCTCGTGGTCTCGCGGTACAAGTATGTGCCGTGCGATCTAGAGGTCCTGGGTTCGATTCCCGGGTCGGGAAAAGTGTTATTGGGTTTTTCCATTAGAAAATTCTCGGTAACAGCACGGAGTCTGGAAATGTGCCCGAAAAACGGCAATAGGCTCGCCCCCTATTACGTGGGACTGATACATACTTGGCGAAATGTGGGTGCAGAAATGCACCTCTGCCTACCTCTTCGGGGAATACAGGCGTAAGTTTATGTATGTATGTAAACAAAGTCAAATTCCTCTATTAACTTAGCAGAATTCATTAATACACTGGTTCACAAGGGCGTGACAGTCGACTCCACAATCAAGCTTGGTAATAAACAAAAATACGCATAAACATAGACAAATTCTACTATTAACTCGTTGATAATAGATTCCAGTAACAAAATTCGATACATGGATACCATATCATAACGTTACAAAAAACCTATAATTAAGGGTGGTGCTGAATCATCCACCGTCTCCCTTATGTCAGGTTATTGCCTCGGGGCATGCGAGAAGGTCGTTACACGTAAACACAGTTTTGCCTCAATATTACTTTTAATTATGTTAGGAATTATGTTTGTTTTTTGGAGTTTCGACAGCCCTGACATAATCAGCTGGTTTAATCACGTCGTTGAGAATGAGTTAATCATATTTTAGAATTCGGTAAAGTTCTTTTGCTCCATGGCCTAGTGGGTGTAGAAATGCAATTATGTCTAAACCTCCGGGGATAGGCGTGAGTGTGTGTACTTTTTTTTTTATTATTTAAAGAATTGAGGATGCAATAGGTAACGAACCTTCAAAATAGTAAAATAGAGGTTTAAATTGATCTATTCATTTATTAGATTTCCGACTTGGACTTTTGTAGGAGTATGGGATTTTTAGTTTTCCTTCTCTGCCCATTCAGTTTAAGTTTGACTTGGTAAATAATGTAAGCAATGTCTACAATCGGTCAACTTTGGGAAACAATCATTTTTCTTCAATTAAATTAAGTTTTCACGTACTTGTGAATCGGTGCTATTTTTGCAGATAACTAGGGCAGTCATACTCATTAAGATTTAAATTGCCATAATTTATCATGCCCGTATCACCGAAGGAATAAGTATGGGTATTTTTGAAATTAACTTTTCGACAGCTTATAAGTCACACGTAGTGAATGGCAAGCCTTCTGCTATTTTTGCATTTTAACTATAATAATGAAGCCTCGAGCGTTTGCCACAGAAGCAATAAAACACATTGTCTATGGAGTCAATTTAAAATTAATCTTTGCGATAAAATATGACAGAGAGCCAAAGTTATCAACATAGCCCAAAGGATTAGCGAGCTAAAGTGGCAGTGGGCAGGTCACATCTGCCGCAGAACAGATAACCGTTGAGGGAAACGTGTTCTGGAGTGGGGTACCACGGCTCGGCAAACCTAGTGTAGGACGCCCTCTGGCTAGGTGGAGTGACGATATCCGCAAGGTGGCTGGCAACGGTTGGATGAGGAGGGCCGATGATCGAGCCCAGTGGGGTGCCATAGGAGAGGCCTATGTCCAACAGTGGACGTAAGAGAGGCTGATGATGATGATGATAATGATTATAAAATATGATTAATTTACTCCACATAGCACACTATACAGATGATATCGAGCAATTGCAAAATCATCACAAACAAAGCAAATATCAATGTAAATAAGTTCACAAATAACAAAAACAAAGTTAAAAGATCAACCTTCGTTATTAGCATAAAGTTTGATAACTATCGAAATATTTGTATACGTATTGCCGATAAGACATTTCAACAAAATTTAAGCTAACATTCTGAAAATATTTTCGCGAATTCAGTATTAATGGTAAACTAAGTTAGTTATTCACAATATTTTCCATATTACATTTCATTGTTATCAATACTAATATTATAAAGAGGTAAAGTTTGTGGAGGTTGTGGGCTTAATCTCTGTGAATGCTGAACCGATTTTCAAAAGATTTTTGATTTGAATAGTCCATTTAAGGATAAATGCTATAGGCTATCATCATCATATTTATCATCACACTAAAACCAATAGGAAGCAGCAATGATAAATTTAGCAAAAACAAGGAAAGCCTTTTTCTTTTGAAGTCTAATGTTTTTTAAACAAGTAACTTCGCAAAGTCCTACCACTTGCCTAATCGTTGAGGCCGTTACGCTCTCATTTAAAAAAATATTTATTATAAATTGTATATGTTTTTCTTGATAATCTAATTAAGTGATTAAATTGTCAGGAGGAATAGATTTCACGGATAAACAAGTATCATTACATCACTAAACAATTTACAATATCGGAAGTGGAAAAATGAAAACAGATGCCCGCCTACGCTTGAAACGGATATTAGAGGAATAATACTCCAGGAATATTGTTTTGATAAAACCAGTGTTATCCTTTGAACACACGTGTTGGCTCACGCCAACAAATACTTTGTTTTTATTGTAATATAATTGGATGAGTTTTTTCCAAGTTGAAAAGTTATTAATTGACGAAATTCTACGAGGTAAAATTAGCGATAGCTTGGACTAAATCTCGAATAGATCAGGCTGCGGGATGGTATAACTTGCTGTAAACATATTTTATGTACATTGTTCCTAGTTTACAAGTTATTGATGACTATTCATATCTTTCTTTATAATTTACCTAATATTTACGGTATTAACAAACACATTGATGCCTAAAAAAATCCACATCAAATGTAATTTAATTCTAAGTTTTCGATCACGGTGTGTTTAGGTACATGTAAATAAAAGTTTTATTGTTTAAGTTTCGTAATATTATATAGGAAGTAGGTAATAGATCGTGATCGAAAATTAAGGCAGGTAATAGTTAAAACCCTCTCCATTGTAGAGGAGGCCCGTGCCCAGCAGTGGGACGGATTTGGGCTGATAATGATGATGATGCATAGTTGTGGAGATAAGGAAAACATGTCTTTTTTTTTAGCGTCAATGTGTTTTTAATCATCGTAACTAATATCTGTTTTAGTTTTTGATCATGGTCGTTTTACACCTTCGTGTTTTTTTTTTGTATATCACTCATACATTCTTCAGTATTTTAAGCATTCCCTAGTAATTATTCCAAAACAAGACTTTATGTATAAATTTGTCTGCGAAACTTATAAAATAAAGTTGACGCGAAGGAATCCTTTGAGGGTAGAACAATGCGGTGGGCGCATAGTTGTGAGGGCTCCGTGCCCTCCATTTGAAACCGTTGACATGACGGGAGACAATCTAAAGCATTTCTTTATGCCGCAGCCTTTGTATAAACGGGGCAGAGCTTAAAGTTGTAATTACGAAATAACTTAATGCAGCGTTGAAGGGTTTGGGTAGGAAATTTCTGACTTATTTACTTGATGAAATGTATCGACCTTAGTATTTTGTTGTATCACAAAAGATATGACTGCCCCGTGGTCTCGCTGAACAAGTGCATTGAACGAGTACGGTATAGAAACCTTCGGTTCGATTTCCAATAGAAAATTCTCAGTAGCAGTACGGAGTCTGGAAATGGGCTCCAAAAACGGCAGTAAGCCCCCTGTTTCGTAGGACTTAAACACAATTGGCGTGAGTGCAGAAATGCACGTCTGCTTATCATTTCTAGAAAACTTGCCTAAATTGTGTGTATAATATAGTAGAATCTTCATAAACAATTTACGTATAAGGAGCCTTTCTAACAAGGTTTCTTGACAACGCCTTGGCAAATTTATTTTGTAATACACCTAACGTTATTCCCAGAATATTCGAGCGACCTCGTATGTAAAACATATTATCTAAGGTTCGTGTTTAACGTCAAACACCCTCACAAAGGGTTGTTTTGATATCAATACCGCGCTCCGAATGCAAACTAAGCCAATTTCCTATAGTATGTTTACTTAAAATTATTTTAATAGTAGAAACAGCTAACATCGGGTTTGTGTATCGTTGAGTATGGAGCTTGTTATAAGGACCTTATGAGAGGGTTGTGTTTACTGCCTCATAGGTTTGCAGATTATGCAATGTGCAATCTATAGTTCTAGAGTTAGATTACTAGGTTTTCGTCCAATTTTTGTCCTAGCATTGACTTTGAAAATGTGCCCAGTATAACAATAAAAAGTAATGATGGCCTCGAGGTTTAGGCGGCTGACTTTCATCATTCATCATCAGCAGCCTTTCTTACGTCCACTGCTGTTCATAGGCCTCTCCTATGGCACGCCACTGGGCTCGATCTTTGGCCCTCCACCTTGCGAATATCGTCACCCCACCTAGCCAGAGGGCGCCCTACACTTTACTTAGACTTAACATAGACTTAGTCTTTTCGAAGTTATGTCTATGTATATTCACAATGAATTATTGCGTACTTTAACGGTGAAGGAAAACTTCGTGAGGAAATCTGCACACCCATAAGTTCTTGGGAATTTCTTAGGTGTGTAGTCCGCCAACCAGTACTAGGCCAGCGTGGTAGCCTAAACTGTCACAGTAGTAGAAGAGGCTCGTGCCCAACAGTGGGACATATATGGGCTGATGATGATGATAATGTTGATGATGATAACAATAAGCTCGTCCCTTATTACTTGCGACATAATTATTGACGAAAGGTGGATGTAGAAATACACATCTACATCCCTTGGGGAATATAAGCTGTCTTTTTATATGTTTTTGTCAAAGCGATAGAATTTCATGAGTATGATTTCAAATATTTTAAGTCAATCCTCATCAAGATATCACGCTTTTTAGTTATCATAATAAAAATCATAACAAAGAAATTCTTGTAAAGAATTCTTAAAGTCAGAATTTAGTGTTTGCATTGAATTTGCCGCCGAGATAGTCCTTCGACAACCACACTCTTGATCCCCTGGAGGCTATGCCCTGACGAAGTTTTACAATAATTATTAGGGGTAAAATTAATCTCATCTTATGATTTGAAATTACCACAACATAATAATGGAAAACTGACTTCAAACTCCGGAAGATTAACGTTCCCAGAGGAATAACTCCGTTTTGAAAGTAATTTAATCACATAAGGATTAAACAACTTTATAATAGCAAATCGTGTCTACGATAACTTTAACTAGAGTGTAAACGATAACTTGAGTAAAAGTACGATTTCATTTATTTTAGGTAACGTTATTTTTAGTAGTTAATGATTTGTACCGTAACTGCTAAATGTAAAAATAGTAATTTATGTAATCAAAAAAATATAAATATAAACAATGGACGGGTAATAGAAAAAAACTTCTTCATATAGAATTTCGAGGGGATTTGAATATGGCAGATTTAATTGGATGGTATTGAAGGAAAACGATTGATAAAAGAAGATGAGTACTATAAAGGCTTCTAATTTGATTTGCATTGTATCAAATGGATTTTCACTTCAAAATTGTCTGTTACCAAGAACCAAGAGAGACAAACGAAACAAATAATTTAAATATCAAAGCAAAAACCGAACGCAAACAATTTTTTGCCGCCATTAAGACTTCACTTAATTCCCTTTCATTTGTAAATGGACTTTTTTAAGAAGTTTCTTCGTGAAATATTCAATAGCAAACGCGGGATTTGATCCGTTTTCAAATTAATTATTTGAAGTAATTAATTACTCTCTTTTATGTATACATGTAGTAATTGGCGGCGTCAAAGATTTACCTGCAAACTTGTTTTTAACAATATTGTTTTTTATTTAAGTGTCAATTTGGCTTCTTTTGTTTTAACAACAAATTAATAACAGCAATGTTTTCATATTTCATTTTCTGAAATATTTTTTGCCTGATTATTTGGCAGCACAAAAGAATCTAAAAATATTTTATGTAATTATAATTATCAAAGCAGATTTTGTCATTATACAGTTCTGTATAAATCCTCTATGAGTGAACAAAATGTTTACATCACTCAATACTTTTTAATAGAGGAAACACATTTCGATGGGTATCAAGATAAGAAAACTATAACAACATTCCTTCCTTCAATTCAATACAAGTGACAATATATTAAATATTTCAGTGCTCTTTGAACTGGACAAAATCATAGAGATAATGAAAATTATCATCACTCGTAAATAATGTAAACTTTTGTTCCACAGGCTTTCTCAACCCTCGTTCAGACGAGTTCCCTCGGTCGCCAGCCAACTACGGCCTCATGGACCAGATAGCAGCACTCCACTGGATCAAGGAGAACGTGGCAGTCTTCGGTGGAGATCCTACTAACGTGACGCTAATGGGACATGGGACTGGAGCAGCCTGCGTCCATTTTCTGCTGACCTCGTTGGCCGTTCCTGAAGGTAAGTTTGGAAGAATAATTTTATTTGAATTCTATTAAATACATATATATTTTTTAAAAGGATTGCAAAGGCTTTCATGGCAGATACTAAACAGTCTTCGAAGGTATTATCACAATACGTGGGAATTGGGATGGAGTGGCTACTCCTTAAATTCAGATTCGTGTGTGAAATTTGAGCTTCTGTAACGTGTAATACCAGGCATTTGGAATAGTAAAATGTCGCATGTTAAAATCGCGTCGTCTTAGTATGTAGTATCTCGTAAGTAGTCTTAGTCACTTTAAGAAAGCTTCTTGATTTAATGATGGATCCATAATTAGTATATTGAAAAGAGAAACTCTTGATTTCTTTTATTTCTGAAGTTTAAAAAGATAGATAGATAGACAACTCTTTATTGCTACCCACATAAAATAATTTAGATTAATAGATTATAGAGTAGTAAGGACAAATAAATAAAAATAATCTCTCACCTGTTGACACAACAGACAACGCTTATGGTCGTGACACATTTGGTCACTTTGGCAAAATACACATATGTTGAGAGTGGTTCAAATTGAGCACATAAAAATTTTCTACCACCATTGTGATAAACAACATACCTCAGATTTCATGATTTACTGATATTTGTTATAAATTTTACACTCAAGCAAACCTTTTCATACTGAACTTCAAAACATTAACTACAAAATACAATAGACATTTTAATGTGTTTGCCAAAACTTAAGGTTCCACTATCGTGCTTTAAGAGCATCGGGCTCTCACTCCCGCTAAAAGCAGCAGCTTCGGCAAATAAAGTATCAATTTCACAATATCGTATTATACCCAATAGCCCGTGTCCAGATAACATGTTATACGGTCGAATGTGCCGCTAAGACCGGCTTTGGTAGGCAGCCAAATAATATTATACCGTACCGTGCTAAGTAACTGTAGGTCATAGACCACACGCTTAGTAATATTATAAATGAAACAGTGATCTTGGTTCGTTGTTATGCAACTAAAACTGAAGAAACTGGATTTGGGTCTCGGGTTGGGCTCAGCTGATTTTAAATGATTCCATTACGAAATTTTTATTAGCAGTACCTATGGAGTCTGGAAATACTATATGTGCGATTCATCAATAGTTACGCACTTTTTTACTTTTAAGCCCCATATGAAAGGAGACAAGCTTATTTACCGATTTTCGAGCAAATTTCCAGACTCAGTTGCTACTAAGAATTTCGATGATGTAAAAACCAAATACACTTTATCCGAAATGAGAAAGGAACTTAAGTAGAGTTACTTAAGTCATCACGTTTCCTTAATTAAATGAAAAAAAAAAAAATTCAAAGCATAGCATAGCCTATTTAACAAGGATCGATGTATTGTTATTTTAAGCATACAAACTGCTATTATTGTGCACAAGTTTAACCCAACAGCTAAGGTCTGATACAGCGTGTTTTCCTCTCGACCAGTCCTATGTAAACCTCAGTTATTAGTTTTAAGTCTGTTTACTTTGGAAGCAGCATAATTTACATATGCAGGTGTTTTCGCTCCAATGTTGTTATAGCCGCTACAGTTTGACCTTTCCCAAGATTTTATTTTCATTTCACGTGAGTTCATTCGTGTGGAATTTAATTCGAATAATGTATATAACGGCGTAAAACCATATACAGCTACGTCATCGCTCTTGCATAAACAAGAATGACTCACGGGCGGTGATCATTTTAAGATGGTAATCATTTTTTTTTTCAGTAAGGTAGATGTAAAATCCGCTATAGTGTCAACGCAGACTGCGTTTTTGCCTTTTCTGCGTCTTTGGTTAAAATAAAGCCGGCAAAATTTCGTCAACATATAAGCTAGGATCGAAGTCATTTCTTGCCGGTCGTAACTCTGTTTAGACGATCGCTTTATTGAAATATTAAAAGAGTGCGAGAGTATGTATTTAGTACGAGTATATATTATACTACTCGTAAAATGCTTAGAGAAACGTACATGAATGATTGTAAAGCCTACTAAAAAAATCTACTAATAAAAAACGTTAATTACATCTAGTTTAGGCCTGTAAAAACCACATTGAATATTCACGACGAAATTATATCATAACTTTGAAAGCGTAAAAACTTTTCTTGCGAATTGTAGAACATAAACACGAAAAAATCTCGCACAAATTCTACTTTGTTCTAAATTAATTTTTAGTTTCATAAAATAACTCTATTTAGTTTTAGTTTTGAAACAAGGATATTTTCATTACGTTATACAACTGGAATTTCTTATAATATTATTTTGGGAAGATATATTTTAAATTAATTATAATATTTAAAAAATTGAAAATTGCCAACCCGCACTAGGCCAGCGTGGTAGACTAGGGCCTAAACCCTCTCAGTTGTAGAGGAGGCTGGTGCCCAGCAGTGGGACGTACGTGGGCTGATGATGAAGATATTTTAAATTGTGGAGTCCATGTTAGGAGTTTGCTTATACACTTGGCAGGCGGGTTTGCGAGCGCAGAGCGTAGTCTCGCACTGATGACGCTGCTACACACCAGTCAGGTAAAGCAGTGGACGTCTTTCATTTAAGATGATAATATTTTAAATATCAAGAACAATAGTCTTTGTTAAGATTGGGATTGTAAGTTACTGGGGAAGGAAATTCTAGAAGCAGCATGGCCTTTGGAAATATGCCCGATAAACGGCAATAGGCTCACCCTATATCAAACAAGAGTTAAAACGTGGCTTACCAAACGCGGATGTAGAAACACCCACCTGTCTATCGGGAGGCAGTAGATACAAAAGGTACATTATTACTACTAACAATTCATTGAAAAACACTCCAGTGAAACTATGATAGGTACGGTAGCCAAAAATGTCCCGTGAGGATTTCACGCATCATTGTGCACACAAAGAAATAGCCGGGCCGAATTACGTGTGAAACCACAGGTTTGAACCAAGAAGAGACCGCCCATACGAAGCCCAGCCGCACGTGTATTGTCAAACCGCATGCTGCGCTTCAGCCAATAATTCCCAATTTCTGATTACCATTCATTCATTTATTCATCATCATCATCAGCCCATATAGGTCAAACTGCTAGGCACGGGCCTCCGCTAAAATTGAGAGGGTTTAGGCCTCAATCCACCACGCTGGCCTAATGCGGGTTGGCGGACTACACACCTAAGAAATTCGTAAGAATTTTTAGGTGTGCAGGTATCATCAGGATGTTTTCCTTCACCGTTAAAGTGCGTGATAATTATTTGTGAATACATACATAACTTCGAAAAGTCAGGTGTGTGCCTGGGGTCTGAACCCGCGACCTTCGAGATTCTCGACCGCGTGCCTAAACCTCGAGGCCATCACGACGTACTTACTGAATAACTGAATAACATGCTTAATGTATCACCGTTACAGTAGGTAAAGACGACCTCGAGACAATTGATCTCTGAGATGCGACTAAGGATTTCGTAATGATAACCCTGTAAGTTGAATTGTAGAATTTGATTGTGAAGCCGTTTCTTCTCCACAGCTATAACACGTTTCGAAGCGGCAATAGTTTAAAAAAAATAAGAAGTGTAAAATTGACGATTCAAAAGAGCTTGTAAAAGTCTATTTGAATAAAGATAATTTGATTTGATTTGATTTGATTTGTATGGTGCCTGGCCCGAGAATCAAACCCGTGACCTTTCGAATTCAGAATAACCAGCTAATTTAAGACTCACACGATACGGTTCGAGACTATTGCCGCTTCTTCCTGTCCTGAAACGTATTTATAATTTTTCCAACTTGGGATCCGAACCAGATACCTCTCAATCACCGCACACTTACGCAACAAGACTTACGAGGCAGTCAGGACAACTTACATGATATATGCACGCAGTTAAAGGTTTTGAACTCGCAACGTCATCGCCGTATTTTCACGTAATCAATGCAGAGGGCCACCGCCGATTTTTGAGACTTGTCTCCAAAGGGCGAGTTCTACAAATGAACAGTTTACCCATCGGAATGTCATGTGCGCCTGGGGATTTCTCATCTCCAACAAATTGGATTGCTCCATATCTACGCTCAGAAGGAATTACGGAGTGTCGTATATTTGGACGATTTTTTAATAGCATGTCAATCGATGCATCTATTTTGGTTGCGAGTGCAAATGATTCTGGCGACGCACAAGTCACTGGAGGGAACGGTCAACCGAGAAAAGTCTGTGATGTATAACCTACTCAGGTAAAAGTATCTCAGGTTGATTCGGAATGCGAAGCTGAATCACAGGGGTTTACCAGAAAAGAAAATTCAAGCATTGCTTCCCAGCTTGAGGCGAGCTATTGCCGGGCAAACGATGTCATTGAGAAGGCTATTAAAATAATAGATTATTTTGTGTTCACTGAAATTCGTAGACGGAAAGTTACCACGGGGTCGTTAAGGCGGCGAAAACCATAACTTAATTATAAGTTGAAGTTAAGTTAACTTGAGATAATTTCTCTTTACGAAGTGTCATTAGCCAGGTTAGGCGTGATTACAGTTGTTAAGTTATTCTGATACGGCAGCGAAGTTTGTTATTGATTTTTATGTTATATCATTGTTAGTGAATAGTAACTGCCTCGTGGTCTCGCGGTACAAGTATGTGCCGTGCGATCTAGAGGTCCTGGGTTCGATTCCCGGGTCGGGCAAAGTGTTATTGGGTTTTTCCATTAGGAAATTCTCGGTAACAGCACGGAGTCTGGAAATGTGCCCGAAAAACGGCAATAGGCTCGCCCCCTATTACGTGGGACTGATACATAGCTGGCGAAATATGGGTGCAGAAATGCACCTCTGCCTACCCCTTCGGGGAATACAGGCGTGAGTTTATGTATGAATAGTAACTTACTTTAAAGACTAGATTATCAAATCAATGTTGTTGTATTTTAAGATATTGTTATTGGACTACCTCGTGGTCTCGCGGCATATCTATTAACATAACCTTACGCCTGTATTCCCCGAAGGGGTAGGCAAAGGTGCATTTTTGCACCCACATTTCGCGAGGTATGTATCAGTCCCACGTAATGGGGGACGACCCTATTGCCATTTTAGGGCACAATACCAGACTCCGTGCGGCTACTAAGAATTACCTAATGGAAAACTCCAATTACACTGCCCGACCCGGAAATCGAACCCAGGACCTCTAGATCGCAGGGAACATACTTGTGCCGCGAGATCACGAGGCAGTCTATTACTTGGTACTAAAATCAAGGGGCGAAACATCATCATCATCATCAGCCCAAATACGTCCCACTGCTGGGCACGGGCCTCCTCTACAACTGAGAGGGTTTTGAGGGGCGAAACGTTGGTGCAGAAATGCACCTCTGCCTACCCCTTTTGGAATACAGGCGCGTGTTAGTAAGATTTTGCGATCTAAATCTAATTAATTTTATTTTCAAAATAGACACTAGCATGTAATCTTTGTATAAACAAGCTTATCTAAACACATCGACCTCACATACTTCAACGCAAAACCGCTGAGGTCGCAAGTCCGTGGAGGAAGCAATTTCGATCCCTCCGCAGTGTCGCACTGAATACATGATGAAGGGATGAGGAACAATTTGGCCCGGCCCGGCTGAACTTTTCAACAACTAATGACTACTTTTTCAACGTACCGACGGACAAACTTGTGATAAACAACGGGAGTGTGATCCAGTGTTTTTGTTTTCAGCTGGATCTGTCCGTAATTGGACCGTGGGGTACTTTTGTTCTCGAGGCTTACAATAGTAATCCATGCAATTGCATAAAATATGGCTTGTAGGTCTTGTTTGGTGGCTTGCGATTTTTCAAATACCGTTTAGGCATTCAGGATTTGAATTAAAGTTCAGATATTTGATTCTATAAACTCATTGTAAGAGGAATGTTGACAATGTGTGTAGACTTGTTAAAAAAAAATCTTTCAACAAAATTTCTTTTATACGAATTTATGCAGATGGATCCTGAAACACTCTAGCTAAGGTTTTGTTTTTAATTTGGTCTAACAGAGCTTTACGTTTGCCAGATCTCAGCAATTAGGCTCAAAACTTAAACACACAAGATAGATTTTCCAAAGTTTTGGTTGTTATTACAACTGTCTGGCACTTGACGGTAAACTGTGAAAGTAGCGAGGAAGTATTTGTACTTGAAAAATACTGATATTTAACTCTATGACAACCCTTTTTAATCACTCCTGGGTTGTCTAGAAGATGTATGTAGTTTTTTTTTATTTTTTCTTGTAGTGTGCAAAGCAACAAAAAAATTCACTCAGAGTTTTTTACAATTCTAATATAATGCGCTTTGCAATATATAGCCCTTTACCATTGTCGAGTGGAACATGGCGATTCCAAAGAATTTTAATATTACTTACTTGACATCAACTCAAGTAGGTTCATGCAAACTATTTTTCAAAATAACTTTGGTCCTATAATGAAGAGATATCAGCAATCCTTATTTCATTGTATCGTCTCGTGGTTTTTTCCAGGCTCAAGCTATAAAATATTTTTCTACAAAAAACAGTGACAAAAATGTGACAAACTCAATCGCTCCTATTACACGATCGACGTTTCCCATAATAGATCCAAACAAAGCTCGCGGAAATCGCTTCCGGGCTGTGGAAATACGTTTTCCTTTGTGTTTCACGAATTAAGCTTTTTAAATTTCCACCATTAATTGGTGTCGTCACGCCACACCGGTAGTTTTGTGGCTATTTATAAAATGGGTCGCTGACGACAATGGCAGTTACAAAAGTCTTTGATTGCTTCGACTTAATGACGTAATCAAAAAGTATAAGCTGTTTTGTATTTAAGTGGCGTAGCAAAGTGACAACTCTGCATAAAATTGAAAACGAAGTATTATAAAAGTAGATATTTGAGTAGCGAAGGATGACCCTCTTTTCATTATAGAGTACTAACATGACTTTATATAAAGACCGGATACGTATGATAAGAAATAATTCTAATGCTTGATTCACTAAAAAAGTCTATTGGCAAAAAAATTACTACTATAATTAAAAACTATTCCGAAACAAATTAATATGCAGTGAAATGTAAAAAAAAACATATTCATCTATAAGTTAATAATCAACTTCCTTTTTGTCTTCATCAATATGTAGGTTACGATTTATGAGTTTACCATGCAAGAAGGTAGTGGGTACCTATCCACTTCAAATCTAACTTAACACATACCTATAAATAACAAACAATGATCAAAATATGTATTTTTTTAGAGTTCTCCTAAGCAAAATGAAATGAAAAAATTTAGACTACTTAAAAGTCCATCAAATTATTACGATAATATAATGTAGTTACAATTATATTTTGGAGTCGGTGTCAGCCAAGGAAACACTACAATAAACTAACAAATAATAGTTCCACGTGGTATAAGTGTGTACCGTGCGATTTAGAGGACTCGGGTGCAATGTTCGTTTCGGGCAGTGTTATTGGGTTTTTCCAATAGTAAATTCTCGGTAGCAGCACACAGTCTGGAAATGTGCTCCAAAACGAGAATAGACTCCTCCCTTATTACGTGGGACTGATGATGACCGTGATACATACCTCTGACTGTAATACATACCTGTCGAAATGTGGGTGCAGAACATTTCTGCGCCTCTGCTTTCATTTCGGGGAATGTAGGTGAGACGTTATCTACGGATACGTATGTATGTATTAAAATATTTTATCGAATTCATAGAATGTTGCATCAAAAATGCATCTCTGCCTAACCCATCGGAGATGCAAGCGTAAATGTGTGTATATCTTTATTTTTATTGAACAAAACGAGACTGTAATTTCGGATCAATTTTATTCTGATGTATGCAAATTAGTACTACATTGAAATTACCATTCGTGCGAACTGTTCTGAATATTATGCTGCCGATATTCCAAGAATATACCATGTTTATGGATGAAAATACTAATTCTATGAAGTTTTGATCACTTTGAAATAGGTACTGGGAACAGTTTTAAAATCTAGAACGTAATATTAACTTTAGAACAAAAATTGCATAAATATCATTTCAGGGATATAGGTGATGTGTTTAAATATACACGCTCGCTTAAATCTTGAAAGGAGTAGGCAGATTTGCACATTTCTGCGCCATTATATAAATACACCTAACAGTCACATACATAGTTCTGACCCCACACTAAGATATGGGTCTTGTGTCGTAGGTATCAAAAACTACGAGAGACTTTTCGGCCTCACAAACACCCAAACCCAAAACAAATATTTGTGTATCACACAAACATTTGTCTCGGTGCGGCGTCGAACCCGCAGCCTCTTGTTTCACAAGCTGGTGTCTAGCCAACTGCGCCACGGATCGTCATTACTATAACATCTTATGTATTTCTACATTCATGTTCTATTTTCCGTTTTTCGGACACTTGCCTAAACTCCGCGCTAGTAAAGAAAATACATACATATAGGCACATACATAACCTCACACCTGTATTCCCCGAAGGGGTAGGCAGAGGTGCATTTCTGGACACATTTCCAGACTCCGGGCTGTTACTGAGAATAGCCTAATGGAAAAACCCAATAACTCTGCCCGATTCGGGAATCGAACCCGGGACCTCTAGATCGCACGGCACATATGTATGTACTTGTGCCGTGAGACCACGAGGCAGTCCCATATATAGAATTTTTCCTGATAAGACAACCCAATACAATGTTGTCAAAAATTTAAAAACAAAGAAATAACAATGTAGTTTCAGAGTTATCACGATTGATTTCTTGTCAGAACCAAGCGCTGCGAAATGACGTCATAAGAGTGTAAACTGAACGGAACGAGGCTAATGGCGGAAATGCGACACGTCACAGACTGTTTCGGTTTGTGAGGGGAAATATTTTTGAAAGTTAATGTCTAGGATGTTTTATTGTTTCATGTTTTCATTAATGGACATAGACAGCCCCGTGGGGCAGATGGCTAGACACCAGCTTGCGAAACGAGAGGCCGCGGGTTCGATCCCCGCACCGAGACAAATGTTTGTGTGATCCACAAATATCTGTTTCGGGTCTGGGTGTTTGTGAGACCGAAAAGTCTCTCGTAGTTTCTGATACCCACGACACAGGACTTGTATCCTAGTGTGGGGTCAGAACTATGTATGTGACTGTTGGGTGTATTTATTTATTTATTTATGGTTTCTTGTGTTTAACTTTTAAAAAAAATTAGTGATCAAAAGCTAGTTGATTGGGCTTGAGGTTAGTCAAATCAATCAAATAATTGCGAATTATAGCCTTCATGAATCGTCATCATCATCAGCCCATATATTATGTCCTACTGCTTGCTGCTGCTACTTTTATTTGGGTCAACAAATTCTACCAAAATGCTGTTGAAAACGTGAGAAATTTGCATACACAAAAAGTTGAATCCAAAGGGTAGAGGAATGTGAAAATAGTTATCCGGCGGCTTCAAGCTTCACAGTCAAATAACCCGAAACCAAGGCTCGGCATAAACAAAGCGGGTTAGAACGTAAAACCTTCGGGGATGCATTTAGATTAGCATTATTCTGACCCCAAATGGTTATTATTGTCAGCCACTGGCTCCCAAACTTTGGGATGTCTTCGTATTAAATTACATACGGGCATTTATAGAAATGCATTGATTTATATCAAAAAAAAAAAATCACAACAACCGACAACCGTTGGGGGAAACGGGCTCTGGAGTGGAGACCGCGACTCGGCAAACGTAGTGTAGGGCGCCCTCTGGCTAGGTGGGGTGACGATATTCGCAAGGTGGCTGGCAGCGGTTGGATAAGGAGGGCCGAAGATCGAGCCCAGTGGCGTGCCATAGGAAAGGCCTATGTCCAGCAGTGGACGTAAGAAAGGCTGCTGCTGATGATGATGAAAGAAAAAAATATATTTTCTGTCGCTGAGTTTCTTGTCGCTTCCACTCCACAGCAATAACACGAAGCGGTGACAGCCTAACAGTGAAGATTCTTGTAAAAGTAAAAGTCTAGTTGAAAAAAGATTATTTTGACTTCGACCTATTTTTATTACTACGATTAAATGAACACTGTCAAAGCAAAGGAAAAATGCTGACCTTACACTGTGACAAATGACGTCTTTTACGATATTTATCCGTAACACAGTGACACCTGTTTATTAAAACCGCAGTAAATTCTATCTAACATTTTAACAGTTTTAATTTTTTTTAATTCGTTTTCCTCAATGTGCTTTCCGTATTTCATATTAGATTAACAAATTCCTTTTCAATATTCATATTCCATCGACACAAGGGTATATGTAAAACAAGGTCGCCCAATCAAAGGTTGAGAAGCGCACCCCGAGACACAGCGGTATTCGCTAGAGATGTAATGGAATTTTAAACGCACCGGCATTCGTAAGCGCTTCAAGCGATTGTGTTGCTTTAAGCACCGCTTGTTGTTAATGAGTATTACTATACATGCGTGGGTTACTATAGTACATACGTTTACCTTTTGGCGTGTACTATTGTATTATATAAATGCACACCCACAAACCTACTGTCCCATGATCTCGCGGCACTAGTATGTGCCGTGCGATCTAGAGGTTCTGGATTCGATTCCTGGGTCGGGCAAAGTGTTATTGAGTTTTCTATTATAAAATTCGTAGTAACAGCACGGTGTCTGAAAATGTGCCCGAGAAACGGCAATAGGCTCGCCCCCTATTACGTGGGACTGATACGGGCAGAACTGCACCTCTGCCTACCCCTTCTGGGAATACAGGCGTGAGCTTATGTATGTATACTATGTAAACACAAATTAAAGCATGCATCCCCGAAGAAGCTGAGTTATGCTTCTACACTAAGAATTTGCAACTTATGTTTGAGTCCAACATAATAGGGAAAGAGCATTTTGCCGTTGTTCAGACACATTTCTAGACTCCATGGTTCTGAGAATTCCGTAAAAGAAAATCCTTTAACAATGTACGCGACTCGGGAGTTAAACCATGGCAGGTTAGTTCACACACCGCAAAGATATGCTGCGGTAAGAACTTAGTTGAAAGAATTAAAACATAAATAATGTGCAGCTTTAAAAAAATAAATATTCGAGAGGCGGTAGAGCCCCGCTTCACTTCAACGCAATCTTATAAAAAGCGCTCCGCGCTCTAATCCACTTCACCCCACTCAAGCGTAAATTAGAATTTTCATATCACTAACTTTACAAATTATTAGTTTTGTTTTCCTTATTTTACTAGAAGGGGTCAACTTTTACTTTCAAGACAGAAAGCATCGTTTGTTCCTTTTCTTTTTAATTTGTAAGTAAACGAGAGGCCGGAGATTTGATTCCCATGCCAAAATTAATAGTGTGATTTCTCGAGAATTTCCTTTCGAAAATAATATTTACATTCGCTGTGTATCCTAAAGCATTTTTGCAACCACCTCTAAGCCCATTGCTCTCCAATCAAATTTTCAGACACCGTCTGTTTCTTAGTAGTTTCCATTAGGAAAAATAGCATGACACTCTAATAATATATTTTTTACAAAACAACATTATAGAGGCGGCTTTAAGCAACAGACATTTTTGTCTACCTTTGGATGATGCAGAGATGAATTATGGTAGGTAGTACTTTAGTCGACATCTAAATCGTAATCACACGTATTCCACAAGTCCATCAAGGCATTCAAAAAATAATAACTAGCCTAAAAGTTATGACATGTCAATACCAACGAGTGAAAAGGTAATATTAAATCTCATTTTAAATGCGGAATATAAATTCGAAAACTGAGAAAATTTTGCAGCCAATTAAGTCGGTACCGCAACTTTGATTGGCCCTCGAATTCGTTCCAACCACATTCATATCAGCATTTTCACCGCTAAGCTGTCGATACATACAGGTTGCAGAAATAATTCAGCAAACAAAATTATTTATATTTTGTGTAAATATTTGAAAATAAATAAAGCTGTAATTATTATTTCGGTATCAGAGCTTGAAGTGGTGGGACACCGAATAAAAATTTTAAATCAAACCACATGAACCACAACTGCGTGGTTTCGCGGCATAAGTATGTGCCGTGCGATCTAGAGGTTCCAAGTTCGATTCCCCGTCCGGTCAGAGTTATTGAGATTTTCCTTTAGAGAATTCTCAGTAGCAGCGCGTAGGTTGGAAATGTACCGGGAAAAAACGGCAATAGGCTGACCCCCTACTACGTGGGACTGATACATACCTGGCGAAATGTGGATGCAGAAATGCCCCTATTCTTACCCCTTCGGTGAATACGGCGTGAGTTTTATGTATGTATGAGTTGTACTGGTGCCACCAGCAGCCAGGATAACAAGTCCGCTTTTGCCAACGACTCGCTGGTGACTGTCCCCTAATACCCGTATACCCGAGACAAGTATAGGACTATGTCATTCCTAATTCTGTGATCGGATCTCTAAGCGGTATGAGGGATCAGGTCTTAGTTGACCCTTCTGGTCTATTCAGTCTTTTTATATTGGCAAGGCAAGGGAGGTCACACCTCATAGAAAACGTAGTTTGGTCCCAATAGAATATCGACTGACACAATATAACTACGATCCCTCACCAATTGATACAATTATGCTAACCTTTTTTAAACTGGATATAGGTACATATTATACAAGCTGATCTGTTGGCTGAAGGCTGCTATTGATTTAATAATTATTTGTGTACATAAAAGACGTAAAATAATATTTAATTAATAAAAGCTTTTACTGAAGCTACAGTTCAATTTTATGTGTTCAATTTAAACATCAGCGACATTTCGTCACATTTATTTCCTGAAATAAATTCATTATTAATACAACTTTTATAATCACCAATCATCTTACATATTTCATACCGGATTTATAAAATATTATTCTTTGTTTCTCAGTATTCGTTAGCAACAGCACCAAATAAAATGCATGACACAATCGATGTTTTTCTGCACAGTTTAACCTTGTATACAATTCACAGCAGACTTTTAAACCGTCAACTACACAACTTGCGAGTTAAATCCGCTATACATATACGGCTGGAATGAACAGCTACAACCCCTTTATTATCCCGCAGGAATATTCCTGGATCATTCCTTATTCAATCTTGAGGGGGATCCGGAGATTTGTTAAGGGAGATTTGATGCAGATATATTGCATAGGGGAGATAAGCGGGAGAACGGAATTGGAGAATTATTGCTATCGCTCCTACAGTACTTTGGAGATGATAATTTTTTGTTATGAAAGTATTGTTTGGACTCATTTAAAGCATGATGATTATAATTTATTTTTGTACCTTATATATGTTGGACACGTTCCTCTTTATTGTTAAAAGAGGCTTGGTGTAGTTTAAACCGATAATGAAACAAGGTTTCTTATACAAGTATGCACGCTATCTAAGAAAATATGAAATACTACATCCTATCAAGCGTCCTTTTTATGTTTACACTTAACAGCGTATTTGTATTAAACGGATAGGTTCTTTAATATTTTAGCGATAAGACCGCCTATTGGGCCTATACTTATTGTCTTCATTGTTTTCAATCATGTAGTATAAATTATTGTATAGTGTACTAAAAGTATAAATAAATAAATAAAAATAAATAAAGCGTTTGTTCTCAAGCAATTACGCTCGCGATCTCTTTGTTCGTATCAAACACATTTGTTATGTTTGCTAATATAGTTGTTCTAGTGCACGTAGTAGCAGGATTGTCCCCTCCCCCTCGCCTTTTCCTCAGCCGCGCAACAATTCCACATTACATGTTTTATTTTATATATGTCGTGCAATATTCTCATTTTCAATTCTCATTCCGTTCCTTCAGTCTGATCACGTATCGGGCGGAGCTGAGGGTCCAAATTATATTACAGCTTGTTTATTGTCTTATCAGGATCATGGAGGAAAGGAAATGATATCTGTATGTAATATGGGGAACTTAGTGAGGTCTTCGTTGGATTTTTGGATTTATGTCTCCTATAGATTTTCTATCTGATGTAATGTTCTTTTCCTTGTGTCAACTTGGTAATGTTACTGCATTTACACACCATGTTGCTTAATTTCAATGGTAAGTTCCGACATTTCTCTGTATTTCTAAATCAGGGTTTATATTTACAAAATTTAATAATTGTTACCTATCGTTTTTCAGATACAAAAATTATACATACATACATACATAAACTCACGCCTGTATTCCCCGAAGGGGTAGGCAGAGGTTCTGCACCCACATTTCGCCAAGTATGTATCAGTCCCACGTAAAAGGGGGCGAGCCTATTGCCGTTTTTCGGGCACATTTCCAGACTCCGTGCTGTTACCGAGAATTTCCTAATAGAAAAAACCCAATAACACTTTTCCCGACCCGGGAATCGAACCCAGGACCCACCGCGAGACCACGAGGCAGTCACAAAAATTATATCCCTTTGAAATTGACACAATAATGCATATACACAGTATCATTAAGAAACGCGATATACTAGCGTATGTTACCCTTCCACTTTAGTACCATAGTCCAAACTGCTTCCGAAGTAGCCTAACTTCATACAAAAATGCATTTGTTCTAAAGATATTTTTTTTTATGAATTTACGTCCATTACTTTCATTAGGCGATTAAGTTTTAGCATTTGCCTTTAATACTTGGAATCTGTTTATCGTACACTTCATCTTTAGCCCATATACGTCCCACTGCTGGGCACGGGCCTCCTCTACAACTGAGAGGGTTTAGGCCGTAGTCCACAACGCTGGCCTAGTGAAAAAACATAAAGTAGGTTATAGCAAAAAGTCTAAATCCTTATACCTTATATGTTATATTAGACACGTCTTGATGAATTACCCGATACTCGTTTTACCTTACCGGCTTCCAAGAGGCAAGCGCTTAACTTTAAGCTGCGACGGCTCTGAGCAAACTAGCTTGTTAGCTTGGCTCAGTCTAGCTTGGCTTAAAAGCTCAGTATAGATTGTGAACCACATTCCTGATCTTATGTACTCTTTACACTACAAGATCAGGCTTAATGAGTTTCATAAATCTGTTTCAGGCTTTGCAGCATTAGCGCCGAATGGGACCTGACTAATTGTCGTCTTTTCAGTTTATCCATAGATTTAACTTGTGTTAGGTTCGTATATCAGCGAAAATACTTAGCTGACACAGAAACTCGCGATTAAATAGGATTATACAGGAGATACAAGAGTTTGTAAAGGTAGCACCGTCGGTATTTCTTTAAATACACTCTACTTTCTAGCTCAGAATGAAAGTTCAGATACGGCTTCGTAAATGGAAGTTCAGAATAAACGTGAATGAATCGATGAAAAGTCGTGATGGCCTCGAGGTTTAGGCACGCGGTCGAGGATCTCGACGGTCGCGGGTTCAAACCCCAGGCACACACCTCTGACTTTTCCAAGTTATGTGTGTATTCACAATGAATTATCACGTACTTTAACGGTGAAGGAAAACATCGTGTTGAAACCTGCACACCTAAAAGTTCTTAGGAATTTCTTAGGTGTGTAGTCCGCCAACCCGCACTAGGCCAGCGTGGTGGACTAAGGCCTAAACCCTCTCAATGGTAGAGGAGGCCCGTGCCCAGCAGTGGGACGTATATGGGCTGATGACGAATCGATGAAAATAACATTAAAGTAATTAAGACGCAGCAACACATTTGAATGGATGCAATGCTAAATGATTTTGGGGCAAACTACCTACCTATTTACTGGTGAGAATTTATTACGATTGACATCACATCATCATCCGCCCATATATATACGTCCCACTGCTGGGCATGGGCCTCCTCTACAATTGAGAGGGTTATAGCCTTAGTCCACTACGCTGGCCTAGTGCGGGTTGGCGGACTACACATCTAAGAAATTCCTAAGAAATTTTAGGTGAGCAGATTTCATCACGATGTTTTCCTTCGCCGTTAAAGCGCGTGATAATTCTTTGTGAATACACACATAACTTCGAAAAGTCAGAGGTGCGTGCCTGGGGTTTGAACCCGCGACCGTCAAGATTCTCGACCGCGTGCCTATACCTCGAGGCCATCACGACTTCATTGACATTGACATAATCGTGCCACATTAAAAAAATTGATATAAATAGCATGAAATCAAAAGTCAACTTGCGTGGTTTAGTTGTCGAGATACGAATTTTCTACCACAAGCCATTATCCAGCTACACATTTAGCCAAGTAACACATCGGGGAAACGCACACGACGCAATTCGTTTTGGGCACGTTCCGCTGATTCCGCTGCTCGTGTCGAAAAACTAGGTCGATACAACGTTGCAGTTAGCGCAGCTCTATATGTGATTACAAATAAATACGAAGCGAGCAGTGATCTTTTCATATTCCAGAATTTTCCATTTTGCACCTCATGCAATATTCAATTCTTTATTCAGACTTGAAAATTATTGTTGCTATCTCACTTGAGGTCGGGGGTAATCAAAATATTGGGTTCATTTATCCTTATTTGTTCAGATGCTTTAAGGATTGAGGGGTAAGAGTGCTGCATCACGACCCAGTACGTTTGCCTCGTAAGCGCTTGTAAATTTGATATTCCTTAAAGTCAGAATCTTAAAGTGTTATCCATATCTTATGAAGGATCCCTAAAGATTTTCGCCTTTTACCTTCAAAGGATATGGATTATTAAGTTCTTTAAATGAATTTTACACAAATAAAATTAAATATATCAATTACTGAAATTGGAGAAACCATACTAATTGAAAAAATAAATAAATAGACGCATTTAACTGATTACACGTTAAGACACAAAAAAATCAGAGTAAACTTCATAAAAAGATTTATAACCTTGAAAAGTTTGTCTTTTGAAGCTCCTACTGCCTTTACCAATACTTGGCATCCATTCAAAGGCCTTTTAACCCCACTTTAGTTCCTAATCCGTGGAACTAAGTCGACATATTTGTTCAACCTCAGATCGGGTACACGTAGACATGCAATTTAATACAAAACCAATCATTCCCTTAAACCTACCTGTCATTACCATCATGTATTCTCAGCTGCCTCTCAACCTAGAATAGATTATGCAAAAAATATTCTAAGTCGAGCGCTTGAATTTCATCAGAGAGATATCGAGTGTGCGAAAAATAAAAGGCAGTCGAAACGCCGCCGGCGAACGGTACCTGCGTTTACTGTACCGGTTTTTATCACGTCCGCTGCATTTCCAGCTGTTCTAGAAATATCATTTCGGACTTGCGTTGAAATTTTGATCCATGTTTTTCTATGTTTGATTTGTGTTAGATTTTTTTATTTAAAATGAGGTAATGAATTGTGGCAACATTTTTGAGATGTTGGAGCATGGAGAGAAAAGTATTTTCATATATTTAAGCCGACTGATTTAGGGTTCTGTTGCCAATTTTTTAATTCCCATTGGGTTGAAAACCTCACCAACATATTTATAAGAACGACTGCTAAAAACTTGCAGTCTCACCCAAATAATGTCTGTATTGGAAAGAAAGTAAAATTATTTTCTAAAGATAGATAAATATCTATCTTTAGTCGACATGGCCATACTGCCTCGTGGTCTCGCGGTACAGACTGCCTCGTGGTCTCGTGGTACAGACTGCCACGTGGTCTCGCGGTACAAGTATGTGTCGTGCGATGGGTTCGATTCCCGGGTCGGGCAAAGTGTTATTGCATTTTTCAATTAGGAAATTCTCAGTAGCACGGAGTCTGGAAATGTGCCCGAAAATCGGCAATAGGCTCGCCCCCTGTTACGTGGGACTGAGCTGGCGAAATGTGTGTGCAGAAATGCACCTCTGCCTACCCCTTCAGGGAATACAGGCGTGAGTTTATGTAGGTATGTATGTATAATGTATGTATGTATGGTCATACTGCTTTGTTCATAACTAGATGTACGTAAAAAGATTCTAGCTTCTTCAATACTTGACTAGTTATCTATGAAGACATAAATTTTCTACCATTCTGTTAACTAGCGAGACTAATTATCAGAGACTGGCTAAAGACTTAGACACTAACAAACTAGGGGAGGGGGGGTCTAGACGCGCTAAATTTGCACTTAGCTGAGAATTTACTATATCTTGATTTTGCGCAACGTTTGCTTTCGTCATAAAAAAGACTGTTTCTCGTTCTGGCGAGTTAGTACTTGTTAGTTTTATGTGGCCAAAACACGATAAAAACCACTGAAAGTGTTGATTACTAACGTGCAACTTTAATTATGTTCAGAATTGGATTGTCTTTTTGTTCGTTTAAAATCTGCTCGTGACAGCTGTGACGATGTCTGAAGAACATTAATTTATTGATGTAATTTATACAGTCTGTTTATTTAAAGTAAATTAAAAAGATGAGATTTTTTAACATTATGTATTTGGGTGAACATAAGCCCCTTGTTTGTAGGATGTTTGTATAAATGATCAGATATTGACAATCATTTATGGGAGTAAAAGCCTTAATAACCAATCGTGTTACCCAATACGTAATACTGAGATTTAATAAATAATAAATAAATAAATACACTCAACAGTCACATACATAGTTCTGACCCCACACTAAGATACAAGTCTTGTGTCGTGGGTATCAGAATCTACGCGAGACTTTTCGGCCTCACTAACACCCAGACCCGTAACAAATATTTGTGGATCACACAAACATTTGTCTCGGTGCGGGGATCGAACCCGCGGCCTTTCGTGTCACAAGCTGGTGTCTAGCCAACTGCGCCACGGGGCTGTCAAAATAAAATAAATTATGTGCTAATTTCCAAGAAGTCCAAAAAAGATTTTTTAAACGAGAGTACCTACCTATTAAGAAAGATTATGATGACATAAAGCTGAGTTAAGAAGTAATCTTGAAATCTCCCATGGTGTTTTTCAAATCACTGTTATAAAACACAAGCAACAAAGGTTTCGACTAAAACAACAATATTAAATCTCCCACTTAACAAAGAGGAGTTTTGATAATAAAGACCGCCACTCACAGAAGGCCGTTCCCCTCTCAATGTACAGGAAAAATTAAATAGAAAATACCATAAATAGAATAGCGTACATTTAATTTCCCGTTATATTAAGCGGGGATTAATTTCCTCGGACTGGTGTATCAAAGTGGAATCCAGAGATATCGTTTACAATGCTTAATGTTTGCACGATTCATGTTTTGTATTTTTTATTTTGTTTTTCTATTTTTTTATGCATACATTTTTTAATAACTTAACTGATTGTAAAATTATTTATTTATTTATATAAAAAGACAATAACAATTTGTACATTGGTATTCAGTGTAACATAAACCACATTAGGTTTTTATGTACACCTGTTGATTCATCGACATTGGTATATTTTAACACAATACATACAAATACAAAACAAAACAAAAAAAGGAACTAAATATATATTACGACAAAGAGAAGAAAAAAAAAAAACAATACAATAAAAAACAACAATAAAAAATAAAAATATGAGGGTAAGGTAAATAAAATAAGTGATAAAGACTTCGATCAAATGATCGAAGGATAAAGATGCACAACGCGCGCTCATTACACCGCTCTCAAAGAACACAACGTACTAGGAACGTTATAGGAATAAATAACATACAGAGTGATTTATAATGTAGATTTACAAATAGATTTTTTATAAATTAAGACGTGTTTTGACAGATAAAGTATTTTTTAAGTTTGCGTGTAATGTTATTTGGAGTAAGCTCGCTTTTCAGCTTTGTTGGAAGATGGTTTAAAAGTTATGGAATAATGTTTGAAAGACGCATTTGACCATAGAAATTCGTAAATTTGGGTTTAATTAGTTTTAAATGTGTATTTCGTAACGTCATGTTTGTTCTAGTACTGTATTTTTTAAGATTTCCGTTGAAGAAGTTTTCTACTAATAATGCATATTTCACTTTTTCATGTACCGGAATAACATTACAGCATTAACATTATGAAATAATATATTTAAATATCAAATCAAATCAAATCAAATCAAATTATCTTTATTCAAATAGACTTTTACAAGCTCTTTTGAATCGTCAATTTTACACTTCTTATTTTTTTTAAACTATTGCCGCTTCGAAACGTGTTATAGCTGTGGAGAAGAAACGGCAAGAAACTCCCTCAGCAACACGACTTGTCATTTTTTTTCTTAAAAACAGCAATATTATTATTATTTTTTAATTCACATTGTTTCATTTTTACATAATAAATGTCATAACTATACATGTCATAGAGATACATGTCATAGCGATACAAACTGTAGCAACACGATACAACTCCGATCAATTTACATTACTCCCAGGGTTTATTATCTTCAATAAAATCTGAAATTTTATAGTATGCTTTTTTGCAAAGCTTATCTTTAATTGATTTCTTAAACTGTGTCAAGGGAAGCTCCCTAATAGCCCTCGGAAGTTTGTTATAGAAGCGTATACTTTGCCCCATAAAAGAGTTATTAACTTTCCGGAGACGAGTTACGTGTTGAACGAGATTACATTTGTTCCTAGTATTTTTATTGTGTACATTACAAATTTTATTAAATTTATCAAGATTCTTTTGGACGTACATTAAGTTCTCGTATATAAACTGACAAGTGACGGTAAGAATATTTATTTCTTTAAATTTTTCTCTAAGTGAAGCCCTGGGACCTAAATTATAAATAGCCCTAATGGCTCTTTTTTGCAAAACAAAAATAGTGTTAATATCCGCAGCAGCTCCCCACAAAAGAATACCATACGACATAAGGCTATGGAAATAGCTAAAATAAACCATTCTTGCCGTTTCCTCGTCAGTCAGACGTCTGATCTTTTTAACTGCATATGCCGCTGAACTTAATTTGCTTGCCAATCGTAGAATGTGCGGTCCCCATTGGAGTTTTGCGTCTACCGTAATGCCCAGAAATGTAGTAGACGCAACAGGATCCAGTTCTTCACCGTTAATTTGTACAGTGGTTTTTAATTGCTTAACATTGGGCATTGTGAATTTTACACATTTAGTTTTATTTGCATTTAAAAGTAAATTATTATTATCAAACCACTGAACAACTTTACGAAGTGCATTGTTTACTTCGTCAAAATTATCGAGACGTCTTTTTACATTAAATATAAGAGATGTATCATCCGCAAACAGCACTATATCGTTTTTATCCCCTACGTAGTAAGGCAAGTCATTAATGTACACGAGAAACAGAAACGGCCCAAGAATTGAACCCTGTGGGACTCCCATGGTAACCGACGATCCTGGAGAAAGTTTTCCATTAACGTCAACCCTCTGGACTCTATTATTCAAATACGAAGTCAGAAGATTGAGAGCTCCGTTTCTAATGCCATAATGATGAAGCTTCCTGACAAGAATGTCATGTTTGACGCAGTCAAAGGCTTTGGACAAGTCGCAGAAAATGCCAATAGCATCCCGCGACTCTTCCCATGCCCTGAACACAGTTTTTAAAAGTTCAACTCCTGCATCGATAGTTGATCTACCCTTAGTAAATCCGAACTGTTTCCGATGAAGTAAGTTATTTTTATTGAAAAAGTTCAGTAATTGATTAAGTATAATTTTTTCAAATAACTTACTAAGAGTTGGTAAAACAGAAACAGGTCGAAAATTTGAAGGGTCTGAGGTATCACCAGATTTAAAAAGTGGTATTACCTTACTAAGCTTCATCAGGTCAGGAAATACTCCAGATGCGACGCAACGATTGAACACAGCTGCCATGTGAGGTGCTATAATATTGATAATAGAGGATATAGTAACTACTGATATTCCCCACAAGTCTTTAGTCTTTTTTTTACTAATTTCTTTAAAGGCTTTTAAAATATCATAATGACTAATTGCTGTAAATTCAAACGATGCATCACATTGAGGAACATTATCTTCAAGAAGTAACACAGCAGACCTAGAAGACGACTGAAGATGTTGAGTAGTTACTATGGGAATATTTGTAAAAAATCTTTCAAATTCAGAGGCCACTTCAGTGTCTTTTGAAACAATATTATTATTAACTTGAATCCTAAATTCATTGTGGTGTGCTATGTGCCTTCCCGATTCAGAATTGATAATGTTCCAAGTGGCTTGTATTATATTTGGGGCTGATTTTATTTTATTTTTAAGGTACATTGATTTGGCAGCGGAACAAACTCGTTTAAAAACCTTAGAATATAATTTTACATAGGCAATAAATTCCGGATTTTGGTTATACATTCTTTCATTATATAAATCATACAATTTATTTCGGCTTTTAAATATGCCAGTAGTTGCCCACTCACTAAATGTCAAACTGTTCTTCAAATTAATAGTTTTTGATTTAAAAACCTTATTGTGTTCCATATTTATATGACCAAATAAGGATGCATACATTTTGTTGGGATCTTGATGAGAGGACAACTTGGGTATATTTTGTTCCATATTTGTTTTAAAATTATTTAAGCGGTTAGCAGTAATAGGAACAAATGTAATACTTTTGCTTGTTACTTTACATGTATGCAAAGGTAAAGACACCAACTGGCCACAGTGATCAGAATCAAAATTATTAATAATAACACTTGAAATTACTTTAACATTTGTAAAAATATTATCAAGACATGTTGCACTTGTGGCAGTGATTCTTGTTGGTTCAAAGAAAACATTATTCATATTATATGATTTAAAAAGATTTATTATGTTACTGGTTGCCTGAGAGTTTTCTAGAATATTTATATTAAAGTCTCCGCAAATAATCACCCCTTTATTTGAATTACATATTTTGTGCAAAGCATCTTCCATGATTTCCATGAATGATAAAAGCAATGCACATGGTGGCCTGTATACACTTAGAACAATAAACTGATCAGATTCAATACAAGCTATTTCTGTAACACGTTCAACAGAAAGTCTCACTATATCAATTCTTTCTTTATACTTTATTAATTTATTCATAATTATTAAGGAGCCCCCATGTATCATATTTGTTCTGTTGAATGTGCTAACAACATGATGGTTATTAAAGTTAAACATCAACTGATGGGACTTCAGCCAATGTTCAGTTAAGCACAAAATATCAATATTATTTGAATTTAGAAAAAGTTCTACTTCCAATTCTTTATTGTTTAAACCTTGTATATTTTGATGAACCAAGTTAATAGCCTGCTTATTTTTGCTACAATTTATATCTAATTCACTAACATAGCCAGAGTTTGTCTCTATTGTCTTATAACCTAATTTAAATGCAATGTCTTAATGTTCAGATTGCTATAATCTGAATTTATATCAATCTGCTCAATAGAGCATAGTCTATTAGCCAAGTTATTGGCTGATACCCTAATATAATATGATAGCACATCTGCTATCTGTCTCTTAATAAACAAAGGGAGATAAAAATTATCTCTTGTCCTAGAATAAAATTTACTAACATACTTGTTAGTGTCAATAACATGGAATGATTTATTGTTATTGCACAACATGTGCATTGTTAAATTTAACTTATATCTAATATTATTTTCTTCCGCTGACAATTTTTCACTGTAGGGTAATGTAAACATGACTATCTCCTTCAGATTTAATAAACAAAGCTGTTCATAGAATTCTATTAATTTATTTTTGTTTAGATTACCCCTATTACCAATTAATATAATTAATTTAGTGTTAGGTTTAAACTTATTGCAATTAATTAAGCTTTTTGCAATCTCTAAGTAAGGCTTATTAGGCATACAATTATTTAATAATGTCGAAGCAGTCGAAGTAGTGGCGGCCTCGAGGTTTAGGCGCGCGGTCGAGAATCTCGACGGTTGCGGATTCAAACTCCAGGCACACACCTCTGCTTTTCGAATTTGTGTGTATTCAAAATGAATTATCACTTACTTTTATGGTAAAGAATAACATCGTGATGAAACCTGCATACCTAAAAGTTCTTAGGAATTTCTTAGGTGTGTAGTCCACCAACCTGCACTAGGCCAGCGTGGTGGAATAAGGCCTAAACCTTCTCAATGGTAGAGGAGACACGTGCCCAGCAGTGGGACGTATATGGGCTGATGATGATGATGATGAAAATACATGAAAAAAATCCCTATAAATTCATTCACTCATTCATATTGGACTCGCAACTAAAACGTATTCCGCAGCCGTTCAAAAAGCAAGATCCGCGAGTCTATTTATAGCATATGGGCTGATGATTATGATGAGTGATATTTAAATAATTAGGCTATAAAGTCTTAATTACGTTACTTTACATTTTTCTTCATCATCTTTGTCTTAATTCGTATCAGAAAGGAAATTCCCCAAGCACTCAATTGCAACACAGGCATAATTGCTATCTACAACACAAAGAATCGCAGTTGTAATAGAGGTCTATTCATACGTGAATCACCAAACCGTTTTGAGTGTCGCATTAAGCTAACAGCTTCGGAGATGTCAACTGAAAATTGCATATAAGCTAACACAAAGTGAGATTTCCCATGGGCCCGACCTGGCTCAAAATGTTGACAAGCTCATAGTAAATTTATCCCGCCCACTATTAAGTGCAGTCGCGGAAATTTTGAGAATGACGCGACCCGAATGTTTGATGTGAAAACTGTGTTTTGGGGCGTGTAATGTTGAAATGTTTAAGCATCGTTACGTTTTGCATTGACGGGATGATGTGAAAAGTTTTATATATTTTTTTTACCCATGCATTTTGCCAGTTGGTTTCCAAGTCCTACGTAATAAGGACGATAACATACATAATTCTCTGAGGCATATACTTCATGCCGGAACTGCAAAATTCCGACCCGGGACCTTTAAATCGCACGACACACATTTGTGCTGTGACGCAGTTGCTTGTTTTTTCATTTTCTCTGTAAGTTCGCTTTCTTTGTTTAGCTTACGTAGAGATACACTATTTAAAATACCTGTTAAATGCACTAGTATAATTTATTTACCTTTTTTCATTCATCAATCAATAATATGAATGATTGTGAACATAATATGAGGTCGAGTAAATTTGGATGTAAAGCATTCTGTTAAATCTAGCCAAATGACGACTATTTGCGCACATGCGTTATTTCAAACGAATATTTCGTATTTCCACATTTTAGCGATAATTGGAAAAGTATTTTGTATGTCAAACATAGTGAGCGTTGAAAAATGCACACATAAATAATGCTAAAATATTCGCCGTTCTCTTGTTTGCCAAAACAAAACATTTGCTCGGCGCCGAGCAAAAAAATGTAAATAAGTATCATAGTTATATTCGCGAAGTTTGAGAGTTTGAAAAAAGCGTTTTTGTTGTTTTCCGTTCTCTTTGAAGAAGCTAAAATAGCGCACGGATTAAAGTCAAATTTCAAATTCACAAATTTTTTGTCACAAACTTAGAAAATATTATTGCTTCAGTTGCTTTGATGAAATGATTCATTTAAATGCTCACGCCTGTATTCCTAAAAATACAGACAGACGTGTCAATAATGTTGCATCGCCACGCCTATCGCCATATAAGGTTGAAGCTATACCTAATATTTTGGAGTACTCTAACTGGTCTATGCCATAAATAACTGATGACAAATAAAATTAAGAAACTAAGGCCCAACTAACATAGAAATAGGTCTCGTCTTCTGTACTAACTGCTATATTTGTTTCAGGTCTGCTGTTCCACAGAGCGGTCCTCATGTCGGGGTCTGGCCTCAGCCCATGGTCACTAGTCGCAGATCCCAACAAATATGCTGCAATTGTAGCAACACATGCCAATTGCTCGCCAGGTAGGCGTTTTGATATACTCATGTTTTGTTTTACACTTATCACTGATATAATCCGTAGATCACTTTTTTAAAAATGATAAGGTTATATATTTTGTGTAATTACGTTAATAAATATGTGAACAGATCTGACGCCGCCTGCTTTGTTGCGGTGTTTACGAGAACGTCCACTAGAGGCGCTGTTGTCTGCGCCAGTTCAAGCACCTGACTTCGCTTACGCTTTTGGTCCAAGCGTTGACGGCGTAGTCATAGGTAAGAATTTTGTTTCAGAAAGTTGATAGTTTTTTTTTTTTTTTTTTTTTCTATCGTTTCTAGACATGCCGATAGCATCAGCACTAGTCGGCAGAATTGCTAGCCTATTGTAACTAAATATGCACAGCCTGGTTCAAAGATGTATGGCTAGGTTTCAATGTCCGTTTCACACGTGGGTATATATTATAAAGATTCAACATTTATCATAACGGCCAAAAAATATCAACTGTTCTATGTAGGTCTGCCTTAAATTTATGTATATAATATTTATTTAAAATGTTACCTAAAAGTGACCTATGATCATGACAGAGTCCCAACTATGTATTGACAGTGTCTCTATTATCAAAATGAATTTAATGGTTTTATGGGAGCATTAAAATTAAATTGCTTTTATATTTATGTTAGTATCATAGTAAAAAAAAATTATTCACTATTGAAAACTTATAATGAAATAGAAAGTTACATCGCTCACACACACTATTTACTATAAGTGGACAATTCTTATAGAAAATCTCATATTATACTTTTATAACTTGACGTAATATTATCTAATAATGTTATCTTACAAACTATAGAAAAAACAATTGTACTAGAAAAACTAATAAAGATCCCTGAGATAAAATAATTGGAAGCAATAAACAACTGATATTTATTAATACTAGTAGAAAGAATAAACAAGTTATAGAAAAAGACGGACAATTGTAAGTAAGATATAACAACTTTATTGATACAACAATTGCTTTAACAGAATTGTATCTAGATCCTAGTGTTCGTAATCCGTTGGCGAATGGCCAGAAGAATAAGTAATAAACAAAAGGGCCAATTAGAAGACACACTGGTGTAATAATACCCCTTGTTTCACAATCTTATAGTTTTATGTTTCACCACAATTTTGGTAAAGAAAAATACATACATACATAAACTCCCGCCTGTATTCCCCGAATGGGGTAGGCAGAGGTGCATTTCTGCACCCACATTTCGCCAGGTATGTGTCAGTCCCACGTAATAGGGGGCCTAATAACACTCTGCCCGACCCGGGAATCGAACCCAGGACCTCTAGATCGCTCGGCACATACTTGTACCGCGAGACCACGAGGCAGTCAAGAAAAAATAGTCAATGATTTTACAGTAGTTTGATTAGTACTACCTATATAAATTCCTGAAATATTAGAAGTTGCATAAATATATTTTTTTATAGCAGAAAGAAATGTAAAATTTTTATTTACCGTTTGACACAATTGCTACGATCGCTTTGAAATTATACACTGGGTAACTTGAAATGCGAAAATAACTTATATGAATTACTATGACTAGCTTTAAACTTTTACGGTAGTCCCTGCCTAAATAAATAAAAATATTTAACTACCAATACATAAAATAGCCTCGATAAGAACTAATAACTATACCAAAGGGTCGTGAGTATGAGATCTTCTTTGGATACACCAAGAGGCTGTTTTCTATTTTAGTTCTGATATTCTATGTTCAAAGAAAACTAGTATGTATTATTTTTGAGATTGTTGTAATAAAAACAAGCTATCTCCATTCAATTTAAAAGATCACGTCCGCTCCTAAACTTTGCTCAGCAAGAAAACGAAACCAATTATGGTTGAAAACTGTGCAATAACAACACAACAAATCCCCATTAACAAAACATACATCGTTGTACCAATGTCGTATGTACCGGGAGCCGCAGAACTCCGGATGCCGTCAGAATCCCAATGTTCAGTATGAACAAGCGGGCCATTTGAAACAGCCAACGCAACTTTGCAATTTCAGTGGATTTAATTACGTCGTATCAAGTAAGAATCATTTTGGATACAAACGCTCGTGTTTGCAACGCCTTAATTGTTGTTCCATGATTTGCGAGTACAACAAAGTTTGCGTCGTTTATGGTGAAGTGAATATTGTCTGCGGTAGTGACGTCTGCGCTTCTGACTTTGGAATTTAATGGTTTAAGAATGGAACTGCTTTATGTCTTCTTGTTGCGAGGTTGGTAGTTGTGTACTGAACGTAAATTTGGGTTGTACTAAAATGTACCTCTCATTCTTACTTTACATTATATAAGAATGGTTTATTTTAGCTATTTCCATAGCCTTATGTCGTATGGTATTCTTTTGTGGGGAGCTGCTGCGGATATTAACACTATTTTTGTTTTGCAAAAAAGAGCCATTAGGGCTATTTATAATTTAGGTCCCAGGGCTTCACTTAGAGAAAAATTTAAAGAAATAAATATTCTTACCGTCACTTGTCAGTTTATATACGAGAACTTAATGTACGTCCAAAAGAATCTTGATAAATTTAATAAAATTTGTAATGTACACAATAAAAATACTAGGAACAAATGTAATCTCGTTCAACACGTAACTCGTCTCCGGAAAGTTAATAACTCTTTTATGGGGCAAAGTATACGCTTCTATAACAAACTTCCGAGGGCTATTAGGGAGCTTCCCTTGACACAGTTTAAGAAATCAATTAAAGATAAGCTTTGCAAAAAAGCATACTATAAAATTTCAGATTTTATTGAAGATAATAAACCCTGGGAGTAATGTAAATTGATCGGAGTTTTGTTGCTATAGTTTGTATCATTATGACATTTACAATGTAAAATTTAAATAATGTAATTAAAAAAAGACATTTATTGCTATTTAAAAAAAAAATATGACATTTCGTGTTGCTGAGGGAGTTTCTTGCCGTTTCTTCTCCACAGCTGTAACACGTTTCGAAGCGGCAATAGTTTAAAAAATATAAAAAAGTGTAAAATGGACGATTCAAAAGAACTTGTAAAAGTCTATTTGAATAAAGATAATTTGACTTTGACTTTGACTTTGACTAAGTGTCTTAGGAAATTGGTGAATGGAATTAATTTATTTCATACAAATTGGTAAAGGCTTCGGTCACATTAACACATGAAAAAAATTGACAAGGAATTTTTTTAATTACAAGGATTTTCTAACCCTTAAAATTAAATGTGGCAACTTGATATGATACAACGTCTAATCAGATTCCCCGCATAACAATTCCAAGATTACTAGATAATGAAATCTTCCCATACACCAACAAGTAAACGCACAAATTGAATGCTTACTGCAAGGAACGGAACTGATCTCAAGGAATGAAGAATAAGAAGGGAACGCAAAGAAAGAATACAAGTATAAATCAACAATATAAAGCTGCAATGTACAGTTGTTTCAACGTTATTTCACGGTGCTGCGTCCCACCCTTGTTTTCACTTCGGCGACATTCCTTAGCCGTGTCACTGGGAGCGTTGGTGGCAGTTATTAAATTGTCTCCGTAAAGTTTTCTCATCTCGCCCCCTCCGTGTTTTCAGTTAGCGCTCTTGTAAGACATGATTTTTGCCGTCATTCTTTTTGTACCAGTCTGTTCAATATGTTTGATGAAATGGCATACGATGCCAGTGTATTGAATGTTTCTCATTGTTATTTTATTTTTTTGATGTTGTGTGATTGTTTTATATTATAAAATACTGAATCTTCATTGAAATCATTGCGCTTATGGATAAAGTAGCATTAAGATAAATATGCTTAATATCAAGACCGGCTTAATAATTATTTGTAACTTCATACAAAACACACTATTTACACTTAATAATTTTACCTACATCAGATTAATAAATTATAAGTTCCTATTTTTGAACTATATATTTTACGGGTTCATTCTACAATCAATTTACATTGCATTATCTTCACTATCAGGTGTCTGTTCACTTTGGTTCCTTGTATGAAAGTATCAAAAGAAGGATAAATATGAAATGGTCGGATTTCCTCTAGTATAATAAAATCCAGTTGTGACAAAATTGACATTAAAATTTACCTTCAAGAACTTTCATTTTTAAATATTTTTAGAATGTTTTATCCTATATTCAATGATTTTCTCGTAGATACAGGAGATCTCCTGGTCAATCCGGAGAATGGTTACGAATGGGCGGGACAGACAGTCGCGCACGCTCCCATTGGAAGACAGGCACAAAATGCCATCAACATTATTAACGCAGTGCTTATGAGAAAGAGCGCTGTTGCCCAACTTACCAAGTTAGTATAACATATAGCCTTATGCGATTTCAGGCCTTGTTTATAAATGTTATAAAATCTAAGTTTGCTTAACAATGTGTTGCAATTCTGTTGATACAATTTTGACTTGAATAAAACATTGTGTAATTTATATACAGCTAACGGTTTCAAAGTTAATACATAATAAACTTTACTCACCACTTTATAACAAAAGAGTACTTATTTTTACAAGTGATTTTTAATGATTCATAAATTTAATATTGAATTAATCAAAGAGGAAACATAAATTTCATTATACCGATAGGTAGAAGAGACATTAATTATCTTGCGAAGTGAATAAACTTTAGATTAACGTCGTAATGGAAGATAGAATTACCAAACTTACTGGTTTCATTATTGAAGATGCCAAAGATAAGACTAAGTCGCTTGAATTCAGTAAAGGAACCGCTGTAGTGCCAGATAAAGTTGTTGTTAGAATGTTTGAATCTCAAGATCGTGTCGCTATTTTCCTATACATTGAAAACTCGACAGGTATGACTTGATGCTGGGCGTGACAAAAGCGGAAGCGTACTTCGCATTCAGCGGAGACGACGTCCAATACGGTATCGAAGCCGACAGAAGGTCCAAGATCCTGAAGTCGTTTGTGAGAAACACATACAGTTATCACCTATCGGAGATACTTGCAACTATTATCAACGAGTACACGGATTGGGAAAAACCTGTGCAGCATCCCATCAACATCAGGTATTTATTGCTAGAGAATAATATTTTTTTTTCACCGAAAATGCACACAATGAAAGGAAGGCAGAGGTGCATTTCTGCACCCAAGATTCGTTAACTGTCTTTCAAGTCGCCCATAATATGAAGCATTTTGCCTTCTTTCGGGCACTTTCCAGTTTCCAAGTTGTTACTAAGAATTGTCTAATCGAAAAACCCAATAAAATTCTATACACAAAAGAAGATTCCTAATATAATTTACCAAGCTTTCAAGAAAGAAAGCGTGTTCATCACACACAAGAAGAATGAGATTTAATTTCCTGGGCTATATCCAAAAGCCTTTTCATCCCAAAATCGGTCATTCGTGTACCACATTTTGATAACATAAACACACTGGTATACTTGCAAGAGGCAGTTGCAAGACGCCCGCAACATCGCTTTGCAGAGCATCGTACCGCCATGTGACTTTTCTGGGTCATCCGTCAATCTCGCGAGCGGCCAGTTTATATTCTGCCTTCCAGCTTTATGTTATTAAGGATAGTTCTATTGTAAGTGGAATATAGGATAGTCATAATAGGATCAGAAAGTTGAACAAATTTGGTGTGCTGGGCATTTTCCATATGAAAATTCTTTGTAGCAACACGGTGTCCAGACAAGTTTCTGGAATACGGAAATAGGCTCACCACCGCACCTGGTAATACGTAGTTGCATTTTGGACATACGGCCGAGTGTGCCCAATGAAATATGTGTTATCTGTTATAATTTTGCTTAATATACTATCGTCTGTACTTTCACCATCAGCCCATTATACGTACGTCCCACTGCTAGGCACGAGCCTCCTCTAAAACTAAGAGGGTTTAGGCCTTAATCCACCACGCTGGCCTAGTGCGGATTGTCGGACTACACACCCAAGAAATTCCTAAGAACTTTTAGGTGTGCAGGTTTCATCACGATGTTTTTCTTCACTGTTAAAGTACGTGATAATTCTTTGTGAATACACATATAAGTTCGAAAGCTCAGGTATGCCTGGGGTATTAGACCGCGGCTGTCGAGATTCTCGACCGCGTGCCTAAACCTCGAGGCCATCACGAATGAAAGTCAACCAATTCAACCAGTCCTCCAGTCCAGTCATTTCGCTCGTTTCAATTTTTCTCGCCACCTCAAGCTATATTATATTATAATAAAATACTCGTATGTTTAACACTATGTTTCCGAAGAAAACTCCCAGAAGACTCGTTCCAATAGTTTAAACAGTTAGTAGAAGCAGTGGCGGGACTTCCATAGAAGCCCAAAAGCGTTAAACGTTAATTGTGTAATCTCTAGTTTATGTTTGCTTATTATGGGCTCTTTATTTAACAAATTGCTTTAGTTAAATAAAGACTAAACTGGGCTTTTGGGCTTCTATGGAAGTACAGCCACTGAGTAGATGTTCGTAGAGGCGATAGTACTAAATTATTTGACATTCCTACCGTTTCCAACAGAGACGAGACATTGGAAGCACTCAGCGACGCGCAAGTCGTTGCACCGATCGTACAAACTGCCGACACTCACTCGGCGCTCCGAAGGAATTCTTATTTGTACGTGTTCGATTATCAAACCAAGTACGGAGACTATCCACAGGTTTGTGTTCATTTATTTGTCAGCTTTTATTTGATCTGTAAAAGAAAAAAAAAGGCTTTATTTTATTGCTTTGTAAGAAATTTCATTTACGCCCCACTCGACCTATATAATTAACTATTATAATAAGAGTTCCTTTTATTTTTTTGTGGGATACGGAACGCTAAAAATAAATAGTGTAATATTATATGTAATGTTTCTCTTAAAATAAATAATACTGAGATGATATCTCGAGAAAAACACGCGATATTTGAGTTCCAGCATTATAAAATATCAGTAATTAGGTTTTAATATTTATTTTTTTAGTTTGTAACTGATTAGGTTTGTTCTCTCTGATCTATATGAGCCCATATACTTCCCACTTCAAGGGACAACTTCAATAACCAAGACAGGTTCATCACGATGGCCCAGTGTGGGTTGTTTAAATCTAAACTATAAAAATCTGCGAGCTCCGATCAATGCAAAAAGATCTGATAACATTATTTCTAGCCTGCAATCTCTTGAATTTCCAAAACGAATTTGAATATTGCCATAAATTTAACAGGTCTATTATCAGAATGTCTAATTTAATAACATCAACGAAGGTCGAACGTAACAAAATTACGGGCCACTAAAATCTTTGACTTCGACTGAACCAGCACTTACAGTAAAAGGGTGCTAGTAGATCAAGGGCGTGTCTGAGTGTTGAAACTCCGCTTGAACGGAATCTGGGGTGAGGAATCGTAGAAAGATCTTCTATTTGAGGAAAGCGGGGTCGGTTATTGGGCCGATTTGGTCACTTTGTAATGAAATCTTCATTAGCTACAGCGATACGACTGCTTAAAATCATATCTCGATACGCATTAGTTTAAATAATTAGTTATGTCTAGAGATGTCAAGTGTGAGTTAGTATTAAATCGAAAAAATAACAATTACTACTTTCATTAAAAATCGATTTAGAAATGATATAATTTGAAGAGCACCGCCATTTGTTCGAAAGTTTCGTTATGTTTAATGAAATTGTAGAAATGTAAAATTTTACTCAGCTAATTTTTAATCTTATATATAAAAATGAATCGCAAAATGTGTTGGTAAGCGCATAACTCAACAACGCCTGGACCGATTTCGCTAATTCTTTTTTTGTTGTTTTTGCTATTGTTAGGAGAATGTTCTTATGAAAGAAAAAGTTAAGAAAATTGCGAGGAATATGGTAAAAACAACAATTTAATTTTCTCATATAAACTGTTCTACCTAATATTCTGTCAAATATTTTATGTTTATCCCGTCAATATGGTTAATGGTCCCCTCAAATTAAAGAACGTATTTAAATAAAGGTTTTGAATCGACAACATATATCCAGAATATTCGAATAATTGCGTATTTTACATTTTAAAAATGTAGAATAATGTCAGTAATAAAAAAGGATTGACATATTTATTGGTTGTCAAATATTTATGCGTGCGTTCAGAAATGTATTTTTAAACTCCTTGGTTGTACCTGATTTACAAACGAAGGCAGGTTCGGTAGTCATCACGCTTTGAAATCTTAAACACCCACAACTATGCAATGGAATGCGCTTGGTGTTAAGAAAATTGTTGAGTAATGTTATTCACGTGACGATACTGAAAAGACAACTTAGAGATGAATTGGTGCTTGAGAATTCATCAATTGGATTGATCTAAGATTTCATTGATCCTAACGGGTATGTCCATTGAGTTCAAACGAATTCAGTTCCCGATTCGTCATGCCTTCGCAGTGACGATTAACAAAAGATGTTTGTGATCTTTAAGACAATTAAAAATATATTTAAAATGTATATCACAAGGTGCATCATCATCATCAGCCCATATATGTACGTCCCACTGCTTGGCATAGGCCTTCTCTGCAACTGAGAGGGTTTAGGCTTCAGTCCACCACACTGATGCTTCAATGAAGAGAATTAAAACCGACTACATCCCATCCCATATGTACATGTTTAATTAAATCATGACTTGCGGAGACACGATTGATGCATTTAATTTTCGTACTTATTTATTTCTGTATTTTTATCTCAATAAAGTGCTGAACTAAATTTTTATTTCCATACAATCAAAAATAAAATTCAGGTAATATGTAAATATGTAACATTCAATGACTGTTAGGGGATACGAAGTTTTCCGGGTCAGCTATTATAAATGTTAATGTTTTGTTTGTTACGCTTTCACGCCAAAACTACTTAACCGATTATCATGAAAATTAGTACACATAGTCTTCGAGATATAAAAAAGGACATAGGATTCCAGATGGTCAGTATAAGATAGAGGTTGATCGTAGAAGGGTGAAAATTTATGATTATAATAATTTATAATAATTTATGCAGTGATGGCCTCGAGGTATAGGCGCGCGGTCGAGAATTTCGACGGTCGCAGGTTCAAACCCCAGGCACACACCTCTGACTTTTCCAAGTTATGTGTGTATTCACAATGAATTATCACTTGCTTTAACGGTGAAGGAAAACATCGTGATAAAACCTGCACACCTAAAAAGTTCTTAGGAATTTCTTAGGTGTGTAGTCCGCCAACCCGCACTAGGCCAGCGTGGTGGACTAAGGCCTAAACCCTCTCAGTTGTAGAAGAGGCCCGTGCTCAGCAGTGGGACGTATTTGGGCTGATGACGAATTTATCAATGCTGAATCATAAAAAATAAAGAAAATAAAGTCAATAGAAAAAAAAAACATACCCCTAAATGTTAACCCTTAAATGTTGACCGATTCTCAGACCTACCTACAATATACACACAATATTTCATAAAAATCAGTCGAGCCGTTTCGGAGGAGTTTACCAAAAAACACCGCGACACGAGAATTTTATATATGTATATGGCAAAACAACGTTTGCCGGGTCAGCTAGTAAATAAATAAATACACCCAACAGTCACATACATAGTTCTGATCCCACACTAAGATACAAGTCTTGTGTCGTGGGTATCAGAAACTACGAGAGACCGAAAAGGTCTCACAAACACCCAGACCCGAAACTAATATTTGTGGATCATACAGACATTTGTCTCGGTGCGGGGACCGAACCCGCGACCTCTCGTTTCGCAAGCTGGTGTCTACCCACGGGGCTACCAAGGGCGCCACGTGGCTGTCAAGCTGTGTGCTGTCTGTTTTGTGGTACATTATGTAATTTTATGGATTCACAATACTTACTTTAAGTTGTCTATGTGGTGTTTCAAAACAAATGAGAAATTAATTCAAATAAGCACTCGATACGACTTCTAAAATGATAGTCTTAAAAAAATATATAAACTGTTCGCCATTGTCCAGTTAGAATCAGATTTCGTGTGTTACTTTGTTGATGAAGAGACTTATTTCAACATATATTAAAACAGCGAAAGGATTGGAAACAATCGCAAACAGCGCTGAAACAATTCGATGAATTTAAAAATATTTTCAGCGCTGAAATATTTCGAAGGGCAAATGTCAGATGCAAACACAACACAGTTTTATCTGGAACTGCAGCTTACGCAAATATTGATATGAAAAGTTAATTGGTTCTGACTTAATAATATATTTTTTAATGTTTACGTAGCGCGTGAATGACGCGAATATTAGCAGAAAAAACTTGGACTTTCGATGATGGATCGGTTTTGTTGTCATGTTTGCTTCGTGATTGAGATTGTCAGCTGTACAAGAGTAATTAAATTGCTTCTCTGTTCTCCTTCCTCGTTCTTTCTCTTTCTTCCACGCATAGGAAGTTTTTACACTTACCATGTATGTCGTTCGTCCCTGCTAATGTCATCTGAGCGTATTCTTCCACTTTGAGCAATACCTTTTTTATTAGGAAATGCTTTTTCTCTTATGTGTGCTACATTTGCTATAAGATTAAAAGAATTCCTTTAATTATGACAACTTAGAAAATTACTTCTCGTCATGTGCTATAAGTCTACCAACCACCCAAGAAGTACCTATCAATCTATTAGAAGCGGCTTTCACTCAACGATTACTTGCTAGTCTTAAGGTTGTCTCCATTTTATTAATCTATGACTGTGTTGTTTTTAATCAGCGCCAAGGTTGCATCCATGGAGAAGAACTACCGTACGTCTTTGGCGCTCCACTTGTGGGCGGCCTTGCCCACTTCCCTCGCAACTACACAAAGGCTGAGATCACGTTGTCGGAATCTGTGATGTTGTACTGGGGAAATTTTGCCAAGACTGGGTAAGTTGAGATGAATAATTAAATTTATTTATCCTTGATGTTTCTACAGTGACATTTAAAAGACAGATCCCCTATTTTGAATAAAAAAAAATACGTAAATAATTTGATTGCGTATTATGTTCCGAAAAAAAACTTATTCAATAGTTAGTTATTTTTAAAGTAACGCCTTCCTTAATTGAATTACAAAGCATCATTTTATCCTTAAAAATCCCAGTTCTAGCATACAAAATACTTTATAGGGACTTTTCCATTCAGGAATCCGAACGAAGCGCAAGAAAGCGATCCAATTCGAGCGGGGCGACAAGAACGCGTCAGAATGAAGAATATTGAGTGGACGGCGTATGAGGCTGTGCACAAGAAATACTTGAATATCGATACTAAAGCAAAATTAAAGAATCATTATAGAGCGCACAGGTAAAATATGTTATTTATGTTCAATAAATAACTGCCTCGTGGTCTCGCGGTACAAGTATGTGCCGTGCGATCTAGAGGTCCTGGCTTTGATTCCCGGGTCAGGCAAAGTGTTATTGGGTTTTTCCATTAGGAAATTCTCAGTAACAGTACGGAGTCTGGAAATGTGCCCGAAAAACGGCAATAGGCTCGCCCCCTATTACGTGGGACTGATACATACTTGGCGAAATGTGGGTGCAGAAATGCACCTCTGCCTACCCATTCTGGGAATACAGGCGTGAGTTTATGTATGTATGTATGTTCAATAAATTTCATGGATTCAATATGATTAGATGCAATCTAACAGGGTCAACTCGAAATCGCCTCGATAGTGAAATAACATTTGTCAACAGGTTATCATTCTGGCTGAATCTGGTGCCAGATCTTCACCGTCCAGGGGGCGAGGACGTTCCTCCGTCGCACCACCAGTTGGAAAACGAGGACACCTCCTTGCAACCAACAATTAAGACATTCAGTCCGCCGTTTAAGAAGACTACAGATTTGATTATCACTGATACAGGTATCGCCACGAAGATTCCTGTCTTAGGTATACTAAATATTACATCGCCACTAAATTTTAATATAATTGGATTGAATGCTGTAACGCAAAGTACTTTGGGAACATCAGATGTTCAGAAGACTGATACTACCACCGCCAGCCCTCCAGAAGACGGTTTCGCTGCGTATTCAACTGCCCTTAGTGTAACTATAGCCATAGGTTGTTCTTTACTAATATTAAACGTCCTTATATTCGCCGGAGTATACTACCAAAGAGACAAAACAAGAATGAACGGCCAAGACGGCCATAACAACGGAGCTCATCTCAAGAAAAGAGTTGAGAATGGTCAGATGCCAAACAATATTTGCGGGGATTTGGAAGGTGCGCTGTCATATCAGACTAGTTTGAAGAACGATCCTGCCACCATCCTAAGCCACCACCATACACATTCGCACCACCAGCTCCCGCCGCCAGAGTTCGCTGATTTGCCAACCAACAATGTAGCCGGCATGGCCACATTACCCCGAGCGCCTCCTCCTCCCAAAATCAACAAGAGTAACATAAATACTCTGGCAAGCGGCCAGTTGCAAGAGAACCAGCCGCTGCTATCAGCGCACCAGATGCAGATGATGAACACGAGTACTCTGACGAAGAAGAACACGCAGCTGAACGCGAAGTCGCACGTGACGCTGGAGGAGTTGCGCGTGTGACGTCAGAGGGCGTGACTGCAGCGCGCCGGCAGCTGCGGCGACGTGCGCCACCACGACGACATCGTGTGACTCACGCCGGACCTTCTGCAGTGCCTCACGGACACACAGGGTGTATTCACACCGTGAGCGGAAACGAAGGCAGGTAATAGCTAAGGTCATTACAAACCCCCTGGCGTTAAAGAAAATTCTGACAAAAAATAAAAAAATTACATTTTCCATACAACCATCGGTATTAAATGTACGCGGTTTGTATGGAAAATGTAATTTTTTTTATTTTTTGTCAGAATTTTCTAATCACATTAGCTATTACCTGCCTTAGTTTCCGATCACGGTCTGAATACACCCTGTATAGACTCTTGGACTCGTGGACACTTCGACTTGGAAGGTTTAGCTTAAGTGACTATTAGTGATGTGGCTAGTGACTTCGAAACGATTCGGCAATTATTCATATCTGTATCTAATGTGTGACAATTCGACGGTGTATAGTAAAGTGTTGTATATGTATGTATATATAGGCATGTGTAAATAAACTCTCCATATCCATCCCGTTAAAATAATCATATAGGGGAGTAAGTTTTAATAATTTAGATTTTGGTACTTTTAGTCGGCTGTTGAAATACCTAGAAAACATACAGATTTATCAAATTATATCCAGTTACGTGAAAGTGTACGCACAATTTTTTAGCATGGCGTTTTTGTAAATAACCCTTAAAAGCGCTGTTGCTGAATTTCGCTGCTGAAATATTAAATTTCTTCGGGGCGGAGGCATCGCGTATCCACTGAATAGAATATTTAAACAGCCGGCCGAAAGCTCAACTGCATTCCTGATAGTATTCGTAAAAATGATCGTATAAAATCGCTCCGATGTGGTTACCGAATTAAAAGCAATAATTGTGTGGCGGAAAATACGCCTGGTTTTGCAATGCCAAAAGTTATAGGAACGAAAGAATATTTTTGACCACCGAAGAAAAACCTTTGGTAATAATAATAATAAATACACCCAACAATCACATACATAGTTGTGACCCCACATTAGGATACGGAGTCTTGTGTCGTGGGTATCAGAAACTACGAGAGACTTTTCGGTCTCACAAGCACCCAGACCCGAAACATATATTTGTGGATCACACAAACATTTGTCTCGGTGCGGGATCGAACCCGCGGCCTCTCGTTTCGCAAGCTGGTGTCTAGCCAACTGCGCCACGCGAATGTCAATATAAGAACAATGATGTCTTTGAGTTATCTAATAATTACCCCATGGTCTGTTATTAGCAACGTTTTTCTCTATAAAAGAATAATTCTGGGTGTTACGGTCGTGGTCTGGCGGTACAAGTATGTGCCGAGCGATCTAGAGGTCCTAGGTTCGATTCCCGGGTCGGGCAAAGTGTTATTGGGTTTTTCCATTAGGAAGTTCTCAGTAGCAGCACGGAGTCTGGAATTGTGCCCGAAAAACGGCAATAGGCTCGCCACCTATTACGTGGGACTAATACATACCTGGCGAAATGTGGGTGCAGAAATGCATCTCTGCCTAGCCCTTCGGGGAATACAGGCGTGAGTTTATGTATGTATGTGTATGTAAATTGTCAATTCCTAAATGCGAGTGTAAATAAAAAATGTCCAGTTGAATTGACAGTAAGAAAAGCTATGATGGATGAAAGTATCCTTTCGTTCCGAGATGTGTTTGACGATTAATTTTCCAATATAGATGGACCAACAGACTGTAAATATGTAAATATTAGAGGAACTTACCACGAGTTGTAAGATGTATTGATATCCATTTAGTGTTTTTAAATTCGAATCCACGACTGATCCTGTTGTTGAATGAATTGTAAATCATTATTAATTTGTTTTCTGTTCTTTTTTATAATTGGTCATGTATTTTTTTTACTACTCATATTTGTGTGTCTTACGCTGAATTGCGTTTGGTTATTTTATTAAATTAAAAGGATTTTTTTGTATAAGCTGTCATATATTTTAGTAATCACAAATTATTCCCATTCAACGTAAAAATGTAAATGTTTTGTTACGTTTCCAATAAAATTTATGTAAATTTCGTGTCCTAAAGCACTAATTTTGTTAAAGTTAGTTGTACCTATAGATATATGGATAAAGTCTGTACCAAGACTTCATAATAAATTACTTAATGAGACACAGACTAAAAATTTTAATAAAATAATATTGGCAAAATATCATAGCATTTTACTTTAGAAACCACTAATTTTCTATAGATTTATTAAAAACCCCAGATTATCTTCCCAGATTTCATTAGTCACAAAACTACATACATACATCTTCATAGAAAAATATAGAATTAAAGACAATAAAGGACAAACTACAAAGAGTTCAAGGCATTTTTTGTGTCTATAAAAATTTACTTGCTGCTAAAGGCGCAATAAAACAATCGAATATAAAAACTTACCATTCTACACAAATAACTGGAATAAACAAGATATCCTGTTACCTGTTTAAGCATACAATCATACATGCTACATACACTAACGCTGTCTCCCGCTCGGGTAGGCTGAGCCTATAAAGCGCCAAATGCTACGGTCCAAACACACTTCTTTCGCTACCTCAACTGACATTATCCTTTTCATGCATGCACGTCATTTTCGAGAACTCTTTATATTACGTTTTTACAATAAATCATCAACATTAACTTCATCGTACTTTAACGGTGAAGGAAAACATCGTGAGGAACAATTCTTAGGAATTTCTTAGGTGTGTAGTCCGCCAACCCGCGTGGCCAGCGCGGTGTACTAAGGCCGAAACCCTCTTAGTTACAGAGGAGGCCTGTGCCCATCAGTGAGACTTATACGAGCTTATCATGATGTATATGTCGAAGAGTCGTCGCAACCCCACTGTGCGCCCAACGTAGGGTATAAAAGCAACCGCCCGATCGATGATGAGGTCATTCTCGCTCGGAACGCCGGACTGAACGCAGCTCTGTCATAAGTTTGTTTCCGATTAAATTTGTAATTACCTCCAAAAGTTTGACTTTATTGATTTAAAATCAATAACGCCCAAGAATCTCCGTTATATACATTAGGTGCTCAAAGGTGCGCCTAGGAAGTCTTTCGCACAGTAAACCTCTTTCGAAATTCTACGACTTCTACGACTCGCACCAAAAGGTTAGCAAGTTCACATTTGCTGTTCCATTAATATGTGGAATACTTTGTCTACCAGCGTGCTCCCTCTTTCCTATCATGCATCAGGTGCGGTGATGAACTTCCCCGATAAAATATAAAGGCATATCCTACTATCACAATTATTTCTATGTTTTATAAATACAAAGATCTTGTCTTGCGTATTGAAACTAAGAAAGGCTATTTGATTCCAAAAACACACAAAAGTAATCATCTGAGCTACAAACACTGGGTTACTCAACCAGAAATGAAAATTCAACTCAACGACGCAGAATTAAATGGATGACTACAAAACAATTAAGTAATCCTGACAGTTAGGTTATCCGCATCCCAAGGTAATGAAGGTCGGTTGTGGGTAACGAGGCTTGATAAATAAATTATGGCACAGTTGACTGTGACCATCGACCCGGCCGGACTGAGCCCGGATCTAAAGCATCAATTTACTTTGGCCAAACGGTTTAAGGTAAGCGAAATTAACGTTTTATTGTTTATGACGGCTCCTGGCTTTAAATTTATACAAGAGTACGAAATTGAGTGTGTATAAAAACAAAATATAAAATGTTTAAAGTTGTACCTCTTCTCTCTGGATGATGAAGAAGCTAGCCTTACTAAAGAATGATATGATAATTTTGATTTAGCAGATCAATCGACAATAATTCAATAAACAATTATTCAAAGTGGTCTTTATATAAACAATGTAATTCAATCTGTTATGTATCTCTGCGATACAAGCCACGCTTAGTGCAGAGACCGTAGGATAACCTAATAAATATGTAAATATGTACCTGTACAAATGAATAAATAAATAAAAAAGCCGGCTCAATACGACCGTAGCGTAGGTACCTACTTATTTCTGTTAGAAAATTGTGGAGAAGCAAGAGTGAAATTGTTGGATCCCGGTTCGACGACGGATCAAGAAGTTTTTATTTGAACGATATTAGCAATTTGTTGGTTAGCCTTAATAGCGATACCATCAAAAATATTTACACGAGGTAAATCAACTGGTGAGTACCCGTAACTACGAAGAAATTTTCCGCTTATTCCCAGCCTTTGGGTTAATAATTATGCTTAGTGTATTACTGCTAATGCTTAATACTGATTCGATTGGAAATAGGACAACATTTTCTAACCAAGAGAGAACAGCGAAAGATAACCTCTGAGGCACGTGGCGCGAAGCCTCGCTAACAGAAAATTACATCATTAGTGTTAATGGTTTAACATTTGTTTAGAGTACGCAAACTTGTGAACTTTCATTAATTTCGATAATAACCCGAGACAGAGTCTTGACGGCCACCTGTTCTTGCTTCTCAGTTTTACAACGAAATTTCCTTGAAGAATTGCTTTAGTTAATTTCAGTTAATTATCGTGATTTCGTTTGGATTTTTTTCTTCTAACCCTTTAGCTTTGTTAGACTCTTCCATCTGTGTTGTTATACATACAAACTTATACCTATGTATCTAATAAATAAATAGATATATACACCCAACAGTCACATACATAATTCTAATCCACACTAAGATACAAGTCCTGTGTCATGGGTAACAGAAGCTACGAAAACCTTTTTTGGTCTCACAAACACCCAGGCCCGAAACAAATATTTGTGGGTCATCATCATCATAATCTATCTCTGTATTAAAATCTATCCAAATCCGTATAGCGGTTGAAGCTTCAAACCATTCGAAGCCAAGTTTCACATTTATAATATTAGAATGAACTCGATTTGTCATTCAGATTTCATCAGATCGAAATAAATTATAAGCTGACATCAGGCCATTTGTGAATGTGATGTCTAGCCAAGTTTCTTTGGGTTTTTTTCCAACCTTTTCACGACAAAAAAAACACGGATGACGTAATTTCGCCAAACTAGGCGGAGACTTGACAAAGTAAAATCCTTGCCAAGTGCCACGAACTAAGTGAAGCTGTTTCGTTTCGTTTCAAAATAAGTCGAGCCAAATTGAAAATTACTGCGATCCATACAAATTTTGTAACTTAGACAAAGAACAATCTGAGTATGAAACAGCGACGAAACTTAAGTAGATTATTATTTATTAGTAACCCTAATTCATAGCCTTACCCCTCTCAATTGTAGAGGAGATTCGTGACCACTCGTAGGATTTACCATACCTAATATCAAGGATACACTACTGTCTTCGCCATCAAACAAATTAAAGTATCACGCATTTAGCATTTATTTCTTCAACAAAAACATGAAATTGTATTGACATAAATACAACTTCAAAAAGCAGTATATTCCAGTTTAAAAGGGATGATTGACTAGAAACGTTACTAACACGCTTAACAGTGAGATGAATATACGGGGTGCGCGAGAAAAAAAATTGAAAATACCCAAGTACTTTACGGCGGAACGAAAAATTACCTAAGCATTGTAATATCACGGCGAGGCGTACACGGTTTTGTGTGGAAATTAAAAAAATCCGACTTCCCGGACAAAAACCGGGTCACCGGGAGTTAATATCCGGGACGATGTCCTCAACGGGACAATTTTTGCCTTTCAACCGTAGCCTTTTTTCATATAAGCGCAAAAGTGCGATTTGCACATAAACTGGCTGGGTTGTAGTCATTAAAGATTTTATTAAATCTCCGGTCTGGTACTCACGTCATTAAGCGTTTTAATTTGGGGGTGAGAGCATTCCCCTTTATTTATTTTTAACGACATGGTAGTGCTGGAGGCCAAACTTATTGAGTTTGCGGTGAATGTATGAACTTTGGAGCACAGCCGGATTATGATAATAATTAAATAAATTATATTTTTTTTTTACTGCCTCGTGGTCTCGCGGCACAAGTATGTGCCGTGCGATCTAGAGGTCCTGGGTTCGATTCCCGGGTCGGGCACAGTGTTATTGGGCTTCTCCACTAGGATATTCTCAGTAGCAGCACGGAGTCTGAAAATATGCCCGAAAAACGGCAATAGGCTCGTTCCCTATTACGTGGGACTGATACATACTTGGCGAAATGTGGGTGCAGTAATGCACCTCTGCCTAGCCCTTCGGATCTTTTTCAAATTAATAACAAGGTTTTAACTAGTTAACAAGTGGAAAAACTGTGTGCCAGGATCTTGTTTTCACTGGTATTATCCCCTTAATCCCAGAATTTGAACCACGAACGAAGACTCGTGTTCCGGTATCTTCTGTTGGTACTACCACATCATCCAGTGCCATTTTGCGGGACCTTGAGATACAGGCCTATTGTTTTCGGGTTCATGCATACCAATATTGTAAATTTTTAGGACAAACCCACTAGTAACATAATGCGCAGGATTTACAGACAATCGAATAATGATCATGATGAAGATCCTCTATAATTAGACGAAGTACCCGCTTATGGCATCGAAATTTTTCTCAATAAATAAATACAACCAAACATATACATAGTTCTGACCCCACATTAAGATACAAGTTTTGTGTCGTGGGTATCAGAAACTACGAGAGACTTTTCGGTCTCACAAACACCCAGACCCGAAACAAATACTTATGGATCATACAAACATTTGACTAGGTGCGGGGATCGAGCCCGCGGCCTCTCGTTTCGCAAGCTGGTATCTAGCCAACTGCGCCACGGGGCTGTCGATATTATAATAATTTTAATATTTTCCCGTGATTCTCAGAATATTGAAGCAAAAGTAAATTCTCGTGTTAATTGGTTTAAGCCCCGCCTTATTAGATAAAATTGCCCGAGGGAAACATCGTGCGATAATCCACACGCCAGAGCCGTAATCATCTGTAATCTCGATATAATTGACGTGTTATGAGGATAAATTCGGCGGCGAGCACGTCTCAAATGGTGTTCAGACTCTTCAAAGATTATTATTCAATAATGAGGTGAATCAACTTGTATTAACGATGTTTAATAAGATGTGAAAGTATTGTAGAATTTGGTAAAATAATCATGGAATTAATAAGACATTTTGTGTTCTTGTGGAAATTTCTTGCGTCGTTTTTAGGGCTCTTTATCTATAAAAAAATGTTATCCTTGTGTCTGTATGTCACAGTCAATTTGCTACTTCTATTGGCACTATTAGATACTGCTAACACTTTTTTTAAATGGTATTGGTATAACATTAATTGACGAATCCGAGACCATTCGTACTAAAATATTATTTTATTAAGCAATGGTAGCTTTTACTAACATGCACATTTTTATTCATTTACCCTACTAAACCATACAGAAGCAGTGAGTCTTTTGTCCAACCGTACTGTACCGTGCCTCTGATCTCCAAGACTATAGTCTTAGTCTTTTAGATATATCTAGCCAACTGTGCCAATGAAATTATATAAAATACATACATACATAAACTCACGCCTGTATTCCCCGAAGGGGTAGGCAGAAGCGCATTTCTGCACCCACATGTCGCCAAGTATGTATCAGTCCCACGTAATAGGGGGCGAGCCTATTGCCGTTTTTCGGGCACATTTCCAGACTCCGTGCTGTTACCGAGAATTTCCTAATGGAAAAACCCAATAACACTTTGCCCGACCCGGGAATCGAACCCAGGACTTCTAGATCGCTCGGCACATACTTGTACCGCGAGACCACGAGGCAGTCGAAATTATATAAGGCATGTCAGTTTATGATTTTACATACCTATAGTTACACAAACTCGGCACACTATGACCCAGTGTATACACTGATAGAGCTTTCACCCCATCGTGTCACGTTCAAGAATCCTTGGCCCCCATCAAAACAACGCGGGGGTTTTCAGCCCGCGACAATAATGGAAGACACCGGCGAAGGAGTGCTTTGGAAATGTTTATCCTTAAGAAGGGTGACTGACTTGGGACAGAAGCCTTGGTTTACGTTTACAGTGACGGTCTGGCTTCACTAAGGTGCAAAATAGTGTTCTATTTTCTAAGTTCTAAGCAGTATCTTATTATTTTATTTATAATCTCTTTATTGTACACTCAGAAATAATGAACAAAACAATATACAAATAGAATGAAGTACAATTGGCGGTCTTATCGCTCAAGGCGATCTTTTAGAGATAACCATACATACATACATAAACTCACGCCTGTATTCCCCGACGGGGTAGGCAGAGGCGCATTTCTGCACCCACATTTCGCCAAGTATTTATCAGTCCCACGTAATAGGGGGCGAGCCTATTGCCGTTTTTCGGGCACATTTCCAGACTCCGTTCTGTTACTGAGGATTTCCTAATGGAAAAAACCCAATAACACTTTGCCCGACCCGGGAATCGAACCCAGGACCTCTAGATCGCACGGCATATACTTGTACCGCGAGACCACGAGGTAGTCAGAGATAACCAAAAGATTATTATTTATGTCTATGAGTTCACTCACGTGCGAAAATGATAGACCCACACTATTATATCGATGCAATGGGACCCTTCTTCAGGCTTGATTAGTTAGACTATGTCAAAATGTTATTTGCAGATCAAACATTTATTACAAATGTTCACATTGTATATTTTACTACCTTTAAATAATCCTTGTAAGTTTGTTATTTGATAGATAAATTTGAAAATTTGAAAACTGTGTTCTATCCTTCTCTAGATTAGGGTCAAACGAAGATTCGAACTTCAAATATACATAGTGATTATAACTGATTCGTGTCCTTACTAGTGCGTGTTATGCGACCTTGTTCAAGTCGTCGGACCAGCAGCTGCAGGACGTCCCACACTACGTCTGCCTTAGCGCGGTCTCCACTCCAACACTTGTCTGCTCCACTGGCCGTCCGACCGTAGCGTCGCGTCGGTGGAGTGCGGACATGGCCGACCTACTTCCACTTTGGCGTGCTAATCTACTGACAGGAGTAGCAGAGATAAAATGTATTATATTCATGACTCTCAGAAATTTATTACAATGTTTATTATTATTTATTTTCAAGATACCTATAAGAAGTATAAAAAAAAATCCATCAAAATTTTGTTTGATCAAAAAATCCCCTCCCTATATCATCTATCCATAGAAAGGTCATACAAATTGATTACTATTTTTTTTCTGTTGCTTAGTTCACGTTTACTGTAAAATTTGACAACCACATTGCCTTATAAAATATGTATGTAGAGGTCTACATTAATGGCTTCTATTTGCGCAATCTAATTTCTATTATGCCATTATTAAAGATATAGAAATAGACAAATAAATAAAGGTATATAAATATTAAATTCTATAAATGAATTATCATTAATATCAGTTTTTTCTTAGAAGCTACGTTATCTAAATTACCAAGTACTCGCAGCTTAACCCGTGTTTATGAAGATTTAGAAAATATGTTTCTATCTTAAGCAAAACGTTTTTAATGAATGATGTCCTTTTTATCCTTTTTCTTACTCGTATAAAGTACATACATACATACATAATCTCACGCCTATAATCCCCGAAGGGGTAGGCAGAGATGCATTTCTGCACCCACATTTCGCCAGGTGTGTATCAGTCCCACGTAATAGGGGGCCAGCCTATAGCCGTTTTTTTCCAGGCTCCGTGCTGCTACTGAGAATTCCCTAATGGAAAAACCCAATAACACTTTGCCCGACCCGGGAATCGAACCCAGGGCCTCTAGATCGCACGGCACATAGGTACTTGTGCCGTGAGACCACGAGGCAGTCTATAAAGTCGTATAAAGTGTACGCTAAAATTTAATAAAACATAATGTATGGTTCATGTTCTTATATCTGTTATGCCGAAACAAGATGAGTTTTCTAAGTTGTATGATAATAAATAAATAAAAGCTCTTATATCCACTATGGCTTATCCCTGTGTCACCTCAAAATAGACTGTCAGAGAATGCTCCTGGCCTGTATTTAAGTATTCAGCCTGTATATCAGGTTTGTATATGAAGCTATATAATTATTATAATTAAAATTACAGCATTCTTGCAATGGCGCACTTTTGCACTATTTTCATACCAAAAATCATTCGGAACGCTCCTATAGTTTTTGTGTACATTCAATGCAAACAAAAATCCAACTTTTTCTATTTATAAAAAACATATAGATAAAGTTCGTTGCGAATCAATCGTTGACTTACAAACACACACACGTGGCCGTGTGCCGCACAGATCCTACAAAAACATGCAAATATCGAGTGTTAGAGCTTTTTGGCTTTGCCCCTTTAATGGTTAAATAAATACTTGTGAACTTTGACTCGCTCAAATGATAGAGCGAAGAGATTTTTCATTTCCTTATTTTTGTTAGTTAGATTTTTTGCGGTACACTAAAATCGCAATACGTACTATATCTTTATAGGTTTCCTTATCTACGACTTTTTGGCTTTTTTATATCAGCTTTTTTACTCTGAATGTGTTTAAAAAAATCGAATGCGATTGTAAAAAAAATAATTAAATAAGTCGCATATTTGCTTTGACTACACACAAGTTAAGTCTTGTGTCCTTGGTATCAAAGGTTATATTTTATTCTCGACTCGAAACATTCTACTACTTAGAGTGACTGGTCACTAGCAATATTTAAGGGGAGAGTACAAAATAACCGACCGTAAATACGTGACACGCCTTACAGTTATAAACATAAAAATATGATTCTTTTTCCAGATACTAAATCTTACATATGTGTAATACCCAGAATACCATATACATAGATACCATATACATACCCCAGCATATATCTACTATATATCTATAAATATTTTTACAATTGACTGCCTTGGTCTCGCGGTGCAAGTATGTGCCGTGCGATCTAGAGGTCCTGGGTACCATTCCCGGGTCGGGCAAAGTGTTATTGGGTTTTTCTATTAGGAAATTTTCGGTAACAGCACGGAGTCTGGAAATGTGCCCGAAAAACGGCAATAGGCTCGCCCCCTATATCGTGGGACTGATACATACTTGGCGAAATGTGGGTGCAGAAATGCACCTCCGCGTACCTCTTCGGGGAATACAGGCGTAACATACATAAATAATGTATGTTTTACAATTGAATATCAACTAAGGTAGATGAATAACTTTATAAATAGCTGAATTTAGATCAACTCCTAAAACTCGTTTTGGAAGCGTTATGCTTGTTCCTAACAGTATACGAAGTCTGTTTTTAATGTGAAAGCGAGTTACCTACTCATCTATTCTTCCTGCATATATTAGTTCATATGCCTTCTTGGCACATGGACACGTAAATTGAATGAAACTGAAAAAGTACCAAAATCACAGATACTTTATATTCAATCGAAGTAGCAAGTACATTCAAAGTTTGCGAGCTCACAACGCCACTCGTCAAACTAAAAAAAAACATTCAAGTTCGGGTAGGAAGACCGGCATAAGGCCCTTTGAATGGGAAAGTTGGGCACATTTGAATATAAAGGCTAATTGGTCGGCGAAGTTGGACCGACGCCGGCTGAAAAAATATAATAACATTAAAACTCCTCGGTTGCTTTGTGAAGAAGAAATTCTGTGGAAATGTCAGCGCTGCGTTCTGTGGATAAAGAACTTTTGTTTTGTTTATACTCGGGTGTTTTATGTTGGACGTACAAGTGGAACGATAAATAAATATTGTAATGTAACCTTGTGAACTTTTTTTACTTACACAGCCTAAAGTGAGTTACGACTGTATTCTGTGTTGTAAGGATGGACTTCTAGACTTGGTTTTTCCAGCGGTACCTCGACCTTGTTTATTTTAGCAATTCGATCCCCTTTCGTATATTTTGTTGTTTTTTTTTCGTAGTCAAGTCAATACGGGATTTTTGTATCTAAACTCTCAACCAGAACTCATAGTTATATTTTTCGCAAGTTAATAATTAATACGAAAGTAAGCTTGTTTATTTTTGTCTAAACCGCTTAAGATTTAGATTTTCTTTTAGAAATAGATCAGATCTTAGAAATGTTCATAAACAGCTTATCATCAAACAACCAGAACTCCCCTGCCTTACTCAGGGTTTTGGATAGAAGGAGAGATATAATAATATTTAAAGCTTTAATAACAAATTAATTCCTCTCGGAACCATCCATGCAGACGAAGTAACAGACAAAAGGTAGTAAAACATAAAGCAGATTTGATTTACGTAAAATAACTACATAATTATCAGCCCATATACGTCCCACTGCTGAAGCACGGGCCTCCTTTGCAACTTTTGATTATTTTAGGCCTTAGTCCACCACGCTGGCCTAGGTGGGTTGGCGGACTACACGCCTAAAAAAATCCTAAGGTTTATTTTTAGGTGTGCAGGTTTCCTCACGATGTTTTCATTCACCGTTAAAGTACGTGATAATTCTTTGTGAAAAGTTATTTAAACTTACAATGCATAAATAATAAATCTTATATCCGCCGAAATACATAAACTACACTATAAAATACATATACATGAATAAAACGCGAGGTTCATTAAAATAAAAACACACTCCGCAACGCGAGCGATAATATACTTATTAATATGCAAATTCTGGAACGCATTCATCAATCCGTTTCATGTGTCGTGTAGGCACATTCGGATTTGTTACGTGCCGCGCATGCGCGATGGGGTAAATACGTGACTGTACAATAAATGGGATATAAGTGGACCTCACCATCTTCCTGCAAAACTTAATTAGCTTCCTCGGTAATGAAGTTAATTAAGAAAATTCTCATGTAAAATAGCAAGTATTTGCTATTACAATACTGAAGATGTAATTGCATGTTAATTAGTAATGGTTCGAAATGAGTGGAATAAGAATTTTACGGTATTATTGTAATAAGTCGTGATGGCCTCGAGGTTCAGGCACGCCGTCAAGAATCTCGACGGTCGCGGTTTCAAACCCCAGGCACACACCTCTGACTTTTCGAAGTTATGTGTGTATTCACAATGAATTATCACGTACTTTAATGGTGAAGGAATACATCGTGAGGAAACCTGCACACTTAATTTCTTAAATCTGTAGTCGGTCAACCCGCATTAGGCCAGCGTGGTGGACTAAGGCCTAAGCCCTCTCAGTTGTAGTGGAGGCCCGTGCCTAGCAGTGGGACGTATATGAACTGATGATGATGAATTATTGTAATGTTCTAGTTATAAGGTTTGAAAATAATTGTCTAAAATAAAACTAAGGGTTTATGATATCTGTTGGTGAAAGAATAAGAAGTGAGTTATTTTAATGAAAAATTAAATGGATATGAAGGTCATATTATTATGGGCATTGAAGTGTTATCTAGTTGTCTCTTACGAAAGACTTAAATTTACAAAGTCATTTGATCAAACGTCAGACAATTTAATAGAAATTATGTAGGAATAAATACACTAACAGGTTCTGATCCCATACTAAGATACAAGTATTGTGTCGTGGGTATAAGAAACTCCGAGAGACTTTTCGGTCTGACAAACACCCAAACCCGGATCATATTCTTGCGGAACCTACAAACATGCCGTGACATTAGACATACATAATGTATTTGTGTACAATGAAATCACACACATTAAATGTGAAAAAACATCTTATATTTGACAATTACATCGTGAGGCAGTATGCATATCTATAGAATTTTTCAAGACGTTTCTTAGGCGTTTAGTTCGCATATCCGTACTCGGCCAGTCTGATGGACTAAGGCCTAGCCCACTTAATTGTATAGTAACTACTACTATACACGTACTAACGTGCCATGCGATCTAGAGGTCCTGGGTTCGATTCCCGGGTCGGGCAAAGTATTATTGAGTTTTCCTTTTTCATTAGGAAATTCTCAGTAGCAGCACGGAGTCTGGAAATGTGCCCGAAAAACGGCAATAGGCTCGCCCCCTATTAATGAAGGACTGATATATACCTGACGAAATTTGGGTGCAGAAATGCACCTCTGCCTCAGAGAATACAGGTGTGAGGTTATGTATATATGCAGTACGTATATGAGCTGACAGAGATACATATTTTACTTTAGATACTTAAAAGAGACGACAACAATTACTCAACGAAGAATTCGACACAGATCAATCTTTTCAACTTAGAACATATCATATGTAAAACGCTTCCATCATTCCCTGTCGTGGATGTTTTTGAATATTTATTTTACGCCTTGAAAAATTCTCAGCGACACGGGGTATTTGTACTCACCTCGTAATGGTCTCGCCCATTAGCCTGTCACGGCTCGTGCATATTTTGTCATCTTCATTGTACACACGATAAAGAAAACAATACGCTGAACATGTTCTGGATTTTATTTTTAAGTGCGTGTTGCTTTTAACTGGGATGGTAAAAAATATTAGTTACTAATTTAGACAAATAAAATGCAATTTAATTGCATTCAATAAACAATAAAGTGTAAAAAACGCCTGTAAACTCGAATAGGTAGACAGATGTGTACTTCTGTGCTTAAATTTTGCTAGATCCTTATTTTAAGTCGCAAATATTTAAGACTCCATATAATAGTAGGTACATACATACATAACCTCACGCCTATATTCTCCGAAGGGGTAGGCAGAGGTGCATTTCTGCACCTGCATTTTGCCAGGTATGCATTAGTCCTTCATTAAAAGGGGGCGAGCCTATTGCCGTTTTTTGGGCACAATTCCAGACTCCGTGCTGCTACTAAGAATTTCTTAATGAAAAAAAAACAATAACACTGCTTTTTTACTTTTTTTTTGAAATTCGTGCTTTTTGAAGCTAGAATGATGAAACGACGTGTAGATGACTGTAAAAATGTATATGTAACTATATGTCTGTTTCACGCCTAAATCATTTGGCTGATGTAAACGATTTTTGATATGGACATAAATAGGACTCTGTGGAGTAAAATAGACTACAACTTATTTTCTTTCTGAACCCAACCCTGTAGTCGACGCGGACGGAGTCGCGGGCAAAAGCTATATTAATATAAACATTAAAATATTATGTTATAAAGTATGTAAAAAATATTTACTGTCAAGTATTGTAGTTGTAATAAGTATGTGTACGATCGGCATAAATTTAACTACAAAATGTCATTAATTTTCAGCAGTTACCTTAGCGACGTACGGACAGCAAACAACAGAAAATATGTAACGGTCCAAATAGAGAAATTTAACTGCGTCCGGAATGCATGTGACTTACTAACGTTCTCTTGTTGCTGTTTGGGCCGACACAAATATTCAACTGCCAACAATTTTTACCTGTTATTAATGATATAAATATGTCGGAGAGTCTTGTGCGTTATTGTTTTTTTTAAATAGTGACAGTAAAACCTTCTGGAGGTAATTTCAAAAACTTAGTACAGAGTTCCATTCGGTCCGGCGTTCCGAGCGAGAATGAATCATTCTCGATCGAGCGGCTATATTTATACCCTACGTTGGATGCACAGTGGGGATGCGTCGACGCTTCGACAAAAACTTCATTTCTTCTATTTATACACAACAGTTAAATTATATAGTTCCATCTTCATAGTACTTCTTAGGTTATAGTTCATCCCAGGTTGTCTGTAAGAGATCTCCTTGTGCGATAGGCCGCCTTTCGTACTTATATAGTTTACTGTATTTCTTATTTTTATTGGTATGTGTACAAATAGTTTTAAATAAATAAATAGTTATGACCCTGATCTTCTGTGTCGCGGGTATTAGAAAATACGAGAGACTTTTCGAGGTTTCACAAACACCCAGACTTTAAACAAATATTTGTGGATCACACAAACATTTATCTTGGTACGGGGATCGAACGAGCCACGGGGCTGTCATACTATATATGTATCATGCATACACTCACGCCTGTATTCCCCGAAGGGATAGGCAGAGGTGTATTTCTGCACCCACATTTCGCCAGGTATGTATCAGTCCCACGTAATACGTGGCGAGTCCATTACCGTTCTCTCGGGTACAGTTTCAGACTCTTAGCTAGTAGTACTAAAAACTTCCCAATAGAAAAAATTTAACCCGGGACCACATATTGCACAGCACGTATTTGTACCGCAGACCACGAGGAATTAATAAAATTCGTGGAAAGTATCTCTTATACTCAGCCTATCGCCGTCCACTGCTGAAAGTAGGCCTCCCCAAGAAAGCGCCAACCATCCCGGTCTTGAGCAGCCTTTCTCAAGTATCTCTTAGTAATAGAATAATAAATAAACTGTTATACAATAAGGCCATACGTCACGGCGCGGACCCAAATTTAGTTCCAACTGATAAATCTGTCCAACTAAACGTTAAATTACACCAAAATGGCGACATTAATATTCAACGTTTGTAGGGAATTGTATTAATTTGATGCAACTCTATATTGGTACGTTCGACCGTTTTAGGCGAGCGCGGAACAACGTAGAAGCGACACGAGTGTTACAAAACGATATATTGTAACATTATTTACCCCAGTCCAGTTTGGGAGGCCGTTTTTGGCCACAATATATTCTGAATTTACAGCATTATAATGGTTTGGTATATAATTTGGTGCATAATATATTTTAAATCAAATCTCAGCAAAAAAACGATGCTTATAAAATTGTGTGGAAAAACGATAAGAGAATACAAGAATCCTAATCTATTTCCTAACATGGAAGTCCTCGATGATAAAATCACATATTATATTACTCATGACATGACTCATTAATGCTGAAGTATGAGCAAATAAATCTATAAAAACTTCATGCTCTAAGCGTGAATTAAAAAGTGATGCATTAAAATAAAATTTGATTCGAAATTAACATGAAATTCTAGAGTATTTTTGTTAAAATATAGTTTAAATTAATCATCAAATACTTTTTTTAAATGTTTTGTTAAAAATTTGACACAAAGTATAATTTTTATCTTAATCAACTTTTTACGGAAGCAGTGATGGCCTCGAGGTTTAGGCGCGCGATCGAGAATCTCGGCGGTCGCAGGTTCAAACCCCAGGCACGCACCTCTGACTTTTTGGAGTTATGTGTGTATTCACAATGAATTATCACTTGCTTTAACGGTGAAGGAAAACATCGTGATGAAACCTGCACACCTAAAAAAGTTCTTAGGAATTTCTTAGGTGTGTAGTCCCCCAACCCACACTAGGCCAGCGTGGTGGACTTAGGCCTAAAACCCTCTCAGTTTTAGAGGAGGCCCGTGCCCAGTAGTGGGACGTATATGGGCTGATTACGGCGACTATTCAACTTAAACTTTAACACTCATTTCTATATAGACATGGTTAACAAGTAACAACCTACCCCAATCTTCCTTACCCCTATTTCTCACCGTCACCTCTGGCTTGCGTCGAGCTGTATGCAAATCGTCCGTCTTATCGACACGACGTCCAACTTACCCCACTTGAATACCAATGGGGTATTTACGCGAACAAATTCGAGGTACCAGCTATCAGATTTCGGATTGCGGGGACCGCTAAATATACCGTTTCAGTGAATGTGGCGCATTGCCCTCGGGGTGTAACGAAGGATGTCGGGCTATTGGCACCTATAATAAATTTCGAATCTAGCCCGTCTGGTGCCCTCAGTCAACGCTTGATGGACTGTGTTATTTAATAACCGTTAACCGCGACATTCTTAAAATGAGATTGAAATTCGACGACATCAAAAAAATACACTCAATATTCACCTATTTAGATCTGACACCACACTATGATACAAGTCCTGTGTCGTGGGTTTCAGAAACTACGGGAGAATTTTCGGTCTCACAAACACCCAGACCCGAAACAAATATTTGTGGATCACACAAAGAGTTGTCTCGGTGCGGGGATCGAACCCGTGGCTTCTCGTTTCGCAAGCTGGTATCTAGCCAACTCAGTGCGCCCTGTCCTCGACCAGTGGGTGGACAGGCGACACGGCGCGGCGACGTTCCGCCTGACACAGGTGTTGTCGGTTATTTTAAAGTCCACGACCTAATATGTACCACCGTCAACGTGCATGCAAAAGGAGAATGCCCATAAGCAGTATCGCATGATTTTAATTTGTGCCACAAGTTAGTAATATCAACAATTCTTGTCTTTAATTTTAATGATTTTATATCGTATTAGTTAACCCTACATTTGCCGGATTAAAAAATACAAAGATAAATAGTATTTCTATTTATTTACCTACTACCTACGTTTTTTTTTTTTTTTTTTTTTTCTTCTTATGGCAATACCTACAGTTTCTGTTTGTCGTTTTATTACGCTGAGTTGTCATGATAAAAAAATATATCAAATCGACCTTTAATTTATTTGATCATTTACTATTAAGCAGAAATTACAATTATTATATTGTTTTAAGCTGTCACTAGATCTTGCTAGTGAGTTCGCTAGCGTGAAAAGTTAATAATAAGACTTATTCAAATAAAAGTAACTTACTCTTTAGCAATGCTCGGTGGTGGTTGCTATAAGTTTCTGTTTCTACTACCACACGCAAACATTTTTAAAGCACTTCACAGATTTATGCTTTGCGCACATTGCTTTTATGAAATCAATTAATAGCTCTGTATTTATTTTCATTAAAAGATTATAGCAAGTATTCTAGTATTCTAATAGTGTATATTTTTCTCTGTTGTATATTTTTAATCATACGTTGCATACCCTGACAGTATAATGATAACACGAAAATATTTTCTGTAAAAATAATGGTCATGAGAAATATCGATTATAAGAATAATAAATCGACTTATGCACTTGGCAACATTGAAATTGGTTGGCGGGCGGGATAATGTCATTATGTTTATGCAAGAACGGCCGTTACGTTTGTTTCTCGCAAAAGTAAACATTCCAAGTGTGGTTATTAGTTATATAATATTAATAAGTAGTGATTTTGAGAAAGAGACTCCATATAGGTAACTTACTTTATAATCGAGATAGAGACTCCTTGTACAATTTATTGTGAAAAGTGGTTGTGAGACAGAGACTCCTTATATCACTGTTCTCGTATTATGGTAACATCAGTTCGCCGGTGTGTTAATTGTACCCTTCGGCTACGTTATGGACCCTTGCAGGCATTGAGAGAAATCAATTAAATCATGTACAATACTCTATGTGGATTTCACCCTCGCCGGTAAGTGAATTCAAAACTGTTTTCTTATTAAATATTAAGTAATCTAAAAATGTATCACTATTAGTGTTTAAACTGTTGGAACTCTGTCTTCTCTCTGGAGGTGGTGACTACAACACAGTCATTGTCAATGTAGTTAACAGCAACATTGTATGTTATATGTAAACAGATATTCTGTATGTACAGATATTATGCTCCAATGAAGATTTTCAGGTTTTTATTTTCAATACTTTATTGTTAGGCCAGGTTTTAACTATTGTTACTGTGATGTTTATAACTATTCTAATTGCCTGCTTTAATGTGCTATTTAAGACACAGGGATATATAATCCCAAATACTTAAACTGGTACCTATTACTAGCTTTAACTTGGGAACTAAACCTGGAATTTCAGACATAACAAGCAATACACAATCAACTGCTTCACAGAGGTAGTATAATACTAGCCTTTGAATTTAAATACAAAGTCTTATTGTAAACATATATTTTCACAGATTTCACGGGATGGCATTCTCTGCATGGAGTGTTATGCTGTTCTTCAAGTTGGCTCACTTCAAGCTCCTATATTAAGACATTGAAATGTATGTTTTATATCTGTACTATGTATACAAATAGAGTAGTAGTATAAAGAGTACCTCCCAATTGTCAAGAAAGGAACATTATTCTTAATTGGATATCTCTTCTTCATGTTAAATGAGAATCCCTGTTTTAACTTTTATGAAATATTTCACATTACTAACAATTATATCCATTTTCCAGATCTCACATCTAAAATGTGTGTGCAAAGCTTGTTGGATGGCAGCTAGGAGAACACTACAACGACAATTACAGTATGATGGTAATCATTTAGATCATGCTTTAGATGCTCCAACAATATAAGATGTGCCAGTTTTACATGTGTCAATACAGCAAATACACTAAGGGCTATCTCTGGTTAGCTGCTTAGTGGGCAAACACACAGTCGGCTGTTGTGCCCACATAATGACTATTGCTTGGTACTTGAGTTGGGGATGGCATAATAATATTACTACACCAGCGCCATTCCTAGACAATATTTTTGAAGAAGAGTACATGGAATAATAATGATATTAAAACTTTACTTTGACAGCCTACTTATGTGGTTTTATTATACTTTGACCCTTTAGTTACCATGGAACCCCGCAAATTATGCAAGTACTATTTAGTTTTATTGATAGGGTATGTTAATTACAACACTATGCACAAGTTTTTATTGTGGCACAAAAATATTTGTGCTGATACTAAGTTGTATAGTCAGTTGGGCATTGCCCTTTTATGATCTTAGACAAGTTGGGGTGTGAAAACATAACAAACAAAGTTATGCGCATTTACGTAAGTTAGGTTTGCGCACAAACTATTAAAATCCAATCAAATCCTAGTAAATGGTAACTTAGTAAATTGTAAAAAAAATCGTGTGTGGGTTTACTGTATTATACAGGAGTAGGAATTAAAAGTGATTTAATGCAGAGTGCAAATAATAAGACCGAGTCTGCGACACAACTGAACTTTATTTATCTATCCGCTATATATAAATATTAGGAATTACGTTCCATACCTCACATCTCCCCCCTTAATCTAAATTAATCTTAAAAAAAACATTATAAAGCCTGTTTTATTAATAACGAGCACAAAAGTTACAAAATAAATGAAACTTAACTATATAATAGGAATAAATGAGCCATCATATGCCTCCTTAAAAAAAAATACAACACACGTACACGTTACACGTATTTAAACATTTGAGTAACAAGGTATACAGAAGGTAAGTGTCTCATAACTTAGATCTACTTCCTACTAGGTACTTGCTATATTTTCCTTCGAATCTACAAGCGCGCCTTGGTCTGGGTTTTATGGGAGACGTAGTGTTATTGTTTGCCAGACTCGGGCACAAGGCTGGATTCGATGTATCATTGTGGATGCTAACTGACGGTTCTACAACTTCGTTTGGGAGCGGACTTGGTGGTGTATTGGTTTCGTCAATTTGAGGCTCCCTGTCAATTAATGAATTTCGCAAACTACCCCAATTAGGTTCCTGGGCAATATTTGATCAACATGGCGTTTCCAAATTTCACCATCAGATAGGCGCACTTTGTTAGTAAGTGGCGCATCCCGTGCCGTTATAGATCCTGCAGCCCACTTATCCTGATGCGGCCTATAATTACGAGCCAGAACGTAATCACCCACCGAAATATGCCTCTCCGCGCCCGGCCTAAGGTTACCAGCCCTATCCGCTTTAGTTTCGACAGCGCGTTCGGGTGTAAAACGTCTAATCGGCTTCGAAGGCGTCTCCCTAACATGGCAACTGCTGGCGCTACTCCAGTTGTAGCATGTTCGCAGTTACGGTATTGAAATAAAAACCTCGTTAGTGCAGTGTCAATATCCATTTTTTCGTATAATGCCTTCTTCATGGCTCGTTTTACTGACTTCACGGCGTTTTCCGCGGCTCCATTACCTGCAGGTCTATATGGACTAGTAATCGTGTGTACTATAAGATTTTTGCGCATGAATTCTGCAAATTCTGATGATCAAACGGTGGCCCCCCATCGCTAACTAACTGAGATGGTAATCCGAAACGCGCGAAAAGATGTCGCAATTTCAAAATCGTTGAATTGGCATTAGTACTGTCCATTTTCTGTACCTCAATCCATTTACTGTGTGCGTCGACGGTCACTAAATAATGCTTATTATTTAACTGCGCAAAATCAACATGAATCCTCTGCCAGGGTCGCGATGGATACACCCAAGGATGCAACAGTGATCTAGCTGGGGCGTCACGCTGTTGGACACAAGCGTTACATTCCCGAGTTATTTTCTCAATCTCAGTATCAAGTTAAAGCCAATATACAAAATTTCTAGCAATATTTTTCCTTTTGACTACCCCTAGATGGCCGACATGAAGCTCATTAAGTATTTGCTTTCTTAACGGCAGTGGACTGACTACGCAAGAATTATATAAAATACAACCTCTTTCTATGGTTAGATTATCTTTTCTATGGAGATATGGTTTTAATTCATCAGATTCTATTTTCGAAGGCCATTCACTTGAAATGTATTTAAAAACAGTCTTTAACACGTTATCTTTACGCGTTTCAATAGCTACCTCCCTAGCACTAATTGGAAAGGTCTCTTCAACATAATTTAAAAATGACATCGAGTCCAGCCCTGTATCGTTATGACATTTGTACGCGCTCGACAGCGGCAACGGCAATCGAGACAACGCATCGGCATTACTATTATCTTTCGACGTCACAAATTCGATTTTAAAATCGTAAGCAGCTAGTTTTGTCGCGTATCTTTGCAACCTGCTGGCGGCCATCTGAGGCAGGCCAAACTTTGGTCCAAATATAAATGTTAACGGTTTGTGATCCGTTTTGATTATGAACTGGCGGCCGTACAAATATTGATGATGTTTCACTACACCGCTAATTATCGCTAACGCTTCCTTGTCAAGCTGACTGTATGACCGTTCAGCCGCATTCAAAGTACGCGATGCAAAGCATATAGGTCGTTCACTACCATCGGGATACCGATGCGATAGCACGCTGCCGATGCCGAACGAGCTACTGTCAACTGCCAATATCAAAGGGAGCTTGTGATCATAATGTACAAGAACATCATTACTTAAAATAGCGCTTTTGACACTTTTAAAAGCTAGATCGCATTCAGTTGACCAGTTCCAAACAGAATTTTTACGCAACAACTTGTGAAGCGGATAAAATTTTGAACTTAAATTACAAATAAACTTAGAATAATAGTTAATAAGCCCTAAAAATGATCGTAATTGCGTGACATCCGTAGGTGCGGGTGCATCGACGATGGCCTTAATTTTGTTTGGATCTGGATGCAACCCGTGTTTATCTATTATAAATCCAGCATAATTAATACTGTCCTGCATAAATGAGCACTTTTCTAACTTTATTCTTAAACCGACCTCACGTAGCCTTCCAAATAATGCACGTAAGTTAGATATGTGTTCCGCGGTATTTTTACCCGTGATTGCTATATCATCCATGAACACCGCAACTCCCTTTAAACCCTTTAATGTTTCTTCCATAAATTTTTGGAACTTTTCTGGTATACACGTTAGTCCAAAAGGTGTACGCTCATAAACAAATGTCCCGACATGAGTAGTGATTGCGGTACACGCCTGAGAAGCCTCGTCCAAAAGCAACTGTTGGTAAGCGTTCGTGAGATCAACTTTAGAATATTTCTCGCCCCCACTTAGAGCAGCAAACAGTTCTTCAATTCGAGGCAGCGGGTACGGTTCGTGGATTATTAACGGGTTGACGGTCACTTTCCTATGGTATTCTTTTGTGGGGAGCAGCTGCGGACATTAATACTATTTTTGTTTTGCAAAAAAGAGCCATTAGGGCTATTTATAATTTAGGTCCCAGGGCTTCACTTAGGGAAAAATTTAAGAAAATAAATATTCTTACCGTTACTTGTCAGTTTATATACGCAAACCTCATGTACGTCCAAAAAAATATTGGTCAATTTCATAAAATTTGTGATGTTCATAATAAAAATACTAGGAGCAAATGTAATCTTGTACAACACGTAAAATTAATAACTCTTTAATAGGGCAATGTATACGCTTCTATAACAAACTTCCGAAGGGTATTAGGGAGCTTCCTTTGAAAAAGTTTAAAGAATCGATTAAAGAAAATCTATATAAAAAGCTTATTATAAAATCTCAGATTATATTGAGGATAATAAGCCCTGGGAGTAAGTAAACTGATCGGAGGTTGCTGCAATTTGTATCGTTATGACATGTATGAGGTTAAATTAAATATTATAAATAAAAATGTATATTCCATAATCGGAATATTCCACCTTTCGTATGGTACCCTCTGCCTCCAATCGCTGCAGCTCGAGTTCCACCGGCTTACGCAAGGCCAGGGGCAACGGTCGCGCTTTAATAAAAATTGGAGTGCCCTCACGTAATTTGAGTGATATTTTCTTAGTACAAGTGCCGAGGCCGCGAGCAAACACTGTTGGAAATTCGCGTTGCAATTCCTCTACTAAATTAAACTCGTTAATTTTAAATAAAAAAATCGTTAATTTGCACCTTACTTATATTTAATTTTCTTAACTACGTCCTTCCCAAGAGAGGAGGTCCACCATTTTAATAACGAATAACTTACCTAAGGTTATTCGCGGAGTGTTTGCCCACAACCACGTCCACCAGTATATAACCGATCGGTTCAATTATTGTTCCAGTATATGAACGTAAACGAATATTATTTTCTAAAATAGGTAATCGAGAATTTTTTTTTCGATAATCAGACAAGTTAATAGTAGATAACTTACTTCCCGTATCCAACTCAAACATAATTTTGCATCCGTTTACCTGTGTTAACACTTGAAACGGTCGATCATTGCTACCGCAAACATTAAGATTATAAAAATTGCACTTTGATTCATTATTGCTGGCAAAATATAATTATGCCCACTGAGGGTGTTCTTACGCCACTTTTCCTACCCAGAACCCCGTTTGCACATCACTTTAATGTTTATGCCGCACACATTACATGAATAGTTTTTAAAACGACACACATCCGGAAGATGAGCTCGACCGCAACGCCAACATGACCGCGCGGCAGCGGCGGGCTGAGCGGCGGCTGCTCGGTGCACGGGCTCGGCGCGCGCGCCGCCGCCGGGCGTCAGCGCCGCCGGCCGTCAGCGCCGCCTCCGCCTACGCCGCTTTATCCCGCGCGTAGCCCGAACCGCTCGCTTGTGCATGCCGATCTGCTGCCTCCAACGCCAATGCCAATTCTATCGCTTTCTTATAAGTCAATTTCGACTCAGCAAAAAGTCGAGACCTCATTTCCTCGCTTACTAATCCAGATACAAATTGATCCCTTAAATTCTCCTCCAGAGAAGTTTTAAATTCACATGTACTCGCCAAGTGCTTCAATGCTTGTAAATATTCGGACAGATTTTCGCCAATACTCTGACGCCTCTGACAAATTCATGTCGTTCGGCAATTTCCGAACGCTTTGGCTCGAGATGGTCGCCGACTATCTTCACCAGATCCCTGAAGGTTTTGGTTTCGGGGTTATCCGGCGCGCATAAATCGCACATTAAGTCATACGTGGCTTCACCATCTAACACCACTAACGTTGCAACTTCGTGTTCACTTTTGATTTGATTAACCGCCATATACTGTTCGACACGTCTCACGTACGCCGACCACTTTTTACTAGCGAGGTCAAATTGTTCGATTTTTCCGATAGGCATTTTGTTTTAAAATAACTTGTAGTGACACTATGTAACAATTATAATGTTTTTAATGTGGTTTTCTCGTCGCCAGTAGGATTTAAAGGTGATTTAATGCAGAGCGCAAATAATAAGACCGAGTCTGCGACACAACTGAACTTTATTTATCTACCCGCTATATATAAATATTAGGAATTACGTTCCATACCTCACAACAGGGTCTAAAAAACTGCGATCGATAATTAAGACAGGCAATAGCTACGGCGATTAAAAACACAATATTGACGTTAAATAAAGTCCCGACAAAAAATATAAATTTTGACGTTTTCCTAACCACCATCATCATCATCATCAGCAGCACAAATATGTCCCACTGCTGGGCACGGGCCTCCTCTACAACTGAGAGGGTTTAGGCCTTAGTCCACCACGCTGGCCTAGTGCGGGTTGGTGGACTACACACCTAAGAAATTCCTAAGAACATTTTTTTAGGTGTGCAGGTTTTATCACGATGTTTTCCTTCACCGTTAAAGCAAGTGATAATTCATTGTAAATACACACATAAGTCCGAAAAGTCAGAGGTGTGTACCTGGGGTTTGAACGTGCGACCGCCGAAATTCTCGACCGCGCGCCTATGGTTATGGTTATGGTGGTTAGGAAAACGTCAAAATTTTTATTTTTTGTCGGGACTTAACGGTCTTAGTATTCGATCAGTCTTTTTACACCATAGTATAGCAAAGCGAGGTGAGTATAAATCTTGGTGTTGTGGTTCGATCGTTTGGTCCAAGATAAGTCGAACCTTGCCTCCGCCGAACCTTTTTTGGTCCATCTCTCTACATCAGCCCATAGAGGAGGTATTTTTTTGATATAATTAATTATTTCTGGTCAATAAAAAAAAACAATTTTGTTTTTTTTGAAAATAGAAACGAATTATTGTATATTAAGCCTTTAATTCAACACTGTTATCATGATTTGTAAAGAGGTGATTTATAATCATCATCAGCCCAAATACGTCCCACTGCTGGGCACGGGCCTCCTCTACAACTGAGAGGGTTTAGGCCTTAGTCCACCACGCTGGCCTAGTGCGGGTTGGCGGACTACACACCTAAGAAATTCCTAAGAACTGTTAGGTGTGCAGGTTTTATCACGATGTATTTATAATATCATATCAAAAAGTAAAAGCACTTCAAATCGACGCTAATGTGCGCGAGTTGAACCACTACTTCGCCAACAAAAGCCATTAATTAGCAAATAAATAATCTTTTATTGTTCATTTTATCATCGTTCATCACTGAATTATTTTGAACTTTCCCAACAGATTAATAGTGTTTAAATTTAAATTAACAATGTTATTATTTAATCATTATATTTCTCATGAAATGCGGTATTATTTTTAAGTAACTAAATTAGCAATTGTAATCTATTTAGGAGAAGTAGTATGTTTATCCAAATTATCATGCAAAAATAAGAGCTTAATTGTTAAATTCGGACTAAGTTTAGTTAAAATGTTAAATTCGGATTAAGTTTTTTTAAAATCTAAATTCTATTTGATTAGTTTAGTCTACATATTTATTGTGGTTTGGCTTAGTTTGGGTTGCTTGACTTGTGTATATACCTGTTAAATTCTTTGTATATGACTTTTGATGAACCTATATGTATAAAGGTAACCGAATACAATTTTTGTGGTGAAAACTTTAGCAGCACTGTGCACTTTTTTTGGGATGGGTAAAAAATGTTGAACTCGCGTCAAAATGCGTAAGACGTTTGTTGTCATGCGTTGTTGTCGCGTTGTCATGTTTGTGTACGATAACGCAATAAATATTACACGTAGGTAAATAATAGTGATTTTATACTGATAAATAAAGCAATTCGTGCAAAATTATTCCCTTGCTATTTTTTATGTTTTCAAAGTCAAAGTCAAATTATCTTTATTCAAATAGACTTCTACAAGTTCTTTTGAATCGTCAATTTTACACTTTTTAATATTTTTTAAACTATTACCGCTTCGAAACGTGTTATCGCTGTGGAGAAGAAACGGCAAGAAACTCCCTCAGCAACACGACATGTCATTTTGACGACTTAATATCATAATTTAAAGATTAGAAGTGGAACTTCGACTTCAAACTTGCGATAACGGCATGGTCTTCCGACAGAAAACGCCATTAACCAACTAAACTATATAGTCTTCCATTATTTATGTGATATTCAGTACTTAATTCATTTGTGTTAAAATAAAATATACTCACAATGTTCTGTTTCTCTCAATTTTCACTGCGAAAATGGGGTAAAAAAAATCTGCCCCAATATATACACCCCATGAAAATACGAAGCAATTTACTGTTAATACCAACACAGTATGTAAAAATAATCTAGCACTCATTTCACCGACCATTGGCCGGCGTGAACGACTTAATTAAAAACAGCTGGAGTTTAATTTCCTCTCCGCGACAGAGGCGTCGGGAGCAGCCAGTTGAAAATATGCGCTGCCGCTCTGATGTGGCCTATGCTAACGTCAAATGTGTTTACACCAGCTTAGCTTCAACTTAAATGTTGTATTTATTTGTGCTTTTTTTTTATACTGGCACCGCAAAGTGACCCCATTGCACCTGATGGTAAGCGTAATGGAGTCCAGGTAAAGTGCCGACCAGCGAGAGATGATGATCTCCCGTTGGTCGACACAACCATACCGGCTGAATACCTCTTCACCATTCTTGTGAAGAAGTTTGGGGGACTAATGCCATGGTGATCAAAGGGCCGACCGCGACAAACCGGCAAAAAAATGCCGGCACGGTCATCCTTTCACCATGATTCAAGCCCCCTCGAAATGTGATATTTTATGACAGTCTAGGAAAGGCGTGCGGCCTTCTTCTACGAACGAAATTGCATTTGGCCCATGCATACATGAATGCAATTTTGTAGATAGAAAGAAAGAAAGAAAGAAAGAAAGAAAAAGATTTTATTGTTGGCCAGTGCACGAGAATCCAAAAAATAAAATAAAACAATTAGTAACTATAATTCACACAGCCAACAATGGTCCCCTCATTCAGCTACATGCTGCAATTTCGCTTGCACGAAGTTGCAGCGCTGATTTTCAATGAGGAGACCAAGTGACAAAACGGACGCTAGGTTGACGTACAGGCAATAAAAAAATAAAATAAAAACTTAAAAACAATAGTATAAATGTACAATAAAGTATAGTATAGATCGCAGACCTTCTTAGTAAATTAATTTTTTTTGTATTAATATTACGTGGCACTGACACATACCGGTCGAAATATCGATGCGGAAATGCAGCTCTGCCTACCCCATCAGGGAATACTGGCGTTAGGTTATGTGTGTGTTATAACAGTGGCGGTACTATAGAAGCCCAAAAGCCCAGTTTGCCTTACATATTCCCGAATAATATCTTTAAGCTTTAAATATTTTTTTAACAAAAGTAATTTGACATATAAATGAAAATATACTGACCCCACAATAAACAATTATAAACTAGACATTACACAATTAACGTCTAACGTTTTTGGGCTTCTATGGAAGCACCGCATCTGTGTTATATATAGTCTGATAATAATCAGCTCACATAAGTCCCACTGCTGCGCAATGGCCTACTATAACTGAGACACGTTGGACCTTAGTCCACCTTGCTGCACTGTTTTGTGTTGCTGAATTACAACTTAAGAAATTCTTTGTAGATGACTTTTTCGCTCGTTGTGCCTTAAGTGTTAAAGTCAGGTCAGGGCCTGGGATTCGCTAATAACAAAGCGGCCTTAAGTTATGTATACGGTTCGGGTAATTCATTTTATAGGTTCTTGGAAAGTTACGCTTCCACCTGGAAAAGTAGTGCAAACTTTTTTATTCTCCGAAAGTTACCGACTGAATTAGTGAGCGCTGGGGGAGCACTGGGCTTGTGATACAGAATCCGATAAAACAGATTGAGAGTTAGTTTTGTTTAACTTTGATTTAACTTAATACACAATATTGTGTTTCTATTTTCATAATGCCTAAAAGCATTGCAAAGTTGTTTAATAAAATATATTTTAATTATTGACAGCCTCGTAGGGAAGTTGGCTTGCGAAACAAGAGGCTACGGGTTCGAATCCCGCACCGAGACAAATGTTTGTGTGATCTTCAAATATTCCTTTCGAGTTTGGGTGTTTGTGAGACCGAAAAGTCTCTCGTAGTTTCTGATACCCACGATACAAGACTCGTATCTTAATGAGGGGTCAGAACTACGTATGTGACTGTTGGGTGTATTTATTTAAATATTTACTGCGCATACAAATCGGAAAGCGGAATTGTATAGCGATTATACATACTTGTTGTTGCCGTTTGGGGGATTTGCCTTAGTGCACAATGGTCCGACGACTTGAGAAAGGTGGCGGGTAGCGGATGGATGAGGGCTGCTCAAGACCGGGATGGTTGGCGCTTTCTTGGGGAGGCCTACGTTCAGCAGTGGACGGCGATAGGCTGAGTATATATGTATATATATACTTGTTGGTCTTGTTATGTCGAGACGTCATCTACATAGATAGAAATATATATTTTGTACCAAATATTTGCTGTTGGAATGTGTGGAACAGAACTGAACGACGCTTGCTGCATTATCGTCGATAAGCCGATTCCGGAAAACGACTCTTGTGTACATTATTTACTTTAATGTACCTATTCATTCATGTCCGCAAACCCGCATTAGGCTAGCATGGTAGATTAAGGCCTAAACCCTCTCAATGGTAGAGGAGGCCCATGGCCTAGCAGTTGGACGTATATGGGCTCATAATGATAATGATGATGATGAAAGTAGTCATCAATCCTAATTACTGGTTTAAAACTGTCTTGTTAAATTGCTTTCTCGAAGTTTCTAAGTGCCTGTTATACTGTATGTCTAGGAGTATTGCAAGTGCATTGGCAGATGTTAAGAGACGAGCCAGTACCTAATTGAAACCGCGCTGAGCACCTTTCCGCCTCGCCGAACGTGTTACTAGCTCGGAGAGTGGTTGTCTTTTATAAGCTATAGCGATAAGAAAGACTCGAAGTTCGAAACATACAGTTTTGGGTAAGAAAATTACATACATACATAACCTCACGCCTGTATTCCCCGAAGGGGTAGGCAGAGGTGCATTTCTGCACCCACATTTTCGCCAGGTATGTATCAGTCCCACGTAATAGGAGGCGAGCCTATTGCCGTTTTTCGGGCACATTTCCAGACGCCGTGCTGCTACTGAGAATTTCCTAATGGAAAAACCCAATAACACTTTGCCCGACCCGGGAATCGAAACCAGGACCTCTAGATCGCACGGCACATACTTGTGCCGCGAGACCATGAGACAGTTCATAGTCTATGTTGTAATAATGATAATTTTCCTTTCTGTACCTCATTAGAACAAAAAATAAATAAAGTCAAACAATTATAAGGTAACAGACATCGTGGTAACATTGCTAGACTCCAGCTTGTGAAACGATCCTTGCATCAAGACAAGTATTCGTTATTCATAATATTAATTTCAGGTGTAGGTTTGCGGATCCCAAAAGTCCCTGAAAAACTGAAAATGATTCAAGATCCATGTATTCCTTACCACCTGACCACGCAGGTCAACAAAATGCATGTCACTGGTGTATTTATTTAAAACATCAAGGAAACTGCGGTACGCACCTGCCTTGGACCATCTACTCAGAACGGCTTTAGGTTTATTGCTAATTCCCGAAACCCAATAAGCGTTTGACTTCGCCGCTGTTACAGCGTTTTTCCGCCGCAATTGCGCTTTTCACTTAATTATCTACGATCTTTAACAATTCATGTTGTTAGCCCAATTTCAGTAATACGAACACCGTGTTTAAGTTAATTTTATTGTACTTTTACTCTCTTGCGCCTGCAATATTGACTGTTGGACTTAGGAAATAAAAAATGTAGTCAACCAATTTTAGTTAAAGCTTGTGTGTACGTAAACTTTTGGCATAGTAAAATGCTGAAATGATTGATTTTGGTCTTGCGGCACAAGTATGTGCCGTGCGATCTAGAGGTCCTGGGTTCGATTTCTGGGTCGGGCAAAGTGTTATAGGGCTTTACTATTAGAAAATTCTCTGTAGCAGCATGGAGTCTGGAAATGTGCCCGAAAAACGGCAATAGACTCGCCCCCTATTACGTGGGACTGACACATACCTGGCGAAATGTTGCAGAAATGCACCTCTTCCTACCCCTTCGAGGAATACACGCGTGAGGTTGTATGTATGTATGTATGTAAAGTGACACCTTACTGTTGTCAGGTTCGGCGCTGTAAAACCTATACTAATATTATAAAGCTGAAGAGTATGTTTGCTTGACCGCGCTATTCTCAGCAACTACAGGTCTGACTTGAAAATATCTTTCAGTGTTAGATAGCTCATATATCAAGGAAGGCTACAGACTATATATCATCACGCTGCGACCAATAAAAGCGGAGCAGAAATGGAAAATGTAGCAAAATGGAAATGAATATTCCTTTTATTATCTAATGTTTCACAAACGGAGTTGCGGGCAAGAACTAGTATAGTATAAAGTTTGCCGAAGTTTAAAAATAGTTTGGAGAATAATTTTACTCTTTGCTATTGTGTCGCATTAAAGTATTGTTTTTGTAAACGTAAATTAATTAATGAGACACGTCATTCGTTTGTGTAAATTACGAAAATTCGGTTTCTTATAAATTCAGTATTATCCATATTCATTTGAGTACATTTAAACGTACTCTCCAAGCTGGGTGCAATGTTGGTTGAAGATAATTTGCGTCACGTTTACCTAGAACAATATGCAAAGACACAAAGTAAATAAACAGAATAATATTACAATCGTGATGGTCTCGAGGTTTAGACACACGGTCGAGAATCTCGACGGTCGCGGGTTCAACACACCTCTGACTTTCCGAAGTGATGTGTGTATTCACAAAGAATCATCACGTACTTTAACAGTGAAGGAAAACATCGTGATGAAACCTGCACACCTAAAAGTTCCTAGGAATTTCTTAGGTGTGTAGTCCGCCAACCCGCACAAGGCTAGCGTGGTGGACTAAAGCCTTAAACCCTCTCAGTTGTAGAGGAGGCCCGTGCCCAGCAGTGGGATATATATGGGCTGATGATGATGATTAATATAACAATCATAACAACAACATAACAAAGTTGATAATATCGGATGATTAGAGACTAAAATTCCATTTGAATTAGCTTGATAAATGTCATTCGTACATAGGCTGTGAAGTAAATACATTCTTAGGGTTGCCACTGTATAACTATTGAAATGAATATCGGTCATAATAATTATTTTCTCAGTTGACCTTTGCAATATTTTTCAGGTAAACGTCGGCGGAATTTCTTAATGTTTAAAGATAGCTTTCGAGGCCAAATAGCAGAGTACGGTCGGAGTCAATATAAGTGTTTTTACAAACACGTGTGGCCATGATATGAAAACAGTTATTATGTGAAGCAACGCCTCTTATTACTAAAAATAAGATTCCAATCCTTAATTCAGTCTAATTTATGTTACAATTTTTATAATAACAACACAGAGTTTAGAAATGCATCCGAAATAACAATACATTTACGTTCAACTTATGACGTAGAACGAAATGATACTTGGAATGTATGTACTTATGTAGCCGTAATGCGCATATTTCTACGACCTCAAAGATATTATCCAATATTAGAGTTTTTTTTGTTCTCTTTTGAACTACAATCAGTCGCCAGACTTTTATCTGCTGAATTAGCGTACTATGAAGTATAAGAGCAGCCAGCGATTGCTAAGCTGTCGATCATCATTCTCTTGCCCTGTTCCCAATCTTATTTGGGGTCGGCGCAGTATGTTTTATCCTTCCAAACATCAGCCGTCATGTCCTCAGTTGCCCTTTTTTCTTTCATATCTTCTCTCACGCACTCCATCCATCTTTTATTTGACCTAACTCTGTTTGTCCATCCTTCGACTTTCATACTCATTACTTTTTTATTAACATAATGTTTCGTCACTTCTCATACCATATCCACCGGATATTAGATATAAGTCGATATTAGAGATATTTCCCGCGATTTTCATTTAGACATCAAGCAGATTGGGGCGGGGCGCTATCACCACAAGTTGGCAGCTTGCCATCTGATGTGCTTAAGTTGAATTAAAAACAACTACCCCGGAAGGCTTACAAAGTCTTTTATAGTCCTATTTGTTTTTTTATTATTTAATGTGACATTATAATGTATTGACGACGCAAGATGTTTGTTGGTGTCTTTGTATAAAATAAGAATTTAAGAGATAGGACCGGAAAAAATGTGCGTGCAAAGTATTTATACACTAGAAGTGTACATACTTTTGCCTACCACTTCTGGTAGATTCATTCATCAGCCACAAGAAGTCCACCGCTGAACATAAGCCTCTCTCAATGACTTCCACAGGGACCTATTGGAGGCAGCCTAAATCCAGCGACGTCCTGCGACCTTTACCATGTCGTCTGTATGCCTTTACCATGTCGTCTTCCTATGCTGCGCTTTCCGCTACGTGGCCTCCATTCGAGGACTTTTTGGCCCCATCGGCCAATCTGGTAGATATAGAGTGAGCGTATTTACGTGAAATGATAGTGCCACGAGGCGACTTGAAATAAATAATCGACAAATCTATTGCATTTCGTTTGGTAACTTATCTTACTAGAAGCACTATATATTGGTGGATGGATATGGGAGGTCGTTAAAAATTAGATGATAAATTCATAAATTTGTCTGCTGAATAGATGCATTTACTTCTTGTCAGTCGATATTCTCAGCCTATCGCCGTCCACTGCTGAACGAAGGCCTCCCCAAGTAGGCGCCAACCATCCCGGTCTTGAGCAGCCCTTATCCATCCGCTACCCGCCTCCTTTCTCAAGTCGTCGGACCATCGTGCTGCAGGACGTCCTACACTACGTCTATCTAAGCGCGGTCTCCACTCCAACACTTATCTGCTCCAAACACACACAACACTTGTCGATATGCAAATCCGTATTACACCATCTATCAGTTTCTTTGGTCTATATTTTTTCATTAACAGTGATGGCCTCGCGGCATAGGCGTGCGGTCGAGAATTTCGGAAGTCGCAGGTTCAAACCCCAGGCACACACCTCTGACTTTTCGAAGTTATGTGTGTATTCACAATGAATTATCACTTGCTTTAACGGTGAAAGAAAACATCGTGATTCTTAGCAATTTCTTAGGTGTGTAGTCCGCCAACCCGCACTAGGCCAGCGTGGTGGACTAAGGCCTAAACAAAAGTTGTAGAGGAGGCCCGTGCCCAGCAGTGGGACGTATTTGGGCTGATGATGATGATGATATTTTTTCATTATATTTTAATAGTACTAGGAATATCATAGGAATAGTAATATCATAGCAATTACTTGTAATAAATATCTAATTGTAATAATATGACGTATACCGTCGAATTAATGAATGTATTTATATGGCTGCATTACGTTAGGAAAGAGATATTTCTCACAAGTAATTCCTATGATATTACAGAATTTTATCTAAATCCCTTTAACTGTTTTTCCATATGTGCCCGAAAAACGGCAATAGGCTTGCCACCTATTACGTGGGACTGATACATACTTGGCGAAATGTGGGTGCAGAAATGTACCTCTGTCTACCCCTTAAGGGAAAACAAGCATGAGTTTATGTATGTATGTTTTTCCATATTTGGGCGACATACACCGGAGCCTACAAAAATTGAAATACTTATCGGGAAAACCCATTTACCCTAATACTAGGCAGCCCTACAACTATGCCACAGTCCATCGCTCCCTGATCAATAAATTAATCGCGTGTGTTCCTACGCGGGATAAAAATAGCGTCACTGTCCATGTGTTATATCTGTTACGGAATGACCTTCGCCGAGAATGGATATTTTGGACTAACCTAGATTATGTTTTTGGCGAGAAGCTTAAAATTTTCTCCCTTTTGATCAGTGTTATATAGTTTTGAATAAAAATAATAGTATAATATACCTGTATATTTTTTATGTAAAAAAACGCTTCTATGTACATACTATTATAAGGAAATAAAAAATAAAAAGGCTTTATTATATACCTGTATGTGTAAAAAGACAAACGAAAAGTCAGACAAGTTATTGTTACGATGATTAGGAAAACGTCGATTTTTTCAGGATTTTTTTAACGTCAACGTGTAAGTAATCACCGTAACTATTTCAGGTATTCCTGTTAGGACAATATCTATTCTCAGGTGCTAGTTGTTATTAAGGTACTAAATATAGGGGGGGGGGGGGGGGGGTTATTGCCGCTTTTCAAACATTTTTAGAATCTATTTCGTTCAGACCTCATTCTTGTTTATACTATTTTTATATTATAATGTTAGAATGTCATATTAGAATGTTAATTGTTTTTTTTAAATAAATATTAAAAACATAGACCAACTTGAAATTACAAAATGTTAACATTACTGAGGCTAAATTAATAACAAAAGACACGCGTAGACGTTCGGACAGACATACCGCACAGTAGACCGGCCGATGAGTGAGTGCGCCTGATGCTCAGCAGCGCCCGGTATATAGGCAGCCGACGTGATGACGTGACCTATTAAATCGAAATGGAGCGTGTTTGTTATTAGTTTTGCTGACATTTTAAACAGCTAAATACATTTAGATGAATTTAGTAGCAAAACCTCAACACGAAGAATGACTTTGGATCCGGAAAAAGGGAATAAATAATTATATTTTGACGCGAGCAAATTTATTGTATAGAAGAAACTATTAAATTTAAAAAAGGAAAACCAATTTCGAGACTCCATTACGCGAATTTAATCCCGTCGCAACGGTGCCAAAACCGAAAGTAAACGGTATACAATTTGCGTGACACCGCAACTGTTTGCGAGGACTCCATCCACTTTTAAAAGTTAATTTATAAAAGAAAAGTGGCCGGGTGGCCGCGGGCGTCGCCTAATTCGTTCGGGATAAATTGCCTCGATTGGCTACAAATTGCCAACGATAATTACGGGAAATGATTTTATTATAGCGCGATAAAAAGATAAACGGTTAATGTATTAGAAAGATGGCTTTGTTGATGATTATTGTTCTTTTGAAAGGTACTTTAGAAGTCATTAGGGGATTAATCGTTATTTGATAAAAGCGGTCGTAGTTATAAGGCAATTAGTGATGGCCTCGAGGTTATTTCTCGAATCTCGACGATCGCAGGTTCAAACCGCAGGCACACACCTCTGACTTATATTATTCGCAAATAATTATCACGTACTTTAACGGTGCAGGAAAACGTCGTGATGAAACCTGCACACCTAAAAGTTCTGAGGAATTTCGTAGATGTGTAGCCCGCCAACCCTCTCAGTTGTAGAGGAGGCCCGTGTATGGGCTGATGATGATGATGATGATGTATCACGCTAAGCATCAATGAAACTCAATGAGCCTCGCTATCGAGGAGTCTATACTCCTGAATAGTCTTAAACCACTAGCGAAATTTTAAACAACTCGTATAAAGCGTGTGTACACTGGTGCTAAACCAACGTCCCATTACGTCAACCCAGCGCAAATTAACACTACAAACGTGCATAAAAGGAGCGCCATTACACGATACCCGCGCTAATTACGCATACAATGTTCAATAATTACATTCATTTCATACGGCGATTGTCTCCCCTTTGGCCTGTTATTAATTTATGAACCGCAAAAATATCATTAACAGCATAAAAGAGTTATTGCAGTGGCTGTGGCGAGCGGCCATTCCGAGATACATTACATTGTATACAGGAATTCATATGAAAATGGATTGCTTTGTGGAATGTTGTCATATAAACACCTACCCTGGATTTGGGGTGATTTGTGAGTATTAGTTTTAAGATAATGTTCTTTTTTTTTTGGAACAAAATCGGTCTATTATAAATGCGTGATTAAGTAAGTATCATCATCATCAGTCCATATACCTACGTCTCACTGCTGGGCACGGGCCCCTTCTACAACTAAAAGGGTTTAGGCCTTAGTCTACCACGCTGACCTAGTGCGGATTGGCGGACTACACACCTATGAAATTCCTAAGAACATTTTAGATATGGAGGTTTCCCCACGATGTTTTCTCTCACCGTTAATATAAGTGATAAATAACTCTTGATAAACACATAACTTCGAAAAGTCAGAGGTGTGTGTCCGGTGTCTCGACAGCACGCCTTAACCTCGAGGCCATCACGTCTTTAAGTAAGTACATAGCACCACGTTATCGCAAACCTATTCCATGTAATTTCGCTCCATGTAATACAGCGAAATGCAAAACGCTCCGAAAGAAATAAATATTCATAAAGAGTTGACAAAAGAAATAAATTAGGAACATAAAGCAACGCGCTTGCTCATTCCGCGATAAACATATACGTGTGGGTTTCGCAAATTTAAAAGGTTCCCTTTTGTTGCCATCTTTTACGTATTACTCGTGTTTTGGCGATGTTTTGGAGAATATAAATTCATAGTTTCTGTTGGCTCAACAAATTACTACGCTTCATGTAGAAAGTTCAAATATTAGGTCTACTGGTTTCATTATCAGCCCATATACGTCCCACTGCTGGGCACGGGCCTCCTTAACAGCTGTGAGGGTATAGGCCTTAGTCCACCAAGTAGTATAGGTATTCAGTATAAGCCCTATGAGCTACAATCTGTTTAGGCTTCCATACATAAACACACGCCTGTATTCCCCGAAGGGGTAGGCAGAGGTGCATTTCTGCAACCACATTTCGCCAGGTATGCATCAGTCCCGCGTAATAGGGGGCGAGACTATTGCCGTTTTTCGGGCACGTTTCCAGACTCCGGGCTGTTACCGAGAATTTCCTAATGGAAAAACCCAATAACACTTTGCCCGACCCGGGAATCGAACCCAGGACCTCTAGATCGCACGGCACGTACTTGTACCGCGAGACCACGAGGCAGCCGTGTTTAGGCTTCCAATAACAAAATCCTTCCAAAAGTTTTTTTTTTTATGGTAAAGGAGGCAAACGAGCTAGTGAGTCACCTGATGTTAAGTGGTCAACACCGCCCATGGACACCCACAATACCAGAGGAATCATCGGTGCGTTATTATTCTCTATATCCCTATACACCCCATCAAACGCCATACGTCCACTAAGCGCGACGAGGCGTAAACTTATTAAAGTTATCCCATTATCGTCCGAGACGCGTGACCTTTAAATTGCGTTTCTTCATTATCCTACCCCATAAATCAGTAATATTGGGCAAGGTCACCGCGCAATCTGCTTTAATGGCACCACATGCCGCTTTACGAGCCTGGCCGTGTGTCGACACGCAATCGGCTGGTTAAGTTTACATTATAGACAGTATACTTGCTGTACTGGTTTGTATTTTCTTTTATATATAGCAAGATAAAGTGACATCATGCCTGTTCAAACAGTGCATTAAATGGAAAAAGATGCTTGCACGTATTTTAAAGGACGACTTACTTACTTACTTCACGACACACATACATACAAATACACACAAGTATGTGCCGTGCGATCTAGAGGTCCCGGCTTCCACTCCCGGGTCGGGCAGTGTTATTGGGTTTTTCCATTAGACATGTGCCCGAAAAACGGCAATAGGCTCGCCCCCTATTACGTGGAACTGATACATACCTGGCGAAATGTAGGTGCAAAAATGCACCTCTGCCTACCCCTTTGCGGAATACAGGTGTGAGGTTATGTATGTATTTTAAAGGTGGAAGAGTTTTAAATGAAGTTAAATGAAGCTAATATAATAAAAATCTCGTCTAGGAAGACACCGAAATTTATAAAGAATCTACAGGCGCAAATGAAATCACATTCCTGTGCGTGTTGACAAAGAACAAACAGGCGTAATCGTTTGTGTGGTAAACGAATATCTTAGAGAAATACCACAAACGAATCGTTTGGATTTAACACTTACACTGTCACTAAAAAACAAGTTATTTTTCATTCCAATATCTAAAATACGTTCCTACAAATATATTTGCCATCGTAACACCCCGGTTCAATGATCGTGCTCCCCCATAATCCCCGGCATCCCGGCACTAACTTCAAGTTGTCCATTAATGAAGTGCTCCGGACGCTAACAGTGTTTCCGCGCCGTAATCACTAACTACACGTGCGCCGTGATTACAAGGCGAATGTACTCTGCATAGTATTAGTGTATAAATTGCTGAATGGCGCGTAACTGTCTAGAGATTAGGGAGGATGATGCGGGCGTGCTAGTGGTGGATTCGATTTTTTGACCCGCACTGTCCGCCAACCCGCACTAGGCCAGCGTGGTGGACTAAGGCCTAAACCCTCTCAGTTGTAGAGGAGGCCCGTGCCCAGCAGTGCGACGTATATGGGCTGATGATGATGATGATGAATGCTGGTTTGTTGTCAGTTTATATAATTTAACGTATGTACATACTTACTCGTAACTCGTACGTAAGCTGTGATAGCCTTGAGGTTCAATTTCTTAATTGTGTATTCCACCAGCCCGCACTAGACCGCCGTGATGGACTAAGACATAATACATACATAACCTCACGCCTGTGTTCCCTGATGGGGTAGGCAGAGGTGCATTTCTACACCCACATTTCGTCAGGTATGTATCAGTCCCATGTAATAAGGGGCGAACCTATTGCCGTTTTTCGGGCACATTTCCAGACTCCGTGCTGCTACTGAGAATTTCCTAATGGAAAACCCAATAACACTTTGCCCGACCCGGGGATCGAACCCAGGACCTCTAGATCGCACGGCACATACTTGTGCCGCGAGACCACGATTATACACACATATCGCTAGTTGTGATTTTTTTACCGGCGTAATAAGGAGAAAGCCTTTTGCCATCGGGATCATCATTACCAACATACATAATTATATTGTTAGAAAACTAAAACTGAAATATTCAAATCTTTTAAAATGACTGTTATGCCGTAACTATAGTAACCAAATAATAAGACTCGCGTAAAAAACTTTCAGGCCGATCAAGAAAATAGACGATCTCTGTCGTTTTCCCGCGCTTGCTCTATAGATGCCAATGCAGTGTTGCCACCCACACCAACTAATTTCTGACAATATTATACATAACCTCACGCCTGTATTCGAAGAAAGAGTAGGCAGAGATGCATTTCTGCTCCCACATTTCACCCGGTGCCCCACGTAATAGGGAGTACTGAATACACAATACAATTTATTTATTTAATATTCTTTATTGGACACCACAAAAACAAGAATAACATAACGGCGGTACTTCCATAGAACCCCAAAAGCCCAGTTTGCCTTTCAAAATTCCAAATAAAAATTTTTAAGCTTGAAATAGTTATTTAACTAAAGCAATTTGTTAAATAAAGACCCCATTATAAGCAAATATAAACTAGAAATGACATAATTAACATTTAACATTTTTGGGCTTCTAGTGGTCAGATGACATAGTCCAGTTAACCGGAAATTTTTTGGATGAGAGTAGCCCAGGACCGAGAGAGATGGCGAGCATTGGGGGAGGCCTATACCCAGCAGTGGGTGCATGTGGGCTGAGAATGATGATGATGAATGATGGTAGTACCGCCACTGCATAGAACTCCGAAAAGCCAAGGTATATCCTTAGGTTCGAATCCGCAACTGCATATGTTGTCTCAACGCACCAAGCCGCTAACCAACTTATTTTTTGTTTGGCCTTAACCAACATGCAAAATCACTATGTAAATCCCCGTTTAAATTTGTATGCACCGTACAAATGTTTGAACGTGCTGATAGGTTTTTAATTAACAGCTATTACTAAAGCATATTTTAAAATTGAAATTTAATATTAAAAAGGGACAAAGATGCTAGAAGTTATTGGAAAAAAAAAGAGTTGAGATCATTTGGCAGCCGATCAAACAATGCCCTTGGCTTAACGATGCATAGTTGAGAATAGGATGTAATTAAAGTCAAAGTCAAAGTCAAATTTTCTTTATTCAAATAGACTTCTACGAGTTCTTTTGAATCGTCAATTATACACTTTTTAATATTTTTTTAACTATTGCAAACTAAAACGTGTCTATGCGGAAAAAAATGGTATTTAATACTTCCTAATATTATAAATGCGATAATTCTGTATGCTTTGTACATTATCACGTCTAAATCACCGGACAATTCAGATTGTTATAAACATACATAGATAGGAGTTACGCAAAGAAAATTTCATAAAATTTCGCCCTCGCGAAGTGGGGCTTAAAAAATTAGCATGTAAGTAAATTAAAAGTTTTTTTTTTATATTTACATTACATAATTTGTGTATTCTCCAGTACTAGGGGCGCGATGGAGACTTAATTTCCGTGGTGGTTAGCTTAAAATCCACTTACACACCCTTTTTTTTCCAAGTATGGTATGGTGCGGGGTCACTTAACAAGTTAGGCAAAATTTAATTTGGTCTTTTATTAATTTATGTTTTAAAAGGATAATGTTTGAAAACCGCCTCGCACCACTGAGGCGGCTTAGGTGGCCAAACGCAGTGGCGTAGCGTGGGGGGTGCAGAGGGGGCCATGGCCCCGGGCGTCATACGAAAGGGGGCGGCGGATAAGGAACATAACGGAAATATTACATTGCATGATTAAGAAAAAAAATCTTATTAATTAATCACGTCCGCAATATTTTACCGAAAGCGAAACGAAACCGCAAGTGTGCAAAAGAGAGGACGCTAACCGCCCGGCCGGCGGGCGGCCTGCGGCGCGCGAGTCTTCCTGAATGCGAACGAACCAATAAGCGACTGCAAGTAGGTACTCACTTGACTCTATTCATTTCATTTTTATGTTACTTAGGCTTCTGGCAACCGATGCTACGTGAAGTTAATAATACTCACAAGTATTTGCAAACAGAGGGACTGAACATACATCAGTGCGCTCAGAAAATTAGTGCTTTACAGACCCTATTCGAAGAAAATCGAGCTGAATTTGTAGACGGAGCTCTTTCGGAATTTCTTTTGAACCAAGACAAACCAGAACGAAGCATATTTTTGGCGATGGATATGTTAACGTTGGGTTATCGTACGAGAACGAACTGAGGCGAACAACACTTCAGTAGACAGAGTAACTCCTGAAATTTGTGATTAATTCCAACAGCTGCAAAATCTAGAGCAAAAATATTCCTTATTGATGCCCGCAGCAATGCTGGGCTCGGAAGAACTTAACCTAGATCAAGCTCCTCGGGGCATAAATACAGAAGAGTTCCAACATGAGCGCGCACGTCTATGTGCGTTCGTAGCTGCAACAAACCCAGACTGTAAAAAAGAGCTAAATCCGGCTCTCTGGGATTATTAAAATATATTATCGACTCCAAACTTGAAGATGGCTTGCCAAACATTGTAATAATGTTGAGATTTTTTTTTTAACATCTGCCGTCAACAATGCCAGTTGTGATAAAAGCTTCTCTAAAGTAAAGCTAATGAAAAATTATCTCAGATCGACTATGTCCACGGTGTGGCTAACAAATTTTAGCTATTCTGGCAATTGAAAATGAGATATATTTTGATATTGACGATTTTGCTTTGAAAAAAAACACGGATTACCTACATTTTTAATCAATATTTTTTTAACTAATAGTAACAAAAATATTTAACGCGGTTATACAAAGATTAATTAAATTTTCTTTAGTTATTAATAATTAATTTTTAAAAATAATTTAAATTTAAAATTATTTAGTGAAATTTTAATTTTATAAAAAAATATTATAAGGCACCTTGTAAATATTGTATTAAGGCTAAGTTCAATGAGCACTATGTATAATTTAAGATACTATTGTACAGTCAATTGGCAAAAAACACTTTAATACTTGTTATTATTACATATTTATAGATGTATTTTCCTTCTGAAGCAGTGCGTGGTAGTTTATCTTGACTTGCAATAAGATGTACGATGTACATTAGGTCCATTCAATATAATATTAAAACTTTAAATGACTTATAATTAAAATAGGGGGCGGCAGATTTTCGGTCGGCCCCGGGCGGCGAAAAGCCACGCTACGCCACTGGCCAAACGTGTAGAGGATACAAAGCTAATCCCTTTGGAAAAACTCTCAAACGTTGAAATCTATGTAATATAAATAAAACACTAATGTCTCATACATAAAATACATTACCTCTCATAAATATTCAGCAGAATATTGTAGATAATTCATCATCCATAAAAAGCGTGCCATTAGGAGTCTAGACTATGTCATTTGCACCTGGCTGAAGGTCTGAAGCTAAGATAAACAGGGCGGGATACTAAAGTGGATCCCTCAGAACCCTTCACGTCCGGCCCGCGTATTTGTTAAGTACGAACAATCCTTTTGGACAAAACTTTTCGGGTGTCCGCGCGTCCGACGGAATATAAAGCGCCCCCGGTTGTAGGTAATCGTGTTTTGCATTAGCTGGATGTAGTCGTTTCATTCTATTCTGTGTTTGTGCTACGTGTCTATTAAGAACATATAAATATTTATGTGACTGCCTCGTGGTCTCGCGGTACAATTATGTGCCGTGCGATCTAGAGGTCCTGGGTTCGATTCCCGGGTCGGGCAAAGTGTTATTGGGTTTTTCCATTGGGAAATTATCAGTAACAGCACGGAGTCTGGAAATGTCCCCGAAAAACGGCAATAGGCTTGCCTCTTATTACTTGGGACTGATGCATACTTGGCGAAATGTGGGTGCAGAAGTGCACCTCTGCCTACCCCTTCGGGGAATACAGGCGTGAGTTTATGTAAGTATGTATGTAAATATTTATGTCCATTTTATGGTTGGCTCTAAAAGATCGCCTTGAGCGATAAGACCGCCAATTGTACTTTAGTTCCGTTTGTATATTGTTTTGTTCATAGTTTCTTAGTGTACAGTAAAGATTTTATAAATATATATAAATAAACTTGCCTTTCTGGACATCTCGGTCTTCGGCAAAGCTTTGATTGGTCGATATCAGATAAGACCATATTAATCTTGGCCTAGGATTTCAAATGATCCTGATCTATACACGCACACTAACACTTGTATCTCAGGAAGTGTAGGCAGAGGTGCATTTCCGCATTCACTTTTTGCCAGACTTGTTTTAAAAGAATGGTTTATTGTGTTAAAGCGGTAAAGTTATTTTTCTTTCATATCTTCTCTTACGCACTCCATCCATTTTTTATTTGGCCTTCCCCTGCTTCAATATTCATAGTAATAGCATACTCAAGGTAATCTTAAAATTCTTAGTATTTTTTTATATAATCTGAGTTAAGAATCAGAAAGCAGGTGAGTTTTCCGAAATACATATTTTTTTCTTATTGTATACTTCTCTTTATGTTGTCGTCGATCTTTTTCCTCTTTTAAAAGCCTTCTAATAGCAGTGAAAAATATTCCTCGCCTGTTTGAAGAAGACATCGCATTGACACAGTTACTATACAAGTTGACCTTAATAAAATCGACAATTCCTGTTTCTTAATTAAACATACCAGTAAGTTAGGTTGTTGTCGCCAAATGCTCTTTTGGCACTGAATATGAAAGCGTGTCTTTTCGCACAGTTGGCAAGGTGACAACTTCCATCAATATTGAACGTTTCTCCAACGGCGCCATTTTGTATATCTTCACGAAAAATGTATAGCAGCTCTATATATACATACCAGCAGTCGTGACGGCAATGCTCGCGGGAGATTCAAACTGGAATGCCATGGTCACTTTTTCGTCATCGTCATCAGCCCAAATACGTCCCACTGCTGGGCACGGGCCTCCTCTACCACTGAGAGGGTTCCTAAACTCTCTACTAAGGCCTACCTTAGTCCACCACGCTGGCCTAGTGCGGGTTGGCGGACTACACACCTAAGAAATTCCTAAGATATTTTAGGTGTGCAGGTTTTATCACTATGTTTTCCTTCACCGTTAAAGCAAGTGATAATTCATTGTGAATACACACATAACTTCGAAAAGTCAGAGGTGTGTGCCTGGGGTTTGAACCTGCGACCGCCGAAATTCTTGACCGCGCACCTAAACCTCGAGGCCATCACTGCTTATGGTCACTTTTTGCGAAACCGTGGAAAAAATGAAGAAGGAGCTGGCAGAGCGTATCAGAAAGAGGGCCACTTCGCTCAAAGAAGAAGACGTGGAAGTGGCGATACTAATTGGCAATCATGGGCCCGGGAATTAATATAATTTGCTTGAGTAGTAAGATTACTTAGGCCGATGTGTGCTTGATAAGCCACACACTAAAAACTTTTTGGTGTGCAGGTTTCATCACAATGTTTTCCATCACTATTTTTTTTTACACAATTGCTTACTGGCAATATGAAAATGTTTAGGCAAGCTAATAAGAGTACAGTAATAATGGCCTCGTGTGTATTCACAATGAATTGTCACTTAGTTTAACGGCGAACAAAAACATCGTAATTTTTGTAATTAGCTATTAATAAAAAAAGGTATTATTAAATACCGACATAGCCCAGCGGATTAGCAAGCTGAAGTGGCAATGGGCCGGGCACATAGCGCGGAGAACTGATGGCCGATGGGGCCAAAAAGTTCTCGAGTGGAGGCCACGTACCGGAAAGCGCAGCGTGGGACGTCCTCCGACAAGATGGTCGGACGACCTGGTGAAGGTCGCGGGACGTCGCTGGATGCAGGCTGCTTCCAACAGGTCCCTGTGGAAATCATTGGGAGAGGCCTATGTCCAGCAGTGGACTTCGATTGGCTGATGGATTGGATTGGATTGGATTATTAAATATCAATTCTTTTTACTACAAATGATAATACCTACAAATACAAGTGGATGTCTGGTAAATAAGCGAAGCTGCAAGGTGATGCTTGTTACAATGTCGCGTGATTCAACTCACAACCCCTAATCTAATCTTGATGTTGCAGATTATACATTGTTCTTGTAAATTCAAAGATGGTCTGAACATAATGGCAGGAGTGCTCAATAATCTATTAGCCGCGAACCTCTGATGAATATGGAAGCTGCATTAGCTCTCCTCCAGGGAGTTCCCAAGATCAATAATAATTCTGAGATGCTATTAATTGATTAAGCAAATGAATATTAATGGGACACACTGTTCTATAGTTGTTACGGCATTTGGGTACGAATTGATGGTTATAAACAAGATGTTGATTTAAAATAATGTTTTAGTTAAATAAGGTTTCTGATGTAGAGGTTTTAAAGTGCCTAGGCTTCGATCTGTGACTTACCTGGATTCACCATATACGGGAGAAAGCAGACGAAATTAGCCTACGCTGGCTGATGGGTAGAAATTCAGGTACAATGTAGGTTTCGTATATTGTTTACAGTGCTTGATAGTTTTTTAATACTAGCGATAGGGCATACTCGTAGATGCGTCTGCGCGCATATTTGGAAAAATAATATCAATCATATTTCAAGGTCGTATTAATTTAAGTACCAAAAATTCTAAATATCACAGAGGCTTAGGCTAAAACCGTAATGCACAGGCCAAAAATGTTCTTTTCGCATTTATTTTATTACTTTAGATTCTAGGAGACAAAAAACATAAAGAAAATATCAACATACCCCAGAGACCATTACAAAAACAATGAAAACTGAATCTGTATGAAGAATAAGGCCAAACTTTTTCATGAATTTCACTAAAGCCGTGTTAAAAACTAATTAAATATTTTTAAAATTACTGTTTTAGTAATATGCAAAACATATTACGCAATTCTCAAAGTACTTTACCAAATTTAAGATGACTGTTCCACATCCTCTACATTCATGTGTATCACGCATATCGTACGCCATCCAAAACATATCGCCACTGATATCTCAAGCCAATGGCGGGCTGTTTGAAGAGTGGCCCACTTATAAATGCATCACCACAACACACATATATATATATATATATATATATATATATATATATATATGTATATATATATATATATATATATATATATGTGTAAGACTACATCTTGACTAATTAAGGACTTTGAAAATAGATCTGCGTTGCTCTGAACTCAAAGTAAAGAAGTTTTTTAGAATATACTACTTAGTAAATTTATAATAAATAATTACAGGCAATAGTCACATACATAGTTCTGAACCCACACTAAGATACGAGTCTTGCTTCGTGGTTATCAAAAACTACGCGAGACATTTCGGTCTCACAAACACCCAGACCCTAAACAAAAAATTGTGGATCACTAAAAGGCCGGCACCGATAATTCCTCTGGTATTATGGGTGTCCATGGGCGGTGTTGACCACTTAACATCAGGGGGCTCACTAGCTCGTTTGCCTCCTTTCCCATAAAAAAAAATCATTTTTGTACCTCTCGTTTCACTAGTTAACTACGTCACAGGACTGTCAACGACGCAATAAAGAATTAGAGCTAGTTATGTGACATTAATTCGAACTCGCGGCTAAAGACCTGCACATTTCTACTGTATTATAATCACTTCAGACACGAAAAAAAAACGAAAACCATTTTCTCCCACCATTACCCATTATTCATTATATAACCTGAAGGAAACTATTCTAAATGTAAAATAGGTGGCGAAAGCTCTAAAATGGCTTACTGTCTTTTTACAAAACACTTTCCATGAAGCTTAACAATAAGCGCTTTCAGAGCTTTTTGAAAGTTTATTATTATACCCCGGAAGTTTATTACAAAGCTTATATGCTTATATTCTCCGAAAAGTGGTCACTAAGCTTTTTACGTTTTATTTCGCATAAAAATACCTCAAGGATCACAAATAAAACGTAAGGCGTGAAGAAAAATAAATATGTCACAAAAATGTGATTTAGTCCGCAGCCGGCAGGATTCGAACCTGCGCTCCCACTGGGAATCTGATTTCTAGTCAGACGCCTTAACCGCTCGGCCACGACTGCCATTATATAATATTGGGAAATAATAGTACTCTTGAGGTTCCATAGCGGCTTAATTCAGGCTTTAATATGATTTCCTGGAAAATTTGTCAACACAAAATACATTTACGGGCGAATTCATTCGATACCACATAAAAGCTGTAAGCCAATAACATTGCAACATTTACTGAAATATCCTTCAAAAGGTTATTATCGCTTATGTATTCCAATTTCAAAATGTACGTAATGTTTATTTGATAGTATTATTTAAAATTAGTTCTTTGTCAACAACCAGCATTATAATACGGGCATGCTTAGTTGTTCTCTATGGGAGTCAAAAAAAGAAGAAGCGGCTCTCTTTATACTCAGTAATCGCTATTACCCAGAAACGTCTCTAAGTCCTATGCCTGACTACAGTGATCTTAAATAGGATGGAAAAGAAATAGATGAAGAAAAAATCAAGAAAGGTGGAGAAAATGGTAATACGGTAATTTCATTTAGTGATTGAATTACGACCAATACTCTCATTGGTATTGTAGCACCCAGATTAAGATTGTTTAAAGCCATCTTCTTGCTCTAAGCAACGAAAAAAAGGATTTATTGTTTCGTATTAGTTTCGTTCCTATATCAGGTTATGATCAGGTACAAAATCGTTCTCAGGTATCTCATGGTTCTTGAAACCTATTTAATCACGATTTTAAGAAAATTTCTAGATAAGAGGTGGACTGACGGTAATAATATCGCCTTAGCTATCGTGACTAACTTAATGTCATGTTTGGAATTCATCATCAGCCCAAATACGTCCCACTGCTGGGCACGGGCCTCCTCTACAACTGAGAGGGTTTAGGCCATGTTTGGAATGCTAACTCCAAAAATGACAATAATGCTGAAATCAGCTTAGATTACAACACCTTATCCATCAAACACGAAGTGAAAAGGTTTTCGAACAAAATAAAATTCCTAAGCCCAATATCGTAGCCCACAAAACCGACTCGTATTAATAGTCCACAAAGCTTTAGCGTAACAAACCTGATCCGACGTACAATAACCGTTCAAAGGTCGTTACAGAGGGCATAAAGGTCCAGTTAGTGTATTAGTCTGCGATAATATTTTGTTATGCAAATAATATTGCTATGGCATGGGTAATAAAATTTGATATATTTGATAGCAATTGAATGGACCTTTTTGGTGGAAATAACTAGGAGGGATAATTTGGTTTAGCCATATGTCTGTATTGTGAGTTTTTACAAGATGAGATTGGTAAAAGGATGAAAGTATGGTTCGATCTCAGATTGCTATGCTAATATTCACTGAGGCTGAAGGATATAACTTAGTTTTGAAATACCTATAGATTCTAACATAGAGTTTCGATTCCGAGGCCAAAAACGTTATACATATATACATAAACTCACGCCTGTATTCCCCGAAGGGGTAGGCAGAGGTGCATTTCTGCACCCACATTTCGCCAGGTATGTATCAGTCCCACGTAATAGGGGGCGAGCCTATTGCCGTTTTTCGGGCACAATTCCAGAATCCGTGCTGCTACTGAGAATTTCTTAATGGAAAAACCCAATAACACTTTGCCTGACCCGGAAATCGAACCCAGGACCTCTAGATCGCTCAGCACTTACTTGTCCCGCGAGACCACGAGGCAGTGTACATATATTACCTTTCTTATTAAGTTTGAAATAGATCACATCAATATCATCATCAGTTCTTATATTTTTTCCACGTTAATTTTAAATAAACTTTGCTCAAATAGAAAATAAAATAGGACCTGCCCGTTCTTCTTTAATTGATATATAATTTGCTAAAATATATTTCTTATAACCGACTCCAGGATCTCATTAAAATTTGTATTAACTCATCATGATGAAAATGTTAGCATGTATCTGTGTTAGAAACTGATTTCGCCTTTAACTCTACACCTAAACTACTAAGTCCTTTGAAAAATTGTGCATGAAACTCCTTTACTTACCACACATAGTTTTTTTGTTCCTACAAAAGTTGACGTTTCGTTGTAAACCCTGGTTACCCACATGTTTACATATTTCATTTGTCACTAAAAAATTGTGTGCCGTCTGTGCCTTATAAAATTGTACTTTGTATGTAAGTTTATTTAATGAGGGCGTTAGCAGTAGTAACACGGGTCTAGAACCTAGCACTACTGCTAACGATATCAATTTTTGTTAAGTTTTTAAGATTTTGTCTTAATGTCAAGTTTGTACATATGTGTTGTGTTTCTTGTAAATAAATAAATAAATAAATAAATAAAAATAATTTTTTAAATTCGCTCGTAATGTCCATAGCAGAATTCTGTGGCATTAAAGTAATAAACGTCAAACAAACACTAATCACTCAACGTCACCAGTAATTGATCGTGGCGAGTGCTCGGCATGAAAAAAAACGCCAGAATTTCCTACTACGCGTCTTAATATTTCACAGCCACTTCCTTATCAATAAAGACACGTCACAATTTGAAGGTTACTCCCCTGATAACTTTACCCACGGCCCATTACTCTCAAGGCATAAGCTTTATAGGTGACATTTCATTTTTATACCAAGAAAAAATGTGTACACAATTTCGACTCTACCCCTTTCGGAATACTGTTGGAAATCGATCAGCATATGTTGGAATGAATATTTATTTAGATCAGGGGGTGTATTTTTATGACATGTTTTTATAATCTTGCCAGATAGTTACGATGTCGTACAAAAGTAATGTGTATTATGTACAAGTAGAGAGTGGGAGTTCGATTGAGATCACCCAATTTTTCTGATTTATTTTATTGATGTCATAAACAATATTCATAAACTAAAATTATGTACATTTTTATACGGTATCGATTCAGTTGTACAGTAGTATATAACTTAAGTCGTGAATAAAGAAATGGAGATTTAATTTTAAAGAAGTCAATTCTAGGAATAATATGAAAAGAAAAATGAGAATATCAAATTAAAATCGAAGAATTTGATTTAAAAATTTAAGGTCTGTTAAATTTTCAGTTGTGAAATCATGGTTATATGTATATATTATTACTGTTATTGCCTTATTTAACACTAGCTTTTGCTCGCGACTCCGTCCGCGTAGACTACATGGTTGGGTTCAGAAAGAAAATAATTTGTAGTGTATTTTACTCCACAGAGTCCCATTTATGTCCATACCAAAAAGCATTCAAATCGGTCAAATAGACGTGAAACGTGTGCCGCCGCGCACCGGCCGGCCGGCGCCTTGTACATCATTGCGCGCTTTATCATTTTTTCGCTGCGGTGTTATTTTAAAACTGCGATATCTTCTAAGATACTCATTGAAATCAAATGATGTAAAGGGCAAATTTCTTTTAAATTAAATACTTGTGATGAATAACGTATTTATTTCGATAAGGATTAATATCGTATTTATGAAAACACCATTTACAAATAATGGTTTATTTCAGAACAAATTTGGTTAGCATAAAAAAGGTTATAGTGAGTCAACCTTAAAAGATAGACATATGCTGTCGAGGACTTTTTTTTAGAACTTTTAAAGGGGAACAATTCTGTCATACATTATTTTAGCGAAACTTTAACCGTTTCCGCAGCGCACGCAGCGGAAATTCTCAAAAGGAAAAAAATCCCCCGATTTTGAAACATAATTTATTGTTGCTCCTCTCCTATTAGTCGTAGCGTGGTGTTATATAGCCTATAGCCTTCCTCGATAAATGGGCTTTCTAACACTAAAAGAATTTTTTAAATCGGACCAGTAGTTCCTGAGATTAGCGCGTTCAACCAAACAAACAAACAAACAAACAAACAAACAAACAAACAAACAAACAAACTCTTCAGCTTTATATATTAGTATAGATAAGTATTAAGCAAATCCAATTTTAAAGAACCTTTATACGATCATGCTATATGCCAGTATTTTCAATCCTGTAAACATTTGGATGGATGCAAGCTGCTTCCAACAGGTCCCTGTGGAAGTCATTAGGAGAGGCCTATGTCCAGCAGTGGGTTTCCATTGGCTGATGGATGATGATGATGATGATGAAACATTTTGCCTAACGTTAAGTCTAGTATTGACGAGCATTTCCTATTGGAAAAGAAAAGAAAATACAGGCGAGAAAAAGATTTTTGTATGATAATATAATATTAGCATCGAATTAGTCAGAGGGGGCGTGGCTTCATGGTCTAGCGACAGTGGCATGATCGATGACGTCACAGAACTGGCGCAGGAGGGGCGCCGTTACGAGTGGCGACTACGCGCGGACTATCGCCACTTTTGCGGGGACACTCACAGCGTTCACATCTTTAGGGAAAACTCTTGTCGGTTCATGATAGAATAATTTTAATTATATTTGATTTACTGTGTTATAATACTTACCATAGAATTATAATAACTAGAAATATATTATTTTGTTGCTGTGATTGTTTTTTTAATTAATAGTAGAAGTTATTTCTAAAAATAGTATATGTTTTGTATGACAAACCATACAAGATTTTTTTTCACACGTAGTCTGTGCATACAATAATGTGTTTCATCTCTGCATAACTGATTAAACTGGCAAACAATGCCTTAGGCAATAAGTCCACCTGTACGATATACAGATCTGAAAATTCTGATCAAATCGTACTTTTTATGGCCCGAGATCTCTCAATCGCCAAATACTTATTTCGCGGGACCACACTTTAGAGTTAGATCTACGAAGTACAAAACGCTACAAATTCAAAAACAAAGGAATTTAAACCCCCACAGTCCCATACAAACACACCTCAAACAATTAAACTGTCATAGCACAATTATGTTCTAGTTCCTCCCAATACCTCATCAAATTACCTTGGAGTGTATCGAGTGGCACAAATGAGAGAGGGACAGAGATACTTCCTCTTTGAGGAGGGAAAGAGACGGCAAGCCACGGTCGTTGGACGCAAATGGAGGAAATGCTTAATTGTATGTCGAAGGTATACGGGGTCGAAATATTTCCATGGGGTGTTGTTTTTCGAATGTATTCTTTGGGGCATTACGAAGCAAAATAAAGAATATATTTTCATAATGCTATTTGGCAATAACGGAAAATTTACTTTGAATAATAATTAGATGGAAAAAAATATGTCTAAATAGTCATTATCTTAAAACTGTATCGACTAAGATGTATGTATGTATACTATATGAACACTCATGCATACTATATTTTAAGTACTCGTATACATAAAAGTTTCGATCTGTTCCATTTACCGGGTACATTTTCAGGCTGTGTTTCTTGTGAGAATTAAAAAAAAAAAACCATCTGGCAATCGAACGCAAGACTACTGTGTTGCACCGCTGCAAAACCTATGAGGCAGTCAGATAAGATAGTCTTAACATTAATTAACATAAACAGTCAGGATATAAATCCCGATTTTAAATACATGTTTGCCAGATTTCATCAAATTCAATTCAGCCATTTCACCTCGATCTACACATTTATATTAGCACGATGTACTGAGATATCAAACATCATTTATGTTGATTATATTTTCCAACTTTACCTCACGATCTGATACATTTCCTGCAATAAACTTTGAAAGAGTTCTTTTTACCGTCCCATAAACTCTTCAGAATCAGTTTTTAGTGCACTAAAACTTTATTCCGCCGCTCACCTCGTGTAAACTAGCGATAACTTGCTATTTCTATTTATAGCCTTTTAAAAATTTGTTTTTGTATCAAAGTCTAAGTTTAGTTTTATATTTGTGTAGTTTTTTTCTGAATTCTTAGGTCTTTTTAGCAACAGCGTGTAGTGAAACCAATTTTTTTTATTACAAAAAAGGTTAAAAAATATACGTGGGTGAAAGGACTGGGCACAACTGCTGCAGCCCCGTGGTGCAGTTAACTAAACACCAGCTTGCGAAACGAGCGGCCGCTGGTTCGATCCCCGCACGCAAACAAATGTTTGTGTGATTCACAAATATTTGATTCGGGTCTGGGTGTTTGTGAGACCGAAAAGTCTCTCGTAGTTTCTGATACCCATGACACAAAACTCGTGTCTTAATGTGGGGTCAGAGCTATGTATGTGACTGTTGGGTGTATTTATTTTTATTATTAGCTATTAATTGACATACATATATACATAACCTCACGCCTATATTCCCCGAAGGGGTAGGCAGAGATGCATTTCTGCACCCACATTTCGCCAGGTATGTATCAGTCCCACGTAAAAGGGGGCGAGCCTATTGCCGTTTTTCGGGCACAATACCAGACTCCGTGCTGCTACTGAGAATTTACTAATGGAAAAACCCAATAACACTTTGCCGACCCGGGAATCAAACCCAGGACCTCTAGATCGCACAGCACATACCTGTACCGCGAGACCACGAGGCAGTATTAATTGAATACTTCAAATATTCGTAATCTAAATGTAGATTACCTACCTCATCAAACACAGGCGTAATACACAAAATTCATTGGCAATAAACCATGATAACAGCTGATTTACATCAGTCTACGATCCTTAATATTAGAGTACTTTACAAGCGTATTTATATCTTGTAAGTTCTTGAAGCCTACGAATTTTATGGGTCCTAAAACCGCAACGTCAGTCCTCGTGGTTGGGCGCTGTGTGCTCACAACGATGTGTGTAAACATCGCGAACATAAAACCTAGTTTGTGTAGCGTCTCCGATATGGCCCGTTATTAGCTGTAAAAGCTGTTTTGGTTGGCCTGTGATGTTCGAATAGCGTTTTAATTCATTAATTTGTATAATAATTACTTTTCTCACTAGCTATTTTAATGAAAAATATTTTTTCGTATCAATGGCCAAAACGTTTAAGTATCATTATCATCATCATTAGCCCATATACGTCTCACTTGAATAGCGGTTAAATTGGCATCATAATAACTCCTTTTCTCACTATTTTAATTATAAATATTTTTTCGTTTCAATGGTCAAAACGTAAGTATCATTATCATTAGCCTTAAAAATGAAATATCTCTTTTTCTGTCGTAATTATATAAGGGTACTATGGGGCTATCATAATCAATTGATTGTAAGTCCCTAAAATAATAAAGAGAAAAAAAAATATCATCATTAGCCCATATACGTCTCACTGCTGGACACGGGCCTCCTCTAGAACTGAATGGGTTTAGGCCTTAGTCCACCACGCTGGACTACTGCGGGTTGGCGGACTACAAACCTAAGAAATTCCTAAAATATTTTAGGTGTGCAGGTTTCCTAATGATGTTTTCCTTGACCGTTAAAGTAAGTGATAATTCATTGTGAATACACACATAACTTCGAAAAGATAGGATGTGTGCCTGGGGTTTGAACCCGCGACCGCCGAGATTCTCGACCGCATACCTTAACCTCTACGCCATCACGAGTTTTTCAGAATAAAAACACAGGCGATAAAAAGCAAACCCTACTTTTCCCTACCCCTTAACATACAGTGGCCTTACGCATTTGTGAGTCAAAATATACAAAATCGCCGCCGCTCATGCCTGTGCCATCACCCTCATACAAGCAGCGGTAATCGTATCCCACACCTCTAGCACACCTGACTAGGCGGGCAGGGTATGAGCTTAATCAGCGCCTTGTTCATAACGCGGGGTCAGTTAGCCTTTATGTACTGGTTAAGGGTTTGTGCTAAATATGTTTAGCTATTCGGTCCGTGCGTAATATGTGCGCTGTGGTTCCGACTTCGAGTTATAGGACCTCTGCATTTGAAGTTATGTTTTTTTAGCCCATTTTAGGCCCACTTCTGGGCACGGGCCATTGTTTAAATGAGAGGGGATAGTATATCATCTTATTGTATTTTTAATGATTTACCACATTCTAATGGCGAAGCAGATTTATTTATTTATTATGTCACACACAAAATTTTAGTCATCGGTGTGTGCCTAGGATTTGAAACTACGACCGCCGAGATTCACGACCGCGCGTAAACCTCGAGGCCATCACTACATTTTAAATACTAGTATTATATCACTCGTAAAAACATCAACGACTTTTTAAAGGCATTGCATTACATTGCTTCCTGTAGGTATTGTAGCTAAGGTAACTTTACCTATTTTGCGTTCTATAGCCAGCGATGGTAAAAAATTCCTCGTAAGTTTGCTCGTAGCATGGATTTACATACATTACTGGTCGCACAAGGCAACATACTTTAACAAAGCAGACGGATCGCGGTCATTATCGTGTGAATAAAACACAGAACGGCGTTTATGTAAAGCAACTATCGGCAATCGATTAAGGTGCCACTCAATACTGCGACGCGATCTACAAGCTGACGGCGTTTCGTCGCTTCTTATTAAATATACAGTATTGTTTCCTCAAACAAATCGTAATGGCCTCGAGGTTTAGGCGTGCGATGGAGTTTAACTCGGTCGCAGGTTCAAACCCCATGCACTCACCTCTAACATTTCAAAGTTATGTGTATATTCACAACGAAGTATCATGTACCTGCACACCTAATTTTTTAGGAATATCGGAGGTGTGTATTCCGCCCACCCGCACTACCCGCACATGTTGTAAACTCACCGTGATTGAAGTAAGACAGGTAATAGTTATGATAATAACAAACACAATGACGCTAAAAAAATATTGGTGTTTTCCTGACTACCAGGAAAGCGGTATACCATACATAAGTATCATCATCATCATCATCAGCCCATATACGTCCAACTGCTGGGCACGGGCCTCCCCTACAACTGATAGGGTTTTAGGCCATAGTCCACCACACTGGCCTAGTGCGGGTTGGCGGACTACACACCTAAGAAATTCCTAAGAACTTTTTAGGTGTGCAGGTTTCATCACGATGTTTTCCTTCACCGTTAAAGCAAGTGATAATTCATTGTGAATGCACACATAACTTCGAAAAGTCAGAGGTGTGTGCCTGGGGTTTGAACCCGCGACCGCAGAGATTCTCGACCGCGTGCCTTAACCTCGAGGCTATCACTGCTTTTTACATAAGTATACCATACAAGTATTTTACAGGTATATAGTATAAACAAGACCACGATCGGAACTAAGACAGGTAACAGAAATGTTTATTAGAAAAACGTCATTTTTTATTTGTTTTTTTTTTAACCACCGTCACTATTACCTGCCTTAGTTTTCGATCACGATCTGATACACCCTCTATAAAAACCCTGCCCCGCTTCATCCCCTACCCTATTCCAGGCATGGGGAGGCAGTAAATTTGTACGGGGAAGCTGACGAGCACGTCTCACCTCTGCTAAGTAGGTCATAGGAAGACGGGCGGCTTAACCTCGCGTTATCACCCGCTTATCAGCGCCGAGCTTTCCACAAGAAATTTTCACGTCGAAACGACATATCAAGATGAAGTTGCCTGAAATACGAGCTCTGTTTTCGATGGTTGAGGGGGCTTGGCTGGATACGATTTTGCGTATAATGCCTATTGAGGTGTATATAGTGGTATAGGTGCAGCTGAATATGGGTTTTGGCTAATAAATAATTATGACAGCCGTATACGTGTCAATACTATTAAATTTCTTAAATTCTTAATGTTCGAATGAATGTATGTCAATAATATTCAAAGATTTTTTTGCATTTTAATTTACAATGTCAACAAAGGTCAAGCAAGGTCTGATGCGAGCGTTTTTCTATTGAAATGAAATTGCTTTATTTGGTCACGTAGGCAATCAAATAGCACTTATGACAAGTCAATACAGAAAAGAAAAATCTTTTATAATACATTATAATTTAACTATGGTTCATTTTATATAATTTGTACAAAAATATTTACGGTTTTTTTTATAATTTATTTTTAGTTTTCATCAGGAAATACATAATATCTTATTATTATTATTTTAAAGTAAATAACGAGATGGACCTTGTGTATTTCCGAAACGTCACGTATTATTTTAATGGTACCACCGGATCCAAACGCGACCCTGACTGAGAAGACCCGGCGAAACAAACTCAGCGGGCTCACTTTACTACTATTCCTACATAGTACCCTCAATCGGTTTGTCGTAGTGGTGGTGTCGTATTTCTATATCTAGACTCGTCATTTGTATTCCCAAATCCCTCGCAATATGGAGCAAGCTTTTTAAACTAACCAAGTACGTATTTCCAATAAAAAGAAAAGACAACAAAAAGAATGTCCGGAAATCGAATAGTCTTAAGAGACGTCTTACGCTGGACACTTCTTCAATGAGCCACTCAGTTAAAATACAATAACTATGATTTAATCCAACAACAATAAAAAAAAAACAATAGACGGAAAAAGGGCGAAAACAGCCAAAAGACGCCAATTAATCGGCGAAGTGTGTTCGGACTGCGTCGGCAGTGCAAAATATATTACAGCTCCCCCACACGAGAACTTTGTGTAGTTTTCTTTGCAACTCTCCCGTGTAAAGCAATAAGGCTAAGTGATTGCACGTATGCTGCGGACTTAGGATAATTAATGTGCCGGAAATTTTTCATATTTGTTTGTGTCTGCAGCTGGTTGTATAACTAGAGGTATAAAGTTACGTACAAGATTGATTTAAAAAAATCCGATTGAGTTAAACATAGCTTAATTTATCTGTTCATAAATAAGTTTGCATGTGTGAGTGAAAAGTTAATATCATCGTCAACATCATCAGCCCATATGTATGTTTAAGTCCCACTGCTGGGCACGGACCTCCTCTACAATTGAGAGGATTTCTTGAAAATTTTTAAGTGCGCAAGTTTGCTCAAGATGTTTTCCTTCACGGTTAAAGTACTTTATAATTCATTGTGAATATACACGTTCGAAAAGTCAAAGGTATGTTTTCAGGCCTGGGTTTGATCCTGCCACCGCTGAGATTCTCCACCGCGCGCCTAAACCTAAGGTTATCACTGCTTCATAAGTAAGAAGGTGGAAAGAAATTATAAATATTATTCCGATAATGTATGTACGAGTATATACGATTAGGGTAGATTTTCTTTATCAAAAATTCTTTTCTATTTTTCGATGTATATCAAAAAGTTTAATTTATATTCTGTTAACAGTTAAACTCTAGATTGTCTACCATTCAAGCCAACTGCCGAATTCGAACCACTAGATAACCCTAATATCATCGTATTAAATGCCATCAAATCGATGAATGGATTAATCCGATGCGCTCTGGCGATTGGAGGCCAAATGTGTCGTGTCAAAGAGGTTGCGGTATTCGATTGTGGATTCAAAGAGGACTGAAAGAGGATTGTTCACTGGCTCGATTCATACAATACTCGGATAATATGATTCGCTTGACATTATTAATTTCATCGGATTCAATTGGAAGTTCTTGGCAATCTAAGTCAATACCTAAAGGATTTTTACCTTATAGGAATAATTTCAGTAGAACTTGTTAAAGTAATAAATAAATACACCCAACAGTCACATACATACATAGTTCTGACCCCACTTTAAGATTCTTCTACAACTACAACTACGAGAGACTTTTTGGTCTCACAAACATCCTGACCCGAAACAAATACATGTTGATCACACAAACATTTGTCTCGGTGCGGGTATCGAACCCGCGGCCTCTCATTTCGCAAGCTGGTATCTAGTCAACTACGCCACGGGGCTGCAGCAGTAGTTTAAAAAAAAATAAGAAGTGTAAAATTGACGATTCAAAAGAGCTTGTAAAAGTCTATTTGAATAAAGATAATTTGATTTGATTTGATTTGATTTGTAGTGCTCAGTACTTTCACCCATGTAAATTTTTTAACTTTTCTTATAATATAAAAATGTTTTCACTACACGCTGTTGCTAACATGACCTAGGAATTTAGAAAAAACAACATAAATATAAAACCAAACTGAGACTTTGATCCGAAAACAAATTTTTGAAAGGCTTTAAATTAAAAGACATCCATTGGGCATTTTATCTGTTTAGAACTATAAATATAAAATTGTGACAATTAAATAATCATTTTTTTCTTGTATGTAAATTGATCAGTGTTTTGATTTTTCTTGTTACAGTTTTTGTCTTTATGACATTTATAATGTAATATTGACATAATTAAAATTAAAAGTAATGTAAGTGTAAAGAGAAAAAAATTATATCTCGTGTTGCTGATGGAGTTTATTTCCGTTTCTTCTCCACAGCGATAGTCTGTTCCGAAGCTGCGATAGTTTATTTCAACTGACGATTCAAATGTTCTTGATTAAATTAAATAAAAATTATTTTAACTTGGCTTTGAAATGGTAGTTATATTAGGTGACAGGTACATGTAGGCCCTTAGTACTTTGTAACTAAAAACAAGTGTCAAATATGAATACAACAGAGCATACAACAACTATATAATGTCAGAATAACTGGAACTGGAACCAAAGACTTTTTAAGGCCCTATCCCACCACACACCCGCTGCTGTAGCTCCTGTGCTTCACGATCAACAGCGGCACGCACAGCATTGGCCGAGCACTAAATATCAGCGAATCTAGGGGATTGTCATGATTCCACAACGAAAGATATAAAGAAAGAGTTGGAAACAAAAAGTCTTATTAAGTTGCAGCTTCCTATAATAGGCATGGCAAAAACGCTGAAAAGCACGAAAATTCTTCCTAGACTCAACGAGGTTTGCATAATAAAGAGCGCCAGACGTTACACGCATACCATTGAGCATATTGTTACGCTCATCCAACCAAAGATTATCATCGAACCAGGGGATATAAAAGACAGACAAAACTGCAGCAGCATTGTTACTCGGTGTGCACGGGCCGCTAAGCTTGATGAAACTTTATATCGTGCAGTCGACACGACAATCTACGGCAAGCGGGTCTTTGTCGTCTATTGGTGATGTCACGCTGCACTACGGGTTCAAATCATTTGGCGAGATACAACAACGGAGCTAGATGTTCAACCAAAAACTGGATAAATACAAAACCTCCCGCCTGTATTCCCCGAAGGGGTAGGCAGAGGTGCATTTCTGCTCCCACATTTCGCCAGGTATGTGTCAGTCCCACGCAATAGGGGCCGAGCCTATTGCCGTTTTTCGGGCACAAATCCAGAATTTCATATTGGAAAAACCAAATAACATTTTGCTTGACCCGGGAATCGAACCCGGGACCTCTAGATCGCGTGAACATACTTGTGCCACGAGACCACGAGTAGAGATTGCAAACCGGGCCCGGCCGGGCCGGATCCGCACGGGCCTGGTGCCCTTTTACGCACCCACAGGGCCCGGTCAGCGGACCCGGTAAGTAAATTGAGGCGCGGGAGCGCCTACTCATAGTAGTTACTGTTGTAAAATACTCGTATCGATTATTCTTTCAGACTGAAAAATAATTGTTTCTTTTTGTTTTGTTATATTACACTTATGAAGCCTACGTAACGTAACCAATTTGACGTTACATGTTAAGACTATACAAGTTTGGTTGTTTACAGTTACAGTACAGGCTAGCCAATAAGATTTCGCTATTTGCTCAATTAGTAAGAATAACACTCACTATTCTTAATAGCCAAAGTTTAAGAAAAAAAAAACTTTTCTTTTAGCAAATAAGAATTTGTTTTGTTTATACCAAAGCTACCAAACTTTATTTATCTATCTAATAAATTGTTATGACACGTTTAGTACTTTAAGCTGCGTTATTAGTTTCTTATTATAATTATTATGAGAGAAAGACCTGCTTGTTAAAACTTATAAAAATGAATAATTACTAATACTAATGTTACTTTTCCGTCCACAAGTCAAAGTAATCATTTTTTTGAGACTTGAGTGAGACTGATTATTGTGATAATTGTTCATAAGCCAGTTTGAAATGAATATTAACCTTGTATCGTTGTCTTTTTTCATTCATATATAGAAAATTTTCATAAAATACTTTAAAGATTTCATCGCTAACACAACCCGGCCGGGTCCGCCGGGCGGGTTGGCGACGGATGCAACCGGGCCCGGCCGGTTTGGGAAACATACCGGGTTGCAATCTCTACACACGAGGCAGTCAAAAATTAGATCGTCTGTTACTAATGACATGGTGTCCAGCCAAAGTGGCTTAGTGCGGGTTGGCGAACAACACACCTAAGAAATACCTAAGAACTTTTAGGTGTGCAGGTTTCCTTACGATGTTTTCCTTCACCGTTAATTCCTTCATCATTTATCATACCAAAGTCAAAATACGTGTCTTTATTCTTGTTTTCTTCTACTACATAAGAATAATAAATAAATAAATAATAAATACACCCAACAGTCACATACATAGTTCTGATCCCACACTAAGATACAAGTCTTGTGTCGTGGGTATCAGAAATTACGAGAGACTTTCCGGTCTCACATACACCCAGACCCGAAACAAATATTTGTGGATCACACAAACATTTGTCTCGGTGCGGGGATCAAACCCGCGGCCTCTCGTTTCGCAAGCTGGTGTCTAGCCAACTGCGCCACGGGGCTGTCAATGAAAACATAGATAGCAAAACGTACGTGTAAATTTACGCCACACTATACTTCTTCAGGTATACATGTCGAGAATAACAATATCAAGCAAAGACCTATCTTAAAATATACAAAATGCGAACTGGCAGATGGAATGAAAGGAGTAAAACATCGCAAACACTACCATTAAAAGTCTCAAGAAACGCAACCCTAAACAGAGCTGTGTATTCTTCGTCAGTCGAGAAGTTTCTAAATGTAACGTATTTTTCTATAGCCCAATCTAATTCGTTAGCAGTTTCCCGGAGCAAAGAATTCCATTATGGCCTCTAGCCGACGCCTTACAAAAGCTCTTGTGATTCCTTGATTTTTACGTAATGTACGTAATAGAACTTATTAGTTGGTGCTAAGGGTGCGGTTGGAATGAAAGAGGGGATAATTATATTTTCTGATTTGTGTAATCGGCTTAACTGAGCCCTAGAGACGAAAAGACACACACACCTCCCCAAATGGATAGTCCGAGGGTTATTTTTACCCATTTTTTGCCAAGCATTACTTATACATTTTGCTCAAATCTTTCTCAATTTGTTTTTTTTTTGTTTAGTAAACCAGTGACGCGAACGATGAAATACTCCGTGCTACACTATTATTCTCTCAATAATATGCGCTGAATTACATCACAAATTTTTCTAAGCCAACTTTTTTAATGATTGTAAAAACGATATTATTGCTTTGCTGGTGGTAGGATATTCGTATCCGCCCGGATGGCGACCACCGTACACAGGGCGTAAAACCCGCCATATAGTCCGGTCAATTTAGACATTCGAAGTTACATAAAGTCCCAACAAGCTGATTTTTTGTGAAATTGTTCAAAACATAATTATAAACAATGTCTTGAAGTTCCCCATCATTCCCGTGTAAGGAAATTTTTTTATTCAAGGTCAAAGGTCAAAAAAAATAGTTTTTCGCGATTTTCAGCAAAACGGTAAGTTTTATCATAAAAGTACCTCAGACAAAAATTGTAGATCATGAAATTATCTATAAAAAATGTATCAATACTTATTTTCTTACGAGCCACCGTTTCTGAGATATAACGATTCAAAAAGTTATAAAAGTTGTTATCGTCATAATTGCGTCAATAGCGATGTATCGCATGATACTTCGTCGGAGTCAAACGAATCCTCCAATGTTTGTGATTCAATATTAGAGCACGACCGGCCTTGACAATTTGTGCATCCCAAAGAACAAGACAGTCCGATTTTTTTGCAATCACATTTAGCACTGCATCCCTTTTTGCAGTTCCAAAAAATATTGTTCAGCAGTTTTTCCGGCGCAGGTGGAAGTAAAGTTTGAACTGGCTCTAATATATTGTTGACCAACTTCCAACCCCAGTCTGTAGGGTCTGTAAGCCACACTTGAACTTGGTAATATACTCGAAAAAGATGTTGGTGAGCAGCAACTGAGGTTGGAGGAAGACAAGCTAATTGAACTTGTTTTTTATTTTTAGTATTTTTAACGAAACATGCATATCGATGCTTATCTAAACAGGTAGTTTTTTTAGGAGCTCCGTACATAGAAAGAAGAAAGCGGATGCCGTTGGTAATAACTTCTTGTTGAGTTGAATTACTCTTTTTAAAAACTTCAGCACATTGAATTAAATCTTGTTTTTCAAACATTTTGAAAACTGCTGTTTTACCCCTCCTGTAAAATGCAGATGTCGTATCACAGCCAGTTATGAGTGACGCTCAAGACTAACGGTATTTCATTTATTATAGCAGGTATAAGACCCTAGCCACGCACACAATAGAACAAGAGACAGATGTCTCGAAGTTAGACTGGCTTAAAGATTAAGGGACTGGGTTTCATTTTACCTGATATTCTTATAGTTAAAACTTATGTATATTTTATATTGTAAGTATAAGTTACAATGACCGATAGAAAAATATTTAAACATTTAATATATATATATATATATATACATATATATATTATAAAATATAACAACTCTAGATGTATATACGTGGCGTACTCATGCATATTATGACGATAACAACTTTTATAACTTTTTGAATCGTTATATCTCAGAAACGGTGGCTCGTAAGAAAAAAAGTATTGATACATTTTTTATAGATAATTTTATGATCTACAATTTTTGTCTGAGGTACTTTTATGATAAAACTTACCGTTTTGCTGAAAATCGCGAAAAACCAATTTTTAAGACCTTTGACCTTGAATAAAATTTTTTCCTTACACGGGAATGATGGGGAACTTCTAGACATTGTTTATAATTATGTTTTGAACAATTTCACAGAAATTCAGCTTGTTGGGACTTTATGTAACTTCACTCTCATTTTTTGGTCTAAATTGACCGGACTAATAGTGGCACATGCAAGTGTGCCGCGTTCCGGGATCAGCCAGTGTATATCCGGTTTTCGGGGGGGCTTCAATCATGGTGAAAGGATGACCGTGCCGGCAATTTTTTTGGCCGGTTTGTCGCGGTCGGTCCTTTGATCGCCATGATTGATAGTCCCCCAAACTTCTTCACAATAAGGTGAAGAGGTATTCGGCCGGCATGATTGTGTCGACCAACGGGAGACCATCATCTCTCGCTGGTCGGCACTTTTTCTGGACTCCATTGCGCTTACCATCAGGTGCAATGGGGACACTTTGCCGTGCCAGAAAAAAAAAAAAAAAAAAAAAAAAAAATATCCATTTAGGATAATATCATAGAGTATCATATGGAATATACTTCTCTCGTCTTTTGACACAATCATACCGATTTGTAAACAGACTAGAAAAAAGACTTCAACTTAATTAAATAACAAACACATACATAGTTCTGACCCCAGATTAAGATACGAGTCTTATGTCGTAGGTATCAGAAACTACTAGAGACTATTAAGTCTCACAAACACCCAGACCCGGATCAAATATTTGTGATTCACACAAACACTTGTCCCGGTGCGGCGATCGAACCCGCGGCCCCCCGTTTTCGCAAGCTGGTGTCTAGCCAACTGCGCCACGGGGCTGTCAATTATTTACCCGCTGTACCTAGGTACCCTCCATCAAAACGACCGATGCCTAAACACGATGTAATAAATTAAAAAAAGCGCCGCCTAGCGTCCCAGATCTCGATTTGTATCAATTAGTTTCAACTTGCGTTCTTCAGAGACTACTTAATTAGTTTGAGCAGATTATACAATTGCCTTATTCGTTTATAACAAAGGTATTATTTTTCGGGGATTTTCCTCTTCATTATCATTAACTGTCCTTTAATTCGATGTGTTTTACTTTAATCGCTGTAATTGTTGTACCCTGTTTTAATTAATATTCTCTTGGGGTCGAAAGACAAAAATTATTGTTTATGTAATGAACTTAATTTGTTTCATATTAATACAATTAGATCGTGTACTCAGATAACATTTAAAAGTTCCACTGTAATCATCATCAGCCCATATACGTCCCACTGCTGGGCACGGGCCTCCTCTACCATTGAGAGGGTTTAGGCCTTAGTCCACCACGCTGGCCTAGTGCGGGTTGGCGGACTACACACCTAAGAAATTCCTAAGAAGTTGTAGGTGTGCAGGTTTCATCACGATGTTTTCCTTCACCGTAAAAGTACGTGATTATTAATTGTGAATACACACATAACTTCGAAAAGTCAGAGGTGTGTGCCTGGGGTTTGAACCAGCGACCGTCGAGATTCTCGACCGCGTGCCTAAACCTCGAGGCCATCACGACTTCCATCATTCTTCATCGATCGTATAATCAGATAACATTTAAAAGTTCCACTGTAATAGTTTTTGTTAATTATTACTATTATAAACTGTTTATAATTATGACGGCCTATTCGCAACCGGACATTCACTGGCTGATTCCAAAAGCGCAAAACCCTTGTCTGGGCCTAGATGCCTGGACTAGTGTCGCGGTTACCTATATCCCATCACCAGTATATCGTCATCGTTTGAGACAATCTTACGAAACTACAGAGTTGACTGTCGTCAGGTTAATTAAGACACTGGCCCCAGTCTGTCTGCCAGTCAAAAAATTAATCTTATTTTATAATTTCTAAACGTATAAGTATTTTTCGTTTCTTTCCAAGTAACACACCTTCCCTATCATATTGATTCAAAATATTTTAGTGGTTTTGGAACGTAATAGTTAGAGCTAAATCTATTTTAAACCCCACAGACAGAGAGAGTGGTTAAACGAACAAATGTATACAACAGTCCAAGTCTATTATTTAGCTCCTTACCATATAAAACCATAGGCAGTATAAAATTTCATTTTCTTGAACGTCAAAAATATTTATTTAAATATCATTTACAAAGCGCCGTGTTATATTTTACTCATATTAAACAAGCAAAACTCACATGAAACGATTTCACGCGAACTCGGGATGTGAAATTGGGGCCATCGCATTTGTAGCCGCGGCACTGCCGGCATGGGGTTGCCAGCGCATACAGCACTCTGGAAATCTTTGCGAATTTCTAAATCCAATAAAAAACAGCTAATAGTGACAGCAGGGGACAACTTCTAATAGTAAAGAAATTTAGCGGTTCTGTTAATCGACAGGCATGATTTTGTTCATTGAAAAAAAAATATCGCCTTCTGCTATGCTTCAGATGTTTCTGCTCTTTATATGAGATGCTATTACGAGCAGTTGCATTAATATTGCTACTGTAGTCACACCAGAGTCTTACATTCCGGCCGTCCCGGAGTTATAGGGGGCACAGTTGCACCCCCACTAACTTGGGTCAGGCGCCCCGGCTGTGGTTGGGCGTCCGCGACGGAAACAGGCCACATTGCCGCCGCCCCTCTCGGGGTCACTTTCAGTGAAGACGTGCTATATACAGCCACGATGAGCCAGAAGTGTTTTATAACCCACATAGCAGAAGAAGACAACATGTATCTCATCGTCGGAATCGATCCTTTTGATCGCAAGTCGCACACTCATAGGGCGGGGATCAATATGGTATTCGTCATTATCATCATCAGCCGAAAGGCGTCCTAGACATAGGCCTCCCCCAAAGACTTCCAAAGCGCTTTGTCAGAAGCGGCCTACAGCGGATTTCCGCGATTTTCGATAGATCATCAGCTCACCTTGTAGGATTGTAATATTCACATTGATAATTATAAATTGACTGCCTCGTGGTCTCGTGGTACAAGTATGTGCCGTGCGATCTAGAGGTCCTGGGTTCGATTCCCGGGTCGGGCAAAGTGTTATTGGGTTTTTCCATTAAGAAATTATCGGTAACAGCACGGAGTCTGGAAATGTGCCCGAAAAACGGCAATAGGCTCGCCCCCTATTACGCGGGACTAATACATACTTGGCGAAATGTGGGTGCAGATATGCACCTCTGCCTACCCCTTCGGGGAATACAGGCGTGAGTTTATGTATGTATGTACATACAACAATCGCTACTATATCCTTGACCCCCACTAACTTGGTTCGGGCTCCCCGGTTGTAGGTGGGCGCCCGCGACGGACACAGGCCACAGTGTCGCCGCCCCTCTCGGAGTCACTTTCAGTGAGGACGCGCTGCCCCCGCTGCGCACCCAGCGACCCCAAGGGCCCCTTTAAGTCGCCTTTTACGACAGGCAGGGGGTACATACCTGTGTATCTACAGCCACGTTGAGCCAGTAATAGTTTATAACCTACATAGCAGAAGAAGACAACATGTAACTCAACGTCGGAATCGATCCTTTTGATCGCAAGTCGCACACTCATAGGGCGGGGATCAATATGATATTCGTCATTATCATCGTCAGCCGAAAGGCGTCCTAGGCATAGGCCTCCCCCAAAGACTTCCAAAGCGCTTTGTCGGAAGCGGCCTACAGCGGATTCCCGCGATTTTCGTTAGACCATCAGCTCACCTTGTAGGTGAATACCATAATATGGTATTCGTAGATTAATAGGGATGTTGACATAAATAGCGAATGTAATATGAAAAGTTATTTTTTTGCCATAGCAGGGAATATTAGAATGCTGAAAATCATATTTTGTAAATGTAAATATGAGTAATAAATGAATTAAAAATCATTTAAAATGTTTAAAATAATTCCAAATATCACGTGACTGCAATAGCCAATCGGAGCGCGTTACGTCACAATGTATGAAGAATCACAGACAAGTTGTCTAACCTACTGCTAACTGTCCACTTTGAAAAAACATCGATGTTTTTTTTTCGATTCTATAAATCGGAACTTTACACCATTTACAAGTATTTTTACAAGCATTTATTTAACTTGTAATGTATGTATGTATGTTTGTTTGGATGAAATCTTGCAACTTAATTTTGAAGCAGATATTTTTAACCGATTTGTGTCGTGGGTATAAGAAACTACGAGAGACTTTTCGGTCTCCCAAACACCCCGACCCGAATCAAATATTTGCGAATCACACAAACATTTGTCTCGGTGCGGGGATCGAACCCGCGGCCTCTCGTTTCGCAAGCTGGTGTCTTGTCAACTGCGCCACGGGGCTGAAAATCCTACAATTTTGTACTTATTGATAAAAAATACTATTATATTTTAAGATTTTTTATTCTAAATTTTCCAAAAACGATTTGATACGAGTAAGTATCGATACTTGCCGACCGATACCGAGTAAGTATCGATACTTGACGACCGATACGGTATTGAGTAGAAGTATCGATACCTAAATGGTATTGTTTCATCCCTAGTTTAACAGCAGTTTGTTGTATTTAATATACTGTTACGTCATCAAGACCAGGTGACAGCTTGGAGCGTTTAGGCGCGAAATTTAAACACTAAACTAATTAAAGTCGTTTTTTTTATTTAAAATTTATGAATAAAAAAATTAAGTTTATTTTTCGTAATATTTAATCTATAAAATGAAAACAGTTCCAAATTATTGTCAACATCCCTATTATAATATTCACGTAGATTATAAAAGCTTATTTAAAATCTATTTTTATTTCAATCCATTTCAAACACATCCTACAATTTATCTTTATGCTTAGCATTTAGCAAAAGCCTCGCGCTAGCAACACGAAGGAACTCTACGAAACTTAATCTCAGTAGTTTACACCAGATAAAACTTGCTGTATGGAGAGGGAACGGTGCCCTGAATTTGTTCCCGGCGAAACTTCTGTCTATTAATTTCATTGGACTACGTACATTTCTACCGCGTCAGCTATGAGGAGCCGAGAATGCTGACTTCTAATGAAGGTTTGTATTGCTAGTGAGTATTGCTGATAAAGAATATAGTTAAGACTTAAAATTGCATGAGTTAAGTACCTAGTATTAGTGGTGTGTGTGCGACCGAAAAGTCTCTTGTAGTTTCTGATAACCACGACTTGCATCTTAGTGTGGGGTCAGAACTATGTTTATTTATACTTCATCATCATTATCATCATCAGTCCATATACTACGTCCCACTGCTGGACACGGGCCTCCTCTACAACTGAGAGTCACCATACTGGCGTGGTGCGGGAAATTTTTATGTGCGCAGGATTTCTCACGATGTTTTCCTTCACCACTAAAGAACGTGACAATTCATTATGAATACACACATGACTTTGAAAAGTAAATAAATAAATACACCCAACAGTCACATACATAGTTCTGATCCCACACTAAGATACAAGTATTGTGTCGTGGGTATCAGAAACTACGAGAGACTTTTCGGTCTCACATACACCCAGACCCGAAACAAATATTTGTGGATTTCACAAACATTTGTCTCGGTGCGGGGATCGAACCCAAGGCCTCTCGTTTCGCAAGCTGGTGTCTAGCCAACTGCGCCACGGGGCTGTCAATAGTCAGAGATGCTTGCGGTTTGAACCCGCGATCGCCCAGGGTCGATAAACCTCGATCTTATTACAACATATTCGATTATTCTGTCGGCAGAACGGGCACACAAAATATCACCTGCAAAAGTCTAGAGACGGGGATATGAAAACACACTTCTTCCTCTAGAAAAAGCGTCTATGTAATAAAGATGACGTCAAAGATGCACCATCAAATATCCCGCGATCACCTCCCGTGCACACAAACTTGGCTCATAAATATGCGGAGACCTATCGACGTCGAAATATCAAAGTGTTTCACGCGCCACGGACTTTCACTTCAAGATATGCATGCTTGCAAATCCGATGGGAAAAATCATGTTTTGAACAAGCTCTTTAAATGGTGTCTGGCAAGTTGGAATGGCAGTTTTTGTTTTACTTAGTCATGGTTAGTGGTAAGAAAATTTTGTGTGAAAAAGATTGTTATTGAAAAAAATATTGAAAATTTTATGCTGTATCCACCAAAGTATAGGTAGAAGTGTAATTCTACATCCACATTTTAAGAGTCCCAGGTAAAAAGAGTCGAACCTAATGCCGTTTTTCAAGTACACTCCCAAACTCCGTATTGCCACTGAGGGTTTTGTAATTAAACAAAAAAAACAATGACTCTTTGCCAGAGCTAAAATTCGTACTGACGACATCTAACACACGACACAGACACCGTGTAAAAAATTATAAAATGTTTACAATTGTAATAAATTGATCTACAAGTACCTAATATTCCAACATGAACCCCTCATTAGACAAGCCTGTATCGAGGATACCATAGTGTGGGTCTATTGTTTCCGCACACGAGGAAACTAATAGAAATTAATAATTAGATACCGCTTGTGCTCTAATATAAAAGTAAACTAAACTCTATTTCCTTTATAACTAAAACAATAACAAATATCAAATAGAGTAAACGTAAATCTGAATATAATAAATACCGCTTGTGTTGTAATGTAAATGCAGTGATGGCCTCGAGGTTTAGGCGCGCGGTCGAGAATTTCGGCGGTCGCAGGTTCAAACCCCAGGCACACACCTCTGACTTTTCGAAGTTATGTGTGTATTCACAATTAATTATCACTTGCTTTAACGGTGAAGGAAAACATCGTGATAAAACCTGCACACCTAAAAGTTCTTAGGAATTTCTTAGGTGTGTAGTCCGCCAACCCGCACTAGGCCAGGGTGGTGGACTAAGGCCTAAACCCTCTCAGTTGTAGAGGAGGCCCATGCCCAGCAGTGGGACATATTTGGGCTGATGATGATGATGTAATGTAAAAAGAAACTAAACTCTATTTCCTTCATATCTAAAACAATAACAAATACTTTATACAATAAATCTGAATATAATAAAAATACGTTCTGTTTTAAAATGACGTATCCAATATTACACAGAATGACATGTTTTCAGACTAACAATGAATGCTTGACTTGCAAATTCAATCCGTCCACGTGTGAAATATTAAAATCCATTTGACTCGTCGAGTTGCAACTTTTCGTCTAGGTCGGAAGGGTTAAGCTAACCTTTACACGTCTGCGATCAAACGATGTGTCCCCACTATCAGACTTTAACTCAAGACTATTTTATTTTTATCTTTAAAGTATGTTGATTGGAATGAGTTGTGGTCTTTGACTTCTGATATTATTACATTACTGTAATAAACAAAATATAATTTTCAATAAGTTGGGCTCATAAATAAAAGTCAATGAATATAAAGATGCAATATAACACAGAAATCATAATTGTGTCGTTATATTCTAGGTGGTTTAATAAAATATATACCTACATTTTAATTTTCCTGCTTTCATTAATAATTGTCTGTTTCATTTTAGACCTAATGACGTCATGTATACTTTAACGAGTTCCTCTTTATTTAATGAACTTAAAAAAAAAAACAGTTCTTTTTTGCCATTATTTTTCTGTTTAAGTGACTTTTTTTTCAACATACAAAGTAATTGGCTCAGGACACTACGTAATCAGCTGTATACCGATATGTGTGTATTTATTTTCTTGTATGACATCACACTGAAAATACACGTACTGACGTTTTCCAGATGGATAAATAAAATGGTGTTTTCAACTCAAATCTGCCACTTCTCGTACCATGACAAAAGTTTATACCATGCAATCTAGACGGCTCGATACCGTGGCCGGGAATAGTATAACAGGGTAATTGAAACAATTGTATTTATTCCAATTTGTATCATAAAATTCTATTAACTTTACCCCACAATACACAAATAGGTGACAGACCTCTACTTCCTCAGCCCGCTACAAGCCTTTGGCCGTGACCTGTTTCCGCCACTGGCTTGTCACACCGAGCCGGTTCAAACGTGGTAAATGGAGCATGTGATGAGGCGGTGTTGCGGTGGTCGGGCCAGCACCTGCGCGGTATGCCTAATATATATGCATGAAGTTTTACAGTTCAGTAATTATGACAATGAAAAAAAAACACTGATGGCCTCGAGGTTTAGGCGCGTGGTCGAGAATATCGGCGGTCGTGGGTTCAAACCCAGGCACACACCTCTGACTTTTCGAAGTTATGTGTGTATTCACAATGAATTATCACTTGCTTCAACTGAGAAGGAAAACATCGTGAGGAAACCTGCACACCTAAAAGTTCTTAGGAATTTCTTAGGTGTGTAGTCCGCCAACCCGCACTAGGCCAGCGTGGTGGACTATGGCCTAAACCCTCTCAGTTGTAGGGGAGGCCCGTGCCCAGCAGTGGGACGTATATGGGCTGATGATGATGAATAAAATTATGACAGAAGTTTTAGTTAAGAGGGCCTTAGCTTACTTTTCATACGTTGCACAGTGTCGGGTGTAGTTGGTACGTTTATAGGCACATATAGCAACATTACTGATTGACTGCTAATGTAGTTTTTCTTAGAAATTTTAAAGTGTGCACGGTTAACAACAGTAGACTCGCTCTATATGGTGTCAAATATAAAAGTTGGTGACACGAGTATTTGGATGCATACCTCTGCCTACAGATAAGCATGATAAAATATGTTTGTAAGACTATATCGTAAAGAGAATTCCAAGGTCAATGTCAAACGTCAATGGAACAGCTAGAAAACTTAGGAAGGTGTTCAGGATTCACTTGAATGTTCAGAAGTTTGTATCATCATCACCCCAACGATCCACTGCTGGGCACGGGCCTCCCCTACAACTGAGAGGGTTTAGGTCTTAGTCCACCACGCTGGCGTAGTGCGGGTTGGCGTACTTCACACCTAAAAAAATCTATGAACGGGCGAACGTAATAATCCTTACGATGTTTTCCTTCACTGTTAAAGTAAGTGATAATTCACTAGGAATATACACATAACTTTGAAAAGTCACAGGTGTATGCCTGGGGTTTGAAAACGCCGCGATTTTCGACCGCGCGTAAACCTCGAGGCCATCACTACTTACGAGTATTATAATCCTTACTAATATTATAAATGCGAAAGGAACTCTGTCTGTCTGTCTGTCTGTCTCGCTTTCCTGCAAAAACTACTGAACCGATTTAAATGAAAGGACATAGGCTACTTTTTATCCCGGAAAAGGGGTTTTAATGGGTTGAAAGCGGGGATGAAAGGTTGTATGGAAGAATTGTCATTTTTAGAGCTAGAAGCTTGAAACTTATTTTTTAGGCTTTTGATTAGATATAAATAAATATGACATTAAAATTTTGTAAAAAAATGTACCTATAAGGGGGTAAAATAAAAATAGGGGTGAAAGTTTGTGTGGAAATTCGTCATTTTTGAAGCTAGAATGATGAAACGACGTGTAGACGACTGTAACTATGTATATGTAACTATATGACTGTTATGCTTTCACACCTAAATCATTTTTGATATGGACATAAATGGGACTCTGGAGTAAAATAGACTACGACTTATTTTATTTGTGAACCCAACTATGTAGTCTACGCGGACGGAGTCGCGGGCAAAAGCTAGTATATTATAATAGGTAATCAACGATTTTGGACAATATCAGCTTTTACCATATACCGAGCAAACGCCAGCAATGTCAGCGTTTGTTGTGGCTCTTCCAAACATACCCTAAGCACACAAGTAACCACACTAAATAACTGATATCTAATGAGTATTAGGTTTAGGGCTCTTAAGGACACTTGCGTCTGGAGTTTCAAGTCTGTTAGTATAGGTTATAGAAACTGAGATAGCGATAATATTAATCTATTACATACAAGCAGTGTTGGCCCTGAGGTTTAGGCGCGCGGTCGAGAATCTCGACGGTCGCGGGTTCAAACCCCAGGCACACACCTCTGATTTATGTGTGTATTCACAATGCATTATCACTTGCTTTAACGGTGAAGGAAAACATCGTGAGGAAACCTACAAACCTAAAAAAGTTCATAGGCATTTCTTAGGCGTGTAATCCGCTAACCTGCACTAGGCCAGCGTGGTGGACTAAGGCCTAAACCCTCTCAGTTATAGAGGAGGCCCAGCAGTGGGACGTCAAAAGTGCTGATAATAATCATGATTATCATGCACAAATGTTCCCACAAATGCAACAGTTCCCTTTTTACGCCCACGTCAGTATTTTTTTATGAAATCTGTTATAGGTAAGTCTAATGTCGTATTTAGCTGTTTCTGAACTGGGAATTTTTGTAAAGACGACTAACACTTTTTTCCGATTTTTGGATCAGATCCAGAACCTCTAAATCCCACGCCACAAATGTATACCGTTGGATCAGCGAGGCAGTCCTGGCTGAGGCAACATTTCATCACAAAAGTAGAATTTTCAAAACTTGTCGTGCCTCGTGGTCTCGCGGTACAAGTATGTGCCGTGCGATCTAGAGGTCCTGGGTTCGATTCCCGGGTCAGGCAAAGTGTTATTGGGTTTTTCCATTACGAAATTCTCGGTAACAGCTCGGAGTCTGGAAATGTGCCCGAAAACGGCAATAGGCTCGCCCCCTATTACGTGGGACTGATATACATACTTGGCGAAATGTGAATGTGATTGAAAAACTTCGGGGAATACAGGCGTGAGTTTATGTATGTACAGTCCCTGGCCAAATTATTAGACGCACTATAAGATTTTCTGTAAAATGTTAATTATCAATGTGATACTGTACTGCTATATTGTTTTTTACTAAATACTGTGTATTTTTTTTATTGTTTACTTAATTATCTACTATTTCACATAACAAAAATATCGTTATTATGAAAAAATATTTATTTAGTAACTCTTGAAATGGAAATGACAATATTGTAATTTAATATTAATATTTGGTAGAGCCACCTTTAGCCTCTATGAGAGCTTTAATTCTACGCGGCAAGCTATTAATGCAAGACTGTACAGTGTCCTGCATTTGTGGATGATGATTCCACACTTAGAAGATCTTTTCTATTAGCTGTATTTTGTTTGTGATTACATCTTTAGCCACTTCTCTTTTCATCAGCTCCCACACATTTTCGTTGGGTTCATATCAGGGCTATTTCCCGGCCAATCCAACAGAGGGATATTTTACTCTTCCAAAAAAGCTTTAACAGATCGTGCTGTGTGGCAGGAGGCTCCATCTTGCATAAAAATGAATGGTTCCCCATTTGGAAACCATTCTCTGATCTGGGGAATCAACTGATTTCGTAAGAGTTCTTGTACTGATCTTGTCTCATCATTCCTTTTACCACGTACAGACGTCCAGTACCCTTTCCACTGATGACTGACCAAATCATCACTTTTATAGGGTGCTAGGGTAGTCGGAACGACACAGTCAGGATGAAACTTTAACTCCAAGACGACGACGCACAAACTCAGCATTATTCTGCAAAATTTCGAATGTGCTTTCATCAATGAAGCAGACCTGCCAAAAGTAGAATTGTAAACTAGAAAAATCTGCGCTTATCTGGCTATTTAGTATAATTTTTGATAAAATATAAATTATAAAATAAACTTACCGATCTCCAGAAGTCCACATCTTATTGGCCACTGTTTGGCCCAGTTCAGACGCTTTATTTTCATTGCAGCTTTTAACTTGGGCTTCCTGGCGGGGCTGCAGGTTTTAAAACCTAATTCTTTTAATTTTCTTCGCACAGTGCGCTCAGAAGCGTTCACGTTAGCACCTTGGAGTCGCGATTTTATTAGTTTTGTCGTAGCAAATCTGTTTTACAGGCAATTTTTGTTTAATACTTTTCTGAGCTTGGTGTGATAATCGGCAATCTGCCGCATTTTTTCTTTCGTTTCTAACTCAATTCATCCCCTAACTCAATTTCCTTCTTTATGCGTCATACACTAGCTTCAAAAACCTTCAATCTTCGTGATATTTCGCGGTTTTAATAATATTTTGACATTCACCAGGGCCTTTACTTCAGCTATTTTACGTGGTGAAATATCACCTTTTTTTACATTATGAAAATGTTCCAATATATTATTTTAACACTGGATACACTAAAAACAAGTAGCTGCGTAGCATAAAACTGGAAAACCAAGAAACACAGCGCATAAAGTCACCGAAACACGTTCGCAATTGAAACAACGGCGAACGCGACTGTAACCGTTTTAGACTTGTTTACGTTTGCGTATCAATTGGTTAGCATTGTATTGTCATACGTTAAAAATAAATACAAATAGGTAAAATATATAAATTCTCCTAAATAAAAATCCATTACATGTAAGTTTAAATATATATAACTGCACATAAACTCATAAAAACTTTGAATTATTAAAAAAAATACAGTGCGTCTAATAATTTGGCCAGGGACTGTATGTGGTGTCTTAATTATTACTATCTTGAGACAAGCTACGAACATACTAAAGTTTGTAGGACTAGCAATATTCTACACCTTAATACTGGGACAGGTAATAGTAATAATGATTACAAACACATTGACAATAAAAAATCCCGAACAAAAAAAAATTCTTTTTCCTAACCACCATAAATATTTCCTGTCGCAATTTTTTCGATCACGGTCTGTTTACATCTGTATAATGCCAAAGGAATAAATTTACGCTAAAATTTTGCAAACAAACTCTAATTGGCAAATAAGATAACTAATAGTTATGGTGATTTTAAAAACTTAATTTTTTGAGGGGGGGATATTCTTAGCGTAAATTTATTTGTAATAACCGTAACTTTTGCTCGTATTAGTTTTCAATCTCGGTCTTTTTACACCCTGTATATAACCACACATTCATACCATACAGGGTGTATTCAGACCGTGATCGTGAGAATCGTGACAAACACCGTGATATTAAAAAAAATACGTTTTCCTTACAACCACCATCCATTTAATATCTATGATTGTTAGGAAAACGTAAAAAAAAAATTGTCGGGATTTTTTAACGCCAATGGGTTTGTAATCACCGTCGCTATTACCTGCCTTAGTTTCCGATCACCGTCTAAATACACCCTGTATATGTGACTATATATATCTATATGTCTGCCTCGTGGTCTCGCGGTACAAGTATGTGCCGTGCGATCTAGAGGTCCTGGGTTCGATTCCCGGGTCGGGCAAAGTGTTATTGGGTTTTTCCATTAGGAAATTCTCAGTAGCAACACGGAGTCTGGAATTGTGCCCGAAAAACGGCAATAGGCTCGCCCCCTATTACGTGGGGCCGATACATACCTGGCGAAATGTGGGTGCAGAAATGCACCTCTGCCTACCCCTTCGGGGAATACAGGCGTAAGTTTATGTATGTATGTATATATGTATGTACATACGCAGTAGAAAATGACGTAGTACTAGGAGACCTTATCCCAAAGTTAGTGATAACCGTTACAAGCGCGCCCCGAGGACATCGGTTGAGGCATCGCTCCTACGGGACCTCTTCCCTTACAAATGGACGGTTATATATCTCCGGGACTGTGACGTCACAGGACGCCCTAATCTCATTCCAGCATCATACTGCAATGGTAGGCTTAGGATTTGATTTTCAGTCTAAGATTAATAAGCTGAAAATCTGATGACTGAGGATCTTATAAATGTGGACTGCTTCATGGTCTCGCGGCATAATTATGTGGCGTGTGGTGTAAAGGTTCGATTTCCGGAACAAGCAAAGCTTTAATGTTTTTTTTTATGATCCAAAGGATAGCTCAAAATTATACCGCCCAGATCACAACCCAATTTAACTTTTATGGAAAGAGATGGACAAAATGTCCGTAATTGCTGTCCATCGTCACAAGAAGACCTGTGGAAGAAGTTAAAAGAAAGCTGGGGTAACATTTCACGAGATAAAATCGATAAATTGATTGCTCGTATGCCGACTCGTGAAAAAAAGTTTTGAAATGCAAAGGTGAGCTTTTGGGGTGAATTTTTAACGTATTTGTATTTATGAATGTGTATTTTATTTGTAAATTAAACCGTATGTTTTATATACCGATGTTGTTTTGAGTTTTATTCAATTTTCATACTTTAATCAAGGTGGTCTCAGACTTTTGGCCGGCAGTGTGTTCAAGACTTTTGCATAGACGCTAAAATTAGAAGGAAATTGTTTATTTATTTTTATTCATTCATAAATAATGCATATAAACTAAAAGGCACTTATAATAGTATTAATTCAAACTAAAACAGATACCCAAACTACGGGCTTGGCTATATTGGGACCTGTCGATACTCAAATGTGTACATATTTTTCTGAAATTCATTTCATTTCACCAAAAAAACCACAAAAAAATTAAATAGCGGTACCTTTACATCGAAATGCGCGATGGACTAACTCAACGATACAAATAAAGCGCGCCATTAAACCGCCATCAATAATTTCTGTTATTAACCATGCGACTGGCGTGCGAGGGGTTGCGGGGTGCGGGGTGGGGGCGCCGCTGAGCTCCGCGGGGCGCGGCGTCACTAAAACACAATGTACGCGCTGTTTTACGATTTAATTCCATACGTTACAGTCGAGCGAGTGTTTAAGCCGCTTAATGTAGCTTCTGGAGGTACGTTTATAGTTTTAGTGTACCTTGCGATGTTCCACTCATGGGGGGATATGTTGGCTTGACTTAAAATTAATAATAAAAATAAATTCGAGTAGTAATGACCTCGAAGATAAGGCGCACGGTCGAGAAACTCAGCGGTCGCGGTTTCAAACCCCAAGTGGAAAAAATGAATTATCACATAATTTAACGGTGAAGGAAAACTCGTGAGGAAACCTGCTCACCTAAAAAGTTCTTAGGAATTTCTTAGATGTGTAACCAACCAGGCGTGGTAAACTAAGGCCAATAAAACCCTCTTAGTTGCAGAGAAGGCCCGTGCTCAGCAGTGGGACGAATATTGCCTGTAAAAAAGAGATAGCATGATGCTATTGCTATACAACAATATTAATTATTGCCTCATTTGACTTTAACAAAATCGGGTTTATGATTTTACCAAATAGTGTCATAATATAGTATATATCGGCGCGAAACAATATGTGAAAGGCCATGTGTTAGCCACAGGTGCGCCTGACCACGTGTTAGCCACGTGTGCGCCGCAGGTGTTCTACACAGGTGCGACGGGCCACGTGGTGGCCGCAGGTGCAACGGACCACGTGTGCGCCGCAGGTGTTTTGCACAGGTGCGACGGGCCACGTGGTGGCCGTAGGTGCAACGGACCACGTGCAAACCACAGGTGCGTCGGACCACGTGCAAACCACAGGTGCATCGGACCACGTGCAAGCCACAGGTGTGCCGCAGGTGTGACTGTGGCTATTGTGTGTACAAAAAGGCACCCGCTGCAGCGGAGCATTCATTCATTTGTCTACGCTCAAACAGAAAACATCTAGTTAATTGTGAGATTAAAAGTGAAAGTTAATTGAAGTAGATTGGTTTAATTACTTCCTAAAATGGAATCCGCCGATAGTAATAACGTCACAGCTATTCTAAACACCCCTGGGCTAACCGCTTCGTTATATATATTATTTATTAATTATAATCAATATTGATAATAAAATTAAGATCGATTAATAGGTCTGGGTTGGGTTTTTTTGGTTTTGGGTTTAACAGTTTGGAAATTCTCAGTAGCAACACAGAAATTATTTATTTAATCAAATCAAATCAAATCAAATCAAATTATCTTTATTCAAATAGACTTTTACAAGCTCTTTTGAATCGTCAATTTTACACTTCTTATTTTTTTTAAACTATTGCCGCTTCGAAACGTGTTATAGCTGTGGAGAAGAAACGGCAAGAAACTCCCTCAGCAACACGACTTGTCATTTTTTTTTCTTAAAAACAGCAATATTATTATTATTTTTTAATTCACATTGTTTCATTTTTACATAATAAATGTCATAACTATACATGTCATAGCGATACATGTCATAGCGATACATGTCATAGCGATACATGTCATAGCGATACAAACTGTAGCAACACGATACAACTCCGATCAATTTACTTACTCCCAAGGCTTATCTTCAATAAAATCTGAAATTTTATAGTATGCATTTTTGCAAAGTTTATCTTTAATTGATTCCTTAAACTTATTCAGGGGAAGCTCCCTAATAGCCTTCGGAAGTTTGTTATAGAAGCGTATACATTGCCCCATAAAAGAGTTATTAACTTTCCGGAGACGAGTTACGTGTTGTACAAGATTACATTTGTTCCTAGTATTTTTATTGTGTACATTACAAATTTTATTAAATTTATCAAGATTCTTTTGGACGTACATTAAGTTTAGCACAACCTCATCACCTACATTAAAACTTTTATAACATAATAACATGCTCTAAGGTACTAGGTACTAGGTAGGTACGTGCATAACACTCTTCGAGATTATTATAAGTGAGATAGCATAGTGAATCTGTAAATCCCGTTAAACAAAAATAGGGTCACCTTCTATGACCTGATACTAGTCAGCCACTCGTGAGTAGAGGAATACATCCGTGCCTAAACCTTCAGAGAAACCCAACAGTAAAACAATATAACACCCAACACGTTGGCCCGTTAACAGCTAGCTTTACTGCACAAAACGATCTTACGTAAGGCGCTACGTAGTTGTGAACTTATGTAGGTAAAATAAGGAAATTCATACATTTTTATAACCTAATTGTTTTATATACACTACGTTTTACTGTTTTAAACTTTGGAAACTTTGAAACGTTTGTGTGAACGGCAAATGTGAAATCCAAGACTAAGATTTTTATACTCTTTAGAAAAAAAAACATAATGACTTATTACTTCGCAATAAAATGTCTTGGCGAAAACCGAGTACTTTAATATTCGTATTTAGGTATACAAAATTTAATTGATACGGGTTGATTGAAGAAATATTTTTACTGTTAATGGTTACTGGCAAAGTCGAGTGCAAACGTCCGAAAGGCCGATGTCCTGACCCGTAACACGAAACTTCATGTTGCACTCCACGATGCCAAAGACAGGAACAGGTGGCGCAGCATAGTCAGAACAAAGAACAAAGACTACTCCATGTACAGGGGATCACGACCCTCAGCAATGAGGAAAACGATGCGAGGAGGAGAGGCAGGTATGATTTTCTGAATTAAATAAATGAATGAATGAAAATAATTTTTTATACAAAAATGACATTTTGTGTTGCTGAGGGAGTTTCTTGCCGTTTCTTCTTCACAGCGATAACACGTTTCGAAGCGGCAATAGTTTAAAAAACTTAATAATGACAGATTAAAAGCACTTGTAATAGTCTAATAAAGGTGATTTTTTATTTGATCCAGCAATTTCTGATAAAAGCCAATATACTTTGGCCGGATCTCTTATAAAAAAAATATGTAAATAGCAGTTCTAATATAAACCAATATGCTCTTATTACCAAGCAATAAGAGCCATGAAATATAAAACCCAGTTTAATTTTTATTTTCAAAGCTATTGCATTAATTACGGCTAATATGAATCATGAGTATGAGAGAAAAAACAATGCCTATTACTCGTGAACTCAAAGTTTTAATTACTTCGAGTTTGTGTTAACAGCCTTATGGAGTCTGCTGTACCTTTTACAGGGTGAAATTAAGAAAAAAGGGGTCCTGACCCTATTAGTAATGATATATATTTTAATTCCTATGCAAGGTAGAAAGAGCATAACATTATCCATCTGAAAACATCACTTAGTAGTTAAGGACACAGAAGTTTAGCCTTCGCAAGTTCTAAACCTGAGTGAATTCACAAGAGTAACTGCAAGGACATTTGCATATAGAAATGAAATAAGTCGTGATGGCCTCGAGGTTTGGGCACGCGGTCGAGTATCTATACGGTCGCGGGTTCAAACCCCAGGCACACACCTCTGACTTTTCCAAGTTATGTATGTATTCACAATGAATTATCACGTACTTTAACGGTGAAGGAAAACATCGTGATGAAACCTGCACACCTAAAAAAGTACACATACATACATAAACTCACGCCTGTATTCCCTTAAGGGGTAGGCAGAGGTGCATTTCTGCACCCACATTTCGCCAAGTATGTATCAGTCCCACGTACGCCACGTACGTCACGACTGCCTCGTGGTCTCGCGGTACAACTATGTGCCGTGCGATCTAGAGGTCCTGGGTTCGATTCCCGGGTCGGGCAAAGTGTTATTGGGTTTTTCCATTAGGAAATTCTCGGTAACAGCACGGAGTCTGGAAATGTGCCCGAAAAACGGCAATAGGCTCGCCACCTAAAAAAGTCTTAGGAATTTCTTAGGTGTGTAGTCCGCCAACCCGCACTAGGCCAGCGTGGTGGTCTAAGGCCTAAACCCTCTCAATGGTAGAGGAGGCCCGTGCCCAGCAGTGGGACGTATATGGGCTGATGATGATGATGATGAATGAAATTGTACAATAAGGTATATGTAAAAGTCGTTGGTTAGAAAAAAAAATCTTCTCATTTTCGAAATCTACCTAAAATTTAATTTTCAAAAAAAAGTATAGGTCGTCATAGAGTTCTTATTGCAAGAAATAAATACTCGTTTCTTATAGCAAGCCTATGTAATAAAATACCCTTCATCGTACAGGTTTAACCCTTAGCACTCCCTTCAACAACGGCTACGAAATTTAACCCCCATGAATTATAAAGTGAGGGCTTAATTTGGCTTGTGGTGGTGTGAAGTGCTTTCGCAGGTACTTAAAACCCTTATGTTTAAATATTCTCAAATGATGCAGAGACAAATATTCTTAATGGTATCTTCATGACAGATGCGATGATGCAGGGTATTGCTGCAATAAAAAAAGTGTGTGTGTACTTATGTACACGCGTTAGAAGTTATACCACACGACTGAAGTAAAACTTATAAATACGCCCAACAGTCACATACATAGTTCTTAGTTTACACAACATATTACATTTCTGAACGCACTCATTAATATTTGACAACTTATAAATATGTTAATCCTTTTTATTACTGCCACTATTCTACATTTAAAAAATTCTAAAATATATAAACATTTTTTTATTTTAATATTCGATCCGAAACATATTAAAACCTTTCTGGTCCATTTAACTTACATTTAACATAGGCAGCTTCAATCTGTCCATTATATTAGCACATAGGCAGCTTCGACGTCTTACTTTTGTGTTACAATGATGCACGCGCATCCTAAAATTTCACTCTCATCATTTTTTCATAACGCGCCTAAAGAAGTATAACTTCAAAAAGGGGTGTAGTAGTGTGGTATATTATACTTACCATCAGGTATACGTCATCAATTTTTCTTACCAGTATAAAAAGACCTATTATTTCTATCAAACCTTTACAAGATCACGTGTAAGTATTCAGCGTGCCGAGCTCTCGTACGCCGGTCACGTACATGTTTATTGGCAGCACGTTTATCTCTAAATAGTATAAATGCAGTCGCTATCTGCGTCTGCCTATTTTATGCTATTTTTTCTAGACTTGGCGCAAATTGATACTATTTCGTATTAACTTAGCTTGGTTTAGAAAGGTTTTACGAAATACTTATTTCATTTATTTAATATACTTTATTGTACAATATACAAGTAGTAAGAATTAGAAAAATTACTGGTACTACTCGCTAGCTGCGATTTTTTCCAGGAAATATAGGGTATCTACTGAAATGAAAAGTCTTCAAAATTTGTAATAAATCGAAATAACGTATACGTATAATAATACAACACACACTCATACGCACGCACGCATGCACGCACACACACACACGTTACTGGCTCGCTGAAGTAACGTTAATTTGTCGTTTGATGCCAATATTCCGGATGATATCTAAATCAGTGAAATTTTGACTAGTTACTTCGTAGTTTGTGAAGTTAAAAGAACAACTAACTTTAATAAAAAATAGAAAAGAGCAGGAAAGTAATAGAAATAACCGTCATATTCTCGACAAACGCAACAGCAAGTACTCGACTTCAATGAGACAATGCCACATTCCCGGACAATCCACGCGCTCAAAATGTCTATAGTGGAATAACTCTAGCATTTATGTGCAATTTGTATTCTAGTCCTTCAGAAATTGTTCTAAAGGACTTTAGATGTTCCTTTATACGAGTATACAGCGCCATGGCTAGACTTCCCTTGCGATACGAGAGACCGTGGGTTCGATCCCCGCACCGAGATAAATGTTTGTGTGATCAAAAAATATTTAGGTGTGGGTGACACCGTAAAGTCTCTTGTAGTTTCTGACATAATAGGCCAAGCGCCGGGGTTTTTTTTGCAACGTACGGGACCTGTTTTTTTTTTTTGGAATATATTCAAGGAATGAATGTAAATCCAAGTTGGTGCGGCGTGGGGGGGTTCACTTCAGCCGCCATCTTGGAAAACACGTTTTATCGAATATCTCGCGAACCGCGCATCGTACGACAAAAATTGTAGAAATCATTATTGTAGATAATAATATTTGCCATCTTTTTTATTTGAAACTTTTTTGTATACTGGCGCTTGGACTATAAGATTTAATTAAGTATCATAGTGTGGGGTCAGAACTACTCGTATGTGTGTGATTGTTGGGTGTATGTATGTATACTAACTCAGCCATAACAGAACCTGATTATAACCACGGTGCATTTCAAATAGAGCATTAAGTGGTGAAGGACTCCGATCTAAAGTTTGGCACATTCATGCCAGCCTTCTTCACGTTATTCTTTAAAGACTCAGGATGATAGATGGAACCTCTGTGCATCGCTAAAATGCTTAAGAATTTCACAGTCACGTACCTACATAGTTTTTACACCACAATAAGATGTATGTTTTGTTTTTGTTTTTAGAGTATCAGAAAATACGGGTGTCTTTTTGGTCTAACAAACAACCAAATCATACTCATAACTTCATATTGGTTCTAGGATAGAACCTACAGAATCTCGTTTCATAATTTCTCCCACAAACAAATGTACAAAGTCATTATACTTGTACAAAAGAAAAGAAATCTGCACTTTACCCAGATTTGCCACGATATATTTTTTAATAAATACACCCAACAGTCACATACATAGTTCTGACCCCACACTAGGATACAAGTCCTGTATCGTGAGTATCAGAAACTACGAGAGAGTTTTCGGTCTCACAAACACCCAGACCCGGAACAAATATTTGTGGATCACACAAACATTTGTCTCGGTGCGGGGATCGAACCCGCGGCCTCTCGTTTCGCAAGCTGGTGTCTAGCCAACTGCGCCACGGGGCTGTCAATATATTAACAACGCGAATCCTCTGCTATATGTAATAGTTTATAAACTATTACTACGACAACAGACCTGAGAATAAAAGCAAGACTATTTATTAAAATAACCCTTCGTTTGTGTCGAAGGCTCGTTTTGTTTTTTAACATATTTCATCCAGATAGAGCATCGTTCCGATGGCGCGCACTATCCGTTACGTGCGCGGACTTTGACAAATGCCTGCCATAATTTTAAACATCTACCCAGAGGGCGCCAGCGTGCGGGGCCTCCGCTACCCCGAGGGGTGAAGGCTGTGTCGGCTTAAGGGGATGTCGGCTACATTAAGCGATTTAGTATATATCTTGAAAATTCATTGGGATATTTTTCAACTACCGCGTGTATTTACTACGAGAAACTTCTTGGTCTAAAAAATTCCTCTAAATTATTTAAAAAAAATGACAACGAATTAAAATAGGAAAATATATACATACATAACCTCACGTCTGTATACCCCGAACCAATCAAAGAGACAATTGGCCAGAATATATTACGAATTTCTGTCACCAGTTAACATATTTGTGCCTAGTTGCGAGACACCGTTTTACTCTCGCTCACATATTAATGCTAAACAATTGCATTCTGCGATTGAGTCTGTTTGAAACTTGAAAATATAAATACAGTTTCTAAGCTGTTATGATTATAATCCATATTACGATAATATAACTAAATATCCGAGATTGGACTGTCTAGGCGTCGCGTCGTCGTCTAAGTCTCTCAGAAATTGAAACAAATTATCCTTTTTGCATAACTCCCTAAATGGGTACGACTGGGCTGGTGCGACCCTCCTATTCAGACAGAAAAGGTTAGTCTTTACCATCATAAACATTCCTTGAGGATAAATTTGTAGATTCCTTAGGGTGCTGCTATGCACTGTTAAAGTTCGTAATACTCCATAGATAATGAATACACATATAACTTCAACAAACGTAAATTGTGACTGGGATTTAAACCCTCGGCCACCCAGATTTTGATTCGAATGCCTTAAAGGCTTCAGTAGTCTATATCTATACTAATAAATAAAATTGGAGTGACTGTTTTGTCTGTCTGTCTGTCTGTCTGTTTGTTCCGGCTAATCTCTGAAACAGGTGGACCAATTTTAACGGGACTTTCACTGGCAGATAGCTGATGTAATAAGGAATAACTTAGGCTAAAAAAATAAAAAATAGTAATTAAAGAATCAGCTGTTAGGCGGAATGAAGTTCGCCGGCTCAGCTATAAATGCATATGGATGTATACACGGTACATAAGAATACCAAAATAACGTTTTTTACAATTTTTGTCTGTCTGTCTGTTTGTTCCGGCTAATCTCTGAAACGGGTGGACCAATTTTAACGGGACTTTCACTGGCAGATAGCTGATTTAATAAGGAGTAACTTAGGCTACTTTTAGTTTATAAATTTTCTTATCTTATTAAAAATATTTTTTCCGCGTGGACGAAGTCGCAGGCACATAAAATTCTAGACATCCGCAAACACTTTACGAGTTATATTCAACGCATTACTCTCCTTAACAAGTGTCCGAGGGTCAACTTACACTGGCGGACCGTAACATCGGCGCGGGCATTATCGCAAATACGCCGAGTCAGCCGCTACTTATCTCCACTATTAGTATGGGATAAATTGACGCGTTTGCATCCGATGATGATATGGCTAATCATCATGGCATCTTTGAAAGAGGAGGCAGAGGTACGTTTGCCCCCGTTTGGAACCTTTGAATCCAATGCAAAGAGCCAAACCTGTGGCCGTTCATTGAGCAAATTATTAGACTCTCTGATGTAATTGAGCATTTCTTCTTCATCATCATCATCAGCCCATATACGTCCCACTGCTGGGCACGTGCCTCCTCTAAAACTGAGAGGGTTTAGGCCTGATTCTACCACGCTGGCCTAGCGCGGGTTGGCAGACTACACACCTAAGAAATTCCTATGAACTTTTAGGTGTGCAGGTTTTATCACGATGTTTTCCTTCACCGTTAAAGTACGTGATAATCCATTGTGAATAAACACATAACTTCGAAAAGTCAGTGGTGTGTGCCTGAGGTTTGAGCCCGCGACCGTCGAGATTCTCGACCGCGTGCCTAAACCTCGAGGCCATCACGACTTTTGAGCATTTCTTCGCTACTGAGAATTTCCTAGACAGTTTTATTGGATTTCTCTAGCAGAAAATCCTCCATAACAGTAGTGGTCTGATAATTTTATCAGCTGTGCTGGCTAAAGGTAAGTGTAGTTAGGTCCTGAAGGAGTACAAATTGGCTTGACTATGATGTAATATCATATTCATAATCGGCGTCAAAATCATAGGAACTTTGTATTTGTATGTACAATAGTCGTCATGTTTAATAGTTGGGCGTTATAAGGATCAAGCATCCGAATTTTTAGTTCATATCTATGACAGCCATAGATCTCGACAATAAAGGATATAGACGAGCGAAGAAAGACAAAGGCAAAACTAAAACAAACCAACAGAGAGAGTGAAATCAGCGTTCGAAAGCAAATCGCTCCGTGTAACAGATACCTCAAACAAGTAAATTGAATTTGCGTGTAACCCGAATACAGCAGAAAGAATATTGCATTGTTTTGTACGAATGAAAGGGAGCACCGAAATCGAAGTCCAATTAAGGCATTCGTCAAATAATATGGAACAGGGCTGTATGCAAGAGGAGCGCGATCGACACGTCCTCAATTATTGTGTCATATGCTAAGTGGAAGTTCCGCCGACTGATTATGGAGGATGCGCTTCGGTTGCGATATTGATGTGTAATTCAGGATATTTGAGAGCATTCTAGATATTGCAAGCAACCCCGCAATAGTTAGTAGTAAGTACATTGCGATCCAATTTCGGACGTACCTACTAGTAATTATTTTGACTTAAGACCAAAGCATGACTTATTAGATGAAAAAAAATATGTATTTCGTGTCTTAAAATAATTTAGAGATAAATAGTATTAAATATTTTTTAAATCTTGATTTTTGGGCGTTGTAAGCACTGAGTCAAAATCAATTCAACATAATCTCTCATATACGTCCTGCTGCTGGGCGCTGGCCTCCTCTTCCATTGAGGTTTTAGGCCTTAGTCCACCACGCTGGCCTAGTGCGGGTTGGCGGACTACACATCTAAGAAATTCCTAAGAATTTGAGGTGTGCAGGTTTCATCACGATGTTTTCCTTTACTGTTAAAGTGCGTGATAATTCTTTGTGAATACACATTACTTAGAAAATTCAGAGGAGTCAACCGCGTGCCTAAACTTCGAGGCCATCACGACTTATTTGAGTTTGTAGATGTTTTCCAGTCATTTCAAATTAAATCCCATTACCAAAATAACGCGTCTTAATCCAGTAGGAAAGTTTTAGTTGTGGAAGTGTGACCCGGTTCAGAATAGAGCCGGCACAACCGAAACTTGAGCCAATCCGCCGAGCGTAGTTCTTAATTAATTAGAACTCCCGCAAACAAGCATTTTAATTATTGACTCCTGCCTCGTTGTGCTCGGGCGTTGGCTTACAATTTTGAAACAGATTTTTGTATGCCTTTTGCATTGTTATTTTTTTAGGCAGATATACTTTTTATTTCGCTGATGTCAACTGGTAAAAACTCGGTTCAAATGAAAGGACAGACGAGAACTGTCTACGAATATCACGTGTTGGCTCAACAGCCTCCATGGCGCGATTAGCTGGACACCATCTTAGGGAATTAGAGGCCGTGGATTTGGTCACGGCATGTTTGTGGGTTCCGCAAGAATTTGATCCGGGTTTGGGTGTTTGTGAGACCGAAAAGTCTCTCGTAGTTTCTGATACCCAAGACACAAGTCTGGTATCTTGTTGTGGGGTCAGAACTATGTAATGTGACTGTTAGGTCAGTGGCGGTACTTCCATAGAAGCCCAAAAGCCCAGTTTGCCTTTTCAAATTCCAAATAATATTTTTTTAGCTTTAAAACATTTATTTAACTAAAGCAATTTGTTAAATAAAGACCCCATAATAAGGAAATATAAACTGGACATTACACAATTAACGTTTAACGCTTTTGGGCTTCTATGGAAGTCCCGCCACTGTGTTAGGTGTATTTATTCATTTATTACTCAGTAAAAATTAGATATACTCAGACTGGTTTAAAATGTCTAATATCCGGATTATTCTTGCATAAAACACGTAACTTTTCATACCCAATATAAGACGCTTAGGCGCGCGACCCAGCCGGCGGTCGCGGGTTCAATCCCTAGGCACACACTTCTGACTTTTCAAAGTTATATATGTATTAATAATGAATTATCTCGTACGTTAACGGTAAAGGAAAACATCGTGAGGAAACCTGCACACCTAAAAATGTCCTTAGGCCAACGTGGTGGACTTAGGCCTAACCGAGGAGGCCCGTACCCAGCAGTGGGACGTATATAGGCTGAAGATTATTAAAACAGTTCTCCATCTAACCAACACCTCTACATACGTCAAACAAACGCAACAGACAACCACATGTTTTCTAAATGGATATGTGATCTTTCGTTCTTTTCCTGGTTCGAAATGCGAGCGCAAATTTGAAATTGACAGCCCCGTGGCGCAGTTGGCTAGACACCAGCTTGCGAAACGAGAGGCCGCGGGTTCGATCCCCGCACCGAGACAAATGTTTGTGCGATCCACAAATATTTGTTTCGGGTCTGGGTGTATGTGAGACCGAAAAGTCTCTCGTAGTTTCTGATACCCACGACACAAGACTTGTATCTTAGTGTGGGAGCAGAACTATGTATGTGACTGTTGGGTGTATTAATTTAATTTAATTTAAATTTGGACAATTTGAGCGTGAAATTAGCACAGCTTCAGTGATATGGCCGAGTGTGGACAGGAAATCGCACAAATAAATCTGTGCAACGATTTTTTGATGGCTCTATTTGGTATGTTAGTGATTTAGTATTATTTGATTAGCGTTTTCATAGTCCAGATTAGACAGATGCTTACAAAATAACTTCATCTGCGTTGAAAATAGATTTGGGTACCTATAGAAAGAATTGAATATTATGTTAATTCATTGACGCTTATACGTCAGATTTCAAGTCCACACCTACGTATTACTGACTGTTTGAATCTTATACTTAACAGATCTTTGGGGTCAATTCTTAGTTCGGACAGTGTTATTGAATTTTGTTATTACGGAATTCTCATCAGAATCATTGAGTCCGGAAAATAGTCTCATCGTCCTTAATTAGGACTTAAAACATAGCTGACCAACATTTTGATCGAAATACACCTCTTTCTATAGCTTCAAGGTAGGTACATGAAGCGTACCTACATACCTACATAACCTCACGCCTGTATTCCCTAATGGGGTAGGCAGAGGTGCATATCTACACCCACATTTCGCCAGGTATGTATCAGTCCCACGTAATAAGGGGCGAGCCTATTGCCATATTTCGGGCACATTTCCAGACTCCGTGCTGCTATTGAGAATTTCCTAATGGAAAAACCTAATAACACTTTGCCCGACCCGGGAATCGAACCCGGTACCTCTAGATCGCCAGCACTTACTTATGCAGCAAGCCCACGAGGAAGTCATTTATAAAGTCTATTTTGTCCAAATATATTTTTGACTGGTTAGAGAAGACCGAGTTATTTCTCACCAATCGACAGAATAACGCTGACCTTTTTTTTTTATTCACGGGGAAATACCTTATGTTATTTATGATTTTATACTTAAATTTATCGCCAAATGCTCCCAATAATCGAGCTAAATATAATTTAAAAAGCGACCATAATTCACAGTGTGTTATGAAATGTCTCGAAGTCCCAACTTGAGCCATTTATAAAGCCAACTCAAACACGATATTAAATATCGGCTATGTAGATTTTAAACTTTCGCAATAATTTGTGTCGCTTGCCCGGCTAATTCGAGCCGAATTCGCTACGTAATTAAGGTTGAAAAATGCTTAATTCTGGCAAGAAATTAAGTCTTTTTTATAAATGATGAGCGTGCATTAATCACGTGTGAGATTTTAGATTTCGACTTTACATATGATCAATTTTAAAAAAACTGTACCTCCTGTTCTTTTCAAATACCTTAACCCTTAAATGCATGTTTTTTTTTATTAAAAAAATATTATAGGTAGTAAAAGTAGTAATAGTAAATAATATACCGAAAAGGTTATAACTATATATAAAATATGTATATATAAAATAGTTTTTTATGGATTGTAGACATTTGGCAACAATATGCATTTAAGGGTGAAATACTAATTTACCCGTTTCAAAATTCATCTAAATCTTTTGCAATGTCTAATTGGCATAGTGCCATTGAGGTACGGCGTGCGATCGAGTTATTGAGTTCGATTCGATTCAGGCGATCTGTTATAATACATAATTTTACTAATAAGACAATTAGTAACATGGATCTCTGATGATAGGTCCGAATACAACAATAGCTTCGCCTTCTTTGATGTTGACGTTGGCAATACGTACGTGTAGTATTTCTAGTAGAGATGTAACTCTGCTTACCTCTACGCGAATACAGGCCTGAATCTAAGTGTTTTATGTGCTTTATAGAATGACTAAAATTAGTCGTAGTCTCGCGGTACAAGTATGTGCCGTGCGATCTAGAGGTCCTGGGTTCGATTCCCGGGTCGGGCAAAGTGTTATTGGGTTTTTCCATTAGGAAATTCTCAGTAACAGCACGGAGTTTGGAAATGTGCCCGAAAAACGACAATAGGCTCGCCCCCTATTACGTGGGACTGATACATACCTGGCGAAATGTGGGTGCAGAAACGCACCTCTGCCTACCCCTTCGGGGAATACAGGCGTGAGTTTATGTATGTGTACATTGAATTTTTTTGTGCCACGTAAAAATATCTCTTAATGGCTATTGTCAATTTAATTTAGATTGTTTTTTCTCTCGGAATTTATTTTAGACTTCGCCCTCGACTTTTAAGTCTACTCAAGCGGACTCGTGTGCAAAAACTAGTTATAACACAAATAAATATTATCTATTTCTTTTGTAGCAACAGTTTTGTCACTGAGTATATCAACTGAGATATTAAATTTTCAGTTGCAAGTGGAAAATTCATGAAAATCCACACTTTTCCGGATTTGAATTTACTCGCACAGATTCGTCGAGTCTTTGTTGTAAATATTCTAATAATATTTGAAATATGAAACATGTGTTTAGATCTACGGGTGTTTGTTATTTGGTCAGGATTTTGATATAATTTGGCACACAGATTGTTGCTTGAATTGTACAAGGATTACTCAAATTTATTTCTCGTACAGTACGTATTTATAATAATGCATATCGCAACAAAATGGACTCTAAATAGTCTGAAGTTAAAAAAATAATATTATTATTATAAAGGATTATACAAAAAATAAATATCGGCGGAAACGATAGTTTTTAGTTTACATTTTAATACATACACTGCGCCTGTTTCCTTATAATGCCATTGATGGCCTTGCGGTGTGGACGCGCGGTCGAGAATCTCGGCGGTCGCGGGTCCAAACCCCAGGCACACACCTCTGACTTTTCGAAGTTATGTGTGTATTCACAATGAATTATCACTTGCTTTAACGGTGAAGGAAAACATCGTGATAAAACCTGCACACCTAAAAGTTCTTAGGAATTTCTTAGATGTGTAGTCCGCCAACCCGCACTAGGCCAGCGTGGTGGACTAAGGCCTAAACCCTCTCAGTTGTAGAGGAGCCCGTGCTCAGCAGTGGGACATATATGTGCTGATGATGATGATGAATTATTGTATAAATCAAAAATATTTTGCAATCTATATTAAAGGGCCAATTACACCAAAACAAAAATGTTTGCATAATTGCATCTATAATATAACAGATTCGATTATCAGTCGGAGTGGAAAGGAAGCCTCCACACCGCGCCAATTAAAGGCCATCAGCCACGTCGGGTGGAAAAAAGGATTTCGCTTTTTCCAGTGGCGAGATGAGCAACGGCCCGACGCGGCCGGCGGGCCCAATTTAAATCGCTCATATCTGGATTATGGCCGTGTTATTGTTTAAACTGTTTTTTGCTGGGGATTTGGGTTTTGACGCCGGGAAATTCGTGCAAAATTTTGAAGGATTTGATTATTAATTTTGATGTTTTCGACGTGGAATTTGGCCTGATTTGATTTAACAATGGCTAGGCCTCACAATCGTGAGGAAACCCGCACACCTAAAAGTTCTTTAAAATTTCTTCCGCACTAGCCGTACGCCAACCCGCCTAGCCAGCGTGGTGGACTAAGGCTTAAAAACCCTCTCAGTTTCAGAGAAGGCCCGTGCCCAGCCGTGGGATGGGTTGATGATGAAAGTAAAATTACAGCTGAGTTAACACACTATTAATAGCCAGAGTCCAATAATAACCATTCGCCGTTCTCTGGTACAGAAAACATGCACAATTCACATATATTACAGAGCATACAGAAATACAAAGCCGGTCCGAATGGAGTACGAGTGCCGTTGAAAAAACACGCGTTGCTTGAAAGCAAAAATGGCCGGTTCGAATTAACCGACTGCTTGGATCGGGTTTACGTGGATAGGCAATCTTACACAAACGTAATATCGACACAACCTCACGCCTGTATTCCCCGAAGGGGTAGGCAGAGGTGCATTTCTGCACCCACATTTCGCCTGGTATGTATCAGTCCCACGTAATAGGGGGTGAGCCTATTGCCGTTTTTCGGGCACATTTCTAGACTCCGTGCTGCTACTGATAATTTCCTAATGGGAAACCCAATAACACTTTTTCCAACCCGGGAATCGAACTCAGGACCTCTAGATCGTACGTGACATACTTATACGTAACATCTATACTTATATTATAAGGTAAATAATATAAAATTGTTTATTACCAACAAACAATTCAACCGATTTGTATGCTTTTTGCAATGAACATAGATGGGATCTCGAAAAGATGAAATGATACAGAAGACGAATGATTAGTAATATATATCAACGGCTTGGCAAGTTGATAGATTTTGGAGAAAAAATGGCTTTCGAGTAAAAGGAAATGATGTATCTACAGACATAAACAACTGACGCAAGGTCCAGAAAACTTTAATTTACGGGATGTAGTCCCATGAAAATAGAAACATCTGTTCTCATGTCCCAAAAAGACACGTAACTAAAAAAAAAACATTGCGTTCGAAAAAGCAACATATGTAGAAGACTATAACAATGTACTTATATACTACTACATACTACTACAAGAAAGCAGGCCACTTTCAAACAGAAAAAAAAATCACTGTTAAAATTAATTAGTCCAAAGGTACCTCGATGTATCATGGAGGATACAACCTTCATGTCAATTTGTGACGTACACGAACCAAATATTTTAAATTTTGTATTAATACAGGCCCCTTTAAAAAAAAATACGCCTATTGTAGTTGAGACTATCCAAGGAGACCGTAGTCCAGCCGGGCAGTTCGTTAATCTCTCAAACGCGGCGCTCAAATGACGCGCACGTCAAACGACGCCCCTCATTAGTTTTAATGAGAGTGGCCGAGCACGAGTTCGTTAACACAACTCAATTGAACCGATTTATAATAAAGCTATGGCACGTGGCTTCGACGCCGCTGGCTTCTTGGAAGAATATTGTAAATTCAGAAATTCAGCTCAATACGAGAGCTAGGAAATTTAATGTAGAGATTGCTATTGGGGTTAGGATTTATATGAAATGAACACCTTACTAATTCCATGAATATTTAATATTTTTCAATTTTATATTTATTTATTTTATATTGTTTTTTTTTTAATTTATTTTGGCAGAGGCAAAGCTATGAGTAAAAGGAATAAAATCCCAATCATGTGTCTGCTGGAGATGGTCAGACTGTAATGTCCTTTTTCACAAAGGGTAGTTTTAATTGTAGCGATATTTTTTTAATTAAAGGCAATTATTTGATCTCCTTGGAAAGCTTGTTATGGAAGTGTAAAGATTGCTCTTCAAAATTATTGATTTTGAAGACATGAAGGCCATGATTATAGAAATCTCTCTCGTCAGTCAATTCTACTTAGAACTAAATGCACTAATATTAGCTACCAGTACGATCGCTTAGAAGTATAAAAAATAGATATGACTAGGTATATCCACCACATTCTTAACACTGCATCACCACGATGTTGTCATTTTGTCGCGACACTTCAAAAATAATTCGGAAAGATAGTTTTAGTATAGACTCAGCCAACCGTAGCTTGCTGGGCGTTCAGCTGAAAAACTAGAGATATTAACATATCCCTTTGGGCCTTGTCACCGGAATAGAAGCCTAAGCGTCCCATTTCATCGAATTGGCCTCGTAATACTAGTTGAGAAATATAGATATAAATATTTAATTCAAAAAAAAATATAATATTCTATTTCAAAATCATACAGGGTGCATTCGGACCGTGATCGGAAACTAAGGCAGATAATAGCTGCGGTGATTACAAACACCGTGACAAAAAAAAACGACAAAAAAGTAGGTACGTTTTCATCATCAGCCCATATAAGTTTCACTGCTGGATCAGTATCCAGGAGGAGGCCAGTGCCTCCGCTACAACAGACAGGGCTCAGGCCGTTGTCCTTCTCGCTGGCCTAGAGCGGGTCAGCCTAAGAATTTCTTAAGAACTTTTAGATGTGCAGGCTTTCCTTCGCTGTTAAAGTATATATTTCATTGTGAAGACACGTAACATTGAAAAGTTTGAGGTGTGTGCACTGTGCCTGGGGTTTGAACCCGCGACTGCTTAGATTTTTACTCGACTGCGCGTATTTCGCTGACTGCAAATATGAAGGGGTTATGATTACTTTTGTTTCATTTTCACATATTGGATATTTGTAAATCAAACTTTTCTTTAGTAAGTTTATCCCGCTATTTCGTACTTGACAATACATATTGTTCAACGTATGTTATAAAAAATAGCTTCTTTAAAATCCCATCTTTGACAGCCCCGTGGTGCAGTTGGCTAGACACCAGCTTGCGAAACGAGAGGCCGCGGGTTCGATCCCCGCACCGAGACAAATGTATGTGTGAGCTACAAACATTTGTCACGGGTCTGGGTGTTTGTGAGACTGAAAAGTCTTTCGTAGTTTGTGATACCCACGACACAAGGCTTGGATCTTAATCTAGAACTATGTTTGTGACTGTTGGGTGTATTTATGTATTTGTTTATTTTAGTCATGATTATCTTACCAAATCTGATTAATATAATCATATTTTTCCAAGTCCTCAGCTCGACTTTTAAAGTATTCCAATATCATAACATTGTCGTACATCGGGCGCGTCACGTGTCGGAGTCGTCACGGCGCGGCGACGGACACGGTTCGTCGACGTCACGCCGTCGATTCGTGCTCGAGCGAGCAGCCGCTCGTATCAAGTGGGCGCTTTAAAATTCACTTGAGAATTTCGCCGAGTGATTCCAGAGATTTCCACGCTTTCGTGAAATAAAAATATTCATTATATTCAGAAAAAAAGCTTTCTCTTTGGGTATTTTGATTGTGGACATAACATTGGAGATGAGATTGTTCTAGTACTCGTAGAGCCGGGGTGACAACTAGCATAAGGCGTGTTTTACTTTGCTTGGTCATTGGATATGTAAAAACTTATAAAAACTGAACTTCTAACTTATATACCATCAAGCGCGTTTTTACAAGCTTTTATTTAACTTGTCTGACTTTTATTTGACTGCCTCGTGGTCTCGCGGTACGTGTCGTGCGATCTAGAGGTCCTGGGTTCGATACCCGGGTCGGGCAAAGTGTTATTGGGTTTTTCCATTAGGAAATTCTCAGTAGCAGCACGGAGTCTGGAAATGTGCAATAGGCTGCAAAACGGCAATAGGCTCGGCCCTATTACGTGGGACTGATACATACCTACCTCTGCCTACCCCATCAGGGAATACAGGCGTGAGTTTATGTATGTAAGTATGTATTTAACTGGCAATGTATGTATGTATGTTTGTTCGGGTGAAATCTTCCAACTCAATTTTGAAGCAGATATCTTCAACCGATTAAGCTAAAATTTTGTATAAAGATTCAGTTTAAATGACAATGCAAAGTTATCTTTGTGACGTCATTCTTAATGCACTTCTACAATATGGATATCAAATGAAATGGCTTGCTAAGAATAACTCTAAAAAAAGTAAGAAGTCAAATATTATTAAAAAAAATTAAACCTTTTTAAAATAGTAAAAAAGTAAATTAAATAACTTGATTGATTGATTTTAACTATTAAATTTTGTAAAATAAGTAAATACGAGTACTTAAATCTCGCAACAAGCTTTTATATGATATACATTATGTAAAGACGTTATAATATTTCACTCGAGCACAATATAGAAAAAACGTAATGTAATCTAAGATAACGTACCCTCTTGGTCCTATTGTACGTATGTGGCGATCAAGAGGTCCTATGTTCGATTTTAGGGTCGGGTATTTAAATTTCTCGTTTTAAGTCGCAGTACGGATTAAAAATGTCCTATCCCACCACACACCCGCCACTGTAACTCCTGTGCTCCAGGATCAACAGCGGCACGCACAGTAATGACACCGAGCAATGAAGCTCAGCGGATCTAAGGGGACCTAAATTTGTCATAATCCCGCAACGAAGTTAATCAGAAAGACAATATAAGGAGGAGTTGAAAAACAAAGAGTTGTTCACTTCCCTCCACAGCAAAGCGGGTGACAAAACATTGAGCTATGAGGTTTTACCCTCACATAAAAAAGACAATTAAATTTAGTGATATTAGACGCAAGTAACGCACCACGGGTAAAAACTGTATGAGTTTTATTGACTAAATTGGACCTAAAGTGCGAGCTGTTATGTAGACTTCCAATAATAGGCATGGCAAAAACGCTGGAAAGCACGGAAATTCTTCCTGGATTCAACAAGGTCTGTATAATAGACAACACCAGACGTTACATGCATACTATTGAGCATACAGTTACGCTCATCCGACCAAAGATTGCACTCCCAAAGGATATGATGCGCGGACTGTTCATATTCGCAATTATGTGTTGAGCATTGGCACATAGGAGAATCAACCAACTTAAATGAGAATAATTTGCTACGAAAATTACCGTGACCCGTCAGAAATTGCGACACGTAATGATCGATCTCAAGCCAAGTTTTTGCCAAACGATCGCTCACCGAAGGAAAATATTGATAAAGATGACGCCCCTTTATAGAGAGACTCCATCGATTTTGCCATTCTTCTATTAATTCCGAGTAAGTCTCGGGGTATGGTTTAAATAACCGACTAATTTTCAAAAGGTCGCGCGAGGAAAGAAAATCTTTATCAATATTTTGCTTGTTGGAAAAATATAACGCGGCGCGACGTTGCACTTCCAGGTCGACTGGAAGTACTCCCGCCAGAACAGGTAAAGCTTCAGTACTAACAGTTCTGTACGCCTTACACAAAAATATCAACGCCAAACGTTGACTCTGGAGCAATTTCCTTCTGACGGCACCGACAGTTGCCCTGTCGGCCCACACAGGGGAAGCGTAACAAATGCAACCCAAATATGTAGCTCCATAAATTACTTTTAAGGTGTTAAACGACAGACCCCAAGTTGACGCTGATATCCTTGTCAAGGCATAAAAGTTGTTTTTTGATTTTTCACCGACGCATTTTATATGTTCTATAAAAGAGAAATTACGTTCTAGAACAAGCCCTAGGTAACAAACAGACTGTTTATTTTTGATCGAGACGTTATTAAATTTTATACGCGGCGGGGTTTTCAGAGAGCCTTTCAGCAGCAAATGAAATGATTTTTGGGGTGCGAACGAGAGACGGTATCTTTCACCCCAGTGAGTAATTAAACTAAGACACGCGTCTGCTAACTTTTCTAGACCTGATCTGCTATTTGACTGTATGAGCAAGAGTCCGTCATCCGCATATCCTATCAAAGAGCAACATGGAGGTAAAGGAATCGCGAGAAAGTCGTCAAAGCCTAGATTCCATAAGTAAGGGCCGACTACGGAACCCTGGGGACAACCCATTGTCAGTGTCTTCGACACTGCGTGGTGACCTAAGCGCAACTTGGTTGTGCCATGGATAAAATACGAATAAATCATAGAAAATATATTCCTTGGGCAACCGCGAGACTTTAATTTCAGAAGTAACATAGGCCACCAAGCATTGTCGAATGCACCAGAGATATCTAAAAATATCCCCAACACGTACTTATGGTCCGATTTGTTAACTGTTCTCCTAACCGATAAAGCTGCGTCCACGGTTGATTTACCAATCGTAAAACCGAATTGATTTTCGTGAAATTTCGGTCCGCCCGGTAGTAAGCGAGGCACGATAAGACGTTCAAGTAACTTGCCTAACGACGGTAACAACGTTATTGGACGATACGATTTTGGGTCTTCAGGGGGCTTATTCCCTCCTTTAGGTACGAGTTTAATAAGACCGCACCGCCAAATTCGCGGAAAGACGCCCTCAGCTATACATCGATTATAAACGCACATTATAGCGACACTAGACAACTTACACGCCTCCTTTATCATTTTAGTGGAAATTTTATCATCCCCAGAAGCCTTATTAAGAGGCAGGGAGCTAACTACTTCAAGAAATTCGTTAAGAGATGGGCTATCCGAATCGGGAGTAGATGGTGAAACGGAGGCCCATAGCCTTACTTGACTATGATATGCGGAATCGTTATCAAGGCTATCGTCCGGGATAAGTGAGTTTAATAAAGTTTCCGTGGTCTCCTCAATACCAGTAGTGTATGTGTCATTAACCTTTATATTTTCAATATATGCTGAATCAATTGATTTATTAGCTTTAAACTCATGGTAAAGAGGGGACCAAGGACCCTCAGCGTTCAGACGGTCAACAACTCTTCGTAATAAATCGCCTTTTGCTTTAATAATCGCGGCTCTATAACGCGACCTGGCTGTTTTTAGAGTGTTAAAAGCACTTTCAAGTAAATTACTATTGTTACACCGTTTTTTAAGCGAATTGAACCTCCTACGCGCTCGACGAAATAGTTGACGAAGGTGGACTAAGGTATTATTCCACCAATCACATCTACGAGTACCAGTTACAAATGAACGACCGAATGTTATATCCGCACAGTACGTAAAGGTATCTGTCATTATTTCAGCGCAAGCTTCAGCTGAAAGTTCATTGCGAGTGAAATCCTTAGTATGATGCGCAAAAAGCGAGCCAAAAGACTCCCAATTAGCCCCTCTTAATTTATATTTAAAGTTGTAATAATTATTATGATGTCCTCGTGTAAATCCAGGTAAAAACTCGTACACTATCAGGCGATGATCACTACAAGACGCGTCTGGTATAACACGCCATTTATCGATATGGACGTCTCCACATGAAAGTGTGACATCGATTGAAGATTCGCCCATAGGGCTGCAATATGTTGGTGGTGCGTCAGATGTATTATGTATTACAAGATTTAATTCCGCAATAAAATCTTCGACGGCACAGCGTCGCTCTGAATCGGTGGATCTAAATTTGCCATACCAAAGAGGGGAAGACGCATTGACATCTGCGCCAACAACAATTTTGTTTCCCGAAAGAGACCTCAGAACATGTCGCAAATGGTGTAAACAAATGGTGTGCAGTACGGATTATGCTTCGGCCCTCTTACGTAGGTACGATGTAGAAATACACTTCCGATAACTTTGAGGCCTTGCCCTCTCCAGGTTTTCATTGATATCTACATCAAAGCTCATTTTAACAGGGTCCACATATGGCAGCAGCATCAGCCCATATACGTCCCACTGCTAGGCACGGGCCTCCTCTACAACTGAGAGGGTTTAGGCCTTAGCCCACCACGCTGGCCTAGTGCGGGTTGGCGGACTACACACCTAAGAAATTCCTAAGAACTTTTAGGTGTGCAGGTTTTATACCGATGTTTTCCTTCACCGTTAAAGCAAGTGATAATTCATTGTGAATACACACATAACTTCGAAAAGTCAGAGGTGTGTGCCTGGGGTTTGAACCTGCGACCGCCGAAATTCTCGACCGCGCGCCTAAACCTCGAGGCCATCACTGCTTTAAATTATAGTTATAATTAGACCACATATATGGGCTGATAAAAATTCCTTTACCTCTCATCCTCGCTCAAACTATCCTCCGAAGCCCATAAAGTACCTTCTCCCGCTTCTAGTAGCATCGTCTAGATTTAATAAATAATAAATACACCCAACAGTCACATACATAGTTCTGACCCCACACTAGGATACAAGTCCTGTGTCGTGGGTATCAGACACTACGAGAGACTTTTCGGTCTCACAAACACCCAGACCCGAAACAAATATTTGTGGATCACACAAACATTTGTCTCGGTGCGGGAATCGAACCCGCAGCCTCTCGTTTCGCAAGCTAGTGTCTAGCCAACTGCGCCACGGGGCTGTCAATAATTTATCTCGAACAGAAATAATAACGGATTGAATTATTAGTACGTGACTGTCTGAGTTCGTGCGCAGTGAGAATAATATCGACTTGGAAATACGTTGGATACGTTCAGCGACAGTAACACGCTGATTGCTTGCGAATGTCACTATTATTTGCCGAAGTTGTAACATTATTTATTTGTAGAAGAAAAAGAAAGAAGGTCGGATTTGGCGCATTTTTTGGCATTGCGACTGTCTCATTTTCCCCAGAAGTGTGGTATTGATTTCAATAGAAAATTCCTCGTAGAAAAGCAGTACCCGTAAGGCACTTATTTCTACCTCTTCAAGGATTCATTCATTCATCACCTGCCCATGTACGTCCCACTGCTGGGCATGGGCCTCCTCTACAACTGAGAGGGTTTAGGCTTTAGACTACCACGCTGCCCTAGTGCGGATTGGCGGACTACACACCTGTGGCGGTAGCAACACGCCAACATAAATGTAGTTTTATTTAATATTTACTTGCTAATTGTTAGTATTTTTAACCTTATTTAAACATGCATTGCTTTTATCCATTTCTTGTAATTTTTTAACTTTATAAACAGGCATTGTCCTATTTTGTAATTATGACTGCAGACGTTTAACCATAAACATCTGCGAGTTGTAAAATTTATCACAACAAGTATTTTTATGTATCATATTGTTAAAGATTAGTAAATGCTGTTGTAAAATATTTTGTTAAAATCTCCAATTGTAAATACTCTTTCATGCCGGTGCAATAAAACTATATTACTTAGTTAAGTCTTTAGCACCGGCAATCCTTGGAAATGGATTGATCGTTTTCGACAATAGCACAGATGTTTGGGCGATCGCATATTTTTTATTAAAGCGATAGACCTTGGTTTGTGTTCGTTGAAATAATTTTTTATGTTAAATCCCTACCGATCCTCATCGGGGAGACCGATAAAAGGGTCGATTTATTTGGATAAGAAAATAGTCTGCCATCACTCGTGACGAGCACACCACGCGCCTATACGCTGAAGTTGTTATTCCACTCTGTCAGTAATTAAGTTATGCTTTACTTTGTCTGTGTTAAGTGTTAATTTTAATATACCATAGTTTATTCACGGAATCGCGTGCTCATTTTTAACACTCCCTACCGTACGATCTAAACACCTAAGAAGTTCCTAAAAACTTTTATATGTGCAGGTTTCATCACGATATTGTCCTTCACCGTTAAAGTAAGTGATAATTCATTGTGAATACACACATAACTTCGAAAAGTCAGAGGTGTATGTCTGGAGTTTGAACTCGCGACCGCCGAGATTTTTAACCGCGCGCCTAATCCTCGAAGTACACAACAAGGAATTATCACGTAGTATGGTGAAGAAAAATATTCGTGATAAAACCTGCACACCTAAAAAATCTTAGGATTTTTTTAGTTGGGTAGTTCGCCAACCACTAGGCTAGCGTGGTGGACTAAGGCCTAAACCCTCTTAGTTGTATATGAGGCCCGTGCCCAGCAGTGGGACGTATGATGATGATTAAGTATAAATACGAATTATAGTACGAATTTCATTTTTAATTCGTACTGATTTTTTACATTAAAATATAAGCCGCCACGATTTACGTTCACGTTATGTTATAAGGAGAATATTACTATAGTCTATAAAAATCCTTCAGCTTTTCTATAATATATGGGCGAAACATACTCGTACATTAAATTAGTTTCAATTTAAAAAGGGTACGTTTCATTTGCTTTGTGTGTGATTTCTTTGTCCCACATCGCGTTGTCGGTACGAAATCTAAATTAACTGAGATATAACGCACTCAACAATGCATAGAATACCAAATGAGGGAATATGTTGAAAACTGCATACAATAAGATATTAAGCGAGATCAGAAGTCAAAGTCTCGACTTAATCTTAGCTTACGGATTTGGATGACGAAATTGCAGACGGCGACAGCAGCAGGGTAAAGCAAGTTTATATTATAAACTTCGGTTTAAGTGTTGTGGCATTTTCGTTTAGATACCCTATATACCTAGAAATAAATAAATAAATACACCCAACAGTTACGTATATAATTGTGACCCCACATTGAGATACGAGTCTTGTGTCGTGGGTATGAGAAACTATCAGAGACTTTTCGGTCCCACAAACACCCAGACCCGAATCAAAGATATGTCGATCTCACAAACATTTGTCTCAGTGCAGGGATCGAACCAGTGGCCTCTCGTTTAACAAGCTGGTGCCTAGCCAACTGCGCCACGGGGCTGTCAAAATAAGAGTCAAAGTTCAAAGTCAAGAAATATAAGGTCGTTTGCTTCATTCTACTTTTTACACGATTCTCGTTTTGAAAAACAGTATTTATCCGTGATAGTCACGTACATCCATTTTATCTCTAAGTCCAAAATGGCTTAAGAAGGCAACTATTAAACCCCTTTTATATTGTGCAAACCACACTAACTAGGTACTAGCCGCCTTATTTATAAACATTTAGTTAATATGACTGCTTAAACATGATTTATCTTTTTGTTGCTCTCTTTTTATGTTATTTGTAAGTAGTTCGTGTTTATTTTATTCGTATTAAAATTGTATGTCACATATATTATTTGTAATATAAGTGTTATTATTACGTACCCACCCGCTCTGTATTTCTTATACTTTCCAGTCCATCCTACGGTTGTCTGGAAGAAATCGCATTCAGCGATAAGACCGCCATTTGTTCCACTCTTTTTCTTACTTATTTTATTCTTAATTCATGTTTCTGTATGTGTTGTGGTGTACAATAAAGTGTGATAAATAAAATAAATAAATAAATATCTCGTTTTCTCTTACGTCACAGGTCAATCGATAAACCAGGCCAAGGCGTGCTTAAACAGTAGTTAATTTCAGTAACTTTTATAAGTAATTTTAGTTTGTAATAAACCAAGTATTTATCATTAACAACTTTCATAGTTTCACGTTCCAGACTACAAAGCCGTTTAGATGTCCTAAGACGTTTTAAAAAGTTCCAAGAAATCTCTAGAGAGCATTCGACAGCATTCAGAGTATTGAGAACGCTTGGAAATGGATTGATAAAATAAATTCTCGTTGATACTCTCTGCCATTTATAAGTGCTGTTCTTGTCAATAAAATGAAGTGGATAAGTACTCTAAGAGATATTTCTATATCTATATTAAGGTATAAATAACGTGTTGAAGTTATTCTCGTGCCGCGACTGCCTCGTGGTCTCGCGGCGCAAGTATGTGCCGTGCGATCTAGAGGTCCTGGGTTCGATTCCCGGGTCAGGCAGTGTTATTGAGTTTTTCTATTAGGGAATTCTCAGTAGCAGTACGGAGTCTGGAAATGTGCCCGAAAAGACGACAATAGGCTCGCCCCCTATCACGTGGGACTAATACATACCTGGCGAAATGTGGGTGCAGAAATGCACCTCTGCCTACCCCTCGAGGAATAAAGGCTTAAATGTTATGTAAGTATGTTTGAAGGTAGCTAAAATTACTCACCGTTATAGAACAAAACGTCAAAAATCTTGTTCAGAAAATTAATATTCTGCAGTTTGCAATCCTGAATTGTAACTAGGATTGTGGAACATAGTTCGCAAAGTTCTGAGCAAATCGCTCGAAATCTCACTCATTGCAATTCCCAGGATCCCTTGGGATTAGTAAAGAGACGCAATTGATATTCGCTGGTCGTCCCAACGATCTATTGAATGCAACCGATCTGTATCTAACCGACTATTTATCGAGATTTCGTATTCAAATACATATCTAATAGTAGCATATTGCTAGTCGACAAATTTGGTATATTATTAGTTTTTTTTTTAGTTTTTTTTTTTTAGTTTATTTAATTGGTTGATCTCTTATGCTCAGTGTATGTAAAACTTCATTCTATCTGGGTATGACTTGGCTTACAAAATAGTCAAGAATTTTTGATCTCACATACATACATAAACTCACGCCTGTATTCCCCGAAGGGTGCAGAAGTGCATTTCTGCAACCACATTTCGCCAGGTATGTATCAGTCCTTCGTAATAGGGGGCGAGCCTTTTGCCGTTTTTCGGGCACATTTCCAAACTCCGTGCTGTTACTGAGAATTTCCTAATGGAAAATCCCAAAAATCTCTTTTCGCGACCCGGGAATCGAATCCAGGACCTCTAGATCGCACGGCACATACTTGTACCGCGAGACCACGAGGCAGTTTTTGATCTCACACATTAGCTAAGTGCGGGTTGCACTAGGCCAGCGTGGTGGACTAAGGCCTAAACTCTCTCAGTTGTAGAGGAGGCCCGTGCCCAGCAGTGGGACGTATTTGGGCTGATGATGATGATGATTAGCTAAGTGTTAACATTGAATTTTGTAGCTTTGGCCTATTAAATATCTGAGAGATTTAGATTTAAGTTCATCTAAAAGAAATTCATTATGGATTCCCTAATAACTTCGAAAATTCAGAGGTGTGTGCCTGATATTTGAACCTGCGACAGCCGAAATTTTCGTCCACGCGCCTAAACCATCACAACTTTCATTGTTTCATGGTTTTTGATACCAAAACACAAATTCCTTACCTCAGTGCGAAACCTATTATATTTTGCCTTATCTATATTGGTACTAGTGGACCCGTCAGACGCTGTTCTGTACACAATTTTAAATTCAAAAATGATATGTTATTCAAAATTTTAAATCCAATATTTTTTTCCAATCTAAACCATTCTCGAACCAACCTGAAGATACACAGCAAATTGCATTAAAATCGGTCCAGCCGTTAATAATTAAAATCCCAGAACTCGATCACAGCGCCACCTACCGGGTTCAATTGCGAATCGAAACCATACTCGAATCTACTTGAACACACACAAAAAAAAAATATTCAAATCGGTCCAGCCGTTTAGGAGATCACTGTCAACACACGCACAGAAGAATTTTATATATAAAGATGAAGCCACAAGTTTGTCTATAACGTGTAAGCAAAACCCCAGGTTACAGAACCCGGTGCACAGTCATCGGCTGCATTTGTTCTTTTGTCGCGGCATTTGCATTTATAGTGGTTTCACAGTTGTCACGACATTTTTTACGCCAGTAATATGAAAGTGGATGAGAATAGTTTTGCTAAAACTACATTGTAGAGTTATGAGTCATTATCGCGCAGAGTTTAGTTCAAAGGCACCTTTGAGATACAAATTTATTACTGAGAAATATTATGTTTGACCTATAACAAGATGGGAAGACGATATAAAAGCAATAGCTGGTCCAAACTGGGGTAAAGTAGCTAAAGATAGAAACAAATGGGCATCACTGGAGGAGGCCTTCACCCATTCTGGGGTTCCGGTAGATTAAATAATATATATATATATATATATATGTGTGAGTGTGTGTATATATATATACATATATGTATATGTGTGTGTATGTATAATGTATATATTGTGTATATATTTATAATATAAAATACAAAAGATACAAAATAAAAATTATTTTTTTAGGTAAGAAACAAATAAATAACATAGAATTAAATTAAATAAAACTAACACATATGTACATAGATTTTAAGAAATGTAAATTTACTGGAAATAAAAGGCTTTATTATTATTATGTTTGTTGGCGACATAGGCCGAGTGAAAACTTTTAAGACATTTAGAGGTTATATTTCCAATAAAACTTGACAAATTATAGTACAACGAATCGTGAGACAGTTTCTAGGCACTTGTTGTCCGCTCGGTGGTTCGATGAGAATTTACGACGTTCAAGCTGCCACTCCCACTCGTCGACATCGCTTGACGTCCCCACTCTTCGACTCCGTACGGAAGTGAGCTAGACTCTGCCGAAGCGTGCTATCTGCACACTTCGTTTCGCTGTCAGTTGAAGTCCGGTACTAATGACCAACCCGATATGTTTATACAGGATGTATTCAGACCGTGATCGGAAACTAAGGCAGGTAATAGCTAAGGTGATTACAAACCCCCTGGCATTAAAGAAAATTCTGACAAAAAATAAAAATTTTGACGTTTTCCATACAAACCGCTTACATTTAATACCGATGGTTGTATGGAAAACGTCAAAATTTTTATTTTTTGTCAGAATTTTCTTTAATGCCAGGGGGTTTGTAATCACCTTAGCTATTACCTGCCTTAGTTTCCGATCACGGTCTGAATACACCCTGTATATTTTTTATGAATTAAGTTCTTAGTTTTTATTGTGCTTGTTTATTGGGACAGTCTCCGAACTTAGTTGTGTTTACAAGGTCAATTTTGATACAGTACCTACACATTAAATCATTGAGGAAGAAATTATCTTAACAAATGAAATGTAAAATAAAAAACTATTTATTGAATTTATATCTATTGACTGCCTCGTGGTCTCGCGGTTCAAGTATGTGCCGTGCGATCTAGAGGTCCTGGGTTCGATTCCCGGGTCGGGCAAAGTGTTATTGGGTTTTTCAATTAGGAAATTATCAGTAGCAGCACGGAGTCTGGAATTGTGCCCGAAAAACGGAAATAGGCTCGCCCCCTATTACGTGGGACTGATACAAAACATGGCGAAATGTGGGTGCAGAAATGCACCTCTGCCTGCCCCTTCGGGGAATTCAGGCGTGAGGTTATGTATGTATGTATGTGAATCTATTAAATTTCAAATACATCACTTAGATTCGGTCATTTCAAAATTTAATTTACCACCCTGTTCAGAAGGCAATAACTAGAAGAGAACGGGCGGGAAACTCTAGCTGCTCTTTTCTAAGCAATATATAGTTTACAATATTGATACAAAGATTTCAGTTTTCACATAATGGTCACACATTTCATTAGACTCCGCCTTAATATACAAACCTTGTAATATGGGTATTAGTACCTGGTGTTAATTCTTAGAAATACTCAGATCCAATGCTTTGTATACTAACAGCCAACTTTGACAGCACCGTGGCGCAGTTGGCTAGACACCAGCTTTCTAAGAGAAAGGCCGCGAGTTCGATCCCCGCACCGAGATAAGTGTTTGTGTGATCCACAAATATTTGTTTCGGGTCTGGGTGGTTGTGACAGCGAAAAGTCTCTCGTAGTTTCTATCCACGACACAAGACTCGTGTCTTAATGTGGGGTCAGAACTATATATGTGACTATTGGGTTGGGTGTATTTAATTAATAAATAAATAATATATAACGTAAACGAACTCTGCACATTAATACTGGGTGTATTTATTTATTTTATTAAATATATACGCATCATACGAACAATAATTTTCTCTATACAGAGTTCGCGGCCTTTCCTTTCAAAGCTTAGGGTATCAAATCCATGATGACTGCCTTCTAATAGCAGTAAAAACCACGACAGTTTTTATCGGAGGTATAAAAGGATTAAGTTAAGGAGCAGAGGGTGGGAAGTGTTTCGATTTTGTAGCAAATATAATTTTATAATTAATAATTCGCATATAAAATAAATTGAAATAATCACGCTGTTGCAATTACATAAATAAGTCCAACCTGACGGAAAATATTAAGCATATTTACCTTAGGGAAATGAGTGCAATGAATATTATGTTTAATTAAAATTCCATGATGAACTCCTCGATTCCAGGAAGCAAGTACGTTGACCGTGGCGCGCAAAAGAAACTTACACGGTATTAGCATAAGCCGTTTTTTACCGTCAACTGTTCAAAACACAGTGGCCAGTGGCGTGTCACGTACGTACACGGCCCGCTTCGACCTGTCACTGATAACTCGTTGTTGGAAAACGCTGAGCGGTTTTTGTGTCGCGCAGTATAAACTAATTTATTCGTTTAGGAAGCTTTGTTGCGCTTTTTTAATGGGACTGTTTGTGGTGGTTTAATTAAATGTCACGCTGGCTTTTTGTGTCACTTTGACGTGATTGGCGTGCACGCGTGCTTCACGTTCTTTGTTGTAAGAGCAGACGCTAATCACGGAAATATGTTATATTTAGTTTTTGCCATGTATATTTTTATAGTGTTACAGTAAAGTCACCACACTGATCGTAATCGTACCTGATCTCACGACACTCGTTTTTCTATTTGCATTCATCATCAGCCCATATACGTTCCACTGCACGGCACGGGCCTCCTCTACAACTGAGAGGGTTTAGGTCTTAGTCCACCACGATGGCCTAGTGTGGGTTGGCAGACTACACACCTAAGCAAGTCCAAAGAACATTTTTAGGAGTGCAGGTTTCATCACGATGTTTACTTTCTCCGTTATAATACGTGATGATACATTACGAATACACACATAACTTGGAAAAGTCAGAGGTGTGTGCCTGGGGTTTGAACCTGCGACCGCCGAGATTCTCGACCACGTGCCTAAACCTCGAGGCCATCACGACTTAATTTATTTATTTATTTATTATTTAGGTTCGCCAACAATTACATCCATATTATACATTACATAAGTCGTGATGGCCTTGAGGTTTAGGTACGCGGTCGAGAATTTCGACGGTCGCGGGTTCAAACCCCAGGCACACACCTCTGACTTTTCAAAGTTATGTGTGTATTCACAATGAATTATCACGTACTTTAACGGTGAAGGAAAACATCGTGATGAAACCTGCACACCTAAAAAGTTCTTAGGAATTTCTTAGGTGTGTAGTCCGCCAACCCGCACTAGGCCAGCGTGGTGGACTAAGGCCTAAACCCTCTCAATGGTAGAGGAGGCCCGTGCCCAGCAGTGGGACGTATATGGGCTGATGATGATATTATACATTTTATAAGACAGAGAAAATGAAAAAAAAAAGAACTTAATGTAACAATTACTAACAGGCAAACACCGCTTGCACCATTAAATCAGTTACAGTATATACCTACTAACTAAAAATATAAAAAAAAACATATTAAAAAAAACCTAATCAAATCAAAAGAAAAAAATTTAATGCAAAATCATTATAACTTTCTCCCGCCAATCGAAACAATTTTGCCGGCACGTTTGTTGAGTTCAACATCATCTGCACTCCCTTAAATTCTTAAAAAGCCGAAGCCTCAAAAGAAAGTGAGACTGGATTCAGCAGTGAGTAATCTGGAGTGTTATAGTTCTGGGTATCACTTCAGTATACCGACAATTTGAGGTACTCAATTTATGTATACTACTAGCATACCAAGCTTGAAGGCCTGATTTACCGATATATTATTTTCAGTTACGCGATCTAAACATTTTTTGTTTTTTTAATTGCCTGATGTTTAGGTATAAATAGGTCATGTACGCTCCAATACACAACTCTTTTCTTTATGATTAAGAGAGTCTCCCTTAATCCAACATAATCTCTTAGAATTAATGTGCAGATTTCGTATACCTAATGTACACACGGGGATAATTAACAAAACAAGAACACGGAGAGAAAAAAAGTACAATTGGCGGTCTTATTACTCAATGCGATCTTTTCGAGACAACCATAGGATGGACATAAAGAAAGGATAGATGAGAGGGTAGTCAATGTATTATAATCCTATGAAAAACAACATCACGAACTGCCCTTCAACGACAATAGTTACGACGCTTATGAAAGTCAACTAAAATTTTATTAAAAAAAAGTGTGTGTGTACTTATGTACACGCGTTAGAAGTTATACCACACGACTGAAGTAAAACTTATAAATACGCCCAACAGTCACATACATAGTTCTTAGTTTACACAACATATTACATTTTTGAACGCACTCGTAATTTACATACATTTAATTGGGCGCATTTATAAGTTTTACTTCAGTCGTGTGGTATAACTTCTAACGCGTGTACATAAGTACACACACACTTTTTTAATCTGCATTTGTGTCGTTTCCGGTCAAAAGGACGAGTTATTAAGCCAGCTGACTCATTAATGGTACTAGGCATTCAGAAAGCTAGAGAGGTGAAATGCTATCATTAATAAGTTTTGTTTTTAATTCATCGTGGTTTAAATTTCGAATGGATTATACGAGTATACAGTTTTTAATGCTAGTACTTTGTCCTTGCTGATTTATGATGTCCTGGTAGTTGCGTAGAACATAATTGACATTTTCTTATTTTCAATTTTAGTTTTAATTTATTACTGTCACTATTCTACATTTTAAAAATCTAAAACATAAACTTTTTTGAAAAAAATACTTGATCTGAAACATATTAAAACCTTCCTGATCCATTTGACACTTACATTTTTTTCGAGACTTAATGAGCGGTTAAGCAGACAACTTCATACTGTTAATTTAAGCAGACAACTTCATACTGTTAATTTTGTGTCACAGATGCGCGCGCATCTTAAAATTTCACTCTCATCATTTTTTCATAACGCGCCTAAAGAAGTATAACTTCAAAAAACAAAGTATCATCCGTCTGTATTCCCTCTAGTCTAAGAAGACACGAAGAATTAAAACTTTTCTTTTTAGTTTCCAGAGCTCAGTTGTGCCGCAGATCACTTAACCCAAATTAGTTTTGCGAATATTTTACTGTTATATATTCCTGAAGAATATTATAAGGAAATAAGACAAAAAGCAGAACTATCAAAGCGGGGGAGATGGGGAAGACATAAATACATTTCAAAATCGTATTACCTGAGAAATTTGTCGTAAAAACGTATTTTACGAGGTGTGCCGCTCGCCCCTAACGCTGAAACTCGAAAGTATTTACTAGTTTTAGTTTTAAGAAAAACTATTTTTGTATGGACCCGATATCTTTTTACACGATATTTTTGTATGGTGAAATCCTTGTTGCTGTTAAAAATGAGCTTTTACTTTTGTTTCTAGTAGTTATGCGACGGAAAATTAGTTAAGTAGTAGAAAAGCTTTCTATTACAAATTGCTATAAATAAGACACCTTACAATTAAGTATTATAATTCATCCAAAATAGTCCATATGCTCAGATGAAAAGACAACAACTTATGACTGTATACTTGTGCAGGTTGAAGAAACTCGCGTATAAAATATTTTTTAAGCTGTATGATAATAATGCATTTCATCACCATAAGCCATTTTAATAAGTCGTGATGGCCTATAAGTCTTGATGGCCTCGAGGTTTAGGCACGCGGTCGAGAATCTCGATGGTCGCGGGTTCAAACCCCAGGCACACACCTCTGACTTTTCGAAGTTATGTGTGTATTCACAATGAATAATCACGTACTTTAACGGTGAAGGAAAACATCGTGATGAAACCTGCACACCTAAAAGTTCTTAGGAATTTCTTAGGTGTGTAGTCCGCCAACCCGCACTAGGCCAACGTGGTGGACTAAGGCCTAAACCCTCTCAATGGTAGAGAAGGCCCGTGCCCAGCAGTGGGACGTATATGGGCTGATGATGATGATGATGAAGCCATTTTCACACTGAAGCTTTCAATTCACAAAATCTAGCATCAACTTCACCCGGGCGCAACTTTTTTAGAAATGAGGCCCATGTATTAAAATTCATTTAGAGATTAAACTTAAAAACAGGCACTTACTTAATAACGTCATTTTAACACAACGAAGAAAAAGTAGTATACATTACAACATTGGAACCAGTTTTGAAAATAAGTGCAGCGGTTTCAGGTATAGAAGAAGTATTGGGGACATATATTTTCAAAACTACCTTCACGAATAAAATATTGGACAGCTTAGACATCCAACGTATTGGAACTTTAAAACAAAATGGAATCCAGGTTCTGTTTGACACTACAATAGCATTTATTGTAACAGCTAAGAAATAATGTATTTTTCATGAGTTATATAAAGGAATAATTATTCCCAAATTATTAGAAATTATTGACTAATTAATTAAACTTCGGAGTCCTTTACTGTTTCATTTAAATTAGCAAGAATAAGCTCTAAGCTCTCTTCCCCTTAATTTGGCATTTCATTGGCTTTTCATTGTGACCCGCTTGGTCACAATCATCCCAAAATTATTCACATTGTGTCCAATTTGTATAACAATATCTGTTTTAACAGATGAATTGTCAAAAAAAAGTTTATTCCAGTGTTAATAATATTTAATATTGTTATATTATTATTATATTGCGGGAAATACTCATTTAATTATAACTAGCAGTACCACCTAAGCAATGGTCAATAAAAATCAGGTGACGTATATTAAAGTCGTGATATTGAAGTCGTGATGGCCTTGACGTTTGGGCATGCGGTCGAGAATCTCGACGGTCGCAGGTTCAAACCCCAGGCACACACCTCTGACTTTTCGAAGTTATGTGTGTATTCACAATGAATTATCACGTACTTTAACGGTGAAGGAAAACATCGTGATGAAACCTGCACACCTAAGAGTTCTTAGGAATTTCTTAGGTGTGTAGTCCGCCAACCCGCACTAGGCCAGCGTGGTGGACTAAGGCCTAAAACCCTCTCAGTTGTAGAGGAGGCCCGTGCTCAGCAGTGGGACGTATATGGGCTGATGATGGTGATGATGATGACGTATATTAAAATGAGTATCAGCCCATATACCTCACATTGCTGATAGAAGCCCCTTTACTGTTAAGAGGCTTTTATATTTAGTCACTCACGCTTATGAGAATTGATAAACCGCACATACCCAATAAATTACTTTTATGAAAAACTTCTGTATTCTCAAACCAATTGTATTATAGTTTCCCAAACTTTTTTTTTTCTCTTTATTATTATTTTAGGGACTTACAATCAATTGATTATGCTAGCCCCATAGTACCCTTATATAATTACGACAGAAAAAGAGATATTACATTTTTAAACTATTGATAAATTTGTATATTTTAATAGCATCTTCACTATAAGGCTTTGATAATATGCTTTGAAACGATCCTAATTCTATAATATTTATATTTAATTCTCTTAATAATATTTCTCTTTCTGTCCTATACCGAACACATTCAAGTAATATGTGATGCACATCTTCTATACTACCACATTCTTCACAATTCGGATTGCTGTTCTTATTCATTAAAAAAACAAACTTTTTCAGTGGCATGTGGCCAGATCTTAATCTGTGTGCAATCACAATCAAACTTTTGCTTATTCTAGCATTAGCAAACCAAGGGATGCGAGGAGGTTCACATTGCATTGTTCTATACCAAATACCTTTTCTCTTTGAGTTCTCATTAAAATACTCCTTCCAATTTTTATAACACATAGCTTTAAACTTAGGTAAAACTTCGAAAAAACAATTCCCAAACTTAAAGGTAAGAATTTTCTTTATTCTCAACAAAAATAAATCTATCACTACTCTGAATAGATTGAGCCTATTTCAAAAACTTTCAATGTGTCACTGAGACATATTGTCGAAGTAGCTCCGTACGCTCGCTCTGACGCAACAAACAATATCAGTAAATTCCATAGACATAACAAGAAACGCTCTCGATCACATCTCGAAGCGCAAACGGCAGCCGAAACCATCGGTAGAAAAATACTTTATTCGATTCCGCATCAAATCTCCCGGGACGATATAAAATTGTTACTTTCACTTCGGTTCTAATAAATCGGCTTATCTCATTCCCACCCACCTCTGGATTTATGCCGCGCAGGAATGACAACTGAGCGTGAAAGATTCCAGATTACGCGGCAAGCGCTTCTGATATTCGCCTTTCCGCTTGCGTGTTATCGCTTTCGCACCTCGTCGTCGTGTGTTGGTAACTTGGCTTTGGCTCCTTTTAGTTTCGCTGCTTCTACAAGCTACATTTTAGAACATTTTTTACCTTCATGTTTTTTCCTTCTAAATTTATATGTTTTATACTAGCTGACCCGGAGAACTTCGTTCCGCTTAACAGTCGATTCTTTATTTTATTTTTTTAGCCTAAGTTACTCCTTATTCCATCAGCTATCTGCCAGTGAAAGTCCCGTTAAAATTGGTCCACTCGTTTCAGAGATTAGCCGGAACAAACAGACAGACAGACAAAAATTTTAAAAAACGTTATTTTGGTATATGTACCGTGTATACATCCATATGCATTTATTAAAAAGCGGTTATTTCAATATTACAAACAGACACTCCAATTTCATTTATTTGTATAGAAGATGTATAGATACATAATGAAACTATTTATAAACAAAGTATATTATTCTCTGACGAGAAGGAATCTCGAGTCAGGTGCTCTTTTTTCTTTATCTCACTTAATGTGGTTGTGACCCCATTACCGCCTTTTTCTGACACTGACAAGAGAAATCCTTTTCAGCACTCCAAGACTCAAAGTGTTTTCGGATTCATGATGACGAGGGAAAACATCATGATGAAACCTTTACACTTCTTAAAAAAAAAACCATAGGCACGTGAAGCCCAATAGACCTGCACCAGATCAACGTGGTAAAATAACACATAATTTCATAAACCAACAATAACTTGAAAATACTTTTTTTTTTCTTCAAATCCGAAACAAACATCTGTCATTAAAGCTTATAAAAACTATTTATTAATTTCTTAGAACTATAAATATATGTAGGTACCATTGAAAAAGATTTGTACTCGGGACTTCAAAGATAAATAAACACTGCTATCTGTCGACCGCAGTGTAAAAGTGTCTTCGTCGATTGCTAATTAATTTAGTTCAATACTTTCTCTCACTTTGCGATTGAAGGAAATTGTAAATTATTGCTGGGGTCGCTGTACTTTTCTTTCTGATTGAAGTGAATAGTTAAGATAGTAAATATTCCAGTCAAACTTCATATTTCATGTCATTTTAATTCTAAGTTTCTGCTTCTTACAAATTATCCTAAAACTTTAAGAATATTTTTTTTCTGAGAGACTAGAGTTAATATCTGTTTGGTATAATTATATATTTTTTTCCTAGATTTTTTAAAATCAAATTGTGGAATGGTTTTACGTAGGTACCTACTCACTGTATTTCTTCAGGCCCTAATTCTTGAAATGAATCGTAGCATAAAGAAGCATCTCAGCAGATCGGCATGATAGTACCGAATGACGCTAAACAGATCTCTCTTCTAAATATTGTTTGAACTCTCTTTACTATCAGGTCGCTGTTTCAGTAGGCACCTAAAAAACTTCCAAGCCACTTAGGTTAAGGGTTAACATTGGCGCAGCTTTGAGGAATAAACAAATTCATATAATCTCCAAAGCCAAATTGAACAGCAAACTCATTATGAGCGCGATCGAACGCGCCCGAGCAGGCCGTATATTTATGGTTTAATTTGAGAGATTACTTCGCCGACATTGACGGGATTACTGTCCGGGGTGCAGTGCAATGTTTTAGTGAGATTTATGAGATTTTTATATTGCCATTTATCTTGCCTTGTGTATCAAATTTTAAGGAAAACATTTGTGAATTATGTTCGGCTTGGGAATTTATGAGATGTCTTAAATTCACGAAATTTGAGCCTTTTCACTTTTTTCGTTGGGTGAGTGAATTAGATTTTTCGAATTCCAGTGATCCTCAAACTCTTACTCTTAATCCTCGGCTTACAGAGACACTGTCAACGTCACAATAATGTCTGCTTGTGTGGCATGCATTCGTGGTTTTTATGACGGGTTTATTTGTTTTTTTTTTATTTTGCAATAGAGATTTGCAAAATATTCCTCAATTCAGAGTACTTTTTGGCAAAGGCCTCCTCTAACTCCATTGATTTCTGTCACGAGCCACTCTCCTTCATTTGGGGCCCGCCATTTGTTTGAGCTCATTTTCCCACCTTTTCTGTTTCCCCTTACTACGTTTACTGTCCCTTGGATACTGTTTACATCAAGCTGATATGGCCTCGAGGTTTAGGCGCGCGGTCGAGAATTTCGGCGGTCGCAGGTTCAAACCCCAGGCACACACCTCTGACTTTTCGAAGTTATGTGTGTATTCACAATGAATTATCACTTGCTTTAACGGTGAAGGAAAACATCGTGATAAAACCTGCACACCTAAAAGTTCTTAGGAATTTGTTAGGTGTGTAGTCCGCCAACCCGCACTAGGCCAGTGTGGTGGACTAAGGCCTAAACCCTCTCAGTTGTAGAGGAGGCCCGTGCCCAGCAGTGGGACGTATTTGGGCTGATGATGATGATATAAAAGGAGCTGATATTCAACCAGTATTTTTTTTAAATAGAAAAATATGCTTGTTCAAAACTTCCCAGATACTGATGGAAATTTGTTTGGCTCGCTGCGACAAACTTTTAAACGCCAAATACTCATCACAAAGATTTACCGGAGGAAAAAGTACAAAATGTTCTTTCACGTTGCGGTGATTCCGTAATGGGGATCTTCGCGATTTTGCATAATGAGCTACAGTACACGATTAGGTTTTAACGATGATGAGTCTGTTCGGAATGGAACTTGTGTTTACAGCAATGTGATCCTTAATGGAGAGGAGACAAGGCATCAATTTCCACTCGAGTTTTCTAAGAATTTTGTCTACCAATTTGCTGTCGCCGTGAGACTAGTGGCGTCATGGCCTATACACTAGATTCTTTGTAGATTAAAAAAACACGGTTTCCTCAAGAAGCGGATCGGTACATTTTCCTCATTTTGTTTTATTTTAATTTTTTTTCGTTTGTTTCCAGATTCCTCGTGGCTCTTTGTTATGGAAATCGGTTGCGATCAAAATGTAGTAATTGTGCCGGATTTTTGACTCATTGTGTTTATTCGCTTTGTGTTGTTTTTTCCTTGTAGGTACTTGCAAATTTCGCTCAAGGGGAATCCTTAATTGTTTGTAGATGGAGATTGGGCGTTGGTTCGCGCGCTGTGATAAGCTAAAAAAATGGTGTTTGAATTAAGTCGGATAAAAAATATATTTTTGTGCAGATTTTCTGACGACAGAACGTACCTATAGGCTAAAATGTATGTTTATATATAACATCACTGGCGTAGATTTTCATTGCCTACGAATATTATGCTCTCTAAGTAACTTTGGTACATATGAAATTTGTTTATTCGAACGCACCCACATAACAAATTCAGATCTCACTTAATCTCCGACTCAAAATCTTACAAATTTCGACATTTGTGATTAAAAAAAATGTTTTCAAATCATCGAATCTAAGACCTCACAATTCACAGTTCATCTTCATTAAACCAATTTAGCTATACAGGGTGTATAAATACCGTGATCGAAAACTAAGATAGGCAACAGCCACGGTGACTACAAACACAGTGACTGTCGATTTGTCGGGTTTTTTTTTTTATGTCACGGTATTTGCAATCACCGTGGCTGTTGCCTGTCTTATGGCCGAATACTGAAACGCCACTTACTCTGAGGGCGACTTATATTTATGTGGCTGTTCTATTTTAAGCGGTATATACTTAAAAAATGTCATGTAAAAAAACTTTTTGTAGTAATGTTGCCATTTATGGAAATTTAAGTGGGCATTAGATATCACAGTTTTAAAACCGATAAATGATGTTTCAGTTTACCGCCTAAATTATAACAGCCACTTAAATATAAGTCGCCCTCAGATTAAGTAGCGTTTCAGTATTCGGCCATTAGTTTTATATATCACGGTCTTTATACATCCTGTATAAAAATATCTCATAAAACTTTCCCCCGACATACAACCAGAGTATTAGCAATTCGGTTTCCTTTATTGAGCGTAATAATGTATTAAAACGGTTATCCCATCTCCGCTGGACATATCCCGGAGTCCTGAGGGACGCGTCAACGAGCACAGCCTAGATATAGGCCAGTTTGTTCAGACCTTATGTGAGTCGTATTAACTTTCAGTGCTCTTTCGGCGATTTGGGCTGAGATTGCGAATCTATATGGCCAGGGACGCTGTGGCGAAAAGAGGTACAATATAAATACATTTTATTTTTGACGGCGATATCTTTAAAAAATAATGGCGGTTATATTAATTTTTGCCTTACGATTGCTTTAAAACATACATAAATAAAGGTTGACTGTTAGAAAATGCCTTAGGCATTAAGTCCGCCTTGTGTGAGAAATGCGTGAAAAGCATTTAAATAAATAAATAACCTCACGCCTGTATTTCTTGAGGGGATAGGCAGAGGTGCATTACTGCACTCACATTTCGCCTCGTATGTATCAATTCCACGTAATAGGAGACGAGCTTATTGCCGATTTTTGGTACATTTCCAAACTCCGTGCTGCTACTGAGAATTTCCTGATAGAAAAAGTCAATAACACTTTACCCGACACGGCAATCGTACCCGGGACCTCTAGATCGCACGGCACATATTTGAGCCGCGAGACCACGAGGCAGTCAATTTCTTCAATACTTGATGAAATGATGAAATTAATTAATTAATTTAATTGTGTACAAGTTTTCTGAATGTTCAGAATCAATTTAAAAACATCTCCTTTGTCGCCCAGTAAACACGATTACGTCAAAGTGACGTCAATATGATATTGCGCTATGTCAGGATTTACGTAAGATATACGTCAGATTTGAGTCACCTGTGAATCATTATTTCACACTTTTTGACGTAAGACTTTTACGTAATAAACATGACGTACGTATGATGTCCAGTTGACATCATTATTACCTAACTGACCTTAAGCTGATATAACAATGATGTCATAGAGGTGTCATATATCTCAGTAAACACGATTACGTCAAAGTGACGTCAATATGATATTGCGCTATGTCAGGATTTACGTAAGATATAGGTCAGATTTGAGTCACCTGTGAATCATTATTTCACACTTCTTGACGTAAGACTTTTACGTAATAAACATGACGTACGTATGATCCCATCCCATATACGTCCCACTGCTGGGCACGGGCCTCCTCTACAATTGAGGGGGTTTAGGCCTTAGTCCACCACGCTGGCCTAGTGGTGGTGGTGGTGATCGGGTCCAGACCAATCTTCTGCGTTACATACCTTATCTGGTCCAGATCGGGCATGCCCGGTCCGGTCCTTCTAAGGAACACGAAAAAATTTATAGTCGGGTTGTATTCCATTTTTTCATTATTCAAATCAATCATCTGCGTTATAAAACCTTGCCTGATCCAAATCGAGTATGCCCGGTCCGGTCCTTTAAAAAAAACATGAATGTATAGTCTTGAAAAATATGTTTAATTAAAAAAAAACTATTTATGAATTGATATTATAAATATTTTACTTAACATATTATTATATTTATTTACATTTAATTTTTCCAATTTTTTTTTGTTTTTAATTTAAATATCATTTTTATTTTTGTTTTGGTTACACAGTTTTTTTTCTTTAAAGTAAATAAAATAAAAGCTATTATTTGCTTGTGATTTATCTTCATTAGATGGTTGTTTTTTGATCCTGGCTACCCATCCCATAGCCATCCCAATCTTTAGCATTATTCAATACTGAAGACAATGCTTGATGCAATTTATTGCAATAATTTCTTGGTTATTTTGGTATTTATGTCTTCTTGCATCTAAAATACAAAATTTGAATTAATTATGTATTTAATTAAATAAGTAATAATAAAAAAAATGGTGCAGAAATGCATCTCTGCCTACCCCTTCCGGGAATACAGGCGTGAGGTTATGTATGTATGTATCTATGCATGTATGCTATGTATGTATGTATGTATTAATGAACTGCTTTAATTTGAGAAATTCAGTCTTTAATATGTATCAATATTTCTTCTTTATAATTATTCTTGTGATGACTGCCTTCCGAACAGGGTGATACACAAAATTTTGAAATGACTGAATCTAAGTGATGTATTTAACATTTTATAGATTAAATAAATATTATTTCATTGCATATTATGTAGAATTTTTCCCATAAAGAGAAAAGTATAAATTTCAACATTGTCAGATAGAGCAACTACATATTATATTAGATCTTTCATATATGTATTTTAATTATTTTTTTTTTATCTTTCTTGCTTTATAGCATTAATGTATTTTAATTATCTTAATTAATGTATCTTATATCTTCATAATTGTTGTTAATGTACATCTTTATGTGCTATTTCTATACCCATATTTATGTCCCTCAAATTTGAGTTGATTTTTATTTTAAGTTATAGTTATTAGTAAACAAATTATTATTAATTATTCAACAATATTTACATTTTAAACAATAAATATTACCTGCAATTTCAGCGGGTTTGTCAGTCAACTCTACCGCTGTTTGGCTAAATATATTATATATTTTTAATCAATCCTTTGATAATGCTTTTAATTTGGAAGTTTTTTCTACAGCAGCTGCTTTTGCTTTAGACTGCTCATTATCAGTAGAGAAAGCATAGGGTTCTTTGTCCAATCTTATTATTTTTTCCTCTGCCTCTTCCATTGTTTCTGATAACATTAATTGTAATTATGCATTACTTTCTTATTATTCTGACAATAAGATATCAATTCTCACAAATCTATAATTCAAATAACAATAAATTACCTGCTGTGCCACATATTTGAACATGAAACGTTGGCCATGTCGGATCAGGCTCATCACAATGTTTCACCATTGTTTGTAATAATTTACAATACTTAGCACTTTTTAACAATGATTCAGGCATATATTTACCACCACCATATTCTTTGTAATGATCTAACCAAGAACTTGGTAGTATATCAATTTCTTTATTGGATGAATCATTTACAAATAAAACTAATGCATAAGTATAAGTCATCTGAAAAAAAAAACGGATTATTGAAATATAAAATTATTTTAAAAATAGCAAAGAATTGTAATGTATTTTTTCAATGATTTTTTACTAACCTTGAATGTTTTACGTAGGTAATTAAACTTAAAAACGAAGCTTTACACACAACACATAAATTTGTATTTAGTTAGTTTAGTCCACAAGTTCGTATTTTTTACACATACACACTGAGTAAATGTCTAGATATAGGTTTATAGTACTTGATACACTTTTTTTTGTTTAACATACAATATATTAATTATTCTTAACTATGTACTGTTAAGGTGATTAGGTTTTTGTATTGAACTTATTTAATCTTCACCTACATTATATTTAACATTAATATACTAATCGATATACAATTTTAAATAATATAAAAAGTATAATTAGTGATACATTCAATAATGCTTTTTTATGACACAAAAGTCTTTAAATGATAAACACTTCAACTACACTGTGAACAAGTTCCGACATGTTGCTTCATGACGTCACGCGCTATCACTAAATTTATATTATACACCCCATGCGTTGCTAATGTTGTGTTTGTTAGCCTAAATAGTAATATTTAGTAATTATAAATGTATTTCATTATAATACCTTACAATATTATATATTTACATTATTAAAAGCTTATGCGTACAGACCTTAATTACTGTAGTAATAGTAAAATTGCATATTGATGATTTTATTACTTATAAGTATAATTAAAATTGTCAATAACTTTAATGAGAATATAATCTTGATTAATATAAATTAATTATTGGACTTTATAAAAATATTTAAAAATAAGACCGTCAATTGATGTGTATAAAAATGGTGTCGCTGAGCAGTTCGAGCTCAGTCGTTGGAATTGTCAGTTGCAAGACGGATTGATATTTTAAAATATAAAAGTTGTTAGAAATATAAAAGTTGAAGACGTACTTGTTTCTCAACGAGTGTTACCCTTCATGTTTATATTAATATTTTTGTAATTTTTTATTTATTGAATACAATTCAATGTAATTTTATATTTAATGCACAACACACTTAGATATCAGGATATTTATTTATGTTTGATACACATATTTTTGTTATAGGTATTATACCTACACAAAATATTTTAATAACTCTTTAGTTTTTTTTTTTTTTTGATAAGCCTACATTTGTATATTAAATTACATTTCTGGACCAGACCTGGTCCTGATCCAGTATGCCTTACCATACTTGATTACATTTAACATCAGGCTATCCTTATCTGGACCAGACCTGGTCCTGATCCAGTATGCCTTACCATACTTGAATTTTTTTTACATCAGGCTATCCTTATCTGGACCAGACCTGGCCCTGATCCAGTATGCCTTACCATACTTGATTACATTTAACATCAGGCTATCCTTATCTGGACCAGACCTGGTCCTGATCCAGTATGCCTTACCATACTTGATTATATTTAACATCAGGCTATCGTTATCTGGACCAGATCTGGTCCTGATAGGGCTTGCCGGATCTGGCATGCCTCATTCTATCCTGATCGGGTCCAGATACATGATCTGGTTGCGCCTTATGTTTTTTCTAGTCGGGAATGTGATGGAATTTTTACGTAAATTTTATATCAAAATATTGATTCATATTTTATGTAAGAATATGATGAAATTCTTATGTAACTTTTACGTCAGAACATGACTTCGACATGACGTCACCCGAATGACGGTATATGACGTATCATGTACGTAGCATTGGATTCATGAAGATGACGTCATATTAAAGTCAAATTTAATGTCAGTACCATGTCATAATGATGTAATCCAATATGACTTCATTATGAGGTCATAAATAAAGTCACCATTACGTCATGTTTACGTCACTACGTCATAAAATTTGATGATTTCTGTATGATCTACGTATGACATCATTTTAAAGTCATGTGTTCACTGGGCGTGGACCTACATACATATGTATGTATTTCGTTAGAAACAAATATTTATGGATCTTACGAACACTTCCTCGAAGCGGAAATCGAATCCACAGCCTCTGCTTTTATCTACTGACTTCTATACAAATACTTCACGGAAGAATAACCCCACAGCACTTACCATCAAGTGTTATTCAGTTAGCCGTCTCAATTTGAAAAGAATCTTTGCAATCCAGTTTGTGTTTTCAAATAAAAATACACTTTAAAAGTCGACATTGTCTCGAGAAGTACAATAAGAAAAAGTCCGACAAAGCAAGACTCGTTATGCGTCACAAAGCCTGTGAATATTTTAATGTTTCTTGGTGAAACTGAAGTTGAGCAAAAAGTCGCTCGAATTGTCAACTTCACGAACGAAGTTGGAGCGAAACTTTGTTAAAATAACACACAACAATGTAAGAAAATATTTGTACTACTGCAGGGCGCGGGACTCTTCTACTCCTTAGACGGGTAATATACCTAATGTAATAATGGGTCATAACAATATGTGCGGGGAACTGTCAAGTATGGACATAGTATGTTGTGTTTTTACGAGTAATCCAAACTTCTCCTCTTAATCCAAACTAATATTGAAATTTGTCCCTGGATGTAACTGTTGTAATTCATAGTAAATATTAATTAGGAGAACTAAAGTAACCGACATAGCCCAGCGGATTAGCAAGTTGAAGTGGCATTGGGCCGGGCACATAGCGCGGAGAACTGATGGCCGATGGGGCCAAAAAGTTCTCGAGTGGAGGCCACGTACCGGAAAGCGCAGCGTGGGACGTCCTCCGGCAAGATGGTCGGACGACCTGGTGAAGGTCGCGGGACGTCGCTGGATGCAGGCTGCTTCCAACAGGTCCCTGTGGAAGTTATTGGGAGCGGCCTATGTCCAGCAGTGGACTTCAATTGGCTGATGGATTGGATTGGATTGGATTAATTAAATGTTTCGTGTCATATCATCAGCCCATATACGTCCCACTGCTGGGCATTGCCCTCCTCTACAACTGAGGTGGTTTAGGCCTCAGTACACCACGCTGGCCTAGTGTAGGTTGGCGGACTACACACATAAAAAAATCCAAAGAACTTTTAGGTGTGCAGGTTTCATCATGATGTTTTCCTTCACCGTTAAAGTACGTGATATTTTTTTGCGAATACACACATAACTTGGAAAAGTCAGAGGTGTGTGCCTGGGGTTTGAACCCGCAACCGTCGAGATTCTCGACCGCGTGCCCAAACCTCGAGGCCATCACGACTTTTGTTTTACTCTGTGATTATTCTTGTACTCTGCGTAAGTCTCCAATAAAGTTATGGCGTCTATAATAATGTGTCTTTAATATAATTAAATAATCATTTGTAACAGTAACATAGATACGCTTTAACACGTTACGCTTGAAAGATTTGCAACAGATAAAGCTAAAGACAAAGACCAGAATTTGGGGAAGGATTTCATATTCATCATCAACAGCCCTTCTCCGGACTATTGCTGGACATACGCCTCTCCTATGGCACGCCACTGGGCTCGATCTTCAACCAGGAAAAATTCTAGGATATAGTTTACTTAAAATAAAATCGCACTTTTGCTAGGTTAGGCAAGGCTGCCTGGTAGACATCGCTTTTTGCGATAAGGCCGCTAGTTTATGTCACCATCTATAATTTATTTTATATGCTTAGTCAGTACATGTGGTGTTAAATAAATAAAGAGTTATTATTAGTATTAATATTGCTAGTGCAACAAACAGAGATGTTTAACTAGGATTTGAACCGGCGACTGCAACAATTTCACTCGCACAACAACATTCCAGGTTTATGGCACTGCGTCCCAATTGCAAATCTTCCCGCAAGTTTCCCGCTAAAACAAGTATTGGACAAGTTGTTTTTTGACGTTTTTAAAGAAGGCAACATTAACGTGCCATTAGTGAAGTTTTGCTCTTTGGCGTGTTTCCAGACAATATTTTTATGTGGAAATTGTTTTCAGAACTTATCCTTTGTTGCAATTTTTGGAACAATTCTTGTTTGTTTTCAAAGGGGTTTTGTACGGTTTCTTCTATATTGTTATGGTGTTGTAATATGCGGTGACCTAGATATTGTATAATGTAGATAGCCTCACATATAGTATATAGTCTGCTGAAATAACTTTTATGCCGTCGCAGCCTCGAACAAGACCTGTGCTTCAAAGGTTAGCTTTCTAGTTATGTAAATATGTCATTATTATTTTTATATTATTGTTATAAACAGCCCCGTGACGGAGTTGGCTAGACATCAGCTTGCGAAACGAGAGGCCGCGGGTTCGATCCCCGTCTGAGACAAAAGTTTGTGTGATTCATAATTATTTGTTTTGGGTCTGGTTGTTTGTGAGAACGAAAATTCTCTTGTAGTTTCTTATATTACACAAGACTCGTATCTTAATGTGGGGTCAGAACTATGTATTATGTACGTGAATGTTGGGTGTATATTTATTTAGGTGTATTTATTGTAAGAAGCTTCACATGAAATAGATTAAAGTATTTGTATGACATCTCTGATGGCCTCGAGGTTTAGGCACGCGGTCGAGAATCTCGACGGTCTCGGGTTCAAACCCCAGGCACACCTCTGACTTTTCGAAGTTATGTGTGTATTCACAATGAATCTTCACGTACTTTAACGGTGAAGGAAAACATCGTGATGAAACCTGTACACCTAAAAGTTCTTAGGAATTTCTAAGGTGTGTAGTCCGCCAACCCGCACTAGGCCAGCGTGGTGGACTAAGGTCTAAACCCTCCAGTTGTAGAGGAGGCCCGTGCCCAGCAGTGGGACGTGTATGGGCTGATGATGATGATGATGATTTGTATGACATATAACCTATAGTAGATACTAAGATTCGTATTATATGTGTAGAGGTTTGTGAGTTTGTGAGTGAGTTGCGCGCTGATTCGACATTTCAGGAGTGAGGCTGAAAAACTTGTGTCACTAATGTATCGTTTTTATTACCCAGTATCCTTTAGACAAAACATTATCATCATCATCATCATCATCATCATACCATATACGTCCCACTGCTGGGCACGGGCCTCCTCTACCATTGAGAAGGTTTAGGCCTTAGTCCACCACGCTGGCCTAGTTCGGGTTGGCAGACTACACACCTAAGAAATTCCTAAGAACTTTTTTAGGTTTGCAGGTTTCATCACGATGTTTTCCTTCACCGTTAAAGTACGTGATAATTCAGACAAAACATTATATCTGGGATAAAAACGCTAAGCTATACCGAAATCCCCACATTTTTGAAGTGAAAACGTCTGTGTGTCGCTGTGCAATTGTTTGATGGGTACAAAATGTTGAACTCGCGTAAGATCACGTGACCCTGATCGACAATGCATAAGACGTTTGTTGTCATGCGTTGTTATCGCGTTGTCATGTTTGTGTACGATAGCGCAATGAATATTGTATTTTACCACGTAAATGATAGTACTTTTATAGATAAAGCAATTCGTGCGAAATTATTTCCTATCCATTCCAAAATATTCAAAAATGCACAACGTTAATGTTGAAGTTTTCACTTCTGCCGACACTCCCGGAGTGCCACCCGTTTTTTTAGTTGTTTAATCTCGTACAAATACGAATAACTTAAAAAAATAAAAAAAACTCAACACATAACTCCGAAAACTAGGCCGTAAACTAAACATTTTGGCAAGTGTAAAACTATAGCGGGTTTAGCACGTCGTAATACATAGGCGCCAATTTTTTTGTGCCTCACAGCGGGTACTTGAGACCGTCAATAAATCCAACCCTGCTAAAGTTGTTGCCCCGTAAACTGTGGCCTGACGTACCCACCTCGCACCAGAATTGGTTTTATCGAATATTGGCCATTCAATATATTTATATATTTTTTATAAAAGGGAGATAAAATTTTCAATAGCTATAAATTCGAGAAACTTCGCGGTGGGGTATAAAATTGTTTTATACGGTCTTAATATACGAAAAACTATTACTGATAATATATTTTCTATGATACATTCAGATTTTTATAGGGGTTTTTGTAGTTTCGCCCAATAAATAGGAATCTATCTATTTTAAGCGTATATTACATACGTTACATAAAATAAAACAAATATATTACAAAAATTAAATTCATTTGATTATTAAATCACTTATAGCGTTAAAATCAGTTCATTTTTCGTGTTGCATGTTAAAATTATTACACTGCAAATTATTATATGCAAAAACGAGTTGGTTGATCTCTCTTGTGTTTTATAACGCACATAACTTTTATCCATTTATGATCCTTTTTTTTTCGATAACATTAATTGCCGGTGTCGACTACTTAACATCAGGTGGCTGACTAGCTCGTTTGCCTCCTTTTACCATAAAAAAAACACCTCGCATACAAAACCGTTACCGTTATGCCACTTAAAAAATAAACTTAACACACTATACCGCTGAAACTATAATTATATGTTCGTGACGAGTGTACCAACATAACAAAATAAAAAATCAATAATCGAATGTCCGTTGAAATTCGAAGTCTCCTTACTTTTGGAATCATCATCATCATCATCATCAGCCCATATTACAGCCCACTTTTACGCCCTTTGTTTTAAATTCTATTATTTTAATTGTTAGTTTGGTCTCCCATATGTTATGTAATAGTTTTAAGTCATTGTAACGGAAATACTTTTAATGAATAAATTTTTTATTATTTTATTTTTATTTTTAATTATATACGCCCCACTGCTGGGCACGGGCCTCCTCTACCATTGAGAGGGTTTAGGCCTTAATCCACCACGCTGGCCTAGTGCGGGTTGGCGGACTACACACCTAAGAAATTCCTAAGAACTTTTTTAGGTGTGCAGGTTTTATCACGATGTTTTCCTTCACCGTTTAAGTACGTGATAATTCATTGTGAATACACACATAACTTCGAAAAGTTAGAGGTGTGTGCCTGGGGTTTGAACCCGCGACCGTCGAGATTCTCGACCGCGTGCCCAAACCTCGAGACCATCACGGCTTCTGGAGCTTCTTGGAACTTCTGGACTTTTGGAACACATCTCGTATACATACTGAATACCAAAAGAATTCGATTACGAAATCCAAGTACCTATTTCGTTACGAACAAATACAAGTTTCTAAGACAAATACAATCAAACTTAGAAACTAATTCAATCGCAGCGAACGGTTGCAAAGAAAATAAATAAACAGAAAGCGTTGCAAAACAAAAGTCATAAACAATTACCGAAAGTCGGCAAAGAATATTCATACAACTCTATTTTTAATTTATACATTCAAAGAGCCTAACAAGAGCGCTCCTTGAAAACTTCTGAACTGAAAGCGTCGTGCTGCGATTGGTCCCGGTGCGAGCGATGAGCGATTAGTTCGGACTACTTGCCCAGGTCACGCGGTCGTGGACCAACGAGATGGTCCGATCAAGTAAAAGAGTCGTCGTCCTCCAATTTCTATACTGCCGAGCAGATAATCCGCTGCAGATGTCACCCTAATGTTTACCACGATCCTCAGATATGAGGGACCGACCAGAGAGAGAGAGACTTGCCCACTAAGGTCATTTTTATGTAAACATCAACCACAAGTAATAGACCAAATATGACAGCGTTGACAAATATGGCCGGTTGTAAATCGAGACTCAACGGGTCCAATCGCAAATGTTTGTGAGATTCGAATATATGTATGTGTTACGGGTACGACTGCTTCGTGGTCTCGCGGTACAAGTATGAGCCGTGCGATCTAGAGGTCCTGGGTTCGATTCACGGGTCGAGCAAAGTGTTATCGGGTTTTTCCATTAGTCTGGAAATGTGCCCGAAAACGGCAATAGTCTAGCCGTCTGCTACGTAGGACTGATACATACCTGGCGAAATGTAGGTGCAGAACTTCCAATAATAGGCATGGCATCTATTTTGACAGCAGTCGCCACTCTTCCCACTTGCGGCAAGCGATAAACTTGTTTCCAATTCATCAAAGGAGTACAGCCTGAGAGTTCCACAGTACGCTCAAACATTTCACTAAGGAATTTTAAACTTCTCTAAGCTGTCGATTTGATGACTTATTTCAACTTTTTTCTCCTTTCCGTTTGCTAGGAAAACATCTCTTTATTCAATACAGCCGCGGCGGAAAATTGGATGTCAGTGCGATTTCAAATATTTTTGCTGTATACGAAATGTTTGGGACGCGCGGAAATTGTAAAAGCGGACTAAGCTTCCTCAGTTGAAAATATGTATGTGGGAGCCTAGAAAACTATACAGGGTGTATCAAGACCGTAATCGTAAACAAAGAAGGTAATAGCCACAGTGATTACAAACACCGTGACATTAAAAAAAACCCCGACAAAAAAAAACGTTTTCCTTACAACCAACAACAACAACCACTAGTATTAAATGTATGTAGTTGTTAGGAAAACTTTTTTTTTGTCGGGGTATTTTCAATTTTTTTTTATATGTTTAAGTTTCCTTATATACTATTATCAGCCCATATACGTCCCACAGCTGAGCACGTACCGCCTCTACAACTGAGAGGGTTTAGGCCTTAGTCCGCCACGTTGGCCTAGTGTGGGTTGACGGACTACACACCTGAGAAATTCCTAAGAAATTTTTAGGTGTGTAGGTTTCCTCACGATGTTTTCCTTCACCGTTAAAGTACGTGATAATCATGATGGATACACACATAATTTCGAAAAGTCAGAGGTGTGTCCCTGGGTTTGAACCCGCGACCGTCTAAATTCTCGACGGCGTGCCTAAACCTCGAGGCCATCACGACTTATATACTACGACGAACATATAATAAGTGTATTCAAAATGAATTATCACGTACTTTAACGGTGAATGCAAACATCGTTCATTGGAATTTCTTAGATGTTTAGTCCGCCAATCCGCACTAGGCCAGCGTGGCGGACTAAGGCATAAACCCTCTTAGCTGTAGAGGAGGCCCGTGACCAGCAATGGGACGTATGTATATGGGCTGATGATGATACCTTAGGTATTCATTATGCAATGTTTGGAAAAATTATATTATGTTTTGTCTCGTTATTCTGACGTCATAAGTCATAGGAAATTCCCAGTAAAAAGCATAGTAATGGAATTTATTCAACACTAGACTATTTTACTATTGTGTCATGATTGTGAGCTGTTTTCAGGTAAAATATGTGCTCATTTATGATGATTATCGTAAAATAATGATTTATATTCTAAATATATATTTTATGATAATCATAGATCATAGAATATAAATCACATAAATCCAATTACTAATATATTGAAATAAACCCGAAAACAAATCCAAAGTACGCAAAAGAAAAAGCAATATCTCTCAATAAAAATCACTGCAATTTTTATTACTCAAAGTATATTTGAAATATTGTCTTTGTAACTTAGTTACGCAAGTTCGATATAATTTCGTTGGAGTTGCTGAAGCGCCAAACATTGGCCCAATACCTTATCTTTCAGCCAATATATTTTATTTGAGTGTACATTCTGATTTTTACGCCTTTTATTGAAAAAGTTTTTATTATCTGCTTTGAGGCCTCCCCTTGCCATTACACAGCAAAAGAGTTTTCTGCCATTTTATAGTCTGCTTGAAAGTGAGTAAGCCATACCTAACCTATAATGCTATGATTCATAATCATATCCAGTATAGTAACAGAACGACTTCAGTAATAAAATATATTTAAAATATAATTAAGTATATTTTTAGTGGTAGTGAGACGTGATGGCCTCGAGGTTTAGGCACGCGGTCGAGAATCTCGACAGTCGCAGGTTCAAACCCCAGGCACACACCTCTGACTTTTCGAAGTTATGTGTGTATTCACAATGAATTATCACGTACTTTTACGGTGAAGGAAAACATCGTGATGAAACCACCTAAAACTTCTTAGGAATTTTTAGGTGTGTAGTCCGCCAACCCGCACTAGGCCAGCGTGGTGGACTGAGGCCTAAACCCTCTCAATGGTAGAGGAGGCCCGTGCCCAGCAGTGGGACGTATATGGGCTGATGACGATGATGATGATGATGAGTACAATTTTAAATTTAATATGAATAAACTACACACGAACTACATACTTATAACATAAAAAATACAAATACTACTAATGAATTAGTATTTACCATAAGGTACGCTGTAGTCACTATAACGTGTCATTATAAAAGATCAATAGAAGTCTGTCTAAAGAAGTAGTTATCTTGAACTTTGGCTGTCTAGCTATTCAATTCACTGCTTGGTGTCACTTCTGTGCGTACCTCTGTCGATCCTCGGGTGCAGGAGTTGCAATGGCAGGTATACCCTATTCATCTGGGCTTGAGACAAAATGTAAACAAAGAAAACAATGTTTCTAAAACTTTTATTTCACTATTTTATTAATACTTTATATTGGTCAAGGTTCACTCATGTTTTTAAGCACGAAATAGTCAATAATAATCAACAAATAACTTTAAACTTAACAAAACAAGAAACTTAATGAAAACAACAAAAGTGACAACGGAATACCAAGAAATCAACGAAAATATCGGGAAGCAACATTCTCGTATCAACAAGTTGATCGATAGTACCTACAGATGGCGGATATAACCCGACCGATGACAAAACGACACATTTTAATGTAAAATGTTCGCAGTACCTGTGGTCTATAATTTAGTAGTATTTAAATGCGTTCGAAGTTTGCACAGACAACCTAACCTATAGACGACGCATTACTGGGGACATGCTTTCGCCGACGTTATGCACTGACACGACATAACCGCCGGCCCCGCCCCTTAACGTGACTCATTCCGCCGTCGAGTGTCGCAGTGACATATTGTCCCTGTTTTAAAAATAATTAACTGTCATAATGCCGTATTGTTCAGTGAAATTTAGTGGAAAGAGCAGCACAACATCTAGTCTTGCAAAAGATGGTATTACATTTCACAGGTAAGTTATTATTCTTTCATTAATCACTAAAATAACTATATACTAAAAATAAAATATTAAAAATTCTCGCGTTTAAGTCGTATTTGCATCTCTTTCTTTCTTATTTGAATTCATATAACATTATCTCGCTCTCTCTTTGACACGCAGACTAGTAATGAGACACAATATAATAATTGTTTTATCGACAAATAATATTGAGATCGATATTTTTATAGACTGTATATCGTTGTTTGTCTGTTGTTCAAAAGGTTTCCCAAGTGCCCTGAAGTGAAAAAAAAAACGGATTGACGCTACCAAACGAGATGATAATTGGTTTCCTGGAAAAAATCACGTTAACATAAAAAACTGAATCAAAATCAATAAGGAGAGTTTATACAAAATTAATACATTTTAGAGGTCAATAGTTGATAAATAATATTTACTTTTAATTTATGAATATTTACTTTCGTAACGAATATTTATTTTCTCGTCTCCGGAAAGTTAATAACTCTTTTATGGGGAAATGTATACGCTTCTATAACAAACTTCCGAAGGCTCTTAGGGAGCTTCCCTTGACAAAATTTAAGAAATCAATTAAAGATAAGCTTTATAAAAAAGCATACTATAAAATTTCAGAGTTTATTGAAGATAATAAGCCTTGGGAGTAAGTAAATTGATCGGAGTTTTGTTTTGTTGCTACAGTTTGTATCATTATGACATTTATAATGTAAAATTGAAATAATGTAATGAAAAAAAAATATATTGCTATTTTTTAAAGAAAAAATGACATGTCGTGTTGCTGAGAGAGTTTCTTGCCGTTTCTTCTCCACAGCGATAACACGTTGCGAAGCGGCAATAGTTTAAAAAAAGTGTAAAATTTACGATTCAAAAGAACTTGTAAAAGTCTATTTGAATAAAGATAATTTGACTTTGACTTTGACTTTGATGATTGTTTAACTTATAAGTATTAAAAATTTATATGAAAATTAATATGTTTTTTTATTTTTCCTTTATACTATAAACTTCGTAGATTATCGATAATTATTAGTTTATCCCATCTCTAGTGCGCACTAGAATGTTATCAGTGTCTTGAAGCGTCCAATGAAAACTAGCCGACTGCCCCCGTACCCCGCCACGATTTAGCGATTTTGTTTTCATATTAAAATTAATAGAAGCGGAGTCTATAGGTTAGGTTGTCTGTGGAAGTTTGGGAATCGAGTCTGTTTTGGGTGTTTTTACATGTGAACGATGTAATAAATAATTAATTTAAATTTAAAAAATAATTAAAGGCATTTATGTTATCGAGTTCAAATAAGTCTGAAAGGATTACATGAGTTTTACAGACATCATTCTAAAATATAATTTACAGTGGTGTACTTCAGTACTTATTTTTATAAAATATATTCACTTCATCAACGTGACCTTTAAAGTACCTTTTTATTGTTTGTTTACCTTTTATCTCACGGCTCCCTGAATTTATAAATAAATATGTGGTTATAAATATGTGGTTGTATAGTCTCTATGATGTCTAACCATTTAAGAACTACAAAAAAGAATGTCAGGACGAGTTATGAGACCTTTGGGGGTACTTAATTAACCCATATCAGATTTTAAGGATTCGATCCGAAACTTTACGAACCCTAAGCGCCATAACTTGTGTAACTTCTACGCATAACTCCGACATGTTGCTAGCGGCGTTTCCGCAGGCCGATGCTCCAAAATAGTCTTAAACAAATTTAACAAGATAAAATTTTACTAAAAACTTTTGCAGATAGCAAGAGTGCCCAAGAATTCCCGGGCTTATCTCGTTAATAGATAAATGGCGGTAACCGCTGTTTGTACATGAGCTGCAAATGTTTGTTATAATAGTTGACAGCCCCTTGGCGCATGTGTAAGCTAACAGTTTGCGAAACGAGGTGCCACGTGTTCGAACCCGAACCGAGACAATTATTTATGTATTCCACAAATATTTGTTTCAGATATGGATGTTTGTATGACCGAAAGTCTCTCGTAGTTTGTGATACCCACCACAAAACTTGTATCTTAGTGTGGGGTCGGAATTCAGTGACTGTTGTCAATTTTTTTTAATAGTTGGATTTTTAACACCCACAGTAGGATCTTGTGCATTCTGAAGTAAGGAATTTCGGTTTCAAATGACTGCTTTAACATCTAAAGGCACATGTCGCGAAAAAAGGTTTATCTACCAGTAAAACCCTCTCAGTTGTAGAGGAGGCCCGTGCCCAGCAGTGGGACGCATTAGGCTGATGATGATATACTACGAGTAAAACAACGTCAAGCAGTGATGGCCTCGAGGTTTAGGTGCGGTCGAGAATTTCGGCGGTCGCAGGTTCAAACCCCAGGCACACACCTCTGACTTTTCGAAGTTATGTGTGTATTCATAATGAATCATCACTTACTTTAACGGTGAAGGAAAACATCGTGATAAAACCTGCACACCTAAAAGTTCTTAGGAATTTCTTAGGTGTGTAGTCCGCCAACCCGCACTAGGCCAGCGTGGTGGACTAAGGCCTAAACCCTCTCAGTTGTAGAGGAGGCCCGTGCCCAGCAGTGGGACGTATATGGGCTGATGATGAATGAATGAATGAAAAAACAACGTCGTGTGTACCTATGGTAGGTAGGTAAAAGAACATTACGATACCCACCGTTCGCCTGCTACATTTTTACATTAAATGTTATAGGACCCAAGTCAATTGATTGTTATCGTACAAATTTCAAGACTCTGTCCTGCTATAGCGGATTACTCATAGATAAGTCAAATGGCATTTTGATTGTCCAAGATTCATCATCTTTCAATCCCACACGCCAATTTGTACCAGCAGGGTATACAGTTTTCAAAAAAAATATTATATGCCCATCTTTAAAGTGTAAAATCTTTTATGTTATGTTTATAACAAACACGAGCTCTTGGACCACAAAGTTTATTTTTAAACTCAACTTTCCCGAACCGTAGTTTATTAAACGTGAATTAAGCGTTTATCTCAGCTTGTTTAATCTCTCGCTTATTAATTGAAGTTAATTGGCAAAAAAGAAATGGAAGAAAAAACTGAATGTAAATATTTGTTGTACCTACAATTTCCTAAATTTCTGTAGAGCGGTGCGCTACTTATATATATTTTTAGAAATAACTTCTACTATTAATTAAAAAAAAAATCACAGCAACAAAATAATATATTTCTAGTTATTATAATTTATAATTCTATGGTAAGTATTATAACACAGTAAATCAAATATAATTTAAATTATTCTATCATGAACCGACAAGAGTTTTCCCTAAAGATGTGAACGCTGTGAGTGTCCCCGCAAAAGTGGCGATAGTCCGCGCGTAGTCACCACTCGTAACGGCGGCCCTCCTGCGCCAGTTCTGTGACGTCATCGATCATGCCACTGTCGCTAGACTAATAATGTAAACTTAAATTATTAGTTAAGGCAGTGGAACTAGTTGTTGCCCCTATTTCCGTATGTGAAACATCAAACTTCAAAAGGAATATTCTTTCACTGTCTTAGTTAGAGAAATTTACTCTATCTGTCTGTTACACTCCCACGCCTGTACCAGTGGACTAGTTTGAATGAATTTTGATATGGAGATATATGGGTCATGGGTTCAGAAACACATCTCTGCCTTTCTTGGGTCCTAGTGGCAGGGATATCATTATTAGCCCATATACGTCCCACTTACTTGGCATGGGCCCTATCTACAACTGAGATGGTTTAGGCTTTAGTCCACCATGCTGGCCTGGTGCGGGATGGCGGACTACACAGTACACACGTAAGAAATTCCTAATAACTTTTAGGTGTGCACGTTTCATCACGATGTTTTTCTTCACCTTTAAAATACGTGATAATTCTTTGTAATACATAACTTCGAAAAGTCAGAGGTTTGAACCCGCGACTATCGAGATTCCGTCGAGTATGATTAATATACCCGTCAGCCGACTTAATATTTATCACGTGCTAATTGACCACAACGTGTCCGTACCACTATAGGCTATTACTCCAAAACTTCCAAAGAGCTATAACGGGTAATAAGTCTCAAACTAACTGCCAAGAACCTGCGGCCAGATTAAAAATAGTGGCGTGACTTCGAAAAGGGCAATAAATGTCAGCGGCAGAGACATGTGGCCAAGTATTTTAAAGCTAAGTATAGAGAGCAGATAATTATATTGAGCTTATAATGTTATGGAATAAAGTGGTGAATTTTGGGGGTAGGATACTAAATAGATAGCCAGGCGAGTATGAAAAGTTCCGAGGAGATTACATTTCGTGTTGCTGAAGCAGTTTCTTGCCGCTTACGATAAAATGTTCCACACGGCAGGAGCTTTTTTAAAATGATGATTCAAAAGTACTTGTAAAAGTCTACTTGAATAAACATTATTTTGACTCTGACGTTGAATTTATCCAATTGCCAAAAGAAAGCATAAATACATAGATAGTATGAGATAGCACAAAACTTAGACTAAAAAAACTGTCCAATGTGTTTAAAGGTGTATAAATTCCACGAACACGCTTATGACTAAAACTTATAGGGTTAGTCTGTAGACAAAAGATTCTGTAAGTGTGCTCCTCTATAGAGATATATCCTATTCTAATCAAGGCAAGAAATTTGAGATACGCAAATTTAAAAGAATGAGTGACATATTTTCAAATGCTTACTAACATTTAAAATATGAAGGGGACTTTTTTGTACCCTTTTAAAAACAAAAACACAATAAAAAGCATGTCAATAAACCTTGAAGCTATCTATGAATATTGATTACGGGGTGCTTCTATCCAGGAAAAACATTAGAAGCGAAGCCGTGGACAAAAGCAGTTTTTTATTGATGACGTAATCGCAAACAAAATCGCCGTCGCGTAAAAACATTTGTTTAAAGTTGAAATTAAATAACATTTTGTGTCGATAAAAAATTTAGTACGTCCACAAAAGGCTAATTGGTCTGCGGCGTGGGAGCGTCAAAGCGTGCTCTGTCCACCGAGCGTGCGTGCGTGAAACTGAACTAACCGAAACGACAAAGCTATACAAACCCTTTGACGGGCGAAATAATATTTCTGACATTCGTGATTATTCACGTGCAATTCGTAGTGCGAAATTTAGGCAAAAAAAATGATTTTATGTTTTAAATGGCGATGTATTATAAATGTAGAAAATTGACTTGCGTTGTTATCATTGTCTACTTTTACAACTCGTTGTGCGCGTTGCTGTATATTTCCTTATGAAGAAATCTGATATACAAGTCGTTTTAATGACAATTGAGTAAAAATATATTTAAATTTGAACCTCCGAAAACTAAGATGGTGTCTAGATAGACCGCACTCCTAACCCAGAGGGCACTCTTAATCCGTGAAGTCTTCACTTAAATTTTGTTTAGCTTTTGACTTTAAATGTATCTTAATTAAATAAATAAATACACCCAACAGTCACATACATAGTTCTGACCCCACATTAAAATACGAGTCTTGTGTCGTGGGTATCAGAAACTACGAGAGACTTTTCGCTCTCACAAACACCCAGACCCGAAACAAATATTTGTGGATCACACAAACATTTGTCTCGGTGTGGGGATCGAACCCGCGGCCTCTCGTTTCGCAAGCTGGTGTCTAGCCAACTGCGCCACGGGGCTGTCAAAATTAAATTAATTGCGTTGAAAACTTCGTCTATAGTTGAAGGCAATCAGGTAGCGAAACCGTTGAAGTAACCTATGTACTTGTAGGTAATATTTGATGTCTTAGTAAGTAAGTCAGTATTAAATAAACACTCGAGTTGAACAAACGTGTCGATCTTTCATTCCATTATAAATATCATAATTCACCGTGTCATTGTAGCAGAATGAGTGACTCAAAGCTAATTTATGGGAAATTACCAGATTTCACATGATATACAGATTTGACAGCCCCGTGTCGTAGCATCAGCCTGCGAAACAAGACGCCGCGGGTTCGCCCCCGCATCGAGACAAATGTTTCTGCGGTCTACAAATATTAGTATCAAGTCTGGGTATTTGTGACACCAAAAAGTCTCTCGTAGTTTCTGATATCCACGACGCAATACTTGTATCTTAATGTGGGGTCAGAATTATATAGGTGAGTGTTGGGTGTATTTCTTTTTTATTATTTTCTTTCAACATTAAAGTACCTGTGTGTATTGATAATTAATCTACCTAGTTATGAAAGCCCTGGTTTCAGCTACATAATAACAGAATAAACACACACACAGCAAGCAGTGATGGCCTCGAGGTTTAGGCGCGCGGTCGAGAATTTCGGCGGTCGCAGGTTTAAACCCCAGGCATACACCTCTGACTTTTCGAAGTTATGTGTGTATTCACAATGAATTATCACTTGCTTTAACGGTGAAGGAAAACATCGTGAGGAAACCTGCACACCTAAAGGTTCTTAGGAATTTCTTAGGTGTGTAGTCCGCCAACCCGCACTAGGCCAGCGTGGTGGACTAAGGCCTAAACTCACCCTCTCAGTTATAGAGGAGGCCCGTGTCCAGCAGTGGGACGTATTTGGGCTGATGATGATGATGATATTACTGATAATTACATATTCCCGACCCGGAAACCAAATTTGTAAACTTTGAGCAAACTTATACCGTACGGACAAGGACACATTCATTACGTTCAGACAGCCCCGTGGCGCAGTTGGCTAGATACCAGCTTGCGAAACGAGAGGCCGCGGGTTCGATCCCCGCACCGAGACAAATGTTTGTGTGATCCACAAGTATTTGTTTCGGGTCTGGGTGTTTGTGAGACCGAAAAGTCTCTCGTAGTTTCTGATACCCACGACACAAGACTAGTATCTTAGTGTGGGGTCAGAACTATGTATGTGACTGTTGGGTGTATTTATTATTTATTTATTATTATTATACATCATGATGGACATAACTTATTTATCTTTACTCTCAATAAACTTGTGAAAAATTCACGTACTCTATGTGAGGTTATTTTAATAGAGAATGCACAAAAAATCCAATATTCATTGACCGTCGGAAGGTCGAAACCGCAGGATAAATGGGAGGTTTTGGCGTAATGTTGCCAGGTATGAAAATATTATTACAAAAGGTTTTATTATAACATCATTTGTATTACTTTGGCGTAGTCATAATATGTATATGGGAGAAACTTTGCTGTATGTAATAAAATAGTATAGAAACGTGGAGAATATTACAAATCGAATAAAGTGTTACCAATGTCTCATAGCATTGTTGATAGTTGGTACACATGATTCATTTTTTGGAGGCAAATCTTATGAAAAATGCCCTCAAGTCAAGACCTAGACGATTATAATATTTGACGAGAAGTTGAGAATACAATTGATTTTGCCGACTAGGTAGACAACTGATTTTTATGAGAAACCAAACGTAAAAACCAAAAGTATCACGCTCTTGCTTGCGAAAAGAGAGGTCGCGGGTTCAATCTCCGCACAGAGCCAAATTTTTGCGTGATCCACAAAAATTTCTTTCGGGTCTGGGAGTTTGTGAGACCGAAAAGTGTCTCGTAGTTTCTCATACCTAAGACACATGACTTTTATCTTGGTGTTTTTTTTTAGTGTGGGATCAGAATTTATATATTTATTTATTATTCACTAAGAATGAAGCTAAAGTTACAAGATTCCATAAAATTCCCGGATTCTCGTCACGCTGCAACACTATACCGGGAAAAGCGCCCGCCCAAGGATGGGGCGAGAGGTATTATAATTTAAAATATGCGTTCATATCATAAATATCGCGAGCCGCGCGCGCAGAATATGCGATGAGGCTTAAACGTGAATAAAAAATTAAATTCTTTGCTGATAACATGAAAGTCTCTCTATGGAAACGGGTCAGTACGAACAAAGTCGAATTATGTCTTAAACACTTATTCGCTCACGTATCTTCAAGGTTTAAGCGCGCTGTCGAGAATCTCGGCGGTCGCGGGTTCAAACCCCAGGCACACACCTCTGAGTTTTCGAATTTATGTGTGTATTCACAATGAATTATCACTTACTTAACGTTGAAGGAATATATCGTGATGACACCTGCACACCTAAAAGTTCTTAGGAATTTCTCAGGTGTGTAGTCCGCCAACCCGTACTAGGCCAGCGTGATGGACTAAAACGCTCAGTTCTAGTGGTGGCATATGCCCAGCTGTGGGGCGTACATAATATATGGGCTGATCGTTTGGCTGAAATTTGACTATTTCATTCGTGCGCGACTATAAATTAAAAGCTTGCATTACAGATCCCAGGTATATTTTACGGTTAAAGAAAAGTTTTTCCATTAGGAAATTCTCAGTTCTATGCCTACATCTTAAAATCCAAGAGATTTAACATAAAATTTAAGATTGCCTAATACTTTAATCTCTCTAATATTACTTCCCCGAAAGTTTTCTTTACCGCCTAACATGTTTGTGGTATCAGCTTTCCACGGTGGTATTTCCAAACAGATATGACTTAGGACCTTCAAGAGAAGAGCCTATATTTTCCTCAAAAGCCACACGCCGATGATTCCTCTCGTATTGTGGATGTTGACGGTGTTGACCACGTAACATCAGGTCACTTGCTCGTTTGCCTCCTTTTTCCATTAGAAAAAAAAAGTGCGAGAAGAATAATAAATTCATTTTGAAGGCAGATAATATACGTTACGCGGCCGTGGTGCGTTTACGAATACCCCATAAATACTAATATATTGTTATTACCCCTTTATAAAATCGGTTATTGTTCGGACGTGGATGTTTAAGCTGTGCGCTTGACGGCTTGGCGGCGATGGATATTCTATTACTGCGTTTAGTGCCTTTCAATATAAAATGGTTTGAGTCTATCAAATGGCGAATTCGGAATATTTGGTAGAATATTTTCTTTTGAGAGGTACGCTCGTGGCTTGACTAAATAACACTCATTTCAATATTTTCACAAGCATATTAGATGCTTGATATAAATATTTACAGATATTTGAACCAACTGCTCGTTTAATTTAAAGTGTTCATAGTGAATCTTAAGTGGCTAAAGCAAACTTGCTGGGTTAGAATAATAAGTATATACATACCTACATATATCCCGTTACAAAGTAGTAAGGGCGATTATAGTTTGAAATTGCTTTGAAATGAAATGAAATTGCTTTATTTGGTCACGTAGGCAATCAAATATATTACACTTATTGGCACTTATGACAAGTCAATACAGAAAAGAAAAATATTTTATTATTACATTATAATTCATTTACTTACATACATGACCACACGCCTTTACGCACGCAATAAGGAATGAGCCTATTTTCGGGAACATTTCAGGACTCCGTGCTGCCACTGAGAATTTCCTAATGGAAAAACCCTATAACACCTTGCCCGTCTTGGGAACGGGGACTTCTACATCGCAAGGTAAATATTTTCGCCACACTACGCGGCTTTCCAAAAATACTAGCGTGTACTGGTCATGATCATCTAATCCCTTCTCATATTTCAATTCTTTATTTGTACTGCATTTAACTTTACATATGTGTATAATAGAACTGTATGCATGGTTAACTATCTCAAGAGATTCTTACGTAAAGCTACCAATTTTTTTTTCATAGGTATTTGTATAGTGTGTTGATCCACCCAACTCGTCGCATCTCAGAATCAAATATTTTTGCAGTTTGAGGAGGCTGGCATAATTTTATTGAATGTTGACACACATTACAGGCAGTTGCAGTAATTCCATAGAAGCCCAAATGGCCAGCTTGCTTGCTTGCATAATAAGCTTTATGCTTTAAATATTTAATTAACAAAAGCAATTTGACATATAAATGAGAATATCCTGACCTCACAATAAACAATTATAGACATTACGCAATTAACGTGTAACGCTGTTGGGCTTCTATGGAAGTACCGACTTTGATTACAGGCTATTACGAGTCGTGATGGCTTCGAGATTTGGACACGCGGTCGAGAATCTCGACGGTCGCAAGTTCAAACCGCAGGCACACACCTCTAACTTTTCGAAGTTAAGTGTATATTCACAAAGAATTATCACGTGCTTAAACGGCGAAGGAAAACATTGTGATGAAACATTCACACCTAAAAGTTCTTAGGAATTTCCTAGGGGTGTAGTCCGCCAAGCCGCACTAGGCCAGTGTGGTGGACTAAGGCCTAAACCCTCTCAGTTGTAGAAGAAGCCCGTGCCCAGCAGTGAGACGTATATGGGCTGATGATGATGATGATGATAATGATTACAAGCTGATTGCATAACGTACAATACCCTGTACTGAAAGTTAATTAACTTGTCTCTCTTTTGTCTTTACCTGTCTTTAACACCCAATAAAATCCATCAAAGGGAACACAAACTCGACAGAACAAAGAGCTGTAAATATACCTTTCATTAAAACACCTTTCTATGAAAAAAATTAATATTCAGAATCCCGAAATTAGAATTTGTACCGCCTCCCTCATTTCTTCGAGTAATCGTGGAAATTACAATAAGCTTCGCCATTTGTTTTTCCTCAGCGCCCAAGGTTCAAATTCCCAAGGAAAGCCCGGAGCGCGAAATTTGACAGTGATTGCAATTAAGTGGAGGCACGTCGCTTCGCGGCTAAGTACTGTAGCTCTTTAGTTAATGTGGCCACAGGCTTAACTACGTCGAGCTTATTGACTGCAATAAACGACGAATAAGTCCTGATTGCGAAATGCGGCTTTGATTTTGAAATAAATGTTTCATCCCAATAAAATCGATGCATTTGTCGACACGTAAATTTATCATCAAGCCTGTATTACTAAAGGGGTAGGTATAACTGCATCAACGTTTCGCCTGTTATATTTTAAATCCCACATATGGTGGCGGTATGGGCAAGGATAGAAGGGCTAAATCATCATCATCAGCCCATATACGTCCCATTGCTGGGACGGGCCTCCTCTACAACTGAGACGGTTTAGGCCTTAGTCCTGATATATCCAAATAAATTAACTACATAGGTCAAAAGCTAACCATTAAGACAGCAAAACACCATATAACTCCATCACCCCGACACTTTCCATGTTATCTTGACACAAGCAAACTTCCTCAGAAGTGAACACTTACAAAAACATAATTTCAAAATATCACAAACATGATGAGAATCTCCGTAAAAGTTTTCGCGCTGATGAAATTTTAAAACTGGGCGCCGTCCGCCTTCCGCACTCGGAGCGAAATATTAAGTAGCCTGCAGCTTGGAAATACAGCCCAATCAAGTTTGCACGACGATTAGAAACTTTACCTCGAGGATTTTTACTCGACGCTTGTTTTGATCACTTCCAAAGACCTTTTTGTTGGGGATTTTGTAACCTTAATTACATTCGAATGGGGTTTTTATTGACCACTTATAGTTTCTGCCATGGTTCTGACACCACAGCGAAATTAATAGTTTCAACTGCACAATAAGATATTATACATAACTTTAGTCGCATAAACAGTAAATATTCCAAAATAAATATTTGAACTCTACACAACATACATACATAAACTCACGCCTGTATTCCCCGAAGGGGAAGGCAGAGGTGCATTTCTGCACCCACATTTCGCCAGGTATGTATCAGTCCCACGTAATAGGGGGCGAGCCTATTGCCGTTTTTCGGGCACAATTCCAGACTCCGTGCTGTTACTGAGAATTTCCTAATGGAAAAACCCAATAACACTTTGCCCGACCCGGGAATCGAACCCAGGACCTCTAGATCGCTCGGCACATACTTGTACCGCGAGACCACGAGGCAGTCTCTACACAAATTGACAGCCCCGTGGCGCAGTTGGCTAGACACCAGCTTGCGAAACGAGAGGCCGCGGGTTCGATCCTCGCACCGAGACAAATGTTTGTGTGATCCACAAATATTTGTTTCGGGTCTGGGTGTTTGTGAGACCGAAAAGTCTCTCGTAGTTTCTGATACCCACGACACAGGACTTGTATCCTAGTGTGGGGTCAGAACTATGTATGTGACTGTTGGGTGTATTTATTTATTTAAATACTTTTATATAAAGTGGAAGTGGGCCGGCCATGTCTACCGAAGGTCGGATGAAGTGTTGGAGATGTCCTGCACCACGATGGTCCGACGACTTGAGAAAGGTAGCGGGTAGCGGATGGATGAGGCCTGCTCAAGACCGGAATGGCGCTTTCTTGGGAAGACCTATGTTCAGCAGTGGACGGCGATAGGCTGAGTATGTTCACAAATACTTGTCTATATGTAGGTTTATATTACTTAGATGGTTGTGGGACTAAAATCTTAAAGACCAAATACTCCTTTTGACTTCCAAGATCTTGAAAGAATAGCTAAAGGCGTTTTCCTTCGTTGAGAAAGTAGCAACGGATGGATTAGGATCCATCCTTTTTAGGATAGCTTCTGTATGGAAGTCGTCCGATGTAGCCTTACTTCCATTTTCTAGCGTTACATACATAACCTCACGCATGTATTCCCCAAAAGGGTAGGCAGAGGTGCATTTCTGCACCCACATTTCGCCAATTGTGTTTATGCCCCACGTAATAGCGGCGAGCCTATTGCCGTTTTTTGGGGACAATTCCAGACTCCGCACTGCTACAGAGAATTTCCTAATGAAAAGCCCAATATTATTTTGCCGTGAATCGAACCCAGGACCTCTTAATACTGCACATATTTTTACCGCGAAACCACGAGGCCGTTGTTCAAATTATAATGTTTATCATACAAATATTTTATGACCTTGTGGCGTGGAATCGCTATATCAACCGCTCCGCTTATGCGCCTTGGGACAGCCGGCGTAGCGGTGACGTCGATGCGCCTGCGCAGCGAGCCAGTGAACCGCCGACAACTGCCGCGTGTGCTTCTAATGACCGTCGCTTGTGTTGCTATAATTATTTTACCTAGTTTCTGTTATCTTAGTGCTTTAGTTTCGTTCTTCCTTCTTTCATACTATCTTCTACTATACTGTTAAACTTCATCTATCATTAAATGATCTTTCGAACTCTTAATAACATTCTTCATTCTTGTGTTCACCTGTTCATTTCACACTGTGCTTATCCTTCACTTTTGTTGTGCCCGAGTTGAGTGGAGGGCTCGAGTGCAACAATCAACTGCTGCTACCACTACACCCTTCACAATTGGTGACCCCGACAACACAAGAAGAAGTCCCGACAACACAAGAAGAAGTCCCGACAACACAAGAAGAAGGTACGAAATCCACAACTGGTGATCCCGAGAAGTACAAATTTCTCAAGACACACAACTGGTGATCCGACGTTCAAGAAAAATCCTTAGATCGAACATATTTTATAATAAAAAATAAGTGTGGGTAAGCATCTCACTACCTCTACAGCTGATCACCTCGGACCGCATCGAACAAAGGCAACTTATCTAAGGCGGTGGTCCAAGTCATAAGCGGTGAGCGATTTTAATTTTTTTTATCATGACTACTCAGAATGGAAGTGGTGAAGGCGAAGATTTTCGTGATGCCGTAGAGCAACACGTCTTACGTGTAGGCGTCAAAGTACCTCCTTTTTGGCCTGAAGATCCTGAGATCTGGTTCGCCCAGGTCGAAAGCCATTTTGCTCTCTCACGGATCACTACTGATGAGACTAAGTTTCATTACTTAGTATCGCAACTGGACCAGCAATATTCCAAAGAGGTTCGAGACATTATAACTAGGCCGCCAAGCAATAATAAGTACGACAAACTGAAGGACGAACTAATCAAACGACTTTCTGCTTCCAAGGAAAAGCGCGTGAAGCAGTTACTTATATACGAAGAACTTGGAGACAGGAAGCCGTCTCAATTTCTCCGTCACCTTCAAGGACTCGCCGGTCCAGCCGTTCCGTCGGACTTCCTCGCGACACTTTGGGTCAGTCGTCTACCACAGAACATCCAAACGGTAATCGCTTCCCAGGCAGATTTAGATTTGGAGAAGAAGGCCGACTTAGCTGATACCGTCTACGACATCGCACCTACCATTCCTTCGGTAGCTATGACTAGTACTGCTTGCAATTCCAACAACTCCTCTCAGGTGGAAGATCTAACGAGAATGGTCCACGAGCTCTCCAAAAAGGTAGACAGACTTTCATTAAATAGCCGATCTCGATTTAGGAGTAAGCAAGACAACCGTTCCCGCAGCCGTCCACGACAACCTCCAAAAGATCATCCGCACTGCTTTTATCATTTCACGTATGGCTCTAAAGCACGTAAGTGTAAGGAACCTTGCAGCTTCTCATCGGGAAACGCTCAGGGCAGTCGCAAGTAGCGGCCAACGACTGTCCCTCTTCATCAACAGGCCGTCTCTTCATAACAGATCGTACGTCAAAAACACAGTTCCTAGTGGACACTGGCTCAGACTTGTGTGTTTTTCCACGATCAGCTTGCAAGACGCCCTGTAGCAAGTCTAGGTATGATCTTGTAGCAGCCAATAACTCGGTTATCCATACCTACGGACCTTTGAAGCTTCACCTCAACTTTGGTCTTCGTCGTGATTTCGTCTGGACATTTACAATCGCCGATGTTACCAAGCCAATAATAGGAGTAGATTTTCTCACATACTACAACTTACTTGTAGACTGCAAAAACCAGCGTTTAATCGATGGAATAACCTCACTTTCAGTCGACGCTATCTGCTCATACTTGCCGGAAGATGTCTCGTCAATCAAATCCGTGACAGGAAACACTGAATTCCACGAGATTCTCCGTCAGTTTCCTGACCTTACTAGACCAGCAGGTATGACCAGTCTTACTAAGCATAAGACTAGACATTTCATTAGGACTACACCAGGACCTCCAGTTGCAAGCAAGCCCCGACGTCTCGATCCTGCCCGCCTCCAAGCGGCAAAGAAGGAATTCGAGGAAATGCTTCAGTCTGGCATAGCCAAACGTTCCGAAAGTCCGTGGTCTTCTCCCCTACACCTAGTCAGGAAGAAGGACGACGGATGGAGACCATGTGGAGATTACAGAGCCCTGAATGCCAGAACCATCCCTGACAGATATCCCATACGGCACATTCAGGACTTCTCGAATCGCCTTACAGGATGTAAAGTTTTCTCAACCATCGATCTAATAAAGGCCTATAACCAGATTGCTGTCAACCCTGAAGACGTTCCCAAAACCGCCATTACGACACCCTTCGGATTGTTTGAATTCGAGTTCATGACCTTTGGTCTTAGGAATGCTGCTCAAACATTCCAAAGGTTCATCGACGAAGTTTTGCTTGGCCTTGACTATTGTTTTGGGTATATCGACGACATATTGGTTTTCTCGTCATCGGTAGAAGAACATAAAGCTCATCTTCGCGAGTTGTTCGAGCGCCTGAAGTCGTATGGTATTTTGGTGAATGCGGCAAAATGTACGCTCGGACAGCCTGAAGTAACATTCTTAGGATATTCCGTTTCGGCAGCTGGGACGAAGCCCTTGGAAAGCAAAGTTCAAGCTATCATCGACTATCCTGTGCCAAAAACAGTCAAAGAACTTCGTCGTTTCTTAGGCATGCTAAATTTTTATCGCCGATTCGTCCCTAAGGCAGCTCAACTTCAAGCGCCTCTCAATTCCCTTCTATCAGGCCGACAACTAAAAGGATCGCAACCTATCCAAATGACATCGGATTTGAAGCAAGCGTTTGATAATTGCAAATCATCCTTGTCTCAAGCCAGCTTACTCTGCCACCCTGACCCTGAAGCTGATTTGGCTTTAATTACAGACGCTTCAGACGTGGCCATAGGAGCTGTACTCCAACAACGATGTGGTGAAGATTGGAAGCCTTTAGGTTTTTATTCGCACAAACTTTCACCATCGCAGCGAAAGTACAGCCCATACGACAAAGAATTATTAGCTATATATGAAGCCATCAAGTATTTTCGTTATATGGTCGAAGCCAGGAACTTTATCGTCTTTACGGATCATAAACCTCTCTCTTACGCCTTTTCAACCAGCAAGGATAAATGTTCTCCACGACAGTATAGGTATCTCGATTATATTTCCCAGTTCACAACGGACGTGAGATATATACCTGGTCCGGAGAACGTTGTTGCTGATGCACTATCTCGGGTGGAAGAGATATCCAGCGTCAACTACCAGGATCTTGCAAAATATCAGGATTCAGATCCAGAACTGCAAGACCTGCTACGACACGGTTCCACTCTCAAACTAAAGAGGATACCAACTATAGACTCTGACTTGCCCGTGTACTGCGACACGAGTACTCAACCCCCGCGACCGTATATTACGCCAGAACTCCGGAAAACTGTTTTCAACATGCTTCACAACTTACATCACCCCGGTTGTTCAGCTACAGTGCGACTGGTGACACAGAGATTTGTTTGGCCAGGGATTCGCAAGGACTGTAGAGAGTGGTCGAGGCAATGCATACAATGCCAAAAATGCAAGATTTCCCGCCATACCATCTCTCCCCTTTCCCCTTTCCTTACCCCTTCCTCGAGGTTCTCACACATCCACCTCGACATCGTAGGACCTTTACCAAGTTCTTATGATTACAGGTACTGCCTCACAGTCATCGACAGATTTACGCGTTGGCCCGAGGCAATTCCATTGAAGGACATAACTGCAGAGACCTGCGCTGCTGCCCTCGTGTCTGGCTGGATAGCCAGGTTTGGATGCCCTGCTCGGGTGACTACAGACCGTGGTCGCCAATTTGAGAGCCACCTTTTCCAGGCTCTTACTAACTTGGTTGGTGCGCGCCATTTACGCACTACCGCCTACCATCCTGCAGCCAATGGAATCGTTGAGCGCCTGCATCGCCAACTCAAAGCAGCGATCATGTGCCACGCTTCCACACAATGGACTGAGGTTCTTCCCCTCGTCCTTCTTGGTCTACGCAGCACTTGGAAAGAAGATCTTCGTGCATCTCCAGCTGAATTGGTCTACGGCGAATCATTGACCTTGCCAGGCCAGTTCCTCGCTCCGAAAAATGACTGCAGTACTGCCGACGTAACGCAATACGTCTCTCGTCTTCAGTCACACATGAGCAAACTCACTCCCAAACCTACATCGTGGCATACAACGTCACCTTTTTACATTCCGCGCAATCTATCTACTTCTTCCCACGTCTTCCTGCGGCAAGATCGCGTTCGCGCGTCATTAGAGCCACCTTACGCCGGACCGTTCAAAGTCATAGAACGACAGCCAAAATTCTTCACCCTGTTAGTCAAGGACAAGAAAATTAACGTCTCTGTTGACAGGCTGAAACCGGCATACACGGTGAAAGACGACATCGCGCCAACAACTTCTCTTCCTGGTCCATCTGCAGTGAAAGAAGAAGAAGAGAAGTACTCACGCAGCGGTAGAAAAATACGCTTCCCTGACTTCTATCGACCGTAGTTACGGTCTGGCCAGGGGGAATATGTGGCGTGGAATCGCTATATCAACCGCTCCGCTTATGCGCCTTGGGACAGCCGGCGTAGCGGTGACGTCGATGCGCCTGCGCAGCGAGCCAGTGAACCGCCGACAACTGCCGCGTGTGCTTCTAATGACCGTCGCTTGTGTTGCTATAATTATTTTACCTAGTTTCTGTTATCTTAGTGCTTTAGTTTCGTTCTTCCTTCTTTCATACTATCTTCTACTATACTGTTAAACTTCATCTATCATTAAATGATCTTTCGAACTCTTAATAACATTCTTCATTCTTGTGTTCACCTGTTCATTTCACACTGTGCTTATCCTTCACTTTTGTTGTGCCCGAGTTGAGTGGAGGGCTCGAGTGCAACAATCAACTGCTGCTACCACTACACCCTCCACAACCTAAATATATATTTAATCCTAATCCTGATTTGATCAACTCAAGAATCGCAGGAACAACAAAATTCGATCTCTTCCTCTACTTACGATAACGACAACGTAATACATGCAAAATGTTGAAAAATTAAAGAAACAGCTTGTGTTAGACAAATTCGCCGGAGACGCGATTTGAATAATTCAATTCATTCGATTAAGGTGCTCGGTATTAATTCCACTCGCGCTTCGAATTTACGAAACATCTCCGGGGACACACGAGTGTGTATTACACACGTTCCCAATATTTGTGTATTTGCAATGAATTATCGCGTACTTTAGCGGTCATGGAAAACATCGTGAGCAAACGTGCACACAATTTCTTAGGTGTGTCGCTAGTCCACGGACTAGGCCAGCGTGGTGGACTAAGGCCTAAACCCTCTTAGTTGCAGAGGAGGCCCAGCAATGGGACGTATATGGGCTGATGATGAATGTATATTCACTGTGCTCAAATTCAGCCAAAATGTTCTCTTTAAAATGAAATGAATCACCTTTTTATAATTTTAGTCCCACTAGCATAAATTATTGATGGCAATAACATTTCTTTGGCTTTGGATTTGGCTATGGCATTGGCATGGTATTGGTCTATCACGTACCTAAATTAATTACGTTACAATAATTAATTATATTATAACCTCCTACGCTAAAAAGGGGTTTGGCCTTCCTACACACGAGACTACTCTGCACTTCAGAAGAGTAGGATCTTAACTCACCAAGCTATTTGAGTATATACAAAAAAAAAACTTATAAAGAAGTTGCTTTAGATTGTAGTTTAATCTCTCAGCGATTCCGCACTCAATATGCCACCGTATGTCCTCCTAAACCCCTTAAGCGTAACATTAGAGAATCGTTTACATGTATTTATTCAAAATAATCATTATTACAAAAGGAAATGTTGTGCGGATCAAATAAATGGCTAATTGGATTAGCAAACGCATTCGTAATTTCCTATTAACTTTCAGATTGGGTCGCGTTTACAAGGGTTGGGGTAATCAACAAGATTCGTAATGATTTCTATTTCTGGAGGCATAGTGACAGTACGTGGATAATTTTGTTGGTCCTTCTTTATTTTTATGTACAGACATACATAACCTCACGCTTGTATTCCCCGAAGGGGTAGGCAGAGGTGCATTTCTACACCCACATTTCGCCAGGTATGTATCAGTCCCACGTAAAAGGGTGCGAGCCTATTGCTGTTTTCGGGCATATTTCCATACTCCGTGCTGCTACTGAGAATATTCATCATCATCATCATCATCAGCCCAAATACGTCCCACTGCTGGGCACGGGCCTCCTCTACAACTGAGAGGGTTTAGGCCTTAGTCCACCACGCTGGCCTAGTGCGGGTTGGCGGACTACACACCTAAGAAATTGACACAACTGAGAATATCCTAATGGAAAAACCCAATAGCACTGCCCGACCCGTGAATCGAACCCAGCACTGCATGGCACATATGTACTTGTGCCGCGAGACCACGAGGCAGTCTTTTATGTTATGGCAATATATGTATGTTGCTGAGGGAGTTTCTTGCCGTTTCTTCTCCACAGTGATAAAACGTTAGGAAACGCCGATAGCTTATTGAAAATGACGATTCAAAAGTACTTAAGTAAGGAAGTAAGGAATCTATAATCTCATAGATATATAACGTTATAAATCAATCATCAGACCAAGGCTACATATTGCGTAGCCAACGCTTGCATAGCAGACGTAATAGATGTATAAGATAGCGCTCAGCCTATAGCTGATGTCAGCTAAACCTTGCCCAAAAAATATTTTCTGTCCACGAACAAAAGCAGGCTTACTTTTTTGCCGCACGAAAATCTACAGCCGGGTATAAATTCTGAAACTATTCTATAACTAATGGGGGAACTACACTGACAGATTCCGCCATTTGTCATGTTTGTGATCTAATTTCAGGGCGGCGGGTCGTTGAACTCGGCTGGGGTTACGTCATGTGCAAATTAATTATTACTGCATGAAAATGTTGATATTTATTTCCACAATGATAATGCTTATTCATGCAGTGGCATAATTAAATATGTACTGGTCATTGCTAATTGTGCAGATATGAGTAATCACATCATCAGCCCATATACGTCCCACTGCTGGGCACGGGCCTCCTCTACAACTGAGACGGTTTAGGCCTTAGTCCACCACGCTGGCCTAGTGCGGGTTGGCCGATTACACACCTAAGAAATTCCTAAGAACTTTTAGGTGTGCCGGTTTTATCACGATGTTTTCTTTCACCGTTAAAGCCAGTGATAATTCATTGTGAATACACACATAACTTCTAAAAGTCAGAGGTGTGTGCCTGGGTTTTGAACCTGCGACCGCCGAAATTCTCGACCGTGCGCCTAAACCTCGAGGCCGTCACTGCTTATATGAGTAATTACGCAATCCTGTATTTCTAAATGGTTAGACAAATATGGCGACAGCTATGATATAACCCGCCCTGTGGATTGTGGGCGTAAGAATACCGCCAAGGCATCCCTTGCCTGTCGTAAGAGGCGACTAACAGGGGCCCAGGGGTAGCTGGGCGTACTGCGGGGGTGACGAAAAGCGACCCCGAGATGTGCGGCAGAGTGGCCTCCTGACTGTCGCGGACGTTCACAATAAGTGAGCGTTCAAAATAGGGTGAGTGAAGGGCATCTCAAGCCCTCCCAATTTTGAGGAGTCCATGATTGGACAAAGCGCCGGGCGGCAGCGGAAATTAATGCAGGGCTTCTCGCCCTGCGATGACGTAGTACCGCCCCAAATGCGCGTAACGGCCACCAAGAGGTTTTAGTCGGTATGCTGGCGTAGGATTTTGGTTAGGGACCCACCTCAGGTAAACGGACAATTGTTCCGCGCGCCGAGTTGGAAGGCCAGAGACCCCGATATACCCCTTTCGGCCTCCCCCGAGGTACCGAAAGGGGAGCTTAAGGCGCTTTCCTCTCGTTAAAAAAAATTATGATATAACAGCATTTTTTTTAATCTAGAAAATTCCAGACTCCGTGCTGCCACTAATTTCCGAACTGAAAAACCCAACACTGCCCGATCTGGATATCTAAGTTGGGATCTTTCGAATTTTCGCCAGAATTAAGAGTAAGCCGCCTGGACTAACCAATGTGTCAACTTATTTATTTATTTGTAAAAAGGCGCACTTAATGCCTAAAGCATTATGTACCAGTCAACTTTAGGGTGATGCAGAGATAAACGAAGGCTATGTAAATACCTAAAAATCCTTTAGAATACATATTTTTCGCAATTAATATTATACACTTTGCAACATGGATCTTAATCAATAAATAAGTAAATCTAGTACTCTCAATATAAATTTAAATCACAATGCCTAACTCCTTAGCTCATTAGCTAAAAATGGAGATAAAAAACGTAGCAAAAGTTATCATCTACAAACAAACAACGCAAATTGCCTCCAAAGCGCTGTTCTACGAAACTTGCGCAAAATAGTTGATTCATTAGAGTTTCACAAGATTCATGCGGATTCGTCTTGCTCGTTTATGAAAAACTAAGAACTGGGACACTTGGTCTTTTTGCCAGACTTTTTACAGGGTATCTGTCTACGTGTAGGCTGTATAGCTCCTAAAGGACATTTTAGCGAGCTCCTTTATTGTCCCCTGTAAAAAATAAATAGGTTACATTCAAAGGAAGACTTGGTGTAAAATACGAAGTCTTTTCCAGGAATTATGATGTACGTTAGGGACGTAAAATAAGTCTTGGCTAGCTAGTATTTTGCCAAAACTGTATTTTCTTTATTTCAAGGACTGAATGCCAGAATTTAATTTTAGGTCTAAAATACTTTGACTGATTTGAGTATTATGGTTACATGTACCTAAATAGGTATCAATTTAGAGTAAAAAATCTAATGTCGATGGGAAACCTATTGAGATCTGTCTTCAAGAACTCTGGCATGTACATATGACTGTCATCTTTCGAATACTATTTTACCTCATTAGTATTAAGTATTCAATCAATACGTCATTAATCTGTTGGGTATTTCATTAGTTTATTTACGTATTTCGCAAAATCAACAATAGCGAACGAATAATGCGGCCTTCTTCGAACGAGATCGTTTCCGGTTTTCGTCGGCAGGGATGCAATCAGTTTGGGAAAAATTTTATCCTGTTTTGATAAGTAAGAGTTATTGTTTCGTTCTTTCGCGGCACAAATGTATGTCATGCGATCAAGGGATCCCATTTATTGAGTTTTTCTATTAATAAATTATCTGTACTGATATTGAGAATGTATTTCAAAAGCGGCAATAGGCATTTATAACATACGACTTAGGCAGTGGCGGTACTTCCATAGAAGCCCAAAAGCCCAGTATGCCTTGCAAAATTCCAAATAATAATTTTTAAGCTTTAAATCTTTATTTAAAAAAAAACAAATGACGTATAAATGAGAATATCCTGACCCCACAGTAAACAATTATAGACTAGACATTACACAAACAACTTAGATAGCTTTTGGGCTTCTATGGAAGGACCGCCACTGGACTTAGGAACGCAATTAGAGAAACGTGGCTGCAGAAATGCACCTCTGCTTATTTTGTGAATACCGGCATGAGTCTTTATCTAAATATATATAGCTCAAAGGTGACTGACTGACTGACTGACTGATATAGAGATATAAAATAAGGGAAGGGGAAGGGGATAAAATAGGGGATGAAAGTTTGTCAAGTTTAAACCGATCGGGCTGAGACTTTGCATGCATAAAGCTACTATGACGTAGGCCAACCCTGTACCCAACCCTGTAGTCTACGCGAACGGAGTCGCGAGTGTGTCAATGGGTGGGAATTAATCTTCGTTTTTTGCCAGTGTCACGCTATTTAGACCCTATTGCACTTATCATCAGGTGTCACTTTGCCGTGCTATTATACAGGTATAAACAAACCGTGAACTAAAACTAAGAGAAGTAATGTATATGGTGATTACAAACACATTGCCGCGAAAAAATCCTGATAAATTAAAAAAAACGGTCTCCTAAGTGTTAACACACTTTTAAAGCTTAAATAATAAATTTTGCCATATTATCCTGATATATTTGCAATATTAAAAACATACCATGATCGAAAATAAAGTAAAGTAATAATAATGGTGACTAGGAAAACGTAAGAAAAAAATGGGATATTTTTGCGTCCACGTGTTTGTATCACCGTAACTATTATATTACCTGTTTAAGTTTTCAATTACAGTCTGTTTACGACCTGCATAAAAAACCTAATGGTACAGATTGGGTCAATACCCCCACTGTCTTAATTACGTTTCAGCTTTATCAGTCTCGCGTTCTGCCGTATTTACCGGCCGACAGGGATTGTCTCGCGCCAAGCTCGCCAAGATCCAGTTTCAACCACTCGGCTAAACGGAAATAGGTTACAAAAGGTTTTTGTTCCTTTTTCGTTCACTCCGTTTCGGTTTTCACTAATAGTGTTTTCTGATTCTGAGGCGTTAACAGTAGTTTATCGTAATTTAATACTTATTCAATCTTTTTTGGGCTTATTTTTGGTGTTTGTTATCTTACTTTAGACAAAAAAATTAAATATTGGTTCTAAAAGACATTTTTCTTGTAATATATATAAGTATGCGACAATTAATTAAAAAATATTAAGTAATCAAAAAAGGGCAGAAAATTACAGATCGAAAATTAGCCTTTTTATAGACTGAATAACTTAATGTTAAGAGATGAAATTTCCAAATATCCTTCATATTTCAACGGATTTTTTTTTGTTAAATAACAAATTGTTTGAATACGATATAGGGATGGAGCGCCCTTTGATCGCGAGCCCGAGGGTCGGCCCTTATCTAAATTAAGTAAGCCTGGTATTGTTAATTTAAGACTCCATCGAGTTTTTGAATTATCGAGGGCTTCAGTTTCTCCCTCGGTTGGTTGAGGGAAATAGTAAATGTAGGAATACTATCTATACATATTTGTACCAGCATTATACCTCCTCTAACTAAGAACGGTTAGCCCTTAGTCCACCACGCTGGTCTAGTGCGGTTTGGCGGACTAATCTCCTACGAAATTCCTAAGAACCTGTTAAGGTCACCTAGAAGATAAAAATGTTAAGCAATCTTGCTGCATTTTATCCAGAAAGTAACATACACATTCACGCCTGTGTGCCCGAAAGGGTAGGCATAGGTGTATTTCTGAAACCACGGTTCGACAATTGTATTTTACACCCCCCCCCCCCCCCCCCCCTAAATAATGGTGGCGAACTTATGCACCATAATCATATCATAAGATGCGATATTAAAAATATCAAAAACCAAGAGAGACTTTTTCATCTCACAAACACCCGGACTCGAAACAAGTGTATGTGAGTCACAACAAAATCTCGTTGCACGGATCAAATCCGAGACCACTTTCACAACTTTTAAGTAAAAAAAAAAGTCGATTCTATTTTGAAAAAAAAAAAAACAATTCTGCGTTGTCATTTCTATTTTCAAAATGCATAATTTAAAGATAAAGCATTATACAAATACACGTACTCTATACAGAAGCTTCTCGATATCCAACGATATTACACTAAAGCAGAACGGAACAGCACATAAAACAATTAAGCGATAAGTCCAACAATAGCCGGCGTGGACCTGTTAGCACACGCAGCTAAATCCTGCCGTTAGCAGAGTATAAACACTTCGGATCGGGAACTTCTCTATTGAAATTACCAATATTGTAGCTGTTAGTTTAATTCAGATGATTTTATGAGCGCTGGCGCGTTGTTTTGATTAAGATGATACTTCGCATTAAGCAGAAACAGTGCAGTGTAATGGGTTCTCTTAAATTCAGAAGATCTTTTGACTTGAGGATAAGTCAATAAGTTGCCTCGTGGCCTCGCGACAGAAGTGTGTGTTCGAACGATTTAATCCCTCGATAGTCTTATAGAATTTTCTATTAGGTTATTCTTAATAGCAGCATAGAGTTTAAAAATATCGCCGAAAACGGCCACAAAATTGCGTTCTATTTTTTGGGATTTAGCTATTCTCGAAACATGGCTACAGACATGCATCTCTTTTAATTGTAACTTATTTAAATCATAAACAACTTCTGTAATGCAGATCTTTTATAAATAATCATGCAAATATGGAAATGACACTTTCAACAGGCTTACTACACAAGCTCGCCGTATTAATCATTTCCTATATTCTTCCTCTCACCGCAGGCAGCTCGTTTACCCAACCACTACACACAAGCTGCACTGCACGTCTTGGAATCGATTACGCGAACAGCCTTCGAGTGTTCAACTAACAGTACCATTATGCGGGACGTTTATTGCCTGTTGCTTGACTATTTCACTACCACAATAAGGCAACCTTTTAACATACATTGCGATTGGAATGCTGGAGAGGCAGGTTGCATGCTAAATGTGATTTTAGTCTAATTTCCAGGCTGCATACCTCTACTATAATCCTTTACATGACCCCGAATCGATTCGCTAATGTAGGGCCAAAGAATTTCATTAAAAATAATTGATTTTGCTTATATACATGTCCCCTATAACATTGTTATGCTAACATGGCAGAGAGCATCTGATCCTGCAGCATCCTGGGTTGGATATCCCGACAACGGTTATTTGGTTTATCCTCTTTCAAAGCTGTCAATTTTTTTTTTTTCCCAAGCTCATTATTTTTCCAAGTAATTACATATTAATCGTTACCCAATACAGTAGTTACACAATTACGCAATAACATAATATACAATATAAAATCACTGTGGTGCATCTTGGTCTATTCAACCCAAGACTTGATACAGCAATCGTCTCATATTAGCACTAATTTTGCTAATACAGGGACTGCCCCACCATAACAATCTAATTACAATTCAATTCCAAACTACCGACATAAAAGTGCTAACATTTTAACAATCATTATGTATCTTTTTAAAATTAATTTATTTTTATTATTCTACAAAGTAGTTATTGCAACAACACGTCTGCCTACCCCATGAGTTTTACACACGTGAATAGTAAACTATGTTTTGTGATTCCTCTATCATCAATTCGTCTATATCGACTAAATTCTCCGTCTACCCGACTCACTGTTCGAATCAATAAATTCAGCGATGCGCTCTCGGTTCAATATTAATTACTTCCATTCAACGTTTCCTAAGAATAGCTAGGATTCCTCGTTATTTGTCAAACGGTATCGAGATAGACGGTATAAATCCCCGCCTCGCAGACACAGCCACTGGACCCGATAACTCGGCTCCATCTGTACGGATAAATACCGATATTAATGTCCTCTTGCAGCGACAAATCTTACACGAAATTACATTAGATGCAGCTGATGTTGGGAATTTTCTGGAACGATCTATTTTCTGATATATTCTGGTTAGTCTAATATCGTAATAGTGCGGTGTGCCATCAACTTCAGGTTAGAGCAATGTTATGGATTTTTCCATCGAGATGTGACACCTGGCGAAAGGTGGAAGCAGAAATGTATCTCTGCTTATCTTTTCTGTGATAAAGGAGTGAGTTTTTATGTGTACCTATAATAACAATTGGTTCACATATAACTTCATGCATTTATTTATCGAAGGGGTAGGCAGAGGGTTATTTCTGCCCCTACATTGTGCCAGGTATGTGTCAGTCCCACGTAATAGCGAGCAACCTTTGAAGCTATCAATATTACTTATTTTACTAGGACACGTATAGCGTAGCAAAAATCCTATATTTTTCAATAATCTCATATTAAATCGATTCAGAACAGTCCATTGAAGCCAGAAATGAAATTTAACTAATAAACTACAAATGAACTGGTCAAAACTAATATAAGGGAAACAAAGTTTGGTAAAAGCCGAGTTTCGAGCAGAACCGGATCATGTAAGGTACAAATGGGCTTAATCAAATCGCCGTAACCGAGAAAATTTTGGCGAACTCCAAAAACAATTGGGAGCCGTAATCAAAGGATCCCGGACCCCTTTGTTTTCGAATATTTTTAAAGGGCTCTTGATAAATACACCACTAGAAATCGAGCATGGTTTAATTCACAAACTCACTCATATTACACTAACAATACTTTGACTTTGTTATTGGATTTTATCACTAGAAAATTTTGAGTAGCAGCGCGGAGTCTGGAAATGTGCCCCAAAAACGGCAATAGGCTCGCCCGCTGTTACGTGGGACTGATACATACCTGGCGAAATCTGGGTGCAGAAATGCACCTCTGCCTACTCCTTGGGGGAATACAGGTGTGAGACTATGTATGTAAGAAAGTGTATCCAGATCTTAAACTCACACCGCTCCCAGCTCATTCATTAACCACACCATTGCTGGTGGTAGGATATTCGTATCCGCCCGGATAGCGACCACCGTACACAGGGCGTAAAACCCGCCATAGTGGCACATGCAAGTGTGCCGCGTTCCGGGATCAGCCAGTGTATATCCGGTTTTCGGGGGGGCTTCAGTCATGGTGAAAGGATGACCGTGCCGGCATTTTTTGGCCGGTTTGTCGCGGTTGGTCCTTTGATCACCATGGCATTAGTCCCTCATACTTCTTCACAAGAATGGTGAAGAGGTATTCGGCCGGCATGATAGTGTCGACCAACGGGAGATCATCATCTCTCGCTGGTCGGCACTTTTTATGGACTCCATTACGCTTACCATCAGGTGCAATGGGGTCACTTTGCCGTGCCAGTATAAAAAAAAACACCGTCCGAATATTAGCATCGCTAGCATCTTGACTTTACACCACGCCGTCGCCCGCAGAGCAGAGATATTGGAAAAGTTAACTGTAGTACAATGGCGGAAGCGGTGACAGATCCACCGAGCCAGCTCGCGGTCTTAATTTCTAGTCTCGAGAACTGAGAGTAATCCAACTGTTTACTGATAAAGGTGTTGCTAATGCTTTAAGAGTTCAATGAGATTGGGAGAGATGACGCTGAAGTAGCATTTGTTTTAGACTAGCTTTTGAGTAATTGATTTGTATGACTGTGATTGTATCGATAGTTAAAGAGACTGTTGAGTGTAGAATCTTTAATACACGTCCAGGGCAACTGCTTTATTTTTCTATTAATTTTTTATATGACTGGCCGCGTCTTTCATAAAAGTATTATGTAATTTATTATTAATTCATTATCATCATCAGCCCATATACGCCCCACTGCTGGGCACAGGCCTCCTTTACAACTGAGAGGGTTTAGGTCTACCAAGCTGGTCTAGTGCGGGTTGGCGGACTACACACCTAAGAAATCCCCAAGAACTTTTAGGTTTGCAGGTTACCTCACGATGTTTATCTTCACCGTTAAAGTAAGTGATGATTCATTGTGAATACAGACATAACTTCAAAAAGTCAGAGTTGTGTGGCTGGGGTTTGAACCTGCGACCACCGAGATTCTCGACCGCGCGTCTATACCTCGAGGCCATCGCGAATTATTAATTACGAAAATTTTTGGCAAAACATAACAAGTATTTTTATGATTTGACAGTGTTGGTATCGCGGCACAAGTTTGCACTGTATATGGGGCGTATATGGGCTGATGATGTTCAATAAATCTTTGTACATTCACGCATCCATGAAGTGAATTATGTTTCTACACCCACTATTTTGGCCTCGAGGTTTAGGCGCGCGGTCGAGAATTTCGACGCTCGCAGGTTCAAACCCCAGGCACACACCTCTGACTTTTCGGAGTTATGTGTGTATTCACAATAAATTATCACTAGCTTTAACGGTGAAGGAAAACATCGTGATAAAACCTGCACACCTAAAAAGTTTTTAGGAATTTCTTAGGTGGGTAGTCCGCCAACCCGCACTAGGCCAGCGTGGTGGACTAAGGCCTAAACCGTCTCAGTTGTAGAGGAGGCCCGTGCCCAGCAGTGGGACGTATTTGGGCTGATGATGATGATGACCCACTATTTACCAGCTGCTAAAGTTTCAAATAATAGGCGAGAAACCCGTATCTTTCGAGTTCGTTTAGATATTCCGCCCTACTTTTATAATTTTAATGGTAAAAGCTGTCTGACCTGGTAATGGAACTTGGAACTACTAGATCGCACATACTTTTACCGCAGGACAAAGAGACAACGAACATAAAATGTCCAATCACGCCTGTATTCCCTGAAAGGGTAGGCAGAGGTGCATTACTGCACCCACATTTCGCCACGTATGTATCAGTCCCACGTAATAGGGGGCGAGCCTATTGCCGTTTCTCCGGGCTGCTACTGAGAATTTCCTAATGAAAAAACCCAATAACACTTTGCCGGACCCGTGAATCGAACCCAGGACCTCTAGATCGCACGGCACATACTAGTACCGCGAGACCACGAGGCAGTCAACATAAAATGTGATATAAATAAATGACCCCAAGCTCATATTGAAATCTAGGACGGCTAAAAGTTGTCAGAATACCTATATCCAGTCAATAGCAACAAATAATTCAGTAAATTCTAATTTAAAGGATGTTATCCAGACACGAGTAAGTCTGTCCCTCGGGGGCTATGTGAGCCACTCAATGTCGTCGCTAGAATGGTAGAGGTTACCTTTACATAATGTTACGACTTATCAAATTAAACGAAACCTTCTTAGAGCGGTTTTATAGTTATTTTTTTAAGTCATACTTCTTTAGGCGCGTTATGAAAAAAATATGAGAGTGAAATTTTAAGATGCGCGCATACATAATTATGTGAACACGAAAGGAAAGACGTTAAATCTGCCTATGTACTCCAATATAATTGACAGATTGAAGCTGCCTATGTTAAATGTAAGTGTCAAATGGATCAGAAATGTTTTACTATATTTTGGATCGAATATATAAAAAAAAAGTTTGTATGTTTTAGATTTAAAAAAAGTAGTGACAGTAATAAAAAGGGATTGACATATTTATTTATTTATTTATTTATTATACTTTTTTGTACACTATAATATACTTAACTTAATATATCATAAATAACTAACTTAACTTAATGTAACATAAATAACAAGCAACTATGAGAGGAACTAATAATATATATAGCTACAACAGGCGGTCTTATCGCTAGCTGCGATTTCTTCATATTTATTAGTTGTAATAATTTTATGTTCAGAAATGTAATATGTTGTGAAAACTAAAAACTGTGTATGTATGACTGTTGGGCGTATTTATAAGTTTTACTTCAGTCGTGTCCGTGTGGTATAACTTAATAAGTATGTGGTATAAGTACACACACACTTTTTTTAAGTAAATTCCTGCGCCTTGAATGCTTCGACCCGCGCAAAGAATGTGTGTCATGCGATCGAGATGTACTAGTTTCGACACACGGTTCGAGTAAATTGTAAATGACAGCCGCGTGGCGCAGTTGGCTAAACACCAGCTTGCGAAACGAGAGGCCGCGGGTTCGATCCCCGCACCGAGACAAATGTTTGTGTGATCCACAAATATTTGTTTCGGGTCTGGGTGTTTGTGAGATCGAAAAGTCTCTCGTAGTTTCTGATACCCACGACACAAGACTCGTATCTTAATGTGGGGTCAGAACTATGTATGTGACTGTTGGGTGTATTTATTTATTTATTTTATTTATTATTTAAACGGGTTTCCCCTCTAAACCGTTCTCAACAATAACACAAAACAATTGTTACACTTATACAACCTGAACCTATGAGTGTTTCTTGGATCAGCAACTGTACTTTAAGTAGATTTGATACTGTATTAGCAATGCGTCTTCGGTCTGGACATGTTCCATTAAACAAATTTATTTTTATGATGGGGAAAACACCATCGCCATTTTGTTCCTATTATGACAAATTAGAAGATGTTTACCACATTTTAATGGAATGCTTTCGAAATGAAGATCACCGAGTGCAACATCGTTCAATTTTGGAGGGCATTGGTGGATGTTATAGCATCTTGGCATGCACTTTATCTAAAGAAATTAAGATTCTTATTAAATTAGCTAAAGTAGGATTAAGACGTAGAAGTTAGTATGTTTAAAGTTGTGTAGAGCGACATAGTCTTAAGCTAGATTAAGCTCTTTAAATAAAGAAAAAAAAATTGTTACATGTGTAAAGAAGATCGCGGGAAGCCGCTGGATGCAGGCCGCTTCCGACAGAGTGCGTCTTTGGGGGAGGCCTATGTCTAACAGTAGACGTCTTTTAGCTGATGATGATGATTACAAAATGGCTGGTAGTGGTGGCTGGTTATGGACCAATACCTTTGCTTACCCCCTAGTCTGAGAGTATATACATTAAAAAAAAATTGTACATCTAAATAATATTTGCGAAGTATTAACAATTTAGGCTGGTTAATATAAACTCAAATCGAATGAATTATTAGCTGAAAAAATATTAATCACGGAAATATATTTACCTGAAAAAGCATACAATATTCACGTAATACTAGTTTAAATCAAAAACATTTCACGACTTTTAAATTCGAATGTGAACGCAAATTGCAACATGAACATAAAGTTGGGTGTAAAATAAAACGGTGCTTTACGAAAACATAAAGTATCATTATTCACCGTAGTGGCACAGATTAAAAAACTTGTAAAAACATTTCACTATTTTAAAATATAATCTGTGGCATTTCGAACGGCGGGCGGAATAGTTTCTACATATTTAACTCGGTAAAATTGTTTTTTAAACGCGCACCTGGCTTAAAATAATTGAATTTTTGAGTAGTTTGAAATGCAAGTTTTACATTCACACATTACATAGTTTTACATCACGCTGGCCTAGTGCGGGTCGGTGGACTACACACCTAAGACCTAATTCCTAGGAACCATTAGGTGTGCAGGTTTCATCACGATGTTTTCCTTCACCGTTAAAGTACGTGATAAATCTTTGTGAATACACACATAACTTGGAAAAGTCAGAGGTGTGTGCCTGGGGTTTGAACCCACGACCGCCGAGATTCTCGACCGCGCGCCTGAACCTCGAGGCAGTACAAGTATGTGCCGTGCGATCTAGAGGTCCTGGGTTCGATTCCCGGGTCGGGCAAAGTGTTATTGGGTTTTTCCATTAGGAAATTCTCGGTAACAGCACTGAGTCTGGAAATGTGCCCGAAAAACGGCAATTAGGCTCGCCCCCTATTACGTGGGACTGAAACATACTTGGCGAAATGTGGGTGCAGAAATGCACCTCTGCCTACCTCTTCGGGGAATACCGGCGTGAGTATGTATACATAAGTATGTATGTGTATGTTAAATGTCGTGATTTAGACCCCGTGACGTATCAAACGTTATATTACGCTAAAACAATATACACCTAAGTAATAGGTATGAATAACACAAAATGGCTTAGTATCCTGGTCAATACGAACGACCTTTAAATCTGATATTTATTGGATTTCTGGGGAACGATAAAAAAGATCTTCAGGTCATATTGTGCTCTAAATATATCATAGAATTAAATTCTCGTAATAGTCCCCTATAAAAGGTCTTAATCCTTTATCCAAAACAGATTAGTCCGATTTGTTAGACATTTTAATCTTAACAAAAAACTTATGGAAATCACTAAAGTAAGCATTATTCTTCATGTTGTTTTCATTTGCTGTTAAATTACGTGATAATTGATGAAGAATAGACATAAGATGTGTAATCTAGAGGTTCCAATATCAAATCCCAGTCGGGAAATAATTGTATTGACTTTTTTCGATTAGGATTCTGTTAGAAGCAGCATGCAGTCTGGAAATGTTCGCGAAAACTGCAACACGGAAATATTTCATCTTATTTCAATAAAATACGTTTTGATAAGAGGAGTACTTAGTCGCTTTGACGGCGTCTGTAGTACTCTTGCCTTCACAAGGGTTAAGTATTGGCTCGTTACGTCACCAGCAGTCAGGGTAACACGTCCGCTCTAGCCAACGGCTCGCACGAGACTGTCCCCCGCTACCCGTGTCCACGAGAAAAGTATACTAACACTACAGCGTCCTGTGCTGGATTAATTTGTCACTCACATGCACTAAGTTGGGAGCAGGCAATCTTGTAACTTGTGCCGTAGCTTACACTGGGCTAAACTAACTTACATTGCTTCCTAACTACTATTGGATACAGTAGTTTATTCTACATTAGTAATGAAAGTAGCAATGAATTCGTAAATTTACGTTCAGGACCATATTTCAGATATAAAATCCAATGCAACTGTGGACACAACTGTATTTTAAGAAAGTACGGTGTGTCTAAATAGAGAAATATCAAAATAAGTAGGTAATAATTTTAATGCACCTAATAAAATAAATAATTTTAATTTTAAAATATTTTTAATGCACTTCTGCCTACCCCTTCGGGGAATACAGGCGTGATGTTATACATACATACATACAATAGTAATTTTATTTTATTTATTTATTTCATTTATCTATTAAAGTAGTTTATAACATCAAAATCATCATAATAAATGCACCCAACAGTGAACAGTCACATACTCGTACATAGTACTGACCCCACAATTAAGATACGAGTCTTGTGTCGTGGGTATCAGAACCTACGAGAGACTTTTCGGTCTCACATAGATATACCCAGACCCGAAACAAATATTTGTGGATCACACAAACATTTGTCTCAATGCGGTGTTCGAACACGCGGCCTCTCGTTTCGTAATCTGGTGTCTAGCCTACTGCGCCACGGGGCTGTCTGGTATAATACTTCCCACTGCTGGACATAGGACTTCTATACTGCCTATATGATGTCTCCCCTTGCCTTTAAAGTGCGTGCCAATTACTCTTAAATACACATTAACTTCGAGAAATCATAGGTCCTACCATATATCGAATCCATCAAGCATTGAAAGCATGACTTCGTTAATAAGAACTTGACCCAAAACTTTTTTTACACGACCATCCGATTATAATATGCCTATTGCGGCTCTATCATACCGTGAAACAATAATTAGAACAATATGTATATCTCACACTAAATCACAGAATTATGCCTAGTGCTACAATAGCCTACGCAAATTGTAGCACTAGGCATAATTCTGTGATTTAGTGTGAGATATACATATTGTTCTAATTATTGTTTCACGGTATGATAGAGCCGCAATAGGCATATTATAATCGGATGGTCGTGTAAATCCAGGCAAACACAGAATTTAAACAAACAGTATAAAAACCAACAAATCCCCGCACATATTTCGCAAAATTCCTTATTCTAAGAATCATAAAAATTCAAACAAAACTCCGCTTTGTGCCGCCAAATTACGCCAAAAGCCGTGTTCTGTGTAAACAGTTTACTCGAAACGAGTCCGCTTTACAAATTCCCTTAATTAGTATTGAAATGTAAATAATTTGTACAAATATTCGCTCGCGCGCGGCGTTGAAGAAATCTTCGCGATAAATTAGAACACGTGTCCTTAATGCATGAACTCTCCTCGGGGATGTCTGGGTAACCATCACCTTTGTGAGAGAATGGGATAATATAACTTTTAAATTATTAATATATTATTTAAAAAAACAACAGTCGAATATGTAGTTCTGAATCGACACTAAGGTACAAGTTTTGTGTCGTTGGTACGCGTAGAAACTACGAGAGACTATTCGGTCTGACAAACACCCAGACAAATATATATTGATCACACAACATTTGTCTCGCTACGAGAATCGAGTCCGTAGCTTTGCGTTTTGGAAGCTGGTGTTTAGCCAACTGCGCCACGATGGCTGTCGATCATATGCTTATCATGTCGTATTTATGTTTGTACGAGTATTTATTAATATGCTCGAAAGAATTCGAAGGGGAAGAAAGAAGAGGGTTAGAGAATGGTAGAGTGTTCGAAATTTTGGTAAAGTGCCTATTTATCGATTTTATTAACCACTACAGTAAGTAATACACCTTTGTCCACCACTTAAGTCACAAATCAACAGGGCAACGGTAAGACACAACAACATTAATTAGTAACATTAGTTGACCCTAATATTCTAGGTAAGTAACATCCCTCTCCAAACAAATTTCTAAGATTTACAAAAAGTCTCGACATCTCAGCCGCTCATGGCAACCCCACGGGGTAAATTTATGCTCGACATTTATAATTGCCAGCGGGTAGGGTAAAACGGTAAAGGATGCATGGAGCATTGGAACATCCCCTACCAGGATATAGTACCCTGCTATTGTGCCACGACTCAGTTTTACTCTAGCATCCTTTAAATTATTCCTGGCATTTATTTTATAGGAACCGCTCAGTTCACGTCTAGTGCATTAAAATGGTTTATTTATTTATTTTATTTTATTTATTTATACAATTAGCACGGTTGCACCATTTACACTAATTGATAAAACCATAAAATACAAAAAAATAAAGAACACAAACAAAAAAACTGCCTCGTGGTCTCGCGGTACAAGTATGTGCCGTGCGATCTAGAGGTCCTGGGTTCGATTCCCGGGTTCGGTTCGGTCAAAGCGTTTTTGGGTTTTTCCATTAGGAAATTCTCGGTAACAACACGGAGTCTGGAAATGTGCCCGAAAAACGGCAATAGGCTCGCCACTCATTACGTGGGACTGATATGACATACTTGGCGAAATGTGGGTGCAGAGATGCACCTCTGCCTACCCCTTAAGGGAATACAGGCGTGAGTTTATGTATGTATGTACAAACAAAAAAAAAACAATATAAATTAAAAATAAAATCAGTGAAATAAGAAAATCAACATTATATAAAATTATAGTACAATCAACAATATAAACCATCCAAAAATTCAATTGATAATATAATTATAAACATATTCATTCATCACACATTCATTTCACAAAAATGCAAACATTCCGACAAAATCGCCTTCCATTCCTCAGTAAAGATATCGCAGTGTGGTGCACTGTCCAGGAGAGCATTGAGCGCAGTGAGAGTACGCGGTATGGGTGATCTGGTATTGATTGATTCTCTTTTGATTGAGAAGTAGAAACACATCCATGCTTTCATCGCCGAAGGAAAGTATTAAGTGCCTACTTAATACTGAGCGAGGTTGTAGCCGCAACTTTTTTTCTAATTAAAAACAATAACACTACGCTTGACCTGGTTATCAAACCAGGAACCTCTTTTTCGCACGGCAACATTACGTTTCACAGATTATGTTTTGAGCCTCACGTTATAGATACTAAGCCTATTTTTTTCTAATTTTTTTCTATGGTTGCATGTTCAAAACACGTCGGAGTCACCTTTAGCACGGTAATACTATCATACAGTAGTTTAACTTCATACAAACGGGCGAAACGCGAGTTATACCTACGCGCCTCGATCGCGGCATGCGGTGGCATGCAGGCAGTCGCGAATGTGCCGCAGTCACGAACGGACGGTGTTGTATTTTAAGCAGTAATAAATAAGTGCAAGAGCCTATTTAATATGACAAGTATATATTGTGTTTATATATTGTGCTGTTTTTGGTTGCATGAAATCTTCCACTCAAAAAATAACATGCATTTTTATTGAACACTTCCTATTCCATTCACAAAATATTTTATTAGTTTAAATAAAAATAAAAAATATTTACAATCACAAAAATAGATAGAGAGTCAAAGTAGGCAGATTGAATTAAAATTCTGCAGGTTCGCAGCCCTATCGCATGTTTACGTACCGCGCGGCTGTAGGTATTTATTTCAAAAATGCGGCCGAGTTAATATACTGTATGATAGTATTACCGTGCCTTTAGCTATCTGAAGTATGCGTGTCCGTTCGGGTTGAGAATGAGAAGTCCAGGGTTCGTCAAGAGACGATTTATTAATGTTTCTTTACCAGAATGTGACTTATTTCCTAGTGTTTATATCTACATGTTTCTATTATTTAAATTGACTACTGGTATACAAAGTTCACTAATCCGACCTAAAAACCTAAAAGATGCCGGAACTCTAAGCTGAATATTGACATGAGTAATCGAGGTCCAATTGCAATTTATACCTAACTCACTCACGATCGGTCTGTATGATGTCACAGAGCTAACGGGGCGCTACAGTAAACTAAAATACACGTACAATGTCTAACAATATTACAAAACCTTTTCAATAATAGAAGTAAGTTGTGTCCTTTCCAATACAATATTGTGAGAGCTCAAAAGCGAAAATAAATTTCGTACTTCACGAGTGTTAAAGTTTAGTAAAGCAAGAGGTTTAGTTTAACTCCGCCAGTTTTTACTTCTACGCAATTAAATACACTTTCTACAACTTGCCAACTTTATTTTCCCCTTTAAACTCTTCATCTCTCATTTTTATTGGATTCAAAGTGAAAAGCTGTTGTAGTGTTGCCAAAATTGGAGGAAGTTTTTATATTTGATGTTTAATTTTGGACTAATGTGGGTTTTAAAAGTGGCTTACAATTATTAATAAGACTGGCTCTTGCTTTTGTGGCACAAGTATGTGCAGTGCGGTCTAGAGGTTCCGAGATTGATTCCCGGGTCGGGGAAAGTTTTTCCACGATGAAATTCTTAGTACATATAAGATTATAATAGTATAGATAACACGGATTCTGGAGAAATCACTGGCGGTACTTCCATAGAAGCCCAAAAGCTTTCAACGTTATTGGTGTAATGTCTTGTTTATAATTGTTAATTGTGGTGTCAGGATATTCTCATTTATATGTCAAATTGCTTTTGTTAAATAAACATTTAAAACTTAAATATTATATTATTCGGAATTTCGTAAGGCAAACTTTGGGCTTCTACCGCCACTGCAGGAAATATCCCCAAAAACTGCAAAAGGCTCGCCCCCTTTTACGTGGGGCTGATACATACCGAAATGTGGGTGCAGATTATCACCCCTGCTTACTCCTTTGGGAAATACAGGCTTAAGGTTATAAATATACATCATCATCAGCCCATATACGTCCCACTGCTGGGCACGGGCCTCCTCTACAACTGAGAGGGTTTAGGCCTTAGTCCACCACGCTGGCCTAGTGCGGGTTGGCGGACTACACACCTAAGAAATTCCTAAGAACTTTTAGGTGTGCAGGTTTTATCACGATGTTTTCCTTCACCGTTAAAGCAAGTGATGATTCATTGTGAATACACACATAACTTCGAAAAGTCAGAGGTGTGTGCCTGGGGTTTGAACCTGTGACCGCCGAAATTCTCGACCACGCGCCTAAACCTCGAGGCCATCACTGCTTTTTAATATACATAGGTATGTTTAATTTATAATACCTATTTATTAATAACAGTCACTATACTATTTAACTCACGTCAAATTCCCGATCAGTTAATTAAGGTAACAAGCTAATTATGTATGTACAATTCGTCTTAATCCGATCAGCAGTTTACATACGATTTGGTTTCAAACGAAAACAATTATTATATTTGTAGGATTAGGATAAGCCTACAAAAACTAATCCGATTGCGATCGATTTTCATTCAATATTAATTAGGTCTATAATTTATTTTAATCCAAAGCCAAAAAGGTTTGTTATTACTTTGAAGTGTTTTCGCTTGCCTATGGTATCGGAGCCCATTAACAGATTGCTTTTTTTATAAATCATCATCATCATTAGCCCAAATACGTCCCACTGCTGGGCATGGGCCTCCTCTACAACTGAGAGGGTTTAGGCCTTAGTCCACCACGCTGGCCTAGTGCGGGTTGGCGGACTGCACACCTAAGAAATTCCTAAGAACTTTTTAGGTGTTCAGGTTTTATCACGATGTTTTCCTTCACAGTTAAAGCAAGTGATAATTAAATTTGAATACACACATAACTTGGAAAAGTCAGAGGTGTGTGCCTGGGGTTTGAACCTGCGACCGCCGAAATTCTCGACTTTATAAATTATAAATACTGATGCTATACTGTAACAGAGGTCATTTTTTACTATAATTTCCAAAACAGGTCTTCAGTGGAGGTTTGAAGATCATCAGATCACTCCCTTATTTCAAAGGTCTAGTTGATTTGAAATTTTGTAAGGTTATCGACGTTTATGACTTACTAAATATGATAATAAAATTTCGTAAAATAGCTGAATTCTCATACTTATTCAATACACTAAGAAGCAAAATATCCTTTTTTATCAATATCTTAAATTTTCACCTTATGAACAACTTTATACACTTCTTAAGATTTTAAGCTCCAATGAACAGGCTGGCAATAAACTCGAGAGCTCTAGACTCAGCAATATTGAAAATAAAATATTGATTAGCAATTTCGTCTTGAGAATCATTTTCATTATGTATCGATGAGTGGCTCTTCAGTTGTACAGCAACCGTTACTATCGATATTGTTTCCTCGTCACTCCTTCCACTTACTTGGGCAGTAAGTGAAGTTTGAACAAGCTATTGAATAAACAGCTAGACTGAGTTGAAGAAATAGAAATCTCTGGCAATTTAATACTTGGTTGTGAAACATCCTTACTAATATTATAAATGCGATTGTAACTCTGTCTATCTGCCTGTATGTCTCGCATTCCTGCTAAAACTACTGAACCGATTTAAATGAAATTTGGTACACAGATAGTTTAGACCCTGAGAAAGAACATAGGCTACTTTTTATCCCGGAAAAGGGGTTTTAAGGGGTTGGAAGGGGGTTAAAGGTTGTATGGAAGTATTGTCATTTTTAAAGCTAGAAGCTTGAAACTTATTTTTTAGGCTGTTGATTAGATATAAATAAATATGACATTAAAAGTTTGTAAAATAATGTACCTTTAAGGGCATAAAATAAAAATAGGGGTGAAAGTTTGTGTGGAAATTCGTCATTTTTGAAGCTAAAACTAAAAAACGACTGTGTCTATGTATATGTAACTATATGTCTGTTACGCTTTCACGATTAAATCATTTGACCGATAAAAACGATTTTTGATATGGACATATATGGGACTCTGTGGAGTAAAATAGACTACAACTTATTTTCATTCTGAACCCAACCCTGTAGTCTACGCGGACGGAGTCGCGGGCAAAAGCTAGTTGGTAATAATTACTGCTACGATACATACACCAGTGACGGTACTTCCACAGAAGCCCAAAAGCATTACACGGTAATTATGTAACGTCTAGTTTATAATTGTTTATTATGGGGTCAGGATATTCTCATTTACATGTCAAATCGCTTTTGTTATATAAAGATTAGAGATTATTATTCGGAAATTTGTAAGCCAAACGGCTTTTGGGCTTCTATGGAAGTACCGCCACTGATACATATGTATATAACAGTAGCAAGGCTGGAAATATGCCCAAAATTGAAAAAGGCTTGCCATTTTAGATGTAGATTAAAAAATACAGCTGACGAAACGTGAGCGTTGCAATGCAATTTTGGCAGCCCCATTGGGGTATATACAAAAAACCTGCTACAACAATAGAAAGTAGTAATTGCTTCCCTTCACACAATGTAAGGTTTTCCAATTTCATTTCGGTCATAAAAGCATTAATTTAGAATACGTGGTAACAACGAAAACTCAACTGAAGCGTTTTGTATGACTATTGTTTTCAAACTTTACTCGTTCATAAACCACGAAGGACTAAACAGAACTCGGAATGAATGAACTGCATGCGATGGGGCTTAATTAGTTTTCATTAAAAAGGACACCTTACACGATCAAGCAACCTTGATGAGAAAGTGTGAAGATGGCTGTTACAATTTACTTATTACTTCAAAAGTAATATTCTTTCCCCGTTTTTACAACATTTTTTATTGCTGCTCCGCTCCTGTTGGTCCTAGCGTGATTATATAGACGATATGATGATGAGGCTATATATAGCATTTCTCTATAAATGAGCTATCTAACATTGAAATAATTTATCAAATCGGACCAGTAGTTCTTGAGATTAGCGCGTTCAAGCAAACAAACAAACTTATCAGCTTTACATTATAAGAACAGATAGCAGGTTATCACGGATTTTCCAGGGTAAATTATAGCCGATATCATCCAAAGACAAAATATTTTTCTAGGCGCAAAAGAATTTGAAATAATCAAACATTTACATCAGCCCATACCGGTCTTACTACTGGGTGTTATCTTCTCTTCTTTCCAGAGAAGTTGGCTTTATTTCAGCAAGCTGCCCTAGTCAGAGCAGATTTCAAATTCAAATTCAAATTCTTGACGATTTTTTCATTAAAACCATCGCCTCTTACACTGACGCCAATCATTACACAAAAAATAGCAAACTGAACTGAATTCAATACGTCATCAAGCAAGCTTGTCGGTGTACGCCGCGCCACACTCTAATCAGAATCTTCCCCCCAGACGTCAGTATATGCACTCAAGATATTAGGATGCACTTGTGTGTCTCAGAGGTTGGTAATTCGCTTATCCAGGATCATAGGAGGGCGAGCACTCCCGCCCGGCAAATTAGCCTAATTCTAAATACGAGGAAAGACCGTGTCTCTAGTGTTTATATGTATGGTTTGTTGGAGAAATATTTTGTAAGAATTTTTTCTTGGTGTGTTTTAACTTACTGCAGACAGTTTGGGTTTGAAAAAGTTGTCAGTTCAATAATTTCTAAGTGTATTTATTTTCATGCGATAGATGGCAGATGCGAATAGCTTAGGCTCATATAAAAAAGGATAAAATAAAAAACGCCCCGCGAGTTGGACCCGCGTACGAAATGTTCCGCACCATTATTTATAAAAACGGCAAATAGCATGTCTGTTATATGGGAGCGCCACTTAATTTTTTTAAATCTGTTTTTTAGTATTTTTGTTATAGCGGCAACAGAAATACATCACCTGTAAAAATTTCAACTGTCTATCTATCACGGTTCATTAAGTACAGCCCGATGACAGACGGACAGCGAAGTCTTAGTAATAGGGTCCCGATTAAAACTTTGGGTACGGAACCCTAAAAAGGATAAGGATAGAATAGGGATCTTGCAATATAAAACCGCAGAAAAAGGCATTTTTAGCTTATTTTTTGTATGATTTTTTTTGTACATGTGCAGAATGAATCGTCAAAAGTCGACAAAATTAAGTCAGTTTAAATCAGGTTTTCTCTAGTTTTATTTGTAATGTCATATCACATGTCGTGTATTGAATAACTATGCAAGAAATTAGAAACTTTTGATGAGACCCACCTTGGTCGTGCTAGCCCATATCGCACATCAAACTGACTTTGACATGGCGTAACCACTTCATAAAAAACACCCTGCAAATACCCACCAGCAGATCGAACGCCTGGCAATTCGCGAATACACAGTAGTATTAATCGCCGAAGCAAACATGACGTTAAAAGCTAGAAAACCAACAGCGGAACTTAACTTTTGAACAAACACTGCACTGTCTTCGCTGGCAATGGCACATATTTGCGAGGTAAATATGTGCCGTTTGCTAAGTTGCCTCGGTTAGCTTTTACGATATGATGGTTGGTTATGCCTTTTCGTATTCGCTGTGGAACTGTTTTTAGTGTAATTGCATAGAAAAATTGTTGGTTTAGTAGATTTATACAAACATAGAAATTGGCATGTGGATCCCCAAAAGGGTAGGGAGAGGTTTGTTTCTATATACGTGGTTGACAGTTATTGAGTTTAAACTTCGAACTTAATTTTTTTTAATCAACTTACGTGGACACACGTCGTCAGCCCAAATACGTCCCACTGCTGGGCACGGGTCTCCTCTACAACTGAGAGGGTTTAGGCCTTAGTCCACCACGCTGGCCTAGTTCAGGTTGGCGGACTACACACCTAAGAAATTCCTAAGAACTTTTAGGTGTGCAGGTTTTATCACGATGTTTTCCTTCATCATTAAAGCAAGTGATAGTTCATTGTGAATACACACATAACTTCGAAAAGTCAGAGGTGTGTGCCTGGGGTTTGAACCTGCGGCCGCTGAAATTCTCGACCGCGCACCTTAACCTCGAGGCCATCACTGCTTCATATAATAAATATAACGGTGATGAATAAAATTCGTGAAGAAACCTTACCCTAAGAATTCTGCACAAAGAATATCGTAGGTATGTGTAGTCACACTGCTCTAGACTGGCGTAATAAACTTAGGCCTAACCATCGTCAGTTGTAAATGAAGCCAAGATAAACAGTGGAACCTATATGCGCTTATATAGTAAGTTGAACTAGGGATTGTTAGACAGTTTGACAGCCCCGCAGCGCAGTTGACTAGACATCAGCTTGCGAAACGAGAGGCCACGGGTTTCCCCCACACCGAGACAAATGTTTGTATAATCCACAAATATTTGTTTCAGGTCTGAGTCTGGATAATCACGACACAAGACTTGTATTTGTGTGGGTCAGAACTATGTATGTGACTGTTGGGTGTATTTATTACATTTAATATGCCTCGAGGTCTCGCGGTACAAGTATGTGCCGTGCGATCTAGAGGTCCTGGGCTCGATTCCCGGGTCGGGCAAAGTGTTATTGGGTTTTTCCATTAGGAAATTCTCAGTAACAGCACTGACTCTGGAAATGTGCCCGAAAAACGGCAATAGGCTCGCCCCCTATTACGTGGGACTGATACATACCTGGCGAAATGTGGGTGCAGAAATGCACCTCTGCCTACCCCTTCGGGGAATACAGGCGTGAGTTTATGTATGTATGTATGTATCCCAACAAGAGCAGATAATGTCTACAAACACAAAATTAAGCGCTAATATAAAAATAATTCATGAGAAAAGCAAGCGTTTCGCGCATGGAATGACGGTAACGGATGACTGGCGACTCTCGTGGGTTCAACGCGGGGAACTCGGCTTGTTTTTATTCCAACTCACGAATGACGCAATGTACCTACTTTAGCAAACATTTTCAATTCAAACGCTTCATAATTGTAACTATACTAGATTTTGTTCCAGACTTTGACTGTGAGAGCCAAATGAGTCCGGAAATTAGAAAACGCAGTCGATCAACATAGCGATGCGTGGATGATTTTTGGAGATTCAAATCCGTAAGAAATACATGTTTCCAGTATAATGTGTAGCTTAGAGTTCAGTTTTATCTTAAAAAAAACACCCTATTTTTTTATTTTTTTTATTAAAAATTATATAAGTCACTCTTTATCATCTACTTGACAGTAAAACTCATTTGAAGATCAGCCTAGTCATAGGAGATTAACTGCACTGACATACAAAATCTTAATTTTTTTTTATCAAATTATTTTGCCAACCTATTATTTAATTTTTTAATAGCTTTATTTTTTACAACATTCAGCGATTGAAGCGCTGTACAGCTTGTGTCCAAGCGACCACAGCTGAGCGTCCGAAGCTATTTTTGCGTCTGCGTGTAGGCTTACAATTAAATTTGCAGTAATTTGAAGCTAGCGCTAATTGCCTTTGGGCGCCCCCTTTCAGTCCGACACTCTTTAATACTCGGCCGATGGACGTTAATTAAAATCGTCCGCTGAAATAGATGCTGGTGCCACAGTCAAAGATATAAGATATCTGTGAAGTAGTATTTGTTAAGTATGTACCTCGAAAGACTTAGACGAAGGTGTCCATGGATGAAGGTGCCAAACACAGCTTCCTTTAAATCTCATTGCCGTTGAATTCCTAGGGTTTATTAACGGCGTTAGAGCTTCAAGAATTCGTAGTGAAACTGAGAAATAATGGAACTGCTCAATCAGGGAATCTAAATCATGATCTCTTGATCTAAATCTTAGGACAAAAATCGGTTAGGCGAAAAGTAATAAAAAATAAATTGCGTTTGCTTAAAACCTATAATATCAATTACATATGTATTATAAACCACAATTTAGGTACATATTTATAGATATAGATATTTGAATAAAAAACAACATTTTAATAAAAAAGGGTGAATCCAGTTATGTAAATAATTCTCTTCACGTCTAGTCATTAAAGAATAAAAGATTAATAAAATTAAAGCCATTCATCATCATCATCAACCCCTATACGTCCCACTGCTGGGCACGGGCCTCCTCTACAACTGATAGAGTTTAGGCCTTAGTTCACCACGCTGGCCTAGTGCGGGTTGGCGGACTACACACCTAAGAAAATCTTAAGAACTTTTAGGTGTGCAGGTTTCATCACGATGTGTTCCTTCACCGTTAAAGCACGTGATAATTGTTTGTGAATACACACATAACTTGGAAAAGTCAGAAGTGTATGCCTGGAGTTTGTACCCGCGACCGTCGAGAATCTCGACCACGTGCCTAAACCTCGAGGCAATCACGGCATTAAAGAATAGAAAAGATGTCTTTCTAAAAGCAGCATAGCTCCCAGTGCGGCGCGTCTCCGCAACGGCTAAGCGCGTAATTGAAGCGGTTTGTATGTGTGTGTTTGTGTGCGGATAAACGAAGACTCTTGCCGCTGGCACATGACCTATTGTTACACATCTAAGCGTCCGTGACTAAATGGAAATTTAATTCGCCCAGATAGTTTGCTTTTGCTGTTTAGAATCCTAGGATGTAATGGTTTGGAAGAACGTTGAAAGAACAGAGAAATTGACACGCCAATAAAGAATTGCTAGCCGATGGTATGGTAAGTTTATTTACGAAAAGATCATCAAAATACTTTTTTACATGATGAATAAAAATCGATCTCTTTTATTTATATTAGTACTGCAAAGTTACCACGCAGCTGACTGAAAAACAGAGTACCAATAGAGTGTCGACTGACAAAGAAGGTCATATCTTACTTACATAAAGAATTATGCCAGCCTAGTATAACCGCATATAAGCGACCACGATAAAATAATTGATAGTTTCATATCTAAACATTCTTAATTAGTATAGATCATCATCCTTCATCATCATATACGTCGCACTGGTTGGCACGGGCCTCCTCTACAACTGCCTCTGCTTGCCTAGTGCGGGTTGGCGGACTGCACATCCAAAAAAAATCCTAAGAACTTTTAGGTGTGCAGGTTTCCTATCCAGTACGTAATTTTTCATTGTGAATACACACATAACTTCGAAATGTCGGAGATGTGTGCCTAGATTTTGAACCCTCGACTGCCGAAATACTCAACCGCTTGCCTACGCCTCGAGGCCATCGTTAATTACATATTATCTCACTAGTGGACAGAATTAGATATGATGGTAACCTGAAAACAAAGGCTAATCATGATAATAAAACTGATAGTTTCATAAACTTTCTTAATTAGTATAGAAATCAACATCAAATTGAAGAACTGTAAAAATCCACGGCACGAAGCAGGGAGCGTTCGAATCTGAAGTATCCACACCGTCTCGATGCTTGCATATTTGATATCCCTCCCTGCCGGCGTGGTGGTGACATGAAAAATTCTTTTTCAAACTCTCACGTTAAAATTCAACGATGAAGTTCGGAATTTTCCGTTGGAGTTGCCTGTGAAGCCAACCCTGTCCTAGTGATGACCCGGTTGTCGATATATTTTTTTATTATTTATTAACACTGTCTTGAATATTATAAAGATAAGAAAAAATATTATAAAGAAACTTAGTTAATAAAAAAGAAAACAAGAGGCGGTTTTATCGCTTTACGCAATTTCTTCCAGCCAACCTTAAGATGGATAAAAAAAGTGGAAAAATAAAGAGGGTAGAATAAAGTGTATAGAAAGAAGTAAAAGAAAAAACACAACTATCATAAAATAAATAATACTAATAACTTTGAGTATTTATATATATTTTTATTATTATTATTCCTATTTCATGTTAATCTTTTGTGTGTGATATGAAATAAAGGTTAAAGACGAGAAATAGAATGACTGATGTTCGAAACTGAATAATAGAATATAAGCTACGACCTGACTGTCTCGTGGTCTCGCGCCACAAGGATATGCAATGCCCTGCGATGCAAAAGTTCCGGGTCGGGCAAAGTGTTATTGGGATTTTCCATTACGAAATTCTTAGGAGCAGCATGGAGTCAGGAAATGCACCCGACAAACAGCAATAGGCTCGCATCCCATTACGTCAGACTGACGCCTGGCGCAATGTGGGTGCAGTAATTCACCTCTATTCTATTGCTCTTCAGAAATAATGTAGACTGTTACGTTCCACCTGACAGCGGGAACAAATAAGTACACAATTCAATTTTACAATCGATTTATTACAAAAAAATAAAATAAAAAAACTATATTTATGACTACACCCAGGGTGTGGATTCTTGGCACAGGAAAGTTTTTGGTCTTAATAAACCCTATGTGCACTGGGGACTTAACTTTGGTCTTTCGATCCCGTGACGCGTGGGGGGGGTCGTCGGTGATACTTCATAAAGCCCTCAGCCGCAGAGGCCAGCGGGAGTCGATGGGCCGAAGCGTTGCCTGCTCTCCCCTACGGTGGACGTGCAGCTCGTGGTTTTCAATCCGAGCGGTGGACGTGCAGCTCGTTGTTCTCAATCCGAACGGTGGGCCCCCAGTTTCCTGGAACGCGTCGAAACGACACTTGTAGCGCGAAAGATCGGACACCCAGGCACTAGACGAGACCAGGAATGGGCGTCGGCATCTTTCGCGAAACAATTAAAAAATAATTGCGGAATGGAATGGCGACGTATAGATCCAGTTAAAAAAATATTTAATCGAAATATAGTTAAAATTCAAATATAATTAATAATTATTATTTTAATTATTTAATTAAAATAATACCAATTACCCGACCCAGGATCAAACCCCAACTGATTATATTGCCGAACGATCACCATTCCATGACGCGATGAGTACAAAAGAAATTATTACACTTAAACTTCTACACAAGTACAGGTAGTTACATACGATTACAAAGAGCGAAGCAATGACCTTTGGAATTTATTTCGCCGGTACATCGAGAAATTTCTCTTATCTTAACATCACGCTAATCTAGAAATAAATCTCACAGCTATGTGTTTGTATTACATTATATGAACTACTAACGTTACAACAATTATAAAAATTAACTGGCTTTAAAATCTAAATATACTAATACAAATTTTCGGTGGCAATTTTTAATAGAATACTGATATTATTTACAAGTATGTATTTAAATTTAGTATTTTACGAACAAAAAATATATTTTAGGATATAAAGATCTTATTAAGATAACACACAAGCCACCGATATTAACAACATACGCGTGGAATACACAGTGGGAATTAATTATCGCGGCCATATTGATTTGGACTAAATTAATATTAGGTATAATAGAATGTTAATGAAGAAAAATACCGCGGCGAAACATATTTAGGTAAAACTTATCGGAAAGATTAAATAGATAAAGTTATATTTTACCAATTTTAAGATACTCGCTGTCACATTTCGTTACGTTGTTAAACCACTATCAAGAAATATACACAGCCATGGCAATTTTTACACTATTAAAAGGTTGAAGAAATCAAATTAATCCAGACACGAAAAATCAGTTAACAGCAACCAAGCCAATATTGAAATTAATTATATTAAATTTACCAAGGGGGTTGAAAATGATGCGATCCGCTTTTAATTTATTTTAGTATAGCACTGGTTTTACTACTTTTCAAATATTCGGACAATTAATCACAAATACGAATCACTTTTTTCCATTTTGAATTGTCCTTCCTCACCCTCTTACTTATCTCACCATTTTCAATTTCTCGGTAGCAACCATTCTAGAAACCTTCGCTCTTCAAGCAATCATCTTCTTAAGTGTCCCCCTCACACCTCCGATTTTGTCCACTCTTCCTTTTTCATTCAATCTATTCTCCTTTGGAATGCACTCCCCGCTGAAATTAGGTCGGTTACAACCCGCCTGACATTTAAGTTGAAAGTTCGGCAGCTATTTCTTAAGGAATTGAGTTGATAATATATATCTTCTATGTATTTATGTTTATATATGTAATATGTACGTATGAATATGAGTATGATTCTATATGTGTATATTTTATATTTGTGTGTATGTATACTGGATTATATTTCATATTTTATATGTGTATTCCTATTTTCTTGTTGTTCTTAATTTGTTAGTATATATGTATGTGTGTATCTTCACCAGTTCGTTATTTATGCGCCTACTTCTTTTATCTCTGCATCACCCAAAGGTCGACTGTAAGAGAATGCCTAAGGCATTATGTCCGCCTTTATACAAACTGTATAAAAAGCATAAATAAATAAATCACATATAGTTGTCGTGGGGACTCTCTGGCGTCGAAATTTCTGATTCTCTCTCCGCGAATTCGTTCTTATATAGGTACTTGTTCGACCCGGTGGTCGGCCTATTTCCTTCCTGAGGCGACAATGCGTACTGCCAGATTATAGATTGTTCCGTACGACATGAGACAGAGATATGAAAAGAACGGTATAACCGAAGCAAGTCACGCCACAACTACCCTCTATATTTTTGTAAATCCCTGTGGGACTGAGATAGCAATTATAGAAACGAGCGAGATGTAATCATTCGCAGGAAGTTGAACCGTCGATCGCTATTGTATTTTTTCTCGAAATTTCTGGCTGTGGCGTTTGCTATCCGATGTTCTAGAAATAATTCGATTTCTGGCACCAACGAATACCTTATATGGTCGTTATGCTGCTATCGCTAGTTAAAGCGCGCGGTTTCCATTCAAATGTAACAACTGGTTATTTGTTTGTTTGTATGTAGTTATTATTTGTATTTATTTTATGTTTTTAAACTTGTTACAACGTAACAACTAGGCAGGGATTTTTGTATTACTGTGATAAAATTATGTCATTTAAAAAATGACCCACGAGTGAACTTACGAACTCTTTCTTATTCATACGCTAATTAGTGAATTTCACAAAAGTTTAAGATTTTAAAATGTAAGAATTTCAAAAAAGACTGAAAAGTAATTATAGGCAAGTAACTGATACATAATGGTATGAAACCGAGACACACACCCCTGACTTTTCATAACGAATTATCACATACTTTAACGGTAAAGGAAAACATAATCAAGAAACCTGCACACCTAAAAAGTTCTTTGGAATTCCTTAGGTGTGTAGTCCGCCAACCTATAGTAGGCCAGCGTGGTGGACTAAGGCCTAACATGTAGTGGAGACCCGTGCCCAGCAGTCGGACGTTCATGGGTTGATATAGCTGTGAAAACAGAGCTTTATGATTTGTAGGGCATATTTATAAAATTTATCTACTCCGTAGTATCGATAGGAATGGCTCTAGACACATCTCACTCCCCCACACTAGAGTTAAAGGAAAAGTTTGACATCTGCTCGTGAAACTATGAAAATTGTTTATAATACTATAGAGATCGGCAAGAACTAATGTCCTACTTGCACTTTTCAAAAGCCGCGAGGAATTCTAGAGCGTTATTGTTTTAAAACTTTTTTATTATAGATAAATAATAAATACACCTAACAGTCACATACATAGTTCTGATCCCACACTAAGATACAAGTCTTGTGTCGTGGGTATCAGAAACTAGACTTTTCGGCCTCACATACACCCAGACCCGAAACAAATACTTGTGGATCACACAAACATTTGTCTCGGTGCGGGGATCGAACCCGCGGCCTCTCGTTTCGCAAGCTGGTGTCTAGCCAACTGCGCCACGGGGCTGTCAGATTGTTGATTGTCAAGCAAACACTGATAATTTTTCACATACGCTTATAAATAATGTTTAAAACTCATAGTGACGTATGTAATGTGTATAAATCAGTTGTCGAAACAATGTATACGGCTCGATAGCCGGAATAATAATGACAACTGGAGATGGAGTCACAACTAATGAAAGGTACTTAATAATGAAAGGTGACAATGTTTTGTCACCCGCCTTGTTGTGAAGTGAAGTGGACAACTCTTTGTTTTCCAACTCCTCCTTTATTTGTCTTTCTGATCTCTCTGAAAATAAAAAGGAGGCGTTGGAAAGAGTTGTCCACTTCCCTCCACAGCAAAGCGGGTGACAAAACATTGAACTATGAGGTTTCCTGTATAATATCAGCACGTGCCATCAACTTCACATAAGTCTTTGGAACTATTCGTATAAAGGATCTCGTCTTTGACGTTTGTCACACCCATCAAGCGATCGATGACGTCAAGCGAGCGTGCAAATTGAAAAGGCCCGTCTGACTTCGCCAAGTAATTTTCTTTGATTTTTATGACAGTTTTTTATGTGCTCTCCCATTGCGTTTGGTCGCATCCAATAATGGAATCTCCGGTGACATTATTTTATGCGATCGTTATTTTTTTACTGCCCATGTTCAATTATTATGGAAAAAATTATGTTGTTTTAATTAAGCTTCGGTTTACGAGCGCCCGCGTTTTTGGGACCGTGAATTAAACACTCTTGTCCGTAAAAAAATGATGGGTTTTGACGTCAAATTCTGTTTAAGTGCTCTAGACAGAATATAACATTAAGTACATGGATTATTATTGGAGTGATTACTTTTTAAGCGATAAATATTGTAAGATTTATTGTTAATGCTGTCACAGACAAACAATGACCAATGATGACTTAGATAATGATGTATGTCTGTGTATGGCATAGTATCAAAATCTGCATAGACATAGATCTTCTTTATTTCGGTATATAAACCCAGCCCAACGCCGTTCACTGCTCAACGTAAGCCGTTTTCTTTTTTTTCTCAAGGGGAAAGCTGGTTATGGCTTTACTTCCCGCCAGTCCTGGGGGAGGGGGGCGAAAAGCGTATGTCGTGGTCACCGGCCTTCCAGCCCGGCGCGCGGCGGCGTCACGTCCGCGCAGGTATTAGTGCCGGGCTGGGTCCCTAACAAAAATCCCTAGGCATACCGACCAAACCCCCCGGAGGCCATCTTCGCGCCGAATGGGGCGACCACGGTGTGTGGGCGAAAAGCACCCACAATGATGCCGCAGCCGCCCGATGCGCCTCCGAGACAAACATGTCTTGGAGTTGTGGGGGGCGCAGTCGCACCCCCACTAGCTTGGTTCGGGCGCCCGGTTGTGAGTGGGCACCCGCGACGGACACAGACCACGGTGCCGCCGCCCCTCTGGGGGTCACTTTTAGTGAGGACGCGCTGCTGGGGGCAGCGCGTCCAGCGACCCCAAGGGCCCGTTCACTGCTCAACGTAAGCCTCCCCAAGTAAGCCCCAACCATTTTTCATGGTATTACTAAGCACCTTGCAATATGACACCTCAACTTTATCCCTAATCATAATCATCGTCATTAGCAGCCATTTTTCGTACATTGCTGGACGTAGGTCTCTTTTGCATGTCTCTCTTCTATGTGTCTATGAAACTCCACTGGCCTCGGTCTTCAGCCCGCCGCATCTAACCACTGTGTGTGTTGCGTTTGTCGTCGCTCCACCAAACTGAACGGTGTCACTAAGTTTACCGAGCCTTATAGGGTATGCAGAAATGCCATACCACCTAAATTTTCTTATAAAAAAAGGAACATTCATGTACGACATGAAACAGTGCCGTCATGTTACGCATTCGTGCGGAATCTATGTAAATGAACATTTAATTTTTTAATATAGCTTTATTCGTTAGCAATAAAATTTTCACTATGATGGCAGATTACTGTAATCAATCTTTCAAAAACTTAGTTTAACACAAATTTACTTATTTACTGTCGAAACATTAAACCATCCCAATCTATCCCATCTTTATGTCCACCCTATGGTTGTCTCGAAAAGATCGCCTGAGCGGTAAGACCGCAATTGCAATTGCACTTATTTGTTCATTTTCTTCTTGTGTATTAATAAAGAGTCCAGAAATAAATAAATATGAAACGTGTATTTAAGTATTAACATCAGTTTTCTTCAGACAGCGTTATGATCATAAATACCCTGGCAAAATGTCCATGTACAGACAGTAAGCTCTGCTAACCCCCGGCATTAGGGAATTACTCCACGTAATCCGGTCGATGGAATTATTTCCCTCTACTTTAATCATAACGTCACCCGCCTGTGGGTTTTTTAATTTCATACAATTTGTGCTAATGGTATAGATAGGTAGATTATCTTAAACTTAAACTGGTTGGAGAAAAATCGGCAGTGTAATGTAATTAGTAAGACACATTTCACAGGGGGTTAGTTTTGCCATTTTTCTATGAGATTTAAAGACTCCGCGTTGCTGGTGAGAATATCAGAATAAAAAATAACATTTTGCGCAATCCAGGACTCAAACCAAGGATCTGTAGACCGTTCAATAAATATACTAGGCTGACAGTAAATACTGTCAATAATTATTTAAATATACCCCTAAAACATCCTAAAACAACGCTGGCAATTAAGTATTTCGATAGATAAAAGATAAAATTAAGAAAAAAAGTTTACTATATTACCAAAACGACAACCATTTAACAGAAAAATTGAAATGGAAATTACCACCAAAAGCACGAAGTCTAGAAAGTAGCCCAGGAAACAGCCAGAAAACTTGTTCCCTAAAATGTGTGCGATTTGAAACATAGTAAGCGAAATATAGGAACAAAAATACCACTGCCTTTCCTTCGAGAGATACAGACATGAAACAATCAAATCAAATCAAATTATCCTTATTCAAATAGACTTTTACAAGTTCTTTTGAATCGTCAATTTTACACTTCCTAATTTTTTAAACTATTGCCGCTTCGAAACGTGTTATAGCAGTGGAGAAGAAACGGCAAGAAACTCCCTCAGCAACACGACATGAATTTTTTTTTCTTTAATAAATAGCAATATATGTATTTTTTTTTTTCATTATATTATTTCAATTTTACATTATAAATGTCATAACGATACAAACTATAGCAACAAAACAAAACTCCGATCAATTTAATTTTTTTCAATCAATTTAAATTTAAATGTAAGAGATACTACAATATTTGTCTTAATAAAACCTTTTAAGTAGAGTAAGGTAATACCACAGAACAGTTGAATAAGACTAGAAAGGAAATGTCAGCATGCCGACACACATTGGACTTCACTCACAGAGCACCTCTGTCGAAAGAGGGCTTGTGGTAGATACAAGGACCTGGGCATGAGCCCATCTGTTGTGGGGATCTATGCGACCCGTAAATACGGTGTCGATCATTGGGTTTGTCCTCGCGAGTGGACTGAAGGAGTCGGGGGACCGCGCTTGCCGCGTAACTGGACGCGGGGCGTACGCGGTCGCTAAACCTAAACCTAAAGACTGGCTCCTGTTTTACACAGAAGCTCCGCTTTTTAGGGGGGAAGAAAAGCCCTACTTTGGGACTACCGGCTCGTTGCTAGTCAACGATCCGATAGTATGTTGGAAGCGAATGAGGGGGATCCGCCAACGAAGGAGTCGTTAGCGGTGGCACTGCGTGGCCTGAGAGCTCCGGTTTCCTGCTATTTTGCCGACTACACCGCTTCGGAATGTGTTATGGCTGTGGAGAAGAAGCGGCAAGAAACTCACAGCAACACATTTATAGCGGTCACCGAGCTCTCCAAGGAGATGGATAACCTAACCTAGGTTGGCCTAATGCCAGGGAGGGGTGCAAGGTCGGGATACCTCCTAGTGTGCCCTGCTAGTCCGGATGCTGGCGGGGACGGTGCACCCTGGGCAACGTCGGCGCGTGCCGACGGCCAAATCCCGACACCAGGCGGACGGTCCTGTTGACCGCGCCGCGGAGGGGCCCGTATTTCTGGGCCAGCCCGGTTCTGTCCCGGGTCTTCGGCGGGCTCGGACAGCAATCTCTTGCTTCCGAGCAGGAAATGGGCGAACCCCATTTCCACCGTCGAACTCGTAATCCGGTCGAAGCTGTGGTCATGTCTCGCAGTTCGGCCGGCGCGAGGGCCTTGGCTTAACCGCCCGGGCCGCGAGGGAGAAAACCTCTATAAAAAGTTACCCCGAATCCCAAGCGGCGGCGCACCGTGAGGGGATGCATGGCTGATGGGAGGTTCAGTCTCTAGTGCGACCCCCGCCAGAGTACCGGCCGACCCTCTGGCGGGTTACGCTAGGCTTACCCAGGTACAGGGGGCACTGCCTGGGTGGACCGTTTATTTCCCCCATACTCGTGGGAACAAAAATGGAATCTAAAAATCTATCAAAACATTGCTCAGTGGTGTTGAGCAGGGTGCCTTCCCTGGACGCTTTAGCGCCAGGGGAGGTAGTCGCTGCGTCGATGGTGGAGACGTCCGCGGAGAGGACCGCGCCAGCCCGGATCGATTCCGAGTCCGGACTGAGCTGCGACTCTTCGCGGGCCAAAAGGAGGCGCCTCTCGAGGAGGCGGCCTCGTAGCGGTGGAGACACCGCTACTGAGACTGGCACCTTCAAGGTGCCTCAAAGTTATGCTCAGGTTTCAGCCACAGATGAGGAGTCTGTGGCTGAAACGAGCCGGAAATATAAGGCGGCGCTCAGAAAAGAGCGCGCCGTCGAAGCAAAGAGGAGGGCCGAAGACGAGGCGGAGCTGGCCAGGGCAAAAAAGGATTGCCCATACCGCAAGCCGAAGGCCCCAGAAGCGCCAGTATCCACGCGCAAAGAGGCGCTCACTAGGATGGCGGATCGGCTCCGCAACGTCTCAAAGACGTCCCGAAACCTGAAAGGGGAGCTACAGAGGGACGTCAACCTCAGCGTTGCGGAGCTGATGGAGTTGGCGAACGAGCCACCCTCGGCGGAGGTGACCCGCGTGGAGGCCGAGAATGCCAGCCTCCGCGAAAAGGTGATGGCTCTGGAGGTGGCCCTGACCACACAGACTAAGGTCCTGGAGGACCTGTCGGCCGTTGTTCGACCGCAGTCGCGGCCGATAGTTGTGCCGGAGGCTCCTTCAGTGGACGAGGGTCGCCTCGAGCAATTCGAGCGTCGATTGTCGATGCTCGACGCTAAACTCGAGGCGATATTGCTCAGGCTGCCTCCGGAGCAGATTCTCCGGCCTCCACTGGCCGCAGACAAGAAGAGGGGAGGAGGGGACCGCGCAATACCCGCCCCTCCCGCCAGCATCCAGTCCACGGCCGTTCAGCAAGCCGCCACGTCCTCCGCAGCGGTTCCCGACCGTCAACCACGTTCGCGGAAGCGGGGGAACCGAAAGCGCGCGGAACCGCGCCCGCCGACGCCAGCTCCGCGTCCTCTCCCCCCGCCACCAAAGTCCATGGACACACCATGGACCGAGGTGGTGAAGCGGGGGAAGAAAAAGAAGAAGCCTGGGGGGGGAAACACCGCCGCCCCCCCTAAACCCCAGCCGACACAGCCGCCGCGCAAGCCGGTGCCCCAGCTCCGCCTCCCGCAGAGAGCCGCCGTCACTCTGACGGTGCTGCCGGAGGCGTTGGAGCGGGGCACGACGTATGCCCAGGTTCTGAGCGAGGTCAAAACTCACGTGGACCTCCCTAGCCTGGGCATCGCCGGGATGAAGGCAAGACGAGGGGCCACCGGGGCCTACATCTTTGAGGTGCCCGGGCCAGAGTCGGAGGCAAAGGCCGACTCCCTCATCAGTAAGATGAGGGAGGTACTTGCCGGGTCGGAGGGCGTTCGCGTCACCCGACCCGTCAAGACTGCGGAGCTGCGCATCTCGGGGCTGGACGAGTCCGTCACCCCCGAGGCAGTCGCAGCGGCCGTCGCCCGGCTCGGCGAGTGCTCGCCCGAAGACATTCGGGTGGGGGAAGTTCGGGCCGAGCGCTCGGGTCTGGGCGCCGTTTGGCTCCGGTGCCCGGCGAAAGCGGCGGCTAAGGTCACCAGGGCAGGACGCATCCTGGTGGGCTGGGTGTCGGCTGGGGTCCGGCTCTTGGAGCCGAGGCCCTTACGGTGCTTCCGGTGCCTGTACCGGGGGCACGTAAGGGTCAAATGTACCGCGGAGTGTGACCGCACCGGGATCTGCTACCGGTGCGGTCAAGAGGGCCACAAGGCCCGCGATTGCCTCGCGGACCCGCACTGCACAATCTGTGCAGCTGCGGGTAAGCCCGCAGGGCACAGGGTGGGCGCTAAGGCTTGCGTCGCCTCCTCCGTCCCGCACCGCCCTTTACACGGTGCGAGATCTGAGGTTGTGACGCGGCCGAATCCGCCCACCTCAGAGATGATGGAGATCGCCCATAGTTAATATGGCACTTAACTTCCTCCAGGCGAACATCAATCACTGCGCCGGGGCGCAGGATTTGCTTGTTCAGTGCCTGGCGCAGTGGTCGATTCAAGTGGCTGTGGTCTCCGAGCCATACTTTGTCCCTCCCCGGGATGACTGGGCTGGGGACCTGGATGGCTCGGTGGCCGTCATCACTCGGGGCGCCGCCGGATCCCCGCCCTTCGAAAAAGTAGCGAAGGGCTCGGGATGCGTGGCGGTCTTGTTGGGGGGGATTTGGGTCGTAGGAGTGTACTTCTCTCCCAACAGGTCTCAGGCGGAATTCGAGAGCTTTCTGGTCCGTCTGGGGGCCCTGGTGGTGCAAGGCAGCCAGTCCCACCCCGTGCTAGTCGCCGGCGACTTCAACGCCAAGTCCTTGGCTTGGGGCTCGTCGGTGACGGATGCGCGGGGTGGGGCCCTGGAGGAATGGGCGATCTCAATAGGGCTGGTCGTCCTGAATCGGGGGTCGGAGGACACGTGCGTGCGGCATAATGGCGGTTCGGTGGTGGACGTGACGTTCGCCACCCCGGCCCTTGCCCGCCGTGTCCGGGGCTGGAAGGTCCTGGTCGATGAGGAGACGCTGTCCGATCACCGTTATATCCGGTATAGCGTCTCTGCTTCCCGGGCCCCTACCATGTCCGGTGGTGGTCCCGCTACCCGATTCACGGGCGGCCGGCGGTGGGCCGCTAAGCGCCTCGATGTGGAGGCTGCGGAAGAGGCCGCTCTTGTTCAGGCGTGGCTCTCCGCACCAGACGATCCGGTGCGGGTCGAGCAGGAGGCGGAATGGTTCGGGGTGGCGATGTCGCGCGTCTGCGACGCGTCGATGCCCCGGGTCACCCGCCTCCCGGCGAAGCGTCAGGTGTACTGGTGGTCGGCGGAACTTTCGCAGCTGCGCGCGTCTTGCGCGGCTGCGCTACGCCGACTCTCCAGGCACCGTCGTCGTCGGGTCCGTCAACCTGGCGACGACGAACAGGAGCGGCTGCTCTACGGCCTCCACAGAGGGGCGAAGAGAGCGCTGCGGGTGGCCATTGCACGAGCAAAGGCCGCGGCTTACGAGGAGTCCCGGAGGTCTCTCGATAGAGACCCGTGGGGGCGTCCATACCGTGTGGCGTTGAGCAAGCTCCGCCCATGGGCGCCCCCGCTTACGCAGAGTCTCCGGGCAGACCTCGTCGAGGACGTCGTCGCGGCCTTGTTCCCGGCCACCGAGGAGTTCACTCCTCCACCGATGGCGCCACGTCCATCGGCGCCATCGTCGTTGGATTCGGCAAGGGATATCCCGGAGGTGTCGCCTGAAGAGCTGGAGGAGGCAGTGCTTCGGCTGCGGGGCAAGAACTCGGCCCCGGGGCTCGACGGGGTGCCCGGACGTGTTTGGGTGCTCGCCGTCGAGTCGCTGGGTACGAGGCTCCGCAGCCTGTTCTCCGCGTGCCTGCAGCAGGGCAGCTTCCCGTCGCGGTGGAAGACGGGCAAGCTTGTCCTGCTGAGGAAGGAGGGGCGACCCGCAGAGTCACCGTCGGCGTACCGGCCCATCGTGCTGCTCGACGAGGTGTGCAAGCTCTTTGAGCGTATCTTGCACGCGCGCCTCGTCGAGCATCTGGAGAGCACGGGCCCGGACTTGGCAGATTGCCAGTTCGGGTTCCGGAGGGGCCGGTCGACGGTACACGCTATTCTGCGGGTCAGGGCACTGGCGGAGGATGCAGTGTCCCGGGGCAAGTGCGTCGTGGCGGTGTCACTCGACATCGCCAACGCATTCAACACCATGCCCTGGGCCTGCATCAATGAGGCACTGCGGTACCACGAGGTTCCGCCCTACCTTCGGCGTCTGGTGCAGGCGTACTTGTGTAATAGGTACGTCGTGTATCCGGGCGCCGACGGGTGGCATCGTCGGGCGGTGTCGTGCGGTGTTCCACAGGGCTCGGTTCTCGGGCCGCTCCTGTGGAACATCGGTTACGACTGGGTTCTTCGTGGTGCCAACCTTCGGGGCGTCGCTGTCGTCTGCTACGCGGACGACACGTTGGTGACAGCGACGGCCAGGACCCCACAGCGGGCCGCCCTGCTCGCCGGGTTCGGGACCGAACTGGTGGTGAGCAGGATTCGGCGACTCGGCCTCCAGGTGGCCCTGCACAAGACTGAGGCTCTGTGCTTTTACGGACCTCAGTCTAGGCCACCGCCGGAGGCCCACTTGATGGTGGATGGCGTGCGGATTCCCATCGGCTCCCAGATGAAGTACCTTGGACTGATTCTGGACAGTCGGTGGGAATTCCGTGCGCATTTCGAGATGTTGTCGCCGAAGTTGGTCCGCGCAGCAGGCGCTCTCGGTCGCCTGCTGCCCAACATCGATGGTCCTGGCTTCCCTTGCCGAAGCCTATATGCTGGAGTCGTGCGGTCCATGGCCCTATACGGGTGTCCCGTGTGGGCCAATTCCCTCGGCGCTCGCTGCGTCCGCCTGCTGCATCGTCCGCAGCGAATGGTGGCGCAGCGAATCGTTAGAGGGTACCGCACGATTTCGCACGAGGCGGCCTGTGTTTTGGCGGGTACTCTGCCCTGGCAGCTGGACGCCCAAGCCCTCTCGTCCGTGTTTTGGTGGCGGGAGGAGGCGTTCCGGCGAACCGGGCGGAGACCAGCCCCCAGAGAGGTCGAGGCCATGTTGGCCTCCCTCCGCAGCGCCGCCGTGGAGGAGTGGAGTTCCAGGCTGGAGAGCCCAAGTGCTGGCGTGGCGACCGTCGCGGCAGTGCGTCCTGTCCTCCAGCAGTGGATGGACAGGCGCCACGGTGCGCCGACCTTCAGATTGACGCAGGTGCTCACCGGGCACGGCTGCTTCGGTGCGTACCTGTGTCGCATCGTTGGAGTGGAGGAGGCCGCCGTGTGCCACCATTGTGGCAACTGCCGAGAGGACACGGCTCAGCACACGCTGGAGGAGTGCCCAGCCTGGGACGAGGAGCGCAGCGCTCTCGTAGCGGTCGTAGGGAGCGACCTCTCGCTGCCGACTGTGGTCGCCACCATGGTCGGCAGCCGGAGGTCATGGAAAGCTATGCTCTCCTTCTGCGAACGTGTCATTTCGCAGAAGGAGAGCGCCGAGCGGGATCGGGAGCAGACCGATCCCGCTCGTCGCAACAGGCGACGTAGGAGGCGCCGGGTGAACATCTAGCCCGGCGCCCAGAGGCCACGCGGGGCCGCCGTCCCTACCTTGGCGGCCCCCGAGGAGTAAGTTACATCTTGGGCGTGCCTCTTGGCACCGCGCAGAGGCGGTCCCGCGCCAATCCATAGCTTTTGCTTCAGGATATGCCGGGGCCGCCTCGCTGAATGCGCTGATGGTGGCCGTCGCGGGGTTTTTAGTCGGTATTACGGCGCATTAATTTTGGTAGGGACCCGGCCCAGCGGCCGCCCGAGCACATCACGGGCGGTAACATCAATGCTGGGTCGGAAGGCGCCGGTGAGTCCGACACACCCTCGCCCTTCCGGGGCGGGATGGTCCGTAAAGGGATTTTCCCCGCGTGAAAAAAAAAAAAAAAAAAAAAAAAAAAAAAAAATGCCAGGGAGTGTTTGTCCCTAACCCTGCTGCAAAAATATGTCCTTGTAACATAAAGAAGAGCATTAGTACAAAGGGGGTGGGTTGGGAAAAAGGATGGGAAATGGGTGAGCGGACTACGTATTGTTGTCCGCGAGGAGATCTCGTGGGAGGGGCTTTCCGTCCGGTGGTCGCGAGTGCAGAGGCGCCAGGTTTTGGAGGTGAGTCCATTTTGACGCATCTGCACTGGCGAACATCGTGGCGGAGAGACGGGCGACGAAGTCGTCCAGGCTCTCCAAGTGCAAGTCTCGCTGTATGGTGGCATTCCGTACGTAGCGAGGGGCGTCGACGATCCTGCGGAGTGTCTTGGTTTGGACAGCCCGCAGTTGCTTCTTGCTGCGCTCGCTGGTCAGCGCGTACCACGCAGGCGCGGCGTACGTCAACCGCGAGCGCAAGTACGCTTTGTAGATGCACACCTTTACTTTGAGCGGCAGCTTTGAGGAGAGCACTGGACGAAGCTTCGCCTCCGCGGCTTGGGTGCTGTTGACGATCGTTTTAACATGGCGAGCCATGGTGAGACGACCGTCAATGGTGACGCCAAGGTATTTAGCCTTGGTGGACCAGGGGATGGGATGCCCGCTCAGCTTCAGTGGCGGGGGGGACAGCATGCCGAGCGTGCCGAACCTACAATTAGACTATCATCTATTTGACACGGCCGTTTATTAGTAATTCGGGTTGCGTGTATTATCAAAACTAAATGTGTGACTACCAATAGCAGCCCTTCAATTTTGTTTGAAATTTTTGTCATTGGTCGTGTGATCGTAGTAGATTGAACATGAGACAGACAAGCGGCGACACTCTTCCCCATACAAAATACTGTCTATTCCCCTTCTAATCTCATTCGGCTGTTCTGTGGGTAATACCTTAAACATACTTTTTAATAATAAAAATTGCCATAAATAAACAAATGACCCCAATTCAGTATAAATAAATCATCAAAATTAATTACCTAATTTACGAAAGGTTGTAAATAATATCTCGATTAATGGGGATTAAGACGTTCCACCCCGCTCCCCACAACGATTTGTCTAGATTAAAAAAAATGTAATCATTATTCTTGTCTAATTGTGCCGTACGCTAGATTAAAACTTTACAAGTCCGGACAGTTTTTGTGTCGTAAATTATTCACAGCCGTCCGGTACGGGCGAAGTATTGTTGATCGAGCGATATTCAGAGTTCGGTTGTTATCGTCAACCGCGGGAATTAAAAATGGATATTCGGTAAATTGCACACTGTTAATACCAAAGTATAGCAGTGATGGCCTCGAGGTTTAGGCGCGCGGTCGAGAATTTCGACGGTCGCAGGTTCAAACCCCAGGCACACACCTCTGACTTGCTTTAACGGTGAAGGAAAACATCGTGATAAAACCTGCACACCTAAAAAGTTCTTAGGAATTTCTTAGGTGTGTAGTCCGCCAACCCGCACTAGGCCAGCGTGGTGGACTAAGGCTTAAACCCTCTCAGTTGTAGAGGAGGCCCGTGCCCAGCAGTGGGACGTATTTGGGCTGATGATGAATACCAAAGTTAACTTGATTTACGTCATGCTTTTTGAGAACGAAGTGCTGAAATTTTGCGGTAAAGAACAGATTATCATAAAACGTTACCTCGCATTTCTATAGAATCGTGAGTCGGTTCAAACAAATGAGAAATACAAACTTCTCTTATAAATCCCCCATTCAAAGTCATTGCTGTATTTGGTTAAGGACTAACTTGGGAAACGAAAAGCCACGGGTTCTATCTCCTCACTAAGAAAATTAAATAAATACACCCAACAGTCACATACATAGTTCTGACCTCACACTAGGATACAAGTCTTGTGTCGTGGGGTACAGAAACTACGAGAGACTTTTCGGTCTCACAAACACCCAGACCCGAAACAAATATTTGTGGATCACACAAACATTTGTCTCGGTGCGGGGATCGAACCCGCGGCCTCTCGTTTCACAAGCTGTCTAACCAACTGCGCCACGGGGCTGTCTTGTCCAAAATGTTTGTGTTTTCTCGCAAATGTTTATTTCAGGTCTGGCGTTTGTAAAACCGAGAAAAATCTGTTAGTTTTTCCTCACATAAAGGTTTTTCTAGCACACAAGATTTACCTTTTTATTTAAGGTAATTTCTACAGCAATCGAGGACATACTATATTCTTCATGTTTAACTATTGCCAAGACCCATTCGTCAAGAAATGCTTTTATAACTTTTACGTGGGACTGATACAAACTTGGCGAAATGTGGGTGCAATAATACACCTCTGCCTACCCCTTCGGGGAATACAGGTGTGAGTTTATGTATGTATGTATGTTATCAAACACAAATACATATACACATACATACATAAATAACCTCACGTCTTTATTCCCCATAGGGGTAGGCAGAGGTGCATTACTGCACCCACATTTCGCCAGGTATGTATCAACCCATGTAATTGGAGTTGAATCTATTGCCGTAACAATAACTAATTAGTAATTACCCTAAATTTATCGCACACGACCATATAACAACGAGATGGACAAAGACCCATACCAACAGCCGAGCTATTAATTGACCTGAAATTGCTTCACAAGGTGTAATTTGATTGGTTTGAAATTACAAGCTTAGGTGATAGGAACGTATTATTAACTCCGATAGCGTTTGTAATAACTACATGTACTAATAGCGTAAGTCTACCAGAGAAGATGATTCGGGATCCGATCGGTTTAAATACTGTATCAACCCGTCATAATTATTTCTTTTACATACATACATAAACTCACGCCTGTATTCCCCGATGGGGTAGGCAGAGGTGCATTATTGCACCCACATTTCGCCACGTATGAATCAGTCCCACGTAAAAGGGGGCGAGTCTATTGCCGTTTTTCGGGCACATTTCCAGACTCCGTGCTGGTACTGAGAATTTTCTAATGGAAAAACCCAATAACACTTTGCCCGACCCGGGATTTGAACCCAGGACCTCTAAATCGCACGGCACATACTTGTACCGCGAGACCACGAGTCAGTTATTTATTTTAGTGATAGAATACTCTGTTAAATAGCATTACACATAATTATCTACTATGAAATGTTGCTTTGGTCAGGGCATACGTCCCACTGCTGGGCACGGGCCTCCCCTACAACTGAGAGGGTTTAGGCCTTAGTCCACCACGCTGGCCTAGTGCGGGTTGGCGGACTACACACCTAAGAAATTCCTAAGAACTTTTAGGTTAGGCAGGTTTAGGGCATATATAAAGCAGTGGCGGTACTTCCATAGAAGCCCAAAAGCCCAGTTTGCCTTTTAAAAATGGAAATAATAATTTTTAGGCCTGAAATCTTTATTTTACTAAAGCAAATTGTTAAATAAAGAGCCCCATAATAAGCAAATATAAACTAGACATTACACAATTAACGTTTAACGGTTTTAAACTGAAGGAAACCTTAGGATTTTTCTAGAATTTCAGTAGCCCTTATGAAATCCTAACACCTCTCAAACGAATCAGTGCCTTGCAATGGGACTTACACTTATATAGTGACAATAAACATCATCGCATATATACAAAACCGCCGAACTCGCTCAAATTCTCCAAATAAAACCAAATAGTAGACTGTTAACCCCCAGTTTTGAGGGTAATGTAGCCAAGGTCGTTTTCAACGGTCCCCGCGGCCGAAGTTGCCCTCATTAGTGTGTTATGGAAAACAATAAATACTTAAATAGAGGAACCATTATGTCGTACAAGCCTTGTATCTCGTTATAAGTTCACGGGAATTATGTTTGGTCCGTGTTATGAGAGATTGACGTGTTGTCGCTAATAACTAGTTTGCAGAAATATAAAAATAAATAAAATGTTAAAGGGTAGATAAATATTAACACTGCTAATGTTATGTCGGTAGTTTGAGATTATTGTCAAAATTTGAATGTTATGGTGAGGCGGTCTCTATACAAACACGTTCAGTGCTAGCAGGAGCGGATTGCCGTATCACGTCTAGGGTTAAACAGACCTAGATTATGCACCATCGTCATCAGTCCATATACGTACAATTGCTGGGCACGGGCCTCCTCTACCATTAAGAGGGTTTAGGCCTTAGTCCACCACGCTGGCCTAGTGCGGGTTGGCGGACTACACACCTAAGAAATTCCTAAAAACTTTCAGGTGTGCAGGTTTCCTCACGATGTTTTCCTACACCGTTAAAGTAAGTGATAATTATTTATTGTAAATACACATATAACTTCGAAAAGTCATAGGTGCGCCTGGGGTTTCAACCCGCAACCGCCGGGATTCTCGACCGTGCGCCTAAGCCTCGAGGCCATCACTACTATTAATTTAATAAAAATTACAAAATCATTTAGATATATATTTTTTGAATGATTTTGTGGCAATTCAAAAATAAACTTTACGATTGTCTCACTCGCTTCTCCTATTCGTTTAGGCCAAATGCCTAATGTGGTCGCGTTCTTGAATTGCTAAATCCCATGTTTGGTCGCAGTTAGTCAGTTGGCCGTTTGCCAGCAGTCCTTAGCTTTTCCTTGGCCCCGCTGCATATATAAATCATGCCTATTAATATCGCAGTATTGGAACATCGCATTTTATGGTGCGCCAGTTTTTTAACCGCCGTGTCACGCCGAGTGCCGTAATGCAGACTTACTCGGAGTTTTATGGTGACATGTATTGTTTTATAGGTTTTAAATGTCTAGATGGTTTTCGGTAAGTATATTGCGAACTTATATCAGGTGGTAATTAAACTTTGGTACATATATTAACGCATATTACAATGATCCTGAAAATATCGTGAAGAAACCTAAGAGTTCTTAGGAATTTCTTGGCTGTGTAGTCCGCCAACCCGCACTAGACCGGCGTGATGGACTAAGGCCTAAACCCTTTCAGTAGTAGAGGAGGCCCGAGCCTGGGACAAAGATGTGCTGACGATGATACTGAAAATGATTGACAATTACGTATTCGTTTTTTCTGTAGCGTCCAATCAAGCAAGGTCAATCCACTTCTTAAATCAAGCATATTTAAACCACCATTTTCGCCCGCCATTTTCTTTATTTCGATAAAAATTAGTATACCTATAACCCAGTGGCGGTACTTCATAGAAGCCCAAAAGCGTTACACGTTAATTGTGTAATGTCTAGTTTATAATTTTTTATTGTGGGGTGAGGATATTCTGATTTATATGTAAAATTGCGTTTGTTAAATAAACATTTAAAGCTCAAGCACGGCAATAAGTTCGCCCCCTATTACGTGGGACTGATACATAATGGTGAAATGTGGGTGCAGAAATGGACCTCTGCCTACCCCTTCGAGGAATACAGGCGTGAGTTTATGTATGTATGTATGTATGTACATTTAAAGCTTAAATATCCTTATTGGGAATTTTTTAAGGCAAACTGGGCTTTTGGGCTTCTATGGAAGTACCGCCACTGCTATAACCAATTGACTACGATTCCCGACTCCTTGCTGCTACTGAGAATTACCTTCCAGTAAAACCCAACAATACTTCTCCCGAAATAGAACCTAGGACCTTCCCATCGCACACGACAATCTGCACTGCGGTGCCAACCAAGCTGTATCTAGATGTTTTATGACTGCAATAAGTCCTAATTACCGCTACGGATCGAGCAGGACGCATTAAATGAAAAAATATAGTGAAGCTTTAAATCTGGGTCAATGCACACGATCTGACCGTTAAAACAATGCGATTGCAAAGCAAAGACGAAAGAAGAATGGTGGGCGCAATCTCTTCGGGCCAACCCCCCGCCCGTTCCCCTCGCACACCCCTCGCCCTCCGTCATTCACGCGCCTATAAATATGCAAAGAGGTGCGATAAAATATCGCTTTTTTTAAATGATGTTAAATCATTATCATACAAGTATTTTAAACAATAAATCGTCATCGGTCATGAGCTAGATTTCCGGGTCGGAAAAAGTATTAAAGATTATTCATTTGATAAAAAAAAAATTGCCAACGCTGATGCAGAAGTACACCTGAGACCACACACAGAAAATCTGGTAATACAATTAACCTACATAATCGTAATTTTCAAACTTGTTGTTATCTTGTATGTACATACATGCATACTTAACAGAAGGAAAAGATAGCACTATGTTGTTTAACCCACGTTTTACCAGTTTTTATTCAACCCCTGAGCGCATTTCTACACTTCTTGGTCCTATTAGGGAAGTGATTGCACACATCACTTTTTTACTAAGCAACCCAGGAAAGATGTTCATAAATAAGACTGCCCCCTGGCGCGGTTGGTTAGACACCAGCTTGCGAAATGAGAGTTCGATCCCCGCACCGAGACAAATGTTTGTGTGATCCACAAACAATTGTTTCATGTCATTGTATTTGTGAGAACAAGTCTTGAGACTTGTATCTTTGTGTGGGGTCAGAATTATGTATGTGACTGTTGGGTGTTTATTTATTGTTGTCAAAATTAAAGTAAGCTAAGTAGTCCGCCAACCCGCACAAGGCCAGCGTGGTGGACTAAGGTCTAAACCCTCTCAATGGTAGAGGAGGCCCGTGCCCAGCAGTTGGACGTATATGGGCTGATGATGATGATGACATCCAAAAAGACTTTCACAAGCACTTTTAAATAATCAGTAAAATTAAATTACGTCGCTTTCGTTCATACCCGAACGAACCCAGTCGGGACACTAGTACAGGTAAATCTAAATCTATGTGGGCGTCATTTTACCGGCCCTCATTTTCAATAGCCTGTCGGAGGCTTATTTAAATATATTCTATCTACGACTCACAGACACGACCGGCATGTGCCTACGTTTTATGAAACGTCTAATCTTACCTAGTGATGGGACCTGAGTTTTAATTCTATGAATTTATTTAATAAAGGTTTATTAATTGATGTTCTCTCCTTCCTAATATTGGGTTTTTTAAGCATAATACAAGTCATCTTAGCAGGGCTGAAGAATATTGTGAGTGACGAGATTCCGTCAGTCGCCGTTCAGCCTGTACGTACGATTCTGTCGATTGTTAGGTTGAGAGTAATAAGGCTATAGTCCACCATACCTAATCCGGATTGATGAAATTCGCATTAAAAAAAATCATGAACTTACGATTTTTAAGATTACACACATACATACATACATAAACTCACGCCTGTATTCCTCGAAGGGGTAGGCAGAGGTGCATTTCTGCACCCACATTTCGCCAGGTATGTATCAGTCCCACGTAATAGGGGCCAGCCTATTGCTGTTTTTCGGGCACATTTCCAGACTCCGTGCTGTTACTGAGAATTTCCTAATGGAAAAACCCAATAACACTTTGCCCGACCCGGGAATCGAACCCAGGACCTCTAGATCACGCGGCACATACTTGTACCGCGAGACCACGAGGCAGTCATTACACACATATCTTTAAAAATAAGTGTGTGCCTTTGATTTGGACCCGAGCAACCCAACTCCATCCCATTTTTTATACTAACGAATGTACTGCATATTCTTGCACCAAAGCCATCAAACGCAGATCCAATCTAAATCAACATTTCAAGTCAGCAAGTTGATCGAGTGGGAACATACGCCGCTATTAATGAAAACGTACAATCGATTAAACATCTCGATTACGTCCATAAAATTCGAGTGCAAGTAGGTCAGCGTGGAGAGTACCATCACTAGTGAGGTCACGCGTCCATTGTTGTATTTCCGCCGTTAAGCACATCAATGTTATGGAACAAAAATGAAAAATTCATCTCCACTCATTGTGAGGGGATTCATCTCCCCGCGGCTGCCAGACCTTTGAGATTCAGCCTCGTTATATTGTTCCTGGTATTAATTGTAAGAATACCTCGGATTGGTCTGGTTAATTTTGTTTGTGTTCTGATTCGCTTTGTTTCAGAGATCGGAGAGCGAAATTAGCTGTAGTGTGCCTTTTTTATAGTTCCTGAATATCAGAATGCGATGTAATGCATTTTGTTATCAATATAATAGATGTAAACAGACCGTGAACGAAAACTAAAACAGATAATCATCATCATCATCAGCCCAAATACGTCCCACTGCTGGGCACGGGCCTCCTCTACAACTGAGAAGGTTTAGGCCTTAGTCACCACGCTGGCCTAGTGCGGGTTGGCGGACTACACACCTAAGAAATTAGTAAGAACTTTTTAGGTGTGCAGGTTTTATCACGATGTTTTCCTTCACCGTTAAAGCAAGTGATAATTCATTGTGAATACATTAACTTCGAAAAGACAGTGATGGCGTCGAGGTTTAGGTGCGCGGTCGAGAATTTCGGCGGTCGCAGGTTCAAACCCCAGGCACACACCTCTGACTTTTCGAAACAGATAATACATACGGTGATTATTTTATCTCTTTTGGATTTTTAGCATCAATATATTTGTAATCACCGTAACTATTACTCGTACTTGTCCTACTTACCCGTACAAACAACCGTAAGTAATCTGTATAACTCAATTTCATTAACCACTCATGACTGTAGCGTTCCGTCATCACTCTTCATACATAAATATGGTGACTTTACTGTTGTTGACAGAGTGACGTAAACATTTGCCATACATTTTTATACCCTCATATACATTACCTATATTCAACCTTTTCAATGTAGTGATCTGTCGGGCCAGAATATCAACACAGCATGTCTAATAGCCTAAACCCTCTCAGTTGTAGAGGAGGCCCGTGCCCAGCAGTAGGATGTATATGGGCTAATGATGATGATGATGATGATGTCTAATAGCGATCACGACGACCAACAACGCTCATTAGATTAAGTAAACCTGTATTACGCAATACAGTTTCAGTAAAAAAACTAAAAAAAATCGTAAGCATTAATTCAGGTAGAATACACTACGCCCATAAAAAAAACATTGTCATAACCCGACATCACGGTATACACTACCGACAAAAAGTTTGGAAGCACTTTTAATACTCTCAATTACTTTAGAAATAATATAAGATATAGTATTATTTAATTAAGAATGATTAGGTACTTAATTAAAACAACAATTAAACTATGAAACAAAACCATATTTTTATAACTAAAATAATATTATATTTTATTACAACATCGATAAAATTTGTTATTATCAATTTGCTATTTGTTTTTACAAAAATTATAGGTGCTTCCAAACTTTTTGTCGGTAGTGTATGTATGTACGTCTCGTTTTGTATCAGAAACTACGAGAGACTGTACGGCCTTGCAAACATCCAGTACTAACGTAAAAAATTGTGTATTGCCAAAATATTTGTCAGAGCACTGCAATCAAGCCCAGGTTACCTGTGTACTTTAGTCTCAATTTGTCAGTGGTTTCGACTAGGTTATAGAGAATACGAAAAATTAGTTTGTTTTGAATAATACTATAACGAGCCTACAATCAATGTAGGTCAGCGAAAACATTTTACTTACTTATTTTATGTCTTTTTTAACTAACAACGTTGTATCCGTGGAATCCGTGCTTTTGTCTGAGTGACTCCAAAGAAGGATTCAAATATATGTGACTATAAAGCACCACATTTTTACGTTCGTTCGTTTGCTTATTATATAAACCTACCAATTTCACGAAATAAAAAATAACTTATAAAAATATTTCTTTGTATGAAATTTCAACGAATTGTTTGAACATTTTAAATGAAAAATATTACCAAGCAAACTCACTTGCCCATTTGTAATATTACTCAAAATAGCCTCATAAATGCCAAATGAATTGGCATGGTTGTTTGGAAGAGATCGCTTTGAGCGATAAGACCGCTGATTGTCCACTTATAAGTTGTTTCTTGTATTGTTATTTCTTTGTTTAAATGGTGTACAATAAAGTGTTTATCTATCTATCTATCTACAATTCTTAAAATGTAAAACTACAAATCCAAACATTTCACCTATAAAATAACCCATAAACTTGATTGCCGGGATTAATTTCATTCCTGTATCCTTTAAAGCAGGAAGTTTGTGGGCGAGTTTGGCCAAGCAATCACCAAGTTGAGTATTACTTCCATGCTTACTTTGTGTGTACATTGTGCTGCAACGTTGTGAGATTCTGTTATACGACTGCTAATAGATTAAACATTAGTAGCTATTGGCGGAATTAAACCTGCTACATTGAACCGAATTGCTGTTAAGTTACTTTTATATTACAGCTTGGAGTGCAATGAAAGAAATTGTGGTGGTGAAAGAATTACACTTATTATTTATGTAGTCCTGGTACCATATGCATTAAGTATTATTTAAAATTTTGAAAGACTTTTGGTTTCAAAACCCACTGGTTCCATAGAAATTTAAAAAAAATCTATGCTGGTACTAAAAAGCAGCAAGTCTTCAACTGATGGTTTTTCCCATCGAAACAATTGAAATGGTGAAAAATAATAATTTACATACATACATACATAAACTCACGCCTGTATTCCCCGAAGGGGTAGGCAGAGGTGCATTTTTGCACCCACATTTCGCCAAGTATGTATCAGTCCCACGTAATAGGGGGCGAGCCTATTGCCGTTTTTCGGGCACATTTCCAGACTCCGTGCTGTTACTGAGAATTTCCTAATGGAAAAACCCAATAACACTTTACCCGACCCGGGAATCGAACCCAGGACCTCTAGATCCCACGGCACATACTTGTGTTAAAATGTCTAGGATGTTAGGAAGACGAGTATACTGGTTACGGGAAATTATTTTATAAATTGATCATAATTTGTAAAATTCACTTTCCATCAGGTGAAAGTATGGTAAAACGCCTATCCTGTAGTATTTAAACAAAAAGTCATAACAACGTAGGCATAAACATAGAAGCGCACATACCAAAAACCAGTAAAAAATTAAAATTAATCGGGAACCTTTGCATTCCGGTCTATAGTAACCCCGCAGAATCCAGTAGGCAATCGGGAGTTTCAAACTAAAATCCCCCGGACGCAGTGTTAGCTGCGGACACGAATCTAATTTATTCGCCGAATCACTGTCACAGCGCGTCCTTCTCATGCAAATGTCAGCTTCAACCGGTTCAATGTGTTTTGGGCAGCGGAATATGACGATTCCATTATTGGCTTATGTTGTCATTGGTTTCGCGGCTAAATGTGGCGTGTGTGATCGAGTGGTTTCGGAATCGATGTTAGGTCGGGAAAATGATGTTTTTTATGAGTTTTTTGGTAGCAGAATGAAGTACAGACTTCTGTAAAAGTGCCTAAAAAGGGGGTAATTTGTAGGGTCGCACACTACTACGTTAGAATTAAAACCTGGCTGGTTAAAAGCAGTGATGGCCTTGAGGTTAGGGCACGCGATCGAGAATCTCGGCGGTCGCGGGTTCAAACCCCAAGCACACACCTCTGGGTTTTCGAAGTTATGTGTGTATTCACAATGAATTATCACTTGCTTTAACGGTGAAGGAAAACATCGTGATGAAACCTGTACACCTAAAAGTTCTTAGTAATTTCTTAGGTGTGTAGTCCGCCAGCCCGCACTAGGCCAGCGTGGTGGACTATGGTCTAAAAAAATGCTAAAATAACACCAAGTGATTAATGGAAGGATTAATTAAGAAGGAAGTAATTAATGGATGGAATTGCAATTTCAGTCCTCAAAAAATATTGTTATAAATATTCAACTGCATATAATCATCAAGATTATTTTTTTCGTAACTAAATTTACCATTTGGAATCCAGACATACATGGACTGATAAAGACATATAGACATATTGTGTTTCCATTTATTTTCTTGATTTATAAACAATAACAATAAAACATTCAACAACTCCGAGAGGGTTGACACACATATTCATTCGGCCCGTCTGCTGCAGCCATCAATTAATTCGCTCATTCATTCATTCGGCAAATCGTTCATCCATTGCGATATTTTAAATTATTTGCTTTTTTAATCAACACTGCACTTGAAAATAGTCTTCAATAGAGAAATTTGGATGTTGAACGAAGTGGTAAGATACTCGTGTTGTCATTTGATAAGCTATTACTAGTAGATCGCTCTAGAAGTATTAAGAGGAAACTAATTAAATTATATGAAATGAAAATATTTTAGTCGATGATCATTTTGTCATGTTACGATAAATAATATTTTTGTTAGTACAACTCCTTAGAAAGGTAGAAATCTGGTTGACCTTAGTCGGCTATGTTTTTTAACACCATAGCCTTAAACCTCTTTTTTGAAAAAAAATAACCGTTCCGGGCTGTGCGACGTATACGGATTAGTATTATTATATTATTTCAATTTATACAAAAACTGAATCTATTTTTTAAAATTTCATAGCTAACATTTTTCTAAAATAACCCCTTTTCCAGTGATATAGACAAAGCAGAGTGCATAATATATTTGCAATGATACATCTCATGCAGTAAAATGTAGAAAGCGATGCTTCAAACGAGTATTATTCAAAGCTATCGGCGAATTCCTAGCGTTGTCTCCGCCTCTGAGTCAAACGTAAGATATTGCAGGCTGGGCTTCAGAACGTAAGTTTTTTTTTATTATTGTGGCAAGACAGCCAGTGTTGTAACACAACTAAGAGATAGAGACTCTTTTGTACAATGGAAATAGAAACAACAATAATATTAAAAGGAAAGCGTCTGTCTCGTTAGTCCTTTGGTACTAGTATGTGCCGTTTGATTTAGAGGTTGCGGGGTTAGGTATGATGGCGTAGGATTTGGTTAGGGACCCAACTCAGTTAAGCGGACAATCATTCCGTGCGCAGAGTTGGAAGGCCAGAGACCCCGACATCCCCCTTTCGGCCTCCCCCGAGGTACCGAAAGGGAAGCTCAAGGCGCTTTCCTCTGGTCCAAAAAAAAATTGAGGTTGCGGGTTCATTTCCACGAAATTATGTCGGGTAGTGTGTTTTTTCATTAAGAAATTCTCAATAATTGTATCTCGGCAATATAGTTTTTGCAATGAGAATATAAATTTACAAACTCCCTGCCTCGGTGTTCCCTGAGCGCTATGACTTGTCCTTCTTTAAACGAGGCTTAAAAAGAGTGTTAACCACACGGTAGGCAGCGGCTGGGTTGTGCCCCTGGCATTACTTTAGTCCATGGGCGGCGGTAACCGCTTACCATCAGGCGGACTGCTTGCTCGTCTGCCTACTGAGGCAATAAAAAAAAAAAAAAAAAAAAAAAAAAAACTGTCTTCCTTTAGGATTCAGACGAGAGTTAGCATAGTTATATGAGTTTTCTCAAACACCTACCAATCCGGACTAAACTGTAGCTTAGCCACGTTGTAACGTGGCCCACAATTGAATACAAATTTCTTAATTTCTGTAATATTGGACCTCGACACATGTATTAATATAGGAAGATTTTTGGTATGACAATCAACAAGATCCCAAATGTGTCTCACAAAATATTGGTTTCAGAACCGAACCTACTCCATCTCCTTTCTTAATGTAACCTGTCAACGACAACTAAGAACTAGCAATGTGATTTTGACTCGTGGGTCGAGGCCCCCGTGTTTCCTACATTACATACCTTAGAATCGGTTCTTGTATTGTTTCAACATTCTTACGAGTGTATTGTACAATGTACTTGAACCAATATTGATCCTGTTCCATCTTTCTATTGTATCGCGACTTAGATTTTTATATTTTGACCTATTGGTAGAATGTATGTAGGACTTCTTATTACGATTGCTTACTTTTTTTTTCATTGTATACTCTTATGAATTAGTCGTGATGGTCTCGAGGTTGATAGTCGGTCTCGGGTTCAAACCCCAGGCACACACCTCAGATTTTTCGAATTTATGTGTATATTCACAATGAATTATCACGTACTTTAACGGTGAAGGAAAACATCGTGAGGAAACCTTCACACCTTAAAGTTCTTAGGAATTTCTTAGGTGTGTAGTCCGCCAATCCGCACTAGACCAGCTTGGTGCACTAAGGCCTAAACCTCTCAGTTGTAGAGGAGGCCCGTGCCCAGCAGTGGGATGTACTCGTATATGGGCTCATGATGAATACTCTTATAACTGTGCCTCGATAGGGAAGCATAGAAATGTATTTTTACATTTACTTTTGTTAACTAATTAACAAGCTACAAGCCGGATGCTCGTTACCAGCAAACTTTCTATAGTACAATTCCTGCTGTTACTGATCTTTCAATATGGAAAACCGAATAACATAACGATCCTCTAATACATTGAATTAAAATAAATAAATACACCAAACAGTCACATACATAGTTCTGACCCCACATTAAGATACGAGTCATGTGTCGTGGGTATCAGAAACTACGAGAGACTTTTCGGTCTCACAAACACCCAGACCCGAAACAAATATTTGTGGATCACACAAACATTTGTCTCGGTGCGGGGATCGAACCCGCGGCCTCTCGTTTCGCACGCTGGTGTCTAGCCAACTGCGCCATGGGGCTGTCAAACCTATACTTATTAATATGCGAGTCTTGCGTCGTGGGTTTCTGACTAAGACAGACTATTCGATCTCACAAACACCCAGACCCGAAACAAATAATTCTGTGGGATGTAGCTAGTTTTACACCTTATGTACTTGTAGTTTTTTTTTTTTTTTTTTTTTAAACTGGCACGGCAAAGTGACTCCACTGTACCTGATGGTAAGCACAGTGGAGTCCAAAAAATTCATACCGACCAGCGAGAAACGAAGGTCACCCGCTGGTCGACACAATCATGTCGGCCTGCACAAATGCTTCTTCACGCTTCGCTTAAAGGATCCAGGATCATAGGATCTATCCTACCATCAGCAAATCTTCTACTATGGCTTCATTCAATTTAAAACCTCTCTTCACATAATATACTGCAAAGGAAATCAGTAAGTTACATATGCAGCTTTCAGGTCTGAGAGTAGAGGTTACCTCAGGGAACGCGTCTGTGAAGGCACATGTCATTTTAGTCTAGTTCAAAGGAACATATGGTGTTGATATTGAAACAGAGATGATGCCTATTGGCACTACATTAAGTTTTTTATGGTGCAATATTTTAAATTACTTACAGGAATGACGTCGAATAGTGGATTGATAACACTTAATTGTCTACTACTCTATCATCATCATTATCAGCCCATATACATCTCACCGCTAGGCACAGGTCTCCTTTTTTTTTTTTTTTTTTTATTCTGGCACGGCAAAGTGACCCCATTGAACCTGATGGTAAGCGCAATGGAGTCCAGAAAAAGTGCCGACCAGCGAGAGATGATGGTCTCCCGTTGGTCGACACAATCATGCCGGCCGAATACCTCTTCACCTTATTGTGAAGAAGTGTGGGGGACTATCAATCATGGCGATCAAAGGACCGACCGCGACAAACCGGCCAAAAAAATTGCCGGCACGGTCATCCTTTCACCATGATTGAAGCCCCTCTCCTCTACCATTGAGAGGGTTTAGGACTTAGTCCACCACGCTGGCCTAGTGCGGGTTGGCGGACTACACACCTTAGAAATTCCTAAAAACTTTTAGGTGTGCAGGTTTCATCACTGTTGTCTACTACTTATATTTTACAACTAAAGAGGATTTATTTATATTTTAGAAAAAACCGTACCTGAAGGTAAGCACTATAGTCTAAATAGAGCTTTTAGAGGTCCTGGGTTTGATTTGGAGTCGGGCGAAGTTTTCTATTAGGAAATTCACAATAGCAGCTCGGAATATGAAAATGTCCCCGAAAATCTGCAATAGGCTTGCCCCCTATTACGTGGGACATAAATACAATTGGCGAAATTTGGTTGTAGAAATGCACCTCTGATTACATTGTTCCTAACTGTCACATTCAAATAAAAGGTTACCAACAGTCATAACGGTGACGTAACTTGCTTTAAAGTAATGCCCGTGGCGTGACAAACAGACATGTAATATGTTAAATGGACGCATATTAATATAAGGCCTGTTAGAGCTAACCACCCCTTAAAATATTACCGCGCGGAATGTTGATGATACGCGGTAAATTACTCACGATATATTCTAATGACTAATGATAATGTATTGTTTAAGCCAGTTACCAACTAGGATTATAGAAATACACTACCGACAAAAAGTTTGGAAGCACTTTTAATACTCTCAATTACTTTAGAAATAGGATAAGATATAGTATTATTTAATTAAGAATGATTAGGTACTTAATTAAAACAACAATTAAACTATGAAACAAAACCATATTTTTATAACTAAAATAATATTATATTTTATTACAACATCGATAAAATTTGTTATTATCAATTTGCTATTTGTTTTTACAAAAATTATAGGTGCTTCCAAACTTTTTGTCGGTAGTGTAAACATGCCAGTGTCGCCGAGAGAGTAGGTAGACGTGTATGTCTATAGCTATGTTTCATCATCAGCCCATATACGTCCCACTGCTGGGCACGGGCCTCCTCTACAACTGAGAGGGTTTAGGCCTTAGTCCACTACACTGGCCTATTGCGGATTGGAGGACTACACACCTAAGAAATTCCTAAGAACTTTTAGGTGTGCAGGTTTCATAACGATGTTTTCCTTCACCGTTAAAGTACGTGATAATTCTTTGTGAATACATACATAACTTCTACAAGTCAGAGGTGTGTGCTTGGGGTTTGAACCCGCGACCGCCGAGATTGTCGACCGCGCGCCTAAACCTCGAGGCCATCACTACTCCATAATGTATTCAGTTAAATGTCGTGATTTAGACCCCATGACGAATCAAACGTTAGATTATATTACTTTAGAATTAGTGGCACTTGCCGACCCTAGTATCCTGGGAGTTTTGAGACGACATAATAGCACCATTCTATACCTATCTATAAAGCCATCTAATTAAAGTAAAATTTAACTCAAGGAACATCCAATCCTTTTAAGGGATTAACTTTTGGCAAAATTATTCCCAATTTTACTGTTAAAAGACCAATCGAATAAAGGCGAGTAAAATATTACGTCCTCCGATCAAATCCCGGACACAGTGTAATAAGGCCAAAGGTTGTACAAAGCCAACTACCCATTAGGATAACGGGTTCGAGCCGGCCCCTGCGCGGACATTAACGGACGATTTTATGTGAACCTATTTAAATTTTGCGACAGTTGACAGTACTTTTAATGTGTAGTAAATGTGAGATCGGTAGCTGAAGTTGTTTTACAAACGGCTCCATAGAACTCCTTAGAACTTTGTCGTGTGGAGCAATCGAGGATGAATCTCAATTAAAACATATGAAGTTCATATTATATCATCATTATCATCAACATGACAGCCCCGTGGCGCAGTTGGCTAGACACCAGCTTGCGAAACGAGAGGCCGCGGGTTCGATCCCCGCACCGAGACAAATGTCTGTGTGATCCACAAATATTTGTTTCGGGTCTGGGTGTATGTGAGAGCGAAAAGTCTCTCGTAGTTTCTGATACCCACGACACAAGACTTGTATCTTAGTGTGGGATGGATGTGGGACTGTTGGGTGTATTTATTTATTATTTATTTATCAACCCATATATGTATGTTCCACTGCTAAGCACAGGCCTCCTCCACAACTGATAGGGTTATCCACCACGCTCACCTAGTGCGGGTTGATGGATAATACAAGAACTTTTGGATGTGCAGGTTTCTTCACGATGTTTTCGTTCACCGTTAAAGAAAGTGATAATTCATTGTGAATACATAGCCTGGGGTTTAAGCCCGCACTGTTTATCGTTGCTTTTGCTTTTGTAGATAATACAACCCTGAAAAGGCCTGCTTTAATTTAACTTGCATTTCCGTACACTCTCAACTATGACAGTACCTAAGCGCTGCTCACTATAAGCGACAGGGGTTCGGGCCGTCCGGCGCGCGACCGTTCTCGTCTGTAAATTATTATTTAATAGTTGCCACGCGGCGGACATCTCATATCCATGTCATGTTCTTTTAAAGACAATGTGATATTATTTGACATTTGGACTTAAATACCCTCACTCAACAACGTTGATTTTGATGCCACAGATATATTTTATTTTTGAATTGGAATCAATGTTGTGGCCTCGAGGCTTAGGCACGCGGTCGAGAATCTCGACGGTCGCGGGTTCAAACCCCAGGCACACACCTCTGACTTTTCGAAGTTACGTGTGTATTCACAATGAATGATCACGTACTTTAACGGTGAAGGAAAAAATCGTGATGAAACCTGCACACCTAAAACTTCTTAGGAATTTCTTAGGTGTGTAGTACGCCAACCCGCACTAGGCCAGCGTGGTGGACTAAGGCCTAAACCCTCTCAATAGTAGAGGAGGCTCGTGCCCAGCAATGGGACGTATATGGGCTGATGATGAATCAATGTTGTTAGAATCGACTGCCTGGTGGTCTCACGGTAAAAGTGCCGAGCGACCTAGAGGTCCCGGGTTAGTGTTAATGGGTTTTTTCAGCTCAGAGTCTGGAAATATGCCCGAAAAACCTCAATAGCCTCGCCTCCTATTACGTGGGATTGATACCTTACTAAATGTGGGTGCAGATATATATCGACAAAAATGCTGATACTAATTGCAAAATTGTTTTAAATAATTTACAACTCGATGCACTGTAGCTTCATCATATTCTTTATGTTATTTATTTAGAGCATGATATAGACTCACTAGGCACATCTTAGGTGTATAGTCCACCAACCCGCACTAGGCATGCGTGGTGGACTATGGCCTAAAACCTCTCAGTTGTAGAGGAGGCCCGTGCCCAGCAGTGGGACGTATATGGGCTGGTGATGAATAAATAAAGCTTTCAAAGAGTTGTATTACCCCCGCGCCTGCTAATAGGGGACGATCCAACTGTCGTTTATCTGGAACAAAATATCTCCTAACATAAAAATCCAACACGTTTCCCCAAACCGAGAATCGATTCCAATTTATGCCACAAGACCATTATCAAATGATACGGATTAATTTGAAAATAAACCAAGTGAAACCGCAACCTCAAATTAGTCAACCGTAAATTACACAAAATATACATTTCAAAAGCAATTAATGCTTTTTACAGTTGTGTAAATATTTGGCGCGACTAATTAATAACTTGATCCCACGCTACACGCAGAATGTAGATAATTCGGTCGGTTCGCTGTGCTCATGTTTGCTTTGCTTTGATTTGCGATTGCTTAGTGGTTTTCGAGTTAATTTTCATCATAAAATATTGATATTCAACGGTGATAGACCGTTTGACAGCCCCGTGGCGCAGATGGCTAGACACCAGCTTGCGAAACGAGAGGCCGCGGGTTCGATCCCCGCACCGAGACAAATGTTTGTGTGATCCACAAATATTTGTTTCGGGTCTGGGTGTTTGTGAGACCAAAAAGTCTCTCGTAGTCTCTGATACCCACGACACAGGACTTGTATCCTAGTGTGGGGTCAGAACTATGTATGGTACTGTTGGGTGTATTTATATATTATATGACCGTATATGACCGAATATGACAATTACATGGCATAAGGTTTATTTGTGTACTGCTACTACTGTGTACATACATACATAGGATCAAGATAGGATGCAGTGATGGCCTTGAAGTTTAGGTGCGCGGTCGAGAATCTCGGCGATCGCGGGTTCAAACCCCCAGCACACACCTCTGGCTTTTTGAAATTATGTGTGTATTCATTATGAATTATCACTTGCTGTACCTAACGGTGAAGGAAAACATCGTGATGAAACCTACACACCCAAAAGTTCTAAGGAATTTCTAAGGTGTGTAGTCCGCCAACCCGCAGTAGGGCAGCTTGGTGGACTAAGACTTAAACCCTCTCAGTGGTAGAAGAGGCCCGTGCCCAGCAGTGGGACGTATCAGTGGCGGTACTTCCATAGAAGCCTAAAAGCCCAGTTTGCCTTTCAAAATTCAGAATAATAATCTTTAAGCTTTAAATATTTATTTAACAAAAGCAATTTCTTAAATAAAGACCCCACAATAAACAATTATAAACTAGACATTACACAATTAACGTTTAACGCTTTTGGGCTTCTGTGGAAGTACCGCCACTGGGACGTATATGGGCTGATGACGATGATACATATTTAGGTTAGGCAGAGACTATATAGAGTGTCAAATGCTACGGTCTAAACACACTTCTTTCGCTTCCTCAACTGGCATTTTCCTCTTCATGCATGCACGTCGGTATTTAGGACTCTTTATATTACTTCTTTTTTTTTTCAATAAATCTATTAGGTGTTGTAATTCCGATCCTCACTCAAACGAGGTGCGCCACATCTCTTAATCTCGATTAGTAAATAATTCCTACTTTATACAGCATTCAAAGGACTCCATTCCGTTACACCTGGCGGTTACTCAAGAGTCTATTAATTAAAACTAGGCGTTATTCAACGAACTACTCCCGCTATGAGGCGTGCTTAGTCTTAACGCTTACTTTACCCCAATGTATATACATTGCATATTACAGTGCATATGCACTTTTTAATAAATAAATACACCCAACAGTCACGTACATAGTTCTGATCCCACACTAAGAAGTGAGTCTTGTGTCGTGGGTATCAGAAACTACGAGAGACTTTTTGGTATCGCAAAAACCCAGACCAGAAACAGATATTTGTGGGTCATACAAACATTTGTCTCAGTACGGGGATCGAAACCACCGCCTCTCGTTTAACAAGCTGGTGTCTAGCCAACTACGCCACGGGGCTATAGTATTTTTAGATTATTGTTCAGATTATTTATATGTGTTACCTATCAGACTTCAACTAGGAATACCTAAGGTGTGTGAAGTCTACCTACGCACGAGTCTAGTGCGCTAAATTAAAGCTGATTTATCTTGGCTGTCTTCCACTCTATTGAGATGGTATAGGCCTGTACCCAGAAATGTGGCGTAAATGGACCCATATAGAATATGAAATCGATGCGTAAAACAGCGACTCTATTACGCGGCATTTCATTTTGTAATTGACAATACTGCATCAGCAGTTTCTCGGGATCAACTCAGATTTGCGTACGAGTATTTTATTAGTTAGGTCGTTAAAATTGCTAAATTAATTCAAGGTCCGCTCAATTCCACATAGCAAATCACGCCAAAACTACATCAAAATGTCACAACAGCAATTACATGTTACAAATCTAGCCAGTTTTGAATAATCCCTTCCTAACAGAGCTGTATTTGAGACGCTCATCAGAGCAGACGAAGCGGCACAAAGCACGTCGGTTTGCGCGTCACTTGCAAGTCACACAATCAATCTACGTCACAGTGCGTCGCTAATTAGTCGCAAATGATACCATAATGTCAAAACTATACGCGGTTCGCAATGGATTTAGAATGGGGACGAAGGGAGGAGGAAGGAGAGGAGAGGGAGGAGGTTACCACTTATAATTTTTTAAATTAAGATATTATATTACACGTCAGAATTTTTTTGAGGAATTAAAGCTGTTTTGACGCTAGAAAAGTATATAGGTAATATGTATAAAATAACAATGATAAAATTACTTATTTAGAGTTAAATTTCAAATGTTTTTGTGCGGTTTGGAGAATTGGCGAGTGGTCGGAAACTACTTTGTTTTCAGGCACATATGTAGGTCTAAAAGTAACACATGCGTGCGTGATGCATGGCAAGGATCAGCCTTTTTGTTCTTATACTATTAGCCGACTGACTGCTTCGTGGTCTTGTGGCTCATGTAGGTATGTGCCGTGCGATCTAGAGGTCCCGGGTTCGATTCCCGGGTCGGGCAATGTATTTTAGGAGATTCTCAGTAGAAGCACGGAGTCTGAAAATATTCTCGAAAAACGGCAATAGCCATCTATTACGTCGGACTGAGAGATAATAAAATAAAATAAAATAAAAAGCCTTTTATTTATAGCTAGAAGGTAATAAACAGTAAATAAAAATTAAAAGTAACAAAAATATCTTTAAAAAATAATTAAATATAAAAAGTGATTTAAAAAATAGAAGTAACTTAAAAATAAAAAGTAAAATAAAGAAAGTAACTTAAAAATAAAAATAAAAAGTAACTTCAAAACTGACTGAGAGATACTTGGTAAAATATGGGTGCAGAAATGCACCCCTGCCTACTCCTTCGGAGAATACAGGTGTTAATTTTTTTTATGCCATAGAAGGCAAACGAGCAAGTGAGCCACCAGATGTTAAGTGGTCAACGCCCGTAATACTAGAGGAATCATCTGTGCGTTGTCGGCCTTTGAGGAAATACCGCCGAGGAAAGCTGATTCCACAAAGAATTACCATTGTTCTCTTTATGTAAATATGTACTATTAGTACATACATACATACATAAACTCACGCCTGTATTCCCCGAAGGGGTAGGCAGAGGTGCATTTCTGCACCCACATTTCGCCAGGTATGTATCAGTCCCACGTAATAGGGGGCGTGCCTATTGCCGTTTTTCGGGCACAATTCCAGACTCCATGCTGCTACTGAGAATTTCCTAATGGAAAAACCCAATAACACTTTGCCCGACTCGGGAATCAAACCCAGGACCTCTAGATCGCTCGGCACATACTTGTACCGCGAGACTACGAGGCAGTCAATATATTATATATACTATTAGTCTTGCATATATGTGTCTACCGGTGGTAGACACGTAATCTTTTTACACTTAGACTCCCTTTGGCTGTCTATTAGGTTCACATTGCAACCTACAACTGCTACCAACACAGTAATAATATCCTGCCCAGATTATAGAAGGGAGTACAGAGATTGAGCCTCCTATGGCGGGTTTTACTCCCTGTGGTTTTTAACCGACGTCAGGTAATTATTCATCGTTGAAACTGCAACAAAGCCTCCATACAGATTCTTTTCACACGTTTAACGATGGATTATCGATCATCGGCTATTGTCAACATCCGAGGTCACCCGAATTAATTAATGAAAAAATGTGCCAAAACGGCCCTTTGTTCGTCGTATCAGTAATATCCATTGTCGCACTAAAACGTTTCTTTTGTTCGCGCCAATCTATGAGGTTTGATAGCCAGTCGTAAATATTGAATAAAGATTTGTATGAAACATGACCGCGTGGTAGAATGAATTTTTAGCATTCGCGTAGTTGAGATAAATTACGAGCAGATAAATTCAATTTATCTGCTCGTAATTGCAAATTGGAGGCGTGATGGCCTTGAGGCTTAGGCACGCGGTCGAGAATCTCGACGGTCGCGGGTTCAAACCCCAGGCACACACCTCTGACTTTTCGAAGTTATGTGTGTATTCACATTGAATTATCACGTACTTTAACGGTGAAGGAAAACATCGTGATAAAACCTGCACACCTAAAAGTTCTTAGGAATTTCTTGGGTGTGTAGTCCGCCAACCCGCACTAGGCCAGCGTGGTGGACTAAGGCCTAAACCCTCTCAGTTGTAGAGGAGGCCCGTGCTCAGCAGTGGGACGTATATGGGCTGATGATGATGATGATGAAATTCAATTTATTATATGACTTATTTTCTCACTAGGCTTTTTATCAAAAGTCCAGGCTTTATTTTAGTGACTGAAATAGTGAGTCATAATCTAATTAATTTTAATAATACTAGTTACGTAACCTCACGCCTGAATTCTCCAAAGGGATGGGAGAGGTGCATTTCTGCACCCACATTTCGCCAGGTATGTATCAGCCCCACGTAATAGGGGGCGAGGCTATTACCGTTTTTCGGGCACAATTCCAGACTCCGTGCTGCTACTGAAAAGTTACTAATGGAAAAACCCAATAACATTTTGCCCGACCCGGAAATCGCACCCGGGACCTCTAGTTGGCACGGCACATACTTGTGCCGCGAGACCACGGGGCAGTCAATAGTAGTAATAAGTAATACTAGTTTTGATTATTAAACCACATCACCTTTTAAGATATAAAAGTTTATAAATTATAATTTAAGTCGTAAACTCTCCACCTGTCAAATGTTATCTTAATTAGTTTGTTTGGTTTCAAAAGGAACAAACGTACTTCACCCACTTATCGTCACAAAATTTTCTCCTTTTAATATCAGATACCATTGCTACAGTTTCATAGTAGTTTTATTATTTTCTAATTCAAATTCAAATTCAAAATCATCTTTATTCAAATAGACTTTTACAAGTTCTTTTGAATCGTCAATATTAAACTATTTTTTTAAAACACATACATACGTAAACTCACGCCTGTATTCCCCGAAGGGGTAGGCAGAGGTGCATTTCTGCACCCACATTTCGCCAGGTATTTATCAGTCCCACGTAATAGGGGGCGAATCTATTGCCATTTTTCAGGCACATTTCCACACTCCGTGCTGTTACTGAGAATTTCCTAATGGAAAAACCCAATAACACTTTGCCCGACCCGGGAATCGAACCCAGGACCTCTAGATCGCACGGCACATACTTGTACCGCGAGACCACGAGGCATGTTTTTTAAAACATATATATTAATATATTTTATATAGCGAATATCATCCAAATTAATTCAATGTTGAGTCTCGTGTGTGTCGCCGAGCGCGTGGCGTGTGTTCTGCCGAAGAGTAAGACTTCTACCTAATTCCTTTAGTATGTCGAGGACTTTCTAGTGCAAGTGAATAAAAACTGTTGTCGACGCCGAGCGAGCTTCGTTAAAGTGCTTAGGTGAGTTCAGCTTCACGTTTTTTATAACTGAATTGACATCGCTTAAAACTTCAAATAACTGTTCTCACTTTTGCCTATTTCATTAGAGAAGTACATAATGTGTTATAATATTTTTTTGTGAAGTCGTGATGGCCTCGAGGTTTTGGTACGCGGTCGGGAAACTCGACGGTCGCGGGTTCAAACCTCAGGCACACCTCTGACTTTTCGAAGTTATGTGTATTCACAAAGAATTATCACGTACTTTAACGGTGAAGGAAAACATCATTATGAAACCTGAACACCTTAAAAGTTCTTAGGAATGTTTTAGGTGTGTAGTCCGCCAACCCGTATTAGGCCAGCGTGGTGGACTAAGGCATAAACCCTCTCAGTTGTAGAGGAGGCCCGTGCCCAGCAGTGGGACGTATATGGGGTGATGATGTATGATGTACATTTATGTTTTATACAGTTAAAACATCCGATATTAGCGGTATATTTCCAAGTTATGTGTTTGTTTTTGCGATCAACTTTTGCCAATAATCTCGTTGTCTTTCAAAAGTCATCATACCAAAAAGACCGTAAGAGTCCAGGCAAATTTCATATCAACTATGGCGATACCCGATCGACAACACTATATTAAATCACAAACATCAAACCCTACCAATAACCAATACAATCCCCGCTCCCATAACCTTACCATGGAAAGCAAATTTCAATCCATTACCACCATAAAACTACCATAACGTGCAACAGCCGTAACATAGCCGGTAATGGTCGGGTAGTTAACAATAAAATCTTATCCGCACAGGGAGTGCGGTTGGTGCCATAAATCGCCGCGGATCGGTAATGGGTCCAATAAATAAAACATGGCAGTGGTTTGTGGACAATGACGTATGGGCCACCGAGAGCGCCGTCAGCGAGTCACTTGACTTTTATTCATGTGATTGAATGCGTTTTTTTTATTTAAAGTCGAGTTTTTGCACAGAACTAGATTCCGCTCTCAACTATGCAATAGCCTCCGAATAGGAACCGAATGAAAACAATGAAAAATTGGCTAGATTTTCTATATTTTTTTTGCAAATGAATAACTAAATTTTAATTTGACTGATAGTGCAGTCTTCGAACTATTGTTCAGAATTTATTATACCTCATTACGTTTATCATAAGAAGGCAGGCTTTTAGCACACATTTACACAAATAATCACGCTGGTTTTCAACAGTCATTATTCCTGTATAGATATGTCTTTAGATAAATCATCTCTAGCACGACATTCGGTGAATTTCCTCGGGCTTCCTCGAATCAACTGGGATTTATCTCTTTGAGCAGAGCTCGGGCCCTGATGGGTCAGTGACGTCACAGAGCATTAGTGCCTTATTAATGGCTTTTCATTATGGAAGTCATAAAAATGTACCTTGCATTTTCACTTGAATGACGAACATTAAGATTATAATTACATATGTATTATGTATGTGATATGTATGACAAATACTTCACTTATTGCTTGTTTAGTCCCTCGGCAGGTGTGTGTGGTTTCGATCGGGAGATACCAGGTTCCATTACCGGTCGGACAACGTATTTTAAAGTTTTTTTTTTCAGTAGGAAATTTCCAATTATTTTATGGAATAAACTAATTTCTTTTTCTTTCACATAATCATGGTGACAATATACTATTACCATCGATCGGTACGAGACGTGAAAATTAATTAACCAGTAGTTACAAGAAACAATCATGAACGTCGGATCCGTTGAAGATTAATCTTAAAACAATATAAACCTAAGAATCTCTCATTCCCTTTGCCGAACGAAACAGTATAAAAACATTGGAACAATGAGATGAGCTCTCGTGAAATGAGCAAGGAAATTAAAATACAACCTTTTATTTATCGTCTGGGCTTTGAAAACTACTCGACTACATCGTTACAGCGCCATCTATTAGATGATTTCATTGTTTATCTTTCTTCATCATATAATATTATCAGCTGCTAATAAATCGTCATCCTACTAGGCACGAGCCTACTCTAGGGTAAAAAAGGCCTTAGTCCTCTACGCTTGCCTAATGCTAAAAGAAGAACTACATATACCTGTAAAAAAAAATTAGACAACTCTCAGGCATGCAAACATTTTTTAACTAAATAAAAGCAATGCTATTCCAAGTCAATCTGTATCAAGCTGTAAAAACATTTAAATAAGTTTTTAATTTACTAGCAGACAGACAAAAAAATACAAATAGTTTTAGTGCTTCCACTTATAAACATTTTATATGTGAGGACTATCGTACTTCGCAATTTTCTCTAAAATATATTTGCATTCAAGTCTTGTCTGTTGCGATATTTACATTTATTTTGTACATAAAAAAAACTGACTGCCTCGTGGTCTTGCGGTACAAGTATGTGCCGTACGATCTAGAGGTCCTGGGTTCGATTCCCGGGTCGGGCAAAGTGTTATTGGGTTTTTCCATTAGGAAATTTTCGGTAACAGCACGGAGTCTGGAAATGTGCCCGAAAAACGGCAATAGGCTCGCCCCCTATTACGTGGGACTGATACATACTTGGCGAAATGTGGGTGCAGAAACGCACCGCTGCCTACCCCTTCGGGGAATACAGGCGTGAGTTTATGTATGTATAAAAAAAACACGCCTGTATCCTCTTAAGCCTAGCCAAGTCAAAAATAGGCAGGTACGTTTCACCAACTGCGTAAGTCCCACCGAGTCTATTGGCCTTTTTGGCATTTACATTTTCAAACTACATACTGCTATTGACAAGTCCTTAATAGAAATCCCAAGAACACAGCCATATCGGGAATCAATCTTTGAACCGCTTTAGTACACGCCGCACATTTAATCCGCAAGCTGTTTATTTAATTCATGTCGAAATAATTCTCCATTAAGATTTCTGGGTAAATATTTTTTACAACTGCCCCGCGTTATTCCGTGCAGAAAGCAGTAAGTCGTTTATGCAAATTTTATTAGATTAATGGCAGAGGTTTTGGGGTTTATTGCTGGGACGGCTGCCACTGAAGTTTCTTCCTCAAAAAAACTCGACGCTTTTACTTTGTCGAGTGACGAGGAATTGTCTTTTGCTAAGTACTTTTTGTGTTACTGCATTAGTGACCTGTAAGGGCACTAGACTATGCCAGAAAATAATGTGCTATACCAAAATGGTGACTTATTTTAGATGAGAATGCAGGAAAATGCCTTGAAGCAGTGGTCGGCAACCTTTTGGCATTCAAGGGCCGAAATGTGGCAAAATAAACTAAAGGCGGGCCGCACTTGTGATATTTACTCTAGATTCTACGTAATACCTGTGTATAATTGGTCATATCCCATAGAAATTAAATGCTAACTAATGTTAACATTCACGGGCCACAAGCTAAACGTCCACGCGTTGCCGACCGCTGCCTTAGAGCATTAAGTTCACCTAGGCTAGTTTTTAAGATAGAGTCAATAATTTGTGAATGTTAGGCGTATATATTTGTCGGCACCGCGCCACTAGCGCCCTCACGTCCATCGAGATATCACGTGAAGGAAAAACGCAGTACCGCTCTGGCGCAACGCTGTGGCCTCCTTGCGAGCGACGCATCACGATCACCAAAAAGAAGAAGAAATTGGGTTGTCAAATAAGTCACTCGTCCCGTGGTGGATCGCCTTTTATATTGAAAGTTGTATTAGCAATTGAAATTGCAATAGTCTGTAAACTGTGATTAAGTTGACTTAGGTTCTTTTGTTATGTAGCACGTCATAATGCCTACGCAAGTAATGTAAACGTCTAATCATCATGCATATGATGACGTATATAACTCTGGAGCCGACATAATGACATATTGTTGTATTGTTATGACATTTATAATGTAAAATTAAAATAATGTCAATTAAAAAAAAAATATGTATTATCTATTGCTTATTCATAAAGAAAATAACACATTTCGTGTTTCGTTCCGAAGCGGCAATAGTTTAAAATAGACGATTCAAAAGAGCTTGTGAAAGTCTATTTGAATAAAGAGTATTTTGACTTTGATTTTGATTATTTCCACCCCAAGCCGACGTATTTAATACGGTTTTATACATGACATACACAAAAGAAACTCGACGTATCCGATTAGCTACGCATTTAATTAATCCCCAGCTTAACGACAAAGGATTGAATAATTACTCCAAGCCAATACATTTCCAAGAAGTCAACCCTAAAATATATATTTTTTCTGCGGTCGGTGTATTGAGTAGACGTGTTTTCTGTTATAATTTGAAATTATTATCTTTAAATTGTAAATTTACCCTGAAAAGTTGTGTATTTTGTAGTACAGACAGTGTATTCCATGTACTCACATTTGATCAACGGTGTGTGATCCTGCTCTGCACCATCTGCCAGCACTAAAACATACCACACATCACTTTCTTCAGATAAACCACTAAGGTATTCAAAACTCACTATGTCAACACTCGCGGACATCCAAAGTGTACAAAAGAATCTGGAGGACAGTTTCTCGAAGCGGATGGCCCAACTAGAAGCACAACTGCACACTGGGGGCACTGCCAAGGATACTGTGGCTAGAGTTGCGGAAGAGTTCCGGACTTTTAGGGAGCTCATGCTAAATATGGTTCGGCTGCTGCGGCAACAAATCTCGGAGTGCGCTAATATGGTGGACGCATTGGAGACCAGGCATCGTAGAAAAGCGCTGTTATTCCTCGGAGTTCCTGAAGCTGACAATGAGAACTGCACACAGGCCGAGTTGTCGCTGGTGAACGGCGCCATGTCGCTGAAGGAGATCACAGCGTCGTCTATCACAGTTTGCCATCGCATTGGGACACCGAACAGAGAGCATCGTCGGCCTATACTGGTTAGGTTTGCGAATGTAAGCCACAGGTCAGATGTCTAGCGAGCCAAGTCCAGGCTGAAAGGCTCAACTGCATCCATCAAGGAGTTTCTGACAAAGTCTCGACAAACTGTGATTAGCAAAAGTCGGCAGTATTTTGGTATGCGATCTTGCTGGACTCAGGACGGCATTATTGTTATTAAAATCCCGGATGGAATCCGAATCAAGGTCACCACTGTCGACGAACTAAACGCCTTAATAACTAAGTTTCCGAAAACAGCAGAGTTATCGTCGTCGGCATTACGAAATCACGGGGCGGCCGAAACATCGCGCTCGGACTTAAAATCGCGTAAGCTGTAATATTGTCGGGCGTCAACTAACATGTTTTCATTTATAATTGTTATTGTTTGCCTGTCCTTTTTTCTCTACCCACTTTTTATTTGTATTTTTTTTTTCTTCTCTCTCTTTCTTTTCTATGTCACTTTAATTTTGACATTTGAGTGATATAAATGTTACGTTCCATTTCACATTAATTTATTATGTTATGTTATTGGTTATACTTTTGTTTTTATGTAACATTTACTTTTATTATTATTGTACTTATGTTGTTAGCTGGCGGGTGGTGCAGAGTGTGTTTGAACACGTAACAGTAGTATACTTTTATTTATTATCTGCGCCATATTAATATATTATATTTATATTTATTAAGTTTTATTTCAATAAATATATATTTATTTTACTTTAGTATATAATACATACGAGTATATTTAAATAATTATATTAATTTATTATGAATTCAGATGATGCCTCTTTTTACTCTGCTAAGTACTTTTTGTTAACATAAATTTTATACTAAGATGTAACAAAATATCTGGAAAGTTAAATAAATTTAGTATTTTGTACTCATCAATTATTTTATATAGTTTATTTTTGCCTCCACTATAGCCTATTAAACTAAGTTTTTTCTACAAACTTTTAATAAAACACTGAATTGTTGTACCTCGTTGGATAGCTTATGAAACGTAGATATTTTTAGGCACATCTGCAAAGCAGGTGCCATAATAATATTTTTTGAAATAAACTTTCAAAATGTTTGTTAAAGTTCTTAGGAATTTAATCGTCTACAGCGACTTATTCATTCATTTTATGTACAATTTTGGTTATTGAGGGCATAAAGCATCTTAGTTTACATGTAAAAATCAAATAATAGTAATAATAAGACTTACACATTTCAAAATATCTAAGCTGATAGCCGAAAATCGGGAGTTTTTTGGAAAAAACAATTAAATTCAAATATCTCGAAAACGGTTAGATTTAGGATAGGATGTCTAATAGTCAAATCAGTCAGAAACGATGTTAACTACACGCCCTTAACGGATATAGGTCGACTTAACCAATAACCCTGTATATATGTATATATTTATGCTTATTATGCTTAAGTAATATCACCATTCACTACACCTACCAAGGTTCATCTCTGCACTCCCCTAAGGTAGACTGTCAGAAAATGCCTATGGCATTAAGTCCGCCTTTATACTCTTAAGTATAGAAAGTTATAAAATAAAATAAAATAGTTTTTGGGTCGAAACACTACCGATATTTAAAGAACTGTCTGTACTCACATAATTACTGGAAGGGTCAAAAGGACCGCAGGCTGTAATGGATAAGGGTTCAAGGCACGGTCTGACGCGCCTTCACAGGCTTCCAAGGTTTGAGGTCAGAAGGTCCCTAGGTTTTGGGATCAATAATTTTCTATTTTTAAATATTAGTGTATACTACATAGCCTGTAACTCTAGATGGGTAAAGATCAGCAGGTCCTCATGAGGGTTTCTTTCTATGTGATACCCTATTTGGACGGCATCGTGCTTACCTTCAAATGCGATGTCGTCTCTTTGTCTTGTTAATTTATATTTAAAAAAAAAACAATTAAATCTTCTTGGTTGTCTGTAAGAGATCGCCTTATGCGATAAGACCGCCTTTTAATTTCAGCCCCGTGGCGCAGTTGGCTAGACACCAGCTTGCGAAACGAGAGGCCGCGGGTTCGATCCCCGCACCGAGACAAATGTTTGTGGGATCCAAAAATATTTGTTTCGGGTCTGGGTGTATGTGAGACCGAAAAGTCTCTGGTAGTTTCTGATGCCCACGACAGAAGACTTGTATCTTAGTGTGGGATCAAAACTATGTATGTGACTGTTGGGTGTATTTATTTATTTATTTAGTCTAATGTACTCCATAGTTTTTATCTTATCTTATGTGTGTTTTAAATAAATAAGCTGCTGGATGCAGGCCGCTTCTTTGGAAGTCTTTTGGCGAGGCCTCTCTCCAGCAGTGGACGTGTTTCGGCTGATGATGTTGATGGTGATGATGACACAATAAAAAAGACTTTAATGTGAAAATTTTGTTAAAATTAAAAATCTACACAGGAATTCGTAAGGTTTTTTTCCAGCTTATCATGTTTTACATACATACATAAACTCACGCCTGTATTCCTGATGGGGTAGGCAGAGGTGTATTTCAACACCCACATTTCGCCAGGTATGTATTAGTCCCACGTAATAGGTGGCGATCCTATTGATACATAATAATGTTACATTTATAATGTTTTCTTTCTTCGATTGCAGTAATCGCAAAAAATGCGCTTTAAAATTAAGCGAAACAAATAGCTTATAGTCGGATTACTTGCAACTTCCTCGAAACTCCTGCAACACAGGTGACTGTTAACGTTAAATTCAAATTCAAAACCTGAAAAAACTTATACAGCAGTTTTAACCAACGATATAAAATTAATTTTATAAAGGGGGAATACGGTGAAATATACGAATAACATAAATTTGCCGTCGGTAAATGCAACAACTCTCAACGGGGCTCATTTACAAGTACGGAGAGTGGCCGAATTCGTGGGTCCCTGCGGGGTGTGGGCGGAGTGAGGCGGGGAGGGGGGGGGATGCCGGCAAACTTATTTACTGAGGAGAATTGCGCCGCACTCCGTACCACTTACAATGCCTTACAAACTACTACGGCGACACAGTGAATGTCCTAGAAGTAGCGTCGATACGCAACAGTCTGCGCGATGTTTTAGAAGAGGCTGTGAATCGGAATTGAGACAAATATTTGTGTGATCATCATCATGAGCAGTGATGGCCTCGAGGCTTAGGCGCGTGGTCTAGAATCTCGGCGATCGCGGGTTCTAACCACAGGCACACACCTCTGACTTTTCGAATGTTTGTGTGTATTCACAATGAATTATCACGTAGTTTAACGGTGAAGGAAAACATCGTGATGAAACCTGCACACCTAAAAGTTCTTAGGAATTTCTTAAGTGTGTAGTCCGCCAACCCGCACTAGGCCACCTAAGGCCTAAACCCTCTCAGTTGTAGAGGAGGCCAGTGCCCAGGTATATGAGCTGATGATGATGAGACGATGATTAATTATGAAAAATAAGAACCACATTACCACATAGTTAATACACACGTGTACATCATTAATATTTATTTATATTTATTTATTTATTTATTTATGGAAGACTAACAGCTATATTATAACTAGGTTAAAAAACAAAATAATTAACAAAAGCCAATAATAAGTCTTCACTTATAGCTACAGATCAGTTAAAATAAAATAAAAAGTGTGCAATAAAAGAAAGATAATAGTTATAGTAAAAAATGAAAAAAAAAATTAATAATAATAATAAATTAAACAAAAAGTAAAAAGCTACCGCTAAATACACATTATTTTATTATTCCGGTTTTTTTTGAAAAAAGTATGGCTCAAACATCTCCTTGCAGATGCGACACTCACCGAAAACGGGTCTAGGTTATGGTCCTTACAAAGCCTATTGAAATTGGCGCATGCTCGCAAAAAGAAACTGTTTTGCCTGTATGTAGTTGTTTGAGGCTTGCGGAACACGCAGAGGCGGGTTAACACGGAGCGGCTTATTAGGCACATTAAAACATATTTTGGCGAGTAGCTCAGGGGAATCGATATTGGGGTGTTTTAACAGGAAACCTCCATGTGGTGCACCCTGGGCAACGACGGCCAGCATAAGTTGTTGCAGATAACTCCTTATGCTGGCCGGCGGCTAATTCCTGTCGGTGGGGACTGGCGATTTTCGCCATTTTGTATTCATGTTCCCCACCGCTGCTGGGGCCCCTCCTGGGCCATCCCGGTTCTGTCCCGGGTCTTTGGCGGGCTCGGACAGCAAACTTTTGCTGCCGAGCAGGAAATGGGCGAAACCCATCTCCACCGCTGAACTCGTAATCCGGTCGAAGCTGTGGTCATGTCTCGCAGTTCGGCCGGCGCGAGGGTCTTGGCTTAACCGCCCGGGCCGCGAGGGAGAAAACCTCTATAAAAAGTTACCCCGAATCCCAAGCGGCGGCGCACCGTAAGGGGATGCATGGCTGATGGGAGGTTCAGTCGTTAGTGCGACCCCCGCCAGAGTACCAGCCGACCCTCTTGGCGGGTTACGCTAGGCTTACCCAGATACAGGGGGCTCTGTCTGGGTGGACCATCCTTTCCCCCATACTCGTGGGAATCAAAATGAATCCAATTAATAACACAAATACTTTGACGAGATTGCCTGCCTTGCAGGCGGAGAAATCAAACTCGGGTGAGATGCCCGCCCCAGATGTGGTCTTTGAGAGGCCTGCCTCAGCCCAATCACGGCGGAGACGGACTTCCTCGAGAATAAGGAATCGCTTGTTGGAGCCCTCGGATCAATCGCGGTCGCGCTCACACTCCAGGGTATCCGTTTCAAGCGATGATGTTGCAGAGCCAGCGGCCAAAATTCAGGCGGTGGACCGCCGTCGGGGCTTTGCGAAGCAACCATCAGCGGAAGACGTTACCTCAGAGACGGCTGCGGAAATACAGGTGAGCGGGGAAGCAGAGCAGCAGTCTGCTGTTTTACAGCAGCAGGAATTACGCGAGATTGCTGCAACAGTCAGGACAGTGGCCGAAAATTCGCGCAATGCAAGGGTCACAGGTGTTCGCGCCTTAAAGGAGGCTAGCAGTAAGCTAGACAATATAGCGGATCTGCCGGATTTATCACAAATGGCGCGCATAGAGGCGGATAACTCCCGGCTCCAGAAGGAGAACGACCGCTTACAAGAGCGGATCGCCTCGCTGGAGGCTGCGATGGTTCAACTGGAGACGCGGCTCACTAATATGTTTACTGCACGACAGGAGGCATTGGAGAGCCGCTTGCCTCCAGAGCCGCGTCTTCGTCCTCCGCTGGCAGCTGACCGCGCCAAAGAGGGTCCTTCACGGTTAGCACATTCCACTGCTGCCCCTTAGAAATCGCCTCCAATTCGGAAAGGCAAAGCGGTAGGCGGGGATGGTACTGATTTATTCCCCCCCTTGCCCAAAAAGAATACACCTATATGGCCTACATCATCCGCGACTTCTGCTCCACAGTCGTCGCGCCGTTTAAAGAAAGGGAAACAGGTCGATTCTAAAAAATCAACTCCGTTGGAAGCTCGGCCACTGCCACCAGCGCCTTTATCCATGGAGGCGCCGTGGACTCAGGTGGTACAGAGAGGCAAGAGGCGGAAAAAACCTGTGGTCCTGCAGCCTCAGCAAACCACAAAAAAACCGGTGCCACGCATCCGGCCGCCTAGGTCCGCCGCAGTTACAATTACGTTAGCAAGTGGCGCGAAGGAGAAGGGCCTCTCATACGCCCACGTCGTCGCCGAGGCCCAACAACGTATCCAATTGAAGGACCTTGGCATCACGAATATAAAGTGGCGCAAAGCGGTCACTGGTGCTACCATTATCGAGGTGCCAGGGCCAGAAAACCAGGCGAAGGCTGACTCCCTCGCAACAAAACTGAGGGAGGTGTTCCGCGGGTCGGAGGACATTCGTGTCACACGACCCGTCAAAACCGCGGAACTGCGTCTCTCCGGGCTTGACGAATCGGTCACCCCCGAGAAGGTCGCACAAGCCTTCGCCGAGGCCTCTCAGTGTCCAGCGGAGGCAGTAAAAGTTGGCGAGGTCAGACCAGACCGCTCAGGTTTAGGTGTGGTCTGGCTTAGAGCCCCAGCTCAGGCGGCGGAGAGAGTGGCCAGGACTGGTCGAGTCTTGGTTGGGTGGTCGGCGGCACGTGTCAGTGTCTTAGAACCAAGGCCCCTGCGGTGCTTCCGGTGTCTCGAGTTGGGACACGTCAGGGAGCGCTGCACCGCCGAGACTGACCGTAGCAACTTATGCTACCGCTGCGGTCAGCCGGGCCATAAAGCGCGGGGTTGCTCCGCAGAGCCGCATTGCATTCTGTGCGCTGCGGCCAATAAACCTGCGGGGCACTCAGTCGGCAGCAAGGCCTGCATGATCAAGCCTAACCGCCGCACTAAGAAGAGCTGGAAACGTACTGCTGCTGAGGCCACGGTCCAGCCGCAGCCCGTACGCCCATTGCTGGCCGGGAATGAGCCAATGGAAGTCGCCCAATAATGGACAATATCAAGATCCTCCAGGCGAACATCAATCACTGCGCTGGAGCACAAGATCTGCTCCTTCAGTCTATGGCGCAGTGGTTGGTGAACGTGGCTGTGGTCGCCGAGCCGTACTTCGTCCCACCCCGTGACAACTGGGCTGGGGACCTTGACGGTTTGGTGGCCGTGATAACCCAGGGTGCCGCAGGCTCCCCACCCTTCGAAAAAGTAGCGAAGGACCGGGGATGCGTAGCGGCTCTGTTGGGAGGTGTTTGGATTGTAGGAGTTTATTTTTCTCCCAACAGACCTCTGGCCGAGTTTGAGGCTTTTCTCACTCGGCTGGGGACCCTGGTGTCGCAATGCCAACCCTGCCCGGTTGTCGTAGCTGGCGACTTCAACGCCAAATCTCGAGCTTGGGGTTCGTCGGCGACAGACGCTCGTGGCAGGGTCCTGGAGGAGTGGGCGATTTCACTCGGCCTGGCCGTCCTTAATCGGGGGACTGTTAATACTTGCGTGAGACACAACGGCGGATCGGTGGTGGATATATCGTTCGCCACCGATGCCGTCGCACGCCGTGTCCGCGGCTGGAAGGTTCTCGTGGGCGTGGAGACATTATCGGACCACCGTTACATCAGGTTCGATGTCTCTGCGTCCGCCGCAATTCAGTCCGGCGGGAGACAGAACGCTCCGATTGGGGACGGCCTGCGATGGGCAATGAAGCGCCTCGACAGAGAGGCCTTGGAGCTGGCCGCTCTGGTCCAAGCCTGGCTTCCCGCACCTGAATCACCGGTGCAGGTTGAGGAGGAGACTGAATGGTTCGGGGCAGCAATGACAAGCATCTGCGATGCGGCGATGCCCCGAGTCCAACGCCTCCCTCCGCGGCGCCAAGTATACTGGTGGTCGGCGGAGCTCGCACAGTACAAGTATAGTTGCGAGGTGGCGCGCCGCCGACTCGCCAGACTCAGGCGCCGGCGGATACGCCAGGCTGATTACCTGGACCAGGAGCGGCTGCTCCGCGGCCTCTATAAAGAGGCCAGGAGAGCGCTGCGGGTGGCCATCAAAGAGGCGAAGGCTGCGGCCAGAAGGGAGTTCTTGGGGACTCTGGACCGCGATCCGTGGGGGCGCCCGTATCGGCTGGCGTTGAACAAGTTACGCCCGCCGGCGCCCCCCCTCACCCAGAGTCTCCGTCCGGAGCTCCTGGGGGACGTGGTCGCCGCACTCTTTCCGGCCACCGATGTCGTCGTCGTTCCTCCACGGATGCCGCCGAGATCTCCGGCGGCATCGTCGTCGTCGTCCGTTTCGGCAAGGGAGACCCCGGAGGGTCCTCCCCCGGGCGTGTCGCCCGGGGAGTTAGAGGCAGCAGTGCTTCGGCTGCGGAGCAAGAACTGCGCCCCGGGGCTCGACGGCATCCCAGGACGTATCTGGGTGCTCGTAGTCGAGTTCCTTGGGGAGAGGCTCCGCGGCCTGTTCTCCGCGTGCTTAGAGCAGGGCCAGTTTCCATCGAGATGGAAAACTGGGAAGCTGGTCCTGCTGAAGAAAGGCAATCGACCCGCTGAGTCGCCATCGGCCTACCGGCCCATCGTGCTGCTCGACGAGGTCGCCAAGCTCTTCGAACGCATCGTCCATGCGCGCCTCGTCGAGCATCTCGAGAGGGTCGGCCCGGACCTGGCCGATTGCCAATTCGGGTTCCGGCGGGGCCGATCTACCATCTCGGCGATTCTGCGGGTCAAGGCACAAGCGGAGGAAGCGGTGGCCCGGGGCAAATTCGTCGTGGCGGTGTCCCTGGACATCGCCAATGCTTTCAACACCCTGCCCTGGGCCTGTATCGAGGAAGCACTGCGGTACCACGTGGTGCCACCCTATCTCAGGCGTCTGGTGCACTCGTACCTCTCCAACAGGGACGTGGTGTATCCGGGCGCCAACGGGTGGTACCGAAGAGCGGTGTCGTGCGGTGTTCCACAGGGGTCGGTTCTTGGGCCCCTTCTGTGGAACATCGGCTACGACTGGGTGCTCCGTGGTGCCAACCCCCGGGGCGTCGGCGTATTCTGTTACGCCGACGACACGCTCGTCACTGCGACGGGCGGGACCTTCCAGGAGGCCGCCGACCTCGCCGCGGTTGGAACTGGCAACGTGGCGAGGAGGATTCGGCGGCTGGGCCTCACGGTGGCCCTCCATAAATCCGAGGCCATTTGTTTTCACCGGCCTCGGATGGGACCACCGGCTGGGGCCCACATCGAGGTTCAGGGCGTGCGAATTCCCATCGGCAAGCAGCTCAAATACTTGGGGCTGCTGCTCGACAGTCGGTGGGAATTCCGCGCCCATTTTGAGGCGTTGCAGCCGAAGCTGCTGCGGGTAGCAGGCGCTCTGTCTGGCCTGCTGCCCAACCTGGAAGGTCCAGGCATCCCTTGCCGAAGGATGTACATGGGAGTCGTGCGGTCTATGGCGTTGTATGGAAGCCCAGTATGGGCCGAGTCCCTGAACAGGCGCTGCGTCGCTCTTCTGCGCAGGCCTCAGCGTGCGCTGGCGCAGCGACTGATCAGGGGCTACCGCACGATCTCCTTCGAGGCGGCCTGCGTCTTGGCCGGGTCCCTGCCGTGGGATCTTGACGCCAAATTCCTCTCGCGTCTTTATCATCAGCGGGAGGAGGCGTCAAGTCGCGGGGACAGACTGGCCCCAAGAGAGGTTGAGGCAATAAAAGCCTCCCTCCGTACGGCCGCCGTGGAGGAATGGCGAACCAGGCTGGAGGATCCCAGTGCTGGTGCTAGGACCGTCGAGGCAGTGCGTCCTGTCCTCGACCAGTGGGTGGACAGGCGCCACGGTGCGGCGACGTTCCGCCTGACGCAGGTGTTGTCGGGGCACGGATGCTTCGGCCACTACCTGTGTCGGGTGGCTCTGAAGGAGGAGTCGGCCGTGTGTCACCACTGTGACAACTGCCCGGACGACACAGCCCAGCACACACTACAAGAGTGTCCAGCCTGGGAGACGGAGCGCAGCGCTCTCCGCGCTATTGTTGGTAGCGACCTCTCGCTCCCGGCCGTCGTATCTGCAATGGTCGGGAGTCCGAGGTCGTGGCGAGCGATGCTCTCCTTCTGCGAGCACGTCATGTCGCAGAAGGAGAGCGCGGAGCGGGATCGAGAGATCAACGATCCCGCCCGCCAAAGACGTCAGAGAAGGAGGCGCCGGGTCGACAGAGATAACTAGACCCGGCGCCCTGCCCTGTGGCAAGGGGGCGTTAGAATCCCACCACGGTATCCCCTGCCTGTCGTAAAAGGCGACTCAAAGGGGCCCTTGGGGTCGCTGGGCGCGCTGCGGGGGCGGCGCGTCCTCACTGAAAGTGACCCCGAGAGGGGCGGCGGCACTGTGGCCTGTGTACGTCGCGGGCGCCCACTCACAACCGGGGCGCCCGAACCAAGCTAGTGGGGGTGCAACTGCGCCCCCTACAACTCCGAGACGGCCGAGACAAACACGTCTCGGAGGCGCACCGGGCGGCTGCGGCATTACGGTTGGCGCCTCTCGCCAACGTACCGCGGTCGCCCCACTCGGCGCGGAGATGGCCACCGGGGGGTTTTGGTCGGTATGCCGGTTTAGGTAATTTTGTTAGGGACCCAGCCCGGCACTAACATCTGCGCGGACATGACGTCGCCGCGCGCCGGGCTGGAAGACCGGTGACCCCGACATACGCTTCCCGCCCCCCCTCCCACGGGGCTGGCGGGAAGTAGAGCCATAAACAGCTTTCCCCTCGAGAACAAAAAAAAAAAAAAAAAAAAAAAAAAAAAAAGGGGAATCGATATTACTTTTAATAATTTTTAAAAGAAAAACAAAATCAGCGATCTCTCTTCGATTAGCAAGTGGTAAAAAATGGAAACGTTTACATAATTTAAAATAATCTAATGAAGCACTAAGGTTCTAAGAAAGTTGCGGTTATTACACTCTTTAGTCACTACTTGCCATTTCCACTGTGGTTTCGGAAAAAAATATTTACATACATACAGCAGTCAATGTGTCTGTTTGAATACCCTTGGCCATAGAATGGGAGTCGCAGCAACGGAATAAATACGTCTTTCTGTACATTTATAGTCGCGCCACTCGTCTCCGAGAAAGTGTAGTGCCAATGCATTTTGTCTAAATGTTGCAAAATAAAATTATGCTCTAGCTTCGGCCTATTTGCCATCAGTCTAAGTATAATGCCGACGGAATTGCGTCAAAAGGTGATGATCGTAATAATGTCGAACCAGTCGATGCTTACTTCGACCGCACTGCACTTGCCATCATCATCATCATTAGCCCATATACGTCCTACTGCTGGGCTCCTTTGCAATTGAGAGGGTTTAGGCCTTAGTTAAGCCCTTACAAATACACCAAACAGTCACATACATAGTTCTGACCCCACATTAAGATAAAATTCTTGTATCATGGGTATCAGAAACTACGAAAAACTTTTCGGTCTCACAAACACCCAGACACAATACTAATATTTGTGGATCACTGACATAAAAATTTCGGTGCGGGAATCGAACCCGCGACCTCTCTATTTTCACAAGCTAATAGTGACTAACTACACCACGGGACTGTCAAAGTCAAAGGGTAAAAAGAAAGTCACTTTGCCATGTCAGCAAAGTTTTTTTTTTATTAATACACCGGTAATCTTAGAGTCTGACAAAGCACTATTTAAATTGGAACACGAATTCTTTAAAAAAAAATCTTTATAAGAGCAGAACGGCACTAGACCTTCGTGAAACACTAATGACTAACAATCTCTTATCTCTAAAGGGCGCTGATGAAGAAGTTAACTACTAAATGATCACTTACATTTCGATATTTAATCGTAAGGTGTTTTTAATCTACCCTCAATCTTTCAAAACCTACTTACCTTCACACTTACACTTTACCTAGATCTTCTCCAAGGACTTCGTACATACTGCTAGAAACTGGTGGTTAGATTACATATTAGTTGCTGCGGTTGTCGGCACGTAGACTTCATTCTACACTTCTTCATTCTTCAGTCTCTATTCAAGTGGATAGGAATATCTAAATAGCAACGTTGCCTTGCGGCAATCTCGCTAACTACGGATGCAGTATAGCTTAAAATGGATTTTCTATGAGACGCGGTTCGTTCATACCACATTGCAAACTGACTACATCTCTCACAATTACTTTATGTCTGATTGCAGTCATACATTTGAATGGAGTTAAATTGCTCCAACTTTATCCAGCAATATGAGCAGTACAAGGCACATTGCACGCGCAGTTCCACAACTTCATGTTATTAGAAGATTTTTCCACTTTGTCCGCACGAGTTTACAGGAGACAGCTTACTTAATAGCTTTTTAGTTTGCCACCGCGGCAGTGCTCTTTATTTGTTCGCCTGAGATATTATTGTGATGTATGGTACTTGAGAAATGTGGTTATTTGAAAGAATGTTTTTAAAATCTTCAAGCTTCAGCTTATGTCATGGCTTTACTCTTACGTGGATTTTGATTAGTTGAAATTCTCAAGAGAAGCTTAGAGTTTTCTAAATGTTTGTGGTAAATTGCTCTCATTTACGTAGAAATATTGAGGGATATGGGTTTAAAAAAACTTCTCCCTATCCCTTCGAGGATACAAAGAAAACTTTGAGTGTTCTGAACATGAAAATTCTTAGGTTCACGAAGCCTCATAAAGTGTCAAGCTTAGCAGATATGAAAGAATTGATATCTGCCTGCTATATTAAAATGTAGTTTTTCAAAAAAATAAAGCCCAAAATAACTATGACTGATAATAACTGTGCAAATATCCCACATCCACAAGAATTATTAAAGTAAAACTAAAACAGGAAGAAATAACCATCAAGTGTGAACAAAGACATTTCATTACATAAACTCCGAGCCGTATGTCGGCAAGTTCTATTGTAGGTGTAATGTGCTCGTTGTCTCCGAGGAAAATAAAAGGATAAATAAGAACGCTTAAGGTCCAACCAGTCCGTCTTCATGCCCCATTATGGGGATAAGGAACCCATAAAAAAAAATTCTTTGTCACAACTTGAACGCGGACAATAACGACCTCTTGGATCACTCTTGGGAAATTCCTTAGCATTAAGCAAAGAAAAATTGCGATGAGGTCGATTCACACTGTACGATTCAACTTAATACATTTTTTTCTTAATAAGAATTTATTAAAAATGTTGGAAAAGCTATTATTATGAATTGTTATTCTCAATCCTTTTTAATTGAGGGAAAAACGTGACGTTTATCTGTTATTATACGATTTATTTCAAAAATTATTTAGTCAACTACACCTGCGCCTGTATACGCTAAGAAATAGATATAAGTTTATTTTTGAATGCATTTTTTTAGGTACCACGTGATTGAGGTCAAGTCTATTGCAGTTTTTCCTCCACGTTTCCATACCTTGGGCCTGTGCTTTTAGACATAGAAAAAAATTTGCTGGAAATCGAACTCCTTATCTCGAGATTCCATCGCGCACATTTTGCCGCAAGGCCTAGAAGGCATTCAATAAGTCGTGATTGCCTCGAGGTTCAGGCATGCCATCGAGAATTTCGACGGTCGCGGGTAACCCCAAGCACACACCTCTGACTTTTCGAAGTTATGTTTGTATTCACAATGAATGATCACGTACTTTAACGGTGAAGGAAAACATTGTAATGAAACCTGCACATATAAAAAGTTCTTAGAAACTTCTTAGGTGTGTAGTCCGCCAACCCGCACTAGGCCAGCGTGGTGGACTAAGGCCTAAACTCTCTCAGTTGTAGAGCAGGCCCGTGCCCAGGTCATATACGCCATATGGGCTGATGATGATGACTGATAATTTCCCTTTATTAATCCTTTAACTCCATTGAATCTCGGCTAGCACATGTCGTGTCCGTTGGCGTGTGAATCGACCTTCACAATTAACACATGGAGTGGCTGAGATGAAGCTGTGATCAATAATAGGCATCGCATCAGTGCGGCGACGGCTCTGCGATACTGTTCATTAATTTACACTGATTGAGAGCAAGAGGATTCAGCGATGTGAGTGGGATTGAATGCATTAACCTACGGTATTGCGGGGTAGAGGGGAATAAACTGCAGGGGGGAATTAATTGATTGCTGATTTTTGAGACATATTTGATCTTCAGTTTAATGTTATCTTTAAAGAAAATAGACTGCCTTGTGTCCTCGCGGTACAAGTATGTGCCGTGCGATCTAGAGGTCCTGGGTTCGATTCCCGGGTCGGGCAAAGTGTTATTGGATTTTCCATTAGGAAATTCTCAGTAACAGCACGGAGTCTGGAAATGTGCCCGAAAAAAGGCAATAGGCTCGCCCCCTATTACATTGGACTGATACATACCTGGCGAAATGTGTGTGCAGAAATGCACCTCTGCCTACCCCTTCGGGGAATACAGGCGTGAGTTTATGTATGTATGTATGTAAAGAAAATATTGCTTTAATATTTTTTTATTATTTATTCATTAATAACTAGGTACTAATATAATCATCATCAGCTCATATACGTCCCACTGCTGGGCACGGGCCTCCTTTACACCTAAGAGAGTTTTTTTGTCCACCACGTTGCATTATCAAACTCTCCGCGACTAAATAAATTATAAGGGAGATCATCATCAGCCCATATACATCCCACTGCTGGGTACAGGCCTCCTCTATCATTGACAGGGTTTAGACCTCAGTCCACCACTCTGGCCAAGTGCGGGTTGGCGGACTACACACCTAAGAAATTCCTAAGAACTTTAAGGTGTGCAGGTTTCCTCACGATGTTTTCTTTGCCGTGAAAGTACGTGATAATTCATTTTGAATACACACACAACTTCGAAAAGTAAGAGATGTGTGCCAGGGGTTTGAGATTCTCGACCGCGTGCCTGAACCTCGAAGCCATCACTACTTCATCTTCAGTAGTATATAATATCAACAATGTATTAAAATTTTCATACCAGTTTAAGACGGAGTGACTAAAAAAAACTTCGCCAATACTTTTAGTCACCAGACCAGACATCAAAGGGAGATGGACCTTTATATATATATACTATATATATATACTCAGCCTATCGCCGTCCACTGCTGAACGTAGGCCTCCCCAAGAAAGCGCCAACCATCCCGGTCTTGAGCAGCCCTCATCCATCCGCTACCCGCCACCTTTCTCAAGTCGTCGGACCATCGTGCTGCAGATGAAGATGGACCTTTGATCTCCAAAAATTCAAATGAACCTTTATAAGTATTTCTACATCTTACTCCATCATCTTATACATAAACATTACCTAACGGTACACGTAAATCAAGTAAATTAATCCTCAAACACATGCGAAAGAAACGTGTGCGGCGAAAAGTTGTGCGTACTAAAATACGGTGCGTAAGTAAGCCTTTATGAAACCGCAGTACGTAACGAAAAACCCCCTCCGCTAAACGTATATCATGTAGTTAATTCTATTGTCGGGAAAACACATTTACAGCTAACTCAGCCAAGAATTCATTTTGCCAAGTTCTTAACATAAAATTATTCAATGTTCCCGTGCGAAATGCCTTTGCATCCTGTCCAAAGGAAAATGTATGCGGACGCACACATAAATGTTATGGAACCGCTTGGCGGATTATTTGAATAGAATTCAGATATTAGACAAGCGTATAGGCGAGATAATCGTAGGTAAGGTGTTAACCCGCTGAAAGTATGTAGTGATGGCCTCGAGGTTTAGGCGTGCGGTCGAGAATCTCGGCGTTCAAACCCCAGGCACACACCTCTGACTTTTCAAGTTATGTGTGTATTCACAATGAGTTATTACTTACTTTAACGGTGAAGGAAAACATCGTGAGGAAACTGCTCACCTAAAAAGTTCTGACTAATTTCTTAGGTGTGTAGTCCGCCGCTCACACCATGGGAGCGTCCAAAATAAGGCCAAGTGGGGGATATCTGAAATCCCCATATCGCAGAGGAGTCCACATTTGGACAGAGCGCTGGGCGGCAACGGGAAACAATTAAGGGAACGTTCGCCCTGTATTTACCGTACCGCCCAAAATGCGCAAGACGGCCATCGAGAGGTTTTAGTCGGTATGCCGGCGTAGGATTTTGGTTAGGGACCCAACTCAACCAAGCGAGCAATAGTTCCACGCGTTGGGTTGGAAGGCCGGTGACCCCGACATACCCTTTTTGGGCCTCCCCCGAGGTACCGAACAGGGAGCTTAAGGCGCTTTCCTCTCGTAAAAAAAAAAAAAAAAAAAAGGTGTATAGTCCGCCAACCCGCACTAGGCCAGCGTGGTGGACTAAGGCCTAAACCCTCACAGTTGTAGAGAAGGCCCGTGCCCAGCTGTGGGACGTATATGGGCTGATGATGATGATGATAAGTACCCGCTGAAATCTTTTATATTCCATTTTAGTAGTCACACCGAAATAAGCATCCACATATACCCATATAATTATGTCCAACGACTGGGCTCGGCCATCCTCTACAATGGAGAAGAGTCAATCCTTAGTCAACTATGCTAAAATAGTGCGTTTTTAGGGCTACAAATACCTAAAAAAGTATATTTTCGGAGGCTAGTAAATCACAGATTATCTTGCGTCGTTTTGTTTCACCTCTTAACATACAAGAATATTACCATGTAGGTATATGCACACATACAAATTACATACATATGAAAAGTCTGAGGTTGGATTGAAAACTGTGACCGTTGGTGGCAGATTTCATCTCATCAACGGTCTGGTCTAGGAATTTAAACTAACTCCAAGAAATCTGATTATAAGCAAACTGGGCTTTTTGGCTTCTATGGAAAGACCGCCACTGCTTTGCTTAACATTTATTTTTATATGCAATACCTATTCTAAATAAGATACTATGATTACTATCAGGTACTACTTTGACCCACTCTGTCACAATTTAAGGATTGCATCACAGTTCCTTTGTAAAAGGATTTTTAACATTAACAAAAATATACCTCGACGTTTCACCCCCGTCAATTTAATTATCTGGGAAAAAACTAATTATCATGTAATGTAGTTTAAGTATTAAAGTGTAACGAACTAAAAATTAGTAGTAACAATACCACTTCCAGTACATAAAATTGTGGAGCCGAGTATCGCCAGTGGCTCGGCATCGCCCTACACAACTATTTACCGAATACATTCCCACCCGTGCATGATAGCCTGGTTAGTGTAGCGTGCTCCGTCGAGACACTGTGTCGACGTCAATTCAAAACGACGCTAAGTCTGGGACTTTTCGATATTCAATTTTAAGGTAAATTTTTGAACGTTACAATGTTCAATTGTTAAAAAAAATTAAAGTCAAAATAATATTCACAAGTAGAAATGAAAGCATTTTGTTATTGAAGAGTCGTTTATTTTGTCATCAGATTTAAAATGCTAATAACTTTTTTTGAGTGCATGTATTTTATAAGTCGTGATGGCCTCGAGGCTTAGGCACGCAGTCGAGAATTTCGGCGGTTGCGGGTTCAAAACCCAGGCACACACCTCTAACTATTCGAACTTATATGAGTATTCATAATGAATTATCACGGCCTTTAACGATGAAGGAAAACATCGTGAGGAAACCTGCACACCTAAAAATTCTTAGGTGTGTAGTACGCCAACCCGAACTAGGCCGCCTGGTGAACTAAGGTCTAAACCCTCTCAGTTGTAGAGGTGGCCCGCGCCCAGCAGTGGGACGCATATGGGCTGATGATGATGATGATGATTATATAGATGATTTTATAGTATTATCAGCATGCGAAGTACCGTGGGGAGGTCGATTGCCGGACAGAGCCATTTAGAATTGTGCTGAAAAACGGCTAGTGCCTTCTAAAGTAGGTCTTAAAGTACGGCTGATGAAACGTAAGTTTCTTTATACTTCTCTGCTTATGTCACCGGGATTAGGCGTGAGTGTACTCGCAAATATGTATATTTTTCATAATAAAACGATTAATGATGTAACTGTGTTTAATAAGCTGCTGTACCTATATGGTTAATCGGTTTAATTAAACAGCTTTCAATTATTAACAGCATTAGATGGCGCGTTGATTATACCATTAATGCTTGATTAACAATAATTGTTCATAAAATTTATACATAAAGGGGTGTTCATTATCGGGTCGCGGTTTATGACGATACAAAATAAAACTGACATTTACCGTTTTAGTTATTTTTACTTTTTTATTTAGTCAGGATTATTTTCAAGGATTTTTCAGGCATCATGGTCATGGGCAGGACTGAGGAATAAGGGCTTCTGCGAAATTAAACTACTTAGCTATGTATCTTCCTTTCGAAATACGAATCTGTAAATATAAATTTAAAGAGTTGTTTGTTGTGGTCCGATGTCAGGCAATTATTTATTATCTATGATTTTCGATGTTATAGACAGTATATGATCTCTGATATATGTAAGCATCAAACCATCTTCAATAGTTAAATTAGAGTGCATTTAATTTCTATAGTCTAGCCAATCTTCCAGGCAGTGTTGCCAACCCCAAGAAACTAAAAAACAGCAGCTCACTAATAAAAAAGCAGTAGAAAACAGGAGCTTAAGAAAAAAGGCAGATTTCATATTTTTCTTTTGTAATTGTAATTGGGAATTTCTTTCTTGTGCGTGGTGGACTAAAACCCTCTCAGTTGTAGAGGAGCCCCGTGCCCACTGGGACGTATATGGGCCGATGATGAATGAATGAAAAAATGATGTGGTCAGTATATTTTCATTTATATGTCAAATTACTTTTGTTAAATAAAGATTTAAAGCTTAAAGATATTCTTCGGGAATTTGTAAGGAAAACTGGGCTTTTGGGCTTCTATAGAAGTACTGCCACTGGTTACATGTACGTGTGTTCGCCTTCTACGCTAGCGATTAGTAAGTTCCAGACGAATACCCAGTTACAATGCCACGTACCTCACACATAATCGCTTATATTTCGGCACAACGCTCTAAATACCGGGGCCTGTAGATGTCGGCCATTTTACTTGCAAATCACTTTAGTGCCGAGCCGATGATATTTCTAGCCGTCTGCGCCTCACGTGATCTCGGTCAGAGCACGGTATAATATATACTATATCAACATTTATTTCCCACTGCCGGGCACGGGACTCGTGTACAACTGACACAGGTTAGGCCTTGGTCCACCACACTGTCTTAGTGCGAGTTAGCGGACTACAAATCTAAGAAATTCCTAAGAACTTTTAGGTGTGCAGATTTCTTGACGAAGTTTTGATTTAGGCATGAACAATATATTATGTTTATACGCCACGAAGGATTTTATGAGGATATTCTCCGAACTGTTTATGATTTTCGGATGGCGATTTTTAGGAATCATAATTATGAAAATATTGAGTAACGTATTTCTCGGTTTTTAATTACTTTACACTGCCTCGTGGTCTCGCGGTACAAGTATGTGCCGTGCGATCTAGAGGTCCTGGGTTCGATTCCCGGGTGGGGCAAAGTGTTATTGGGTTTTTCCATTAGGAAATTCTCGGTAACAGCACGGAGTCTGGAAATGTGCCCGAAAAACGGCAATAGGCTCGCCACCTATTACGTGGGACTGATACATACTTGGCGAAATGTGGGTGCAGAAATGCACCTCTGCCTACCCCTTCGGGGAATACAGGCGTGAGTTTATGTATGTATGTATGTAATTACTTTACACCAGAATCAACAAAATTCGCCTCGTTGTACGAGTAGTATCAGCGAATCGTAACTATTCTCCATCTAGTGCATAAGAATTAATAAAAAAGAATAGAATCGTCATAATCTTCGTCATCGACTAATCTTTTTATTGCAACAATAATTTCGCATGTAGGTAACCGAAAAAAAAGGAAAATTATTTTTATTTAAACAAAAATGTATTCGTCCGTATTTATCCCAAAGCACATATTTCTAACTACTTAAAACATTTGCAGCAAGCATGGCTGCGGTACATCATGTTACCGCACGATTTCACCACAGAGACTGGCAAAAACCTTCAACAAAATATTTCAACGTCATTTTTCTTAAAAAAACTTTTAAAAAATACACATTAAGTTACATTTTACACTGAATTTAGAGATTCCTAACGCAATAAGTGTACCCCGTTGAGAATTCTTACTTCATACAATATTTAGATGTGATTCGGCATTACTTACTCAAACATTTATTCTCATCCCTTGCAAGTGGATCGACTTGTGGCGCGGAGGTCGGAACAAAGGGCAGCTCAATGGCGCAGGGTCGATGATCGCTTTGGGACAATGTATGAAATGGGAAGGTTCCGTATCCATTACTCATTCCAATGGTTTTCACTTCTGGACATTTGGAATTTATATTTTATACGGTTTGACTGCAACTTTTGCAAATTGTCTAGCAATTAGAGTAGCTACGGGCGATTGGAGATCATCATCATCAGCCCATATACGTCCCACTTCTGGTCATGGGCTTCCTTTACAACTGAGAGGGTTTAGGCCTTAGTCCACCACGCTGGCCTAGTGCGGGTTGGCGGACTACACACCTAAGAAATTCCTAAGACTTTTAGGTGTGCAGGTTTCATCAGGATGTTTTCCTTCACCGTTAAAGTACGTGATAATTATTTGTGAATACACACAAAACTTTGAAAAGTTAGAGGTGTGTGTGGGTTTGAACCCGCGACCGTCGAGATTCTCAATCGCGTGCCTAAGCCTCTAGGCCATCACGATTACAGATATCTCTCAACAATTGGTGCAAAATGCCGGGCAGTTCCGGCACATGCCAACACTCATTTCTTTATTGAGTAAAAGCTGTCCTTTAACTACGAAACCAGGCTGAAACTTGCTGGTTTAAGCTCAACAGACACAGGACATTCGTGAAATTGATGTTATTAGGTAATAGAAAAAAAAGTAATAAATAAAATATGTTGGTTTTAAAATGCTAATATACAATGTGTTATTTCTTATGGTATCAAATAAATACTCGTAATATTGAATGAAGTTTGATTCGTCGCACGTCTCGTCTCACGCATAGACCCATGGAGAATCGTTGTACTGCTGAGTACGAACTCATACGAATGAAACTTTACTTAATTGTATTACTAGCAGAACCTTATTTTCAATATTTTAATTCAATAATTTTGAGTACAATCACTTTACAGTAAAATATCATTTATAACTATTGAAACACTCAGTGGAACCCTCATAAAAACATAGTTGTAAAAGGGAAGTATAAATTACTTTATGACCCATGCAAATCGCCACAAGCATGAATAATAAACGGAACAGAAACATTTTCACAAACGGCAGCCGACAGTTTTTGCCGCCATATGCCGATGGACGGGTGTTATTGTTTAGGAGCTGGGGTACATGCAAGAAATAAGCCCAACAATTTTAGTGATACATTCATCATCTACCCATATACGTCCCACTGCTGGGGATGGGCCTCCGCCACAACTGAGAAGGTTTTAGGCCTTAGGCTAGCCTAGTGCGGGTTGGCGGACTACACACCTAAGTAATTCCTAAGATCTTTTTAGGTGTGCAGGTTTCATAACAATATTTTCCTTCACCGTTAAAGTACGTGATAATTTATCATGAATAGACACATAACTTCGAAAAGTCAGATGTGTATGCAGATGTTTACACCTGCGACCGTCGAGATTCTCGACCGCGTAGCTAAAGCCTCGAGGCCATCACGACTTGTTATTAGATTGATACATTAATCAACTGCCTCGTGGTCTCGCGGTACAAGTATGTGCCAAGCGATCTAGAGGTCCTGGGTTCGATTCCCGGGTCGGGCAAAGTGTTATTGGGTTTTTCGATTAGGAAATTCTCAGTAGCAGCACGGAGTCTGGAATTGTGCCCGAAAAACGGCAATAGGCTCGCCCCCTATTACGTGGGACTGATACATACCTGGCGAAATGTGGGTGCAGATATGCACCTCTGCCTACCCCTTCGGGGAATACAGGCGTGAGGTTATGTTGTTGTTAACACTTATTATGAAATACCGCCATGACTTTGTATTCAGGGACTAAGTGCGAGGATTCAAAAAAATACCAAGATACCACCTCGACGATCACGTGCTCTTATAGCAGGCACAAATAGCTACAAACTTAAATTAACAGCTTTTACAAATAAACTCTGTTTTTTTTATCATGCAATTAAAAGTTGAAGAATAAGATTATAAAAATGAATAATTTAAAAGAAATTCCATACTTATTGTGTCATTTCTGTTTGGACTTTAAATTACAACCATCTCATACGCTACAAGTACGTACATATTGGAACTAACATAGTCACAAACTAAAACCCCTTTTATTTAAAATCTCTTACGCAAACAAACTCCTTCAAAAAAGATAAAAAAAAATAGAACCAAAGTTTCACCTAAAATCCCACCAATTACTTCAAGCTCCCCGTCTAAGCATTGAATATCGTACATTAAAATTCATAATTCAGCCAAACCGGAAAGTTTCCGATCCCGAATCATTGGATGACGTCAATGCCCCGCCCCCCTCTCGGGAGCGTCCTCTGTTCCTACAACGTAACAGCGGGCTTAATCACAGAAACACCTCACTCCCTGGACATCCGCGAAATTATTTTTCCCCGTGAATTTAAATTGAAAATTAGGTACATATTTGGATTCGTATATGGAATGTTTACGTTGTTATGTCGGGGTCTTTTTGCCAGAATTAATCATGCCGATGTTTGTGTGTTTTAGAGAGCAATATGATGGGCAAATATTATATTAAGCTTGTGGTTGGATATTCGTATCCGGATAGGGACTACTGGCAGATCAAATGTGATCAACATTTATGTATCTAGAATCAGCCTGAGTACACTATTTACTTAATATAACCTATAATAATTTTGGCGAAAGCTCCGTAATTTACTTCTTATAATATATACACATACATTCCTCGCCTGTATTCCCCGAAAGGGAAAAAATATTAGGGTAGGCAGGGACGCATTTCTGCACCCTCATTTGGCCAGGTACATAAGTATTATCACCATCATCAGCCAATATACGTCCCACTGCTGGGCACGGGTCTCCTCAACAACTGAGAGGGTTCAGGCCTTAGTCCACCCACTGGCCTAGTGCGGGTTGGCGGACACATATGTATCAGTGTCTAAAACCATTATAAGAAATAATAAATTCCTTAATACTACAAATGAAACACAGTGGGAAAGTCTGCTCATCTCTAAGGTAAGCACAGCCAGCCGGGGCGGCACAAAGAAAGCCAAATGCGTTCTTTAATCTTCGTCCGCGCCCTGTTGATTTTGCAGCACACTCTAAAGCCGGGGGCAAATGGACTAAAAACCTCGCTTTATAGGTGCGGAAGACTAGTCCCATTAAAATTCTACCCACAAGCACATGCCAGTATCGTTGAAGTGTTGGGCATAGTTTTAAAAACGATGTTTCGCCAATTGTAATTCTGTCAATTAAATTGTAAATGGTATAACCGTTCTAATTAAATAAATAAAATAAATTTCTTAACTTTTCCCCAAACCCGAGAGATATAATATCAAGATTTCTAGCTCACGAAACACGCTTGATCCGCGAAACCAGTAGTGTCCTTCTTGGGATCTTATTACTTGAATTTTCGCGTACTTTAACGGTGAAGGAAAACATCGTGAAGTTACCTTAAAGTTCTTAAGTGTGTAGTCCGCCATGCCGCACTGGCTAGCGTGGTTGGACTAAGGCCTAAAACCCTCTCAGTTATAGAGGAGGCCCGTGCCAAGCAGTGAGATGTATATGGACTGATGACGATGAATAAAGTTAACACAAACTAATAAAAGTCATGACGTTCTATAATAATAAAATGGTACTGTCTTTAGAAATCATCAAGATTATTACCGTGTGTCCGCAGCCTTACGTTGGGAAAGTAACAGCATCTTTTGATGTTCCGATAAAGGTATTCTCTTCAGTTTCCGAGAACGAATGGATTTCAAATATGACCTGCCTGTGTCTAAAGTTATTAGTATTTTCTTTACCCGCAGATTTCTAAAGAGATGGGATGAGTTTGGAATAGGAAATTGAAAATTGAGACACAATAGAAATATCAAGAATTTACCTAAAAGTAAACTATTCCTGCTGTACCTATACAGGCGTGAATCATCATCATCGTCATTAATAAATTATCCTAAAGTGCAGTAATTTAATTAATTAATTTAGTTAATTTATGAAAAAAAATCTTACTTACTTGAACGGCCCCAAAGAAAAAAAAATTATTAACGTAGTACATTCAATTTATAAAGAATAATTTCAAACACGGATATAAATAATTAACCACAGAAACATAGTTATTGTGATGTAGAATCTCAACTAGATTGTCAACTCAGCATTAAACTGCGCCATGACTGCGCTATTATCATTATTTTGTTTAACATTGTGACTTGCAAGACAAAATGTTACATAATTTATTGCAAACATTGCTTTGTGAGATTCATAGCGCTGGGTATTTCTATAAGGCTGGAATTAAACCGAAACCGGCCTCCAATATCTGTTTACAACAAAAAGGAGGAGCGTTGAGATTAATTCCGCCTTGCCTGGTCATCCGACTGATGCCCGAGATTCACTAGGGGTTTTTGTAGTACATTGCATTATCGTTGGGCTGTTTAATACCGTATTGTTGTTTCTTTGTTGGCAGTATGTGACTTCCAATAAATACATTAGTACTACTGCCTAATTGTTGGTGCAGTCTGGTGCAAATTTAATGTCAAGTGGCGAAAAACTGTTTACTTATCGACATGACTATTCCAACATAGAAGTAACTGGATGTTATAAGTTAATGTCGTACGCGATACACTTTAGTTTTTCGTTTATTGTTTTTTTTTTATATGCAATTAAGGTCGTCTTTAAGCAGTCACAATATAAATTTGTTGCCAAAAAACACCTTAAAATGGTACTCGTAAAAGTCTCTTTAGCTCATTCACTTTTAAATTTTCTTTTAGCGTGATATGTGAAAATCGTTATCCATATCAAAGTCTTTTGATAAAGGTAATATTTATCTTATCTTCCTCATGCGCTTTTTCTTAGCTTTGTTGTAAACTGCCACATACACATAACAGAAATCGTTCTTAAGTACAAATCTAAATACGATTTAAAGAAAACTAAGGACACTGTTTATTTATCAAACCCAGACCAATACCAAACTTTGGAGATCAAAATAGTTCCCTAAGCCGAAATTCGAGGGCATAGTTTTCAATCTCCACGTCTCCCATAACTTGAGTCTCACAATGAGGAGTCTAAAGTCAATTACTGGTGAGATAGCAAGAGGGGGTGAAGTGAGGATAGGGAGGGGCGCGGGAGACCAAAACAACAGTGACGCCTGCGAAGTTGTCAAGGTGTCGATGGGCGACCGCACGCTAATTGATTTCAGTGCGCTCCGGAATATCCGTGACTTAGACTAGTGGAAAGAAGACGGCTTTGGGACGAGATGAGAGAGGGTTGAGGCTCTTTTTTTGTGGATAAATCAAAAATGTATATACATATAGCTGGGCAAGGGCTATCCATCATTAACAGTCGTTAGACCTTCTAATAACGTTTGTGATTTTTTTTTGTTTCATAGTATATCAAGATAATTCATTGTACTCACTATTCTTCACATAGTGACAGTTATACTCGTTGTCGTGGATTGGATTGTTTTCAAGTGTGTTTTTGGAATTTTTGTAACGTCCTACAATGAAATAAATTGAAGAAAGGTTAACCCAACCCAATGTCTTCTAACCTATGCGGGCCGCAGTCAACTTTCTTGGTATATCTTCCCTTCTTCACTCACTCAAAAATTGTCTTTGAAAATCTGAATTCTTTTCCTCACTCATTACGATTACGCTATGATGTTTCAGTAGACTCTTCACCAAACCCTCGAGGCTACCGAGTCTTTTAATACAATTTGTAAAGGCAAGCCCGTCGCTCGTGGCTTAAAGCGCTGACTAAAAGCTGCTGTAATTAACGGTAGACAAGTAAACTGGGCTCCAATTCTGTCTGACGGACGTTCGCTCGCCGATTACAAATGTTCTTTAGTGGAGGATTAAACAGAAATTATCCTCGCTTCGCTTCGCTCACGCCTAACTAGGCCAAGAGTACATTCCAGCAAAACGTTAGCGTCAATTCCAGGCTAGTTTTTACAGGCGCGAAATTTAAGTTTATAATTTTAGCTGTTTTTGTTTGTAGGCTAATTTGTATTGAGCACTGTTGTTTTTTTTTTCGATAGGTTATGTATCTAAGGTTGTCTTTTTTATGGCAAGGAAAATATTCTGCACCTCATGGCATGATATGTTTTCTTTTTTGGTACACAAGTTGCAGGGTCCTTTAGAATTTTGATATTAACCTGGTTGGTGGCAATAAGTTCTCAAAATTTCTGTAATATTTTGTGCTATGGCTAACAATCAAATGTAAATATCGAATAGGCGCAGCACTAGTACCTACTAGTAGTTTTATTTTTTTCTAACTAGTTTATAATCAGGAGTAGTACTAGTTTTGCTTTATTATTTTCAAACCAGTTTTTAACAGTGACGCATGCGTCCAGATTGGTCGGCAAAATTATTGTTACATTACAATATAAATTTTGGTAAAAACTACAAGTCAACCACACTATTAAGCTTAATATACTTTTATTTGGCACACGTTTTATTGTTATTATTAATTGTATTTACATGCAGCTCTAGCCGCCGGTGGTCTGGTCGTGTCTGATGTTAATTACATTATTGTCTTGCTCAGCCGTATTAATATTCCAAGGTTGCCGCGGAGCTTTGTTAACTTGATCGAGTTATTTCATTTCGCCCTCACCAATACATCACCAGGTCTTCTGTAAGTCAAGTCTGTCTGCGCCTGCAGTGTGTCTGGATTTTAGCCTTTCGGATCGTTCTACTGAATGAGTTCGCTAGTTGTTATTTAATTTAATATTAATAGAAGTTAGAATATGATAAGAAAAAAACTATACTGGTTCATTTTAACACTTAAAGTTAAAAATATACTGATTCTTCTTTGACTGTTACAAAAAATTTGAAAAACCATTACTTTTTAGGGGTAAAAATTTTAATTTTTAGTAAAAGATTTAAACAGCCTTTCTTAGATTATAATGTGAAAATTATTGATAGGAACAGTAAAATATTCAACATCTTTTAGATTTAGCTATGTTTTTAACAAGCCAAACGATTCAAAAAGCAGATTTCACCTGAGAAGAACAGGTATTGTGGGTGTCCATGGGCGGTGTTGACCACTTAACATCAGGTGGCTCACTAGCTCGTTTGCCTCCTTTCCCATAAAAAATAAAAAATAAAAAAAAAAGGTAAAAAAATCCAGTTTACTCAAATCGAAACACACAAAACAGTACAATTGCAATTTGATTCATCACATTTGAGCTGTCAATTTGTAACAAGCGAGCCTATCTAGCCGTCAATACCAGAGCTCAGATTAATATTAATGTAAAATCGTTACCTTTGTGAATATGGTTGGTAGATCGGTTGGGCTCAAAGTGATCACTCCATTAGGCAATCGTTCCAAGACAGCCGATGGATGCTTCATTAAACTGTCACATTACAGACCTTCTAGACTGTTGAGTGAGCTCGTGTGTTTTGGATTGCATGTGTATCAAAGTGTTATAATCTCTTATATGTTCAGAATACATTTGCTATACGATATTTGCGAAAATATTAATGTATGAGCATTGTAACAGTCTATGTTACAATTAATATGTTACAACGACGGACCCGTGGCGCAGTTGGCTAGAAACCAGCTTGCGAAACGAGAGATCGCGGGATTGGTCTCCGCACTGTTTCGGGTCTGGGTGTTCGTGAGACCGAAAAGGCTCTCGTAGTTTCTGATACCCACGACGCAGAACTTGTATCCTAGTGAGATAAGAGATAAATGTGAGATAAATCTTTATTTACCACAAAAATACAATATTTTCTTACATCTATTACTATACATATTTACTTATATTTTGCGCATAAAAGTTTTTGTTGTGTGCAATCTTTGCCAGAGGGCCCCAAACTAGGCTAAGCCTGTATCTTGGGGACCAACAAATATTACATACATACATAAACTCACGCCTGTATTCCCCGAAGGGGTAGGCAGAGGTGCATTTCTGCACCCACATTTCGCCAAGTATGTATCAGTCCCACGTAATAGGGGGCGAGCCTATTGCCGTTTTTCGGGCACATTTCCAGACTCCGTGCTGTTACCGAGAATTTCCTAATGAAAAAACCCAATAACACTTTGCCCGACCCGGGAATCGAACCCAGGACCTCTAGATCGCACGGCACATACTTGTACCGCGAGACCACGAGGCAGTCGAAATATATAAATAGTTTAGTAAGTCAAGTCAAATATTACTTATTATAATTCGTCGTCATGTGGGTATGCAAATCTTATTTATTACTAAACAAACTAATAACAGCTTATATCTAGTGTTACATTTTAAAGGAACAACATTTCTAATAATATTTAAACATATTTTAAAACTTAAAATCAAATTAAATAGTAGCGGAGACATGAGCCTTAAGGATTAAATATATTTAAGACGTTTTCTATGTCATCGTAATCCAGTTTTAATTAGTGTGGGGTCAGAACTATGAATTTAATGTTGGGTGTCATCATCATCATCATCAGCCCAATACGTCCCACTGCTGGGCACGGGCCTCCTCTACAACTGAGAGGGTTTAGGCCTTAGTCCACCACGCTGGCCTAGTGCGGGTTGGCGGACTACACACCTAAGAAATTCCTAGAAACTTTTAGGTGTGCAGGTTTTATCACGATGTTTTCCTTCACCGTTAAAGCAAGTGATAATTCATTGTGAATACACACATAACTTCGAAAAGTCAGAGGTGTGTGCCTGGGGTTTGAACCTGCGACCGCCGAAATTCTCGACCGCGCGCCTAAAACCTCGAGGCCATCACTGCTTGCCTGCTTTGCATGTTGGGTGTATTTATTTATAATTATTTCGATACAGTTCGGCACTTAAATAAGTAATGAGAAATGTAGTGATGGCTTTAAGGTTACGGCGCGCGGTCAAGAATTTCAGCGGTCGCGGGTTCAATTTTCCTTTGATTTTTTGAAGCTAAAACCTCGCTAAGTCAACGAGGACCTATCAGGTCAGCTTGGGTAAATAGTAAATACTGTTTCAGACCGACATAACTGTTTCAGTCGCGGAGGAGGCTCGTGGCCAGCAGTGGGACGTATATGTACTGAAGATGATGAGAAGAATTAACTTACTAATACTTTACTTTACTTACTAATTAATAAACTTTCCCTATTAAGCCTCGTTCCCTTCGTCTTGTAACATTGTAAATGTTGCATGAGTATGCGATTCGAAGTAATTATGTGTTGGGTCAGCGGCAGTGACCGCGCGACCGTCCGCCGACAAGACACTAATCGAGTCCTGAATATTAAATGGGACGAATTACTTGCGAGCGATGGAAATGCTACATGAACTATGAATCCTATATTAATGGACATTGCCTCGTGGTCTCGCAGTACAAGTATGTGCTATCTAGAGGTTCTGGGTTCGATTCCCGGGTCGGGCAAAGTGTTATTGGGTTTTTCTATTAGGAAATTCTCAGTAGCAGCACAGAGTATGGAATTGTGACCGAAGAACGACAATAGGCTCGCGCTCTATTACGTGGGACTGATACATCGCGAAATGTGGGTGCAGAAATGCACGTCTGCCTACCCCATCAGGGAATACAGGCGTGAGTATGTATGTTAAAATATGTATAGCAGATATTGTACGTGTAAAACAATACTTCAAATGTCTTGAGTACTGCGTGTTCTTGGTGTCGTAGCAAAATGGGTCGGCAGTTGAAAGATCCTGAGTTCGATTCTCCTATCCGACAAAGCATAATTAGGTTCTTATTTCGGAAATTCTTAGTAGCACGAAGTCAATAAAAGTACTTGATTCAATAGGCTCACCTCCTTGAACGTAGGACTTCAAATATAACTGTTAAAACGAGTATAATACAGGTGTATTCGGACCGTGATCGGAAACTCAGGCAGGTAATAAATAGCTACGGTGATTACAAACCCATTGGCGTTAAATAAAACTTCCGACAAAAATATTTTTTTTATGTCACGGTGTTATACATAATACAACCTGTATATAGTATATTTATTCCGCTTTTTCGTTCGGGGTATGTAAGATCTCTAAAACCGGAATGAACGAACGAGCTCAAGAACGGTGAATTTTAAAGCAATTCGTATAATTACAATGTGTTTGTGCTACACAAGAATCTGCACACGTATGTGAATGTAATCTTACGTTCACAAAGTGATCTATTAATATATGTCTCAAAATAAAGCTTAGCTTCGGAATTTAAATGGCGCGGTGCCGGTAGTACGCGCGTTGCGTGCTGGGCCCAGGGTTGCTAGACTTAAAGAAATCCCGGAATTTTAGACTTTTTATAGAAAATGGCTCTCAAATTGATGTAACATTATGACTTACATAGAAATCTTGTGAAATACGTTGCAATGGATAAAGAAAGATTCCTAAATTTACTATATTTCTCCGAGATAATACAACAACGGGTAAATAAATTTACGTAAGGTTAAGCACTGATCAGGTGACACAGATGTTTAGTACTCTTAAACTTTATGTGCCAAATAACTTAATTTGTGATCATCATCATCAGCCCAAATACGTTCCACTGCTGCGGACGGGCCTCCTCTACCATTGAGAGGGTTTAGGCCTTAGTCCGCCACGCTGGCCTAGTGCAGGTTGGCGGACTACACACCTAAGAAATTCCTAAGAACTTTTAGGTGCGCAGTTTTAATCACGATGTTTTCCTAATTAAAAAGAAAAAAATCAGACTATAAAATTAATGTGCTTATGTTTACGTGAGAATAGGAGGATAAGTATTTGCTTACTTTTACTGACATGGGGGACGGGGGATTAATAATTACGAAAAATTTTCTAACGTAATACTTGAACGGCCCATCTAAGCTTAACCTGAATCCTTTTTTTTGGAATCCAATGTAAAAAAATTATCCTGTTACACAAATAATACTTATAACCAGAAGCTGGCAACACTGCGAGTACACCAGGTGCGTACCCCCAAGTCTACTTAATTAACGCGATCCAAAAAGGTGTGAACCGGGCGTCGGCGGTACGTTTTCATAAGGAAATTACTATGTGCCTCGCGTGCCTAAAGCCCTTCCATAGTTAAAGCTCGCCTTTATCAGGGTTCAATTCTAAAGGCGGAGACGAAATGCTCGTAAATTGATTTAACGTTTTTAGAGATCCGATGGTTCAGTAATGTAAGCTAGTAATCTGTAAGTATTACATACTAGTTTTTGCCCGCGACTCCGTCCGCGTAGACTACAGGGTTGGGCTCAGAAAGAAAATAAGTTGTAGTCTATTTTAATAAATACACCCAACAGTCACATACGTAGTTCTGACCCCACACTAAAATACAAGTACTGTGTCGTGGGTATTAGAAACTACGAGAGACTTTTCGGTCTCACAAACACCCAGACCCGAAACAAATATTTGTGGATCACACAAACATTTACAATGTCCCATTTATGTCCATATCAAAAATCGTTCACATCGGTCAAATGATTTAGGCGTAACAGACATATAGTTACATTTGTCTGCCCTTACGTGTCTGCCCGTTCGGGTAAGCACACTTAGGCATATTCCCAACCCCGTATATATATGTATAGACTTCCTCGTGGTCTCGCGGCACAAATAAGTACCTATAATGTAAAAAACTATGTCAAAACCTCTTTTTCAACTTAAGCATAGACATTATTTTTATGTGTTAAAAAAATATAAAACTTCAACTGCGTGCGCTTCAATTTAAACCGCTATTGGCACTAGAAAATAAAAAATAAATCCCCAACGCCGACACCAGACACTCATCCCTCATTAGAGGGAAAAACCTCGGGCTAACGAAAGGAAGGCGCCTGTAATGCGATAAGACCCTCTGAGCACGGAATAAATAAACGCACAGACAGAATATCACCGAGTTGGATTGGCGCGGAGTTTGAACAAAATTTTATAGATAGAAATATATAACATACATACATAAACTCACGCCTGTATTCCCCGAAGGGGTAGGCAGAGGTGCATTACTGCACCCACATTTCGCCAGGTATGTATCAGTCCCACGTAATAGGGGGTGAGCCTATTGCCGTTTTTCGGGCACATTTCCAGACTCCTTGCTGTTACTGAGAATTTCCTAATGGAAAAACCCAATAACACTTTGCCCGACCCGGAAATCGAACCCAGGACCTCTAGATCGCACGGCACATACTTGTACCGCGAGACCACGAGGCAGTCGAAATATATAAATAGTTTAATATACATAATTCAGACCCCATACGATACAAGTTATTTGTTGTTGGTAACAACTAGGTGACATTTCGGTTCCCCAAACACCCTGACGGCGTGTTTATCAGTTCACATAGAGATTTCCGTCGAGCTTCGGTCGATATTATTCTCTGAATCGATATCCTTTTCGAATATTTTTATGGTATCCATTAATATTTTCAGGTCTGGATATATGTGAGACCGAAAAGTCTCGTAATTTACAGAAGACTTACTCATTAACTTTGACATATACACATTACACACACATATCTCACATACACACATTCATGTCTGTATTCCCGAAAGGTTTTGTAAAAGTGTATTTTTGGACTTATGTTTCGCCACAAGTTTTTACATTCCGCATATTAAGAGGCGAGCGTATTATCGTTTCATGCCCATTTCTACTTTCGATAGCAGCTGTTATTGACAATTTTAAATTTAAAAGACTAATAACACAGTAATTAGACTGCACAACGTCGACAGGCCGGTAACTATAATCCCTCAGCACTCGACACAATTACAATACAGAATTAGGTTTCTAGACGAACGTTACACTGCGAGGTGTTGTCTGAAATTGAAGCGCATTGGGTTGCAACACGGTAAGTGACTGTGTAATCCGCGGCTCTCTGCAATCGGGGACGAGCGTTTAACAAGACGACATACTAGTACCTGCCATTCGCCGAGTCTCGTGAGGTAATGTTACTCCCAGTAGGGTGGCCATCACACACGCGGTATGTCTGATAGTCAGGGCTAGATACTCAGGTATTAAATACTATATTCCAGGGTTTCTCAATGTGGAGTACGCGAACCCCTAAGGGTTGGCCATTCGACGGCAGGGGGCTCGCGACAAGATTTACGTAATGGTGACTTGATGTCATGTCATGATTAATACTAAATACAGAAATCGACTTAATGTCGAGTCAGGATTAAGATTAAAATTGTTTTTTGGCACTTCTTATCTAATATTGAAATAAAAACCTCATTTTCTTAAACAGACAACATTATTATTTTAATGGGGGGGGGGGGGTCTACTTAATTATTATATCATAGTACACATATAAAAAATAAACTGGAGATAATCCTGTCAGTCAAATAAAATAACAGTATTAGCTTGAAGACTGCTCAAATCGCAGCCACCCCATTCAGCTATAAAAGTAAATCACATGACATCTACATCGGAGCGGCTCCTTTGTCCTCCGAGATTTATCCCCAAACATTAGCGCAGGACCCGTGGACAGATAAAAAACTTTCTTTATTACCTCTCCCAGCTATTTTTAGCTTACACCCGCTTTTAATGCCGCGTGAGAGGAATTAAATGCTTCAAGGAGCAGGATAGATAGGAATTTTTTCATGACGAAAACTAAAGTCTGTCTATATTGTAGGTTTGATGATAATGACGTATGGTTTATTGTTAACCGAATTCTTGGGTTGAGTAGTGTTTTTGGTTTGACAGCCCCGTGGCGCAGTTGGCTGGACACCAGCTTGCGAAACTTGAAGCTTTTTTTTTTTTTTTTCCCGCGGGGAAAATCCATTTACGGACCATCCCACCCCCGGAGGGGCGAGGGTGTGTCGGACTCACCGGCGAAACTTGAAGCTGCTAGTTCGATCCCTGCACCGAAACAAATGTTTGTGTGATCCACAAGTATTTGTTTCGGGTCTGGGTATTTGTATGACCAAAAAGTCTTAGTCGAGTCTCGTATCTTAGTGTGGGGTCAGCACTTTATGTGACTTTTTGGTGTACCAATGTATGTCACTTATCTCTGTACCAAAAACATTGCAATCTTTACTTTAGGCTTGGAGGAGGTTCGTTCCGCAAGCCGGTGTCTAGCCAACTGCGCCATGGGCTTGTAACGTATACATAACACGTGTTAAGCCATAATTATTTATAATAGCTTTTGCCCGCGACTCCGTCCGCGTACACTACAGGGTTGGGTTAAGAATGAAAATAAGTTGTAGTCTATTTTTCTCCACAGAGTCCCATTTATGACCACATCAAAAATCGTTCACATCGGTCAAATGATTTAAGCGTGAAAGCGTAACAGACAAATAGTTACAGTCGTCTACACGTCGTTTCTTCATTCTAGCTTCAAAAATGACGAATTTCCACAAAAACATTTACCCCTATTTTTATTTTACCCTATTAAAGGTACATTTTTATTACAAACTTTTAATGTCATATTTATTTATATCTAATCAACAGCCTAAAAAATAAGTTTCAAGCTTCTAGCTTTAAAAATGACCATACTTCCATACAACATTTCATCATCGTCATCGTCATCGTTCATCGTCCCTTTCAACCCCTTAAAATCCCTTTTCCGCGATAAAAGCCTATGTCCTTTCTCAGGGTCTAAACTATCTGTGTACCAAATTTCATTTAAATCGGTTCAGTAGTTTTAGCAGGACAGCGAGACAGACAGACAGACAGAGTTACTTTCACATTTATAATATTAGTATGGATTAACAAAACCGTCAATAGGATGACATGGAAATCTTTAATGTGTGTTGCTTTAGACTCTGAAGTAAATAATCGCCCTTAAATTGAAACATATTACCATAAAATAAATGTAATGAGAGCCTCCTTCCTTGTAAAGAGAGCGTTTTATTCCATCCATTTTTATTCCAACATGATTACACCCAACTATTAAACAAATTACAGTTTCCCGAGCGCAAGTTCTGCTCTCACTTACCCGGTTTTTTAAAATTTTAAAACTCGCAGTATCTTCTTGAACTAAGTAAAAGAATTAACGACTTACCAAGAGTTAGAACAAAAAATAGTTTAAAACTTACAAGGGGGTACGTTTAAAAATCTTCACAAAAGAATCATCTATGATTTTAAATTTTTAATGAGAGGGGCTGTTGGCGGCCATATGCAAGTGTTATTTTAGTTTTTTATTCTGGAATTTATATTAATATTCCTTTCATGAGCCTGAATATGGTGACTTTTTCGTGGGTATTACAGAGTATGGATATATCCCTGAAAACGGCAATAGGCTCACCACCCATTTCGATCGCGATTCATCACGATTAGCAAAACGGATGCAGAAAGAATTTCTGGACTGAATCAGGCCCGAGTGTATGTGTGGTACAAAAACCCTTGAGTTACGTAGATATTTTTATTTTTTTTATGATCAAACAAATATATCTTTGTACAGGACACTAGTTTTAAAAACACACATTTCCTTCGCGTTCTTGTGAAAACTGGTTTACCTACAGCGTAGTAAATTAGTAAAAAAACGACATTTTATTGATACATACTTTGTTCATTTAATTTCAGGACAGTCACAAATATACCATCACCATCAAAATATTCAATGTACATTCGAATTAATTAAATCCCTGAAATAATTACATTTTGAATTGTTTATTCCCATCACCCCTCCGAGAGACGCACATACGAAAACCAACGTGCTAGAGAGGGACAGACGTACAAATACCTCACGGTGGCCATTAGAGCTGGCGCCATAACAAATGACCACAAACACATGCAGCAGATAAAAGCGAACATTGGCAAACTCAATTCGTTTAATAACAGTAATATTCGCAAACGCGGAGTCCATTTAAAACTCTCTTCCGGATAATTAAGCGGATTTACCGCTGTTTTAACATCATTTTTATTACGTTCACGTGCTCGTATATTTTTACACGGCTACCGCGGAAAGTATAAACTTGTCGGATGCAAATTTTATGGACTATCAAGTTTGTATTCACGCACGTGAAGCGGATGAGTTTATTGTGGTCGTTTTAGCGATCTCAATTATCTACATCTGCTTACAACAGAACAGCATTTGGCTGAACGTGAAAGTAATTAGATCATGGCAGTCTTTTAGTCATCCGCGTAAGTTAAAATGAGAGCCTAATTGCTTTTGGGTAAATAAAATCAAGACTGCCTCGTGGTCTCGCGGTACAAGTATGTGCCGTGCGATCTAGAGGTCCTGGGTTCGATTCCCGGGTCAGGCAAAGTGTTATTGGGTTTTTCCATTAGGAAATTCTCGGTAACAGTACGGAGTCTGGAAATGTGCCCGAAAAACGGCAATAGGCTCGCCCCCTATTACGTGGGACTGATACATACTTGGCGAAATGTGGGTGCAGAAATGCACCTCAGCCCACCCCTTCGGGGAATACAGGCGTGAGTTTATGTATGTATGTATGTATGTAAAATCAAGAAATGCTTTGAGACTGCATTGTGGTCTCGCGGCACAAGTATGTACTGTGCGATCTAGAGATCCCGGGTCGGGAAATGTGCTCGGAAAACAACAATAAGCTTGCCCCCTATTACGTGGGTCTGATACATACTTGGCGAAATATGGGTGCAGACATGCATCTCTGCCTACCTTTTCGGAGATCACAGGCGTGAACTTATATATGGACGTATGTAATACAATAAAACTTTATCCCAAGAGGTCGAAATTATAAAAGGAGATTGTATGCCCATTGTGTGTACCTACTCGTTTGTCCCGCGGCATAAATCGACGCACCACTTCTCTGGTTAGGAAATATATACAGCTTATCCTTTGGGAAATCTTAATACCAGCACGAAATGTCCTGAACAATTTCGACACTCAAATAATGTCTAACATATTATATCTAGATTTCTCTAGAAAGTGGATAAAAATGGCCATAGCTCAGGTTTGTCAGTTTTAAACCAATCTAAATTGTGAACTGCGTACTACGGAGTATTCAATATAAACCTTCAGAATTCAGAATGTACAAAGCGGCGAGCCGACGGTACACGAAGATTATTTTGTGCCCCTCTCGAGTCAAAGGCTGGAATGAAATAGAGTTTTAAATAAAAAATAGAAGCCCCTATCAGACGCCGCCGATACAGTAACTCGACCCAAGTTGTGAACCGAAAGAGGGTTCATTTGAAGGTGTTGTTTTTTAGGAAATTGCATCATTGGAAATTTGACTACTTTTGACAATAGGTAATCTTCTTTCGACAGTGGAATCTGCTGAAAAAGACCTACGTTACAGCAGCTGTATTTTAAGTACTCGTAAATACTGCCTAAATAAAAAAATGTGTGTGTGGTGTGTACTTATGTACACGCGTTAGAAGTTATACCACACGAATGAAGTAAAACTTATAAATACGCCCAACATTCACATACATAGTTCTTAGTTTACACAACATATTACATTTCTGAACGCTATCATAAATATTTGACAACTAATAAATATATCAATCCCTTTTTATTACTATCACTATTCTACATTTAAAAAATCTAAAACATATAAACTTTTTTTGAAAAAATATTCCATCCGAAACATAGTAATACCTTTCTGATTCATTTGACACTTACATTTAACATAGGCAGCTTCAACCTGTGAATTTTGTGTCACAGTGATGCCCGCGCATCTTAAAATTTCACTCTCATATTTTTTTCATAACGCGCCTAAAGAAGTTTAACTTCAAAAATATACATAAAACAAATACTTATATTGCTAAGCCACGTGGTAGCCTCGTGGATTATGCGCATCGTCGAGACAAAATGTCAGCAGTCGCGTCTTAAAACACAGGCACATTTTTCTGTCTTTTCAGGGCTATGTATGCATTCACAATTAATTACCAAGTAATTTACCAGTGAAAGGAAACACCGTGATGTAACCTGCACACTTCAACGATCTCCACAAGGAATTTCTTATCTGTATAGTCATGTATAAGCAGTGATGGCCTCGAGGTTTAGGCGCGCGGTCGAGAATTTCGGCGGTCGCAGGTTCAAACCCCAGGCACACACCTCTGACTTTTCGAAGTTATGTGTGTATTCACAATGAATCATCACTTGCTTTAACGGTGAAGGAAAACATCGTGATAAAACCTGCATACCTAAAAGTTCGTAGGAATTTCTTAGGTGTGTAGTCCGCCAACCCGCACTAGGCCAGCGTGGTGGACTAAGGCCTAAAAACCCTCTCAGTTGTAGAGGAGGCCCGTGCCCAGCAGTGGGACGTGTATGGGCTGATGATGAATGATGATAGTCAGCTAATTTGCATTAGGCTAACGTGGTGGATTAAGCCGTAAACTGTCTCAGTTGTAGAAGATGTCTGTGTGTTTGTGCCCAGAAGTGGGACGTACATGTCCTTATACAGATAGACAGATAGATTTTGCACTTCTCTATATCTTCATGCTCGCAGTATTCTCTAGCTCATATATCACAGAACTCAATGCTATCATCATCATCAACATCACCAGCCTTTATACATCCCACTGCTGGGCACGGGCTTTCTCTACAACTGAGAGGGTTTTAGGTCTTAGTCCACCACTCTGGCCTAGTGCGGGTTGGCGGACTACACACCTAAGAAATTCCTAAAAACTTTTAGGTGTGCAGATTTCCTCACGACGTTTCCTTCACCGTAAAGTAAGTGATGATTCAACGTGAATACATAACTTCTAAAAGTCAGAGGTGTGTGCCTGGGGCTTGAACCTGCAACCGCCAAGATTCTCGGCCGCGCGCCTAAACCTCGAGGCCATCACTACTTAATTTTTATGGACAGTTCCTTCACCGTCAAAGCTACTAGACTATGGAACTCACTTCCAGTGACAATAAGAAGAGCTAAGTCATTGTCATCTTTTAAAAAACTGCTTAAAGACTATTACTTGTCCTGCTAATTGAAGACATGTCGTGTAAGTTGCTGTTTGTGTGTATGTATAATATGTATGTATGTATGCAAGTATGTATGTTTGTTTAAGTATATATATGAATATTTATTTATATGTTCTATCATATTTATTTATATATTATACCAGTACACTTCGGCTACCTTTCATCTCTCTTCCTGCATCTCCATCCCAGGTTGCCTGTAAGAGATCGCCTTGTGCGATAAGGCCGCCCATTGTACTTCTCTAGTTCTCTGTACTCCTTAGTTTTAATGTTGTGTGTACAATAAAGTTTTAAATAAATAAATAAATAATACTTTAATTACTCGATGCTCTATAATTGCAAAAAAAAACACTTGTAACTTGAGTCGCCTTCCCCTTAAATAAGGTTAAAACAACATTTCTCTATACAGCGTAAGCGGTTTATGACTTTTCTATTTAGCGGCGCTACAGGTTTCGAATTGAATTTTTTGTAACCTTTCACGAGACTCCAATTTGGCCCAAATACTTTCACTTTCGTACAGACAATTGCTTTTTCAATTGTTTTTCAACGTTTATTGACTTCTCTTTAACTTTTTATTGGCCTTCTGTGTGTAATAGCTTGGATGTTTCGAATTTACGAGTGGCCTTAAAATTTTTCAGTTATTTTTAAACATGATACCTATATTCCCAAACACATTAGGTAGAAATGTAATCCACATCCTCGTTTCACCATCATCATCAACCCATATACGTCACACTGCTGTGTTTAGGCCTTAGTCCATCACGCTGGCCTAGTGCGGGTTGGCGGACTACACACTTAAGAAATTCCTAAGAACTTTTTAGGTATGCAGGTTTTATCACGATGTTTTCCTTCACCGTAAAAGCAAGTGATAATTCATTGTGAATACACACATAACTTCGAAAAGTCAGAGGTGTGTGTCTGGGGTTTGAACCTGCGACCGCCGAAATTCTCAACCGAGCGCCTAAACCTCGAGGCCATCACTCCTTAGTCTAGATTCTTAGGTTTAGGCCTTAGTCCACCACGCTGGCCAAGTGCGGGTTGGCGGACTACACACCTATGAAATTTCTAACATTATTTTTAGGTGTACAGGTTTCATCACGATGTTTTCCTCCACCAAAATAAAAAAATATAAAATCGACAGCGTCCATAACCGTCTACAATACACCGACTGATGGAACAATGTATGGAAGTGAAGGCATTTCCATATCGAGCGTGGCTCAGAGGAATAAGCTATCGTGTCGCATGCTGCAGTTGATTTTATCAGGATTTGCCAACGTCGCCGTGTGATTGGGAGCACGGGAGGCGGAAAATGGCGGCTCCGATGCACTCTTAGACCCGCCTTGGGATATTAGTTTAGAACCGTGAAATGAATGCGCCCTGGCGGCAGATTAGTTTTTCGAGTACACACAAGCCTGTATGCACGAAAGTATAGGTTAAGAAAGAAGAAGAAAGAAATACATTTATTATTTACAGACAAATAATTAATTCTGACGTCACGACTCGGTCTTGACGGCACGTGACGTGAGCAGAATTTAAAAAGTAAAATCAGATTAAATTAAAATAAATAAAATAAATACCTCTCTCGACTCTGTCTTGACCGTACGTGACGTAATAAAAAAAAACTACTACTGTCACTATTCTACATTCTTAAAATTTAAAACAAACTTTTTCTGAATAACTTTTTGGTGTCGGTGTGCGCGCGCATCGTAAAAAATCACTCTCATCATTTTTCCCTAACGCGCCAAAGGAAGTATAACTTCAAAAATACACATAAATACGTCTATATACGTCCCGCTGCTGGGCACGGGCCTCCTCTACAACCGAGAAGGTTTAGGCCTTTCTAGCCTCCGTGATTGGCAGATATACGTAAGCGCCACAAGTTACGATCGTACCAAACCTCTTTTGGTTTTCTATATACAGACATTTTACTTTCCTATACGGCGAAGATATCTGTAATATTCCTATCATCAAGTCATATTTTATACATGTCATTACCTATTTATTCCCTTTTTTAAATAAAAAATAAATACACCCAACAGTCACGTACGTAGTTCCGATCACACACTAAAATACAAATCTTGTGCCGCGGTTATCAAAAACTACGAGAGACTTTTTGGTCTCACTGACACTCAGACCCGAAACAAATATTTGGATCGCACAAACATTTGTCTCGGTGGTGCGGTGATTCAACCTGCAACCTCTTGTACCGCAGGATAGTGTTTAGCCCACTGCCACGGGTCTGTCAAGTTAATTTATTTATTTATTTGTTATCCATTTCATTGTATATTTCTTCCCTTTTTTAAAATAGGAAGCTGTGAAGTTCTCACTCCCTTATCTCAAAATATTTAAATACCCAACATTCCAACGTAAAAAAGAGTCCAGCATTTTCCACCCGCAAATTTAAAAAACCATATACACACATGATACTTATCAATTTTCCGCTGAGCGTGCTTCAAACAAAGCGTAATATTTTTGAGCTAATTTCACAATATAACTGACGTTTTATTAGTCAACTGCCTTATGGCGTCGTGACGAGGGTTGTGGGGCGCCGGCCAGGGGCGGAGGTGCGGAGGGGGGGGGGGGAGAGGGTTGAGGGTTGAGCCATTAATTTCCATTTATACCCACTGACAGCGGATCGGTAACGTGTAAGCTGGTTCGTTGTGTAGGGACCCTGAAAATTTAGTTCTGCCGTCTTTTGTAACATATCACATTATGTGCTGTGTGTGTGGCCTGTATTGGCCGAGGCAGTATTATTTATATCTTATTTATTTATTTTTTAGGAAGCAGTGATGGCCTCGAGGTTTAGGCGCGTGGTCGAGAATTTCGACGGTCGCAGGTTCAAACCCCAGGCACACACCTCTGACTTTTCGAAGTTATGTGTGTATCAGGGATGTTATGGAGCTCCGTAACCGTAACCGAAACTATCGGATATCCGAAATAAAAATATATCCGTAACCGTAACCGTATCCGTTTCAGAAGTTCCGGATAGTTTAAGAAAGTCTAGTGTTAAGGACTAAATTGTTTTTTATATAAAAAAAACGACCAATATTGACTTTAATTTGGACTTTTTTTTATCAAGGTAATGTAGATTGTGCAAAATGTAAACAGTGTGATAAAAACTTTAGCCGGAAAGAAGGCATAGTGTCTCCACTAAAAGTTCATATAAAATCCAAACACAGTGATTAGTACAAAGATCTTTTATTGATGCAACAAAATAAGCAACAAAAACCAAAAACATCCAAACAGCTGATACCTTTACAAGGGTGTCGAAAACAGTTATATTTTACTTCAATCTGATATCCGTAACCGAAATTATCCGAAACTAACGGATAATCCGAAATAATTACATATCCATAACGGTATCCGACACCGATATATTTTTTTTCCTATATCCGTATCCGTATCCAGATCCGAAATATCATCCCTAGTGTGTATTCACAAAGAATTATCACTTGCTTTAACGGTGAAGGAAAACATCGTGATGAAACCTGCACACCTAAAAGTTCGTAGGAATTTCTTAGGTGTGTAGTCCGCCAACGCGCACTAGGCCAGCGTGGTGGACTGAGGCCTGAACCCTCTCAGTTGTAGCGGAGGCCCGTGCCCAGCAGTGGGACGTATATGGGCTGATGATGATGATGATGATTATTTATTTTTTATTGTACACCATATAATAAAAACAACGTACGTATCAGTAAATAAGGTAGTGTCACAAATGGCGGCCTTATCGCTGTCGGCGATTTCTTCCAGGCAACCGTTACACCTTATAATAATGACACAGACACATGGACTCGTAACCTGAAATGGTTATAGTAGAATGTTTCTAAAGGAAGATGAACGATCTGTAAATGTGACAGATCGCTTTTAGCGGTTGTTTGCGGGAAGCCTTAGTCTAGCAGAGGACATCTTGTGGCTTATGGTGATCGTGTAAAAATTGTAATGTTGTAAACAGTACTTACAAATAAATTTGCATATTGTGGTACCATTCACAGTATTACGGTAAAAACATTCAGTTAATTGTTACTCTGACAAACGGATATGAAAATATAGTAGGATAATATAATTTCAAGTCCCAAATAAAAAGGGATGAAAATGTCGCCATTTTTCGGGTATATTACTGTTACTACTAATTTTAATCTGACCTAGAAATAGTACCCAGGCCCTATCCATCGTAGTACCAACGATTTTCATCCATGCCAATTCTCCACATCGTGACCACACTACAATTTTACTACTGGGCAATAAGGGCGTGTTAGCGTCGAGTGCGGGGTGCGAATGTAAACCGTAACCTAATATGGCGAGTTAATAATTTGACCCGTGATAGTGTACAAGCTTTACGCGTGTACCACTCAAGTACTTAGAGTTGGTAACACTATCATGTCCAACATTTATGGACGTCCGGTTGAGGTGCTGACTGATATAGGGAAATAGAGCTGTAGTTTCACATCGGTTTTTAGGCGATAATGACACATCTGTAAATGGGCATCCATTAAAATAAGTGAAAGTGACCGTTAGCAATGTTTTAATTCATCATCATCATCATCAGTCCAAATACGTCCCACTGCTGGGCACGGGCCTCCTTTACAACTGACAGGGTTTAGGCCTTAGTCCAACACGCTGGCCTAGTGCGGGTTGGCGGACTACACACCTAAGAAATTCCTAAAAACTTTTTAGGTGTGCAGGTTTTATCACGATGTTTTCCTTCACCATTAAAGCAAGTGATAATTCATTTTGAATACACACATAACTTCGAAAGGTCAGAGGTGTGTGCCTGGGGTTTGAACCTGCAACCGCCGAAATTAATTACATTAAGATTTAAGATTGTTTTAATTACATTAGGATATTTCTAAATGCATACGAATTTTCAAACATTACTTAAACCGAATCTCATTTATCTTCGTCTGCCAATTTCTCGACTAAGCGCTGAAGCTGATATTTTTAGCTTATATGATATTGTATGTCAATGTTTAGTTTTAATATCGTTGCCGGTACTACTCGTAAATAATTTTGCATTTAATATTCATTTAGTCAATCATTCACGAGGGTAGTCGATGTTATAGATAAAAACTAGTTCTAGGTATAGTCAGTTGTTCCGAAGCAGTCGAAGTGTTGATTTCAAATTACATTAATTAAACCATTCATTATGGACTTGACTTTCATTGGCATAATATTTTAAGGAGAAGACGTGATGGCCTCGAGGTTTAGGCACGCGGTCGAGAATCTTGACGGTCGCAGATTCAAACCCTAGGCATACACCTTTGACTTTTCGAAGGTATGTGTGTATTCAAAAAGAATTATCACGTACTTTAACGGTGAAGGAAAACATCGTGAAGAAACCTGCACACCTAAAAGTTCTTAGGAATTTCTTAGGTGTGTAATCCGCCAACCCGCATTAGGCCAGCGTAGTGGACTAAGGCCTAAAACTCTCTCAGTTGTAGAGGAGGCCCGTGCCCAGCAGTGGGACGTATATGGGTTGATGATGATGATGATGTTGCCAGTCTTAAAAGTTTTGATGATGAGGGAGATATTTAAATTTTGACAGACACGTGGCACACTTGGCTAGACCCAAAACAAAATATGGATAACACAAACGTTTGTTTCTGTGCAGAGATCGAACCCACATCCGCTTGTTCAGCTTTCACAAGCTGGTGTATAGCAAACTGCGCCATGGAGCTCTCACGGAGCTGTAACAGGTGAAACATCTCTCCGTTAGCGGGTTCAAATCTCAGTCATGCATCTGACTTTCCTTAGTTATGTATGAATAAATTATCGGGCATGGCATTTATCTTCCTATGCCAATTTAAAAATAAACACAGTCCCACAAAAATAAGACTGAAAAATATACTGAAAAAAAAACATACTGACGTCATCAATCATTGAGTGATTTTTAACTTTAGCCTAAACACAAATTGTTTATTTAAACGTCAATCAATCAAGTGTGAAACAAAACACATTAAAAAGTGAACGTACAAAAATGTACCGAGTCATGACGCATAATTACACAGAATGGAGTTATGTGCGTCCGTTGATCTAATACTCGTTAACATGCAAATTGTACGCTGTTTACAAATTTCTATGGACAGGTTACAACGCCCCGATAGTTTTAGTCGCAGGTTTTACATTAACATACATACATAAACTCACGCCTGTATTCCCCGAAGGGGTAGGCAGAGGTGCATTTCTGCACCCACATTTCGCCAGGTAAGTATCAGCCCCACTTAATAGGGGGCTATTTCCATTTATCGGGCACAATTCCAGACTCCGTGCTGCTACTGAGAATTTCCTAATGGAAAAAACCAATAACACTTTGCCCAACCCGGTAATCGAATCCAGGATCCCTAGATCGCACGACACATACTTGTGCCGCGAGACCACGAGGCAGTCTTCACTGAACTTTAACATATTCCCGAAAATACCAAAGACGACCCATCCCATTCCAATTCGTCTCTCAATCATTGAGAATACTTGCCAAAAGAAACAATGTAAATCAACTGCTTATTAACGAATCAATAATTTCGACCACAATGATTTCTTTCATGCTATGGTAGTGAAAAAATATATTTCAGTAGTGGATAAAGGCCAAAAATCGTCTGATACGGTTAAGAATAAATTGAATCAGCGCTAATTGCACAGCCTGCCCCGGGGACATGTGGCATTTGTAGGGGTGTCGCACTTTTTCATTAAATACCCACTGGCTTTATAAAAGATCGGTCTTTTACTGAACATGGAAACCTTAGTAGGTATTTTACTACCAAAGATTATTAAGAGTTATTTGTCAGTACATATAATTTGTAACAACTGTCATCAACTGTCATTTGACTTATGCACGCTGTTAAAATATCTATACTCTACAAACTCGTATTTTTTAACACACATTATAAAACCACGAATACCAAATGTATACAGGAAGTATTCAGACAGTGATCGGAAACTAAGGCAAACTAACTTAATTTTTTTTTTTTTTTTTTGTCAAAATTTACTTTAACGCCGGGGGGGTTGTAATCACCTTAGCTATTACCTGCCTTAGTTTCCGATGACAGTCTGAATACACCTGTATATTCTTTTTTGAATAAATTTTTACTCCACCGTCTAGATTTTATAGATATTAAAGATTTGCAAGACTGTTTGATTAAAGGTCATTGAATTTGAAACCACAAGATATCCTGCAGCCTAAAAAATGTTTTCGTACTTACTCGTAGCACAAACTTTTCAAAGTAATGCGAACATTCTTTATCAATTATCATAATATTTATTGGTAAGGAAGCTTGTAAACCTCCACAAAGAATTTCTTACATATGTGAAAACCACTAACCGGTTCTAAAAATAGCTTGCTATGAACGAAAATTTTGCTAATAATGCTGCCTCACAGAGCATTTCAAACAAGGTCCGAAAACTGGCCCGTAATAAAAGCAATAATACCAAAACTTTACTGTAGAGACTTGTAACTATAAAGCTAGATAATGATACAAGATAAGGAGTGCAAAACCAAATCTCACAACATTTACAAAAGAAAAGTCGCCAATTTAGCGTGGCCATGACAACCCTACAGCCCAATAAAAAGTAATTCGGGGATAAAAGGCCGCCACAATAAGACATAAATGTGCGTAAACAACATAATCGTATTTGTCTCAGGCCAAACAGATTTTCCTGAACGCCGGCATCCTTTACCAAAATACCGTATGTTTTGTGACAAGTTTCTCGAAGACACTTTGAGATCTCTAACCCACAATTCCTTTACTATGAGTACGGGACAAGGATAGTCAGGCGTAAAAAACTAGTGAGTTGCTTGTATGTTCATGTCGTGTCGATGAAGACGTTAAGATAATCTCTAAATTTATAAACCAATGCCTCTATTTTATCTGTTTCATTACTCAGTAATCAGTATTCAACTAAATTCTTATAGATCACATAACGGATTAAGATACATGATCATCATCAACAGCCCATATACGTCCCACTGCTGGTCACGGGCCTCCTCTACCATTGAGAGGGTTTAGGCCTTAGTCCTCCACACCAGCTTAGTGCGGGTTATCGGACTACACACCTAAGAAATTCCTAAGAACTTTTAGGTGTGCAGGTTTCATCACGATGTTTTACTTTACCGTTAAAGTACGTGATAATTAATTGTGAATACACACATAACTTCGAAAAGTCAAAGGTGTGTGCCCGGGGTTTGACCCGCGACCGTCGAGATTCTCGGCAGCGCGCCTACATCTCGAGGCCACTACTAGATTAACATACAGTTTTCACTCTAAAATTTGGAAAGTTTTTGAGAAGATGTATGGATATAAAAGATGCAAAATTCGGTCAAGTTCATAGCTTGAGCAACTCCATAATCTTTGCAAACCCTAATACCGTGATTGTTGACAAGAGAAGGACCCGAATTCCTGATAACTAATATTACAATGACTTTTTTTAATCAATCAATGTCGCTGGTAGGTTTATGTCTAATTGCGTACTTTTATCAGTTAGTACGTCTTTTTTCCACCAAACCCTTTCATATAATTTCGCGAAATTAAGTAACAATCACTCATTCGAATAAACCTTTAACAATATTAAGAAATAAAGCAATTTCATTTCAAGCAATTTCATTTCATTTCATTTCACGGGCCTCCTCTACCATTCAGAGGGTTTAAGACCACGCTGGCCACCACGCTAGCCTAGTGCGGGTTGGCGGACTACACACCTAAGAAATTCCTAAGAACTTTTAGGTGTGCAGGTTTCATCACGATGTTTTCCTTCACCGTTAAAGTACGCGATAATTCATTGTGAATACACACATAACTTCGAAAAGTCAGAGGTGTGTGCCTGGGGTTTGAACCGCGACCGTCGAGATTCTCGACCGCGTGTCTAAACCTCGAGGCCATCACGATTTCTACGTCACAAACTTGTTATAATTTTTAACACTTACAACAATGACTCCAATAAAATTGAAGATATAAGAATACAATTGAACAATGAAGAACAATAATAAGCAGAAGCGATAGAGGAAGGGTTGAGAACAATTACGGAGGCACGAGCCGATGCATTCATAAAGGCACAATAGGTGAATACAATCGGGTAACATCGTTATATTTCTATACACTGCGATCACAATGCAGCGCAATTAATACTAGGGAACTGGGTATTGATGGCTTTATCAGTCAGTACTTTGACTGGGTACCGTAGCCCATGAAGCGTTTACGGTTTTAATTAAATTAAATTACTCGTTCCTTCAGCTGATAACAATTATTCAACTTATTCGGCCAACTTATCAGGAAATTAGTTGAATTTTAGTCTTGCAAATGACCTACTTTAGATTCGAGACTCGAAGTTGTTGTTTGATGTTTTTTTTTCATTATCCAGTGGTTAAGTAAGTCGTAAGGCTTCGAGGTTTAGCCACACGGTCAAGAATCTCGACGGTTCCGGGTTCAAACCCCAAGCACACACCTCTGAGTATTCGATTATGTGTGTATTCACAAAGAATTATCACGTACTTTAACGGTGAAGGACAGCATTGTGATGAAACCTGCACACCTAAAAGTTCTTAGGAATTTCTTAGCTGTATAGTCCGCCAACCCGCACTAGGCCAGCGTGGTGGACTAAGGCCTAAACCCTCTCAGTTGTAGAAGAAGCCTGTGCCCAGCAGCGGGACGTATATAGCCTGATGAATGGCTAAGTAACAATAACCTGAATAAGCTAATGAAATTTTCCTAATAGGAAAACTCGGTAAAAAAACCGATCTGGGTTTCGATTCTCCGACTTCTCGACCCTTGTACTTTAACGAGGCAATTGTTTATTGGTACATAAAACAGATATGACCATTCCCGGAGCACATTTGCCGCGTCCACAACTCTCGAGTACTTAATAACTCGAGCCATTCGGCTGTTTGTAATCAACACTCTTGATTGCTTGTGTTAATTGAAATTTTAATATGTGCTGGAATTATTCAATTTCGTCGCCGGTCCAGCGCTTTGTGCTCGGGGGACGGCGACCGGCCTAAATTATTATTTATTCTTTTATATGTAGGTGAACGGTTGGATCGAGTGTGTTTGTGGCTCACCTTTGTTTCACATGCCACTGGTTTAAAAGTAATACATTAGTATTGCATACACACAAACATGTCTGCGTAACAGCTTTCGCGGATCAGTTAGTTAGATACCAGCTTACAAAAGAAGTGGTAGTAAATTCGATCCCCACAACGAGACATATTATGTAAATGTGATCGACTAAAATTTGTTTTGGGTCTGGGTGTTCTAGTTGAGTATTTCTCAAAATAAATGTACATCTTCGAAAAAAAAAGTGTGCCTCGAAATAGTTAAAAATCTACAAGTTTTTAATTAATGATACAAAAAAATAACTTCACAATTTTGTAGAATAAATATTAGACTTCAAAATAACGAAGAATTTACAATACAATCTTATTATTTATCAATTATTATGATTTTTTTAAAATAACGTTTTTTTACCTTCCATACAAAAATCTAACTGCCACCCTACTTCTCTCATGGGTTTATACTCCATAAAATGCTGTAGGATACGTAAATGTTGTGCATTTTTGTATATTATCGGTCTACATTAATTAATTAATTAATTGTATGTGATTTTCTATGGGGTTTTCATAATGAATTATTAATTTAATGCAACCAATCAAAATGAGTCGTACTCGTTTACTTTTTAGTTACTACTCTTTAGTTACGTTTTATTTCTACTTCCACATAATTTCTAAACGCATCCGTTAATTTTTTGCACTTTAAACACTAGCTTCTTTCTGATTGTTTGTTGGTCTGACGTCTCCGCCATAACATTTGTTGTGAAATCAGTAAAAACGAGTGGTGTTTAGTGAGATTACTTTTTCGAGACAGGTTTTTCGTCTTTTTGTAATACGTGTGACACGATCATTTGCTAAGTTTATGTGTTTGCAGTATCAGCTTTTATCAAACCATTGACTTTTTATAACCCCGTTTTGTCTAATGCTTATTACAATTTCGTAACGTTTTTTATGAATTTCGTTACGTAACGAAAATGTACAGTATAGGGCTGAGTGCATACAATTATATTTTTGCTTTTAATTAATTCTAAGTTTTTATTAAGTTTTTGTGTGTGTGAAGGTGGGTATGTGTGTGTTGTAATAATAAAAGATAAAAGCTTGTTTAAAAACATGTATGGGTATGTCATCATCATTCATCATTATCAGCCTAAAGAAGTCCACTGCTGAACATAGGCGTCCCCCAATGACTTCCATAGTGACCTGTTGGAGGCAGCCTGCATCCAGCGACGACCCGCGACCTTCACCAGGTCGTCGGACCATCTTGTGGGTGGACGTCCTACGCTGCGCTTTCCGGTACGCGGCCTCCACTCGAGAACCTTTTGGCACCATCGGCCATCGGTTCTCCGCGCTATGGGTATGTATAAAACTATATTTTTTATAGTTTACTCTGATGATACCCACTACAGCATTCCTTTTTTTTTAGGAATGCCCCCAAAAACCGATGCAAAAAGCTTATAGAGAAAGGCTAAAAAAGGAAAAGCCAAATAAATATGAAGAAATCCGTGTTAAACATTTGTCAAAAGGTATCGCTAAAAAACTATATTCACGCGCCAAAGCAAATAGATAAACCAAAGTCTGAAAAACGGATTATCAAACCAAATTTGTCTCGGACAAAATTCAATTTTTATAAAAATACGGAAGAAATTTATGAAGCGCTAATGGATAGTGATTCAAATTAAGGATGTTATAAAATTTATAAACCTTTTTAATTTGATTTTAATACAGAAATGAATGAATACTATCTTGTTTTATTTTAAACCCTTTACAATATATGCAACTAAATATATTTGGTTGGTCGCTAGTTTATGTATATGTACAATAAATAAATAAAAGGATAAATGTATTATAATAAAAAAAAACACGAATACTTACTAGATTAAATAAATTATAGTTAGCCATTGTATAACAAGCCTTATTTTACTATTTAGTTACATCTTAGGACTATTTCGTAACAATATTTCGTTACTACCATTTCGTTACGTACATTTATTTTGAGAAATACTCAGTTACTGATACACACAACACAAGACTTGTACATTGTATTGTATATGGCTGTTGGGTGTATTTATTTATTTAGAACTAAAGGTTTTCCGATGGGGCCAAAAAGTTCTCGAGTGGAGGCCACGTACCGGAAAGCGCAGCGTGGGACGTCCTCCGACAAGATGGTCAGACGACCTGGTGAAGGTCGCGGGACGTCGCTGGATGCAGGCTGCTTCCAACAGGTCCCTGTGGAAGTCATTGGGAGAGGCCTATGTCCAGCAGTGGACTTCGATTGGCTGATGGATTGGATTGGATTGGAAAGGTTTTCCTGCAAAAACGATTCATTTTATATTTTAAATCTTTTATCGAGCATATTCTCAGTTCTACGATGTTTAAAAAATCCTAGATTGAAATTCAAATAACGCCTTCCCAGAAGTAAAACAACACAGCAACTTTAAATATCCTGTTTTTAATAAAAATTACAAGATGTTTGTCTATTATTCTGCCATTATTTTATTTTTCGATATTATCCATTGTTAGGTTAAGCTTCGCATATTGACTGCATGAAAGTCAATGTCAATGACAAAACAGTACTTTTTCAAATATTTTCACTAGCACTTTTGAATCGTTTGTATAAACAAACAAAATTAAATGAACATAATGGTGGGTCCACACGATACAGACTTTAAGTTTGTACAAATATCTGTACAAACTTAAAGTCTGAGCAAAAATCTAGTCTGAGTGAAAATTAATGCGAATTTGCTGATTTTACAATTTATAAATTTGTTATTTTCATAATCCGCAGTCATACGTACAAACTTCCAACTTTGGTCGGACTTAGACTTTGGTACTCGGACTTTTTTCACTCAGACTTTTTTATTATACAGACTTTTGTATGCACCGATTGGTTGCGCAGACAATTTTTTTTAATAAATAAATAAATAACACCCAACAGTCACATACATAGTTCTGATCCCACACTAAGATACAAGTCTTGTGTCGTGGGTATCAGAAACTACGAGAGACTTTTCGGTCTCACATACACCCAGACCCGAAACAAATATTTGTGGATCACACAAACATTTGTCTCGGTGCGGGGATCGAACCCGCGGCCTCTCGTTTCGCAAGCTGGTGTCTAGCCAACTGCGCCACGGGGCTGTCAATTCTATGGAAGTCTGCGTGCAGTTGGTATCGTGTAGACCCACCATTAGTCTTTTTCCGGAGGTACCAGGAACTACAATAGTCTTTTCGGTCTCACAAACATCTGAAAAAATCAAGTCTCTTACCAATAGCGCTACATACACCTACATTACACCGATTACAATTACTTAGAATAACAGAAAACGCATTAGGAATGGTTGCCGCGGCACCCTTCATTGTGAAACATGGATAAGGTGTAGTGCGGCACGCGACACGTCCCGCGCGCCTGCCGACACATTAATAATAATCAACGACGTGGCTGTATGCAGGGATTGGGGGCTACATCCCCCGTGTTATTTTAGTTACATACATACATACATAAACTCACGCCTGTATTCCCCGAAGGGGTAGGCAGAGGCGCATTTCTGCACCCACATTTCGCCAAGTATGTATCAGTCCCACGTAATAGGGGGCGAGCCTATTGCCGTTTTTCGGGCACATTTCCAGACTCCGTGCTGTTACCGAGAATTTCCTAATGGAAAAACCCAATAACACTTTGCCCGACCCGGGAATCGAACCCAGGACCTCTAGATCGCTCGGCACATACTTGTACCGCGAGTTAGTTATAAAGTGAAAACTTCTTTAGCATCGTTGTGATTTGAAAGTCGATGAAACGAAAAAGCGACAGTAATTCTTTGCTTTCGTTTAAGTCGTGATGGCCTCGAGGTTTGGGCACGCGGCCGAGAATCTCGACGGTCCGGCCCGGGGCACACACCTCTGACTTTTCGAAGTTATGTGTGTATTCACAAAGAATTATCACGTACTTTAACGGTGAAGGAAAACATCGTGATGAAACCCGCACACCTAAAAGTTCTTAGGAATTTCTTAGGTGTGTAGTCCGCCAACCCGCACTAGGCCAGCATGGTAGACTAAGGTCTAAACCCTCTCAGTTGTAGAGGAGGCCCACGCCCAGCAGTGGGACGTATATGGGTGACTTTATCATCAGGGACGGACCGTGACTTTAGGGGGCACTGGGCTAATACTACTTAGGGGCCCGTTTAATTTAATAAAGTTATCGTTTTTTTCGCATTATCGTCTATTTTTGACATTGATTTGACTTAGCTGGGGGCCTCTGGAACCCACGGGGCCCTGGGCTTTAAACTTTAAATATAAAAAATTGTATTGTATGATTCCCAAATATAATAAAAACAAATTAAAAAAATGTAACATTAAGAGCAGTTGTTATATCACGTGGCTACTCCCCCGGCCCTTGACAATTCCCTTACCCTTAAATGTTGTTCTATTTGCTTTCTTGAGTAAGTTGTGCTGCAGGTAAATTTATTTTTCTTAGATTTATTTATTCTGCTGCAGCAGAGGACCCATTGAGCTGGCACGATATTCGTAGTCGGAAGTATTTATGTATTCATGATAATCATTTGAATCTACATAATATGTTCATTGGTTTTCATAGTGATCTCTATACGTAAGACACAGAAGCAGTGATGGCCTCGAAGTTAAGGCGCGCGGTCGAGAATCTCGACGGTCGCGGGTTCAAACCCCAGGCTCACACCTCTGACTTTTCGAAGTTATGTGTGTATTCACAATGAATTATCACTCGCTTTAACGGTGAAGGAAAACATCGTGAGGAAACCTGCACACCTAAAAGTTCTTAGGAATTTCTTAGGTGTATAGTCCGCCAACCCGCACTAGGCCAGCGTGGTGAACTAAGGCCTAAACCCTCTCAGTAGTAGGAGAAGCCCGTGCCCAGCAGTGAGACGTATATGGGGCTGATAAAAAAAAAAGACACAGAACTTGTCATGGTGGCCTATACATGTTTAGCTATTAGGCTAGTTTATAATGTGGCAGTATTTATTTTATTTAAATCATTACAACCATCACAGGATCATCGTCCCAATACAGCTGTATGACACTTGTTACATTCTACATTTTTATATCTAATCTTAATTCAAATTTCTATACGAAATTGTCCATGTAGTCATCCTTGTGAATTCACTCAGAGTACAATGAAATATGTCCAGAGCTTCTGAGACCTGGTTGAGAGTGCGGAGTGCCCGCGTCCGAGGTGCCTCCTTCAACAACGTACTACGAGCCCGTGGCACGGCTAGCAATGCTGTGTGTATGTGGCTAATGTGTATAGGCGGCATCGGGTTGCTCGGATACGGGCACGTGGCGACAGCGCCTGATGTTGCGTGTGGATGATGTGTGGGATGTGTGGGATGGTGATGGAAGCAGGCGTGTGCGCAATAACAAGCATAAGCGGTTTAAAGCGTTTATTCACAGCACAGCAATAGTCACAGTCAAAACCATATTGTAAAAAGTTTGATAATTAAAAACCTATGCGTTATACAAAAAAAAGTTTCAAATAAAAAAGATGGCAAATATTATTATCTACAATAATGATTTCTACAATTTTTGTCGTACGATGCGCGGTTCGCGAGATATTCGATAAAACGTGTTTTCCAAGATGGCGGCTGAAGTGGAACCCCCCCCCCCCCCCCCCCCCCCAACACAAGAAGATAAAGTTAACACACACAATAAAGTCACTAGAAAAGTACAAGTATCAGAAGCAGCTGAGACAGATAACGATACGAAAATGTTCACAATAATCAGCTGTTAAGCGCGGACGAGATAAGGCGGCGAGGTAGCAGGTGACACGGGCTTCGCTGGCGAGAGAGGTGTACCGACTGACTGCCCTGCCCTGACTGGCCGACGGCGCGGCCGGCGCGTGCGTCGAAGCGGTGACGCGCATCGCTCGCCCTGTCACTAGGCGATACCGGTTTGTACCGGCGCGGCGGCGGGGTATCGTGCGCCTCCAATGCACTCCACATTTATACTTAATAATATTTTAATGAATGTTGGGTTCTGTAAGAGTAATGTATTGAAATGTACATGTGTTGTATAATGTGTGTGAGTGTAACTGTAAATAATATAAATATACATGATATTAAATGTTATAATAAATAAATATATTTTATAAATAAATAAAATATAAGGTACGCCACACATGTATATTACGCTCCAAAATCAGCCAGTTCTTATGCGTTAACTTCCAAGTAGTCATAATTCTGTCGCATGTAAAGACATTACGATTACGGGTACGATTACCGGGTCGGGATTTTTTTTTTTGAGTTTTTCCATTAGGAAATTCTCAGTAGCAGCACGGAGTCTGGAAATGTGCCCGAAAAACAACAATAGGCTCGCCACCTACTACGTGGGATTCATACATAACTGGCGAAATGTGTGTGTAAAAATACACCTCTGCCTACCTCTTTGGGAATACAGGCGTGAGGTTACGTATTTATATTTTTGGACATTTCAGTCCGAAAACAAAATAGACGATTTGTCCCCCATGTTTATTATATTGGATCCTATTCTGTACCAACGCATCGATCTTAACGCAGTGCTGGTTTGCCTTTTATTTGGTGACGTCACCCAGTTCCTACTGCGTCGTGTGAAAAGACTTTATGCTCCCATTTATAACAATTTATCAACATATCAAAATGTAGTTATCAAAAGTAAAAATGTACTAGTAATTTTGTAGAATAGGCTAAGCTAGGTAATTTGCTAATCAAAAGCTATCAAAAATTACTTTTATTTAGTCAGTGAACAAAATCATCATCATTATTTTCAGCCCACATAAGTCCCACTCCCACTGCTGGGCACGGGCCTCCTGAGAGGGTTAAAGCCTTAGGGTTAAAACCCCACTACGCTGAACTAGTGCGGGCTGGCGGACTACACACCATAAAAAACTAAGAACTTTTAGGTGTGCAGGTTTCATCACGATGTTTTCCTTCACCGTTAAAGTATGTGATAATTCTTTGTGAATACACACATAACTTCGAAAAATCAGAGGTGTGAGCCTGGGCTTTGAACCCGGACCAAATTATTTCCTGTATATAAAATACGTCATTGGTACTGCGGCATAATGACGTGCAATCGAGAGATCTTGAGTTTGATTCCTGAGTCGGATTAAGTTTTATTAGGGTTTTTTGTTGGGAAATTTGACATTTTCACTATCCAGAATTGCATTGAAAATCATAAACGGCAACAACATCCAATTAGATATGAGCGCCGTGGGCCAATTCCACGGCGGCGGCGTGGGCGACGGCGTCGCGGCGGCGTGGCTTTAGATTTAGATGTTGTAATTAATAGAGATCAGTGTTTTATAGTAAAAAATAATCAAACACACCATTGGTTTCAAACAAAGCTTTATAAGAAAGGAACACATAAGTAAAGTATAATTGTTTTTTATTTTATTTACAGGAAACAAATCACGTTTTGATGAATAATAATCTTATTATCAGCAAAACAAGTAAGCAAACATTAAATAAATCACAAAAGAAGGAAGGAATCAAATTATTTATTCTTAATTTCAATTAATTATTAATTTTTTAAGCAGTGGTGGCCTTGAGGTTTAGGCACGCGGTCGAGAATTTCGGCGGTCGCAGGTTCAAACCCCAGGCACACATCTCTGACTTTTCGAAGTTGTGTGTATTCACAATGAATTATCACTTGCTTCAACGGTGAAGGAAAACATCGTGATAAAACCTGCACACCTAAAAGTTCTTAGGAATTTCTTAGGTGTGTAGTCCGTCAACCCGCACTAGGCCAGCGTGGTGGACTTAGGCCTAAACCCTCTCAGTTGTAGAGGAGGCCCATGCCCAGCAGTGGGACGTATTTGGGCTGATGATGAATGAATTAATTAATTTTTTGCTTAATTTTTCCTTGATCTAAATTTCTCACATAAACTTAAATACAAATTAAGCATAACGCTTAAGTTAGTAAATGTAAATATTTTAATTAAATTATTGTGAATAATAAATCTCTTCTATAATTAGTAATAATATAATAAAGTTAAAAATACTATGAAAATATTAAATCTCAGCATAACTAAACAAAGTGAGCAAGCGCGAACGCATGAATGGTGCGCGTGCGAGTGGGATAGCAAGTAGCGACAAGACACGGCGGCGCGCGATGCGTTCTACTCGGCGGCGGCGCGCCGGACACCAACCACGGCGACGGCCATATTAACATGCACAATAATTACAACTTTTTGGTTGTAATCTGTATCTTCATACAGGCTTCAGTATATGTACAATAAAATATATGTGGAGTGTGTATATTTTATTATGTTTTTATAATACAGTGCAACCTCGATATAACAAATCGGAGGGGAACAAGGAAATATTCGTAATATCAAGTAATTCGTTGAACTGAGGTTTGTTATGTTGAGGTTAGATTGGTCTAAAATTCGTTATAAAGAGGTAAAAGAATAGTTTTATTCACCTCAATATTACCTACCTACTTATCTTGTTATAGCGAACAACTTCTACTAATAAATGATAACACATTTTCATCAAATTACTATATGTATTTGCTATGTATTTAAAAACAATTAGGTAGATAATAAATTTTTTTTCTTACATTAATGTCGAGACATGAATCACATTATAAGATTAAGAGTTATATTATTGGTGGAAACTTTATATAAAGGTTTTGGGTTGGCAAAATTCGTTAATTAGAGGTATGAATACTTTTTCTTGATAGTTGAAAATTCGTTATAAAGAGGTTGTACGCAAAGAATGTTCGCAATGTAAAGGTATATTTTATATTGACTCTTATGGACAATTCACGGGGATTACGAAGAATTTGTTAAATCGAGGAAGTCGTTATATTGAGGTACGTTATATTAAGGTTGCACTGTATTTATGTTTTATATATTGTATTTATGTATTAGCGTTAATATTGTGTGTAGTATACCATAATTTAATTTACACCTACGCTTTTCATTTCTGCACCATCTAAGGTTCAACTGGAAGAGAATGCCTCAGGCATTAAGTCCACCTTTACATCGTGTATGTATAAAGTGTAAATAAATAAATATATATTTAGAGTGGTGCAACAGATTGCAACTAACAAGCCAAACTGAACAGATACAAGCTGTGGAAGTCACGTGAGAAGCCAACAAACTCGAAGTTGTACTGCCGGCGGAACTTGATTGTCTTCGCTAGATTGGCCAAGTTGCATCCCCTCGACACTGCAAATTAGACGCAAAACTATTCATAGCACGGAAACAAAATAATAGTGTGCGATGTTCTTAAACGTTGTTTTCAATTCGGAGAATATATTATTTAGATAATTTGAAAAAATCATGATGGCCTCGAGGTTTAGGCACACGGTCGCGAGTTAAACCATCCCGCACTAGGCCAGCGCGGTGGACTAAGGCTTAAACCCTCTCAGTTGTAGAGGAGGCCCGTGCCCAGCAGTGGGACGTATATGGGCTGATGATGATGATGATGAATCTTTCTTATATCATCGTGCCTATTCTACGCTACAATTGGTGTCCTTTTTTATTTGAAACCTAACCTATCTTCTAGAATAGATTATTTTCCAGGCATGGCACATATTATGGGTGTTTCTTTATTTTTTGTTAAGCGGTAATCACAACTGCTGGGCAGTGAAGTTATTGCAAAAGATGTTACAAAATTACCAATGAGGCGCTATACGAGTAGAAGCGAACAATAAATTCAACTACATACATACATACATAAACAAACGCCTGTATTCCCCAAAGGGGAGGCAGAGGTGCATTTCTGCACCCACATTTCGCCAGGTATGTATCAGTCCCGCCTAATAGGGGGCGAGCCTATTGCCGATTTTCGGGCACATTTCTAGACTCCGTGCTGTTACTGAGAATTTCCTAATGGAAAAACCCAATAACACTTTTCCCGACCCGGGAATCGAACCCAGGACCTCTAGATCGCGCGGAGCAACAGGCGACGTAGGAGGCGCCGGGTGAACATCTAGCCCGGCGCCCAGAGGCCACGCGGGGCCGCCGTCCCTGCCTTGGCGGCCCCCGAGGAGGAACAAAAATCCTTTTGCCGTGCCTTTTGGCACCGCGCAGAGGCGGTCCCGGGTCAATCCATAGCTCTGGCTTCAGGGTATTCCGGGGCCGTCTCGCTGAATGCGCTGATGGTGGCCATCGCGGGGTTTTTAGTCGGTATTACGGCGCAACTATTTTTGGTAGGGACCCGGCCCAGCGGCCGCCCGCAACAACTACGGGCGGTAACATCTATGCTGGGTCGGAAGGCGCCGGTGAGTCCGACACACCCTCGCCCCTCCGGGGGTGGGATGGTCCGTAAATGGATTTTCCCCGCGAAAAAAAAAAAAAAAAGGACCTCTAGATCGCACGGCACATACTTGTACCGCGAGACCACGAGGCAGTCAATTCAACTCATTCGCAGTATAATAAATGAAAAAGAAATACGTAAATTAAAGATATAGAAAGCCAATAGGCTACAACGCATTAGCGTAGACATAATTTACTAACTCCTTAGTCTATTCTATGTATCCGCCTCAAAACACTTACTAACCAACCTTATCAAGATTCACTTATTCGTCGTAAACTTTTTCTATATACACACAGAGTTCCGGCGATCAGAATATTCCATCGCCTACGTAACTCCACTCTCACATTCGCCGAAGGACGAAATTATCACATGGTACATAATTTATTTTCTGTTTACCAAACAGTTTCCCTGTAGTCTCGCCATTGTCTATTTATGAGTAATCAGATATTCCATGGTGCACAGAATATTGTACGAAACTAAAGCAATTACGTCCACAGAGAAAATAATAAATTCTTTCAGTACGTAGTGTGAACGCGTGCCTCAATAAAAACCAAGAGCTGGCTTGAGGAGCGTACTTCAAAAGTTTCCCACGATTCGTTTGGACGGAGGCGCAAAAACTACGCCGGACTGTGGGGACGCACTCGGCGGCCTCGGCAGGAGGCATTTCAGTTATGACATGACATGTGTCACAATGTTGGGAGTTTTAGAAAATACCCAAGTATTACACATGTTTTTTTTTATTATTTATTTGATTTGCCAACAGTTTACAATAAATGCTTAGATATGTAGGTACGTGTTACAAAAATTTTGGTAAATACCACAACTATTTAAAGGCAAACACCGCATGCACAAAACAACATACAAATTTTATATAAATTTAGTGAGTTATATTAAAAAAACAAAACAATTAACAGTATTAATTAAAAATTTAGAAATTGAAGCGCATCGTTATTTAAAATTAAACAATATTTTTGTTTCATTAAAAATGTCTACAATATCCAACAGATGTTCAAGAATTTAACTACACATGTATAAATAATGTACAGTTATACGTCTCATTCATGATTTGTTGTAAAGACAGAATGTTGGTTGAGAGGATGGAGAACATAATATAGCTGAATTAATAATCAATCCTAATCCCTATTAGCAGATGGATCGCAATATTAGACCAATATGATAAATGTTTGATGAACTCGCAGAATACTCGTTTATTATTGGATTGTTCAACAGACAGAGGTAAGGAGCTATTGTCAATTTAGGCCACTAGTCCACGACACTACACATACTTTAGAAAATTCTTCTTAGATTTATACATGTGGTTTAAATATGTATGTACATTTAGCGGGTAAGTTGGTGGCTAATGTATAGGCGGCGTCGGGGTGCTCGGATACGGGCACGTGGCGACAGCGCCTGGTGATGCGTGTGGATAATGCGTCGGATGAATATGGAAGCAGGCGTGAGCGCAATAACAAGCACAAGCGGTTTAAAGCGTTTATTCACAGCACAGCAATAGTCACAGTCAGAGTATATACACGACACAAGAAGATATAGTTCACACAACACAATATAGTCACAAGAGGTAAAAATTACAGAAGGAGATGAGACAGATATTACAGTACGAGAATGTTCACAATAATCAGCTGTTAAGCGCGGACAAGATAAGGCGGTGAGGTAGCAGATGACACGGGCTTCGCGAGCGAGAGAGGTGTACCGACTGGCCGCGTCCGTCGGCGCGGCCGACGCGGCCGGCGCGTGAGTTGAAGCGATGCGCGCCGTCGCTTATCTCTGTCGCCACGCAAAACAAATTATTATTGAACTCGTTCTTGGGACAGATATTTTTGCTGATCTGCCCATAGTAATATATTATTGCTCGTGACTGTACTCCACATTTAATATATTGGGTTCTGTAAGTGTAATGTGATTGAAATGTGAATGTGTTGTGTAATGTGTGTGAGTGTAACTGTGGGTAAATATACATTATATTAAAAATGTTAATAAATAAAAATATTTAATAAATAAATTAAATATTAGGTACGCCACATACACTTAACTTCACAAGTCAAATTTGCGACAGTCAATTTACATAACTTTTTTTGGTTAGCTTTACTGCAAATATTGATACGAGATGATGCCGTTATCGGATATTGGATTTAATTTGAATGCTGAAATAACCCATTGGCTTCTAATAATACAACCATATCTTAATACGAGTAAAATTCTGACAAAACTTCTTTATCTGATAGTAAAAACATTAAACCCTCCATCTTGTTTGACCGATGTACTAATAATGATCAAAATCACATGTATACAAGATGTATTCAGACTGTGATCGGAAACTAAGGCAGGTAATAGCTACGGTGATTACAAACGCTTTGGCGCTTAAAAAATCCTGACATAAAATAAAAAATAAATACGTTTTCCTTACAATCACATCCATTTAATATCCATGATTGTTAGGGGAACGTCAATTTTTTTTATTTTTTTAATGTCATGGTGTTTGTAATCTGCCTTAGTTTCCGCTCACGGTCTGAATACATCCTGTAGTATAGTATTGGTAGAATTATCTTAATATGTCTTTTAGAATATTATATTTTCAAAAAAATATAACATCATCGATGCTAATAAAATAATTTATTACGTTTATACTCAAAAAAATCATAAAGCCAGAACTGAACCGCGTTGAAACCCTGACAGCGCCCCTGCCCGGCGGTCATTCCAGCCGCCTTTATTAGGGAAACTTCTAATAAAAGTGGGTTCGACTGGAATGAGATTCATTGAAGTCCTGCGAGAAGTTGGCACTTAGGTGAATACATTTGCACCAGTTCTATGTTGATTTTATTCTATTCCCCGGCGATCGGGAACCGCTCGCCGACATAACTGGCTGCATACGTAATGTGGGCATCAGATAGCATGATGAACTAGATTCGAATGCCGTGTGTTTTGTATAGTAATAAATTTGATGTTCACTGCTGCTTTAGCATTAAGTCTAGTAGATCTTTGGTATTGAGACATAAAGCGACGAAAGCGATGAATCTCAAATACGATACGATGGCATTAAAGTTGTTATTCGAATGTGACTGGTTTATATCGATTAATATTTGACAGCCCCGTGGCGCAGATGGCTAGGCACCAGCTTGCAAAACGAGAGGCCGCGGGTTCGATCCCCGCACCGAGACAAATATTTGTGTGATCCATAAATATTTGTTTCGGGTCTGGGTGTTTGTGAGACCGAAAAGTCTCTCGTAGTCTCTGATACCCACGACACAGGACTTGTATCCCATTGTGGGGTCAGAACTATGTATGTGACTGTTGGGTGTATTTATTTTATTTATTATTTATTTATTTAATATGGCGCATACTATAATCAAAGATATTTTAGCACTGGTTTCATTGGCAAAACCAGATACGCTATAAAAAAGATTATGCGAATTTGAATGGCAAATTTGTTTTCTAGGTTTTCCGTTAGAACATTCTTGTCGCATAGAATCTTCGAAAGTGCCCCACGAAGTGTGAATAAAAAAAAATATTGTCGAAATATAGGTAGGTTTTGTCAGAAACAGAATATTAATTGATATTAAAATAAAGATTTATTCGGTCGGTAATAATCCGATAAAGCAAAGTAAGTATTTCAAATCATGAAATCACCTCTTTTATACTCAATAACCTATGTAAACACTACTTGCCAGCCTAAGAAAACCCTAACTGCATCAAAACACGGCGGTAACGTCGATGTCTCGTAGATCTAACTTCGGGCGCGTCATTACAAACTTAAGTTGGATGGAGTTAGAGCCCAGGGTAACTTCTGATGGACAACTTGCAGACGATACTTGGTTTGCAGGCACGCGTTAACGGTCTGGTTATTTTAAGTTTTGAGAATTTGGCACATAAATCATTTGATCTTGGTTGGATTTCAGGCACGTAATTTCCTGTATCATTTTGTTGTTATGCTTGTGGATTTTGAAGGTGTTTAAATACAAAAGGCTCGTTGATCCCAAGAGTTACGTGAGGCGTGAGACTAAGAGGTTTTGGGTTCGATTTTCGTTGTTGTAATAAACTATCTCTGTATCTATATCAGCTTATAAACATCCTACTTTTAATCACAAACCCTGCTGTGTCCCCCTTAGCCTCCTATACAACTAAGATGAATTAGACATTAGTCCATCATGCTGGTTTAAAGCAGGTTAGCGGACTACACACATCACTCACACATTTACTCACACTTGTAATATACGAAGGGGTAAGCAGAAGTGCATTTCTGCAACCAGATTTCGCTAATCGTATCTTTGTCCCAAGTAATAGGTGACGATCCCATTGCCATTTTTCGGGCTCAATTCCAGAATTCGTGCTGGTATTGAGAATTTCTTAATGGAAAAACGCAATAATACTTTTCCCGACCCGGGGATCTAACCCGGAAACTCTAGATTCACCTTTACCCTTAATGAAATAATGCATTTTTTTCTACCCTTTCGGGGAATACAGACTTGGGGCTATGTATATGTATGTATTAAGTATGTAGATGTAGTCATACGTCGTGTGCCGTGGGTATCAGAAACTACGAGAAACCATCCGGTCTTTTTCACCTAGATTTGAAACAAATAATTGTGCATTATGCAAATATTTGTCTCAATGTGATGACCAATAAATTGTGCTACCAAGACTGTCTATGTAATCCAAAACATTTGCAATTCTAACAACGAATAGTTCTAAAGCGACGACGCTTGTTGTATATCAAACGCTGAACAGGCTCCTAACACTAGTGTAGTCAGGTGGAATCGCCCGTGTTTCGGAACACCCGTAGAGTGCACACTACCTTCCACATTTATTGACTAGGCGACGGGAGAAATCCATTTGTAAGAAAAAGGCTTTCGCACACTTCCGACTGACTTCTTTTTCTTTAAACAATTTTTAAAGTTGATAGTTTACTGCTATGATTTTTGGTAATTTTTGTGTAAAAAGAAAACGTACTCATCAAGATAACGTCAAGAAAAAAACGATAAAAGAATTTGTGTCGTCCTGAATCATCAGCCACAAGATTTCACTATTTTCAAAGCAATTTTTCAACTCTGCACTTGCAAATACGTGGCTTCTAATTGAGCATTTTTCCACCCCATCGGGTTGTTGCTATATTTGTCCCAACCACTTATGATTACTAATACACTCACTTCTTTTGATTACTTACGATATGGTAGCAAAACAAGCTTAGTTTATTCATAAGGCTGAAATCCACGTTTTGGCGCTATAAGTCATCGCTAATTGATGTTTTACTTCTAAAATTAAATAAAAAATAAAAATAAAATAAATACACCCAACAGCCACATACATAGTTCTGATCCCTCACTAAGATACAAGTCTTGTGTCGTGGGTATCAGAAACTGCGAGAGACTTTTCGGTCTCACATACACCCAGACCCGAAACAAATATTTGTGGATCGCACAAACATTTGTCTCGGTGCGGGAATCGCACCCGCGGCCTCTCGTTTCGCAAGCTGGTGTCTAGCCAACTGCGCCACGGGGCTGTCATTTGTGGCATTTTAGGTAAGAAAAATAAACTGAAATATTTTGCGAAAAAAATCCGCTTCAAATCAGAATTCGATTCAACGATTAGACGCATTTGTTTTAGACATTAGTACATAGTAGTTAATTTTTATTAGGTTGAAGAGAAAGATTTAAAATTCAAAATAGTAAGAATTTGAATTTGATCTGTTTCGTTCTGTCATTTGAAACAAAGTTTCTAAACGAGAGAAATTGATGATGATGAGAAGAGATTTTATGGAAAATTTACTCAGCAATCAAACAATTATACGACTAAAAATCGTTCGCGTGCGGCGGCAATACGTCGATCCACAACCGTGTCTAAAATGACGCAGCGTGATATAAAAGGAAAACAAACATTTGCCGAGGGAAAAACATTGGAAGCGAAATAAGTTTTCTTATCAACAATTTCCCGGAGACTCGCTCGCACTGTGATAAGCGCAGCCTCGGATTTTGAACTATGTATTCCAACTTGTACGAAGTTTTTGACTTGGATACTTGAGCTGGTGTTACGAAACAAGTTTATTTCACGTGTTATAGCGTGATATTAAAGTAACTGATGGAATTTGAGAATTAAGCGATTTTTTTTCGAGGCATCATCTCGGCGATTGCATGTTTAAATCCCAGGTACATATAACTGACTTTTTTCTTAATTTATTAGACAAAACAGGTTACAGTTTATTCATAAGTTAAGTTTATTAACATTAATAAACGTCGAGCTATAAACTGGGATACACCATAATATAATATACCATAAGAAGAAGAAGGAGGCCTTTGCCCAGCAGTGGGATCTAGTATAGGCTATTAAAAAAAAAAAAAATACCATAATATGTTTTTAAATTGTAAGCTGAAATGACCATCATTTAAATTTCAGAATAAATGCTAGTAATTTCGACAATGAGCAATTTCTCATTCGCTAATTTAACAATACATTAATAATATGTCCATTATTATTCTACGAATACAGAATAAGTATTTAATTATAATTATAAATCAGGAACGATATCGATACATCGTAATGTATCGCGAAAGATCGACAATACAAACAATAACCCAATTTAATCGAAACTTGATACCGCGAGTGGCCGCAGTCCATCCCTCACAGTAAACAATATAGCAGGTACAATCGTATCGACAAGTGCATCACTATTGGTTTAGCATCGAGCTATAGTATATAAGTTGTGATGGCCTCGAGGTTTAGCCACGCGGTCGAGAATTTCGACGGTCGCGGGTTCAAACCCCAGGAACACAACTCTGACTTTTCGAAGTTATGTGTGTATTCACAAGGAATTATCACGTACTTTAATGGTGAAGGAAAACATCGTGATGAAACCTGCACACCTAAAAGTTCTTAGAAATTTCTTAGGTGTGTAGTTCGCCAACTCGCGCTAGGCCAAAGTGGTGGACTAAGGCCTAAACCCTCTCAGTTGTAAAGGAGGCTCGTGCCCAGCAGTGGGGCGTATATGGGCTGATAATGATGATGATAGTATATTATGATTGCATTGTGAGAAAGACGATTTCCCTGGTCGGACAAAGTGATATTGGGTTTTTCCATTAAGAGATTTTTATGTATGTATGGGAGAGCTGGGTTCACTTGATTCGATTTTTAAATAAGCTACGTGATCATAAATGCAAGGTTGACGTCATTGAATAGTGATAAAATACATAGTTCTAATCGCTTGGACAGCAACCAACTAACACGAGGAGTAAAACTAGGTATAGTGACCCCACGCAATAGTCCAGAAACAGCCAGTGTTTATCCTGTTTCGGGATATTTGCATTGGATGGAGAAAAGTTATGAATTGTCAGTATTCGCATCGTAAATTGTCAGTGCGGTTACTTGATCCCAGATCGGATCTGACATAATACTCCAAAATATCCGATAAAAGGGGCCCTATGGCACTGCAAATAAGCGTTACATTTCCTAATATCCTATATATAACATACGGAACTTTGAGGAACTCTTTGGTTGAATGCCAGCTGTTTCATTTCATTATTCAACTACGCGTCATAAGTTCTGCTTCCATCTCTAGATCCTGATGCATAGCGTCTCCCAACAATGCTATTTAAACGGATTATTCCTCTCGGTACCATATCTCTGTGGAATCTGCTATCTTGTCAGTATTTCCAAATCTATAGGTACGATTTAGATTTTTGTGAAAGTTGTCAACATTATTCTGTAAATGTAAGCCACACTCCGATGATTCCTCGGGCGTTCTATTGGCCATCCTAACAAATACATATGATAATACATCAGCCACAACAAATACAAAACAGCCAATTTATTGAAACACGCTCCAATACATGCAGCGCGCTGTCAAAGAGAATCGCAAGGAGTGACGTAGGCTCTCAACAAACGGTATCGACGGCGAAGTACTTTCGCAGCCGATAGTACGTCTAATTGAATCCAAACTGGCCACTCGGCGACCACTCGATCACCATTCCCGGGCAGCAAACAACGAATTACAACCGTCGGGTAACGGACGAGCGATTCACCTGTCATGTGACGCCATCCATCATGGCGCCGTGGCTGAGCAAAATGGCGGACATTTTATTAACGCGCGGGTATATATTTTTTTATTCATATTTGCGTGTGAAATAGTGTTTTTGTGTGTTCGATTTCGTGATGTTTCAAATATTAACAGGGTTAACTTTATATTACGTAATAGTATTCTCAGAACTGTGCCATACATACATACATACATAAACTTACGCCTGTATTCCCCGAAGGGGTAGACAGAGGCGCATTTCTGCACCCACATTTCGCCAAGTATGTATCAGTCCCACGTAATAGGGGGCGAGCCTATTGCCGTTTTTCGGGCACATTTCCAGACTCCGTGCTGCTATTGAGAATTTCCTAATGAGAAACGCAATAACACATTGCCCGACCCGGGAATCGAACCCAGGACCTCTAGATCGCACGGCACATACTTGTGCCGCGAGACCACGAGGCAGTCTAGTCACCATTGCACTATAAGCCTCGCGTTTATAGCGCAGGACCAACGAAGCTCTCAAGGCAATAATAATAGAAGTATATTAGTTTATGACTTTTCGAATTACTTTAAAGTTTAACGGTGAAGGAAAACATCGTGATAAAACCTGCACACCTAATAAGTTCTTAGAAATTTCTTAGGTGTGTAGTCCGCCATCCCGCACTAGGCCAGCGTGGTGGACTAAGGCCTAAACCCTCTCAGTTATACTCAGTATACAGGAGTCCCGTGCCCAGCAGTGGGACGTATATGGGCTGATGATGATATTAGTTTATAAATTAAATACAATTTTTTTACAGTACACAGTGCAAGTCAAATAACACAGCCCTTGAAAACTGCTGAAATAAAAGCAATTTCACGAGAACTTTTTTAATTTGGAGACAATTCTCACATTTACGTTTATGTAAGTTGTTTAATATGGCGGCACATGTTCACGCCGTACGTATTTGTCAATAAAGCGAAATGTCTCGACAAAAATCTAAGCGAAAATTATTAAACGCAACAAAGTGTATTCTTCACAAAAAGTACAATATAGTGCTGCGTGGGTCGCAAGTCAAGAACTTTAAGAGATATATATTTTTATATTTATACCGCAAAAGTGATAAAATTGCTATTTGTGTTAAGTACATGCGTGGTAAGTTAGGGAACATGTGGGCCACCAGCAATATATAGGTTATATTTCACAAATTTTATATTACGGCATACAAACAGACTTACACACTTTTTAGTTTGAGCAATGTTTCTGAGAAACTTTTAATGTCAAACTAAACGACTAGCGATTTTTGAAGGTGGTGATGTAATATTATAATAATAAATAAATAAATACACCCAACAGTCACATACATAGTTCTGATCCCACACTAAGATACAAGTCTTGTGTCGTGGGTATCAGAAACTACGAGAGACTTTTCGGTCTCACATACACCCAGACCCGAAACAAATATTTGTGGATCACACAAACATTTGTCTCGGTGCGGGAAACGAACCCGCGGCCTCTCGTTTCGCAAGCTGGTGTCTAGCCAACTGCGCCACGGGGCTGTCAAATAATGATAAGCTAAATGTGTGGGCACGCCTTAGAACAAACAAGCATAATAGGACAAATCGTTATCGTTTCTTGCATACCTACAGATTATACTTTACGTGATGTGAGTGAGGAAAATGTTACCTTGGATCTACATATAAGGATTGGAAGGGTGAAACCTCAAATTTCAATATTTTGCCTCCCGCTTTGCTGAGAAGGGAAGTGGACAACTCTATGTTTCTAACTCCACATTTATATATTTTTTCTGATTAACTTCGTTGCGGAATGACAAATGAGGTTCCCTTATATTCGCTGAGCGTTCCCTTATATTCCCTTATTTTCGATGGGATAGAGCCATGAGGAAGGAGTGTCTAACCCTTTACCCACCACTGCAGTTCCTGTACACGATGTCGTGACACGAAACTCCGAAGAAGCTCTGATCTATATGGGACATTGAAGTATTTTCCACACAATCCCAAAAAGACTAGGCAGAGCTGCAATTCCGCACCCACATATCGCCAGTATGTACATGTATCGGTCCCACGTAATAGGGGGTGAGTCTTATGCCGTTTTTTGGGCACTTGCCTAGTCTCCGTGCAATTATTGACAATACCCTAAAAAAAAAACACAATAACACTTTGCCCGAACCGGGAATCGAACCCAGTACCTCTCGATCCCACGACACATACTTGTGCCGCGAAAATACAAGGCAGGTCGGTATAAAAAATAATTTAATTTATCGCTAACGCTCGCACATGAGCCCATGGCAGCTGCCAGCGAGAGGCATATATGAAGAAAGTTTGCCAACATTCCCAAGTCAGGCTGAGTGAAAGTGGGATGGATCTTTCGTGCGGATTCTTACCGCTCCCTGCTCGGCCTCGCCCGCGGTGCTCCCGAATACTTTCAGCGCATTGTTCTATATTATTCCACTTACGATAGTTGAAACTTCACGTAAAGATGCTGTTTTGTTTTTAACCTGTCAACGTGATTGAAGTACATACATACATACATAAACTCACGCTTGTATTCCCCAAAGGGGTAGGCAGAGGTGCATTTCTGCACGGCATTTCGCCAGGTTTGTACCAATCCCACATAATAAATAGGGGGTTTCTTGCCATTTTTCGGGCACAATTCCGGACTCCGGGCTACTACAAGAATTTCCAAATGGAAAAACCTAATAACACATTGCCTGACCCGGACATCGAACCCAAGACCTCTAGATCGCATGACTCATACTTGTGCGGCGAGACCACGACGAATTGAAGTATTTTCTGGGATTAGCTTGTGTAAGTGCAGTTTGTGAGAAATGTGAATGTAAATAGCGAAATAATTGTAGGAGGTGTGTCATTAAGGAATTATTAATTTGAAATAGAATGTAAGAAAATAAAGTTGTAATTTGTACTAATTTAAAACATAGGACTTTTAGGCGTAGTACTTTACATTCCGTGTCATTAGATGTAAAATACAGTACCTACAGGGTGTATTCAGACCGTGATCGGAAACTAACGCAGGTAATAGCTAAGGTGATTACAATCCCCCTGGCGTTAAAGAAAATTCTGACAAAAAATAAAAATTTTGACGTTTTCCATACAAACCGCGTACATTTAATACCGATGGTTGTATGGAAAAAGTCAAAATTTTTATTTTTTGTCAGAATTTTCTTTAACGCCAGGGGGTTTGTAATCACCTTAGCTATTACCTGCCTTAGTTTCCGATCACGGTCTGAATACACCCTGTATATTACTTATATTTTTTCTAACAAACTATATTCCCCCTAAAACTTCAAATCCATTACTGACTTGTGCTAGAAATGAAAATCAAGCACCACACCGAAAAACATGATAACACCGTGCATTATTAAAATGAAACATATTGCAAATTTGATTTCATTATTTTTCAAAAGGTGTCGCCGAGGCGCGGACGTGACGCTGGCAAATTGAACCTATCGTGAGCCCACGGGCGTTCTTCATTTCGCAAGATATCTGTGCTAACAGGGAAAAAACAGTGTGAAAATTCGCGCACATTTCGGGGCTGGATATGAAAAAATTGTACCGTCATATTCGATTATTGGAGATAATTGATGGGGTATTCGGGCTTACATGCGTGGTTGTAAGTTGTATAATCTGGCTGATAAGGCGATGGTGTAGGCTTGTCTATAGAAAAGTTAACGTGGTATTATAAAAAAGTAAATTGGATAGAAGAATCTCTAGGACCATTGTACCAATTTTTTTTTTCTTTAGTAATGGATGCTTTGCTTTATTTGAATAGAAAGGACTATGGCCCAAACCCTCTCAGTTGCAGAGGAGGCCCGTCCCCAGCAGTGGTACTTATATGGCCTGATACTGATTTGAATGGGAAAATCTTAATAGCATAGACGATTTATTTCTAACATTATTATTCAAATAAGAATGTAACAAATATATCAAGCCAATATGCATTGCAAATAAGAGATAAGATTTTAATGAATTTTATAATTCTACGAAATAATAACAAACATGTAAGTCACGAGGATAACATGTACATAATTTTGGGGTCTTTAAAACAATATGACCGGCATATGTAAATTAGTTATAGAACTAAACGAAACATACATCTATACCCACATAGATCTACATGCAGCTACGTGTAAAGATAATATAATCATCATCATCAGCCCAAATACGTCCCACTGCTGGGCATGGGCCTCCTCTACAACTGAGGGGGTTTAGGCCTTAGTCCATACATACCTAAGAAATTCCTAAGAACTTTTAGGTGTGCAGGTTTCATCACGATGTTATCCTTCACCGTTAAAGTAAGTGATAATTCATTGTGAAACACAACTTTCGATAAGTCAGAGGTGTGTGCCTGGGGTTTGAATCCGCTACCGCCGAGATTCTCGACTCTCGGCCCTAAACCTCGAGGCCATCACTACATACATTAACATACCTATATAATAATAATAATATAATAAAGCCTTTTTATTTCCTTAATAATAGTATGTACAGAGATTTTTTTTTACATAAAATTGATATAAATACATGGATTTTTTTTCTTTTTTATAATATAACTAATTACTAAGGACCTCTTGACGAGTATATGCCTCCTCCATCTTATCGCGATCTCAGAAAGAGTTTGTTTATTAAATTTAAAATTCAACACAACAAATATATCACTTATACAAGTTTATGCACCTACCAGTACTACAGGCGACGATGATTCTGACATTAAACATACCTATATACCCACACAGGTCTACATGCAGTTACATGTAAAGATAATATAATATCCGTAGCAAAATCATGTGCTAGTATTAAAACACGATAAAAATCACAAGCTAGAAAAACATTAGGTAACCCTCGGGCACAGAATAGCATTGAAGCGAATGCAAATGTTGGAATGCTGAAGTGGAGTCGAAATCAACAAGACGCGACGTTACGGCAACTTTACCGAATTGTCCTCGAGCTGCACAATGCTTGTTCATTTGGATGTATATCTGTAGGACACGAGCTAGTCTTCGCAGGGTGTTATGCGCCTTCTGCTGATAAGCAATTAAAGTGTTTTGTTCTTTAATGAATGGGTATTTGGTTTAGGATTGGAGTGGTTGATTGTGTGGAATTTTTTGTCGCGTTCAAAGGTCCTCTTGATTCTTATTCAGTCGCAATACTGAACTGCCTCGTGGTCCCGCGGTACAAGTAAGTGCCGTGCGATCTAGAGGTCCTGGGTTCGATTCCCGGGTCGGGCAAAGTGTTATTGGGTTTTTCCATTAGGAAATTCTCTGTAACAGCACGGAGTCTGGAAATGTGCCCGGAAAATGGCAATAGGCTCGCCACCTATTACGTGGGACTGATACATACTTGGCGAAATGTGGGTGCAGAAATGCACCTCTGCCTACCCCTTCGTGGAATACAGGCGTGAGTTTATGTATGTATGTATGCATATTTTTTAAAAAAAATATTTCTTAGTTCTTTATTATTGATGTTACTAGTAGGTTGATGTACGGGGCGAATAAATACCATTGCGTATCGCCAGGTGATTTGGTCATGTCCTAAAAACCCTAAGAGTATAGAGAGCTTCAGCTTCAGTCATCAAGGAAGAAAATAGATTCGGAATTGTTGCTATTTAAGATGTTGAGATGGAAGAAATTTATATATTAAAGTCGTTTCATTTTGTAACGTAAAGACACTGAGAAGCGCTTTTCGAAATTTAACTTCTAAGAGGTAGACGGAAGTAGCAAAATTGAATGGCGAGCATATGAAATATTAAAATTTAGAGCGAAGTCTTTCTTATGAAAAAACCCGCCATAGTGGCACATGCAAGTGTGCCGCGTTCCGGGATCAGCCAGTGTATGTCCGGTTTTCGGGGGGGCTTCAATCATGGTGAAAGGGTGACCGTGCCGGCATTTTTTGGCCGGTTTCTCGCGGTCGGTCCTTTGTTCACCATTGTATTAGTCCCCCAAATTCTTCACAAGATAGGTGAAGAGGTTTTCGGCCAGCATGATTGCGTCGACCAGCGGGAGATCGTCATCTCTCGCTGGTCGGCACTTTTTCTGGACTCCATTACACTTACCATCAGGTGCAATGGGGTCACTTAGCCGTGCCAGTATACAAAAAAAATATATATAAAAACCTTACCTTTTACATGCTTTCGCCCACAAGTATGTATTTAAATATATATTGTTTACATTTATTTCATCGTGATCCATTAAGGTGGTTTGAAGTCTTAACTCTTAAAAATTCGTGCCTAGTTCATCTTGTTCTTAGATATTCACGTTCAGTATCCCCATATCTTTCACTCACTGGTTATAAACCGTTCCCCACCACTAATGGAATACAGGATGGAGTTTGATAGTTCTATAGATTTAAGTTTATATGGCTATAAGTCTGTGCATTTAGTTAAAAGGGCATAGAGTAAGCCGTATATAGCTAAGATTTGAATGAATACCTACAGTATCAGAAAGCTCTGATGCAATATGTACTGTTAGCGCTTCTCGCACGTTTATATTCTTCATCATCAGCCCATATATGTACATATGGTAGGTACGGTGCACTGTGCGGGGCCTCTTCTACAGTTGAAAGGGTTTTTACGCCTTAGTCCACCACGTTGGCCTAGTGCGGGTTGGCGGACAACACACTTAAAAAAATCCTAAGATGTGCAGGTTTCATCACGATGTTGTCCTTCACCGTTAAAGTAAGTGATAATTCATTGTGAATACACACATAACTTCCAATTTGTGCATAAAATTGTACACAGATATTTGTACGTGATTACATTTTTGTCAATTAATATTATGTCAAATATCAGCCAGGGCGGTTATTTAAAAAAAACGCAGAACCGTTGACCTTTGTTTGGTCATCGGCTCTGCTTTACTACATTACGCCTAATACTTATTATGCGGCAATATTTAGCTTGTAACTATGATTGCTATTTGTAATTAGATTTATTGCAAACTATGGGAAATATAATCAAAGCGAAATAAGCAAACACAACCACAAACAACAAATTAATTTTTAATAAACCAACAGTGGTTCTACTCGCAATGTTTCCTTCGCAATACCAGCGGCGAGAGAGCGCTCCACGCGCAACACTCGCCTTTATAAAGGTTCGGTCGCCCTCCATTGGCGAACGTCATCAGCAAAGTATTTTAACAACAAATTGATAATGTCACAAATCATGATAATTAATTTTAATATTTTTAAACCTTATTTTTTATATTTCAGTGTCCTAAAGTTATGAAATATTGATTAGAATTATTTCAGATTTATTTCAACAAACAAGTGTCAACATAAAGACTAATAAAATCAAAATATTATTTAATTACGTTAATGAGACATCTCTAAATTACTATATTGAATAAACTGATTTTTGGTGATATTTAAATTAACCAATGAATGGTAATTAAATATTTCTAAAGTTAACTTAAATATTAGTTTAATAATCTTCGCGGCGACAATTATAAAAAAAAATCTCTCGTTTCTGACATTTTGCAACCATCTTCAGAACTCCAACCATTTCCAAGCGAAAAATCATCGAAATCAGTTCTACGGTTACAACATTACTTAAGATTTGACAGCACCGTAGCTAAGGTCTTGTCACTTCTGTTATTAAAAAAAAATACGAACTTATTCGGTGCAAAAATTCATTTAATACTAATAAATATACCTACTAGCATGTCTACAATACAATCTATTCACACGATAACGCACAGTGAGACACGGTGTCACCAAAATGAATTTATAGTGGCGCACGACCAATGGCCGCGTTTAAATGGAGTTATGCTATATTGCTTCAGTGAATTTGTCACGGTTGAATTCGGCTACAAATATTATTTGGATGCAAACGTTCTGTCGCCCACCGCCTGCGTTTGTTGTGTGTTTTACACTGCTCTAATTGGAATCGTCGCGTGTCAAACAAATTAAATGCGTTCTATTTGGTGAAATGTCATCCTAACCTGGATAAGTCCATTGATTAAAATACAAAACTTTTGGTTCTTTAGTAGTTTTGATTGTCTCGTTGGTAACGCATGACTGTGCAGCGTGAAAATTAGATGTCCTCAGTTTGATTCCCGGATCAAATACTAAGTCTAAGTCTTTAAATCTGCCTGCCGGGTTGTGACTTGCGACTTATTATTTAAGGCTAAAGCATATCTGACAAAATGTGAAAGTAGAAATATACGTATATTCGAGGATAAAGGCGGTGGTGTGTTTGAATAAAATAAAGTTCAACTGCTAAAAAGGCGCGTCATCAATCATACTACTTTTAGAAAGATATGAGTCATGAGTAATATAATTAAATTATACGGAAAATCATTTCTAATTAGTGAGGAATAGAGGGGATTAAAACTGGATGATTTATATACAGTGGAAAAAAAATCAAGCGGAACTAGGACTCGCCACTGCTGTAATTCAATATGTTTTCTGTTGCGATTTAATCCGAAACCTCCACCACAAGACCAATGTGATCGTCATCTAAATTCCTTCACAAAATAGAACAAAAGACCAAACAATACATACGAGCGATACGCTTCCGTTCACAAAACGCTCTGAAAGGCACAGCGTCATTCTTGGATGGAACCGTTTTGTAATTGGGCCAGTTCAATGGATCCGATATGAAACGGCTGTGGAAGCGGGGCGATTAGCTCGATTTTTGCACGCGTTTGTGCGGAAGATAAAAGACCGTGTGTTCCCCTTTAATTTGATTAGGAGGTGCTGATCTGAACGTTTAATCCTTCAGAGGCGTCGATGGAACAATAACCAGCCTTTATTATGCTTTAATTAAGCTGCATATTGTATTAACCGAGTTTGGAGTTGTTCGAAATTGATTTTATAATGCGTTGACGAAGTATTGAGGGTTATGTATTCTGAAGTTTATATTCATCATCATCATCAGCCCAAATACGTCCCACTGCTGGGCACGGACCTCCTCTACAACTGAGAGGGTTTAGGCCTTAGTCCACCACGCTGGCCTAGTGCGGGTTGGCGGACTACACACCTAAGAAATTCCTAAGAACTTTTAGGTGTGCAGGTTTTATCACGATGTTTTCCTTCACCGTTAAAGCAAGTGATCATTCATTGTGAATACACACACAACTTCGAAAAGTCAGAGGTGTGTGCCTGGGGTTTGAACCTGCGACCGCCGAAATTCTCGACCGCGCGCCTAAACCTCGAGGCCATCACTGCTTCACTTCAAGTTTATATTATCGTTTAGTTATTCGGTAGAATGTGATTTCGTGGTATCGTCGCAAAATGTTGGTACCACGTCGGATGAAATAACTCTATACTGTAGTTTTCCGTTCTGAACCAATACGGGAGATATTGGCATTAGTACGCTTTTTGCTTACACGCTAGGAAAAATGTGATCTTGCAAATTACTCCATAATGAGATGACAGAGCAACGATAACAATCAACGATCAATTTTCATTAAAAAAATGTACGCCGATTGAGTTTCTAAATTCTTGTCTCACATTTTGGAGCTGTGGCGATTGGATCATTCATAAGAGGTAAACTTCTTGAGCCAAAATTAGATTTTTTATTCTCCTACTACCTTGACATTACAAAATTTCCGCTTTCGCCGCAATAAACCCTGAACCAAATCCATTGCACATTATAGACATCGCGAGGTGTTTATTAGCTTAGCACCGTAGGTTTTTAGAACGGAACTAGAATGGCTCCTAAATTCCTGGTTGGTAGACCGAGATAAGCAAGAATAATATTTTTTTTGCAGTCCAGCTTAAACGCTTTCCTGTCGTAAAAGAAGGCATAAATACCTTTATCTGTCCATTCGCTTATTTTACGGAATCTATTCCTGGTGATAAAATTATCGCAAGACTTCATGTGAATACCTTATCTGGAGCTATAAATCGATCGTACTAATAAATAATAGGACACTCCATTGTTTTGTAAACAATGTAATAAAATGAGGATAGTATGTTGTACCCGGGCGCGGCCTTGGAGCCTTCAGCTTATGTTTTATTGATAAGAACAAGATTTATAGTTCGGCCAAGGGCAGCGTTTTACTGTTTTTGGCCTGATACTATAAATGGAATTTAAGAGTAGGCGTAGGAAACTATCTATGGAAGAATTTTACGCTTTGTTTATCTGTTGGATGATGCAAATGCATGTTAAAGTGACTCCTCTGAAAATGGTGGTAAGTGCAGTTTGGACTAATCAATCCAGCTAATAAGTTGTCATTAATAGTAAATAGATTAGTCCGAACTGCTGAACTTAGCCCTGCCCCTGCCGCGACTACTGGGCAGCGTCGGATGCGTTTGTAGCGCAAATGGTTATTTGCCGTATGCGAAAGTAATTTAATGTTCCGTGATACGCAAATCAATGATTTAATATTGGTATCTTTCGAATTTTTATACAAAGCACACTGTTCTTGTAATTGTTTTAGTGTGCGGTCAGGACACAGTGCATACATGTATCTTTCTGGCAGAACAAAAACGCATTGTTTACGTGTTAAAAAATCTTGTTTCATCATCAGCTCATAAATGTCCCACTTCTGGCCACGGGTCTACTCTACAACTGAGAGGGTTTGGCTCTTCGTCACGCTTTCTTAGTTACACACCTTAGCAAAATTCCCAAGAATTGGTGTTTTTCTTCACCGTTAAATAAGTGATAATTCATTGTGACAACACACATAACTTCTAAAAGTCAATTTTGACTCGACCGCGCGCTAAAACCTCGAGGACATCACTACTATTTTTTTGTTTTGTTACTTGTATGTATGTATATTGTTATTTAACTGAAAAAGTTTTAGTTGGTCCAACATATAGTTTATAATTATGTTCATGGTAAACTAATTGACGTTGGAAATGACGTCCGCGTGGATGAATTGGCTTAATTTGTCAAAGTGGAAACGAGTGATTCTCATAAATTAATTTCAACATTCGAACGCAGCCCTCGAGTGTGTTTTAAATTGCTAAATGTTTTAATTGTGATTGCGAACTATCGAAATTCGTGTCGTAAATTTTGGTGTGATGGATTATTTTTCATTAGCTTCTCCCCTGCCGAACTCGTGGTGTCGCGGCACAAGCTTGTGCCGTGCAATCTAGAGGTCCTGGGTTCGTTTTCCGGGTCGGGCAAAATGTTATTGGGTTTTTCCATTAGGAAATTCTCAGCAGCAGCACGAAGTCTGAAATTGCGCCCGAAAAACGGCAATAGGCTCCGCTATTACGTGGGACTGATACCTATATACCTGGACAATTGTCCTCACCTCACCCCACCTCACCACGCTTTGCACGCCCGCTTACGGCGGCCCTGTAGACAGCACACAAAGCAGTCCAGATATTAAAATTACACAGAACAGTGTTCAATCAATTGTAAATGCAAGTATTTCTGTTTATTCCCATGCAGAACATCTGTGTGGCTGTTGAAAGGCGCCGCGAGAGTGGCGGTGGCCGGCGATGCGTTGAGTCATTGGAGGGCCCGGCACTCGTCTCCAGCCTGTCTCCGCAACCTGACATCCCCTCGCGTCCGGAACCATTGCCATTCAAAGCTCTACTATTGCAACTCAGATAGTTTGCACTGTTTTCTCCTTTTTTATCCTTTGTCCTTTAAGAGCAGCATGAAGTAGAAGAGGAGCGACCTATAGGAAGTGATGAAGGATGCGAAGGGTCGACGAAAATGTTTATAGTATTCCCGTCAGAAAAGTCATATAATGTTTTATATTTTTATACAGCGTCGTGCTTACCTCCTGGTACAGCTTTGCCATTTTATGGTGTTACGGAATCTTGGAAAATGCTCCGACATTAGGCTCGGGTATAATTGCACTGAATTTACGGCTACATATAATGTACGCCATTACATTCAGTCACAATATTGAAGAAGTTAGGTGTGCAGTGACAAATATACACTGATGCCTGGCAAAAATCGAACACATTTACCAGTCGGTACAATTCAAAATTGGTTCAAAAGTGACAACAGTTCGAGTTTCTCTAGTAGAACCCAGCGGCCACGGCCCATTGTGCTCGGCGGGCGGAAACAGCGTAATCGCGCGCCCCACAGCGGAAGTGGCGCGTTCATTCGCCGCTTTATTGTTTCGACTGTTTGTTACTGAGACCAGTGATGGAGGTGCACCAGTCTTGAACGGCCTGTCGATACTTTAACACGATCGATGTCTATTCAAGGTGCTGGCAGCATTTTCGAGTTTTTAAATTGATATCTGATTCAAATAATGTTCTTAATAAATAAAACAAAACAAATATAATATGCATGAGAATTAAAAATCCTATTTAAAGAAAATAATGCGATAAAAGCAATCTAAGACTAAGGCCTAAACCCTCTCAGTTGTAGAGGAGGCCCGTGCCCAGCAGTGGGACGTATATGGGCTGATGATGATGATGATGATGATGAAAAGCAATCTAGAACATAAATTCCCAGTACGTTTTCTTAGTAGCGAAGAATCGTTTGTAACGCCTACCAAAACTTAATAGCAACATTCAAATATGGTGATATTGCTTAAGTTTATCTCATGAAATATAGGTACATGCATACATAAATACTATAACTCACACCTGTCTCCCGTTGGGGTAGGCAGAGACTATAGAGCGCCAAATGCCACGGGTCAAAAACACTTCTTACGCTTCCTCAACTGAATTTATCCTCTACATGCATGCGCGTTAGTTTCGAGGACTCTTTATGTTACTCTGTTTAAATAAATGAAATATGTATCAAGGACGCAAATTAATAAGCATAATTTGATACAAAACTAATAACTATTAGAATAGAAATATAATATGTGAATTTATTGTCATGATGATGACAATACTATTGAACAAAAGTTAAAAAAATATTATACTCATCTGTGGCGTTGGTATAATATAGAAAAGTTTTGGGAAATAATAATTATATCATCCCTACTCTTTGAACACATCATCATCATCGTCATCAGCCCATATACGTGCCACTGCTGGGCACGGGCCTCCTATACCATTGAGAGGGTTTAGGCTTTAGTCCACCACGCTGGCCTAGTGCGGGTTGGCGGACTACACACCTAAGAAATTCCTAAGAACTTTTAGGTGTGCAGGTTTTATCACGATGTTTTCCTTCACCGTTAAAGCAAGTGATAATTCATTGTGAATACGTACATAACTTTGAAAAGTCAGAGGTGTGTGCCTGGGGTTTGAACCTGCGACCACCGAAATTCTCGACCGCGCGCCTAAACCTCGAGGCCATTATATAATTTATTATAGCAACGCAATTTTCAATCAGTAATAATTTATTATAAATACGAGTACACATGTACGTATTTATATAAGTCAGTCCCTTAAACTTGAAGCTAAAGATTGGTGAATAGCTAAGAAATCGTAAAGCCAAGAATTAAATAAAAAATGGCAAGGTAATCGAAAACCAATTTTCAATTTGCTGTTTCTCGTTGGACCTTAAAAGTTGAGTGAGATGAGCTTAATGCTCAATTTGGCCTAGACAAGCCACGCTGGCTATGCGATGTGATTTCAATTTCAAAACGGTCGGACGTCCAAATTGAAACTTAAATAAATGCAAGCCGAGTTTGCGTGAGGTTCAATTGTAGCAATTTATTTTTCGTGAACAAAAAGCATTTTCTTTTATTGCCAATTTGTTTTTATAAAGAATTTCAAGTGCTGGATTATTTTCTTTAATTTGTTTGATAAATGACAAGTGGCAAGTTACCATTTTTTTTTATTTAAAGTGTGAGAGTGACGGTGAATCTGTCAATCCATTATAAATGGTAAGAAATATCATCATAGTATCATTTAGAAAGGATTTTTCAAGATAAACCTGTTGTCGACTTGTTGCAAAAAAGAGCCATTAGGGCTATTTATAATTTAGGTCCCAGGGCTTCGTTCAACACGTAACTCGTCTCCGGAAAGTTAATAACTCTTTTATGGGGCAATGTATACGCTTCTATAACAAACTTCCGAAGGCTATTAGAGAGCTTCCCTTGACAATGTTTAAGAAATCAATTAAAGATAAGCTTTACAAAAAAGCATACTATAAAGTTTCAGATTTTGTTGAAGATATAAGCCCTGGGAGTAAGTAAATTGATCGGAGTTTTGTTTTGTTGCTACAATTTGTATCGTTATGACATTTATAATGTAAAATTTAAATAATGTAATGAAAAAAGACATATATTGCTGTTTTTTAAAGAAAAAAATGTTGTCGTGTTGCTGAGGGAGTTTCTTGCCGTTTCTTCTCCACAGCTATAACACGTTTCGAAGCGGCAATAGTTTAAAAAAATTAAGATGTGTAAAATTGACGATTCAAAAGAACTTGTAAAAGTCTATTTGAATAAAGATATTTTGACTTTGACTTTGTTTGTATCGATAACAACCAAATTTTTATTTAAAAAAAAAACATTCTGCCAATTTAGGGATCTCCAATATTTTCCCAAAGAACTACCAGAACAAACAACTTTTTTCAAATTATATGAAAACATCGAGCAGAAATCATCCCTAGCACGAATTAACATTTTAATTTTCTCTTTACCGTTCATAGCATTTCAAATAGTAACAAATAGCGTAGCGTGTAGACCAGGGTCGTAGCTATCGCCGTATCAGCCGTATCAATACGGGGCCCCCGGGCTACAGAGGCCGTAACCGTAACGTGTGAAGTATTTTTAATCAATTAATATTTATTTTAATTTAATGTTTCATTTTGTTTCTTTTGTGAAATCTTTACGCTTCATATGGGCCCCCAGCTAATTTTGATACAGGGCCCCTCCAAGGCACGCTATCCCCCTACATCAGTAAAAATTATAACATAAAAGGTTCTGTTCAAGCCGTTTTGATAACAATATATTCATTGTTATCAGACCGTGATCGGAAACTAGGGCAGGTAATATAGGTAATAATAACTACGGTGATTACGAATCCATTAGCGTTAAAAAAATCACCGTGGCTATTACCTGCCTTAGTTTCCGATCACGGTCTGAATACACCCGGTATAACCCGCCTATTGAATGTATTCGTATAATGCACACAACTTCAAAAAGTCAGTGGTGAGTCTGAGATTTGAAGCCAAGACTGGATGCCCTGACCGCATGTCATCTCAAATCTCGAGATCATCACGACTGTTAATTCTAGGTTTGCAGAATGCATACTGATCTAAACCCCAGGTAAGGAACAATATGAACATACTGCAGCTGTTACGGGCATCAGCCATGCGTAATAAGGTTGAATACTAGGAATTATATCCAGACCGCAAAGCTCTGTGGAATTACTCAGGTAAGTAGGTAATGCGATGAAAGGCCTAGTGAGGCTAAATGCATTGAAAATTTATTAAATCAATAAAGATATTTCATTAAACTAAATCATTAAATCGACTTTAAAATCAGAGTTCATTATTATGAATATTTCCGTAATATTTTTTTTTAAGTACCAGGCAATCATAGTATTGTTGGTCTAGTAGCATTATCGCACTCAACCAATTATATTAAATTTATAAAAGTAGATTTAATTCTATAAGAATAAATAAGAAAGACGACCATTTCGTCACTCCATAGAATCTCATTCACCTACAGTTAGACTCTTCACTCTAAACTTTTAAAAATCAATAATAAAAAGTCAGATTATAATACGACAGCCTTCATGATGCATTTACACACCAGCTTGTGAAATTAGAGACGAGTTCAATCTCCGCGGTGAGATTTATACCTTTCGTCCATGAAACATCAAACAATTCTCTTGTACCTACTAATACCAACAACAAAAGGATTTGAATATTAAAATGGGTTAGACCCACAAATAGAAAAATTGTAACAAACTGTTCTATTATGAAGCTATTGTATTTTTCCAGGCTAAGCCCATAACAGATGAAATTTAGCCTGTATTCCATTCACACAAAAAAGTATAAACCCACATTACTACATACTAATAAACAAGAAACAACATAACCCGCCTAGTTTCTTCTATTAGTACATTAAAGCAGTAAATCAAGGCACGGTCTATGGGGCACGGAAGTAGTAAGAACCGAACAGCCATAAATACCCGTGGCCGGAACAAATACACTTGTCATAGCTGCCCCGTGCGGCCGCTGCAGTGCGTGCCAACTATAGAATTACTGCTCTTTATAAATATTCTTACTTTTTTGTTTATTTCATATTATAAGTTCTTTGTAGCCTTGCCAACGGTATGTGGAAATTTCGCTGTAAAGCGCAGTGGCTGGGAAAACCTTTTACGAGAACGGAAGTGTAACTGCGGACTGCGGATATATTTTCAGAGCTTGTTATCGAGAGGTTCTATATTTTATTCAAGGATTTTGTATTGTTTTATTGGGTTCTTTCTAATGTCAATAGGATCGCTCACTATTATGTAGGATTTAAAACCGCTAGTAAAACGCGGGTGTAAAAGCCAAAAGGACATCTATGTAAGTACCTATGTAAATGACTTAATACATAGTCACAAGTATAGTTAAGAACTCCACGCTAAGATACGAATTTTGAATCGTAGGTATCAGAAACAACTTAAGTTATACAGGATGTAAATGATGATAGCTTAAACAAATTATATAAATATCATCATCGTCAGCCCATATACGTCCCACTGCTGGTCACGGGCCTCCTCTACCATTGAGAGGGTTTAGGCCTTAGTCCACCACGCTGGCCTAGTGCGGGTTGGCAGACTACACACCTAATAAATTTCTAAGAACTTTTAGGTGTGTAGGTTTCATCACGATGTTTTCCTTAACCGTTAAAGTACGTGATAATTCATTGTGAATACACACATAACTTCGAAAAGTCAGAGGTGTGTGCCTGGGGTTTGAACCCGCGACCGTCGAGATTCTCGACCGCGTGCCCAAACCTCGAGGCCATCACGACTTACTTTATATAAATATATTAAAAAATGTATGTCATTGTGTAAATGGTAAAATATTAACAGATATTGACAGATATTGATATGTAGCATTTTTTTTAAATCATTATTAATATATAAGAATTTACGAATTTCGCCGAGCAACTAAAAATATAATACAGCAAAGAGTTGGACATTCTTTTTCATTTATTTAAATCTCCAAACAACGTCATCTCGTGAGGTTGTTGAGAACTACGAGCATTAGTCACTAAGATATCAAAAACAACAGCGCCATCTCTTTAAATTTGTCGTAAATATGTACGACGCTCCAGTTTTTATAAAATCAAAACGAAGTGGTGTTATGACATGCTCAATTTTTTCTTTAATCTGACTATGATGTAGGTATACATAAATAGGTGTTACTTTGGAAAACATCATTGAAGCATTATAATTGGTTGCGTCCGGTCCGTTGCATTCCTAGCACCATAAGAAAATGTTGCAATATTACACACAAAATGACATGGCTTTTCTGAGCGTGTGTGATTGCAAAAATCAAATTAAATAAAGCGATTTCCTTCATACGCCATTTTTCATTAATGTTGATTTTGTATCATTTTTATTGTTATTGAACATAGCAGCACCATCCAGCATACTCTGTAATTAGGTAAATTACGCACATATTATGACAATAATATTTTTAAATGGTTGATGATGATTAGATTTCATTTAGTTACAATTGTTTTAAAATATTCAGACACAAAGTATTGTTTTATTATGCTCAATAATGCATGATATTCTCTATATATCTATTTTATGTTATTGTGTGGATAATAAAATTAAACATAAATTTATTATCATAAATTATCACGATGGCAAATTATATATCTATATATATAAAAGAAAGTCGTGTTTGTTACAACACTTATAACTCGAGAACGGCTGGACCGATTGCCATGGTTTTTGATTTGTTGGATTTGTTTCCGTCCCGAATAGCAAAATACATCTTAAAAACAATAAATAAAGGTTTAAATATGGTAAAAACAACAATTTAATTTTCTCATATAAACTGTTCTATCTAATATCCTGTCAAACATTTTATGTTTATCCCGTCAATATGGTTAATGGTCCCCTCAAATTAAAGAACGTATTTAAATAAAGGTTTTGAATCGACAACATATATCCACAATATTCGAACAAATGCGTATTTTTCATTTAAAAAATGCAGAATAATCAGTAATGAAAAATGAGTGACATATTTATTAGTTGTCAAAAATGTATGCGAGCGTTCAGAAATTTATTTTTAAACTCCTTGGTTGTATCTGGTTTAAATTCTGGTTCAAATTAAAGAACGTATTTAAATAAAGGTTTTGAATCGACATTTTTTTTTTTTTTTTTATGGGAAAGGAGGCAAACGAGCTAGTGAGCCACCTGATGTTAAGTGGTCAACACCGCCCATGGACACCCACAATACCAGAGGAATCATCGGTGCGTTGCCGGCCTTTGAGGAAAATATAGGCTCTTTTCTTGAAGGTCCCTGTCATATCCATTCGGAAATACCGCCGAGGGAAGCTGATTCCACAAATATTCCATATATCCAGAATATTCGAATAATTGCGTAATTTAGATTTAAAAAATGTAGAATAATGTCAGTAATAAAAAGGGATTGACATATTTATTGGTTGTCAAATATTTATGCGTGCGTTCAGAAATGTATTTTTAAACTCCTTGGTTGTACCTGATTTACAAACGAAGGCAGGTTCGGTAGTCATCACGCTTTGAAATCTAAAACACCCACAACTATGCAATGGAATGCGCTTGGTGTTCAGAAAATTGTTGAGTAATGTTATTCACGTTACGATACTGAAAAGACCACTTAGAGATGAATTGGTGCTTGAGAATTCATCAATTAGATTGATCTAAGATTTCATTGATCCTAACGGGTATGACCATTGAGTTCAAACAAATTCAGTTCCTGATTCGTCATGCCTTCGCAATGACGATTAACAAAAGATGTTTGTGATCTTTTAGACAATTAAAAAATATATTAAAAATGTATATCACAAGGTGCATCATCATCATCAGCCCATATATGTACGTCCCACTGCATGGCATAGGCCTTCTCTGCAACTGAGAGCGTTTAGGCTTCAGTCCACTACACTGATGCTTCAATGAAGAGAATTAAAACCGACTACATCCCATCCCATATGTACATGTTTAATTAAATCATGACTTGCGGAGACACGATTGATGCATTTAATTTTCGTACTTATTTATTTCTGTATTTTTATCTCAATAAAGTGCTGAACTTAATATTTATTTCCATACAATCAAAAATAAAATTCAGGTAATATGTAAATATGTAACATTCAATGACTGTTAGGGGATACGAAGTTTTCCGGGTCAGCTATTATAAATGTTAATGTTTTGTTTGTTACGATTTCACGCCAAAACTACTTAACCAATTATCATGAAAATTTGTACACATAGTCTTCGAGATATAAAAAAGGACATAGGATTCTTCTTATTAAAAAAAAATACGGAGGATAAAAGAATTGGATAAAATATTAAAATGATTGAAAAAAGATTTGAATGACTTTTGGTATGCAGATAGGTGGGACCCACCGAAGTAACATAGGTGGGAATGGTTATCCTTACTATTATATAAATGTGAATGTAGGGATGTTTGTTACGCTTTCACGCAAAAACAAAAAATTGGTATGAACATAAATGAGACCCTGTGAAGTAACATAGGCTATGTTTTATCCCGGGAAAATGTAATGTTCCCATATTGGGATAAACATATTATTAAAAATACGAAAATAACTGTCAGAGTTTTACTTTTACGCCTCAACCATTTGAATTGATTTGACCTTTTTTTAAATTCAGTTAGTGCCATTTTGGGCACTTGAGGGACGATTTATAGATTCACTTATTATCTTTCTGCGCCCAACCCTGAAGTCTACGCGGACGGAGTCGCGGTCAAAAGCTATAAAAATATATAAATTGCGATTACAAAACAGGTGTTGTTCGTGGAAGGGTGAAAATTTGGAGTTATATGTATTTTTCAATGCTGAATCACAAAAAAATAAAAACAAAAAATAACCACAAATTAAAAATAAAACTTTTCGGGTTGGACCACCCTAGGGGTATAAAAAATAGATAACCTATTCTCAGACTTACTGAATATACATATAAAATTTCATCAAAATCGGTCGAGCCGTTTGGGAGGCTGTTTCGAACTGTGACACAAGAATTTTATATATATGTATATATAGTATATGTATATCTCACTCTCTATACAATTTTGACCATATTATTTGTTTAATTTGTATATCGATCAAAGCAATGACTGTTATACGTATCATTATAATTTTTCAGTGGTATTATCATTTATTTACATTTTAATAAAAAAAAACAAATTAAAATGGTCAGTATAAGATAGAGGTTGATCGTAGAAGGGTGAAAATTTATGATTATAATAATTTATCAATGCTGAATCATAAAAAATAAAGAAAATAAAGTCAATAGAAAAAAAAACATACCCCTAAATGTTAAACCCTTAAATGTTGACCGATTCTCAGACCTACCTACAATATACACACAATAATTCATAAAAATCAGTCGAGCCGTTTCGGAGGAGTTTGCCAAAAAACACCGCGACACGAGAATTTTATATGTATGGCAAAACAACGTTTGCCGGGTCAGCTAGTAGGTAATTAATTGCATGTTTATTGCGTAGGATTTCTGAACGCTGGCAACTAAGAATCGCCGGCCGGCTTCCGCCATTTTTTCCAGCTGTCATTTATTTTCACGCCGGTCGCGCAGCAAGTGTGTTGTGTTTGCTACATTTAAACGAAGAATTTTTTCAAGTAAGTCTTTCTTAGATTTTAATTTTAAACAGTAGTTTTAAAAAAATGTGTAATTATGATGGTATTACAAATATATATATTTCACTGTGATCACAGTGAGCTTAAAATGACTATTCTAAAATTCGTTCCGAGAGATTCATCTAGAATAATTATTGTTCATTGTCCTTCTTTGTTGAACATCATAGCGAAATTTTAAGAAACCGTTATAGTGTCGCATTGAAATCCATTTTAAGAACATTACGCCAGGTATTATTAAAGGAGTCTGTAGGTATTCTGCTTAGGAAGTAATCTTGTTGCGCTGTATAGTAGGCGTAGTATTCGTGGCGTACATGTGGAAAGGAGCTTTCCTATTATATCAATAACTTAATTACCTCTCTGTTCCTTTTGCAAATTGGTTTCTAAACTTTTATTATCTTCAGTCATAAATTTTATTTCAACCATCGCGGCCAGTTTTTCTTTGAATTGTCGATGGTATTGTAACGGACTTTTTCGCTTTATTTCCGCTAATTTAAAAACCGAAATACGCTGCTTGTGCTCAGTTAGTTATTTTTTATAACCGAAGGTTATTGAGGAATGATGCAAGCAGGAAGCAATAATAGAAAAAGAGATCGCAGTGAGTCAGGTGACGAAAAACCCGGAAATGTTGCTAAAAAAATAATATTGGAGAGGTAGGATTTTTTTTGAGGGTATATGGTCAGCATGACACTGCAATTTTTATGCTTATGGCCTAGCAAAATGATTGTGACTCACAATATTTTGTAGTTGGTTGATCCTCAGTATCAATACCAAAAGTATTGTTGTAAATCAAATACTGAAGCATGTTATTTCTAAAAATTATATCAATATAATGCATGAGTTCTACTATTAATACTTTTTTGCTTACAGTATGTACAATATATCAGTGCTTGGGAATATCTTGAGTATTTAAGGATTAACAATAAACCTGTAATCGCATAATCCAAAAGAAGTATAAAATTTTATCTAGATACATGCTTGGTCTGGTATAGAAGCAATTATCACTAGGTGCATTCATTCCTATTAATTGTCTTTGTAGAATTAATTTAATAGAGATAACTTTGGATAACAACAAATATAATACAATAAATTTAAATTATGCATTATTAATGAAACAGCAATATACAAATTATGTTAGCACTAATGAATAGTTTATTTTCCATACTGGTATATTTAAGACTTTGTAAGTAGAAACTTACAAAGTCTTACCTAAGAGAATTAGGTAAAGTAAAACCTGCTGATTGTTGGCAATTTTCATCCTTATCTCTGCAGGGTTGCAACAATGGCTTCAAGCAGTTTCAAATTTCAATTCCTAATTAAATGTTGAGGTAGTAGAATGCTGCGGGATTTGGTATACAATTTGTGTCATAGTTTGCTTCAATAGGTGGGCCAGACACTTCTAAATTATATTTTCTTCTTTTTATTCATTAGTACATAACCTTTTTTTTTTCAAATTAAACTCGCTTTCCTTAAATATATAAACACTTGGTATAGTATAAATTTTCCAAGAGTTTTTAAAATGATAAGGTTTTCTAAATTCTAAAATTCGGCAATTGGTTCACCCATCATTATGTGGGACTGATATTTGGCAAAATTTGGGTGCAGAAATGCACCTCTGCCTACTTCTTCAGTTGTGAGGTTATGTATGTATGTTCATTCTAAATGCAGGGAATATAGCCATCAAGTCATGATTGCATTCTGTTTAGTCATTGTTGTATCAAAGCCTGTCTGTAGCGATTAAGACTAATAGAATCCACTATAATTGTGAGAACAGGGTCAGTGCAGTAGTAATTTCAAAGATCTTCATATAATTAGATTAGAAGAAATAATGAATATATTAAATCATTTGAATAAACATTAGATAAGCACACTGTGCATTGTTTTTAATAGCTTTTTTGTAGAGGTCATTGAACCTTGTATTATTACCACACACCTGTCTCATGATTAATAAAAAATTGTGTATTAGCAATTAAAATTTCTATTTTTTTTTCTTAGCCTCACAAAATAATTATTTGAAATTGCTTTTGATAATGATTTCTTATGACTAAAATTTTCATATAAATCGATTAAATGGCTAAGTTACCTTTTTATAATTATTACTATGGTTAGATCGCCTTAGAGTTAAGACTAATGCGGTACTCATAGTGAGTAGAAAGTGATTTGAATGAATATTAGGGCCAAGGTAAATAAGATTGGTAATAAAAGTAACAAGGCCAATGAAGTTACTTGGTTATCCATACATACATACATAAACTCACGCCTGTCTCCCGTTAGGGTAGGCAGAGACTATAGAGCGCCAAATGCCACGGTCCAAACACTGTGTTGGTTATCCACTTAGTAATGATTTCTTTGAATAAGAAATTTCAAATTCTATAAATAGTTTTTTCTTGCTGCTAAAGCAGGATACTTATATATTATTATATAATGTTTTAAAGAAGAATATTTCTTATGAAAGAAATAAACCTTTAAAATAACAGTTTCTTATTACTTAACACACATAACTCACACTTTATCTAGCTTATCTTATCAGATTACACTTGTAATGGGTTTAAAAAATGTTTATCTTCAGATAATAATTAATAATTGATTGTAGAATATTATGTACTTTCAGAATATTCTGGCTATGAATGAAGAGTGATTGAAATTAAGTTTCAATAAAACAAGATTTTTGTTTGATATTGAATATTTACAAGGTTCTAATAATATAGTATACTAAATACATAATGAAGGAAACTCACTTCTTCATTGTGTTATTTCTTCAATATCAGGAACATATATGTACATAAGGAAATAATTATATAGTGCAGTGTTTAATCACAAGATCAAGATGTCTACAAGAAATTATGATTGTAGCAATAGAATCCTTAAACACCGAATTTACAAAAATGTATTTATACTAATAATACATGATAAAGAATGTAATGTAGCATGGTCTTTTCTTGGCCATTGTTTAAAACCTATAAACATTATACCTTTTGCATCCACATTATTAACTAATGTGGATAGTGTAGAAGTTTCTAGAGTATTTTTCAATGTTTCGTATAGTTTTCTGTAACCTAGTAAGTATAAAAACTTGACGCAAATTACCACTAACACAGTTGGCATTGAACGCCATACTAAGTCACGAGTTACGTAAAACATTTGAACCCAGTGAACCGTTCAAGAGGGGGCGCTGAGAACTGGTTATTTAGCAAACAGGTTTTATTCCAATAAATAAATTTTAAATACGGAATCTTTAATGTTCCTTTTCGTACATACATAATATGTGTCGATATGTGAAGCATTGGTCGTAAAGTTGTTGCTTATTTGAATAATGTTTTTGGAAGTCGTAATGAATTCAAATATAATCATGGATCGTCGTTTAGAAAGAAATGCTATTTTAATATAAATTTAGATAACTTGTTTCGACTTGTTTGATGGTATCGATTTATTGGAAGCAGATATATTAATGTGTTTAGGACTTGTTTTGGATGATTAGCGCTTACGCTTAAACTGCTGAATAATTTATAAACTGGATGACATGCCTTTATTTGAATTTATTTCTCTTATTGATCCTAATTATGAAGTCTGTTCGCAGACGAAGTCACGGGCAAATGGTTAATTTTGCAGTTCTTAAAAATATACCTAAAAGGATTTAAGCAATTCAAATTCAATATTTCTATTAACAGAAACCAGGAAGTATTAACGCTGTCGGTATCAAATTTCGATAATTATATCAGTCAACTTCTGAAGAATAGTCGTGTATCAGTGACATATTAGTATAGCTTTACAATTATTTGATTAGTCAATTTGCCATCACACGTTAAACCTAGCATCATAATCAATTTAACCAACAAATTTTTAAAAGTGGTTTATCAGTACTCTTTGGCTACTCTTACATAAAATATTAATCAAGTTAATCGGTGTACATAAATGAATCCCTACTTTATGTAATAGACGCCATCCATGGCGCTTTTGATTAGATGACAGCTATAAATAAATACCTAGGGATTACGTCTCGTAAGATCAGTATCTTGTAGTTTCAAATACGACAAAAATCTTTATTTTATTGCCCTGTGGGACTAGGACAATGTATGTGCATTGTGCATCAACATTTTTATTTACGTAGAAAAACATTTTGATATAATTATTTGTTGGTATCGTCAATTCATCTAATCATTCCTTACAGTCGTAAAAATTCCCAAGTGCCAGCTGGAAGATGAGCATGGAACACAAATGTTTGTGTCGCGGAGACGAGGCCACTAGCTTGGACCTTGACAAGCCTGCGCACCTAATGCCCATGATGAGGCCTTTCTCTATGAGGTTACTTACAATCTAATTGGTTATTGGAGACGTTGATTATCAAGTAGTATAATAATTGTGTAGTTTGTCATTTTTTTTACCGATAATAACGTTGGTTGATATATTTGCTTAGGTATAATATTCGATATTCGTAGAACCGCCAAAGTCGACATTGTAACAAGTAGTGTTGTGGTTTGAAAGTAATTGTACTTCTTGAAATTCTTTCGATGTATTTTGTTGATATTTCAAATTGCGACATTGTAGAAGCCGAACTGTAGTGTGGACTGTAAACGTACGGCTTAGTTTTTGACATGCTGATAAAGTATTATCAGTATTCATTTGGTAGTTCTTTAGGTATATTTTATCGAATTCTGAACGCTACGGTAATTCAATTGCAATATTTTACAAGCGTTAGAAGTTCCATATTATTTGAACACGTTATTTTTCTTGATAGTTAAAGAACAAAAGTAGCGTTGCTTTTTTTTAAATAATCGTTGGAGACGGGACGTAAAGCAATAATTCAGTCTTGTCACGTAATGTATTACGTCATGTAGTGGAACTATATTTCAAGGCCTCTAACTAAAATAGAAATCGATTGGAAAATAATATAGATTCATAATACATATTATTATGTTTGGACATAAGATCACGATCATGCCAAATATCAGTGGAAGTGACGAAAAATATCAAGGAAAGCTGACTGTGTGTTAAATCGAACCATGAAAAAAATATTGCTATATTTTAAGTGGCAACAAACACGCTTTTAGCTACTCGATACCTCTATCTAGACTGCATGGGTCGTACCAGCTAATGTGGTGTAATCGTATTGTTGAGGAAAAAATAACCATTGAATTTATGAGTCCCAAGGTCGCTTTATGTTACACTTGCTGTTAAATATTTCATATTGTTCAAACTAAGCTGTACTGTCGAAATCGTGACAATAATAATGCAAACTACTTCTTAATCTATTCTGCCGTTTCCACGACGAGAATGTTCTAGAAACATAGAACATCACTTGATGACAAATTACCCGCGTAGAATAATTACCTCCAGCCAGTGTTGTTTGTTAGTTTTTATGAATGTACACAGCTGGTTGATTATAACTACTGCAGTGACGACGACTTATTTATAAATTCATTGAATATCTAAGGTTGGTTACAAAGGTAGATTTTCTGTAATCTACACTTGAGAATTCAAACAATGAGTACTCATGATGAGATTTTAACTGCTCATTATTTACTTGGCAATTCTCACCCGAATAGAAAGCCTGGGTTCCATTGTGAGATGCACATTCTTTTCTTTTTATGAAACTTTTTTCTCTAGAATTATTCTTGTATTGTACAAGCCGTTTGTAAACAATTTTCATTGACATTGAATATTATTATAAACAGTCCCCAGTCATTATTTTGCATATCCTATTGGTTAACGGTTCCAAGCTCAGAAATGACGCAGCGCGGCGTAATAAAGACAACGCTCGCACACGTGCGAACAAGCTGTTTGAATAATATCACTTAGGATACTTTTTTTTATTCCGCGTGTACAATCACAAACATTGAATAAAACCAAATTTCGCATTGGCTGTAGGTATGTAAAAACTCAAGTCAATTAGGTCTATGTAAGAATACCAAGTACAGCGGTAATATTAAGAATCTGAATAATCAGTTTCATATTTACGAGACATTCAAGATTTGCACACCACGTCAAATACTTAATTTTTTTAAATTTGAATTCTCATTTACTGCTTGGATGGCATAATTCAAGGCCAACGCGTCACACTTGTAAATCGTCAGCTCAGACAGTGACGTAACAGCAGTATCAAGAACACAAATATAGATTCTGAAAGGTCCGAATACTTTGATTAATTCAATATCTTCAGTTTTCCACAATCTTAATTGATAATGGTTACGACGGCTTTTGACCTTGATGCACATGCGTTGCTTTAAGTGATTAAAGTTCCGTGATTTGATATACACACGTGTATGTCCGGGTAGGAGTTACAATTTATTTCAATTATACTAGAAACCAATACGCACTGATTTTGATTACCATTTTTATTTATTTATTAGTATTTACTAGGGAGAACTTTTATCAAACAGCAATGTGTTAGCTCATATGTTCCCTATTTCCTACGATCTTTGAGTGCTTTAGTATGTATAGCGTAACGTATCACCAGAGCGTTAGTGTCGTATCGAAAGACGATGATCACAGTGGCGGTACTTCCGAATATTAATTTTAAAGCTATTTTAATTAATCTTTAAGCTTTAAATCATTATTACATAAATAACAAAAGCAATTTGACATAATATACATATATTCTATCACGCCCGGTTGTCTGGAAGAGATCGCTTTGAGCGATAAGACCGTTTGTCCACTTTGTCATAAGTTGTTTCTTGTATTGTTATTTCTCTGTTTAAATTGTGAACAATAAAGTCGAATATCCCGACTTCATAATTAACACAATTATAAACTAGACATTCACATTACACTATTAAAATGTAACTCTTTTAGGATTTTATGGAAGTACCGCCACTGGATGATCATATCTCGTTTATTGATAGTTGATACTATCTGACAATTCCCTTATCTGATCTATCTACAGTGTCCGCATTTCTTAATGCCACTCCTCAATCACCTAGGATTGTATAAAACTAAAAATGTCAATGTTCAGTTCCGGCCTAATATCATGGCATTGGTATCCGAGGTTCCCACATTGCTTTCCAATCTACACTAGTGATTGAAATTTAATGTCATGTTTATTATACATGATGATATTGTCGAATTTCGGACCTGTTATCAAGGTCGTGAACCCAAACTCTTATCATTGTTATTGACGATCGCTGCTGTGAAATTCATAAAAAAATAATTACACTCAGATAAAAATAATCTGTAATTGATTTATGTGTATTAAAAAATAATTACATCGAAAAGTCAAGTTTAAGATGGATTTCAACAAGTAATAAGTTAAATTTATTGGTGGACTACAAACTGGAAAAAAAAACATAATTTTTCCTCTTTTATAAGTCTTATGTCTTGTATGATTAAATATTATGAAATTGTTGATTCACCGTACATTAGAGGTGTAAAAGTAACGAAAAAAAGCGTACCCGTATGTATTCGTTACTATAACACTTAGTACTCGTTACTATCGTATCGTTACGTTACTCGTTACTTCTGATCATAACATGCTATTTGATGTTAGACCAACGAATGAAGTCGTTTTGCGTACACGTACAGTATGACATTGCGGCGTCGCACCATTAGTAATTTGTAGAAATCATACTTATCACAGATACTTTTTATTACATACCAAGCGGTGTAAGGTGCATTTTTTTTACTTTTCCGTATTTTGAACCAGATTTATGTTTAAGTTATTCTAAATTTACCTAGTTTGATTTACTCTCCAAATTATACTTAACAAACATCATTCTATGTAACGTACAATTTTAAATTCACCGAATAAGCGCGCACATGCGTAAAACATACGATAAACAAATTTTCAATACACGTATCAACCGTACTTGCGTGAACTGAAACAGTGTAGGTATCCATAATACGAAAAATGCGAGTAACGAAATATATTCGTGTGTAACGTTTCGTTACTCGGTACTAGGTGGCGCACCCGTTACTCAGTACCGAATACATACGGTTTGCTACAGCTCTACCGTACATGTCATTTGATGTTGGATATTCATTCACAGAAGGCATGTCAATGAATAAAAGATGTCAATCCGCTACTATTCATACAATATAATGTATGTATGTATGTACGGTTTTTTTTTTGCTTTGTATTCAGCCATTCACCTGGGATAGGCATTGCAGCTGTACTGACCTGACGTAACAGTACATTGTCTAAAACCTGTTTAGTGGCATATTTCCCACATTCATTTTGTGAACGAGCATTCAAAGTGTGCACCCATTGAGATACAGTACTAAAGTGATTTAGAATAAATTTTCTATGTATCTTTATCAGCCCATATACGTTCCACTGCTAGGCACGGGCCTCCTCTACAACTCGGAGGGTTTTAGGCCTTAGTCCACCACGCTGGCCTAGTGCGTTTCTATGTATATTCTCGTGGATTTAGATTTTATGAAAATGCACTAACACTGATAATATAGTTTCCCACATATTTCACTGTCAATATTTTAATTTGTATGTTACATGGTGGCTTGGACTCGCCATAAAATCGTTTAATGAACATTAAAATTAAAAGTAGTTATGCATATTCCTTATAAAACGATAAAACGGAAACCCCCGTTCCCAGATTGCAAAACCTGGAAGTGATATTAAAGAACATGCAAACTTACGGAACCCTAACTGATCACTTGTACAACGGGAATGGACGGCTTTTGGTCACTTTGTGGAGGTCCACGGCTACGTTGAACAATGACGTATACGCAGTGCCCCCTCACCGTGCCACACAGCTTGTGGATGCAGTTGTGTTTAGGTTAGACCGTCTTTAAATAATTGGTGATCTTAATGTTGATAAAGTACAGCAGGCGGTATGCCAATAGACTGCCAAGAGATTGCCTTTCGAGGACAAATGTTTGTGACATACATACAAAAATAACCTCACGCCTGTATTCCCCGAAGGATTAGGCAGAGGTGCATTTCTGCACCCACATTTCGCCAGGTATGTATCAGTCCCACGTAATAGGGGGCGAGCCTATTGCCGTTTTTCGGGCACATTTCCAGACTCCGTGCTGCTATTGAGAATTTCCTAATGGAAAAACCCAATAACACTTTGCCCGACCCGGGAATCGAACCCAGGACCTCTAGATCGCAAGGCACATACTTGTGCCGCGAGACCACGAGGCAGTCAATGTTGGCGACAGTAGTAATCTTATTTGCTTTGAGTAGCTGTCTCTATATAGTCAAATTAAGTAAATTATATTAAAAAGTTGATTAGATAATGCGGTTGTGTATCTCGTATGGGTTTTACAAACGAACTGATTGGCTACCGTTAATGGTTTAGTTAATATATTAATGACTCACTAAATAACCTTGCAATGATGGCCTCGAGGTTTAGGCGCGCGGTCGAGAATTTCGACGGTCGCAGGTTCAAACCCCTGGCACACACCTCTGACTTTTCGAAGTTATGTGTGTATTCACAATGAATTATCACTTGCTTTAACGGTGAAGGAAAACATCGTGATAAAACCCGCCCACCTAAAAGTTCTTAGGAATTTATTAGGTGTGTAGTCCGCCAACCCACACAAGGCCAGCGTGGTGGACTGCCTTAGTCCAGTTGTAGAGGAGGCCCGTGCCCAGCAGTGGGACGTATTTGGGCTGATGATGAAATAACCTTCATTTATTTGATATACAAAATCATTGGTAATGAGAAAGGTTTCCTTCATATTTAGTCTGCCATGTCGTCACGAAATCAAGTTTAGTGGAAAATTTACACAATTTTTTTTATAAAACATTTTTTAAGATTAACTGGTAAAAGTAGTAAAGTAAAGAAAAACTAGTTCTTTTAAAAATAATTTTCTCTATATTTTATCCAACATTCAATTATATGAATATCTTTGTAATCGAAATATCGTTATCGGTAGATATGGAAACAGACATTTATCTTGCTCGCTTACTGAGCCAATTATGTCATAAAGAAATATAAAAATACCCATACTTATCTTTACGATCCTAAAGCAGTATTTAGAAAATTCCAGTATACTTATTTGATTAGCAATTGATTCATTTGGTGCGTATGCCAGCGTCTAGGATGTGTAGTACTGTGTTAGGGTTCTTTAGCATCTCGACTACTTTTTCTATAATTAATTAAAATAAATTAATTTTTAACATACATACATACATACATAACCTCACGCCTGTATTCCACGAAGGGGTAGGAAGAGGTGCATTTTTGCACCACGTAATAGGGGGCGAGCCTATTGCCGTTTTTCGGGCACATTTCCAGACACCGTGCTGCTACTGAGAATTTCCTAATGGAAAAACCCAACAACACTGCCCGACGCGGTAATCGAACCCAGGCCCTCTAGATCGCACGGCACATACTTGTGTCGCGAGATCACGAGGCAGTCGAAATTTTAACTACTTCCTAAATTATTTAGATATAGGTACTGCATATAAAAATATCAGGACATAGACATTATTTACGTTAATTAAACATAGATATTAAAAGACAATTATAACGTAATTCTTCATCCTGCAGACACTCGGAAATATGTACAGAACCTATTATGTGCACATTTTCCGCATTCTTTATTTAATGACTTCTAGGATTTGAAAAATCCGATTTACGACTAAACATTAGTCACAGTGTCAAGTTCAAAGTACAGTAGAGCGTCGATTAACCGAACGACCGCTTATCCGAACTGCTACGCCCGCCCTACTCACGCGTGCTTACCCCCTCAGGCAATCTAGGTGGAGTAAGGCCTAAACCCTCTCAGTTATAGAGGAGGCCCGTGCCTAGCAGTGGGACGTATATGGGCTGATATGGGATGATGATCGTGCTTAGGCAGACGTAGGATGGGACGTCTTGCAGCACGATGGTCCGACGACTTGAGAAAGGTGGCGGCGGATGGATAAGGCCTTCGTACAGCAGTGGACGGCGATAGGCTGAGAATATAATAATATAAAATTTAGCATTGATGCATTTAGCATTGATACTAAAATAATTAGAGTAATTACTGTACCAACATGCTGTTAAAAACCTGTTTGTGAGTTTACTGAGTGTTTTCTTTCACGTTCTCAATTATTTACAAGTTAAATATTCATGCGCCGTGTTCATTGTCTGCTAACGTTGCGAAAACCAACTGTATTTTAACAATGATATCTGCCATCTCTGTATTGTCTTATCTGAGAGTCAAGTACAGCGAAAAGTGAATGCACTTAATATTATATCTTAGCTATAATCACATCAAACTTAACATATTTCAGATGTATCCTTCAAGTTATAATATATGGTCTCTCACGTTTTAGACGTAATGTATATAATGATCTCGGCATCGTAAGTTCAAGGCTATAATTATGTAACTCAAATCGTCCGTTACTTTAATTCGCGTTTTTCCTCTCATGCACTTAACATTCCCATTAACAGGTCTAAATACAACTCGGTAAGAACAATAGTCCTTTACGGTTGAGAGGTGTTAGCCCCACGTCCACTATGCGGGATCGGGCTTGTGATGTTGTTCTTATTCATCTATAATAGAATTGGTATTCAAACCCATGACTGCCAAGTTATTGCCATACGAGCAAAATAGTCGTCGGTATCAAGCTTATCGATCAAAACTCGTATCCGAATGCTAAGGTGCAAAATGCTTATAAATCTTGTGTCACTCGACTTGCAAAGTATCGACAGTATGAAGTGCTAAATAATCTATACCTATCACACGTCGTGGCCAAAAGTATCAAATTGTTTACATTGATGTTTTTACAAACATGGCAGGTATTGTTTCTATTGTAAATTGCACGTTGGTGTTTGTTATTTCAATTCGTATGTCTTAGTCATTCATTTTGCGTTTTTCTTTTTAAATCGCTGATTTAAAACTTAAATATATTTTTTAATGAACCATAAGAATCCATCTCTGCACCACCTAAGGTTCGACTGTTAGAGAATGCCTCAGGCATTAAATCCAACTTTACATGTAATGTATGAATGGTAAATAAATAAATAAGATTCAGGCAATAAGGAATATTCATTTCTAATTGCCCATATATTTTGATTCATGGACTAAGAAGTAATAAACATCGGAATGACATCAAGTATTGAATCATTTCAAATAAGGTTTTATCAAAAATAAAGCCACAGTAAAGCAATGATAATAAAAATATCTTGTATTATATCAAAATGTATAAAGTTACGTGTTTCCTTTTCACACTATGGCATTACCTACTTGACGAGAATAGCATCCAGTGCAATTCAAGCAGTGTGACTATTAATAGGTATTGTTATTTATGAAATCTAGACCTATTATGCGTATTTGATTTGTGGTTTCGTCATACTTGTTAATTAATCGTTCATACATTCGTTCACTTGTTATACTAGTCAATTGTAATAATAAAGATTTATAGATCTTTCAGGATTAAGTCGTTCTACTATTAAACCTAAAATACCTACCTAAAATTTTGAATTTTTTAAATTTTCACATTATTTGGGATGCGGTATTACCTCCATGAAATAAATATTGTTTAGTATTTATTCGTTTTAACACATACCACAATTTGTAAAAATAAACGCCAATGATCTTTATCGCTGATATTTTTGGTTTTACATGATAAAATGATTTTTTTCTAGTAATAATAATTATCAACGACATGCTTTCAGTTTCATGCAGTTTAGAAAATATGTTTAATTTAGAGATTGACTTTTGTGTCAATGCTTTTATTTTTAACTTTAGCTATATTTGTAACTTTAAAAAATTGTGATAAAAGGTGTGGGAGAAGTAAAGTATTATCAATTCTTATTTTTTTATTAAAGTTAAAGTCAAAGACCTTAAATTGTAGGATACAAAACTCGACCCTTGCACCGAAACAATTGTTTACCTCTGGTCTGAATAGTAAGACCGAGGTTTCTCTCTTGTAGTTAATGGTAGGTCTCCATCATGGGGTGTGGTGTCAGAACATTCGCATTTATAATATTAGTATGGATAAACATGCTTTTCTGGTTTCTTAAATGTGTATTTTGTCCGTTGCAGTTTCAACAAAATGCCTCTCCAGATCGCCAAGCCCGCTCCCCAGTTCAAGACCACCGCCGTGGTCAACGGGGAATTCAAGGACATCGCCCTCTCAGACTTCAAGGGCAAATACGTCGTGCTGTTCTTCTACCCCCTCGACTTGTGAGTAACACGAGAATTTGACGTTTAATGTAGATATTTATAGTAGTACTAACACTTGTCCCTTGTTGAATCCTTTCACACGACAGCCACTAAGTTTTACTTATAAAATCACATTTTTACTAGACTAAAATATTCTGCTTAGTGAAATTGCCAACCCGCAAAGTTCATAATATTTTGCACGTGGTCAGTTATCATGTTCAAATTTTTCTTTTTAATATTGCAATATCCCCAAATTGAAATATTAGGATATAAATTCATTTATATTTTAACGAAGCCAATGTGTCGGAGTAGTGATTGGGAATCGTATCGTAGGAATAAGCTACGGTTAGCGCAGGCCGAATGTGGATGGGTGGAAGCTAATGCCAAGTTGGCTGGAGGGACGGACGTTGGCAAGCCCAGCTCAAAATCGAAACCCAGTTTGCTTAGCATTTGTGTTCCTAGGCTGGCCTCTAATAAAAATTCTAAGAAGTGAGTGCTCTAACGTAATAATCGTCGGCCCTAATCGGTAGTCCGGAGTTGTGGCCTCGTCGTTTGAAGCTTGCTTCTGCTATAATCTCGTCTACAATATCCGTCAACTTTAGATCTATTTACTTTTCTGCAAATACTATTGCTTCATCGAATTGACTAGACTTGGGATGTGTGTGTAATGAAAATACAATCAAAGAGCTTTCTTTTACTTCGAAACGTATGTAGATTTACGAGGTTTCTTGCTTGAACCAGTTTAATTAATGCGAACTGATGAGAGAGCGTTTACCAAGTACTCGGCTTTCTTTAAACATATATCAAGTTAATTATGAAGCAATAGTTTGTAGAAAGTCAAACCATGTTGTAAAATTGTAACGAGATAGCAAGGTTAGTACGTGGCGTCGTCAAATTGCTTTAGTGTTACTGTCCATATCTTAAAAAATACTATCTTGACTACTTCAATCGCTTGTTTGGGGTATTCGTTGCTAATGTTCATTGTGTTTCCGATTAAATGTACACGATTAATAATACTGTTGTAGCACACGATTAATAATACTGTTGTAGCAATTTGTCAGATATTTTTTATGATACGTCTAGAATGTTCGATGATTTAAGTAAAAAACAAAAATCAAAATATTTACTTATCAACCCTAAAGTTTTTCTGTATACTTAATTTGTAGCTACTTAATTACTACCAAGATAGAAAACGAATTACATTAAAATACAGGACAAAATAAAATGAAAAGCATAGATGTAGAATATAAAGAAAAAACAAAGAGAACTTAAAATTTGAATGATCCAATGTATTTATTATTTATCAATCGATCTGAATTTGAACATAGCTTGTGCGCGTTTGGTATTCATTAGTAATAACAAAGCGTGTCAATGTATCTGGACCACGTAAGTGAACCAAATCGATCAACATGTTAGAATTTAAACTGTATACGTAATAAGTTCGTCCACACTTTATTGTATATTGAAAGTTACACGTGGATAGAAAACGTGTATCTATTTTTTGACCCTAAAATATGATTTGTAACAATTGTGTCGGTCATGTATTGGTATTTTTTATTTTTTAACTTATGCTACTTCAGATCTTGCCTTTAATGATGAATTATAAATATGGTAAGAATCTGTTCATCTTCCCCTGTTAATAGATGTTTAAGTTCAGTTAATTAATTTCCATGAAACTGCATATCCATTATAGTTATATCTTGATAGATAACCACAAGAGAAATAGGTCATTGGGTTGTACTTTTGTGATAAAAATAATTATTGCTTCGCAAATCTTTGACCATAACCTTTTTTGTGTTGTAAAGCAACCTGTATGTTCTGCACTATAACAAGGCGGTGGTTTCTGGTATGGGTTATATGTAGTTGTTTGTGAAGTGCATTAAATGTTAGCCCAAGAGCAATTGCGAAGGATAGTAGATCATTCTGGCGGGTTTTTTCATAAGTCATTACTGTGCTCGGGTGCTAGGTACATTTGCTTCTTCAATAAAATAAATAGCTGGTGTATTTATATGTTTAGATAGTACGATTTTTTATAATTATTATATATTATTATTCAAATACTCTGTGTATTTGAAGTGTGTCGGATCATCATTTGATTATCAAGCAACAGTCAAAGTGGGATAAAACGTTGTTAGCTACGGCGAAGGATAACGATTAGTTAAATATCAAATATTGAAGTTATGGACCTCTTTTATGGAAGTTCGATAGAACACTGACTTTGGAGTATATTTATCCATCTCCGGCTTGATATGTAGTATCGTGTGTGAGTTTGTGACCGGTGTGTTGCAGCACGTTCGTGTGTCCGACGGAGATCATCGCGTTCTCGGAGCGCGCGGACGACTTCCGCAAGATCGGGTGCGAGGTGCTCGCCGCCTCCACCGACTCGCACTTCACGCACCTCGCCTGGATCAACACGCCGCGCAAGCAGGGTACGCACCTAGTCACCCTAAATAACGGGGAAAAAAATATATATCTTAACAAATACATTAGTGTGTTTGGTACATCAAAAAGTTTCATCTAATTCCGTGAAAAACAAATTGTAAAAGAAAAAATTAAAAACCAAAAACTTGGTCATTTGAATTTTACACATAAATTATGAGGATATAGGGAAAAAGTGTAAATACAAAAATTGTAGATTTTTTTATTACAACCTTGCCATGTAACTTTTTTGCATAGGAATTGTAGTTTTAAACCTACCAATTTTTGTTATATTCTCTTCTTTCCAACGCGTTTCATTTTACTATAATTTTCGTCATGAGACTAACATAATTCTCTATTATACATTTGCAGGAGGTTTGGGCCCCATGAACCTCCCGATCCTGAGCGACAAGTCCCACAGCATCGCCCGCGACTACGGCATCCTCAACGAGGAGACCGGCATCCCCTTCCGCGGACTCTTCATCATCGACGACAAGCAGAACCTCCGCCAGATCACCGTCAACGACCTGCCAGTCGGACGGTCCGTTCACACGCTTACATACATAACAGACGAAACACTTACATTTATAAGGAAATAGGATGAATGAAATCTACTGGGGGACAGAATGCCTCAATCCTGGTCCTGGTTAAGCTAGTAGACAGCTAAAAAAAATACCAAAACAAGTTGATATCATCAATGTAGAATTATATGTCTGACGAAGACATTTAATAATGCAAAATATACTTAATAATAGACCTGAAGACTACTTTACAATTCTATTTTAGGTAGAAGTCAATAGCGTTAACTCCGTATATTTAAGGAAATTAATTCCTTATTAGGATACATTACAGGCCATGGATGGTTAGAGGCATGTTTTCCATCACCGTTAAAGTACTTGATAATTCAATACACACATAACATGGAAAAGTTAGAGGTTCTCGACCGCATGCCCAAACCTTGAGGTCATCAATACTTCAACCAACTAATAAATCCAAAGAAAAAAAAAAATTAGGCCCATCTAGATTTTTGATCCCGTTTGTAATTTATTTAGTATTTATTTCTAGTTCATATTGTCATAATAGCGATATCAATAAAACATTAATATTAAGGTTATCTGGTAGACAGTGGAGCCACACTATGCGATAATCGCACCGACCTTGTCGCGATATCTTCTACACTAGTCATTACGTTTACACGAGGCTCTACTTACATCACATATCTTATTTAATACTATCCGCTTCGTATCTGACAATGGGTGTAATCATTATCAATTATGTACAATGAGTTTGTGACTGTGGACTCAGTCTTTGCTTGTGATGTATTTTCAAAATGAATTATCACTTACTTTAGCGGTGAAGGAAAACATCGTGAGGAAACCTGCACACTTAAAGTTCTTAGGAATTTCGTAGGAATACCTGCACTAAGCTAGCGTGGTGGACTAAGGCCTAAACCGTCTCAATGGTAGAGGAAGCCCATGCCCAGCAGTGGGACATATATGGGCTGATGATGATGATGATTTATTTTTATGTGTGGATTATATTAGTGTTGGGTCTCATACTTTTAAAACTCTGTTTTACCAATATTAACACATATTTTGTATGACTACATTGGGTCATAAGAAATATTTAGGCCTAATTATCCACAATAACTCAGAAATGTGTATTGTAAAAGTTAGTTTTTTGGGTCTGATGATCTCATTTGGCCAGATTGGATCACAACTGTTCCACATGCATTAAGATGTCCGTCACTAAGTGAAGGTGTATTTAATGTTTGTTTCTGTGTATGGTCAGGTCTGTGGAGGAGACCCTGCGGCTGGTGCAGGCGTTCCAGTTCACGGACAAGCACGGGGAGGTGTGTCCCGCCAACTGGCACCCGGGCTCCAAGACCATCAAGCCTGACACCAAGGCCGCGCAGGAATACTTCGTCGACGCCAACTAAATATACTCCTACTACATACAGTTACATCTCTTTGATACCACACCACAAGGGTCCTAGCCACATATCAACTTCATCATTGGTTGGCTTATCTTTGTCATCATCAATGTAGTGAATGAATCAAAAATATGTAACTGTATCCAATATTGTATACTGTATTTATAAATGTTCCTTATTAATCGCACTAGCGGTGTAATCTGTTGATCAGATGTTTCCCTTTTTTTATTTGGTAGTTGGATTGTGAGAATTTGGAGTTTAATGAGAGCGCAATGTGAATCTCGCGGCGTGAGACCGGCGCGTTTGTTACCATTTTTTTTTTAATAACCAACAAACCGTTGAGTGAGATCAAAGTATATTTTTCTACATAATCCTCCTCAGTGTTTGAAATTGTGTGAGACCTGGTGTACCTTAAGCTTGAATACGTAGGGTTGGGGTTAGAAAAACATAATTAATGATGGCAAACTCGCCAACTCCGATTTTCAGATGGTTAGATGTCAGCTGGGTTGTACGTCCTGTATCAGTATTCTACTAAGACCCTTGTACTTCACAATCGAGGCTGTAATAAACGCTGTAATAATATAATGTGTTTAATTTTTATTCCTTACATTTATTGTTATTTTTTTAAAGGATTTTGGTAATAATAATGTAGTTTGTAAAATAGATGTGCCTAATGGACATCAACATGTGATGGTAAGCACTTGGAGTAGTTAGTCGTGAACCTCCAAAATAGAAAAGTAAAAAGAAGAATCACAGTATTCCTTTCAGTACTTACATTTCGAATACATCAATGTTCTGATCAGAAAAGCCATCATTATTTTACTGAAGCTCTGTAACTTACACTATTGGTAGACTTATTCAAATAATAAAAAAATATTTTAAAAGTACATATTATATTAATATTTCTCTCTTTGGCCAAATTATAATTATAGAATTCACTATAGTATTATCTGTATTCGTATTTTACAAGTGCCTTGTTTTACGTTCGGACACAATGAATGTGTAAAATTTACGAGACCAAACTGGCCAGAGCCCATGCAGTTAGTCAAAGTCAAAATATGTACTATTATGAATGAACACACATAACTCGATATGCCTAATTCAGTTTCCAATGTCAATAGTGTCACTAAATGACATTAATGAACTATTGTACATAATATTTATTTCGTGTTAATTACCTACCTTGTAATAGCATAACGAGTACATTTTACATACTGAGACACGACACTATATAACGGTTGAATAATATTCTTCCTGATCGTTTTCCTATAACATAAATTAGATTACGAACTATCAACACAGCGAAATATGATTCGATTAAATAAACAGCACTCGGTTTAAGTTTCACAATACGTTAAAAATGTCCATGCAGTTAAAAACTGTCTTTGAAGTTTGAACTGGCCGCCATTTTTTTGTTTATTCTTTCCATTTGAAATCTGACCAATCAGATACGCGCTCTCATAATATAATTCGCCAATGGACCCTCTGGCCTCTTCACTCGTAGCTTATTGTTTTGACGAAGTAGTTGTGGCTATTTAATATTTTTTTTTATCGTGTTTTTAATTTTAAAATAAACCATGAGAGTGGAACAATTTAGTGATTACGGCAGTGGAAGCTCCATAAATTCAGTAAGTATTTTTATTTATACGCTACGCAATGATCTAAATAAATACTACACAATTCCATAGTTGATCAAACGACGGTAGTTGTAAACACGTTTAAACGTGTTTATTGTTTCATGAAAACTGTAAAATGTAGCTATTTATGTATACAATAAAAATTATTCGGTAAAAATATATTTAAAACATAAAATACGTGATAATTTAATTCACTTTATAATTGTATTTTAAAAAAGTGGGTAGATTTTAATTGCAATATTTTATAGATTTTTATGGCACTAAGTTCAATGCAATTAAAAAATTAGATTTTATTTACATAACATTTATATACGCTGATTGAGTACCTACTAAGGATAGTTGATACACCTTTCGTCTGGATTACCAAGACGCGTGGCATTCATTTCATTTCTGCATTATTTTATATTACTCTCATTACAATAGTCAAGTCAAAGTCAAAATCATCTTTATTCAAATAGACTTTTACAAGTTCTTTTGAATCGTCAATATTAAACTATTTTTTTAAACTAGTGCTGATGTACCTACTGCAGTGTAGTGTTCACTCATTTATTTATTATTTCCAAAGAAACTGTGCGTTCACTAAGTATTATTAACCTTCCGTAAACCACGTGGATAAAAGTTAGGTCGTCCTGCACCATGTGGGGTTTCCTATACCCTAACATCAATATATTTTTTTACAGGGAATATCTTTTCAAAGTTTATTTTATATGTATTAATATTGTTTCTAGACTATTAAGAGATAAATAAAATAATTTTGTTAACTTTACTAAATGTTTTTATTATCTTTAGGCATTGTTACAAAAATAGCACTTTTTACTATAAGCTAAGAGACGACCATATTCTTTGGTTTACCCTTATAATAAAAAAACTTAACTAATAACTGCTTATTGCCCTTTATTTCAAGGCCCAATGAGATAGGGAACAAAAAAACCTCCTTCAAAAAAAAAAGGTATTACAAAACAAATTAATATGCACTAAAAAGTAAAAAAATAATTGCGTATTCTTCTATAATTTAATAATCGACTTACTTTTTCTGTTCATTATCATGTGTTTACCACACAAGAAGGTAGGTAGGTACCTATCCACTTCAAATCTAACTCAACACATACCTATCAATAACAAACTATGATCAAAATATTTTTTAGAGTTCTCCTAAGTAAAATGAAATGAAAAATATTAGACTACTTAAAAGTCAATCAAATTATTACGATAATATAATGAAGTCACAGTTATTGTTAGTTTTGAAGTCGGTAAAAATAAAATAATTCACGCGGTAGTTAAAGATACAACGATTTTTGATTCGCTGGGGTGTGCCAAACCCCACGTGGTGCACGGAACGTTAAATGTATGCGGCGCGATCGAAACCTCCAGGGTTAAATTCCCGAGTCGTTCAAGACAATATTGGGATATTCCATTAGGTATTTCTCAGTAGCACCCCGGAATTTCGAAATGTAACCCAAGATAAGGTTCTCCTTTAAAATGAGACAAAAATAAGTGTTGTAACGTGGGCGCAGAAAGACACCACTACCCTTAGGTATATGTAATCTTATAACCTACCCTATCAAGGACATAAGCGTAAAAATTCCATAATTTAATTCATTTTTTGTTTTCATTACAGTCTAGTAATTGGGTGAACCCACAAATATGGCAGCCAATTGAATCACAAAGTCGACCATCGCAAAGGGAAATATTGAAGTCATCCAGCTTTACGAACCGTAAGTACTGCCTTTTTATACATATATTCCATAATTCAATTTCGGATCTCTCAAGAAACGTGTTTGATTACTTTCAGTAGGTGGGGGCAAATGCACCCTAGACGATGTGATGCAAGAATTCAAGATGAATGGATCTGATTCACCGTATAATCCCGATGAAGAAAATTGGCTGACACGCACACGTAAATATAATTACAAACAATATCATTAAATCTGCCATAGATTTACTTTGATATATAACTTTTTAGGATACAGTATTTTGCTCACTTTTTTACAAGAATTCAGTCAATTTGTCCATTTTAAATATTTTCTAACATATTTTTTAGTAGTCATCATCATCATCATCATCATCATCAGCCTCTCTTACGTCCACTGCTGGACATAGGCCTCTACTATGGCACGCCACTGGGCTCGATCTTCGGCCTTCCTCATCCAACCGCTGCCAGCCATCTTGCGTATATCGTCACCCCACCTAGCCAGAGGGCGTCCTACACTACGTTTGCCAAGACGTGGTCTCCACTCCAGAACACAAAGTTGCATGAAATTTTGGTATTTTGTTACTACGTACGAACAAGTCTTTCTGATAATTTTATAATCAAATTTTTGATGATGATGACGAAGCCAATTTTTTGTGGACATCTCATTTAATATATTTTTACTTCTATTCACAAATATTTTTAGTCGTACGACGAGTTTATTTTTAAGTACGAATTCTGTCTATGTTTAAAGTTGTTTTTGATTTAGGTTAGTTAATGCGTAACTCGTGCTATGGATTTTGTCCACAACTTACTATATTAGTTTGTGTCTCTCACCCAATATTCACTTTACTGTTTTTTCGTGTTACAGAAGGTCTTATTGGCTTGGGGTCAAGCAGTTCATATGTACGTCAGAAGTCTTGGCCCGCTCCTGAGAAGTCCCCCCAACATCCACTCCCCAGGCACGATGCAAACTGGGTACCCGCACCGCCTATAGCCACTTCTACACCCGTCAATGAAGGTAAGAAGACCCAAACATCTATGAATTATACAAACGTACGCAATCAGGCCTGTACCCCCAAAGTCTTTTTGCCAATTGTGTTTCAAACCCGACGTAATAAAGGCCGAGCATATTGCCGTTTTACGGGTACTTCGCGAAAATCCAATATCACTTTACACGCCTTGGTAATCGAATCCCGGATCTATAGAAAAATTGCGTACACTAATACCGCAAGTCGGCGAGGCAGTCGCACATACAGTTCTTGAAAATAACCAAACAGGCACTGTAATAACTTATTTTAAATATCTTTCAGATTTTTTGCTCCACAACAAAATATCAGAACCACATTATAGGTAACCTGTGACGTTTTCGTAAAAGTTGCATGAAATTTTGGAATTTTGTTACTACGAACAAGTCTTTCTGATAATTTTGTAATCAAATTTTTGATGATGATGGCGAAGCCAATTTTTTGTGGACATCTTATTTAATATTTTCTTCATTCTATTCACAAATATTTATGTTTTAAACAGGCTAATTATATAGAATGTTTGGTTTCAGTAGCCGAAACAGGGGCTGGTTACTCTATGGCGGCGCCTGTGCTGACAGAAGAGCAAAGTCGCGTGCTGAGTACATTGCCAGACGCCGTCGTTTACGCATTGCTACGTAAAATGCAGCAGGGCCGCCCTATTCCCCGTAATAATGACGTAAGTGCAGTCATTATTATCATCAACATCATCAGCCCATATACGTTGCAATGCTGTGCATGGACCTCCTCTACAACTTAGAAGGTTTAGGCCTTAGTCCACCACGCTGGCCAAGTGCGGGTTGATAAGTGCAGTATTTACAAAATGTAAGCATAAAAGTCCATTTAGTTGCCAGATGTAGTGTTATTTTCTCCTCTCTAACATGAACTTCGTCGCATTTAATTTGGTTTCCTTACAATACAAAATGGAAATACCGCAATAAAAAACCGCAATTTTTGTGTCTTGACGTGCTTAGTTTCGATAATTTTTGAAGTTATACTTCTTTTGGCGCGTTAGGGAAAAATGATGAGAGTGATTTTTTACGATGCGCGCGCACACCGACACCAAAAAGTTATTCAGAAAAAGTTTGTTTTAAATTTTAAGAATGTAGAATAGTGACAGTAATAAAAAAAGTAAATAAATTTTAATTAGTTTTGATACGTCACGTACGGTCAAGACAGAGTCGAGAGAGGTATTTATTTTATTTTATTTATTTTAATTTATTCTGATTTTACTTTTAAAATTCTGCTCACGTCACGTGCCGTCAAGACCGAGTCGTGACGTCAGAATTAATTATAATTTTAATTGCCTTAATTTAAATTTATTACTTATATGATATGTACGTCACGCATGGTCAGGCTTAAATCGTTTTTAGTAATATAACTCGCCCCTGCCTCTGGCAACTCCTCTTACCCCCCCCTCCCCCCCGCGCCTGGCCCTTCACCCATAGAAAACCGCAAATTACCACAGAAACCATTCTGTTCACCTTTTAGAAATTCTACCTCACCCCCCCTCTGTCTAACTCCCTCAATTTTAATCGTAGGATACCCGAGTTTGGTATCATTGAAACCGCGTGACGTAAGCTATCGATTGGCCCCATTGGAATCGGGAATTTCGTTCATCCTAATTTTAAGATTAAGTAAAAAACTTATTGAAGTTATTACGATGCGCGCGCACACTGTCATGAAAAACCGACACCATGAAGTTATTAAAATATTATTTTATAATATATTATTATATTATTTAAGAAAATATATATTTATGTATGAAGTATAACTTCTAACGCGTGTACATAAGTACACACACACACTTTTTTTATTAGTAACTATGGTCGAAGAGCAGGTATATTCCATACAGCTTTTATATTCGTTTTGAGTTAAATAAAAAATAATACTAAATCACAAAATACGACTTCAATCATAATTTAAAACCATACATACATACATACATAAACTCACGCCTGTATTCCCCGAAGGGATAGGCAGAGGTGCATTTCTGCACCCACACTTCGCCAGGCATGTATCAGTCCCACGTAATAGGGGGCGAGCCTATTACGTATTTTCTAAAGGACGACTGCAGCACTACGATATAGTAACCAAGTGCCTGTTAACTTAAGGCATTACAGAAACGAGGTGAAAATGTAAGGATATCGTGATAATCAGTGGCGGTACTTCCACATCGTGATGAAACCTGCACACCTGCACAAAGTTCCTACGAATTTCTTAGGTGTGTCCGCTAACCCGCACTAGACCAGCGTGGTGGACTAAGGCCTAAACCCTCTCAGTTGTAGAGGAGGTCCGTGCCCAGCAGTGGGACGTATATGAGCTGATGATGATGTCAAATTGCTTTTGAAGACTTAAAGCTTTTATAATTCGTAATTTTTTGAAGGAAAACTGGTCTGACTGCCTCGTGGTCTCGCGGTACAAGTATGTGCTGAGCGATCTAGAGGTCCTGGGTTCGATTCCCGGGTCGGGCAAAGTGTTATTGGGTTTTTCCATTAGGAAATTCTCAGTAGCAGCACGGAGTCTGGAATTGTGCCCGAAAAACGGCAATAGGCTCGCCCCCTATTACGTGGGACTGATACATACCTGGCGAAATGTGGGTGCAGAAATGCACCTCTGCCTACCTCTTCGGGGAATACAGGCGTGAGTTTATGTATGTATGTATGAAAACTGGTCTTTTGGGCTTCTATGGAAGTACCGCCACTGGTGATGTGTGTGCAGGAGTGTCGGTTCTGCAAGAACAACGGCGAGCGCGAGTCGTACTACCGCTCGCACCGGCTGCGCGACGGCGCGGGGCGCGCGCTGTGCCCCGTGCTGCGGGCGCTCGTGTGCGCGCGCTGCGGGGCCGCGGGCGACGCCGCGCACACGCTCAAGTACTGCCCGCTCACCTCGCACGACGGTAACCGCACCAACCTACACACCACACTACACACCACACTACACACCACACACGCGCGCGCTGCGGGGCCGCGGGCGACGCCGCGCACACGCTCAAGTACTGCCCGCTCACCTCGCACGACGGTAACCGCACCAACCTACACACCACACTACACACCACACTACACACCACACACGCGCGCGCTGCGGGGCCGCGGGCGACGCCGCGCACACGCTCAAGTACTGCCCGCTCACCTCGCACGACGGTAACCGCACCAACCTACACACCACACTACACACCACACTACACACCACACACGCGCGCGCTGCGGGGCCGCGGGCGACGCCGCGCACACGCTCAAGTACTGCCCGCTCACCTCGCACGACGGTAACCGCACCAACCTACACACCACACTACACACCACACTACACACCACACACGCGCGCGCTGCGGGGCCGCGGGCGACGCCGCGCACACGCTCAAGTACTGCCCGCTCACCTCGCACGACGGTAACCGCACCAACCTACACACCACACTACACACCACACTACACACCACACACGCGCGCGCTGCGGGGCCGCGGGCGACGCCGCGCACACGCTCAAGTACTGCCCGCTCACCTCGCACGACGGTAACCGCACCAACCTACACACCACACTACACACCACACTACACACCACACACGCGCGCGCTGCGGGGCCGCGGGCGACGCCGCGCACACGCTCAAGTACTGCCCGCTCACCTCGCACGACGGTAACCGCACCAACCTACACACCACACTACACACCACACTACACACCACACACGCGCGCGCTGCGGGGCCGCGGGCGACGCCGCGCACACGCTCAAGTACTGCCCGCTCACCTCGCACGACGGTAACCGCACCAACCTACACACCACACTACACACCACACTACACACCACACTACACACCACACTACACACCACACACGCGCGCGCTGCGGGGCCGCGGGCGACGCCGCGCACACGCTCAAGTACTGCCCGCTCACCTCGCACGACGGTAACCGCACCAACCTACACACCACACTACACACCACACTACACACCACACACGCGCGCGCTGCGGGGCCGCGGGCGACGCCGCGCACACGCTCAAGTACTGCCCGCTCACCTCGCACGACGGTAACCGCACCAACCTACACACCACACTACACACCACACTACACACCACACTACACACCACACTACACACCACACACGCGCGCGCTGCGGGGCCGCGGGCGACGCCGCGCACACGCTCAAGTACTGCCCGCTCACCTCGCACGACGGTAACCGCACCAACCTACACACCACACTACACACCACACTACACACCACACTACACACCACACTACACACCACACACGCGCGCGCTGCGGGGCCGCGGGCGACGCCGCGCACACGCTCAAGTACTGCCCGCTCACCTCGCACGACGGTAACCGCACCAACCTACACACCACACTACACACCACACTACACACCACACACGCGCGCGCTGCGGGGCCGCGGGCGACGCCGCGCACACGCTCAAGTACTGCCCGCTCACCTCGCACGACGGTAACCGCACCAACCTACACACCACACTACACACCACACTACACACCACACTACACACCACACTACACACCACACACGCGCGCGCTGCGGGGCCGCGGGCGACGCCGCGCACACGCTCAAGTACTGCCCGCTCACCTCGCACGACGGTAACCGCACCAACCTACACACCACACTACACACCACACACGCGCGCGCTGCGGGGCCGCGGGCGACGCCGCGCACACGCTCAAGTACTGCCCGCTCACCTCGCACGACGGTAACCGCACCAACCTACACACCACACTACACACCACACTACACACCACACTACACACCACACTACACACCACACACGCGCGCGCTGCGGGGCCGCGGGCGACGCCGCGCACACGCTCAAGTACTGCCCGCTCACCTCGCACGACGGTAACCGCACCAACCTACACACCACACTACACACCACACTACACACCACACTACACACCACACTACACACCACACTACACACCACACTACACACCACACTACACACCACACACGCGCGCGCTGCGGGGCCGCGGGCGACGCCGCGCACACGCTCAAGTACTGCCCGCTCACCTCGCACGACGGTAACCGCACCAACCTACACACCACACTACACACCACACTACACACCACACACGCGCGCGCTGCGGGGCGGCGGGCGACGCCGCGCACACGCTCAAGTACTGCCCGCTCACCTCGCACGACGGTAACCGCACCAACCTACACACCACACTACACACCACACTACACACCACACACGCGCGCGCTGCGGGGCCGCGGGCGACGCCGCGCACACGCTCAAGTACTGCCCGCTCACCTCGCACGACGGTAACCGCACCAACCTACACACCACACTACACACCACACTACACACCACACACGCACGCGCTGCGGGGCCGCGGGCGACGCCGCGCACACGCTCAAGTACTGCCCGCTCACCTCGCACGACGGTAACCGCACCAACCTACACACCACACTACACACCACACTACACACCACACTACACACCACACTACACACCACACACGCGCGCGCTGCGGGGCCGCGGGCGACGCCGCGCACACGCTCAAGTACTGCCCGCTCACCTCGCACGACGGTAACCGCACCAACCTACACACCACACTACACACCACACTACACACCACACACGCGCGCGCTGCGGGGCCGCGGGCGACGCCGCGCACACGCTCAAGTACTGCCCGCTCACCTCGCACGACGGTAACCGCACCAACCTACACACCACACTACACACCACACTACACACCACACTACACACCACACACGCGCGCGCTGCGGGGCCGCGGGCGACGCCGCGCACACGCTCAAGTACTGCCCGCTCACCTCGCACGACGGTAACCGCACCAACCTACACACCACACTACACACCACACTACACACCACACACGCGCGCGCTGCGGGGCCGCGGGCGACGCCGCGCACACGCTCAAGTACTGCCTGCTCACCTCGCACGACGGTAACCGCACCAACCTACACACCACACTACACACCACACACGCGCGCGCTGCGGGGCCGCGGGCGACGCCGCGCACACGCTCAAGTACTGCCCGCTCACCTCGCACGACGGTAACCGCACCAACCTACACACCACACTACACACCACACTACACACCACACACGCGCGCGCTGCGGGGCCGCGGGCGACGCCGCGCACACGCTCAAGTACTGCCCGCTCACCTCGCACGACGGTAACCGCACCAACCTACACACCACACTACACACCACACTACACACCACACTACACACCACACACGCGCGCGCTGCGGGGCCGCGGGCGACGCCGCGCACACGCTCAAGTACTGCCCGCTCACCTCGCACGACGGTAACCGCACCAACTTACACACCACACTACACACCACACTACACACCACACTACACACCACACTACACACCACACACGCGCGCGCTGCGGGGCCGCGGGCGACGCCGCGCACACGCTCAAGTACTGCCCGCTCACCTCGCACGACGGTAACCGCACCAACCTACACACCACACTACACACCACACTACACACCACACACGCGCGCGCTGCGGGGCCGCGGGCGACGCCGCGCACACGCTCAAGTACTGCCCGCTCACCTCGCACGACGGTAACCGCACCAACCTACACACCACACTACACACCACACTACACACCACACTACACACCACACTACACACCACACTACACACCACACACGCGCGCGCTGCGGGGCCGCGGGCGACGCCGCGCACACGCTCAAGTACTGCCCGCTCACCTCGCACGACGGTAACCGCATCAACCTACACACCACACTACACACCACACTACACACCACACACGCGCGCGCTGCGGGGCCGCGGGCGACGCCGCGCACACGCTCAAGTACTGCCCGCTCACCTCGCACGACGGTAACCGCACCAACCTACACACCACACTACACACCACACTACACACCACACACGCGCGCGCTGCGGGGCCGCGGGCGACGCCGCGCACACGCTCAAGTACTGCCCGCTCACCTCGCACGACGGTAACCGCACCAACCTACACACCACACTACACACCACACTACACACCACACTACACACCACACACGCGCGCGCTGCGGGGCCGCGGGCGACGCCGCGCACACGCTCAAGTACTGCCCGCTCACCTCGCACGACGGTAACCGCACCAACCTACACACCACACTACACACCACACTACACACCACACTACACACCACACACGCGCGCGCTGCGGGGCCGCGGGCGACGCCGCGCACACGCTCAAGTACTGCCCGCTCACCTCGCACGACGGTAACCGCACCAACCTACACACCACACTACACACCACACTACACACCACACTACACACCACACACGCGCGCGCTGCGGGGCCGCGGGCGACGCCGCGCACACGCTCAAGTACTGCCCGCTCACCTCGCACGACGGTAACCGCACCAACCTACACACCACACTACACACCACACTACACACCACACACGCGCGCGCTGCGGGGCCGCGGGCGACGCCGCGCACACGCTCAAGTACTGCCCGCTCACCTCGCACGACGGTAACCGCACCAACCTACACACCACACTACACACCACACTACACACCACACTACACACCACACTACACACCACACACGCGCGCGCTGCGGGGCCGCGGGCGACGCCGCGCACACGCTCAAGTACTGCCCGCTCACCTCGCACGACGGTAACCGCACCAACCTACACACCACACTACACACCACACTACACACCACACTACACACCACACTACACACCACACACGCGCGCGCTGCGGGGCCGCGGGCGACGCCGCGCACACGCTCAAGTACTGCCCGCTCACCTCGCACGACGGTAACCGCACCAACCTACACACCACACTACACACCACACTACACACCACACACGCGCGCGCTGCGGGGCCGCGGGCGACGCCGCGCACACGCTCAAGTACTGCCCGCTCACCTCGCACGACGGTAACCGCACCACCCTACACACCACACTACACACCACACTACACACCACACACGCGCGCGCTGCGGGGCCGCGGGCGACGCCGCGCACACGCTCAAGTACTGCCCGCTCACCTCGCACGACGGTAACCGCACCAACCTACACACCACACTACACACCACACTACACACCACACACGCGCGCGCTGCGGGGCCGCGGGCGACGCCGCGCACACGCTCAAGTACTGCCCGCTCACCTCGCACGACGGTAACCGCACCAACCTACACACCACACTACACACCACACTACACACCACACTACACACCACACTACACACCACACACGCGCGCGCTGCGGGGCCGCGGGCGACGCCGCGCACACGCTCAAGTACTGCCCGCTCACCTCGCACGACTGTAACCGCACCAACCTACACACCACACTACACACCACACTACACACCACACACGCGCGCGCTGCGGGGCCGCGGGCGACGCCGCGCACACGCTCAAGTACTGCCCGCTCACCTCGCACGACGGTAACCGCACCAACCTACACACCACACTACACACCACACTACACACCACACTACACACCACACTACACACCACACTACACACCACACACGCGCGCGCTGCGGGGCCGCGGGCGACGCCGCGCACACGCTCAAGTACTGCCCGCTCACCTCGCACGACGGTAACCGCACCAACCTACACACCACACTACACACCACACTACACACCACACACGCGCGCGCTGCGGGGCCGCGGGCGACGCCGCGCACACGCTCAAGTACTGCCCGCTCACCTCGCACGACGGTAACCGCACCAACCTACACACCACACTACACACCACACTACACACCACACACGCGCGCGCTGCGGGGCCGCGGGCGACGCCGCGCACACGCTCAAGTACTGCCCGCTCACCTCGCACGACTGTAACCGCACCAACCTACACACCACACTACACACCACACTACACACCACACACGCGCGCGCTGCGGGGCCGCGGGCGACGCCGCGCACACGCTCAAGTACTGCCTGCTCACCTCGCACGACGGTAACCGCACCAACCTACACACCACACTACACACCACACACGCGCGCGCTGCGGGGCCGCGGGCGACGCCGCGCACACGCTCAAGTACTGCCCGCTCACCTCGCACGACGGTAACCGCACCAACCTACACACCACACTACACACCACACTACACACCACACTACACACCACACACGCGCGCGCTGCGGGGCCGCGGGCGACGCCGCGCACACGCTCAAGTACTGCCCGCTCACCTCGCACGACGGTAACCGCACCAACCTACACACCACACTACACACCACACTACACACCACACACGCGCGCGCTGCGGGGCCGCGGGCGACGCCGCGCACACGCTCAAGTACTGCCCGCTCACCTCGCACGACGGTAACCGCACCAACCTACACACCACACTACACACCACACTACACACCACACACGCGCGGGCTGCGGGGCCGCGGGCGACGCCGCGCACACGCTCAAGTACTGCCCGCTCACCTCGCACGACGGTAACCGCACCAACCTACGCACCACACTACACACCACACTACACACCACACACGCGCGCGCTGCGGGGCCGCGGGCGACGCCGCGCACACGCTCAAGTACTGCCCGCTCACCTCGCACGACGGTAACCGCACCAACCTACACACCACACTACACACCACACTACACACCACACTACACACCACACACGCGCGCGCTGCGGGGCCGCGGGCGACGCCGCGCACACGCTCAAGTACTGCCCGCTCACCTCGCACGACGGTAACCGCACCAACCTACACACCACCCTACACACCACACTACACACCACACACGCGCGCGCTGCGGGGCCGCGGGCGACGCCGCGCACACGCTCAAGTACTGCCCGCTCACCTCGCACGACGGTAACCGCACCAACCTACACACCACCCTACACACCACACTACACACCACACTACACACCACACACGCGCGCGCTGCGGGGCCGCGGGCGACGCCGCGCACACGCTCAAGTACTGCCCGCTCACCTCGCACGACGGTAACCGCACCAACCTACACACCACACTACACACCACACTACACACCACACTACACTCCACACTACACACCACACACTTACTTGAACAAATAATAAACACACCCATCACGCTCGACGGTCGAGAATCTCGACGGCCGCGGGTTAAAACCCCAGGCACACACCCCTGACTTTTCCAAGTTATGTGTGTATTCACAATTAATTATCACGTACTTTAACGGTTAAGGAAAACATCGTGATGAAACCTGTGCACACCTAAAAGTTCTTAGGAATTTCTTAGGTGTGTAGTCTGCCAACCCGCACTAGGCCAACGTGGTAGACTAAGGCCTAAACCCTCTCAGTTGTAGAGGACGCCCGTGCCCAGCAGTGGGATGTATATGGGCTGATGATAATGATGATGATATACATCCAACAATCACATACATAGTTTTGACCCCACATTAAGATACAACTCTTGTGTCGTGGGTATCAGAAACTACGAGATACTTTTCGGTCTCACAAACACCCAAACCCGAAACAAATATTTATGGATCACACAAACATTTGTCTCGGTGCGGGGATCGAACCCGCGGCCTCTCGTTTCGCAAGCTGGTATCTAGCTGGGATGTATACTTAATCCTCATCGTCTCACGTTACAAGGCATTTCATTTAAGGCTGAAAATAGTTAGAAAAATGAATACACAGATTGTTCACTACCACTTTTTACTTCAATCTGAAAAATACTACTCAAGGAAGATACAAGTTGGCATCATTGGAGTGGTCCTAGAGACGCTCCAGTAGCACATTTGGTCGCAACGAAGATAACGTTATGCAATACTAGTAACTTGCTTTTTTTACGAGAGGCTTTCCTCTCGTTCCTCTCCTGTTCGGTACCTCGGGGGAGGCCTAAGGCTAGGCTAGGCTTTGTAATCATAACGTATGTTATTAATTTCATTTCAATGACAAAATATGAACTCCTCCTGCCATTGTGATCCAAAAATTGACGAAAATTAACCTGAAAACATAAATTAATTGATTAATTATTGAGAATCACTCCAGTGTAAATGCAAAATATGAGGCTTTTTAGTTATTTTTTTCTTTTGTTTTCAGAACGCGTAAAATCCACTGCTATGATGCGAAGTGTTCGTATGGCTTCCGGCCGTCGTCGCTACCGAAATATAATGCCATCTATGGCACAACCCGAAAAACAATTCATAGTTAACCCAACGCCATCTATATTATCGGTTGGAAACTGTTGGAATCTAAATACAGCGCCATCTGTTGCGCCGGAAAGAAATATTTACAATGTTTTGGAACAACCGCTTGACCCCATATGGGCTGCTCTGGAAAAGAAATTGATGCTATGAATATTTAATACATTGACTTTGAAGTATAAAATGTCGAAAACTTCTTTATAATTATTAAAAAACGCTTTGAAACTTTTTAAATCTGAATAAATTCATTAGTTGATACACTAATCAGGTACATACCAGTAAATTTCAACATTCATAGTTCATTATAAATTAATAAACGAAGTCCAGTGTATACACAATACATTTTATATATTTAGCGCCAAACAAACTAGATTAGTTCAATGAAAAAGTATTATAAGACATGGTTGCCATTATAAATGATTGATAATGACAACGAGATAATTATTATAATTTTATTTTATTTGAGGAATATTGATATACTTTATTATTTTTCGTATACTTATTCATCGAACTGTGAGATATATTTTTATATATCTACTTAAAGATATACGTGCAACTATACTGACTACATTGCATAGAATACAGATTATATCGAGAAATAATCGATAATCATTGTGTATTTTTATTACATAACTTTTTTAATTGGTGTTAAGCCCATCAACACTGTTGATTGTTAAAATATATAATTGATGTAGTTCATAGATCATAAGTACAAGATTTTTATTGTAAGACGATATGTTCGTACTAGGAATACATTTAAATTTTTCGTGAATGCGGATATTATAAAATTAATGAATTATTTTTATAGAAATTAAAATCATTTTGTGTCATCAATATTGAAGTATTGATATGTGAAATGAAAGTATGAATTTCCAAAACTGCGATTAAAAGTTGTAAATTTTATACAGCAGGTGGCTCTGAAATTCTCTTGTAAATCAAATACACGATACATATTTAAATAAATTTGAAAATAAGTTTATAATCGTGAATCAATTATAACACTTATTTTTGGTAATTTTACAAAATATATCCCCTGATAACATAAAATATGGGTCCGCATGTCACGATGAAAAATTATGCAACATTATCTATTAATTTTTGACACTTCATATTTCTTTATTTCTCTTATTTTTACGTTCACAATTTGTTGATTTGTCTTTCAAATTTATTTTCTGTTTACTAATAATTTACAATGTTTTTCTTTCGGGTTTTTGGTGTCTTTCTGGTTCTTAATAAATAAAAGCAATCGAGAACTATTTTTTATTTATATTGTTACCACAAGACTGGCGGTTGATATTATAGAGGTTACTGGATGTTGATGCAAGAAATGGATTTCTGTTTTGGATGACACCTATAGTAAACAGTAAAAGTTAACGGAACTGGTATAATTTACTGAAAACTAATCTTAACAGTTGATTAAAGATTAAAAAATTATTTAATTACAAAAACATTACTTTTATATGTACGCAAAAAGTAATAAATAAATATTTTTAAACCTTACGAAAATCGTTAAAAACAAATAAGGTCTTTTTAAATGTACAAATGAAATAGTATTATAAAAAACTTTATGATTTTAGAATTTCTAGAAAATTATAGAAATCTCTCTTAAAAATAACGTTACAGGTTTTAAATGTTGCTAATACTAGTTAAATTATTTTGGCTTATACAAAATGTTGCGTTTTCACGATGTTCCATTTTTATGCTACGATTCAGAATATTACCAAGAGATGGCGTTAGTAGTATTGTATTGAAGTAAAAGCGCGAAGTTACAGGCTTACAGCAACTAAATGTTTGTAAGCGTAAAAATAAACTTAAACTGTATTATAGACACGAAATAATTTAAGATACGACTAAGGGACCTTCAAGAAAAGAGCCTATATTTTCCTCAAAGGCCGGCAACGCACCGATGATGCCTCTGGTATTGTGGGTGTCCATGGGCGGTGTTGACCACTTAACATCAGGTGGCTCACTAGCTCGTTTGCCTCTTTTTGCGTTGTATTAGATTTTTGCTTGAACGAAAAAATAGATATTTTTTTTATGATTTTATAAATAATATAGGCTATACAAGTTTTAAACAAATATAGAGCATCTGTTTGCCGAACTAGGTAGAACCTATATTTCAGCACCCAGCGCCTCTCCCCTTATATTTAGAAGAGCCTAACTAATAGAGTTTAGTGTACTTGCATGTTCCTCTCTGTGTAATTAATGTATGTGTATGTATGTGTGTGATGGTTGGCGCTTTCTTGGGGAGGCCTACGTTCAGCAGTGGACGGCGATAGGCTGAGTATATATATATATATATATGTATGTGTGTGAGAGGGTGTGTAATCCGTCTAGAGTGAGTAACTAATGATGGGAGGTAACAAAACCATTTTATATTCTATCAAAAAAATAAACGAAGATACTAGTGAAGAGATAAGCATTCTTTGTAATCGTAGATGCAAAGTCAAGTAAAGTCAGGTTTTTTATATATTGATAGAATAATCGGCTTAGAAAATAGAGGATTATATAGGCCTCTTGTATTTTTTATCCATCGTACGAAAACAAAGCTAACGATAAAAGTTGCGTTTCTTAATACAATCTGATTTCTGATGATGAATCTATTGCTGATTTAAGGCAGATTCTTAGACTCCGTGCTGTTATTGAGATTTGAGCCAATAACACATTGCATGACCCAGGAATAGAACACGGTGTCTCTCGATTTCACGCCGCACAATTGTGCTGCAGAATAAACAAAGCAGCCGTCATACATAGTAACTATTTATTTATAAAACCACTTAGTCCTAAAATGACATTAACCAAATATACCATATTTTTTTGTTTAGTCTCAAGTATGTAAATGTACAGTAAATTGATATCGTCATCCCACCTACCCTGACTGAGGACTTCATAAAAGCAAACGGTGCCTACCCACGTGCGTGCGTGGCGTGATTACTGGCCGAGCGCACTGTTCGGAGCAGGTAGGCGGCGCCAAATGGCCCGTCCCTGTTCGCTATGTTACAAGTTACAACCCATATTATTTACTTGTAAAACAAAATCAGCTTTCCTCGGCGGTGTTTCCGAATGGATATGACTTATGGACCTTCAAGAAAAGAGCCTATATTTTCCTCAAAGGCCGGCAACGCACCGATGATTCCTCTGGTATTGTGGGTGTCCATGGGCGGTGTTGACCACTTAACATCAGGTGGCTCACTAGCTCGTTTGCCTCCTTTGCCATAAAAAAAAGATATTGGAATAAATACATTATAGCTTTGAATGTTGCTTTAGGTTACCAGTGGCGGTACTTCCATAGAAGCCCAAAAGGGATACACGATTTTTTTGTAATCTAGTTTATAATTTATTCTTGTGGGATTCATCATCATCAGCCCATATACGTCCAACTGCTGGGCACGGGTCCTCTCTACATTTGAGAGGGTTTAGGCCTTAGTCCACCACGTTGGCCTAATGCGGGTTTGTGGATCAAGATATAGATAGAACGAAAGAATAGAGACAGGCACATAAAGGTACTTATTTCTAAGCCTACTACTAATGTCCACGCACGTAAATTGCAGAAGCTAGTGTAATACAAATTCATTAAATCATCATCATCATCATCATCATCTTGCTCTGTTCTTAATTTTATTTGGTGTCGGCGAAGTCTGTTTCAGCCTTACAAACATCCCTATCAACCGTCATTTCTTCATTCACCTCTTTTTGTTTCATATCTTCTTAAACTAGGTAACTCCATTCATTTCTTCTTTGGCCTTCTTCTGCTTGTTCATCCTTCAAATTTTATACTCATTACTTTTTTTAGCTGCAAATTCAATAAAATTTGACCTAATAAATTAAAAACAGCAGGCTCATTACCGTTTAAAGAAGACATCAACCACTTGAAATCCGCCATTATTCGCAACATTAAATTTCCTCCATTTCTCTTGGGAAACAAGAGGATGATATGAATAGGTCCGCAATTAAAAACAAGACCCATTCGCGCCACTAATTACTACAATACAATTAAATAAGTCCAAGAGATAGTAAAAGTGTGCGTATGAAGCCAATGAAATTCACAACAAAACAAACTATATTAGCTGAGTAAAAAAAGTCTCACGAAACGCTTCAATATGCAAACTCCGACGCGACATAGTAAAGAACCTATGAATATTAATATACAAATAACACTCTTATTACAACGCATTAAAGTAGCATTTTGTTAGACCGACACAATCAAAGTACATTTTAAAAAAATGTACGAATGTCAAGCTCACGCATCAAGACTTCGCATACCGTTTGGTCGTTCATTGACTAAAACTGTGTTTTAGATTTACGACTTTATCTATATGTGCATACGACATACTTTGAAATGTCGTACTACTGACATACAAATATCAATTTTAACGCCAACAAAATAAAATTTAAACTTGCTTGTAATACCGTTACCAAAATTCTAGGCCCCAATCCGGTTGAATTGGGAATGTGTGCCACAGAAGTAGGCTGAGTGCCAGCGGGGGCAGGTGAAAGGGGGGCCGGGGGAGGGGGCAAGCCTCCGCTAAGATTATATGCAGTAGTAATTGGTCACGACAATAAATTCTTGGAAAATATGAAAATAAGACCCTGAGAACCGGGCGCGCCTCAGTGAGGTGGTTAATGAAGGCATTAACATGTTGTTCGGATGATTGCCGATGCTTTGATTTTTGTCAATGATTCATCTATCGGTTTTGCTTCTGCATCTTCTATGTTCTTCTTGATTTTCAGAAATTAACAATTCAACCTTAATAATATTTAGCACGATGATATAGGTAGATGGTAAAGGCAGTGGCGGTATTTCCATAGAAGCCCAAAAGCCCAGCCTGTCTTAAAAAATCCGGATAATAATCATTAAGCTTTAAATCTTTATTTAATATAAACAATTTAAAATATAAATGAGAATATCCTGACCCCACAATAAACAATTATAAATGAGACATTACAAAATTAACATGTAACGCTTTTGGGCTTCTATGGAAGTACCGCCACTGGGTAAAGGCCGCATATCATAATGCATTAAAAGTTTGAAGATATCTTTCGTGATTCTGCAAAACTAGTCTAGAGGAGTCAATTAAGACCTAATTACTCTCAATTTTAAAGTAGAGCTGGGCTCTGCTTATGGTCTCTATTCTGCCTCATTAAAAATGTATATTAAGTGTAACAAGATTGAATGAGAGTTCTGAATAATAAATTATATATAGATATGTAAAGTGTAAACTACTAATCCATCCCCCGCCATCGTTATGGACTAAAGCCCAAGCGACAAGGTGGGCCTTCTTCGGCCATTTCCAGTTTTGGGATTTAAAAACATAATAGCCCGAAATTAGTAACATACAGCCTAGATTCGTTATCAATTTAGTCCCACTCAATACAAACAAACAAATGTTTGTATGACCCACAAATATTTGTTTCAGGTCTAGTTGTTTGTGAGACTGAAAAAGTCTCTCGTAGTTTCTCATACCCACGACACAAGACTCGTATCTTAGTGTGGGATCAAGACTCTGCATGTGACTGTTATGTGTATTCATTTATTTTAACGGGAGATTTTTTATTGTTTTTTGGGAATATTTAATATAATTATGCCTGACGTGAGCCCCGCACTTGGGACCTCTCTATTAGATGCCAATTTTGCAGCGGAAAGAACGAGACGGCCTAAATACAAGATTTATTTATTTAAAATTTAATTGTACACACAACACCAAAAGTAAGGAGTACAGTAAAGTAGAAAAGTACAATGGGCGGCCTTATCGCACAAGGCGATCTCTTACAGGCAACCAAGGATGTAGATGTAACAAGAGAAATGAAAGGTATTCGAACTGTATTGGTTAAACTAAAAGACATCAGCAAAGCTGAAACATATCGTTAAAAAAAAAAAAAAAGATAGAATGCACAATAATACTTTGAATAACTAATTTACAACTTCTACGCTGCAGATTCACAATCTTATCTACGCATCCATTAAATAAATAAACCTTAATTGCTTATTTGTATACTAATAAAAATGTATTTAGCGTAAGCAGCTCAAAAGATCTTATCTTTGAATGATGCATCGACCGTTCTTTATATTATATTTTTCAATTGTATAACATGTTTGCAGATTGGAATGTTAAATGCCTCGTGGTCTCGTGGCTTAACTATGTGCCGTGCGATGTGGAGGTCTCGGGTTCGATTTCCTGGTCGGGCAAAGTGTTATTGGGTTTTCCATTATTCTCAGTAGCAGCATGGAGTTCGAATATGTGCGCAAAATACGACAATAGGCTCGCCCCCTATGACGTGGGACTGATACATAACATACCTGGCGAAATGTGGGTGCAGAAATGCACCTCTGCCTCACCCTTCGGGGAATATGTACAGACAGAGGTTATGTATCTAAAGATATTAAATAGAAGCTTCTTTATTATACTGGCGCGTAAAATACCCTTACTGACTTCTTAGTGCAGTTCTGTCTCCATAGAGTATTGTCTGACATGAAATGGTTACCATTTCCCATACCAGTTGACACAATTGGCTTATTCTTTATCAGTTGTACACGAGTTGATCCTGGAACGCTAAATTTGCGTGAGATGCTATGCCGGCTCTTATTACGTGCGGTGGTTGCTACCTGTGCGGGTACGTATACATTTTTCCAGTCTCAGTGGTGTGATTAACAAGACCTTAGGTTGTGAAACCAAAGGCTGTGTGTTTGATCCAGAGACAAATGATTGTATGATTCCAAAATACGAATATTTTGGAAAAAAATATTCATCAATATTCATATCAAAAATTTCATCCGAAGATCCTGTTTGTGTCACTGAAAAATCTCTTTTAGTATCTGATACCCGCCTCCCAAGAATAGAGCATCTTAGTGTGGGGTCAGAAGTATGTAAGTAGTTGTTGGGTGAATTCATTGCATCCATCATCATCATCAGCCCATAGACGTCCTGGGCACGGGCCTCCTCTACAACTGAGAGGGTTTAGGCCTAAGTCCACTACGCTGCTGGCCTAGTGCGGGTTGGCGGACTACACAACATGAAATTACTAAGAACTTTTATGGTGTGCAGGTTTCCTCGCGATGTTTTCCTTCACCGTTAAAGTACGTGACAATTCATAAAACATAACTTCGAACAGTTAGAGGTGTGTGTCTGGGGTTTGAACCCGCGCCCGCCGAGGTTCTCGACTGCGTGCCTAAACCTCGAGTCTATCACGACTGTATCATTGCATTTATTTTCCTATTACAATATTAAATTAAATATCATCCGGTTTTACCACAAAATCACTAAAATATTATCATGTGAGCGTTCTTAAAGAACTCGGTATTTACACGTTATTTACTGTCGAATCAGGGTATAAAATACTCTACGTGTTACATTTTAAAATTATGTGTCTTAAAACACTTTTAAACTCACGCCTGCATTCCCTGATGGGGTAGGCAGAGATGCATTTCTACATCCAGGTATGTATCAGTCCCACGTAATAGGGGGCGAGCCTATTGCCGTTTTTCGGGCACATTTCCTGACTCCGTGCTGCTACTGAGAATTCCCTAATGGAAAAACGCAATAACACTTTGCCCGACCCAGGACCCAGGACCTCTAGATCGCACGGCACATACTTGTACCGCGAGACCACGATTCCGTCATCATCATTTACCTATTGGCTTATTACCATGTTTGATTCTTGAATATTATTTAGGGTCACCAAGACACAAGAACCAACAATGACTTGAAATAATCAGGTCAACAGTTTAATTAGGCGCGCCCACTACGCGGGACGCACTTCTGCACTGGCGCACATTAGCATCTTATTATACTAAACACACAAACCTTATGACGGCTATTAGCATATAGCGAAGTGTGGGTTTCGCAATTTTCAACATCTGCATTAATTATAACTGTTGTTGTGTTTAGTTTTGGGGATTGTTATTAACCGCAGCTTATTTACGTCAATGTGTATGTATATAAAATATATATGTACGTATATGAGCTGATAGTAAAATAAAATACACTTAACAGTCACATAAATCTGACCCCACACTAGGATACAAGTCCTGTGTCGTGGGTATTAGAAACTACGAGAGACTTTTCGGTCTCAAAAACACCCAGACCCGAAACATATATTTGTGGATCACACAAACGTTTGTCTCGGTGCGGGGATCGAACCCGCGGCCTCTCGTTTCGCAAGCTGGTATCTATCCAACTGTGCCACGGGACTATCAATGTAATTATCTGTCCATAATATATGTATGTACGTCCCACTGCTGGGCACGGGCCTTCTCTACAGCTGAGAGGGTTTAGGCCTTACTCCACCACGTTGGCCTAGTGCGGGTTGGCAGACTACACACCTAAGAAATTCTAAGAATTGTTAGGTGAGCTGGTTTCCTCACGATGTTTTCCTTCACCGTTAAAGTACGTGATAATTCATTGTGAATACACACATAACTTCGAAAAGTCAGAGGTGTGTGCCTGGGGTTTGAAGCCGCGAGCGTCGAGATTCTCGACCGGGTGCCTAAACCTCGAGGCCTTTCAGTTTTTTTTTTCTAATTCTTCCGTGTGATTAAGAGAATCTATTTTCAATAGTTAAGTAGGGGGGAAAAATGTTATTGCTAATGAGGTCAGGAACTTTTCAAGGCCAGTAAGTGATTTGGAAACGTACCCGGTAAAGGGTAAAGGAGATCAGAAACTACAAGAGACTTTTCACTCTACAAAGACTGAGGCTTGAAACACATTTATGGGTCAAATATACATTTCTTCAGAGTTCGCATATGCTACCTCTCGGTTCTCAAGCTGCCCACAAAAGTAATATTATTATTTGTGAGCTCATGTAGGTCTTGCAGGCCTTCTGTATAATTTCTAGGACTGTGGAAGGTGCATCACAAACATATTTCCAAGACACAGGTCCACCAGGTGAGGGAGTTTCTTGCCGTTTCTTCTCCACAGCACACACGTTCCGAAGCAGCAATAGCTTAAAGCTAAATTCAAAAGCACTTGTAAAAGTCACTTGAATAAAGATTATTTTGACTTTGACTTCGTTAAAGGGCTTGATAATCTAACACTCAAACGACTGTCAATGTTCGACACACCGCCTGCCTATGATTTCCTTTAGATTAATATTACCTGTAAACAAAATCACAGTATGTAAATTGAACAGCCCGCCAATATGTTGCGCGCCTACGCGCCCTTACCGCTTCCCCTCTACGCCCCTCCACTCCTCTCTCCTATGCCCCTCCGCCCCCCCGCGTCCGCTGGAGAGAAATGCCGTGACCTTGTTTCATGACCCACTGCCGACGTCGCTGCCGTGCACCGACGCTCATACGCTCGCCACGCACACACACACAAACACGCACGCACACTATCGAAGCAAGTTTTCCGATTAACTTGTTATTGTAATTTGTCGTTGATGAGATGCGTTTTGTTACTGTGTTTTTAACGCGGTTTTAAGGGCTGACTGCGCGGGGTTGGGGTTAAATTTGTAATAATTATATCACAAAATTGAATTTGAATTTGAAATTATTTACTCGTGACTTATATTCCTCTAAAAAATAATTAAGAAACTTTCTTCGCGATGATATATTCTACTACTTAAAATTATGTTCAAGTTTATTTCTTCTTTTAGCCTTAACAGTACCTAGTCTAATCCCAGCACGCGACATTTATATGGGTCACTATCGCGGATCTTAGGGCTTATGTACGATGGTCGCTATTGGGCCGAATACGAAAAATCAATCAATTCATATTTTAACTCCCCGTTAGTTTTATTTAACTAGTATTGTAGAGCAATACTTCAACGTTCCATTATTCTATACTTATTTATTTATTTATTTATTCATTTATTAATGTAAGTTTACAGTCTTGACCAAAACACTTACATTGTAAAAACTAACACAAACTTACAATTATTAATAATTTACATATAAAATAAAAGAAAAAACACATAGTATAACAATTTAAATTAAAAACTATTAACAACTATTTAAAAATAAATTAAATTTAATGTATATCTGCCTGGGTGAATCAAAGAAGATAAATATATTATAAAGTCATTTCTAGCTATGAGACGATAGATGCTGAAATAATATTTTTACTTCTTGTGTATTTAAACTTGCAACATAGTAGACTTCACAGACGGTAGTCGCGGATGCTAGTCTAAATGACCTTCTATAAACTGCTTTATTGGTCCTGTGTCACAAGAGACTGTACTGTCAAGAAAACCAGGGTGCGATTCCCGAGTAAAACAACGTGGGTTATCCATTTGAAAAGTAGCAGCACGGAGTGACTGTGTGATAAATAAAGATCTTATTACGCGGGAATTTGCCCACAGCTGGGAAAATAAATGCTTCAGAAGGATAACCTTTGAGAATTGAATGTGTGAGATAGTTTTGATTAGAAAGTAGTATCTGTGACAATACATATACGACAAAGCAGTGTTAAACATATAGGGAGTCAATTAATGTGATTGATGTATCAGTTTTTCCAAGTTAGGAGGTAAGATAATTGCATCGTTAGCGGTGTTGCCACATTGAGGGTCTAGTCTAGCATGTCCCCGATTCCACAAGATACATTTTCATTTATATTTCCCGGGATGGGCCGTGGAAAAATAGAAGACTACTAATTAGGGAATGATTTTGTTTGTAGCAATTTAAATAAATTACTGATGATATTAGACTATCTAGGTCAGGTCAGTCAGGCAGTTATTGCTCTACCTATAACAAGGAGGCTGCGGGTTCGATGCCTGCACAGACCCAATTTTTTATATATACCACAAACATTTGTTTCGTGTTTTCGATTTGTAAACTGGAAATCCTCATGCATTTTCATATAATAGGGGATTTCTACACGGAAATTTTAGACTAAATACACGTAAATAAAATTGAAAACACTTCCACTTCTATTTACCTGACAGCTAACCTAATTCTGTTTTGGTACCGGGATATTCCCATACAAATTCCCTCTCATTTCACTCCCGCTGACCGGGGATGCAATCTTCTCAAGTCAGTCTTTGCCAATAAAATTCCCGGTTATTGACCAACAAGGCCTGCCAACACCGCGTGGTGTGATCTTAATTGAATCTATGGTACCCTAGGAGATAATGACGCTACGATACGATTTTCTCCGCATTTTCTTGTCAATCGATGCGCTGACACACTTTCCAAATAATAATTACGATGGCGCTCTTGTCAGCTCTTATAATGAGCTGCGTCGAACAAGCTGGGGGATTTGTTTGATCTATATGAGGGTTTCTCAAACTTTCGGTTTCACGAACCCCTAAAGCCTTAAGTAACTAATTAAATCCCCCCGCCCCTTTCCCAAAAAAATAATAAATTTGTCTGTAGAAGAAAATAAGGTTTTCATTTCAATAAAAGAACACAAACAAAGTGCCAAAACAAATATCTCTTTAATATTAATGTGATGGGTGTGCTTGTTTCTTGTCGTAAATGGAGTCAATTTTAGAAAAAAATTTGACAAATCTGGCCGCGAACCCCTTGCCGTCGAATGGCGAACCTCTAGGGGTTCGCGTACCCCACTTTTTGAAACCCTGATCTATATATTTGGTCAGTTATCTTGGTAAGGGTGAAGGAAAACATTGCCAGGGCGCCTGCACGCTTAATGGTTCTTTGCAAAGGTTTTTTTTAGGTATTCGCCAACTCGCATTAGTCCAGCGTAGTGGAATTTTCATAATTCCTTTCAGATGTAGAAGAGGGTCAAATCCAGCACTAGGACATATGGGACCATAGATTTCATTATAGTATACCTAAACGTACGTAGTTACGTCCAACGTAAAAAAGAGTCGAGTTTGTAGACGCATACTCATTCTACTACCGAAAAAAATTCTAACAGGATAACCGTATGACACTGAAATTAAACCGGGGACCTCAGAATCGTTCGCCGTAGAACCAACGAGGCAGAATTCACTATTACTAATTATTATTATCAGTGGCAGTACCTTCATAAAAGCCTAGAATGCCTTACAAAATTCTTTATTTAACAAAATCAATTTTTAAGCCCCGTGGCGCAGTTGGCTAGACACCAGCTTGCGAAACGAGAGGCCGCGGGTTCGATCCCCGCACCGAGACAAATGTTTGTGTGACCCACAAATATTTGTTTCGGGTCTGGGTGTATGTGAGACCGAAAAGTCTCTCGTAGTTTCTGATACCCTCGACACAAGACTTGTATCTTAGTGTGGGATCAGAACTATGTATGTGACTGTTGGGTGTATTTATTATTTATTTATTTTATTACATATAATGAAATGAGAATATACTGCCCCCACTTAATTATCAACTAAACATTACACAATCAACGTGCAACGATTTTTGGCTTCGAGGGGAGTACCGCCACTGCTCATTATGACTTTAAAAATAGTGCAATCGGCATTTTAATGAAAAGAAAAACAGCAGACGTCTAAATAATTCAGTGAGCTTGAAATAAATGTGCTACGAGTCTGCCATCGTATTTCCAAGCGATCTACTTTCATGTCCTGCTCGAAATGAAAACAAACGACGCGGGGCAATGACATCCGCATAACAATTCAATCAGCTGTTGATTCATGCCTAGAACATATAGCCTAGGCATTGCGCACGTGCTCTGTAACGTGGTAACAGGAATAGTAATTGGACAGGACAAGATTGATATTGATGGCCTCGAGGTTTAGGCACGCGGTCGAGAATTTCGGCGGTCGCAGGTTCAAACCCCAGGCACACACCTCTGACTTTTCGAAGTTATGTGTGTATTCACAATGAATTATCACTTGCTTTAACGGTGAAGGAAAACATCGTGATAAAACCTGCACACCTAAAAGTTCTTAGGAATTTCTTAGGTGTGTAGTCCGCCAACCCGCTCTAGGCGGTGGACTAAGGCCTAAACCCTCTCAGATGTAGAGGAGGCCCTTGCCCAGCAGTGGGACGTATTTGGGCTGATGATGATTTAGACACCACATGTACAGAGTAAGCAAAGAAATAAATACAAACCGGTGACATAAATTGGCGGTCTTATCGCTAAAAGCGATCTCTTCCAGACAACCTTGCAAGGAGAGGAATAAATTTACTAATATGGACGGTGCTTTATAAACTTACATAAAAATAGCTACTTATATACATACATATGTTAAAACAAAATAAATACAAAATTGAATAGACTTACCTACGAATATTTAAGTCTTTTGAGATATAGGCTTTATTTTATTTTGGACTGTCTCTTGGTCTCGCGGCACGAGTATGTGCCGTGAGTTCTAGAGGTCTTAGGTTCAATTCCCGGGTCGGACAAAGTGCTTTTCCTTTAGGAAGTTCAGCAGCACGGAGCCTGGAAATGTGCCCGAAGAACAGTCTTATTACGCAGGACTGATACATACCTGGCGAAATGTGGGTCAAAAATGCACCTCTGTCTACCCCTTCGAAGAATACTGGCGTGAAATTATGTATGTATGTACGTATATTATTTTGAAAGCCCCGTGGCGCAGTTGGCTAGACACCAGCTTGCGTAACGTGAGGCCGAGACAAATTTGTGTGATCCAGAAATATTTTTTTCGGGTCTGGGTGTTTGTGAGAAGTCTCTCGTAGTTTCTGGTACCCACGACACAGGACTTGAATCTTGTATGAAAAGGAATATATTACAGGTTGTATTCAGACCGTGATCGAAAACTTGTGCAGGTAATAGCTACAATGATTATAAATCCATTTAAGTTAAAAAAAATCCCGACACAAAATAAAAAAATTCACGTTTTCCTAACAACAACATACATTTAATACCTATGGTTGTATGGAATATCTTCTAAATTAAAAAAAAAAAGTGTGTGTGTACTTATGTACACGCGTTAGAAGTTATACCACACGACTGAAGTAAAACTTATAAATACGCCCAACAGTCACATACATAGTTCTTAGTTTACACAACATATTACATTTCTGAACGCACTCGTAATTTACATACATTTAATTAGGCGCATTTATAAGTTTTACTTCAGTCGTGTGGTATAACTTCTAACGCGTGTACACACACACTTTTTTTTTGTGTAGAATAGTGACAGTAATAAATTAAAACTAAAATTGAAAATAAGAAAATGTCAATTATGTTCTACGCAACTACCAGGACATCATAAATCAGCAAGGACAAAGTACTAGCATTAAAAACTGTATACTCGTATAATCCATTCGAAATTTAAACCACGATGAATTAAAAACAAAACTTATTAATAATAGCATTTCACCTCTCTAGCTTTCTGAATGCCTAGTACCATTAATGAGTCAGCTGGCTTAATAACTCGTCCTTTTGACCGGAAACGACACAAATGCAGATTAAATAATGCAGCCAACATGACGCGCGTAGTGCAGTGTGAACTTAGCTACAATGGTTTTTTTTTTCGAGACTTAATGAGCGGTTAAGCAGACAACTTCATACTGTTAATTTTGTGTCACAGATGCGCGCGCATCTTAAAATTTCACTCTCATCATTTTTTCATAACGCGCCTAAAGAAGTATAACTTCAAAAATATATATTTGTCGAAGCGTCGACACATCCCCACTGTGCATCCAAGGTAGGGTATAAATATAGCCGCTCGATCGAGAATGATTCATTCTCGCTCGGAACGCCGGACCGAACGGAACTCTGTACTAAGTTTTTGAAATTACCTCCAGAAGGTTTAACTGTCACTATTTAAAAAAACAATAACGCTCAAGAGCCTCCGACATATTTATAACTTCAAATTCCTTCTTGAGAGAGTAAAAATTGGGTACATAATGCAGTTGCGTACGCAAATGCAGATACGAGTAATCCGGTCTCTAATAATGACCATTTAAACCGGTGTCAAATTTCTAAAATTGTTTATTTAGACTTTTTTGTTTTAAATTATGACATATTTTTTAAAAATTTCAGAAGGTATTATTTGTTATCAGAAAACATTTTTTATTTAAATAAAGCGAAACTTAACTCAATCTCAATATAAACGATAGTAATTCGTAAGAATTTTTAGGTGTGCAGTTTTCCTTCACCGCTAAAGTAATTGGTAAGTCATTGTGCGCCTGGAAAAAGCTGAGCCCCATAGCTAGTCTCTAATAATTCATTTCACAAATGGTCTAAAAGTTAAAAGCATACAGTAAAATACTGCGTCAGTAAACAAATGATAAATAACTAAGATTTCCTTTAATTACAAGGTATCTAGGCATATTACAAATTGTCTGTAAGACATATTATCTCAAATTGCCCGGTTGCTGATCCGCGACAAATATTGCAGTGTGTGTGTGTCTGTGTACATATGTATGTGTGTGTGTGTAAGGAAAGCTGTCGTTTAAGTGCAGAATTAATGGCTGGTGGAGGCAGTGCGTACTCGCGGATTAATAACACCCCACAGAATGTGGCCAGCTATTTGATTGACTTTACCGACTAGGGATGTCGTTGAAGTCTTTATTGAGGAAAAGATTTAACGCATTTTTTTATAATTTCAAATGTATTTCTGGGATCATTATGTGTGACTCTGGTATCATTCATGTTATACTCCTTCACGACTAAACCGACTGGACCAATTCTTTGACATAATAATGACGACTAATGGAGGATAATTGCTTTCGATTATGAATCTCACTGTAAGAATCTATAGAGATCATGGCATGGTAATGTCTTATTGAGTTTTTTTATCATCATCATCATCATTAGTCCATATACGTCCTACTGCTGGACACGGCCTCCTCTACAACTGAGAGGGTTTAGGCCTTAGTCCAACATGCTGGCCTAGCGTGGGTTGGCGGACTACACATCTAAGAAATTCCTAAGAACTTTTATGTGTGCAGGTTTCCTCACGATGTTTTCCTTCACCGTTAAAGTACGTGATAATTCATTGTGAATACATGTTTCCTTGTAATGAAAATATTAACTGCAATAAGTCTGGCAACGTGTCCAATAAACGACAATAGGCTCAGAGTCTGCAAAAGACTGAGAACACACAACTGGCGTATCGTGGTTACCGAAAAAGGCCTTCCTCTTTGAAAATACAGGAGTAAGTGTGTTTCTACTCGTATGTGTGCCTATTACTATTTAAACAGCCATGTCGTGCAGTTGGCTAGACAGCTTGCGAATCGAGAGGCGGCGGATTCGATCCCCGCACCGAGAAAAGTTTTTGTGTGATCCACAGGTATTTGTTGCGGGTCTGGGTGTTTGTATAATCAAAAAGTCTCTCCTAGTTTTTGATATCCACGACACAGGGCTCGTATCCTAGTGTGGGGTCAAAACTATGTATGTGACTGTTGGGTGTATTTATTAATAAAAAATCTCATATGGCTTGCCTTTATTCATGGTATACTCATCACAAAAATCCTTTTGTTGTCGTCGACTGTCAGCATCCCTAGTGAACGGTGACGTATAATTTCTATCTGCGGATTAGTCTACTTTCGTGGCAGAGTCCTGTTACCATAAGACAATGAGCCGAGTGGGTGTCCGCGGTACAGACATCGGATTGTTCGCGAAAGTGGAACGAACGGGGACTAACACAACCCGCCTGCTGCACAATGTCCGGGCGAAGGTTTAAATCACAAACTTATTTAAATATCTTTGAATTTAGATATATGCACTCACGCCTGAATTTCCGAACGGTCGAGTCCCACGTAATAGACGGATCTTATATCTTAAGTCGTGATGGCCTCAAGGTTTAGGCACGTGGTTTAGAATCTCGACGGTCGCGGGTTGCAACCCCAGGCACACACCTCTGACTTTTCGAAGTTATGTGTGTACAAAGAATTATCACGTACTTTAACGGTGAAGGAAAACATCGTGATGAAACCTGCACACCTAAAAGTTCTTAGGAATTTCTTAGGTGTGTAGTCCGCCAACCCGCACTAAGGTAGCGTGGTGGACTAACGCCTAAACCCTCTCAGTTGTAGAGGAGGCCCGTGCCCAGCAGTGGGACGTATACCTATAGGCTGATGAGTATGTCCTTTTGGAAATTGAACCCAGGACTTATCAATTTCACGCTTATCGTGAGACAAATGACGGAGTCTTGAATTGTTGGTGTTGATTTCTGGATCATGGTAAAAGGTGGTCTAAAATTTTTTGTCTTCTCTTCGAGATTTTTTTTTATTCTGGCATAGCAAGCGACAATGTCATTATAATAAATAATAATAATAAAGCTTTATTAATTCCATTTCGGCCAAAATACATTAAACAATAATGCATTTAAAATTATTTCTAAAGAATTATATTTATTATTTTTTTACTATCAGACAATGTCATTATTATCTAATAATCCGGCTTTGGAAAATGCGTGGAAAATATTCTAGTATTTTTTTCCATCTGATACATACATACATAACCTCACGCCTGTTTTCCCCAAAGGGGTAGGTAGAGATGCATTTCTGCAACCACATTTCGCCAGGTAAGGTATGTATCAGTCCCACATAATAGGAGGCGAGCCTATTGCCGTTTTTCGGGCACATTTCCAGACTCCGTGCTGTTACTAAGAATTTCATTATGGAATAACCCAATAACACGTTGTCCGACCCCGGAATCAAACCCAAGACCTTTAGATCGCACGGCACATACCTGTGCCGCGAGACCACGAGGCAGTCGAGTTCCAACTGATAGTTTCGTGAAAATCTCTATTCATAATGATTCGAGTCGTGAAGTTATCAAAGTTCGTTCACCGTTAATTTGTACCGTTTCATATTTTTATAACATACGTAGGTGAGGTTTTTGGCTAGATTTGTATTCAGATCTTCCATAAACAAACTTTATTGTGTTCAATAAATTTTATAGATATAAAATATTTTGCATAACAGTGGGCGCCGATCCAATGACAACTTATATTATTTCTAGTTATTAACTGTGAACACCAAACAAGATAGCGTCATATTATCATCTAAAACATAGCATAATAGTAAAACATAAAAACAGACCAAGATAAACGAATTATTTTTAAAACAATATATATTTTTTCGAACAAAGCGATTTTTTCTGTATAAAAAAGATTAGATATAAAGAAAAAGACTTAAGCTGTATTTTGAAGCTGAGTGCACACTGCACATATGCTTTAGGTTTTTGACAATAGTTTCTGCATTACTTGTACATTTCAGTCTCATTCGATGATGTTGTTCTCATCAAAAAGTTAAGCGCTTTAAGGTTTCCAAGAGAGTCGGCCGAAAAACTTTCCGTTTTTATTAATATTTCTGCCATAAATCAATAACACTGTCAGTCAATATAATCGGAAATTCATCTTTGCCGGTATAACTATGTTTATTAAACTAAAGAACTGAGGACTTGGTTCTTATACAAATTTATGATACTCAAGCTCATGCATTCTGTGAATAGTTTATACTATTATTATTCATAAATTACAGTCCACGGAAAGTTCAAATGTACACCGATAGATGTCTCTTTATTAATATTGAAGTGCAAACAAAATTCTTCCATTAATCGGCCTTGGACGCCTAACGAATATTTTTCCCCCGTTTTTTGATGCTGCTCCGCTCCTATTGGTCGTAGTGAGATAATATATTACCTATAACCTTCCTCGATAAATTAGACATATAACACAGAAACATTTTTTCAAATCGGACCCGTAGTTCCTGAGATTAGCGTGTTCAAACAAATATTGCTGCTTTAAAATATTAGTATAGATGAAATATCATGTTCATAAACGGTAAAGAAACATCGAGATGGACCTGAGAGTTCTTCCTAAGGTATTTCTTACTCCACCAATTGCTTATTGAAACCTTTAAAAACAGCACCTTTTGACAGCCCCGTGGCGCAGTTGGCTAGACACCGAACTGCGAAACGAGAGGCCGCAGGTTCGATCCCCGCACCGAGACAAATGTTTGTGTGATCCACAAATATATGTTTCGGGTCTGGGTGTTTGTGAGACCGAAAAGTCTCTCGTAGTTTCTGATTCTCACGACACAGGACTTGTATCCTAGTGTGAGATCAGAAATATGTATGTGACTGTTGGGTGTATTTATTTATTTATTCAAAAACAGCAGCGTTGGCTGTACCATATTTAGGAATGTACATAAAAGAGAAATATCCGAAAAACGGCAATAAGCTTGCCCCCTATTACGTGGGACTGATACATACCTGGCGAAATGTGGGTGCAGAAATGCACCTATGCCTACCCCTTCGGGGAATACAGGCGTGAGGTTATGTATGTATAAAAGAGAAAAACAGATTCAGATAAAAATAACTCTGCTTACATTGTTATAATTTCGCCTACAATCCTCTTCAAATCAAAATAAACAAAGAAAATTAAATTACATAAGCCCCAACGGTCGCATATCCTTCGTACCCTCGGCAGTAGGTCACCAAATTTGAAGAATAAATAATTCATCGCGTCACACCACGTTTCCCACACGGCTGAACGTTCGGTAAGTGTGCCGCGCGCCGCCAGACGAGAGCGAACGCCGGTACTGTTATAAACGCCATGACTTTTACTTTTCCAACAGAGCCCCCCCCCCACTATATAGCCCCCTTTCCCCCGCGCCGCTCGGCGCATGCGTCCATCGCTCGAGTTGTATGATATCCTGGTACAGGTGTTTTGCAAAAATACGGTTTGGTATTGTGAAGTGTTCCGGATGATATTGGGATATTTTGTTAGCTTCGTTGATGTTGGCTAGTGAAAGATTTTCCCCATCATCATCAGCCCATATGCGTCTCACTGCTGGGCACGGGCCTCCTCTACAACAGAGAGGTTTTAGACCTTAGTCCACCACGCTGGCCTAGTGCGAGTTTCACACCTAAGAAATTCCTAAGAACTATTTAAGAAAATTATACCAATGGTATATGTATAATTGTATACATATATTATGTCTATGTTTAAGTTCTAACCACATACTTCTTACTTGATTTTTAAGTGCGTATTTTTAATGAATTATCACGCATTTGGACGGTAAAAGAAACATTGGGGTGAACTTTGAATCTCTGAGCGCTCTCCAATATGAATTTCTGAGGAAATTTATGCGTAAACTATTATTGGTGAAAATTAATTCTTTATTTAACATATAACTGAGAAACTGTAACAAACGAAAAGATAATGAAGACACTAAAATGCATTTTTTATAAATATCCAGTACCATATACCATTAAATGAGAAATTATTGAACACGACATAAAATCGATCATATGTAACAATAATATGTGTTTCGAAGTTTTCTTCATTTTTATTCATAATCAAATAGGCTACGACGTAGACGTTTACTACGAATTTTGCTACATAGCTCTACGAATGCACATGTTAATTGCTTTTTGTAATTGAAATAGTTTTTATACTTGCTCGTTTGGATAAAAATGGTAAAGATCATGTAACTAAAAAATATTTTAATAGATCTTCACAATAGTTCAGTATTTATATGAGGAGTCAAAACTGTGGCTGAATGTGGCTGGTGTATTTATTTATTAAAATTTATAAGGGTAATTTAATTCGCTCACCACCTCAGGCAAAAGTTTGTGTGACATACAAATATTTGTATCGGTTCTAGATGTTTGTAAGACAGAAAATCTTGTAATTTTTGATACTGAAATTTTATGTTAGTGTAGAAAGATTGTAAGGCTATTTAAAGTACTCTTAGAATCACATGGCACACATCAACAGGTGTCTATGCGATTATTTTATTGTGAAAAAAAGAATATTTTCACTTTAATTATAGATGGTAAACGATACTCAAAGGGTTTATTTTCACTTAAATTTTGGATGATGGACGTTACTCAGGTTACTAATAGCACCAGGAAAATCAAAAATATTAATAGAAACGGTGTCAAACAAACAAAAGCACGTCATTTCCCAGCCAGAGCAAAACCTGTGTTTACGGATGTGGCGCGCACTCGGTAACTGTGTCGCGACACACTTTCTTGTTTCCGTCTCGCTCGCACGCACGCGCCGCGCATCTGCCGTCTCTGTCGGTGCGCATGCGCAGCTTCCAACGGAAACGTCGCTAAGGTCGCCATGGTCAAGGTTAGCGATTTTTGTACAGCTCTATTTGGTGTTACACTTTTACTTGCATTTTTAATTATCACTAACGTAAGAAAGTGTTTGGGCGAATAAAAATGTACATGTTTACTAAAAAGTGCTGTTAAATTTTCGAATTTTTGTAGTACCTCGTTGTCGGTGGCTTTGCCAGTGTAAATTTTTAGCCCAAACTAGGATGTAAAATGACCCAGATAATATACCCTATATACCTACCTTGTGCCTGTGTATTTCCAGCTAGTAAAATGTAATTCAAAATGTTGTTACGTATGTATGTGACCTCACGTCTGTTTTCCCCGCAGGGATAAGCAGAGGTGCAATTCTGCACCCCTATTCTGCCAGGTATATATCAGTCCCACTTACAATGTGGCCAGCCTATAGCCGTTTTACGGGCACATTCCCTGACTCCGTGTTGCTACTGAGAAATTTTCCAATGGAAAAACCCATTAACACTTTGTCCGTCCTGGAAATCGAATCCAGGACCTCTAGATTACACGGCACATACTTATATTCTTGTGTTTTTACCCCTTAGTAACAAAAAAAAGTTTTAATGAAATTAAACAAAGATTATTTTTTTCATCCCGATTCGAGATGTGTTTGTAATTTAACAATGTGTTTAAATGTCGCAAATACAATTCATAAAGAGCTGTTAGACTGTCTCGGAATTAAATGAAAGACCAATTACAAAGATGGCTGCGTATACGTGACACGTCAGTCAAGAACAACAGCTTGCAATTACTCTGTCAAATGTACAATACTATCGTTAGCTCTTAGAATTTCAGTTGTGTGTTCTTTTTTATATATTTGAATTATTGCTGCTTTGTTAGTTCTGTGGTATGTGAATGCGGCGAAGCAGAGGTCCTGCGTTTGATTCTTTTAGTGGTTATATGGTTTTTCTTTTAGGAAAGTCTAAGTAGCAGCAAAGAGTTGAAATGTACTGGAATATGGGAGTAGTCTCATGCCCCACGATTGTGAAGGTTCTACACTAATACATACATACATACATAAACTCACGCCTGTATTCCCCGAAGGGGTAGGCAGAGGTGCATTTCTGCATCCACATTTCGCCAGGTATGTATCAGTCCCACGTAATAGGGGGCGAGCCTATTGCCGTTTTTCGGGCACATTTCCAGACTCCGTGCTGTTACTGAGAATTTCCTAATGGAAAAACCCAATAACACTTTGCCCGACCCGGGAATCGAACCCAGGACCTCTAGATCGCACGGCACATACTTGTACCGCGAGACCACGAGGCAGTTTACGGTTTAGTGTATGAATAGCAATTAGGCCTTGTAAACCAAGCAAGTATGGTTTCTTAAGCAATACTTTGTGAAAATCTGTAATATAGGTATTAAGAATTAAAAAATACTTAAATGACTGTCTCTCGCTAGTAAAATAGCTTTTAACTAACTTAAAATATTGTGATTATGGAAAGCGACATATTGATTTATTTAAGTAATCTATAATATTAGTTACAGTTATCACCAGTGCGATGCTATCAATAATACAATATTCGTAAGTAGATAGATCAATTTGACGATTTTACACCTTTACAGAGTAGTTCAAAATAATTAATCACACCGATTCATCATTAATACGTACATAACTTCAAAAAAAAACAAAGCCTAAACATCGCCAAAAACATTCGACAACCTTCAATGTAAATAAAAAAACGACTTCCGAATTTTACCTACAAAACCAGCTTTGCAATAATCACCTAAGTCAGCAAGACGGCGAAAAATTTGCGGGAATCAGTGCAGAGCCATCTATACCGTACAGCGCGGCCTCGTGACCCGGTTAAATAATTAAAAAACGCTTTAGCGAAGTCATTGTGGAGCGGTCCGCAGAACACGATACACAAATCTGTGTAATTAATCATCTTAACCTAAAATCTTGCTCGTTAGCGACGTGTGGTACAATGTTATGCAAAACGCGGTTTATATTTCTATTATATTTTATATTTAGACTGTCTTGTTGGTCCGATTAGAAAATATTATTAGGGTAGTATTTTGACTTGACTGGCTCTTGGTCCCGCGGCAAAACTGGGTACTCTCAGTTTCGGATTTCAGGTTGGGCAAAAGTGTTATTGGGTTTTTACCAATAGAAAATGTTCGGTAACAGCAAGGAGTCTGAATAAGGGTCCAAAAAACGGCAACAGGTTCGTCTCCTATATAGTGGGGTTTTGAACACAGCTGGCGAAAAGTCAAAAATGTACCGCAACTCTCTCTACAGGTCTACATAGTATATGGTAGTGTGTAGTTTTGTGACTTTATTTAATATGCTTTATTAAATACAAGTTTGGCCAGATATATTACATTTCAATTTAATACCAAAATACAAATCGCTTTACTTGCCCTGTGAATCGAACCCGTGTCGTCTCGATCTTACCTTCCAATACATGCCATGTAACCAAAGAGAAAGTTGCAGACTGTATTTAAAAAAACCTCTCCAACCAGTTAAGACTTATGACTATATCTAGTTTATTAAAACCGCTTAAGCTTCTACATTAGCCTTCTAAACTCCGTCTCTTATAGCCGGCGGCATACAGAGGTCACAGTCGAGTTCAAGTATGAAGGGCAGGCGGGGCGCGTGCGCGTGCGCACCGACTCCTTATTATTTGACTGTACCGCATTTCACCTGATCTTTGCACCGAATTACAAGTCTGGGCGTCGGTTGTTGACATTTGCCATTTCTTTTTAATACTCGTAACTTCATTATTGTGTATACTACATGCATTTATGCAGTATTATCGACTTTCACATCACCTATGTGATGAAGTCCTATTGTTTTTGGCAAATTGATTGCAGGAGGTTAAAATTGTCGTCAAATATTTATCATTATCCTATATACCTCCCACTGCTGGGCACGGGCCTCCTCTACAACTGAGAGGGTTTAGGCCTTAGTCTACCGCGTTCTCCTAGTGCGGGTTGGCGGACTACATACCTAAGAAATCCCTAAGAACTTTTACGTGTGCAGGTTTCCTTACGATGTTTTCTTTCATCGTTAAAGTAAGCGACAATTCGTTGTGATACACACATAACTTCGAAAAGTCAGAGGTGTGTGCCTGGGGTTTGAACCCGCGACCGCCGAGATTCTCGACCGCGCACCTAAACCTCGAGGCTGTCTGACGTCGCTGATGATTTTAATTCCACCTTCCAATGTTAGAGTTTCCACGCATGGCCCTATCCCACCACACACCCGCCACTGCAACTCCTGTGCCCCAGGATCAACAGCGGCACGCACAGTATTGACGCTGAGCACTGAAGCTCAGCAAATCTAAGGGTCAACTTGTCATAATCCGCAAGGAAGTAAATCAGAATCGATTTCCACGCATATGAGTTCTAAGAAAATGCATTCAGTTTCGTCTGCATCATTGCTTCTCGGATGCGGCGGTACACTTCCATGAACCTGCAATGACCTACTTACTCTCTGCCTGCCCAAAGTCGTGAAGATATTCAGCCCGCGTGCCCGCCGCTACGTGTGTCCCAAACTGCTTGAACAATCGTACTGACGGCTACGAATCGGAATGAAGTTTATATCCGCGTCGGTTGGATCTATGAGTGTCGCAGTTCATGTGTGAACTAGGTTTAGTTCGAGTCTCGGGTAAATGATTTTATGTTTGTTCTTAATAATAATCATCATCATCAGCCCATATACGCCCCACTGCTGGGCACAGGCCTCCCCTACAACTGAGAGGGTTCTAAGCCTTAGTCCACCACGCTGGCCTAGTGCGGGTTGGCGGACTACACACCTAAGAAATTCCTTAGATCTTTTTTAGGTGTGCAGGTTTCATCACGAGGTTTTCTTTCACCGTTAAAGCAAGTGATAATTCATTGTGAATACACACATAACTCCGAAAAGTCAGAGGTGTGTGCCTGGGGTTTGAACCCGCGACCGCCGAGATTCTCGACCGCGCGCCTATACCTCGAGGCCATCACTGCTTTTCATTCTTAATAATATGCGGAAAATACTACAATTTTTATCAGCCTAAGATAATATATACCAATAAATTATTTGTTTTTATATATAATCGCGAGCGTTTAAATATGTATAAGTATTGTGTATTACTCAGTGCTAGTTTTGAACCCTTAGTCTTGTCAATCTGTCAAACCAAGTCAGTTAAGAAAGATATCGTGATACATGAGCAGCTATTTTTACTAGACTATTTGGACTTTTTTTACGTGCGATAATTTTTGTATTTATAAATAAATACACCCAACAGTCACATACATGGTTCTGATCCAACACTAGGATACAAGTCCTGTGTCGTGGGTATCAGAAATTACGAGAGAATTTTCGCTCTCACAGACACCTAGACCCGAAACAAATATTTGTGGATCACACAAATATTAGTCTCGGTGCGGGGATCGAACCCGCGGCTACTCGTTTCGCAAGCTGGTATCCAGGCAACGGCGCCATGGGGCTGTCCATTTCCATTTATTTCCTTATATTTAATTTTGCAATACCAATTTCAAATCATATCTGAAATTTTCAACTGTAATTCCAATCCGGGATTAGAAGCCTGGACTGCTTCTATTTCAACCACGCTGCATATAGTCACTTCACCATAACACATTCTCCGCATGATTTATTACTATTGAAACAAATAGGTCTCCAACCGAATCTGCTACATGTGTTAACCTTTCCATTCATGATATATGGCATGTTTGAAATGCAATCAAAGTGTCAAGCCGCTCGGTGCGGCAGCGGGCCGAGGGGGGCGGAGGGGGCGGTGCCGGAGAAATCATACCTCACTATGTAAGTGGGTTGGTGAAAGAATCTCTCCGAGGCGCGCGCTGCTTCGTACCGTCGGCAAAAACAACGACGGTGTGTTCTTTTTTATATAGTTGTAAAACTAGTGTCGTGGTTATTTTTTTTGTTTCTTTCCAGCCAAGTTTTAGGGCTATGACATCATTATTTTATGCATGATATAAGTTTAGGTGCATTTTCTAATATTTGTTTTGTTACTTCAGTGATGGCTTTATGCTACCAACATTAAATCAAATAATAATTCAAAATAAATTGACTAAAAATCAACCTATCCAATTAAGTATCTAGAGTTCAACTATCTTTATATTTTGTTATTTATTACTCAAATTGCAAAATATGGTTGTATAATGACATGTTGGTGACAGAATAGTGATCCATACAAATGTTTACAGGATCAAATTTTGGTACCAAACGGTCCGGCAAGATTTCGTCGACTGATAAGAGACACGTTATGGTAGCCTTCGTAATATATTCTGAACTCATACAATAAACAGAATATTAAAGAATTTGCTGGCTTAAACTTCATAGCTTCAATACTTTGCCGACCGTACATGTGTATGTGTGTGACACGACAGTCGGTTGACATTTCGCGTGTGCGAGTGCGCGTCCGCACAAATTATTCATTAGCTGTGTGCGTAGACAACAGGGCTGCCACAACTTCCGATGTATTCCCTATTTCCTATAGATTTTCCTAGAAAAAATTCAAAGGGCCTAGATGATATGATACCTGCAGTCTTTATGCTGAAAATGCAATATATACCCACTTTTTATATTAAAGATATATACAATTTACTAGTCATCTAATTTCCTTTAGGAATACGAGTAAAAGTTCTACTACTTAAATTCTAGTTAAGTTGTAAATGTCTATAATCTATCTATTGCTTTTTACTCCACTGCTCTAGTACACCAGCTAACCCTAGTAAAGAAGGCATAAAAAGCCAATTTGTCGCGCCGCATTATGACAATTTTCACATGCAACTTTCTTCTGCGGGGCGGGGCGGGGTTGGAGGGGGGTGTATCGCAACCTTGGCGGATCTTTCACTCAACAATTCACACCTTTGTTTGAACCATGCCGTGACCTGCTTGTCTATTATTTATACAGATCTCTATTTGATTTGTCAATGACGATCTTACCATGAGGTAATTAACAGAGCTGTCATTTTATTAGTACTTAGGATATTAAGGGGACCTGTAAAAAAATTAATGAATAATGTTAAATGAAGATGATGAAACAAAACACAAAAATATCATTAACAAAAAAAATCTCCATTTATTTTACATTAATTTACAAAATGTAATCATATGATAAAAAAAACCTTTCGAAATAATATTCCTTACCGTTCTAATAACTACAATATACACTATGTAAGTTGGAAGGTTTTATAAATACAAAAATAATTACAAAATAATATTTCTTAACGTTATCATTTTATATTAACCAATAAATACTTACACTCTAAACGCTTAACTAGCAAAAGGTACTTTTATTAAGATCCATTTATACACGCTCTAGAAAACGCTGCGTTTGAAACACTAACTGCATGAAAAAAGACAACACCTCGAAGTTGAAGTTGTATTTTTTAACTGTAATAAGCTTTATTTTTCGTCCAAAAATACTTGAATGTGTGTTGTGTTTGTAGGTCTTCTAAATGAAATACAGCTAATGTGCTTTTTATTATTATGACTGATAAATGTATTTTTGAAATCTTTACGTCAATAAAACGATATTGTACCACTAACCTTTGCGGTTTTGGAGAAAGTAACAAATAAAAATAAACGAAACGTCTGCAATTTACTTAATATGTGGGTAAAAGTGACCGGAAATATGAAATTAATATAGTTTTTGATTTCATATTTATGGAGTCATAAATAAATTATGGGTAATTGATATGCCATTAGCATATTCAATCTTCTTTTTTAGTTTTATATGTCAATCAGCATTGGGTTCGGCATTCTTCTTTTAGTTTAAAATTGATACTTCTCTTTAATGATAAATATTAAATTTCTGATATACTCTTGATACCAACATTTGAGACATTTAAGTCATTTTTTCCATTAAGTCACAGACGATTAAATATTTTTAATATTTATACATTATTGTGAAAACTTGTGCGTATTCGGATTGGATGCAAAAAACGCAGCGTTTCAAACGCGCGTTTATCGAGCGTGTAACGCGGTCAGTGTGACACTGCCGCTGTACAATCGCCGTCGAAAGCGTTTGAACGATACACGTAAACTTTAACTTATATTAAATTAATGGAATGTATAGAGTTAAGGACGAGTTCACAGAAATACTTTGCGAAGTCATGGTATGACACAGGCCGACGGAATGATAAGTAGGTCTATTAATCTGTAAAAAATGTAGGTCCATAATATAGTCTCTCAGAGAACAATTCGCAATTTAAACAGATATTTTTGTCATTATAAAAGCTGCTATACTTTTCGCAGGCCTGTGTTATATTAATGTCACAATATTGCAATCGTATTCAGCTTATCTTGGTAATATTATTTTATAAGTATTTGTGATAGATTTTGTTTGTTCTGTGTTAAATACTATACTCCAAGTGTTGTAACATTTTCATGTGTTGTGAATTATTATTTAATAAATAAATGAATTTAAATATTAAATGAGTATGGAATTTTGTGATGATTTACGATGAAAATGGAGACATAATTATGGAAACGAAAATTGTGAAAGAAAATATCCACCGGACAGTGACGATTAATCATAAGTAGCACGGATTATAAAAGCTTTACTAGTAAGGCTATAATTTCTTTAGTTATTATAGTTTTTTTTTAATAAAGACTGTTCACACACGCGTTCTCAAGTTTAATAATTTAGGTTAAATAATAGCCACGAACAATGTTGCGAGTCCTTAACCCGCAGAGTTGAATGTTCCAAATATGAGTGCGGTAACATTAATTAAATTCTTTATTAGCAATGTTGCACAACTCCGGATCGATATTATTAGAAGTGTGTGTGGATTTTTGTACGTTTTTTGTCCGTCCGCTTCCCGGACGCGGCTAGTTCCGCCGGCTCGCGTGTTCGCGCATCGCTCCTAATGCCACTTCTATCGATTACGGTGCGACCTTTTCTGTCCGCTGTTAGTACCCGGTCTGTGATAATAGATGGCGCTGATGGTAATATACATTCGAAATTTTGATATTTTTTAGGAAGTGTTTTGACACAGATTTAAATAGATGTAAAAGATAATGTTACATTTAGACGCGTTTTATGTAGCAAGTAGTCCAGAGTTGAATTTTTGGTGTGAAATCTAGAATCTGTAATCTTTTGAGTCCGCATAAACACTGAAGATCGAACGTATTTCCTGTCTTTGAAAGTCGGTTTCCTTCCTACTGTGCCTTGAAGGCTATATGTTGGGTTAACATATCTATAATATTCACAATGACGCAATTTACATGCTTAAACACAGTTAGTTTTTATGATTTGAGTATTTTTATATAAGTGAATATTTAGATGACAAATGAAATGAAAAGAGACGAATGAAGAATGAATGAATGAGTGCTATTTTTAAAATGATCTCGAGTTTGAATATAATCACTCTAATAAATTGTGATGATAAAAAATTGTAAACCTAATCATTAAAATCAAACACAAGTAAGTCCATTCGCAAGAAAATGTGATAAGAAATAAATATTCAGTACTTAGTGCTAAGAATTCATTTTTAATAATTTCATTCTCGCACTATTTCTTTGTCACTTATTGTCAATATCAGTCAAAAAGTGCCAATTTCTATGGTGGGATTTACCTGGGTTTAATTGAAGATTTTCTAATAAATTTCTAAAATTTACGAAGCCTATTTGATATGATTAAATTCTAGTGCATTGAATTGAGCGCAAAATAAAACAGAGTAAAATATAAAAATTAAGTAGCCATATATACATGATATAATTTAATTATATAAATTCTTGAGATTCTTTGATAAATGTGTTTAAGTTACTTAAAGTAGAGAAGAATACTTCACTGTTCACTGTTGTAATTAGCATCTGTCACATATTAAAGTATTAAGTATGGAAGACTGACTTTCGAAACTAAACCAACAGTTTTAAGTTTTTGTTACATTAATTAAATTAAATGCTTTTAAGTAGCAAATTACAAATTACAGTGTAGGAAACGTCTGACTTCCATTTCTGCATGTTGCAGATGCTAATTTATCCAACATTTTAAATTAAGAAGAGATATTTGTTAGCCTCGTGAGCTTTGTCATTTCTTTATTACTTACAATAATTAAGTACCCTAATATTATACAGTTAACACTAAGCAATAAATTGACTATAAGTATAGGTAATCGGAGTAATCATTCACATAAAAGAATTACAAAATATATCGCGATAAATACATACGTGTATGCGATTCGAGTAGAGCGCACTTCAGTTTAGCGCACGGGTTGCGTCGAGGCGTGTCCCCAGTGAACTAACGAAGGCATCGACACCGAAAATTGGAATGAGAATGTCCTACACAACAATAATATATAACAAGTTATCTACATAAAAATCTGGAGGATCGCTTAAAACTAGTTAACATTGCACTTTTCCTTAGGAATGTTACACTAATGTTATTATAATACGTGTACATATATCTAGGTTGTTAGTAAGTAACAAAAGGGAATGTACAACAGGCTGAAACGAGATTGGATGCACTCGCGCGCCCACGAACACGCACACAACCACGCACACACTAAATGCTTTATGTTTGAGCCACAACGTCCGTCAGTCCCTGCCGATCCTCTTGTGGATCTGTTGGTGCTTGATGAGGTGCGCCTTCTGGCGGAACGCCTTGGCGCACACGTCGCAGCGGAATGGTTTCTCACCAGTATGCGTGCGTAGGTGGACCTTAATATTAGACTTGTTCAGAAAGCCCCTGTTGCAGATGCCGCATCGATGCACAGGCTTCTCCTTCCCCAGTAGACCGCTCAGCTCTGCCGCTGCAGCGGACGGGAATGCTAGTGACGAGCCGTGCAGACTGGCTCCGTTGCCACCCTGCTTCGCTTTCGTGCGACTCCTCTTGTTTTTGTTGTTCGGCGTGGAGGTGGTGGTATGCGCGTGCGGGTACCCCAGCAGCGTCTCTGGGCTACACAAGCCGTCGGGCTTCAGCCCGAGGGCGTAGTGCGATGCGTACCTGCCGTTGAGTAGACTTCCCACGCCTTCTGTCGTCGACACCGCGTTACCTGGTGGCGATGACGTCGATATCACGTCCATGCCGTAGCTTGTGGAGCTTGGCGCCTCTTGTTTTACCGGTGGACCATTTTGTAACCGATTATGAAGCAGTGGCATGTACCCGTGCGTCAGCAGCGACTGGAGGGCTGACCCAGTCTGTGCCAAACTCTTTGGCATGAAATCCGAACCTTTTGAGAATTCTTGATTTTTGCATGGGAAATCTATGCTGGAGCTATGGTTCTGTGGCACGGGTGGAGGAGTGCTCGGCAAGCCGAATTCCGTGAGGTCCTGCTGCACGATCTTCTCGCCATGCTGACTGCACGCTCCTGAAATCCACGCATCAATGTCCATCCAACTGTCTCTCGAGTCGTTCCGCTCGGGATCCTCAGGTTGAGAAGGCGTCGTCGTCGTATCTGCTATGGCCGAGCCGATGATCGCGGCGATGTCCTCAATAGAGCTTATATTAATGTCATACATGTCTGGTTTGTGATTGTCGTCGAACAATTTGGCAGGTGGCGAGCACGACGTAGCGCAAGAGTCTGCCGCACCTGGGCCTGATGATTCCGCGAAAGGTTTCGTGTCTGGCGGCTCTAAGAACGGCTTGACATCCTCCAGATCGGGAGGCTCGGTATCCGCGGCGCACGTCGACGACGACACCACGTCGTGGTCGGCGCCGTAGCCGCTCTGCGTGGGGTAGTTGTTGTTCTCCTCGGGCAGGCGCTGGGCGATCGCGTGGTAGTGGTGGCCGGAGATGCCGTTGATGGAGAGGTGGCCGGTGTAGCCGGTGAAGGGAGGTAGGGGCTTGAGCTCGGCGAGGGGCGGGGGAGCGAGCAAGGAGTCGATGAGCTCGTGGCAGGTCGGTGGCGGAGAAGCGGCGTCGATCTTGTTGTCGAGCCAGCAGGCGCCGAGCAGCAGCTCGTCGGGTGCGCCGCCGCTCGGGACGCCCGCTACGCCCGCACACTTCATGCCGCGCCTCACCGCAACCCCGGAGCCGAGGGACAGCCCGCCACCGCCATACTTGGATGCCGCCACCCTGCCGTGCTATCTGCAACAAACCAAAACTCTACGTTAATCATCTTTGTACATGCCCCTTGTCGTATTATTGTCAACGAAACATATATCTGTAAATGCACGTCAAATGCATTTGAAAATGTCATTATCGGACGATTTATCAAGTGGGTAATGTACGAGTACTTTAACTGGAAAAAAAATGATATTTCAATAAAACTTTATTTGAAGTCTAACTCTAAGATGTATTTAATAAATGTGTTATCCAAATACAAGGCTGATAAAATTCGTCATTGTTTTCATGTAAATAAGTACACGTGCGCATTCTGCTACAAAATGGTAACTGTATGAAGCGGCGTGCGATAGTCGGTGGCGCGTTTTCCGCCACGCATCACTAGCTATCCGTGTTGCAGCCGCCCGCGCCGCCATTTTTACTATTCACTTGGCAACTTCAGCCGGGGTACGTGCTGAAAATGTTTACAAAACCGTTGCCAACCATTCTTATCGGGATTGCGAATTAGTCAATGACAAATTGGTTAATGTACAACAATATGACGTGTTACATTTAAATAAAAAAAATGACAAAACATCTGACAGCAATTCGATGTTTGCATTATTTTTTTGTTGATCCCATTTTGCTGTGATATAGCTGTGTGTTCTAATTTTTAAAAGATTTTATTCATTGCTTTTAATAAACACTCTCGGGTCATTTTACACCTGCGCAAAATAAACACATAAAAATACTTCAATAATTTCAGTGATTGTTTAAAGCATTTTTTTATTTAACTTTAAACCGACCAGCCATCAATCTTTCTTAAAAAAGAACTCAGAATTTTACCCTACATTTTATTTATTTTATTGCTTTTTAAATGGGCACATCAACCAGTATTTTTATCGTAAACGAAGAATAAAAAAAGGTTTTATTTCATCAAAATTCAAGGCAACATTTAGGAGTCGTGTGTACGGACATAACATACATATTGGCGTACAACAGTGTTCTTGCTGTCCTGTTTACGTACAAGTGCACAATTAGCCGAGTTATTCACGACGCCTGACCGCCTTCTTTGCAACTGTTTAATGTAAATCCACTCACTAACACTGTTACGATAGCGTTGGGTTAAGGCCCAACTTTAAGGTTTGAATAAGGAATTTAGATCGAGGTTTTAATATAATTTTCGAACTTTACATAGGTACATACATTTAAGTATTGAAGCACACGAGCGATGGCTTCGTTGGTTGCGGAATGTCATGAATTGAATGTCTTAGTGGTTATCGCTTTAAACCCTTAATATGGATTATATTTAATTACATATGTATATGAAGCTTAAAATTTATACGGATATTGTGACGAGTATATTACGTATTTATTCTTTGTTCATTTAGCAATTCATTTCAGTTAATACGTGTCCTAGGGTAGGGTATATAATCCTCGACAGTTAAATTAAATTATTGGATTTTGTAATTTAGATTTTTTTATTACTTCTTTATGCCGATTCCGTAACGATGTATTTTCAATTAAGAACACAAATGATTTCAAATAGGTTTGAACTTGTTACTCAAACACAGATTAGTCGATGCCTCGATAGAACGAACGCCTAACTCATAACACATTAACCTTAAAAAGAGAAAATTAAGGTATCTCCACAGTTAGTAAAGATTTTCATAACCGTCAGATGGAGATATTTGGCAAAAAAATTATTATCCAAAGTAGCCGTGTCGCACGCACCGGGTGTGCCAACAACACGCAAACGTTGCGATACGATGGAAAAAAATCACCGCGCACTAAAATATAGATTTGTCTCGGCTGCCAAGAGCGCGGCCTTCGGCGGGTTTTCGCAAATTTGTGCAGTGTTTGATAGAAGGTTGATTGCGCGGGTCGATGGCCCGTGGCGCCTCAGGGTTCGCTGAACGAATTATTGGGGGGAAATTCTAGGTTTTTTTTTTGTCAAGAAAAGTAGTTGATTTATGGTTTGTTAATTAGTGTACTGGTCTTATACTGCCGTCTGTTGGAAATGTATGGAACTTGTAAATTAATAAAAATCTGTTTTCTATTAAAAATATACTTAAATTTAAATATAAAAATACTGAGGCAATTATTATAAATTAAAATTATATATTTATTAGTTTGGAGTATACTTCATCGCTCAATTCGAATATATGACACGCATAGAGAAAAATTAAATTCAAGTTTCGAATAGAATAACAGTTTGACACAAATTTTATTTCTGAAAAGAAGTCCTAATCTTCCATTAATATTACCTCAATAAAAACAAAAAATATTACAATATTATGATTCTACTGTGATTCATTTTTAAACCATATTTTTCCCAGAACGTAACGATTAAAGCTGGCAACCCTAGGAAGGCATGGCGCAACGCCGGTCACTCAGACCGAAAAAATGAATTTCAATAGCGATTGCATAGTAAACGTGACCACAGAGTGAGACAGATTCGAAAAAAAACACATAATAACGTTGTCGGACAATATAACTATATTACCCAACAATTAAATGCACAACAAATGCGCACTTGATTAATTTTCACAATTTATTACGATACTTCAACTTGGTACTGGATGGAAAATATCTTAATAATTTGAATGAAGTTGGATTTAAGTTACGCTAAGAAAACCTACGGCATGCTTCCCCGAAACCAGATTACGCTATAATAATTGTACAGAAATTAAAATTAGATATATTAACATTTCCGACATTATTTCTTTTGCTCCGGCTGGTAACCCTAATAAGTCTAATGAAAAATATAGCATCACAGGCTGGAAATGAATGTGTCTCATAAGTCGACGTAATTAATCCGATCTATTCAATACCATGCGTAGGTCACTACCAAATCATGACACACATGCGTCGGTCACTATGTCAAGTTTGTACTATGCACGTTGGCTACCCGAGCGGATTCGAAAATCCTATGACAAATAAGGCCTCCAGTATTCTCTCTCAGAACACAACAATGGTATTTTGCTTCGGTTTTCAAAGACAGTAGTAATACCACAGTTGAGTCTTCCGCACCACAGTCTTATCTACGGCGCGGCTCTACAAACTAAAAACTAATATTCTTTAAAACAAACGGATTTAAATTGAAGATCACCGTATCAATGGTGGCCATTATCCGCTCTGCTGGCGAATAGTGAAAGTTGTAAATTATTTAGATAAGTATGCCGCGTCTCAAAACTGCGGGCTTCGAGTTAGGGACTACTTATTTTGCGCTAAATAAAACGTTTTACACACGGCCGGCTCACATTAGTTCTACCATGACAATGAAACGTCATATCGGACGAGACATTGTCGTCTTTTAATTAATCATCTAGATAATTAATCTAGATAGACTGCCTCGTGGTCTCGCGTTACAAGTATGTGCCGTGCGATCTAGAGGTCCTGGGTTCGATTCCCGGGTCGGACAAAGTGTTATTGGGTTTTTCCATTAGGAAATTCTCAGTAACAGCACGGAGTGTGTAAATGTGCCCGAAAAACGGCAATAGGCTCGCCCCCTATTACGTGGGACTGATACATACCTGACGAAATGTGGGTGCAGAAATGCACCTCTGCCTACCCCTTAGGGGAATACAGGCGAGAGGTTATGTATGTATGTATGTATCTAGATAGCTTTATAGGTCCATAATAGTGATGGCTTTGCCGTTTCAGTTTAAAAAGGTCACCTTAGTGAGATACAATAATCTTACACTAATTGAGGTTGCTCCTGACCGCTCAATCGCGAACTTTCAAGCAAATTAATACTGTGTTAACTGTCATTTTATAATTTTTGGCGTTTAAAACAAAGAAATGGCGATTTTTATGGGTGAACAAGCGAAAAATACTTGAAAATGATATGTTTTCAAGTTACAAAAGTTGGATCGAAGATGCAATAATATACACGTGTAAAAAATTTAATCAGAATATTTTATATAAATGTTAAGAATTATTTGCCATCTTTGAATTAATTAAAGAAGATATTGTCACATATGGTTTCCTTTAAATGCGATTTCACGGTTCTGATTTTTTATAAAATGTTCCAATATTTACAAAAGCTGTATGTAATAACACCACAACAACATCAAACTGTATCGAATCAGTCAATTTATAGTAGTGACATATCCGACATCAAAAGAAGTATTTTTGAACGAAAACGTTTATATCTAAATTTTTAAATAAAATTTAAGTAAAAATTACAATTACTACTTTATCCTTATTTTATTCTAACACGACTGAAGAAAAATTATCCGTCGATGCAATGTAGTAGAGCATTCGTCACTTGATGTTCTGTTAGAAAACATTGCTTGAACATCATGGGCGGTGTCACTTTGACGAGATACAAAAATTTATACATACATACATACATAACCTCAACAGAAAACAGGCGGTATTCCCCGAAAGGGTAGGCGGAAGTGCACTTCTCCACTCACATTTCGCCAGGTAAGTATCAGTTCCACGTAATAGAGGGCGAGCCTATTGCAGTTTTTCGGGCATAATTCCAGACTCCATGCTGCTACTGAGAATTTCCTAATGGAAAATCCCAATAACACTTTGCCCGACCCGGGAATCGAACCCAGGACCTCCAGATCGGCACATAGGTACTTGTGCCGCGAGACCACGAAGGCAATCAATTTAAGTTAGTTAATTTTTTTTTTATAAATATGCGATCCTAGAACGCCTAGAACGCTTATGACGGGATTTATAGCTTTGGAAGTTTATTGGTTATTATTATGGTGGATACGAATATGGATATATTCTAACACCAGGATATAGAGCGCTGATGACCTACAAATATTTTTATTGTTGGTTGTTGGAGATATAAACAGCCGCCGTATCTCCAGTTCAGAACAAGCTCGACTCAACTACCGCTTCTATGACCCTTGCATATAAAACAACTTATGAAATATTCATGCAGATTATAAGCCTGTTTAAATATCATCTGAACAAACATACAACCTCATTTTAGCTTTCGTGCACTCATAAAATATACATTACCTCTCTTAGAAGTAAGTTTGGAAAGTAGCAGCCGGTGCCGTTGGTGATAAGTCGTTTTGATACACTAAAACTGTAGTGGCCGCCACTCGCATCCATCCTTGAGGTAGGTTTAAAAAGCGGACTCCGTAAACTGATCAAACATCGGGCATCGTTCTATTGTAGTGAATCAGCACCGTGAAAATCGAAAACCGGTCCCACTTCCGAACGTAACGTGATGGGTCAAGGTTGGAATTCCATTACAAAGAGACCGGCGCTTGCGACCTAACGTTTCCGAGAGCGGCTTTACGCCACTGACACACTTCCGTGTGGGTACCGTTAGCCGGCCCTGTTTCGCTCGCATACTATTTCTTTCACTCTCGATGGAGTTCCTATCTCGCGTCTCGCTCGGCCCGCGACAAATTTTCAATGCGGGCGCTGCGTGTGGGTTGACCCAAAAATGGATTTCGTGATACCATTTTTATACACATATTTTTTTACGAATCCGCCTCTGTCGTCGCACGGGGTTGCGTTTTGTCGGTCAGTGGGCCGCGTGGTTTACGTTCGGTTTAAGTTAACTTTGGGTTTGATACGTAGCGTTTTGGCACTTTTTTACGTACGAAACGTGATTGCGACTCGCGACAAAAACTTAACCGTAAACGCTGTTGTTTCGGTTTTGTTGAGTCTCGTGGCGTTTGCTTTGTGTGTTTTAAATTGGTTTATAACAATAAGATTTGACGGTAGCTTCGTTCAATTTGAGGTCAATTTTAGCTCGGAGGATATAAATGTCAGTTTGTAGTGTTATTTCGATTGTGTGTTTAAAATTAAACTTTATTGCGGCGTTGAAAAGTAGCCAGGTCAACTTTGTAATAATAAAACGTAAAACTTTATATGGTGGACATCATTTTTCTTGTCAGATCCTTAATAAAGTTTCACACAGTTTAAGCCATTATGAATATGTAGGAAACACGTTTTAATCCCGGTTAAATTACGACTAATACTAAACTCGTTTAATTTGCATCCCGGTACCGGAGGCTAAGTATAGAATTTTCCGGTTGTGCTTATCCTGATCTACATTGTATCACATTGACAAAGAAATGAACTTCAAACAGAATTCAACCTTAATTGCTTAACGACATAAAATAGATCGGACAATTATACTACCTAATATACCTAAATTATTATTTTACCCTTTTGGACAGACTATTTTTTAATTTTATTACAAATTTTGTTATTTAACTTGTGAGATGACCTAGAAAAAGTACTCGAAACAATCTACCCATTTCAGTATCCTGAAAAATCTAAATCCATTATTATGGACAATTTCAGGTTAAATACTTGTTATTTTGACCAGAATTATACTGCACAGTGTCTAATTAAGTGTTAAAAAAATAAGTCGAGCATATTATTGTTATTGTCATAATGGGACTGGCATGTCCATAAAGGAAAAAAGTCCCTAAATTAAATAAAGAGAAAAAAAAATGTACCAATAAAATATATTAATCCATTAATGATGGCAAAGAAATGCCACTTATTTAGAGTAGCCTATGTAAAAAAAAATACTTTATCCACGACGCAAATCTACTGATTCTTAAGTCTTGCAGAGGTCTCTTAGTAAAAGACTTTCCACGTAACATTGTCCTTTCTTTTAAGCTCATATTAATTAATTATGAATACACACATAACTGCGTTAGAAAATTATAGCAAATGTATTGAAAATGTACAGTAATGATTGTGTGCCCGCATATGTTGATACATATAAAGCACGCAGCGCTTTCTATTTCAAAGTTTTTTGTAATATGAAAATTCGTATTTTTGCCGTACTGCTAGACTAACTCACGGGGACTTTCATTCTTAAACTATAGGCTTTTTACACGTAAAGAAGCATCTCTTTATGTGACAAATGCGTCGAGTGATGGACGTCTTTTGCTCGTTAATGCCCCGCTTGTATACACCTCTGACTTTTAAAAGTTATGTGTGTATTCACAATGAATTATCACGTACTTTAACGGTGAAGGAAAATATTGTCAGGAAACCTGCGCACCTAAAAGTTTTTAGGAATTTCTTAGGTGTGTAGTCCGCCAACCCGCAGTAGGCCAGCGTGGTGGACTAAAACCTAACCCCTCTCAGCAGTGGGTATGGTATTATGGTATATGGGTTAATGATGATGATGATATCCTGCTTGTATAGTTCTTGCCATCAGGTGCCATTGTAATGGATAGTTCTGTGACATTCCGATTAGAATTCGATATTAGTCGTCGTCCTTTTTGCCCACTTTAGAGGCGGGAAGGGAAATAATTTATTTTTTAGAAATAGGTATTTTTAAGGCCACCCCTTAACCCATCCGAACTTTAAATGATAACAGACAGTAACTGTTAACTAGGTGTAGCAATGATCTCTGCCGAGTGATTACAATTGAAGATGATGTTAATTATTATGAGCTAGTCAGTGTCTAGTTTATCTATTTAATATTGAAAAATAACTGTTACTTTACAACCGTACCTGTATAGACTTGCTATTTTTTCCCCAACTTAACTAATAACTTAATGACCCGCCAGTTTGTATAACTGTAAACATTGTTTCGGGAAGCGGCTCGTTTGATCCGGCTCCTAATAGCCCAATATTTTGTTTGTCCGTCTGTCCGTTTGTTAAGGCGCGCGTACCGTTACAACAGGTTTCGGTACAAGGCTCTCGAGATGTACTTTAGTGTTAATGTCTTTCGACATTTTTAAGTGATTTGTAAAGTGCAATAATGGCGCTTAATTATTAATATTTGTATATTTATTTATTAAATTTTTAAAATGTAGAGAAAATTATTTCGATTTCTAATTTTATTATAATTTGACACTGATTTTAGTAAATTATTTTTAAAATATTTAAAAGATAATTTGTATTCTGTTAGAAATATAATATAATGTTAAACAAACATATTTTTTTCACGAACTTTTGAATATGTAGATTTAGTGAATTTACATAAATTTCCAGAATGCGACAATATGTCGGACAATTAGTCCTTTCTGAAGCAACTCATTTCACTTACAGCCTAGTTGTATTGAATACAACTCGCAATAAAGTTTTATAGATGAAGAAACGGAACATTAAAGCTACTTGCGCCGTGCGACCGTCATGCATATGCTTAGATATATTCTTTGGCATATTTTGTATAGAATTATTTTAAAGGGTTACTTTTGACAATGACGCATTGTCTTAAATGGCTACGTTTAAACAAATTGTTTCACTTACGTTTGTAATTCAAATTAGGTCTGTCACATTATTTGGATAGTTTTGGAGGAAAATGTGATTTTTTTTCAGTTGTTGCAGTAAAGTTCAGTTGTGACAGCCCCGTGGCGCAGATGGCTAGACACCAGCTTGCGAAACGAGAGGCCGCGGTTTCGATCCCCGCACCGAGACAAATGTTTGTGTGATCCACAAATATTCGTTTCGGGTCTGGGTGTTTGTGAGACCGAAAAGTCTCTCGTAGTCTCTGATACCCACGACATAAGACTCGTATCTTAATGGGGGGTCAGAACTATGTATGTGACTGTTGGGTGTATTAATTTTAATTTAAAAAAAAAAAATTACTTCTTTTTTTTTGAATGCACATATGTTTGGGCTAGCTTCTAAATCTGCTAGAATTGAACGTGTTGTATTCTATGTGTAATAATGTAGATTGGGCTATGTAGGGGAAAATTAAATGCTTGTCGAAATTTATCTCCGAATGAAGCATTATTTTATTTTTGAGTATTGTTGAATGCACAAGGCATGCGGCAGAGATATTATGACGCAAGCTAATATTTGTGTAAAAAAACATTATTTTTTTATTATTGTTACTCCTTTCCAAAATTGTGAGGGAAGTCGGAAATGCCTGAAATTTAACTATGTGTATATGACCGTCCTTGAATAACTTTATGTTGTTTTCGAGACACTTACCAACACCTGTGCGTATAAAAAATGTATTAAATTATGTAATATTTGTATTAAAATAATAAAAATAAGTTGTGTATAATATTTGGGATCTTACTGAACAGCTAACTACGAGTATAACACGACTTACTTTGAACGTTAATTAAGTACGCTTTAACTAAGTTTTGTTTGTCATTCTACATCCATTGTTATCGGTATTTAAAATAAATAAACCCAACAGTCACATACATAGTTCCGACCCCACATTAAGATACGAGTTTTGTATCGTGGGTATTAGAAACTACGAGAGACTTTTCGCTCTCACCCAGACCCGAAACAAATATTTGTGGATCACTCAAACATTAGTCTCGGTGCGGGGATCGAACCCACTGCCTCTCGTTTCGCAAGCTGGTGTCTAGCTAACTGCGCCACGGGGCTGTCATTGGTCATCGGTATTTGAATTGAACAAGATGTCATATTACTTAATGTAAGAACAATATCCATATTAAGACCATTATAGGAAATCAGTTCCAGTGTTAGACATAAAAGTCTTTCACAGTTTAAACGTGTTAATTAATCACGCGGGCTTAGCGTATTTATCATAATTATTAAATAAAAAAAGCTAGGCATAGTAAACAGCGCGAAATGACATCTGGTAAGCTATGCTAATAAAACTTAAGGGTTTATCGATGCTACCATAATAACACCATTATTTATGTATGGCTGTGAAATATAAGCAAGTATAGAGTTAGAATAAAGTTGGAAAAGATAATTCGGAAGAGATTAATATTTACTCTAAATCGTATTGTAATACAATACAATACAATAAATTACTTTTTTATAACAATGCAAAGTCCTTCTTCATAACAAGAACATCAATAATGCCTTTCCGAAAAAGACGAGAACTCAAAATAAAGACAATTTAAAAACCCCACAAAAAAGTAAATCCCACATCAATCACGTCCCGGGTCCCAGGCCGCCCGGGGTCATCGGCCTCGTCCTTCGGGCCCGCGCCGGGATAGCCCGAGATCGGTGGGTCCTACCAAATTTACAGTTACGCGTAGGGCTGCCTATTTATTATAGAAAATACACGAGAAATAGTTAAAACTTTATAAGTACTTTTCTGACGATTTTAAAACTTTTTTAGTCATTAGTTAATAGCAAGTGTATTCACAAAGAATTATCACGTACTTTAACGGTGAAGGAAAACACCGTGATGAAACCTGCACAACTAAAAGTTCTTAGAATTTCTTAGGTGTGTAGTCCACCAAACCGCACTAGGCCAGCGTGGCCGACTAAGGCCTAAACCCTCTCAGTTGTAGAGGAGGTCCGTGCCCAGCATGATGATGATGTGGTTCATATAGTTGGAGTGTTTTCTGCTAATACGAATTTTCACATTTATAATTAGTGTCAATATTTACTTTAAACGCAGTATGGGAGCGACAACTACTAAGAGGCATGTAGGTTTAAAAAAAAACTATAGTTTAAAGTCACAGTTGTTGTACGTATAAAATACTTAACAATGCATGTTTTGCTATTGGCAAAATTAGTATTGTATTAAATATATGGAATAAATTTGCAATACGACCTTCAGAAAATTTAGTATAAAATCATTTGAAATATGTATGTCGGAAATATTTACATTAAATTTTGTCATTGTGCCTGAAGTTTTCGTATAACACCTGCCATTACGCAAATAATATGGTTAGATTTCTATACAAAACATATGACAGTATGTAGCACGTGTATGTGTTGTTTATTTATTTTATATATTCAAACAAGTTCATTGTAAGATATATAAGCAAACTTAAAAACAACATATAACATTCAGAAGGAAAACCGTGAGCTTTTCATTTGTGCAAGTAGCGTCACTCTATCATGCAACAGAATTTTAAGATTTACGTTACATTTGAAAGCATTATCATCAGTAATTAACATGAACTTATATTTTAAATATTACTCCTAAAGTTAAATAATGGATAATATTAATTCATCTATAAACCGCAATAAGATCAGAAATCATTATTTATATTCTCAACAAGCCATATTTGTGTTGCCTTAATACACATAATGTTTACTCATTGCATTGTATTACTTAGTTTGACGTGTTAGTAAACATATATACATAATCAGAAGTACATGTATATATCAGTGGCGGTACTTCCATAGAAGCCCGAAAGCCCAGCTTTACAAATGTCTGAATAATAAATCTTTAAGCTTTAAATCTTTATTTTACAAATGCAAATTGACATATAAATTTCCTGACCCCACAATAAACAATTATAAACTAGCCTTACACAATGAACTTGTAACGCTTTTGGGCTTGTTTGGAAGTACCGTCACTGATATATATGTATATATATATATGCAACTTACGATTCGTCAATTGATTTTATACACCTACGTAATACAAGGCGAGATTTAAGCCGTTTTAGTCAAATTTGCTCAGGTGCTGCTATCAAGAATTTGCTAATGAAAATCTCTATATTTAAATAAATACATCCAAAACAGTCACATATAGTTCTAACCCCACATATATCCCATACAAATATTTGTGGATCACACAAACATTTGGCTCGGTGCGGGCATGCAATCCGCAACCTCTCGTTTCGCAAGCTGGTATCTAGCCAACTGCGCCACGGGGCTGTCAAGTTTGGCTAGATAGTTGAAAATATAGTAGTAGGTAGCCCTGCGCGGGGTCGTCGTCCGAGGCGCCACGTGGCGAGGCTCGGGCGGCGACCACGCGTGGCCTTGGGGAGCGACCGCTGAATATGAATAACTTATGTAACACCCGCTTTATCTGACGCATCGGTTTTATCTTATTCTCTTTAGGTTTGCGATGAGTAATTCAAGTTGTCTTTGGTTTATTAATTTTCATTCAAACTTTTTTCATTATCAATAAGATTTTAAATGAAAAAAAAGTGTTTAATCTGATAATCATTTGCGTGGTCTTATAATTATGAAATTAAAAATCACTAATTAATTGTTACACAGAATGTAAGCAGGGTTTAAATACAGATATTCTAATTTCGTATTATTTTAGCTAAATGTAGAAAATTTACATAAAAATGTTCTAGATTAAACACGTCTAAAATATTTACATAACGTTCCTATACTAAAGCTGCGTTGAAGTACCGTATAATACGTTAGAATTTTCACATAAAAAATTAAGAAAAAAACGGAATTTAAAAGCAGTTATTTTAGTTGTCCATGTCCAGTCGCAAGGCTACGACAGGTTACATTAAATCTCCGTCCGACCATTACACACACACACACACGCACACACGCACACAAACACGCACACAAAACAATGTAGGAGGCGTGAGTGACGTACTCACATTGCCTCTAGACCAGTTGTGACGTAGGGACACTCCTGACGTACTACAGGATGTGCGCAAAGTTTAAAGATAAGCTAAGTTTTAATTAATGCTGATTTGCGATATTTTGGAGTTGGACACAGTAGTATGTTTTGGAGTGGAGACCGCGCTTAGGTAGACCTAGTGTAGGACGTCCGATGGTGCGACGAGTTGAGAAAGGTGGCGGGTAGCGGATGGATGAGGGCTGCTCAAGACCGAGATGGTTGGCGCCTACTTGGGGAGGCCTTCGTTCAGTAGTGGACGGCGATAGGCTGAGAATTTGCGATATTTTAAGCTTTAATCCACAACATTTTCCTACTGTAGTTTTGCCTCTATCTTCGCCGTCAATGGAAGCGATGTGTAATAACTAAAGTAAATGTTATTACTGAATATACAGCCTGGCACTCGAGATTAAGCAGTTGCAAATGCAGGCACTTTTAGTTTAATACTATGAGCAAATTAACAATAGTTGTAAATTGTCTCTTTTACGCTTAATAAAAATAATTGTGCGTTCGTTAGCGGTTGCCGATTGCGGTTTGTGGTGTTCCACTTACGAAGTTCTCGGTCCGAGCGTTGATTGCGATTGGTCAATCCTTTACAATTATATCTTAGCATTTTTTATCTGTACTTAAGCACTGTAAATATTGCAATATTGTCATTACTCCATTGCACTTAGTGTTTCATTTCCTTGCTATACATATATCCCATATACATATATGTATATTGATTTTGAAAATAATATTAAAAATATTTGACTGATTCTTTTTAAATTGAAATAGAGTGATTCTGTTATCAATTGTCAAATTTAATTGTAGTTTTTTAGCATTTTATAGAAAACGTCTCTACTTTAACATTACTCTATTGTAACAATACAAATTTTACTTCATTACAGGAGATCCGGAGACGAGTTCGTTAATACTAAATAAGTCAATCTTGAATTAAGTCTTACGTCAGTCATCAAATTCTATGAAAAAATAATAACATAATAATAATTCTTTTATTGGGGGTAATACGAAGTGTTATAAGCCTTTCAAAGTCAGCACATCTACATCCATATAATAGCCATAATTGCGGCTACGTGATAAGACTGTACTAAACATAAAACAGTCACTTCTGAAGGAATTTAATAATAAAAGATCTCAATTAGTGACACACTGTATAGTGTAGGGCCGGTGTCGTGTAATACCCGGCGCGCGGTACAGTTAGCCATTGTTTACGCAGCCAGTCGTCCGTCAGTACGTCTCCACGGCGATCCTGCACAATGCTTTTGTTTATACTTATCATATTAACTTAGTATTATCTCACGTCTTCATGTAAATGGAATAAATGTAACTTAGATTAAGAGATTCTCATACTGAACATATGATGAGTGTAAGAAAAACCGTATGCTATTTACAAACAGTATTTAAATCGGTGACATACATTAAATAGTCGTTCTTAAGCCCTAATTTACCTGTATAGATTAATTTTGTTAGGTAATAGGCAGCAATATTGATATAGTTTAGTACCAAGTATTAAAACATCGTGAGGAAATTTGCACACCTAAAAGTTCTTGGGAATTTCTTAGGTGTGCAGTCCACCAACCCGCACTAGGCCAGCGTGGTGGACTAAGGCCTAAACCCTCTCAAAAGTAGAGAAGGCCCGTGCCCAACAGTGTAACGTATATAGGCTGCAGAAAAATATTGGAAGAACATATGCAGTTGATTTGAAACAAGAGGTCTTGTATTCGATTCCTACGCCAAAAAAATCTATATGACCCACAAATATGCAGCGTCTCAACGACAAGCTTAAGGCAATTTCTGATACCCACAACATATACCGTATATGCTAAAGAGGGGTCAGGTTATTTTTTATACAAAAATCGATAAAATGTAACATAAACGGTAATAAACAACAAATTGATTTGAATAAACTGATCTATGTATTTAGAGTGAGCAAAAATAATTGGCGCTACAAATTTTATACGATAATTATTATCCTGCAATGGTTAAAATAATAAAATCACAGCGCGTTGACAAATGGACCTATTAAACAGGTATTAATAAGATATTAATAGCATGTAGACAGCTGTAACTAGTGGGTTCATTCCTGTCAGTACTATTTTAAGACTTATTAAAATTTCTTAGTTGGAAATTGTTAGGATTCCCCACAACGTCTTACTTTGCCTTTTAAAGATGAAGACAAAAAGTACTAACTACAGTTAAATGATCAAATGCTTTATATTTTTTATGCATAAATATTATTCACATACATACATATATAATCTCACGCCTGTATTCCCCGAAGGGGTAGGCAGAGGTGCATTTTTACAACCACATTTCGCAAGGAATGTAATAGGGGGCGAGCCTATTGCAGTCTTTCGGACACATTTCCAGACTTCGTGCTGCTACTGAGAATTTCCTAATGGAAAAACCAGATAACACTAAGATCGATCCGGGAGTCGAATCCGGGACCTGTAGAGCGCACAGCACACACCAGTGACGCGAGACTACGAAACAGTCATCAAAATTATTAGTCCAACATATATTCATTTTTTTATCATCATGTCAGTATTTTAGCGATAATACGATAGTAGAGTTGTGAGGGTTTCTTTCAGCATTCCTAACATTACACTTAAAAAAAAAAGTTTATGAAGCGACCAAAAGTAATTAATAAAATCAGCTGACTGTACATCTGTTCGAAATTCTCAAACCAGATCCTTTATTAGTATAGATTTAGCATCCAATTTAGTTGTATTAAAACTAGACAGTGGAGTTCGTTGACCTCCTATTTAAACTATTATTATATGTTTTTAAACTTCGTTAAGGCACACACGCATCGACGCAGGTGTAGCCAAGTGACAGCCGATTGTGGCACAAGTTTAAGGGATGAGCGGGATTATAAAAACCAAATGTCAGTTGGTAGAGTGATGACAACTTATATTTAACTAAAAAGTGTAATGTGGTAGACGAGTATCAGTAACTAGCGAATTTTACCGTGATTTGAAGCACTGAATATTCAATATTTTTTTCAATATAGCTCACTTGCCACTAAACTGTACTTAAGCAACCATTCCAGTATCACCCATCAGAGCGTAGAAGTTTACAAAAATATTGTTCGGATAATATTTTTATCGTAGTTGAGAGGAGGGAAGATAGTTTTACAATTTAATTTGGGACCTTTACGTTGTCGTGTCCGTTAGCCATACTTTCAATATTTCATCATCATCATCATCAGCCCATATACGTCCCACTGCTGGGCACGGGCCTCCTCTACAACTGAGATGGTTTAGGCCTTAGTCCACCACGCTGGCCTAGTGCGGGTTGGCGGAATACATACCTAAGTAATTCCTAAGAGATATTTTTTGTGCAGGTTTCATTACGATGTTTTCCTTCACCGTTAAAGTACATGATAATACTTTGTTGAATACACACATAACTTCGAAAAGTCTGAGGTTTGTGCCTGGGGTTAAACCTACACCTCGAGGCCATCACGACTCAATTTTAATATTTAATAAATAATAATTCCTGATAGTAAAATATGATTATTTTTAATTCTGAATTCTTATCGCGTGTAACTTGTGTCGTATTCCAATAACCGCCTCGACCAGACAAATGAGTGCTATGTCTCTATAGGAAATATTCATTCTTTATGATTGCTTTTACAATATTATCAGCGAATCTTGGTACTTTCATATCCTTTATTATTTAACAAATATTATTAATTGTGCCGTTCGCTCAGTTTGTTATTTGTGTTATGTTAATTGGAATATAAATGAAGATACTTAACTAAAGCCTAAGGTATTCGTAATTCCATGCATTTATAAACATTGCATTAATTTTTAAAAATATTTTTAAGGCTCTGTAAAATGTCTATAATCGATTTTTAATAGTTTTAATGCTACTTAAATGTTCTATATAAAAACGTAGAATTTCTAATTGTTTGTAAAAATATCAAGTAACTTTTTAGATTGCCACTTCGTTTCTATATAACTTAAAGCCATAATCGTAAAAATTCTAGAGAATAAAAGATATCTATTGGTTGCTGTTGTACGTCTATACAATATATAAATTGTCTCGAAATCTCATTAGACAATTTATATAATGAGAGAATGTGGGTTCGATTCCCGAGGTAAATGTTTCTATTTAACTTATATCTGTTTCGGACTTAGAAGTATAAAGCTAAGTTAGTCATTATTATTGTTTCAGTGGTATAGTTTAAACATCCCCCATAGAAATGCCATGTCAAATTTCGCGAAGTGACTCCGATTGCAAAAGTGTAACAACTTTTACTCGTCAAATAGAAAACAGCGCACACACCGCGCCGCGAACATTTTCCATCGTTGACATGAGTTTGTCAATGTCATCGTCACTCGAGGTGATTTTGACAATGACTTTTACATTTTACATACCGTCGCTAATGTATGGTAGAGACACTTTTCCCTCGCTTCGTTTGAGAAGAAAAATTCACTTCACTTTATTAAATGATACAGCTTGGTCAAAATTACTCGCCTTTTATGCAGTTGCAAGTATTGTTGCATTTTTTATATGTATGAGAAAAGTAAAGTCGTGATGGCCTCGAGGTTAGGGCACGCGGTCGAGAATCTCTACGGTCGCGGGTTCAAACCCCAGGCACACACCTCTGACATTTCGAAGTTATGTGTGTATTCACAATGAATTATCACGTAGGTACTTTAACGGTGAAGGAAAACATGATGATGAAACCTGCACCTAAAAAGTTCTTAGGAATTTCTTAGGTGTGTAGTCCGCCAACCCGCATAAGGCCAGCGTGGTGGACTTAAGATTAAAACCCTCTGAGTTGTAGAGAAGGCCCGTGCCCAGCAGTGGGACGTATATGGGCTGATAATTATGATGATGAGAAAATAGACAACGTGCAAATGTAAAAGCCACGGATATCTTTTGTCACTCGACACAAGAAAATTATCGGCAAATTGTTTATATTAACGCCAAAATTAAAACAAAATTAAAAATTTATCTAGAGTTAGCTCACCAGTTGGAATAAAAAAATATTAATATTGAACGCGGTACGTTTGTTCCTGACCATTAACGTAAACAATTTCAAACTGGTTATATTAATTATAACAAACAATATTTAATTGTTTTCCATCCCCTTACTACTTACTTGCTTACTTACTAAAAGCGTAATTGGTCAATAAACAAACTTAAAGTATTGTACTAACATAAAGGAATGTTAATGGTATGTATAATAATTCAATGTGAATTTAGCTTATATAGTGGATTACTTCGAGTGCGCCGAGCCGCGCCGCCGAGCGCGTTCCATACTAGAAAGAAAGTTCTTCACACACACCGACTTAGCGTGTATTATGCCGCGACATCGATGCGAAATTGAACAATTTGCAAATAGACTGTAAACTTATTTAAATGACGAGAGAATTTTAAATTTAAGAAAAAGTCAAAAACTAGACCAAAAAATAAGGTTATACGTTGAATGAGCCAACCAACCAACGTTGAAATTTTTTTTGTAGAGCAATACTTTGTATCACATTCATATTATAATAAAATGTTTAGATGTATAGATGTGTGTGTGAAGTATGTGCCGTGCATTCTAGATGTCCTGGGTTCGATTCCCGGGTTGGGCAAACTGTTATTGGGTTTTCCAATTAGCACTTTCTCAGTCTGGAAATATGCCCGAAAAACGGCAATAGACTCGCCCCCTATGACGTGGGACTGATACATACCTGGCGAAGTGTAGGTGCAGTAATGCATCTCTGCCTACCCTTTCGGGGAAAACAGGCGTGAGGTTATGTATGTTTAGATATTATTTTTCAAGATTAAACTGAGACAAGGTACTTAGTCGAAAACTAAAACATCTTTTTGTACTGGCACGTTAAAGTGACAAGACTGGAACGGCTGGTAAATATCCTGCTGTCTAACTAAAACAAGATTCAATCACATTAATATACAAATTTTATGGATTTCTTAATAAAATTGTACTTAAGCAATCGGGTCTTTTCTATATTCCCTATCTTAGCACTTCCCAGCAACACTGTCAAGTGCGGACGTTTCAAGAATGAAATTTATATATTCCGCGACGCTGACCTTTATGAAACGATAAAACGCGGCGATAATCGAACTGCGTGTGTTTCGGCCCTACGCATATCGACACACCTTACCCCCTTAACAACGTTTATTATTATTGACGGCGTTTAATTAATGCACGCTCTTTATCATTGACAAAATTCTTTTAGATTCTTTGTCATTGAGGTAGGTTGTGTAGATGTGACTCGCTGATAAAATGTATTTATTTGAGGTAATGTTTAGTTAGAAAATTACATATTCAATGGTATAGTAATTGTTAGTTAAATATTTTATTTCGCTTTCATTAATATCGTAAGTCATTAAAAACAGTGAAACACAAAATAGGTAAACAATGAAGGTACTGTTACATTTAAAATGTGCTTAAAAATCTGTTTAATTAGAGCTGAACTAGTCAAACAGAAATCAAGCAAGCTACTTATTTCAAACGAATATAATAAAAATATCTAACGAATTTTTATCAACGATAACTAGGCCTAGGTCATTGTCCTGCAAAAGAACAGCATTTTCCGCAAAAAAGTAATTTCTAAGTTTTTTGCGAAACAAATATTTAAATAATTCCTTTATCAGTTTTCCTGATCTGACATGGCTAGTATAACTCAATATTATTTAGTATATAGAGCTATAAAGCCCTCCCATGTCTCCACATTGCGTGCCAGTGTGACCAAGTCGAAAAAAGTAATTTATCTTTGCCAGCCTAACACACCCATTACTGGTAAAAGAAAACAATAACACTGTGCAAATTAAAACTTTTTAAAATATTTAATGGTACATAAAAAAAATCCTCACTAATTACATAGCGCTAAATTATACGAACCTGAGGAATTTTTAGACATTTTATCGGCCTGTTAACTAAGCCATAAACCATTAGCAGGCAATACGCGATGATATCAGAGATGTTATCAAAGTTCGTTTGAATAGGAGACGTCTCTATTCGCACTTTCACTAGTAATCGCTTAGTCATACTTATTTTTTCAACTCATTACAGCTTTGTTAAATTACATCTCTATCACCCACACATGGAGACTTCTAACGTCTCATTAACACACACAGCTACTCAGGCACACCTGTTTACACCCACATATGTAGAGCCAGTGGGTCAGTGTACCACGCGTTGATGTCTTTTCTATGGGCGTTAGTCGGCGGACTGAATTAAAGGCACTTTACATGTTTTTAGCGTTCCTTACGGATTATGTTTTATAATCAGGATTATTTTATGTGTCAACGTATGTTTAAGTATAATATATTGTCGTTTTTATTGCGAATTGTTGAATATATTATATTTTTTTTCTGCACGTTTGAATTGATGTTAGTATTAAATTATTCTACTTAGGAGAAAGGGGACTTTTAAATGTAGTTAGTAATATTAAGGATTATCGCAATTTTACTACTTTAACAAATGAAACCATGTTGAATTTCTAATATTTAACTTATTTTAAAAATAATGTTTTTTTTTGTCATTTATGTTACTTTGCTGTACTCATAATTTCAACTTAAACAATCTCATAACGCCATATTTTTAAATAAGAGAAATCACACGTTGATTTCACGTTAATATTTTACAGCTGATTCACAACATAACACGGAATCTAACACGAATCCAAATAGCTTGTGACCAAGTGGAAATCACAACCCGTTCTATCACAAACGCATGACAGCACAGTTATTATATCTGACACAATTAGCTACCCTTGAATGGGGGCTGCATTATCGGCAGAACACATCTTTATCTCAGCTCTAATCTTAGATCGTTGTGATGAGAATTGAGATCATGCGCTCGGCTTGGTATTCAAGACCTATCTATAATATCTAGACAGACAGAGAAACAAAGACTTACAATGAGAATTCCATTGTAAGATAATTGAACAAATGCTAGTGGGATTTACAAACATTATTTCTATATATTTTTTAATAGTAGAGCATTTTTTGTTACCTGAACTTGAGTATAAATCACCATCATCGGCAGCCCAAATACGTCCCACTGCTGGGCACGGGCCTCCTCTACAACTTAGAGGGTTTAGGCCTTAGTCCACACGCTGGCCTAGTGCGGATTGGCGGACTACACACCTAAGAAATTCCTAATAACTTTTAGGTGTGCAGGTTTTATCACGATGTTTTCCTTCACCGTTAAAGCAAGTGATAATTCATTGTGAATACACACATAACTTCGAAAAGTCAGAGGTGTGTGCCTGGGGTTTGAACCTGCGACCGCCGAAATTCTCGACCGCGCGCCTAAACCTCGAGGCCATCACTGCTGAGTATAAATATATTAGGCTAATTTTAAGAAGTAGAATTTATTTTTAAATATTGTGTCTTTTTTTAAAGCATTTTCGCCAAGTCAATAGAATATTTATACGTGTAATTAAAGGCAATAAAATTTACGAACATTGCATACGGTCAGGACACTCGTATATCAATGTAACGGTGTACAAATCTAGTTTCCAAATTTAATGTAACTAAAATGACCGCCGGCCGGCTCGATCCACCGGTACCGTTAAACTGTAACTCTTTATTCCGCGCTTAATTGTATGATAAAAAACATAATTAACATTTAGGTGAATAATTTAAAACTAGCTAAAATTCTAGTTTTTGGTCTGGTTTATCATCATCATCTAGGCATTAGTCCACCACGCTGGCCTAGTGCGGGTTAGCGGACTACACACCTAAGAAATGCTTAAGAACTTTTAGGTGTGCAGGTTTCATCACGATGTTTTCCTTCACCGTTAAAGTACGTGATAATTATTTGTATACACATATAACTTGGGAAAGTCAGAGGTGCCTGGGGTTTGATCTGGTTTATAAATCCTAAAAATAAATTAGCTAATTATTCTGTTGGCTTTTTAATGAATAAACGAAATGTAGTTACTCGAAATGGCATTGATGTTGCGTGAATGAAGCCACTCTACCGATACTCCTCTCTTTAATAAAACTTACTAAAGCACTAAAAAATCTCAATAATTTATGTGTATGTGCTGATTTCTTAATGAGTGATCAGAGGCGTCAGAAGCTGTCCTCTAGTCCCATGGTATATTTGGTGTAGTCAAGAAAATATACCATGAGTTTAAGTAGTAAAGGTTATTTGCCGCCCAAAGACACCGTTTCTTGTTAAATACTTTAATATAAAAAAAATCCTAAAACCAGCCTTCTTGGTCATACATTTTCGACCACCTGCCAAGAGATTTGAGCAAAAAAAACACTGGTTACATGCTCGTCTTCCATTATTTCAGCTCTGATTAATGTAACTGTGGTTTATTAACTGAACTATAATTTGGCCTTTCATTAAAATGTTTGCAGCTCGAACGCAGTTGTGCCATTGTATAGTAAATCTACACAACCTCATTGAATATTTAACAGATTTTTTTTAAATAATAGTTTGTTTATTAGAAAAATACAACATTATACAGCGTCCAAAAATGTTTATATTGCATTTATTCAGATATTTCTGCAATGGTTTAATGCCACTACTGAAAAATCCTATTCATAATAGAAAAATTGTAAATAGAATCAATGTAACACTTCATGTGTTTAATAATCAAGCCAAAAGTTAAGATTTACAACAAGCTGTTAAACCTTATAGCTCTGATAAAACTATCCCAAATATTTGGTATCATTAAACGACACAATTTTATTTGACTATATTCATTGGAACGGAATCACCGTGATCATAAATTTTAAACTTACAGAATAATGTATCAAAGTTAGTTGTAAAAACGTTCTCAATTTTTTTGAAAATCTAATTTTCACACACACATCTTGCTTCTATTTAACCTCTTATACGCCGGTTTCCCAGTATTTATTAATTTTAATATTATGTACAAGAAGTCACCTAATGAAACACACACTGATATGTAAATGGTATCTACGCAGAATATAACACATATTAACAGCACAAAAAATGATTGATCACTCATCTATGAAATCTGCCAGAGTCCAATTTCACGAGCTTCCGAACTTCCCGTTTAAAATCGCCTCCGGCTATCGATGATGAACTGACATGCTATTTCTTTTGACAATTAAGATGATCATATTTAAACGTATGATGTCATCAGTTCGAGTAGTCTATAGGTATGTTGCCTTTAGAGTGTGAATAATCCATGTAAAATTTTCACGACTATAACCAGTCGTTTATTCAAATATAAATAATTAATTTTCAGGTAAATTTTAAATGAAATGGTAAAAAAATACACCAAATATTCCTAATTATCATTTGTGAACTAATAATAAGAATATAGGTTATTGGTAACTTGTTAATTTCTTCACATTTCCTAATTTGGAAGTAAGGCGGTGATTACATTGTGCGGACACGGGGCGCGGTTTTTTATTGTGCGCGCGGACCGACAGATATCCGTTGCTTTTATATATACACATTCGGAATAACAATTTAGTAGCCGCGTAACGGAGTTCGGTTTAAATCCCATGTAATTGGGTGTTTGCAACGTGACTCCGATGCTTAGCGGCTGAGCGGTGTAATTAGACGACTGGACGAGTCATTGGCTATTGGCGATTTAATTCAAAATCAAGGTGATCTTTTTCTGAAGTTTTCATATATTTTTGTGATATCATGATAGCTTTTTATCATAATTTTGCATGTTGTGAATTTTGCTCTTTTAAAAATATATCATTAAATTGTTTAGTAAATAAATTGACAGCCCCGTTGCGCAGTTGGCTAGACACCAGCTTACGAAACAAGAGGCGATTGTGTGATCTACAAATATTCGGGTCTGAGTGTTTGTGAGACCGAAAAGTCTCTCGTAGTTTCTGATACCCACGGCACAGGACTTGTATCCTTGTGTGGGGTCAAAACTATGTATGTGACTGTTGGGTGTATTTATTTATTTATTAAATAAAATAAACACGAAAGAGGTTAATTAAATATTAATAGTAAATATGATAGTCACGTACATTTGATATATTTTGTCAAAAATGAAATTTACTGTCGCAGTTCCGGATGAAACCAAGCCCTACTGACTATTTATTAGCATAATCGTAAAAAATAAGAGTGCAAGTGAAACTTAAATTAAACTTGTTTGAATTTAATTTCAAGTCAATTTCTTTAAAGTAGAGCGGCTCTATGTTGAAAATTTTCAAATCTCTTTTAACTCGAACCGAAGTGAAACAGAGTGTTTATTTATTTAATAAAATTTATGAATTTCTTCTGTTGATGGAAGGCACGTGTGGTTCTCCGAACGACAGTAACTAGGTGTGGTAACTCGATTCTTTAGCACATCTCACAAGTGTGCTTAGAAACTTACGTAGGTATAAAGCTATTACTGAAGTTTCGATCATTGAACCTCATGTCTTGTACATTTTCTATTATTTCAAGACGTGACAAACTTCTATCTCTGAAACATATTTTACACTAATACATATATATTTTTTCGTCGATGACATAAGTACGGAAATCGAGGCCTTATAAATCAATTTGGTTCCATAAACCGTTCTATGCTTGGTCGTAAGTTCGAATAAATTAATAGGGTAATTTACTAAATAGTCTTAATATAGTCTTTGTCAATTGAAGCTATTTTATTATCTGTATTGCAGATTATTTATTCGCAATACGCGATATACAGTTAATAATTATAATTACAAAATTTGTTCTACTTTAGTAAAAAAACATCATTTAATTTAAATTCCCATAAACCACGTATTCGTGTAGTATCACCTGTCTCATTCTACTAATGTCGATAACACATGCAAGAGCGAGATAAAAAACTAAATATAGAAGGAATTGTGAGTGGCACACAAAAATGCGGTCTTGTTATGTAGGTTTATGGTCGATGCGTGACATCGACTACCACGCTACGGCAGATACCGTAGTCGCAAGTTTGGCTGTGACCTAGGCATTGTACGATTGACCTACGTATACATCAGCTGTGCTGACAAAATATAGGTGTTTTTTGCCTAATTACCCAAGTCATTCAGCTATTTTAGTCACTGATCATTCTTATTCTGTCATTATGTCTAAAATTAACAGCGTGTATTACAGTTAAGGTAAGCCATTTTTTGCGATTAACTAATGTAGAGTTGGCATGACTTAAAAATCTGACTAAGCCACTACACCTACTTGCTATTGTAGTTAATATAGGATTCAAATTATTCAACAGTCGCACTTAATGAATGAGAGTTAGAATTTAACAATTAACCCAGCCCAACCCACTCGCAAAAAATAACGGAGCGTGCCCACAATGCGTACAGAATTATAATAAAAGAACATGAATATAATGCAATGATTGTCGGAGGTCGGTGTTGACACACTGACGCGTGCTCTACTGTGGCGTGATTGGCACCAGTTTGAAGTGTAACGAGAAATTGTTAAATTATTGTACGTTTGCAATCGATATTGCTTAATAAAAGTTCAGTTTAGAATGGAACAAATCCTAGGAATGATGAAAATGTGAAAAGGTGTTGCGTGAAACGGTTTACTGGCTATAAAAATGTGAATAATTAATTTGAAGACTTAAGACCGATGTTCGTTAAACAACTGTAATAATGACAAACTTCCATAACTGGTATCTCTTATTAAACCTTATTAGGAATCATTTTATAAACTTCTTGCATGTAGGAATTTTTAAACATTATAATAAGTCCCGTTGGATTGAAACTCGTTGCTCTAAATTAGAAAAAAGTTAATATTAAGTTCATTCTTTTTTTATTCCGATACAATAATATGTATTAGATACCGAAAAATGATGGTATTTAAAAAAATCATAATATAAATAAATAAAAATAATAATATAAATAAAAATAAAAAAAATATAACTAAAATAAACCAAAACTTAGCTAAGAAACTTTTCCGAACCAATACTTTAAGACGTGAATTGGATATTTTCACTACAGGTCAGTTACTCGCCCAAATATCCTTTTAACTCAATATTCAATACATCAATATTTTGGTTAAAAATTATCATACCGAGGATCGAGCGGCGATTGGTCCGCTCCCGTCGGGACAGGTTTCCCGGGATAACGGGACTCGCCTGCCGTGACCCCAATATCAGGATTTCCGAAAACATAAACTCGAATCTTACCGCATCGGTGCGACATTTTGTCACATTACGATATTTATAGATTTGTTCTTTTAATAACTTTTAAAAGGAATGACACTCTATGTAACTCCTTAAAGATGAAATATAATTATAGAATATGGAGTTAATGTTTTTGTTATATAGCCTTAGTTAACCTAAGTTGATCAAACATATAGGTATATGATCAAACATACATTTTACATTTAAGGCTTCGGTAAAACAAAATGTTTTATAATTTAGTCAATTTAAATTAGTGACTTCAAATTGTACGATTATATTTACGTCTGTTCAAGCTACAACAGCTTAATGTTAATTATAATTCAAGTATATATCTTATTGTCCGCCAATCCGCACTAATCCAGCGTGGTGGACTAAGGCCTTAACCCTCTTGATGGTAAAGGAGGCCCGTGCCCAGCAGTGAGACGTATATGAGCTAATGATGGAACATATCTTACAAAGTAACTTAAAAGTTGACACTAAAGCATAAAAAGGGAGTAATTATAAGGTCTCTCGACAACTTTGCAGGCGTCTTATTTTTTAAATACAAACGCATCCTGTTTCGCCCAATATTACAATGTTGTGACGTCATGAGGAAAAAAGTTAAATAAACGACACCCGGATAAAAGTATATGGTATTTTTATGTAAAACATAACTTTCTATCCGGATATTGGTTGTATGACGCCGTAAGCTGTATGCATTAGGCTCTTTCCGCTATTTATCACTTAAGAATCAAAGGATATTGTGCAACCATGCCATCAATTATTGGTAGAACTTCGGTACGTCTTTAAATAGCAATACTATTGTAAAATTGGAGTCCATTTTTCCCACCTGGCAACTCAATATTTCCAATATAATTTGACACGTCGTCTGTTTTAAGTCAAGATTGACAAATATGGTGCAACACATTCTCTGTCTGAAGATAATAACGGTAAATTGTCATATTCAATCTCAATATACGAGTCTCGTATGATCAATGGAAATTAAGAATGGATGATTTCATCCGAATAAAAACTTACAATATTCAAATATACTATAAAGTTAGTTTTCTAAAAATTAGTAACAAATAAGTATCCGAGTAAAATTACTTAGCTTTATAAATTGTACCTATGTACATACATATATGAGGAAAGGAGTTATAAATAAATACACCCAACAGTATTATGTATACTTCTGACCCCACACTAAGATACAAGGCCTGTGTCGTGGGTATCACTAACTACGAGAGACTTTTCAGTCTCACAAACACTTAGACCTGAAACAAATATTTGTGGATCACACAAATATTTGTCTCGGTGCGAGGATCAAACCCCCGCGGCCTTTTGTTTTGCAAGCTCTATCTAGCATCGTATCACATAGCCACGGGGCTGTCAATTATTATTTTTTGGGTAAATGGAATCTAATAACAATAACATAGTAACCGTAAAGGAGGATATTGGAGGGAGCACTGAACAGTATACTGACATACATACAGGGTGTATTCAGACCGTGATCGGAAACTAAGGCAGGTAATAGCTAAGGTGATTACATACCCCCTGGCGTTAAAGAAAATTCTGACAAGACATAAAAATTTTGACGTTTTCCATACAAACCGCGTACATTTAATACCGATGGTTTTCCATACAAACCGCGTACATTTAATACCGATGGTTTTCCATACAACCATCGGTATTAAATGTACGCGGTTTGTATGGAAAACGTCAAAATTTTTATGTCTTGTCAGAATTTTCTTTAACGCCAGGGGGTATGTAATCACCTTAGCTATTACCTGCCTTAGTTTCCGATCACGGTCTGAATACACCCTGTATATAAAAATATCTTCCGATAGCTATCTTGAGTATTATCCTACGAAGTTCAGTGTCAAGACTACGAACTGAAGCCATTCGCGAAACTAAGTTAAGCTAGCACTTGAGCAAAACATTCGCCAATCACAAAAGCAATCTCACTCAGATCGCTGAATCACATTTACTGTTAGATGCGTTTCACTTTTTGAGACGAGAGCCTCCCCCCTACCCCCGCGCGTCTCTCATCGACCGCGTCCCCCGCTTGACCGCGAAACCTACATACTGAAACAAGATGAGACGAGTTTGCTTCTGTTTTAGGTACATACAATTGTTTTAGGCAACCGATGAGAACGAGCTATCTTTGATGAACGGAACAAAGGAAACGCAGAGGTAGAGACAGTAAAATTGCCTTTTTTTTTTTTTTTTTTTTTTTTTTTTTTTTTTCCTGCGGGGAAAATCCATTTACGGACCATCCCACCCCCGTAGGGGCGAGGGTGTGTCGGACTCAACGGCGCCTTCCGACCCAGCATAGATGTTACCGCCCGTGTTTGCGGCCGGCCGCTGGGCCGGGTCCCTACCAAAATAATTGCGCCGTAATACCGACTAAAAACCCCGCGACGGCCACCATCGGCGCATTCAGCGAGACGGCCCCGGAATACCCTGAAGCCAGAGCTATGGATTGATCCGGGACCGCCTCTGCGCGGTGCCAAAAGGCACACCGACCTGACGCGTGTGGCGTCTTCATCTCGGGGGCCGCCAAGGTAGGGACGGCGGCCCCGTGTGGCCTCTGGGCGCCGGGCTACGTGTTGACCCGGCGCCTCCTACGTCGCCTGTTGCGACGAGCGGGATCGGTCTGCTCCCGATCCCGCTCCGCGCTCTCCTTCTGCGAAATGACACGTTCGCAGAAGGAGAGCATAGCTTTCCACGACCTCCGGCTGCCGACCATGGCGGCGACCACAGTCGGCAGCGAGAGGTCTCTCCCCACGACCGCTACGAGAGCGCTGCGCTCCTCGTCCCAGGCTAGGCACTCCTCAAGCGTGTGCTGGGCCGTGTCCTCACGGCAGTTGCCACAATGGTGGCACACGGCGGTCTCCTCCACTCCGACGATGCGACACAGGTACGCACCGAAGCTGCCGTGCCCGGTGAGCACCTGCGTCAGCCGGAAGGTCGGCGCACCGTGGCGCCTGTCCATCCACTGCTGGAGGACAGGACGCACTGCCGCGACAGTCGCCACGCCAGCACTTGGACTCTCCAGCCCGGAACGCCACTCCTCCACGGCGGCGCTGCGGAGGGAGGCCAGCATGGCCTCGACCTCTCTTGGGGCCGGTCTCTGTCCGGATTGCCGGAACGCCTCCTCCCGCCAGAAGAACACTGACGCGAGGGCCTGGGCGTCCAGCTCCCAGGGCAGAGTACCCGCCAAAACACAGGCCGCCTCGTGCGAAATCGTGCGGTACCCTCTAACGATTCGCTGCGCCACCATACGCTGCGGACGACGCAGCAGGCGGACGCAGCGAAGGCCGAGGGAATTGGCCCACACGGGACACCCGTACAGGGCCATGGACCGCACGACTCCAGCATAAAGGCTTCGGCAAGGGAAGCCAGGACCATCAATGTTGGGCAGCAGGCGACCGAGAGCGCCCGCTGCCCGGACCAACTTCGGCGACAGCATCTCGAAGTGCGCACGGAATTTCCACCGACTGTCCAGAATCAGACCTAAGTACTTCATCTGGGAGCCGATGGGAATCCGCACGCCCTCCACCATCAAGTAGGCCTCCGGCGGTGGCCTAGACCGAGGTCCGTGAAAACACAGAGCCTCAGTCTTGTGTAGGGCCACCTGGAGGCCAAGTCGCCGAATCCTGCCCACCACGAGTTCGGTCCCGAACCCGGCGAGCAGGGCGGCCCGCTGTGGGGTCCTGGCCGTTGCTGTCACCAACGTGTCGTCCGCGTAGCAGACGACAGCGACGCCCCGAAGGTTGGCACCACGAAGCACCCAGTCGTATCCGATGTTCCACAGGAGCGGCCCGAGAACCGAGCCCTGTGGAACACCGCATGACACCGCCCGACGGTGCCACCCGTCGGCGCCCGGATACACGACGTACCTGTCGCACAAGTACGCCTGCACCAGACGCCGAAGGTAGGGCGGAACCTCGTGGTACCGCAGTGCCTCATTGATGCAGGCCCAGGGCATGGTGTTGAATGCGTTGGCGATGTCAAGTGACACCGCCACGACGCACTTGCCCCGAGACACTGCATCCTCCGCCTGTGCCCTGACTCGCAGAATCGCGTGTACCGTCGACCGGCCCCTCCGGAACCCGAACTGGCAATCTGCCAGGTCCGGGCCCGTGCTCTCCAGATGCTCGACGAGGCGCGCGTGCAAGATACGCTCAAAGAGCTTGCACACCTCGTCGAGAAGCACGATGGGCCGGTACGCCGACGGCGACTCTGCGGGTCGCCCCTCTTTTCTCAACAGGACAAGCTTGCCCGTCTTCCACTGCGACGGGAAGCTGCCCTGCTGCAGGCACGCGGAGAAAAGGCTGCGGAGCCTCGCACCCAGTGACTCGACGGCGAGTAACCAGACACGTCCAGGCACCCCGTCAAGCCCCGGGGCCGAGTTCTTGCCCCGCAGCCGAAGTACTGCCGCCTCCAGCTCTTCAGGCGAAACCTCCGGGATATCCCTTGCCGAATCCAACGACGATGACGCCTGTGGATGTGGCGCCATCGGTGGAGGAGTGAACTCCTCGGTGGCCGGGAACAAAGCCGCGACGACGTCCTCGACGAGGTCTGCCCGGAGACTCTCCGTCAGCGGGGGCGCCCATGGGCGGAGCTTGCTCAACGCCACACGGTATGGACGCCCCCACGGATCTCTATCGAGAGACCTCCGGGACTCCTCGTAAGCCGCGGCCTTTGCTCGTGCAATGGCCACCCGCAGCGCTCTCTTCGCCCCTCTGTGGAGGCCGTAGAGCAGCCGCTCCTGTTCATCGTCGCCAGGTCGGCGGACCCGGCGACGACGGTGCCTGGAGAGTCGGCGTAGCGCAGCCGCGCAAGACGCGCGCAGCTGCGAAAGTTCCGCCGACCACCAGTACACCTGACGTTTCGCCGGGAGACGGGTGACCCGGGGCATCGACGCGTCGCAGACACGCGACATCGCCACCCCGAACCATTCCGCCTCCTCCTCGACCCGCACCGGTTCGTCTGGTACGGAGAGCCACGCCTGAACAAGAGCGGCCTCTTCCGCAGCCTCCACATCGAGGCGCTTAGCGGCCCACCGCCGGCCGCCCGTGAATCGGGTAGCGGGACCACCACCGGGCGTGGTAGGGGCCCGGGAAGCAGAGACGCTGTACCGGATATAACGATGATCGGACAGCGTCTCCTCATCGACCAGGACCTTCCAGCCCCGGACACGGCGGGCAAGGGCCGGGGTGGCGAACGTTATGTCCACCACCGAACCGCCATTATGCCGCACGCACGTGTCCTCCGACCCCCGATTCAGGACGACCAGCCCGATGGAAATCGCCCATTCCTCCAGGGCCCTACCCCGCGCATCCGTCACCGACGAGCCCCAAGCCAAGGACTTGGCGTTGAAGTCGCCGGCGACTAGCACGGGGTGGGACTGGCTGCCTTGCACCACCAGGGCCCCCAGGCGGACCAGAAAACTCTCGAATTCCGCCAGGGACCTGTTGGGAGAGAAGTACACTCCTACGACCCAAATCCCCCCCAACAGGACCGCCACGCATCCCGAGCCCTTCGCTACTTTTTCGAAGGGCGGGGATCCGGCGGCGCCCCGAGTGATGACGGCCACCAAGCCATCCAGGTCCCCAGCCCAGTCATCCCGGGGAGGAACAAAGTATGGCTCGGAGACCACAGCCACTTGAATCGACCACTGCGCCAGGCACTGAACAAACAAATCCTGCGCCCTGGCGCAGTGATTGATGTTCGCCTGGAGGAAGTTATGTGCCATACTAACTATGGGCGATCTCCATCATCTCCGGGGTGGGCGGTTTCGGCCGCGCCACAACCTCGGATCTCGCACCGTGTAAGGAGCGGTGCGGGACGGACGAGGCGACGCAAGCCTTAGCGCCCACCCTGTGCCCAGCGGGCTTACCCGCAGCTGCACAGATAACGCAGTGCGGGTCCGCTTTGCAATCACGGGCCTTGTGGCCCTCTTGACCGCACCGGTAGCAGATCCCGGTGCGGTCACACTCCGCGGTGCACTTAATTCTAACGTGCCCCCTATAGAGGCACCTGAAACACCGCAAGGGCCTAGGCTCCAAGAGCCGAACCCCAGCCGACACCCAGCCCACCAGGACGCGTCCTGCCCTGGTGAGCTTTCCGGCCGCTTTCGCCGGGCACCGGAGCCAAACGGCGCCCAGACCGGAGCGCTCGGCCCGAATTTCCCCCACCCGAATATCTTCGGGCGAGCACTCGCCGAGCCGAGCGACGGCCGCTGCGACTGCCTCGGGGGTGACGGACTCGTCCAGCCCCGAGATGCGCAGCTCCGCAGTCTTGACGGGTCGGGTGACGCGAACGCCCTCCGACCCGGAAAGTACCTCCCTCATCTTGCTGATGAGGGAGTCGGCCCTTGCCTCCGACTCCGGCCCGGGGACCTCGAAGATGTAGGCCCCGGTGGCCCCTCGTCTGGCCTTCATACCGGCGATGCCCAGGCTAGCGAGGTCCACGTGAGTTTTGACCTCGCGCAGTACCTGGGCATACGTCGTGCCCCGCTCCAATGCCTCCGGCAGCACCGTCAGAGTGACGGTGGCTCTCTGCGGGAGGCGGAGCTGGGGCACCGGCTTGCGCGGCGGCTGTGTCGGCTGGGGTTTAGGGGGGACGGTGTTTTGCCCCCTCGACTTCTTCTTTTTCCCCCGCTTCACCACCTCAGTCCATGGAGTTTCCATGGATGCGGGTGGCGGGGGGAGAGGACGCGGAGCTGGCGTCGGCAGGCGCGGTGCCACGCGCTTGCGGTTCCCCCGCTTCCGCTGACGCGATTGGCGATCGGGATCCGCTGCGGGGGGCACGGCATCAGGACGCTTGGCAGCGGGCTGAATGCTGGCTGGAAGGGCGGGGATTTTGCGGTCCCCTCCTCCTCCCTTCTTTTGGTCTGCGGCCAGTGGAGGCCGGAGAATCGGCTCCGGAGGCAGCCTGAGCACGATCGCCTCGAGCTGAGCCTAGTAAAATTGCCTGAATATAGCATTTTGGTAATAAAACTGCTTCGTACGGGAAATGAGGCTGTGAAGGTAGGTGTATGTACAGATGCGCAGTTATTTTTAACTTACATTTACTTGTTCATGTGACAAAGATTACTTCATCACTGTAAACGATACAATAGTTTTCGCTTTTGCTCATTCTATAATTAGATAATATGTATTAAGGCACTCTCAGATAGGCTTATATTTTCATACTGCGTTTTAAAGGAACCATCCAATGCTTTGTTAAAAACGATGCTTTAATATCAAAATTGAACCTGATTTACTAATTCATAGTTCATGAACTTGACTCACCAACAAACTACATAATATAAAACAAAAACGAGGTAATAATATTTCATTTATAAAACTATTAACAATAAATACCCTTTTCCGAGATTGTCCGATTATTAACCTCCTTCTTATTTAATCTCAAGATAAGATGAACCGCTTCGGATCCCGAGCTTTGTCCTAGGGAAGGCTGTATGGTGTAACAGAGATGCAGATATACGTTAGAGGAGGGAAGAAAGCGGGCAATGTCCTGATTTGTCAATAAACTTGACCTACATTTCATTCAGAGCGATTCTGGAAGGAATCTTTAGTAGAGTCGCGTTCACATTGTAAAAATTCATCATTTGTGTACCTTTGTGTGTAAACAGATGTTACGGCTTTATGATGTTTGAATTAAGTTGCATTATATGAATGAAAAAATTATTTCGACACATTACAATTTACAGGGAAAGAGTTTAAAAATATTACGCTACTTCTATAAATATTTTTAATGATAATGGTTTTTGAAGACATATATTTGCTATTTGCTTAGACAGAAACGGTAATCAAGGGTATGTTCACTCTTTTATAATATAAACCTCTCAGATACATACATATCGTAACATATTTTAACCACTCTCAATTCAAATTTTTCAACAATCCAAAAATGTAGTTTTAAAAATATTAGTATTCAATATAGTATCGTGTAAAGAGATCTTTAGTGATGGACTTCTCAGAGTTATAAAACTCCGTTGTAGATGCAGGCCGCCGGTTTAGTTAAGGTCCTTGTCCGGCGGTATAACGGTGTCCGGAGTTTTGGGCGAGCGGCCCCTACTGACCGACGCAACGCTTAACCTGCGCTTGCTCTACTGCCTCTACCGGCTCTACCATTATGACTATTCTGTTTCAACTTTATGCGATGATTTGGCTTTTGTGCAACTGTATGCACTATATTGGTTAATATTAAGAAGATGAATGTATGTTTTAGTATTCATGTATTTTAGCCGATTAAAAAAAAAAGAAAAATATTCTCATATCTAATTTAACTTGTAAAATCATAACAAGTCTGAACTGTATTAAAAGTGCACAAAAAACTGTATTATTACGATTTCAAATGAAATTTATAAAATTAATTCAAACCAGTTTTAATTAAACGAAAACAGAGCAAAAACTATTTTCGATAAATAAATTAAAAACAAACGACATTAATTTACTAAAGGTTTTTTTGTCTCGTTTTTATCAAATACTTGAAATAAGGCTTGCATAGCAACAAGCCAAAGTTCAAAAAACGGAACTGTCCAGTTGAAACCGTACGCATGGTCATATTTACTGTAACTGTTCTAGTAAGCCACTTCAAGTACCAAATTATCACTACAATTTTAATATACTCTACTGTTAGATATCTTTGTCTACATTTTCCAACTATAAAAAAACAAAGGAGCCAGTGGGTCGTTTAATTAGAACTTGAGCCAGAAAATCAGTGATGGAATATTTTAAGAGAATTAATGTAACATGCGAAAAATTATATGACATGTTCTAGGAGCGTTACAGGCAGGTTTGATTGTGGCCAGTGACAAAAGATGGACGTTTCGCTACTTGATACTCTATGTAGTAAAAAAGTAAGCATGATGCTGCTTTCTTATCATCAATTGCCGTGTTGATAAGCTGAGCTAGTGTTAATTTATAGATGCATAGCCATATGAACACCCCGTCACCTGGCTCGCCTCTATTTCTCACCAGTCAAAACAATTATTGCGCGTTTCCCAGTATATAAATCCTGGAACGCAAACACAGTATAGAGCATATTTTCCTCCCATTTCCAGCGGTGTTCGAGTGAGACAGCTATACCCCATCCCGCTTGGCAGGTCGGTGGCTCCGCGGCCTTGTCTGCGCTCGTCGGAGCGTGCACGCAGTTATGCTACGTCACGCGGGCCGTAGTAACAGTACCGCACGTGGCCGCACGCTCCGTGTGTGGATTTGTGAATGTGCTGCCATTATTGACAATGGATTTCTATGCGTATGATGACGTGTGCTCTACTGTTCCCATGATGTCTTGGTACTTTTATAGATCTGTTTTGTAAACGGTAGAACTTGAACACTATAATTACTATACTATATCTGAATATATGACAAATTGAGTTGAAAAGTTTATTTGTTTTAATACAAGAATCTCAAATTAACGCTTCAATTTTTATTAAAATAATTAAATAATAAAAATTAAAATAATAAACACTTAAAAGTATCTTAGCTAGGATAAAAACTTTCTGAGTTAGAACTAGCCTGCTCCCAGGATACTCAATCCAATTTTTTTCAACTCTTTTTATTAAAAGCACCCATCAATACTCGACCCACTTATGTGGGAGTCAAATTACACATTGTGAGGTCACATCCGCCACAAAACCTATATCCGGCTCGTTCCGGATCTTAAGGGCGATGTAAACAAAGCTTGTTTACTAATATGTAGTTAAGGGTTGCAATGATGGGGTTGGAGGGATGTTATTCACTTTTTTGGATCTTTTTATTGTAAGGTGTAATTATTTTTTATTCAGTCCCGTGGGTAAAGGATTTTAGAAGTTCCGGGGAGTATATCATGTACATCTATAAAAAACGTGTTGAATTTAAGATACGTCAACAGACTATGTGTACGTCCTACTTACCTTCAAATCTGAATTCTGATAGACAATGATATATTGAATAAACCACAGTTAAAATTAATAATTGTTAGCATATTAAATCTCTACCTCATAAAGGCTGTGTCGATTTTTTTCTATACTTTTAATTAGGAATTATTTTATTTTTGATCCATACATTAAAGTACACAGTAGCACACCTGTAGTATAAAGGCGATTGTTACTTTTTGCTTTTATTGATAACTTATTTATAGACCTGTTTCAGTTGTGCGTAATCGTAACAATAAACTGGTTTTAATTTATTTCTCGTAAAATTACATAGTACTTAATTGCCTCAAGTACAGACAAGCGTAATGCTCTACGCCAGCTCATAAGGTGGGTGGACGAACTTATAAAGGTCGGATGAGGTCACTCGGCACAGGTCATTTTTAACAGAACCTACAGAAAATGTTTGGGGGAATCTCAAATTTTTTGGTGGGTAATATCGTCTGCGTTCTTTTACGTAGTTAATATTTCTTTCGCTTATAAGACAAATTAGATGTACCCTTTTGGCTTTATTAAATTATTGGAACATCGTTGAATTTATTTTAAAGGATCTCGTTGGTTCCCAAAAAAAATATTAAAAAAAAATAGAAGTAAAGAAAAAACATATTATGTAGTCATAAGTAATTAATTTGTTTGAGTTTAAAAACGCAGCAATTGTTTAAAATTTTCATTAACTGTATGATGTTTATAGAACGTTGATAGACAGAAATGTACCACAATTACCTACTTTCCCCCCATATTCATTCAATAATATCGATTATCGATATCAGTACATTGTAACAATCGAATTTCTCAAGCAGGTACACCGCATCTCACATTCCCACACCCGACTACGCACATGTTCATTTTTTCATACCTGGCGTTCCAAATTTGAATTCAAATATTGACTGATTGAAGGGTTCGCGGGACATCTGTCGTGGACCCTTTATAGTGCGCGGGAGAAAGCCACACGCGATGGGAAAGCCTGTGCTGGCGTCTCGTATTTTCGGCAACATGTGCACTTAAGAACCTTATTGTTACTGGCTGTATGTAATTTTAAATGGTTTGAAAAAAGTATAATTTTGGCGTTACATAATAAGTACAACGTTGTCTTTGTTTTTTTTCTGTATTATGCCAGTGTTTGCCCTCGAGGTTTAGGCGCGCGGTCGAGAATCTCGGCGGTGGCGGGTTCAAACCCCAGGCACACACCTCTGACTTTTCGAAGTTATGTGAGTATTCATTATCACTTACTTTAACGGTAAAGAAAACATCGTGATGAAACCGGCACACCTAAAAAATCTTAGAAATTTCTTAGGTGTGTAGTCCACCCACCCGCATTAGGCCAGCATGGTTGACTTAGGCCTAACCCCTCTCAGTTGTGGGACGTATATGGGTTGATGATGATCTTGCCAGTTTTTAAAAATTAAAGTAATATTTGCAAATTTTATAGAAATGCACACAGTAGATAGGTAGCAATTAAGTTAAGATCGCAAGACGTAAGTAGGCCAGCGGGAGCCATGGCCTAGACCACTACTAGAGCCTAGTCGACAGTGGGGGACTCGCTCGACCGGTCGCCACCCATTAACAGCCAGATGAGTGGCTTTCTCCGAGCGACGCGACGCCTCGCCGCTGCGCCGGTACATGCTCGCCGTCAAAGTTTACGCATTTTGACGTTGATTTTCGCGAAATTGTGATGCAATGATTGGGACAAATCACACTTCATTTTTATTAATGTATTTTATGTCAATTATACTTAAAAGCAAATGTATTCTTTATGATGGTCTATGTAACATTCGTAGTATCGGCATACGTGACTAAGGACATTGCTTTGGGTGATATAACTGTCCATCACCGGACAAAAGGTAAACTTTGACATAGTATTAAAAATTTTGTTTTACAAGTTGTATAGCTTCATAAAGTTATATTCAGAAAAATAATTGAATTGATTAATCTTTTTAAAAAACATTCGAAAACTGAAACAACTTTTTTTATCTGATCTGCATATTTCCAAAGTGCGTCATACAACATCGATCTCAGCGATATAGTCTATAAGCAACCCTTTATGTTCGGCTGATCGTCTTTTGTCACCTCCTATATTTCAGTGGCAACGAAGAGCGTATGTACTTTATCCTCAACCATGCATGAGTACCCGGCCAGTGTCAAGTTTGCAAATATCAGTGGTAGTGGATCAGCTGACGCGTCGGTCGCCATGACGACGCCGCTTTCACCGCTGGGCAACGTCCGCGAGGCGTCGCGTGCCTCCTACCAACTAGCTGGGATTCGCTGTGATTGACCAACTGTTTACCTTCTTATCTATCCTTGTACTATGAGTGTGTTTGTCATGATTTGACAACAAATTCTCTGAACAGTGTTGTAATCTTTGGTTCATAGATGTGGGTCTGGAGAAGGTGAAGCTTTTTTGTATAGTCGATTTTTTTTGGGTTTTTGAGGGATTATCGATAAGTGAAATATGGGAATAGCGACTTTTGTGAGGCGCACAGAATTTCGCGGAGTAAGCTAGAAGTATGATATATGAATACAAAGCTCAAAGATATACTCACTAATAAGATATACTTTTTTTTAATACTCAATATGGTAATTTAATTGAAATTGAGCTGATTTACTAAGACTTTTTGAAGCTGTAATGTATCCAAAAAATGATCACGAAGTATACAAGGAAAAATCTATACAAATAAATTCAGTTTAAAACCAGCATTTTAATCTAACAATTCTGAGTACAAATACCGGCAAAAACTAGGACTGGCCTTAGCAACCTTCAGGCTAAAGCAACTGGAGTTACGAAAACTGTTGAAAAAACTGAAATGATTCAGTGTTCCGAGTAGATGTGTCGAAAGTCTGTCTCGATGTTATTGCAATCGCCTTCCGATTGGGAATACCAGTAGTATTGTGATTTTTGTGAATTTTTCGCATGACTTCATTTATTAATAATCTGTCGAAGACTTTTTAGGTCAAAGTCGGAACGTAAAAACATAACATCATCGATATGTTTTAGATAGTTCAGCCATAAATTACTGTGTTGTTTGACTAATGACTGATAAAATATTTTAGAATACTCTCAGCTACGCATTTGATGTTTTCCTTATCGTTAACAAACAAAAAGATCTCATAGACTCTTAATTCTTTCTTAGCTGAAATTATATCAATGAAACTTTAACATGGTCTAAAAAATAGATCAAAGTTTTATTTTGTTGCTACAGTTTGTATCGTTATGACATTTATAATGTAAAATTGAAATAATGTAATTAAAAAAAAACATTTATATTATTATATTGCTATTTTCTATTTTTTTAAATAATGACATTTCGTGTTGCTGACGGAGTTTCTTGTCGTTTCTTCTCCACAGCGATAACACGTTTCGAAGCGGCAATAGTTTAAAAAAAGTGTAAAATTGACGATTCAAAAGAACTTGTAAAAGTCTATTTGAATAAAAATAAATTAACTTTGACTTAACAAGCATTTTTTTACTCTTAGACGCCCCTATCGCTGGTTCAGCAGTGTGGTAAATGTCAAATCGTGCCCAGTGGGCTTCTAAACATTCGCATCCGCCTAAATCAGGGGCCAAGTTTCTCTCGCCGATGCACTTGACATTAAGCCCTGTTGGCATGGTCATTGCCGCGCTTGTGTCGTGCGCGCGTGCATCTCTGGCGCGCGAGTGAAAGTTGCGAGTTACCGCGCCGCCCGCACCCCGCCGCCCGCCCGCATCGTATGTGTGTCACTTAGACCTCAGTTCTAGTCTAGGTTTGTAGTGCTTAGATTTATAGCGTGCGAGTTTTTGCGTTTTGATTTAGTGTTTGTTTGTTTTGTTAAGGATGTTTTGATTTTTAATGCTTTTCGATGTGATCGCTTTGTATTTTACTCTTGCTGTTTTATGTTAGCTGTTTTGATTTTCCGTATTGCAACTTGTTTTCCAATAAATTTCATAAAGGCACAGATTATTGTATTTAACATTGAAGAACTTTAATCAACCTCAATAGGTTTTAAGAGCGTTATATCTTTTCCCGTTTCGACGTTTTTTAAAAAAGCAGGAGCTCTAAAAATTTGCAGGATATGAATCCCATATTCGTAGAGGATCAGCCCCAACAGTCCTGACCTACATCTGGAGCCTCAGTTCCGCACGCCCACTGTCCGTTGCTTCACTACGCGCCGAGCATGTGACTCATCCGGCTCGGAGGATCATGCATCACTCGCGACGTCAGCTCCGCTTAGACATTGAAAGCATGAGCCAACTGTTATATGTCACTAGATATGTTTTTTTAGCGCCAGATATCCTGCCAGTTTCTTAAGAAAAAAATTAAATAACTATTTAGTGTTAGTGAATGGTCAACGCTGCTAACGCAAACAGAAAACTTTTGTACATTGTAAATGGTTCACAATTATTTGAAAATGGAATTTATATGTCACTAAACCTCGAAATACTTTATTTAATGAATATAGCAGCTGTTCCACACAGGGTATAGAAACCCTCCTACTTCAAATTTAAGACGGTTGTCCTCAAAGGATAAATTGAAGATATTGACGATCGCAACGTAATAAGAAATCTTAGAAAACCTATGTTCCGCAACAGATAACGATGGTTAATAATTAAACTGATAAATGATACGTATTTTTGGGGTTTACATCCTAAACATAATCTGGGTTTGCAAAGCGTATAACTACATTATCCAAGACTGTGTTACAATATTAAACTGACATAAAACGACTGAAGAAAAAGCACGTTCTGCCTGATAAATAATACTGAAAAAATATTCATAACTCCTATAGATTACAATGCAGATTTATTGTGAGCCCATATGCGTCCCACTGCTGGGCACAGGCTTAGTGCGGGTTGGCGGACTACAAACCTAAGAAATTCCTCAGAACTTTTAGGTGTGCAGGTTTCATCACGATATTTTCCTTCGCCGTTAAAGTACGTGATAATTAATTGTGTATACACACATAACTTTTTTATTATTATTTTGAAGCGATAAAATTAGTCAATTATTCTATTGACGAAAATAATAGGAAACCGTGACATAAGGGTGCTTTTAAACTGATTTTCTTCTAATTCAATTTAATAATAGATAGTGCGATCTTTTTTCTGAAAATAATTAAACTTTCTTCGCTAAAAACGAAGTCTCTGTTTTATCATTCAAAAGAAAGAATGTACTGCCTCGTGGTCTCGTGGTACAAGTATGTGCCGTGGGATCTAGAGGTCCTGGGTTCGATTCCCGGGTCGGGCAAAGTGTTATTGGGTTTTTCTATTAGGAAATTCTCAGTAGTAGCACACAGTCTGGAATTTTGACCGAAGAACGGCAATAGGCTCGCGCCCTATTACGTGGGACTGATACATCGCGAAATGTGGGTGCAGAAATGCACGTCTGCCTACCCCTTCGGGGAATACAGGCGTGAGTTTATGTATGTATGTATGTAAGAAAGAATGTAAATATGTAATGAACTGAGAATAAGTTATGACGTATTTTTATTAATTCAGTCTACGAGAAGAACCATGAATGAGTGAGTAAATGGTGTTAGTGTTAACACACGTCATTTGCGTAATTAACTGACACAATGCAATTTAGTTACTGAAGGTTGGGATACCTAAAATCATATGATGCGACGATCCGTGTTTTCAAGGCTATGTTAAAGTTGTATATTTTCTAATGTGAAGGACACTGAACGCCTTTAAAAGTACTTTCCCATTATCATACAGCTTTTACATCTATGGTACTTATAGTAGATATTTTCAATAAATTGTTATAGTTAATTTCAATAATTAAATAGCCTATTGTGCATTTCAGAAATTTTGTTCATCGCTGCTTTATAGTAATAGATGATTATATATGTAGTTACATTCCAGTTTTTTTTTTTTATCAAAGAGTGTGTTATATAAAAAATTCTTCCTATAATATAAGTGCACCTGCCTTTTCCTCTAAGGCTAACTTAACTATCTTGATCATAATCTGCGTGCCAAGAGCTTGCAGCTTTGAAAGAAAGTATTTTCTGAAATTATTTCGCTGGTTCTATTAAGAATTTAAGTGGCTAATTTTAGTTATAGTGTAGCTATTGCAAAAAAATAATTAGGCTAACTGTAAAAAAATTAATTGGTGTAAAAAAAACTGGCCTCTTAAGTAATAAACATTTTGAATTGAATTTATAAAACATGGTCCAACGAAGCAACATATTAAGTTAGAGTTGTGGTAAGTCTACAAGACCAATCTGTTAGATACGAATAAAATTTATAGTGAAGTGGTTTTAGTCTACTAAGCTGGCTTATGCATTTTGGTATTTTATATAATTAATGCTAGAATTTTCGGGCTTTTTCATAACAAAGTTTTCATTTGCTAAAAACACATCAATGATTTGTTTTGTAACCATTGCCAGCCTCTTTACAATCTAGTTGAGCTTAAATATATTGTCACTCAGATTAATCAGATATATAATATTATTTATTGTTTGAATTTAATTTTTTTAAATATCCTAGAAATAAAACATGACCAATTGGCAGCAAAGGCTTTGAGAAGATTAGAATCTCACTACTAAAGACAGGTAATTGTTTGTAACTTAGCACAATAACAATTATTTCAGTTTATGATTTATTTTCGCATCTCACTGACATATCAATTATACTAGGACTGTTGAATGTATAAAATAATGTAGGGCATAAAGATACTTTACTCACCTGTAATGAATGATGAATAGATGGGCGGCGTTGATGCTGCTTGTCAAATCCAATGCATTATTCCACAAAATGGTCTCAGTCCTCAGTCCACGGTCCCTTCAACGCACCAGGGGAACAATCCAAGGTCTCAGAGATCGGGGAGAGTGAGGGGGCGGGGGGACTAGAACAAAAGCCAACTCTATAGAAGAACACCTAGTTACCTCATACACACGCTCCTCGCAAACTGTTAAATTAGTACGGGATATTAATTAAGCGTGCAATGACCCCGTTAATATTAATTAATTAATTGCGCATTTAGTACAATTGCGTTCGCGATTCGCTATATTGCACAAAGTCTATCTCGTTTGATAAGATTTGTTAATTAAAAACTGTTTAATTAAATGTGTTATATTTTTACCGTTAATTTCACGAGCAATTAGAATAGTGTGTGTTATATAAATACAAAACAAAAGGAAATATGTAAAGTGTGTCGCCACAAACGGGCCACGCGCTCCGTTAGAACTGTAAAAAAAACTCGTCGGACGACCTTCGCGATAAGCGTCCAAAATCGAACCGGCGACACGCCGCGACCCGGGAAATTATTTTTCCATATCATCAAACAAATGAAAACACACCGTTTTTTTCTGTTAGTTCTTGCCTAAAAAATAGTTATTTTTTTCGACATGCAGTTAGTACACAGCTTGGTTGTTAGTCATTAAACTAAAAATAGGAAAAAAAGAAAAAACAGGAAAAGATGTGATTGGCATGAATAGATATGACGAAAACGAAAAAAATATGAAAAAAAAAACAAAAAATATTCTTTCGAATATTTACAAAGGAGGGAAAATTATAGATATATAAATAGTAGAGTAATAATAAAAAACTGTTCTCCGAGTGCTTATCCACTGTAGATCCACAATCCGCGGCACTGTCACGTCACTATGATGCCAATTACAAACATTTCCCAAAAACAACATTGCCCCATTTTGAAAATGGAACAATTTTTTTTTTCTTTTTTTTTTATTTTTGCAACGTACACTGTTATAATTCCGGTGGAGCGTCACTGTGTGTGTGTGTTTTTGGATGTTATTTTTACGCACTGCACTGCACTCACTGGGCGGACGGGCGCCGGCCGCGCGACTCTGCGACTGACTGGCGGCGCGCGCGCACCCCACTCGTTTCCCACCAAAAATTTTCTACCACCACCTCGCTGGGCGGCTCAACCGCGGCCCGCTACACTACTGCTACTATTGCTACGATGTAGACTGGCATTTGTAAACTATTACAAGTTTTTTTCCCAATACATTCACGATCGATACCATGAGTATGTCAGTTGTTATTACGATGCCATTATTCATCAAGGTAAATTGTTAAAAATATTTTTCAATTAAATAATTTCAGTTTCATTATCATGTTAAAATTACACAGGTGTCATTTGGTTGCACAAGTGTAGTTTTATATATATTTTAGCAGCAAGTTTGCGATAGATTTCCGTCAGAGATGTCATTCCGTCAGAATGCGAACACGACAAGAAATTGGTATCAATAATATTTATTAAGAAAAAAGTATATACATACATATATTACTTCTAATAGTAGTTTGTATATCTCCGTACCTAATATCGATGTCCGGTGTTTGGTTCTCAAAACTTTAGTATTAAAAGTACTGATTACAAAAACAATAATTAACACAAAATTATAAAAACGGACGTCCACCCACAAGGTGATCGGACGACCTGGTAAAGGTCGCGGGTCGTCGCTGGATGCAGGCTGCCTCCAACAGGTCACTATGGAAGTCATTGGCGGAAGCCTATGTTCAGCAGTGGACTTACTTAGGCTGATGGATTGGATTTTAAACTAGCTTTAATACTCCAATTATTAATTTACAGTGTCAATGATATCTTTGTTATAAAATTAATCAAAATTGGTAAAGCTATTTATACATCAAAATATCAACGTAAATTTAGCTACTAAATACTTGGAACATTTTTTTTATTCCTATCTTGTCACATAATCTATTATTTTAACACATAGAATTCGTGAAGAAAAATTTCTTAGACTTGAACCTTCAAACTTATATTTCCAACCAATAACTAAAATAATTATTTATATGAAATGAAATTCACGTGACTGAGAACATTTGTACCAACAGCGTAAGTACGTATTAAGCATATTTGCACAGTATTATACAGAAATAGAACCTCCTATTTCAGCTTTTATATAATAATTTAAAGTCGTGATGGCCTCGAGGTTTAGGCATGCGGTCGAGAATCTCGACGGTCGCGGGTTCAAACCCCAGGCACACACCTCTGACTTTTCGAAGTTATGTGTGTATTCACAAATAATTATCACGTACTTTAACGGTGAAAGAAAACATCGTGATGAAACCTGCACACCTAAAAGTTCTTAGGAATTTCTTAGGTGTGTAGTACGCCGCATTAGGCCAGCGTGGTGGACTAAGGCCTAAACCCTCTCAGTTGTAGAGGAGGCTCGTGACCAGCAGTGGGACGTGTATGGGCTGATGATGATAATGATGATAATACTTACGGTTATTATAATTCATTGATGTGTGGAATCTTATTTACACAGTCTTGAAGATTGTCATATAAATACCTTACAAATATAATCAGAGGAGAACTGAAAGATACTAACATTCCATTATAATATTTCCCCACACTATTAAGATGTGCAAGTACGTGCAATGTGTTGGTTCAATTTCCGTGTAAAAGAAAGTCTATTAGATAATTTAACGAGGGGTTAGGCTACACTACACTACAGACTAGGCACTGGCCTAGTGCGGGTTGGCGGACTACACACCTAAGAATTTCCTAAGAACTTCTAGGTGTGCAGGTTTCATCACGATGTTTTCAATCACCGTTGAAGTGCATGATAATTCTTGGTGGATAAAAACCTTCGAATATACAGGCGTATAAATATATATAGTATAAATACAGTGCCTTACGTCTATTGTGTCCGAAAAGGCAAAAAATAGCTACTTAAGTTGTAGGACTAACAGCCAAAATTGATAAACAATGCTAATCCCCATCTGCGAAATAATGTACCAATCAGGTGAAACTTTGGCTTATTTTTGGACTGAACTGTCAGAGATAAGGATATTTTTTTAATTTTACCTTTTACAAATTTGTTTTATATTAATTAATTCTAAAGTTTTTAAAGCATATAATTTTTGTAAGAAATGAGCTATCTAAGTTAGAAGAGCAAGGGCTATGTCGATTACATGTTATTAAGGTATTTAAGACAGTAGGCAGGATGTTGTGTCGGAAGCGCGTGCCCCCGATTCACTTTGTTTCCACTCCGGCGAATGCCAGTTTGCAGGATTAAAGCTAATTACACGTTCAAGTACATCAGTTATTTGTATTTGCAATTAAGTTTTTGTTGGAGTATAATTGATGCTTATATCGAACGATAAATGATGAAGTTATCGGGCATAGTCAATACAGTTCAAAGGAAAATGTTTTTTTTTTGTAAATATAAAATTAAAATAGTCATTGTCAATATTAATCTACTATTGCAAAAATAATAAAATATAAAATAAAAACTCTTTAAATAAAATAATGAAATACAAAGCGGCGCATTTCACTTATAGTTGGTAGCCCCAGCGGCTTGCTATCTCCGTTGCGTACACGCACACACTCACACCAAACTCACGCGCACACTCGCAACAGGCCTACAGACCTACAAACCATCTTCTAACGCCATTTCACTCCTATCTCTATGTACGTAAAGTCGAATTTAAATTACAAGGCGGTAGCATGACGCTTTACCTAAGGCGGTAAGTGGACCACCGATGCTTTTCACGGGCCCTACCAAGATCCTCTTTTGGGTTACTGATCTTAAGGTCAAAGGCTTAAGTAAAATGTCTGTGGGACTTCTCGTTTTCATAACTGAGTGCTGTGACCAGTCCTCTCGAAGTATCATATCGATACTTAAATCCTTGGACTCCACCATTTGAAGTTCTATTCCTGGTAGAGAAATAGCAATGGAAAGGTACAAAATCGGAGTTTATTGCTCACATCAGATAGCTGCTAACCTAATTTCCCGCATATTAATTCAATAACATTATACTCTCCTTTAGTATACTTATAATTGTTAAATCATTAATATTTATGACTTTGTAATTAGACTAAGCTAATTAAAATATCGTGGTTTTAAACATAACTAGTAAATGCAATCTTAAATTGTAAATGAGAAATTATGTATATGTAATGTAAGTTAACTAGTATATTTGTAAAAATGTCTTCTATATTATAATTGATAAATATTCTAGAGAAAATTTGACCTGAAATGTCAAAATTTTCTAAAATTGTTAGCTTATTAATACAAGTTTTTTGTATTGTATTTAAATTAAACTTCATAGTAAAAATTGTACTTAAATATATTTAATGTTAATAAGTTACACTATTTATAAAGGCTGCGTACCAGCAAGCGCAGCGTTGGACGTCCACTCACGAGGTGGACTGACGATCTATCGAAAATCACGGGATGCCGCTGGATGCATGCCGCTTCCGACAGAGCGCTTTGGAAGTCTTTGGGGAAGGCCTATGTCCAGCAGTGGACGTCTTTCGGCTGATGATGACGATAATTATTTATAAAGAACTCATTTTGGGAGAAAGTGAAAGACTAACACATTTATGATGATTTTTTTTATAATATACCTACTACAAACACATTACATTATTTACAACTTTGATTACACTACGAGTAATATCATTTTCACTTCATTAAAAAAGGGAAGAAAACATTTGAATTTTTCCGCACAACTTTCATTAGTAAAATAAATTATTTTAGTTTGTAATCCTATTTACATTGCATTAATAATAAAAGAAGATTTCGCGTTTAAACCTAATACTAGATTGAACACTGGCTTGTCGTTTACCATGCTATAGAGACCGCCATAAAAACTATCATGTCATTAGAATTAATTTTTATTTTGTGCGATGACTGGCCATCTTACCAAACGTGTTAAAGTGGGTCATCGCATCTATTAAATTGTATTCATTATTATTTTCGAATAAGCAAATTGAAATAAGTTATTCCGTGACTTGGAATGCCCATTCGCATATATGTACATTGTATATATGTATATACAATCGCATATATAAGGCGTGATGGCCGCGAGGTTAAGGGTCGGGGTCGAGAATCTCGACAGTCGCGGGTTCAAACCCCTGGCGCACACTTCTGACTTTTCGAAGTTATGTATGTATTCGCAAAAAAATATCACGTACTTTAACGGTGAAAGAAAACATCATTGCGAAACCTGCACACCTAAAAGTTCTTAGGAATTTCTTAGGTGTGTAGTCCCCGCCAACCCGCACTAGGCCAGCGTGGTGGACTAAGGCTTGAACAAACTTTAACAAATGGTTCGGACTATAATAACATAAAAAAAATATTTCCAGAATTTCCGAGTATTCTTCCAATGATATAAACTACATGTAACAAATGCTTTTTCTTATAATGGCGATAAAAGCCCATATCAATACCAAACAAAAAATTATCACCTACTCAAAAAACATTGAGTTCACAGTAAAAACGATCTCCACAAGACGAGGTTCGTGTTATGTTAATTTCGCCCCCAATTACCGCCACCTGGGCGAAAACACGCAAAAATCTTCTGTCTATTCAATATGTGGTTATGGCCCAGTTTTTATAACTTCGTGTTAGCACTTCGCTGTTATAAGTCGAACTGCCGGCATGACAACAAAGTGACTGGAGCAATTAATTATAAGACAGGGGAAATATGAACACATGGACGACACTCCACTGGGCATAGGCCCCCTCTACCAGGAGACTGACTACCTCTGCTTCCTCTGCCTGGAAAGGGATTCAGCTTTAGCCTAATATGCTGGTCTATTGGATTGGATGACTTCGGCTGAATGAGTAAGACTACCGAGAATCCAAGAATCTTATTATTTATCCATTTTAGCAGTACCGGATTGACCATGTAGCAATTACGGGCCAAGTGCGAAAAATGGAAAATAAGCGTATTGAGGTAATTTATAGTTTGTTTACCACTTTATACTTAAGAATCCATCTCAATCCATCCATCCATCAAGAATCTCAGGAATTTCTTAGGTGTGTAGTCCGCCAACCCGCACTAGGCCAGCGTGGTGGACCAAGGCCTAAACCCTCTCAGTTGTAGAGGAGGCTCGTGCCCAGCAGTGTGTCGTATATGGGCTGATGATGATGACTTACGAATGCATAGCGCATCAAGTTCCTTTCGGCAGAACTTGCTACGGGTCCCGCGCTTGCTTAATTAGGCACTGCCGTTCAGATAGTATTTCCCACGGGCTATTCTCGGTCGTATAAACCCAATGCTTTCCCGGTGACCGCAATACAGGAATATTATTCATGTTACTATTATAACTTTTTGAAACACGACAGTAAATACTTTTCTTCATTGGTTTTACGTATAATATTAGTGTTTCCCCGGCACAACTATAATTTCAGTGTTAAATATAATTTATGCCAATATGGTTGGTGAACTCTCTCAGTGACCCCTCTCAGTTGTAAAAGAAGCCCGTGCCCAGCAGTGGGACTTATACGTCTTGATTGTGATGATGGTAGGTAAAATAAATGACCATAAGTCAGATTAAACGGTTACGACAAGTACACATATGATTTGAATTTACATCATTGAATGCAGTTCCTTATAAAAACATATTTCCATTGTTGTCATTCGAGTTAATATAAATAATAAAAATAATAAATACACCCAAAAGTCACATACATAGTTCTGACCCCACATTAAGACACGAGTCTTGTGTCGTGGGTATCAGAAACTACGAGAGACTTTTCCGTCTCACAAACACCTATACCCTAAACAAACAACAAAGACAATATTTTACAATATTACAAAGACTATATGGACTTCTTAACAACTATCTTCACAAAACATCACAATTACTTAATGTTAGTCGTGTTCTAATTCATGATTCATGCGTAATTATGTAATCGGTTAGTAGTAAGGTTGATTCCGGTGAGTAATTTTTGGGAGCGGAAGGTCGCGGTTCGACTCCGGGAAGCTATTTAACAAACCATTAGTGCTTTTATGTAAATATATGAGTGTCAAGTCAATGTCAGGCAAGTGGAAGCTTTTAATTGTTTAAATGCGGCCTGCAACCGTGGGTTCGATACCCGGGCCAGGTATAGTGGAATTTTCTATTAAAAAAAAATTCAATAGCAGCACAGAATATGGAAATGTTACCAAAATCTCTATTTGCTCGCTCTTTACTTCAACGGCATCATAACTAGCGAATTTGGGTATTTATTAGGTCCATATAAAATAGTTTTTAGTATGGTTATATTTAAGAATCCAATTTTTTTTAAAGTTTCTGATACCAACAACTTACGGCATACATCTTAATATGGGGTCGGGACAATGTATCAATATATTGGGGTTATATTTTTATACACCAAATAAATAAATACACCCAAAAGTCACATATCTACATAGTTCTTACCCCACACTAGGATACAAGCCCTGTGTCGTGGGTATCACAGACTACGAGAGACTTTTTCGGTCCCACAAACACCCAGACCCTTCTCGTTTCGCAAGTTGCTGTCTAGCCGACTGCGCCACGGGGCTGTTATACCTTAAAAATATTTGTTTGAACTAAGTTTTTCTATTTGCTGATAATCAAGACACAAGACCTGACCTCATAAGCTTATAATCATACATAACCGTTGAGTATACCATACATGCCTGGACAAACCTACATATGCCAGTAAAATATGCTTACAAAATGCATATGATCTATCACAATATCATGACGAATCCGCAGTCGGCGCGAGTACAGTAATTCTAATCAGGGGGCTCGCCATATATCATGTGTTGTTACCAAGTCATTATCAACGCGGATTGGACGCGCATCGCTTTCTGGTGCCACCTGTTGGGATGGGCTGTTGGTGATAAGAAAAGCGAGGAAACGTATGGCAACAGGGTAAAATAAAGCTTACATTCCCATAGAAAGAATGACAAAATCATTACTAATGCCGTTTACAGAACCATTTAAATATTTTGTAAAATTTTCCAAACTGAAAATTGGTTTATTTTTGATCATAAAATTGAGCTGAATTTAAAAACAATTCCTTCGGATATTTTTAGGCATAAGAAAGACCTTTAGTATCTCGTAGTTTTTTAATAATGATGACTTGAGTCAGGGTTATATCTGTGACCATTGATTTTGCACATTAGAAGCCGAATTAATAGATGTTTATGTCCAATATTTCTAATCGATTTTGAACTCATTAAAGACCTACTCCCTCTCAATAGCCCTGTAGAAAGACTTCTATTGACTAATCAAAAATGAATAAAATTATGCCACCCGCACCGCTTATGGCTATGACCCCAGTCCACCGAGATGCAATAAATTGGCGGCGAATGTAATGACACGGAGCGGCACAGTGACACAGTGGCGACTCGCGCCTCGCCACCACTGCATACTGCATTCTGACCAACAGGTCAGAATAGTAACAACTGACGATACATCTACGAGATGGAAATGTCAGTATCTTCAGCGTATATGTGACCTTATGATGATGATTCGGTACTAATAATAATTATGTTTTAACGCTGGTATAGTTCTGATAGATTATATCAACTAGAGATAAATAAACTAAGGTTAATTTTACCCGACCGGGGAATCGAAACCAAGCACTCTTGACAGCACGAAAAAAATACCGCGGCAGCAAAACAATCATAGAAGTCAATCATTGAATATTTTTTATAGAAAATTTAAACTAACACAACACAACCACAATACAAAAATAACAGTTTTAAACCAAAAAAAATCAATACGAGATTTTTTACTGTAAACGGTTCTCGTTCATAAATTGCGCTACAGTTCTTTTTGATAGGTAGCAAGGCTCGTTACAACAATAGGAGCTTATCTCCGAGATAAGCCGTTACTTCTCCATTTGCAGGCACGTGGGTTTGACTCCGGCTGAGTTAGAGCCTCCAAAGTGGCTTATCTACGATGTGTCAACAACTACTGTTACCTACAAAATGCCTCCAGTTATAGTTGTTCAAAATTGCCGCATAACGTTAGACATTATTTAAATAACTAAAAAATGTATCAAGACTAACAGTCTCTAATTCCGTTAATCAATTTAAATAATAAAATAAATTAATAAAAAGACTCATTAGGGTGTTATTATGCATTACAAAGTAGTAATCATATAATTAAATGACACAAGTATAAGTGCAAATTACAATTCGAGACGCACATCGCGTGCAAAATATTTCCGAGCCCAATTATGAGGCATACAAGATAACTGTTTATTTTCGGACGACGTGTGCCTGCTCACATGTGATCGTGATTGCACAATACAGCATCATCAGTGGGGGTCAGCGGGGGGTCACAGCGCAGCCGCGGGGGGCAGGGGCCCCGGCCTCGTTCCGCCCACTAACGGTGTGCGAAGTGGCACATGAGATTCGCGAGTGACTAATTTTTATCACAAATTCTAGGCAACGGCATTTGGAGAATTTTGTCTGTAATCGATTTGTTTCGGTTGTGGTGTTTTACCACCTTGATAGGTAATGTGGGTCATAATGAAGATGACAGTGAGAAATGGAACCTTTCGCTTGTCGATATATTTGTAAATGATATTTTTATAGTGTTGCTGTCATCATTATCATAAATAGCCTTTTTCACGTCCACTGTTGGACATAGGCCTCTCCTATGGCACGCCATTGGGTTCGATCTTCGGCTCGCCTCATCCAACCGCTACCAGCCAGCTTGCGGATATCATCACTCCACCTAGCCAGACGGCATCTTACACTACGTTTGCCGAGTCGTGGCCTTCATGTAATCCTCAATTTATTTAAGAGCAATAGAACAGGAGTCAAATTTTAAATTATGTATCCGCGATGCAATAGCTATTTACCATAAATATTATTTTCATCCACTTAATAGTTACATGCATAATTCTAACCACACACTTAAAAACGAAACTGGTGTCATGCCTATCAAAAACCAAAAGAGACTTAACGATGTCACTAAACCTCAGATCTCTAAATTATATTTCCCTAATAACTGACTCGTATTATACTCGTATATGGTAGTAATTCAGGAAGCTTCTTAATGATCATGAAGTAGTAAAGCACGGTTTTTTTGTAAGACCATTGAAGTTATACTTCTTTAGGCGCATTATGAAGAAATGATGAGAGTGAAATTTTAAGATGCGCGCGCATCACTGTAACACAAAAGTAACAGGTTGAAGCTGTCTATGTGCTCCAATATAATTGACGTTTTGTATTATTTATTGAAATAAATTAAAACATTATTCTTTAGTATAATTAAATATTATTAAATTATTAATGTTAAATATTTATTGTAATTAATTATTTGCATGCAATTAAAAACTATTTTTTAATGATGCCAAAGAAGTATAACTTCTCACGCACCCATTTTTTATATTTCACATACACACACCCACACACACATCGATCAAAAGCACATGTAAAAATTTTGCTAGTCTACTCTATAGTCCTCTAAAATAAGCTTAATTGCTTTATAAAATGTCTGATAAACAGAAATATAGAGAATCACCTTGAGACACGTAAATTAAATTTCGTAGAACTAAACGGTACTGATGACGAATCAATATTATAAAAGATCAGTACAAAAACTGTCCTAAATATCATTCATAGACATGGCGTATGGATATAATGTTGTGAAACTTTAAACTATAAATAATTCTTATTAACTTATGTATTGTAATAAGGTAGCGTTTGTTAATATATTTTTTTCGGAATCGTGTAAATTTCCATTTCTCAAAATATTTTCCAATCTTTTTTAACAAAAAAGTTCCTTAAATCACTCACATTATTCCTATGTCTCACATTATAATAAAAAATAGCTCTAAGAAAACGAAAGCAAAAAAATATGATCGAATATTCGTGCCGTCATATGAAATAAAGAAAATATATAAAAATAATAGTTTATATCCAGAAATATCTCACTCTGACGAGTGTCAAGTTCACGATAAACTTTGTATGACAACTACATACTAGAGTTTCTCAGTAAAGACTTCAACGCGCAATATTAATTAACCACATTTAGTTTTTTTGCCCAGTTAATTATAACAGCATTGCCTCACAATGAAGTTTAAATCATTAAAAATTTCTTAAAATCGTTTAAATTTTACGTTAGTATTAATTAATTTACTTTTTCTAGCTGTCATAATTAATATTTCAATTAAAAAGTTTATTAAAGTCCTCTGTTAATACAATCTAATTACGCTATTTTAGTATTTGGGTCTTAATATGATGGTAAATATTGCCTTATATAATGTTTTAATACACTTATTTCCGAAAAGAAATATAATCATAGTCTGTAATATAACATGAAGACCACAATAAGTTCAGATATCGAAAACTAAATTAATACTAACTCTTCGGTTGATATTTCACGATTTATTAAACGAATAAAGGGATGTGTAAAAATATTTATCGACAAAGACATAAACGAGATTTATAATATATACAGAGAGTGTCATAAAACAAAACTATGAAATAAAACCTTTTTTTTTTTTCTATTAAACCTATTTTAATGAGCGATAACATTAAATGTTACATTAAACAAGACATTTTGTTATGCTCCGAGTGTTATAAATAAGTTATCATATAAGTAAATTATGTTAGTATTTGACTGCCTCGTGTTCTCGCGGTACAAGTATGAGCCGTGCGATCTATAGATCCTGGGTTCGATTCCTGGGTCGGGCAAAGTGTTATTGGGTTTGTCCATAAGAAAATTGTTAGTACCAGCACGAAGTCTGCATATGTGCCCGAAAAATGGCAATAGGCTCGCCCCCTATTACGTGGGACTGATCCATATCTGATGAAATATTACAATTCACAATCAATTAAAAAAATAACACTGCATCGTTGTTTCATAGTAAATTAAAAACTATAAAAAGGAGACTCATTAATTCAATGTACAGGTTATATGTTTTGACAGCGAATAAATAAATCTATCGAAGTGGGCGACAAGTCCGTTATTAATGTTGTTAATTGAGGACCGACGCGGCGGCTGTGATGGATCGCTTTTGTGTGGACTTGTACGCCGTCTGTCGCGCTTTCGACGGGACTAAATACAAAAATAAATTAACGATATTAAACAGAACAGAATTATTTGACAGTTCTGTAGCGCAATTGTCTAGACACCAGCTTGCAAAACGAGAGGCCGCGGGTTCAATATTTATTCCGGGTCTGAGTGTTTGTGAGACCAAAATGTCTCACTTAATTTCTGATACCCACTACACAAGACTTGTTCTTAGTGTGCGGTCAGAATTTGTATGTGACTGTTGGGTGTACTTATTTGGTATACTTCATATCAGTCTTAATCCTTTACGCATTGTGTGAAAAAATATTTTAACCTATTTAACTAAGTAGAATGATGAGTGTGAGAAATCTATCGCTATTGTATATTTTGGACAGCACCGACCATCATCAGGTGTGTCGTTGCCGGGTAAGAGGATCTAACTTACTGATGTCTGATCTCTGCTATAAAAATAAATCATCATCATCATCAGCCCATATACGTCCCACTGCTGGGCACGGGCCTCCTCTACCATTGAGAGGGTTTAGGCCTTAGTCCACCACGCTGGCCTAGTGCGGGTTGGCAGACTACACACCTAATAAATTTCTAAGAACTTTTAAGTGTGCAGGTTTCATCACGATGTTTTCCTTCACCGTTAAAGTACGTGATAATTCATTGTGAATACACACATAACTTCGAAAAGTCAGAGGTGTGTGCCTGGGGTTTGAACCCGCGACCGTCGAGATTCTCGACCGCGTGCCCAAACCTCGAGGCCATCACGACTTCACGATAAAAATAAATGCAAACCTATTTTAATGAACATTAAATGTTACATTAAACAAGACATTTTGTTATGCTCAGAGTATCATGAATATGTTATCATATAAGTGAAATTATGTAAGTATTTGACTGCCTCGTGCTCTCGCGGTACAAATATGTTCTGTGCGATCTATAGGTCCTGGGTTCGATTCCTAGGTCGGGCAAAGTGTTATTAGGTCTGTCTATTAGGAAATCCTCAGTAGCAGCACGTAGTCTGGAAATGTGCCCGAAAAACGGCAATAGGCTCGCCCCCTATTACGTGGGACTGATAAACGAAATGTTACCCCTTCCGGAAATACAGGCTTTAGGTTATATATATAATTTCTCTAAAAACACCAGGTACTTTATAAACACCCAAAACTAACTACTTTATTAAAATTAACCACCACAGTTAAACAAACACTTATTAAACTGTGCGCGTACCGTAACACAATATCGAATAGTGAACATAAATGTAAAAAAAAGGATTGTCGGCCCTTCACACGTAACTGTATTCAGCAATTATCCACAAACGGCAACAAACAAACAGACGCGCCGACAAACACGCCGAATGAACAATGCCTGTGCAAAGCTATAAAATATTATTGGCCAATATAAGGCCGTTTCGTTCTGGTTACCTGTGTGTTCCCGGTGGAGTACAGGTACAATGTTTATGGCCAAAGAGTTGTCTACTGTTTGATAAGGTAAAATGCTGAGTAAACCCACAGAACAGCTGAATAAGATTAGAAGGGAAATAGACAGTATTTTGTATGGGGACGAGTGTCGCCGCTTGTCTGTCACCTATTAAAAAATAAATAAATAATAAAGCTTGTAAAGGAACATTACTTGTCACAGTCATTGTAAATGGTTATTTGTTTTGTGATATATGTATTTATGTATGTACATAGTAGTATATTTCATATGTATTTGTATTGTTGTTTTCTTTTTATATTATTCGTATGTAGTTCGTGTTAAGTTTATTCGTATTAAAATTGTACGTCACATATATTATTTTATATATAAGTAGATATTATTATTACCCGCTCTGTTTTTCTTATACTTTCCAGTCCATCCTACGGTTGTCTGGAAGAAATCGCATTCAGCGATAAGACCGCCATTTGTTCCACTCTTTTTCTTACCTATTTTATTCCTAATTCATGTTTCTGTATGTGTTGTGGTGTACAATAAAGTGTGATAAATAAAATAAATAAATAAATACACCCAACAGTCACATACATAGCTCTGACCCCACATTAAGATACGAGTCTTGTGTCGTGGGTATCAGAAACTACGAGACACTTTTCGGTCTCACGCTACACCCAGACCTGAAACAAATACTTGTGGAACACACTCGTCTCGCAAGGTGGTATCTAGCCAACTGCGCCACGGGGCTGTCAAACCTATTCATTCTACTACGGTCACACGACCAATGATAATAATTTCAAACAAAAATGAAGGGCTGCTATTGGTTGTCACACCTTTATAAAAGTTTGATTTTCACGCTACCCGAATTACTAAGAAGCGGCCGTGTCAAACATGATAGTCTAATCGTAGGTTCGGCATGCTGAGATTTCCTATGACCTGGAGAGGGTTTACCTTTATAAGTGCATGATGCAGGATGCTGAATACCAGCTGCTTCCGACAGAGCGCTTTGGAAGTCTTTGGGAGAGGCCTATTTCCAGCAGTGGACGTCTTTCGGCTGATGATGATGATAGCAGCTAAAATTCAATAGCAAGATTCTCTAGTGCTAATCTATACAAATAAATAAAATTGGAGTGTCTTTTTGCAATATTGAAATAACCGCTTTTTAATAAATGCATATAGATGTATACACGGTACATATACCAAAATAATATTTTTTACATTTTTTGTCTGTCTGTCTGTCTGTCTGTTTGTGCCGGCTAATCTCTGAAACGGGTGGACCAATTTTAACGGGACTTTCTCTGGCAGATAGCTGATGTAATAAGGAATAACTTCGACAAGAGACTCGACTGTTAGGCAGAACGAAGTTAGCCGGGTCAGCTAGTCAAAAATACAAACATAACGTTCTTCTTAATAAGTATTCCTAACTACGCGTCGTCTCGTTACCATAGCAACCAGAAGTGGGCCAAACGCCTAAAACTAAAACCGACGGCTTTTAACACAATTCTCGGCTATTAAGGTTGCCAGTCGTAAATCTTATGTCGGAATTGACGTGACGATTTGCATATTATAAATGGGTATTCTTTAGATTTATGTTTATGTATAATGTTATAATGTATGAAGTAGAGATAGCCTCTTAGGCGTGCAATCGAGAATCTCGACGGTCGCGGGTTCAAGCCCCAGGCACACATCTTTGACTTTTCGAAGTTATGTGTGTTCACAATGAATTATCGCGTACTTTAATGGTGAAGGAAAACATCGTGAGGAAACCTGCACAACTAAAAGTTCTTATGAATTTCTTGACTAACTTGACTTGAATGACTAAGACCTAAACCCTCACAGTTGAACAGGAAGCCCGTGCCCAGTAGCGGGACGTACATACATATATGGGCTGATGATGTACAAAAAATAAGCATTCCGTAACCAAACAATTCTCTTTATATAAACAAAACAAAGTCGATACTGTTACTCTGGTCTCTTAAATTCGTTATAAACATTACTTTTATTTTTATTCCCAAAAAACCCTCTTCCATTCCTCATCATCATCATCATCAATCTAAAGACGTCCACTGCTGGACATAGACCTCCCCGAAAGACTTCCTCTTCTATTGGTCTTAAATAAATTGAGGATCTTTTTGATCAATCTGGCACAATTAACCAGGAACCAGCCCTTACAACATAGAAAGATTGTTATCAACAGAAGATTTTAATTAATTTCGACCAGTTTATAAATGAATGTGGAACGGTGTCTGTTCGTTATATCTGCATGTGTAGGTATATATAATTTGTTGTCTGGTTTTATGGCGGCGCGTCAATTGGCTGTTTAAAATTTACTTAACTGTACGGTTAAACTAACAGACCTGTGCAAAAATTTCTGTTCAGGGTCTCTTGTGCTTGGCAGTGTTACTAATTAAATGTTTTATCGGATAATTCAAATAAACATTTTATAAAATTATAAGGATCTGTACAAAAAAAAGTAGTTCAATGAACTACTTAAAATGTTATTCATTCCTTAAAAAAATAAGTACATATACAGTCTACCTATTGATTTATGTACAGATCAAATGTAGTATCAAAAACTAAGCGCAATTTTTAACCCACAACAAATATGGGTCACTTCTGGTGGGAAAAAATCCTCTCGTTTGACAGGTTAGCTTAGAACCATTGAGTTTATTTTTTGACTTATACTAAATTTCGAATGTAGGGGCTTAACGTACCTCAATCCGAATAAAATAATTTGTATTATGGGTGTTCATGGGCGGTGTCGACCACTTAACATCAGGTGGCTCACTTGCTCGTTTGCCTCCTTTCTTCATAAAAAAAATAAATTATAAGTTAGTAAGTAAGTATGTTCTTAGGAATTTCTTAGGTGTGTAGTCCGCCAACCCGCACTAGGCCAGCGTGGTGGACTAAGGCCTAAACCCTCTCAGTCGTTTTGGAGGCCCGTGCCCAGCAGTGGGATGTATTTGGGCTGATAATTAATGAATGAATGATGAAGTAAGTATAAGTATGTATTTACTACTTAAGCACATATTTTTTTACAATATTCTTGGTTATAATCTGTTGAGGAATTTTACACTTGACGACCTAAATTGCCCGAGGCACGTAGTGTCTCAATTTTTTAACTACTTAACGGTCACTCATTTGATAAACGGTGGCCGAATTAACAGGTGCTAAAATACACTTAGGTACCATATATCAAGCTTTATGTACCTACTGCTGGGCATAGGGATTATATTTCTGGAGAGGCAAGGGCTATCACTTTGACCTTAGGCCATCACTCTTGGTTATCGTGGATCTATTCTTGATAAAATTAAGAAGTTCTTTATGGAAAACGACCCAATATGCAAGTATTTTTAAGTGTTCAATAATTCTTCGAGCAATGCACAAGCTATTTAACTCTCCAATTAAATCAGTTTTGGTTGTAGATGAGCAAAACTTATTTCTTATTCTAATGAGTTTTGATATATGTTGCGGATTTTAGGCCTAGGTACTCTACAAATGAGATGGTTTAGTCCTTAGTCCATCACGTTGGCCTAGTGCGAGTTGGCGGACTACACACCTAAGGAATTCCTAAGAACTTTTAGGTGTGCAGATTTCCTTATGATGTTTTCCTTCGTCGTTAAAGTACGTGATAATTCTTTATGAATATACACATAACTTCGAAAAGTCATTTGTGTGTGCCTGGTTTGAACCCACAACCGCCGAGATTCTTGACAGCGCGCCTACACCTCGAGGCAATTGTTACCATAGTAATATTTCAAACCTTCTTTACAACGTTAGTTATTTGTGGTGATACGAATACCCTTCTGCTAACAATGACTAAAAATAAACTTAACTATACAGAACCTAACACAAGTGATAATTCTCACGCACGTGCCTTCAATAACCGTCCACACACTTTGGTAAAACAAAGCTAATGGTTTTACGACTTGTTATTAAAAAAATCAAAAACATTAGGTCTTTTGTAAACAGATTTAACTTTTTTAAACAATCGAATCTGTTACGCCCATCATACATGTGTTTAGCTAATCTTTGTATTGTAAGTTTAATTTTAAAAGGTCTTCGTTTGTTTTGGCCATGTGGCCAGCTTTTTAAGGACTCATAATGTTGCCTTTTGTCTTTTTTACTTTTTTTAAAGGGATAATTGAAGTGTGCAACACATGGAAAAAAGCGCTTGAAGTTAAATCGGTTTTAGTACAATTGTAAGTGATAAATATGTGATGTCAATTTCTTGTCGTAAAAACGTTGTGTTTGTAAAAGTTTCATTTGTTGTTTAATGTTATTTTATTACATATAGGTACAAACATATACTGCATCGCAGAACAGGTAGGCAGAGGTTATTGCATCCACTATTCGCGAGCTTACTATTAAATTCCACGTACTTTAGAGCGAGCTAAAGAAATAACACTCAAAATCATTTCTGCTCCTATATATTGCAATCGGAATCGAACCCGAGACAATCAACGACCCTCTCAATTAGTCGTACTCAAGCTTTTTTCCCTACAACTAACATATGGCCCGTAAATTAGGTGCCGCGTGCAGCAAAAATAATAGGTTGTGATTTCTTAAGTTTTCGCGATTATTACTTTGATTAAATACATATTTATGAATGGATTCATGGCGGATATTTTCAATAACTGTACACATGTCTTGATGTTGCAAACACATTCATGTTTTTCTAGTAACAAGCAGTTGTTAGGGCAAATATAGCAAAACACATTTGGAAGTTCAACACGGAACAACAGCGGCGCAGTAGTGTTACGTAAGGCATTTAATCCGCGCTCTTGAAATTGTTTTAGTGGGTTCCAAATTCAAAATTATTTTAAACTAATTATAGTAACATCAGATTGGCCAACCACTGGAACTCGGCAGGCTGCAGGTTGAATTAAGCTGGTAAAGATCGCAAAGCACTCTTGTACCGAGAAACCACGAGGCACGGCACAAGCTGTCTCTATCATCATCAACCCATACGTCCCACTGCTGGGCACGGGCCTCCTCTACAACTGAGAGGGTTTAGGCCTTAGTCCACCACGCTAGCCTAGTGCGGGTCGTCGGATTACTCACCTAAAAAAATCCTGAGTACTTTTAGGTGTGCAGATTTCATCACGATGTTTTCCTTCACCGTTAAAGTACGTGATAATTCATTGTGAATTCACACATAACTTCGAAAAGTCAGAGGTGTGTGCCTGTGATTGTCTGAACCCGCAACCGTCGAGATTCTCGACCGCGTGCCTAAACCTCGAGACCATCACGACACGACACGACTAGCTGTCTCTATGAAAAATCTTTTATCAAGTTAAATAAGTAGGAATTAATAAAGTCGGCCCATTACCCAGTAAGACACGGCGGAGATATGCATGGCGACCCGAAATGCAAGTGGAGCGAGCCGCGCGACACCGTTCGGTAGCGAGTTCGGCGCCGGACGCGGGCACAACGAGAGATAGCGTTGTTAATTATTTCAACAGTAGATTTGCTTCATAAACTATGCAGTTATAATTTATGATGCAGATAATTCTAGTATTACTTTTACCATTTTTAAAACGGATGGATGGTGTAACGGTACCTACTATATATATGGAGGTACATCGTGCAGTGGTCGCATTTTCGAGTAGTAAGTGAGGGTAGTATTACCAGTTGACACTCTTATTTGGATCTTACACTTACCATAATTGACTGCCTCGTGGTCCCGCGGTACAAGTATGTCCCGTGCGAACTAGAGGTCCTGGGTTCGATTCCCGGGTCGGGCAAAGTGTTATTGGGTTTTTCCATTAGGAAATTCTCAGTAACAGCACGCAGTCTGGAAATGTGCCCGAAAAGCGGCAATAGGCGCGCTCCCTATTACGTGGGATTGATACATACATAACTGGCGAAATGTGGGTGCAGAAATGCACCTCTGCCTATCCCTTCGGAGAATACAGGCGTGAGTTTATGTATGTATGTATGTACTTACCATAATTGCCTGTACAAAAATAACATAAAAACATCTTATGAATTAGTGCATTGTGATCCAAATGAAATGTAGGCTAGCTTGAAAAGATAGCGATTTTCCGACATCAGTAAATATTAATACGTTGGCTTACGCGCGGGCGACATATTTTCGTATGCTACTATGGGTGGTTCTGTTTATTGCTTTAATGCTCTAATATCTACGTGTATATAAGACTCCTTGACATCACTCTTGATAGGAATCTGTCTGCGTGTTAACAGACTACGGTTAACCAAATTAAAACAATGCATTTTTTGATATAGCAAAATATTAATTAAGCACTGAGAGACATTATTTCCAGTAAAATAATTAACTTCAATTACAATAAGCAGTGATGGCCTCGAGGTTTAGGCGCGCGGTCGAGACTCCCGACGGTCGCGGATTCAAACCCCAGGAACACAGATCTGACTTTTCCAAGTTATGTGTGTATTCACAATGAATTATCACGTACTTTAACGTTGAAGGAAAACATCGTGATGAAACCTGCACGCTTAAAAGTTCTTAGGAATTTCTTAGGTGTGTAGTCCGCCAACCTGCACTAGGCCTCTCATTTGTAGAGGAGGACCGTGCCCAGCCACTGCTGGACGAATATGGGCTGATGATGATGATGATAATATGTCTATGTAAGACTTCTTGAGGTCGCTCTTGATCAGAATTTGTCTGCGTGTTAACAGACTGCTGTTAACTAAATTAAAAGATATTTTTTTTTGATATAGCGAAATATTTTGTTAATTAAGCTCTGAGAGTCATTTATACGTGAAATTAATTAACTTCAAGTACAATCACAATTAAATAAAACTAATGTTTTCCTCGCTTCATCTTCTTTCATAAGTCAATTAACAGAGCGTGACAAAAGACTGATTTTCGCAACTTTTTGCAAAGTTTATACATCGGTAAATCTATTCTCTCGTTGTGCCTCGCACGTGGCCAAATTTGGCGGAATGGAGAGCGCCTCGATTGGCCACGGAGACAAAGCAGAGCGTAGCATCAATTGCACGACATCTACACTAAATCGCCTTACTTCTACAGAAGTCGAGCCTTACTTCTTGTTATCTATACATACATACACATACATATATACACAAATAAATAAAATTGGAGTGTCTGTTTGTAATATTGAAATAACCGCTTTTTAATAAATGCATATGGATGTATACACGGCACATATACCAAAATAACGTTTTTTACAATTTTTGCCTGTCTGTCTGTTTGTTCCGGCTAATCTCTGAAACGGGTGGACCGATTTTGACTTATTTGGCAGGTAGCTGATGTCATAAGGAGTAACTTAGGCTAAAAAAAAAAATTTATTTTTATAGAATCGACTGTTAGGCGGAATGAAGTTATAATTTAGAACTGCATTGGTAAATGTATTAATTAAAATTAGCCTCATTTGAATATTTGGACACCCGAAACACGGAACTTTATCTTGAAATGCGATTAATCGTGAGATAGTTTGATATTGAAATTGATTAGAATTTAGGGCATTTGATGCACCAGATTTTATTTTGTCATAAGTAAATACACCCAACGGTCGCATACATAGTTCTGACCCTACATTAAGATACGAGCCTCGTGTCGTGGGTATCAGAAACTACGAGAGACCCTTCGGTCTCACAAACACCCAGACCCGAAACAAATATTCGTGGATCACATAAACATTTGTCTTGGTGCGGGGATCGAACCCGCGGCGACCGAACTGCGCCACGGGGCTGTCAATGGAACATAATATGCAGGTATACGATTTAAATTATTGCATATTAACAACACTACTTATATAATGGAAGTAGTAAAGAATACATAAAGATAATTTTGTGATTTTAAATTAAATATTACCGTTTATCTTAATTTAAATTCATTTAAAGATAGTTTGTAATCGCTTACTATTTCACTGGAACATTTTTTTATGTCGAGACCCACGTGCTCTTTCATACATTATTTGCGCATATTTTTCTATTGAAGTGTTCGGGTAATTTGTTAATAACATAACTAAACATTATTTCTAATTTCTTATCATTTATCGATATTATTCTAACCAAAATATCTATAACAATATCATGCCGTCAATCTTGACCCAATCATCATTTCCATCGCAATCCGATTCCGAACTCTTCAGTTATCAGGCCACGAAATCAGCTTTATGTCTCCACCTGCGGTCTCAATCAGTATCATTGAGTGACGAGCGTCACGTTAACGGTTGCTAATCGCTCAGTCATCGCCGGCACCGCCAATCGCTTAACATTTGACAAGTTGCTCCGGCTCGCTACCGAAAACTAGGTTTGTGCTCGTTATATATTCTAATATCGAGATGTGAGATAACCTCGAATGCGGTCTTACTGCAAACGGATGGTTTGGTTGGAGAATTAGTCTTAATAACCTGGTGAGGTCATTTATATACATAGCATCGTTACTAATATCTCGACGAGAATATTTTTTATTTCGCATTTATAGTTACACATACAAAATACACCTTTATTCTTAAAGGCATAATCCGGGACAAGCTTATCGCCATTTCCTGGGCACATTTCCACACTACTAATATTTTTCTTATGGAAAAGCCAAACAATACAGTTCCTTACCAAAATCGAACCTAAAGTATCTCGATCACTCCTACAAATTTCAGATAGCGGACCAACAAAGTCGTTGATAAATTCACACAACATTCTAAAACATATAATTTACCGGAGATTCGAACCCGTCATAATTCAGTACGTGTCTTAATAGAACTTAAATCTATACCGACTGGACATCACGTACTTTTGTTATTTACAAAATTAAAACAATTTCGGACCACCACTGGCCTTGAAGCGTTTAACTACGAATTCGTCACGTTTTTTATCCTGCAGCTACTGCAGTATTGTCCTGATTGTGCACCTTGCACAATATTGCAGGAACAATTGGTCCCGGAGCGTGGGCGGTCAATTGACGAGCTCGTCACCTTTACTTTTCAATTGTCACTAAACAAAAACGTGTAGTCGGTACATCAGGTATTTGTTACGTATGTTGTTCCTATTTAATAGAACAGTTTTTTTTAAGTTTGTAGAGATCAAGTAATAAAATAAAAGCAGGTACAATTATGGTTAAAACTCTATTTTATACCTATGCTTAAACCTTCTGGTAATACAGGCGTAAGGTTTTATATGTCGCAGGGTGTATAAAGCAGGGATGTTAAGGAGCTCCGTAACCGTAACCGAAACTATCGGATATCCGAAATAAAAATATATCCGTAACCGTAAGCGTATCCGTTTCAGAAGTTTCGGATAGTTTAAGAAAGTCTTTATAGACAAAAAAAAGTTTTTATAGAAAAAAAACGACCAATATCGACTTTAATTTGGACATTTTTTTTATCAAGGTAATGTAGATTGTACAAAATGTTAACAGTGTGATAAAACATTTAGCCGGAAAGAAGGCATAGTGCCTCCACTGAAACTTTATATAAAATCCAAACGCAGTGACTAGTACAAAGATCTTTTATTGCTGGAACAAAATCAGCAACAAAAACCAAAAACATCCAAACAGCTCATACCTTTACAAGGGTGTCGAAAACAGTTATATTTTACTTCAATCTGATATCCGTAACCGAAATTATCCGAAACTAACGGATAATCCGAAATAATTACATATCCGTAACCGTATCCGAAACCGATATAATTTTTTTCCTTTATCCGTATCCGTATCCAGATCCAAAATTTCATATCCATAACATCCCTAGTATAAAGACCGTGATCAAAAACTATAACAGGAAATAGCCACGGTGATTACAAACACCGTGACATCAAAAAAAAACCGACAAAAAAAAAACGTTTTCCTTACAACTACGAGTAACGTAGGTTGAAGCAGTGATGGCCTCGAGGTTAAGGCGCGCGGTCGAGAATTTCAGCGGTCGCAGGTTCCAACCCCAGGCACACACCTCTGACTTTTCGAAGATATGTGTGTATTCATAATGAATTATCACTTGCTTTAACGGTTAAGGAAAACATTGTGATAAAACCTGCACACCCGAAATTTCTTAGAAATTTCTTAGGTGTGTAGTCCGCCAACCCGCACTAGGCCATCGTGGTGGACTAAGGCCTAAACCCTCTCAGTTGTAGAGGAGGCCCGTGCCCAGCAGTGGGACGTATTTGGGCTGATGATGATGATGTAGTTGTTAGGAAAACATATTTTTTTACGTGTTTTTTTTGACACGGTATTTTAATCACCTCCATCACAACTATTGCCTGTCTTAGTTTTCGATCACGGTTTTAATACACCCTGTATACATTATGTATGTTATGTATGTGTGTCATACACCTAATAGTTGAGAGGGGTTAAGTGTTAATCGGGCATTAGTGTAACGCGGATTGTTAGACAGAAATAACTTTTGAAAGAACTCTTAGGTACTTTCGTAGTTTTTATGTGTGCCTGGGAATTGAATCCGTAACTTTGAAGATAACGCCTCGGCAAACTGCACTTAAACGTTGGGATTAAATTAGCCTAAAGCTCATAATATTAAAATTATTCATAACTAAAAGTAAATAAAAAATTGCAACACAATATTAAATAAATAATGTAGGTCTACAAAAATTATTTTAATAATATACATAAATAGACGTCCTAACGGATAGTTTTCACTGTCGCATCTAATTTTAGATTTAGTGTCAAGATACGCATTTTAAATTTGTAATTAATTCGCATTAATTATTCAGTCTATAAAAAATCTATTCTGGCTTTCTTAAAGCTATTTTTGACATCTTTTTAAGATGAACACGGCAACGTTACCGGAAACTGGTGGAAAAAAAGAGTAATAATGATTGGTGATAAACGATTGGAGACTTAGATTTGGACTGCCTCGTGGTGTCGCGGCACAGGTATATAGGTGCCGTGCGGTCTAGAGGTCCTGGGTTCGATTCCAGGGTCGGACAAAGTGTTATTCTATTAGGAAATTCTCAGTGGCAGCCAGTGGCGTGCCTAGGGTCTCTAGCTAGGGCAAGCCCAAATTTTTATTACGGTTTTTATACTGCATTTTTTGGTCCAGAAAGTCAGAGAACTAATAAATAAAATACCTACCGCAAATTTACATTCAAGATTTTGACATATTGATGTAGGTATAGGTATTATAGTACTGGCCTAACAAAGAAATAATTATTTGTCGTTAGTGATAGTACCAAAAACCATAAAATGTCGGCGAAAATTATTAGAACAATAATATGTCCAAATTGTGCACAAACGTCGTGTCTCTCTAAATTTGATTGCGAGATGTTATAACATAGACACGGAATATATCATATTGAATTTTATTAGACAAATACCTAACTCGACTCGAATTGGTTTCAAACCACATAATTAAAAAGTAAACAGTCAAATTCTAAAAATTACCTATACTCGTCAGTTAATTTTCATGTCGTGACCTTGAATGCAAGTCTTTTTGTTGAACAAAATGATAAACAATACCTTGGTATGTATTAATCTTAGAAATAATACGATGATGATCAACTCGAGAGTTTTGAAATTTCGTGACATAATTAACGAGAAATGAATACTTCAATGCGTTGTTTACAATATTTATAAAAAGAAATCAAAGTATGTGGTGTTGTAAATTTGAATGCATTCTACAAGAACCAGATAAATTATTTAAATCATTACAACAAGAATTCCACACATTTTAAACATTATATAAAATATGCAACACAAACATAATATAACCTTTTCGTATGGGAACATTCAACTATTCACTTACTAATCGGATCTATTAAGCGTCCTCATAATTTTTAACAATTAGAGAAATACTCGAGTCTGGCATATGTAGGTTTTGGACAAGTTACGAGGCGTTTTTTCACAGTATAATTTAATGAATTTACCTTATCTTCGAAGGGCAAAACATGCACACACTTTAAGTCGCCACGAGGATTAACAATAAACATCACCCATTTTTTATAATCACTGTAGTAATATTCTAAATACCACAACAAATTCTATTTAATTTGGTTCTTTCACTCAGTAAACGACGTTTATAAACAATTTACAATTATTAACAACGTGTGACCTTGACAAAGTGTTGCCATTAAATAAAAATATATTGCCGTGTTTTGTAGAAAATTTGAAAAATTGCCGTTTCTTTTTTTTTCAAATTACATCAAATTCCTATCATAAATATAATTGCGTGTTTAATGACACGGCAATGAAATTCTGCCGTGTACCGTGTTTTTTCCAACTGACGCCAATTACCTTATAACACGGCAATTGCCGTGTCAACGTCAATGGCAACCCTGCTGCACTCCCGATGTCCATACTATTTAAACGGTATTTTGGTTATAGGTATCTATATTTTAAAATCCAATGGGAATTTCGACGTAGTGCGAAAGAGATAGAACTAGTAGAACGAGATAGAGGGAGATAGATATTATTATTATGTTCAACATTGATGTTTACTCTAAACTATTGCCGTTCGTGCGCCCGCGTTTCGTTTTTTTTAAATTATATGGGCAGGGATTTGGCGCGCGGCGGCGTGGCTGTATGGCTGACGGCGGCGCGGCAAAAATACATAAATTTCTGTTTTTGGATAAATATTTTGTTGTTTGTATTGAATTATGGAATATCTAGTTTATGTTTCTTATTCGGAATTAGGTAACGCAAGCTGGGCTTTTGGGCTTCTATGGAAGTACCGCCACTGGTGGCAGCACAGAGTCTGGAATTGTGTCCGAAAAACGGCAATAGGCTCGCCCCCTATTACGTGGGACTGATACATTACCCGGCGAAATGATGAATGAATTTTAACAAAATGTACCTTTGCCTACCTCTTCGGGGAATACAGGCGTAAGGTTATGTTTGTATGTATGTATGTATGTATGTACGATTAGAGCTCATTTATCGACAGTATTATATCTCTCTTAAGCGGTGTCGGTTTCCATCCATCCATCAGCCAAAACTATCGAAGACTTTTGTCTACAGGCACTGAGGTATTTTGGACGACAAGACGTCGCGTAGTTTCCCGAACGCTGCCCAACCGAGTTGGATTCGACTATTGACCTCTCTCTCGAAGTTGGACCTGCCTAACCGGACCAAAGTGTTTGCAAGAGACTTGTCTATTGGGCAAAGACAGTTGTCAGGCTGACGACGGAGGGCGGCCGCGTAGTGTCGATGAAGGCAGAGTTGTTAAGGGAGATCGAGAGGTTCTACGGATAGCTTTACACCTCGGTTGCCGAACCGACTGTTAGCTCGGCCGAAGACCCGAGAGCCGAGTTGATCCGTCACTTCAGTGATGATATCCCGGACATCAGCCTGTGTGAGATTGAGATGGCCCTGAAGCAACTTAAGAACAACAAAGCGCCGGGTGAGGACGGAATCACTTCAGAACTTCTGAAAGCGGGCGGAACGCCGGAACTTAAAGTCCTTCAGAGGCTCTTCAATTCCGTTCTCCTCGAGGGCTCAACGCCAGAGGCATGGTGTCGGTTTGGTAGCCTTGAAATCTTACGTACGGTGGATGCTGTAGCTGTATCCCTGAAAGGTTAGGTAAAAAATACTTTCTACATCCACGTTTAACTAATTATTGTATTGAAGTACAACTTAGAGAGGACAAGCATATTGCCGTCTTTCGGTCACTATCAGACTTAAAGCTGAAAATAAACAAAAATACTTTGTTCAACTTGGGAATCAAACCCAGACCAGAAGGCAGTCAAGGCGGTGACTATCCTACCGCCAAGATAGTCATGTATTGCGTCCTTAAAAAGGTGCGTTAAAAATTGCCGTAATCAAATTAGTCACATCACGCAAGCTAGCTACTGATAAATTACTTGTTCCAATGCTCCCCGCAGCGTCACAAACTTACAATACAAAGGACAACCAAAATATTTACCTTTACAACCTCTTTTATCCACCTGACATACACTATTGTTTAAAATAAAGGTGCACTTGGTAATTTACAACGTCTTTGGACAATGTAATTTGGGCGTGCAGTAGCCATCTTCTTGGAATTTGGGGTTTGAAGTTGCTACCGATAGTTCTGCATTATGGTTCGACCTTGGGGGTTCAATGGATGGTAAATTGAAATAATACGAATAAAGATGTCGTTTTTGTGATTGTTTTTAACAATTTTGATGCTCTATGTGAAGGTGTGAACTCGATTAGGTACTAACAAGCTTTTAAACGAAGTTATACGTCAGTTTTCTATGATAAACCAGGTTTTTTAAAATTAGTATTGACAATAGGGCTAGGGGACAATACTGCAATATTCGGCCACCAGAGTGCAGCACTAGCGCATACAGTAAACAAATTTTTAATGGCCGTTTGGAGTAGTAGGTATAGATCGCCGATGTTTAAAAAAATAACGATAATCCCTAGTTGGGTTTAAAATTGTAAAGAGTGTATTATTAATTTATTATTCAATAATGCATCAGTGTAGCGTATTTGGATGTAAAAATGAAGGAAACCATTCATTTCCAAAAGAAAAAAATGTTCGAAAACTATGGGAAACAGCAACTCGTTGTAAGAACTTTCAGGCTAAGAAGCACTCGAAAATATGTTCAGCACATTTTAAATCCGATGATTTTATTCAAGTTGGAAAGTTTTCAGGTGAGATAATTTCATTTTTAGAATAATTTTCACTTTATATCATTTAAGACAACCAAATATGATATTATTCCGAGCAAAACATAAAATATTGTTATTATTTTCAGGATTAAATAACACCAGGCGCATTTTAAAGAGAGGAATAGTGCCTTCAGTTTTTCCATGGACCAGAGCGGAAGATATGAAGTCAGTACAAAGGCGAGAACGTGCCGTAGCGCGTGATGCAAAAAGAAAAATATTTTTTTTTATTGAATCTTGCGACGTCTTGGCTCCTACTGCTGATACTGGAGCAACATGTGATACTTCATCTGAGACAGCATTAGATTATAGCGTTGATTGTGTTGAAGAAATGGTGACCACCCAAGAAAATAGTGATAATCCACAATTGGTGCAACATGATATTCCTACTGTTCGTGAATGTGCAACTCAAAAAAATTATCAATTCTATACAATAGAATCCTTTAGGAATGATGATAAAGGTGTTGCTTTCTACACTGGTCTCGAATCATATAACAAATTAGACCAGTTCCTTCTGACATTAATGAATTTAAGGAGAAATAAGGAAGACTATGAGTTAGGCTGCTTTTTTGATGTAAGTCTCACCTGTACTGTCTCAAATATATTTACTTATTACATGGATAAACTTTATGCATCAAATGTGGTCAATGTTGAATATATGGCCTAGCAGGGAATTAGTGGATTTCTGCATGCCTGAAGGATTTAAAAAATGTTACCCTTCCATTAGAGTTATAGTAGATTGTACGGAAATTCCTATACAACGATCTGTAAACCCAGCTGCGCAAAGAGCCGCATGGAGTTCATACAAGAATCGTTCAACTGTTAAGTATGAAGTAGGAGCATCACCAAGTGGCCTGATATCACATTGCTCAGATGCATATGCTGGAAGTACCAGTGACAGACAAATTGTAGAGTGAAGTGAACTTTGCCAAAAATGCGAAAAAGGAGACAGTCTAATGGCAGACCGGGAGTTTAATGTGCAAGATATATTTGCTCATAAAGGTGTTGCTGTAAATATACCTTCATTTTTTAAGGGAAAATGTCAGCTGCCAGGCATGACTGTTGTAGAAGACAGGAAACTGTCATCAAAGAGAATACACATTGAACGTCTTATAGCTTTAACTAAAACCTATTGTATATTGCACAATCCTGTGAATATTAATTATGTTCCTCTAATGTCAAAAATATATTTTGTATGTGTGATGATGTGTAACTTCCATGAAATTATTGTTAAAAGTACAGCATAGTTTTCTCTCTTCTTTAACAGACTCCAAAGAAAAGGAACAGAAAAAGTATGCAATGATGTTTCTGATGAATGATTGTTTGAATAATTTGTAAAAAAACATACTACTTATGTATTTTTATTTAAAATAGAAAAATTATGATAATTATAATAATATATTAATCAGTCAGTTAACAATCACACATAGGTATTTGTTAAAATTAAAATTATTTGCAGAAACATTTGGCATAGTTTTTATACCGGAAATACTCTTTTTAAAATAAATCTAATTTGTCTTCCATCTCCTTTATGAACATATCATTCCGGGGGACATCAATTATGGTCCAGTCTACAAACGTGTAAATTACCAAGCTAGCATACTTTCTGCCAGTAACCATCAACTGGCCCTGTATTTGGTAATAGTATGGGTGTGTCTCTTCGAGATACAAATTTCCATAGACATTTTTCCATATGTAAGGGATTGTTTCATCATTAATGGAATAATTCCTTTGATTATAAGGGCACTTGACCTCTAAAATCGTTTCTTGGCCAATTAGTCCATCAGGGGATGCCCCCAAATAAGGCTGATCCTTATATAAAAACATTCCACATTTCAGCACCTTTATTGCACTATGTTCATCATATAACTTTATTGCCTTTGATTCACAATCTCTCCCATGTTGAGTTTGTTTGCATTTGAAATCCACTGGACACAGAATTCTTTGGGCTAAGTTATTTTTTGCTTCTACAGAAACTGCTTTGCAGCATGTATGGAAGTTACTAGCAGTTATGTGATTTTTGCGAATTTTATGCCACTCATAGTTATCAGCCTGATGTCTTGTCAACATTTCGATATTTTGTATTTTGTCATCTGTTACATTACAATGATTTATGTTTTTCAAAATTTATTTTTCTAGGTCTGCAGCATAATTATGGTCTTTTACAACTCCATAAATATTTGCTGGAGAAATTGAATGCTTAAATGGCATTGTGCTAGTGAAGTGGCTGACATAATTTATAGTCATATTATTATTTTTTTCTCTGTATTTTTCAGCGTTAAGTTTTGTGGGATGTATAGGAAGATAATTAATACTTTCAAATCTTTCCTTTTTTCCTATAGGTAATTTGTCAGCTTTAAGTGGACTTCCAAAATAGTTTTTTAACGGTCTATGAAAACTTTGTAGTTGTTGTGTGCATAAAACATTTAAAATATTATTTTTTCCCGCTTCATTTCTTCAACTGCTAGCAGCAGAGCTACCACATGCTTACAATGTGCATTGGGTGGTCCACCAACACTACAATCGCACTGGCAGCCATCTATAAATCCATATGATGATACATGAACAGTCATGTTGTATACAATAGCTTTCTTCATAGATGCTTTACACTGACCCCGGACCCGTAAAATAATAAATGTTGTTTTCCATAGCCATCCTTACATTTAAAAGATACTGGTTTTGGTACATATTCTTCCCATGTTCAACTCCAACTTCAAATCTTAAAAACAAGATTAAGTTAAGATAAATTATTAGCACTCATATATTTATGAACAAATTGGTTTTTATCTAATAAAAGAACTTACCTATTTAAAAAATTTAATATATTAGCCATTGTGATAGCTGGTAATTCAGAGTTTGCATTTATGTCTAAATTTTTCATTCAATGTAGTAAATAAACTTTTCATTGAATTATCGCTTACACTATAATTTCGAGTTTTTACACTACAAAAGTTATTATTGTCATCATATAATTTAAGCCTGAAACGAAAAAAAAATAGTGAAATTATATTCATTATTATTTAGTTGAATAATATTAAAAAATACCACTATTCAGTTAATTGTTTTCATTGTCGTACCTTTCCACCAAATCTTTCTTTTTCCCCTTCAAACTCGCACCACGATCGCGAAGTAGTTTCTTAAGATCATCCACTTTTAAATGACCGTAGGATTAGGATGCCATAGTATATAGTAGGTATAATTAACTAAGTTATATCAGTACGACAAGCATATGATTTGTGGCTGTGCAATATTATGGCGGTTTGTTTATTGAATGTGCTTGTGGCGCCCTCTGCGCCGAGTTTTGCGTAATGTTCCCTATTGACAGCCCCGTGGCGCAGTTGGCTAGACACCAGCTTGCGAAACGAGAGGCCGCGGGATCGATCCCCGCACCGACACAAATGTTTGTGTGATCCACAAAAATTTGTCTCGGGGTGAGACCGAAAAGTTTCTCGTAGTTTCTGATACCCACGACACAAGACTTATATCCTAGTGTGGGGTCAGAACTATGTATGTGGCTGTTGGGTGTATTTATTTATTACGCGGGACGTAATAACTGGGGTACAGCCGGGGTTGGAATACACCTCTGCCTGCTCCTTCGAAGAAATAAATTTAAGAGATTATATTTGTGCTTGAACCCGCCACTTTATTCGCGTTAAGGTTTTTTTTAAACTATTATATTTTGTTATTTATCAAAATCATTTTATTTGATAATATTTTTTGTTTAAATGTAAGTGGCTCCATATTGACCATTTGATGACTACGACGCTAATAAGAGACAGTGCCTGCCGCGTTAGAATTAGATTTGACGTGTTATTGAGCTCTAAACGTACATTTGGCGAAAGTGCGACGCTAAACTCATTTAAAGGTAATATTAGACATGCCAAGATGATAAATTAACTAGATTTTTTGCGCTCAATACATATTATCTTCCAATCATATACGTATTTCGATAACTGACAGTAATTACTGGGTAGGATAAACTAGCTTATTAAAAGACACCATTGCACCATCTATGATTGCTGCCATAAAACAGAAAAGCATGTTGCAGCGCCATCTCGTAGATAATGTAAAAACTACAGTGGTTTACAGAAGAATACTTAAGTTTTAGTTTTATAAAAACTACATAGATGGCGCTATACCGCAATTTAAATTATATTTTTTTAAATAGTACATAGTTTTAAGCTAATATATAATTATTTTAATAAATAAGTTTTTTAATTTCGATATTTATTTAGTTTAGTCTTCATAATTATTATAAACTGTAAATAAAATCTGTCGATGTCTTACCATGCCCTCGTTTCACATGTCCATGTTTGTGACAATAGCCGCTAGATGGCGTAGATGTAAAACAATCGCTAATGTAAAACAATTACCGAAAATGCGTACATTTTCATATTTCATCCACATAAAAAGGATATAAAGCAAAGTTTGAATAAGCATATTCAACTATTGTAATAGTTCCTTTATCAACGCCTTCAATAGACCATTATGGTAATTGTCTGAACATACTTCATTAGCTGCCTGTCTCTTTGGGTTCCACTAATGGCATTTTTTGCCAAATTGTACTAATGAATAAAAGAAGCTGCGGTTTAATAATTCACAATGAAATGACAGAAATTACTTCGTGACCTTTTCAAGTCGGATAAAATAATGACGATCTTAAAATAAATTTTACCATTTTTGCTTGGCAAGCTCTACGCATTGTTTACATCAACAAGTTTCCTTTCAGTAATGATTAAGCGACTTTTTTTAGTATCGCAGAAAACTGACAAAATCTTTGTTAAAGTACACGCTCTCAATATACATTATGAATTAGCATTATGATTCATCCAAATGAATACTATATCACAATCATGTGAATAGCCTAAAAATGAATTGTGCCTAAAATATATTGTTTTCAGTTCCAAATTGTTAATTGACAAAGGAGTTCCTGTGGCAGTATCGTCCATCGAGCTAATTTCACAATTCGTTGTTTTAGCATTACTGTTGTTAGTGTATGTGAAATACGATGAACCATGAGGATCCTAAAGGGTAGGGACTTTTATTGTATTTGTATGGCCACTATACTCAACTGTAATGTGACCTAAGTGAATAATAGACGCAATTCGATCGCTTGTGGAGATTACTGATGAGTCAAAAACCTGTCAAATTATCATAGAAGAGTTTATTTTAGAGATTTATAAATTTGATGTGTGAAAGCAATATGAAAACTCATTTAGATCAAGAATGGAGAATGAGGGAACTATCAGAAATTTATATAGTATCTATAAGAGGTCTACCGAGCTCGACTAGCGTTAGTGTTCCATTATGACTTATCCAGTGACATATTTCGGCCCAGTTAGGTATATACCCATAAAACAATAATACACAAATCGATATAAAGTATTTTTTCTGATTAACAAAAAACTTAAATCATAACGCAATGACAGTTATATTAATCCTTATTTATTATTAAAATTTTTATTGAAACAATACCTCACGTTTTGCATATTCACTCGACCCGTATTCGTCACCGGTCAATACGACGCTTTCCTTGGCCGGGAATCGAACCGGGTCGTAGCTATAGCGACCGGCACCACAACACAACCACCCTCATGAATTTCAGGGCGACCACAAATTGTCCATTCATGTACTTGTTACGTTTATTGTATTCGCTGTGAAGAAGGGCTTAGTAAGTTGAATGACACAAAAAGGGTCACAAAAGGTGATTAGCGTATGAAGAACGATTATTATTATTAGCGAGCTGAAGTGGCAGTGGGCAGGTCATCTGTCGCAGAACTGATGACCGTTGGGGGAACGTGTTCTGGAGTGGAGACCACGTCTTGGCAAACGTAGTGTAGGACGCCCTCTGGCTAGGTGGGGTGACGATATACGCAAGATGGCTGGCAGCGGTTGGATGAGGAAGGCCGAAGATCGAGCCCAATGGCGTGCCATTGGAGATGCCTATGTCCAGCAGTGGACGTGAGAGAGGCTGGTGATGATGATGATGATGATGAAGTGCAGTCAACATTTATAGAAATATAGAAATAAAATGTTGTCCTTTATAAAATATTCATTTAGAAAAAAAATATACAAACTTTCTTTAAAAAAAACATTAGGCTAAGTAGTACTCACACTCTTTCCCTCCTTTATAATATTCTATTTAATCCCACTACTCCTATATATCTCAAGAATCGTTTTCAATTTCTGCACTCTTCCCATTTCTTTTCTTTGCGGTCGTCAGAAAACATGAAACTGAAAACTCCTGTACATGACACTTGTTTTTTTGACAGCTCCTTCACTGTTCAGGCTATACGCCTGTGGTCCTGTGGAATGCACTGCCGTTGTCAATTCGTCAAGCGCCATCTCTCAATATTTTTAAAAATCGGTTAAAGACATATTACCTTTCTAAATATTAGTAGCTATATTGTTATCTTCTTGTATATTGTTATATTGTTTTTTATGTACTATGTGTATATGTATTATATTTAAGTATATATGTATTTGGTATGTATATATGTTTTATGTATGTATGTAGGTATACATCATTTGAACACCCCCACATTTCCATGATCACTCGTTGAATATTTCATCATGCCTGGTTGTCTGGAAGAGATCGCTTTGAGCGATAAGACCGCCGATTGTCCACTATATTATAAGTTGTCCATTGTATTATATCTTTGTTTAAATGGTGCACAATAAAGTGTTTATCTATCTATCTATCTAGGCTAAGTAGTATATAAAACAGTGGAATGTACATTATTTTTTCCATACTTATATACCAAAGGGGTAGGTACAGGGATATATATTTATGCGCTCATAATTCGCCAGCTGTTTTTTGTAGTTCTACGTCATAGGAGGAGCCCTTTGCGATTTTACGGCCACTTTTGCATTCTCATGGGCTGTTATTAGAAAATTCCTAATGGACAAACTCAATGACACTTACACCGACCCGGGAATCGAACCCAGGACCTCTAGATCGCACGGAACATACTTGTACAGCGAGACCACGAAGCAGATATTAAGGACTTGTTTTATCAGTTTTAAAGTAGGCTGATGCCAAGCAAAAATATCCTTTAAGATAACCTACATCCTGCGATGACCGCAGATCTACCGCTAGATAGATTAGACCAACAGGAAAGTGCCTATTATTAACTGTTAGTTAAACTTGTAATGACAGTCCCTGATTCTGTTACCAAGAAAAGGACGTTACGTTCAGTTCTCGTCTTATTACTTCCAGTTACTTTCCCTACGTTGGTATGTTAATTAATTTAAATTTCTGAATGATGTACGTAATAGTTTTAGGTTCGAATACCAGGGGCATACTATGAGCTCGAAGTTATTTAGGTATTCTTAATAACTCGTGAACGGGTGCTGTTTGTGTGGACTGGTCTGCCTGATTTGCTTATTTGCATTTATGAACTTTTAACCTGGTTAAATGTCAGTTTCTCCATTTAAGATGACTATGTTATCCTGATATCCAATATAACATTCTGAGATTGTATTAATGAATCGCTCTGATTCGGGAAATTTAGTCTTTGTATCAATATTGTAAACTATCTCTTGATTGGAAAAGAGCAACACTAGAGATTCTTACCCGTTCTTCTCTAGTGATGACTGCCTTCCGAACAGGGAGGTAATTTTGAAATGACTGAATCTAAGTGATGTATTTGACATTTTATAGATCCAATAAATATGACTGCCTCGTGGTGTCGCGGTACAAGTATGTGCCGTGCGATCTAGAGGTCCTGGGTTCGATTCCCGGGTCGGGCAAAGTGTTATTGGGTTTTTTTATTAGGAAATTCTCGGTAACAGCACAGAGTCTGGAAATGTGCCCGAAAAACGGCAATAGGCTCGCCCCCTGTTTCGTGGGACTGATACATACCTGGCGAAATGTGGGTGCAGAAATGCACCTCTGCCTACTCCTTCGGGGAATACAGGCGTGAGTTTATGCAAAAAATATTATTTCATTTCATTTCATAACTTGTTACGGATATGGAATGGTGAAGGAAAATATCGTGAATAATCTGCATATCTAAGAGTTCTTCATAGATAATTTCTTTGGGTTGTAAAGTTCATCGCCCGTCATAGATCAGCGTGGGGCAATAACGCCTTACCCCAATCAATAGAGGCAGTACTTGCTTTGACTTTAAAACTAATATTTATAAGCCCCTTTAAAGTCCAAGTATAGTAAGTCTCTAAATTTACCTCTGTAATAACATTTATCGAAATCGGTTTAATAATTTTGGGTGCGTGGTGCGTGCGTGGTGGACTAAGGCCTAAACCCTCTCAATTGCAGAGGTGGCCCGTGCCCAAAAGTAGGACGTATATGGGCTGATCATGAAAAAAAAATACTCCCAATAGTCACATGAACCCACAAGATACAAGTTTTATGTCGTGGATATCAGAAACTGAGAGACTTTTCGGTCTTACAAACACCCAGACCCGGAACAAATATATGTGTATCATACAAATATTTATCTCGGGAACTGAACCCGCGGCCTCTCGTTTCGCAAGCTAGTGACTAACCATTTGCGCCACGAGGCTGTCAAAATTGGTAAATATTATGATAAAAACACATTGATCCTATGTAGGTTTGGAACAAAGGCAGGTAGAACGGTGTCCAAAAGGTCATTGACCCTCCTCCATTGTCAGCCTCGTAGCCTCAAGGTCACTTAAGTGTGACCTTGAGACTGTACTGGTCTCGTAAGTAGTTCTGTTTTAATTATTATAAATACATTAAGTTATGTTGTAAATAAGTCGTGATGGCCTTGAGGTTTAGTCGAGAATATCGGCGGTTGCGGGTTCAAACCGGCACACACCTCTGACTTTTCGAAGATATATGTGTATTCACAAAGAATTATCACGTACTTTAACGGTGAAGGAAAACATCGTGATGAAACCTGCACACCTTAAGTTAAAAATAAAAACGTGTCTTGGCGCCTACCTGTTCGCAATGAATCCTTATGCAGATGATGTCATGCAGCTCGCTGAGTTGGGAGTTGTTTGCATTTTTAGATCATTATCACCAACATATGCTTTTATTTTGACTAGTCCTACGACATAAATTAACGAGTGCAATGAACCTTCCCAGGTTGGGTTTAAGGTAGCATTGAATCTAGAAATGTGCCTAAAATTGGCAATAGGCACTCCCCTTATTATGCAGGATCTATATTTAGACTATTTGAACCCTTCAGGAGTAAACGGTTCATGTTTGTGCAATGAGTGTATGTGATACTAACTTTTTCTGACTTACAATTATGACTTGATCAAATCTTTCTCCAGCGACCAGCAGCTTAGTACCATGGCCCGCAATTTTAAGTAGTAATAAATGCTTTTTTTTATTAGTAAGAATGACGGAGAGACATTGAGTATATGTATATATATATAGTATCATATGATTTATAATCCAATTCACGTAATCGGATACCAGCTAGTAAAAAGAGAGGTCGCAGTTCGAGCCTCGCACAAATAAAATTGTTTGTGTGATCCACAGGTATTTGTTTCGGGTCTGGGTGTTTGTTAAACCTAAGTCTCTCGTAGTTTCTCTTTCTAATAGCCACGACACAACAGTACCTTAGTGTGGGGCTAGAACTACGTATGTGGCTGTTCGGTGTTTCTGTTTATTTATTCATAGCAGATTGTTTTTTTAATTTGAGTAAATTTAAATGAAATGTAACTTGATAACAGAAAATAAATTGTTGTTTTTTCTTTACAATCTATACTTTTTTCGGAGACTGCATTTACCATGTACCACTTGACAACTCAGAATGAAACCTACCGTTGGAGCACACAGATGTCGCTAGCGTCATGCTTCGTTAATCCCGACTTTGAACATGTGTTATTTCAGTTGACACTCGAATGACGTGCGGTCACTATTCACTGAGGTATTGTTTTGCAACCGTTTTCGTCTGATAGCCTCGATTTTTTCTTGTGTAGATCCCACTTTTTGATAACATGAAACAGTTTATTGGCTATTTTTTGAATTCTATGGTCATTCCTTTTGACAGCCCCGTGGCGCAGTTGGCTAGACACCAGCTTGCGAAACGAGAGGCCGCGGGTTCGATCCCCGCATCAAGACAAATGTTTGTGTGATCCAAAAATATTTGATTCGAGTCTGGGTGTTTGTGAGACCGAAAAGTCTCTCGTAGTTTCTGATACCCCCGACACAAGACTCCTATCTTAATGTGGGGTCAGAACATATGTGACTGTTGGTTGTATTTATTTATTCCTGGGGAATCCTGCATTTTTCCGGGATAAAAAAGTACTCTATATAATTTTTCAAGGTCCTATCTATCTACATACCAAAAATCATTAAAATCGGTCAAGCGGTTTTGGCGTAAAAACAAAACAGACCGACAGAGCTACTTTCGAATTTAGAATATTAGTATGGATGCCTATGTAATGAGGGCAATTGTTTATCTTTTATTAAAGATTCAGAATAGCTTGTGACAGACTCGACTTAGAGGTTTCGTAGTCAGTTCATAACCAAAAATGCTTTTCTGTAAATGGATAACGTTCGTTTTACTAAGACAGCAGCGGCGGTCGCGGGTTCTAATCGCAATCACCGATTACTTAAATGTTATATTATTAAGTTTGATAAATTATGACGCACTTTGACGGTGTAGGAAAACTACGTGGGGAAACCTGTATACCTGAATTATAACAATAAGTGTGGTATGTGGATACCAAAGTCCTCGCAATTAAGAGTTTTAGTAGAATGACCTATTGTTGCTAAGAAAATTTATTCAGGCGTCGTCAAATTACTTCTATCTTGTGCAGTAGTTATCATCTTCCTTTTCTCATCTTCATTTTTATGTATACCGTATAACACACAAATAGCAGACATTTTCATGGGAGAATACTATAGACTTTTCAATAAATTATGTTTGTGTTCGAAAATTGTTTCTCCTAGGGCTCGAACCCATATCCTCTCATTTTTTGTATATATTCAATTAATTTAAATGCAATTGTTTAAAATAAAACAGCACATAAATACTTTTCAAATTTATTGTTGCTTTTCAATCACTACAGTACAATTGAACGACCGGTATTAGTCCTCGTGGAATGCGTAAGTACCTACATACCATTTGATGGTGATATTAACAAAAACAGCATGATTATTTAATCAACAGACTAACAGAAAGCACTATCACATACAAACAGACCGACAGGCGGTCGAACCACGCGGGTAGTCACAAAAACGCAAGTCAATAAATAAAATTCGTGCACAAAACTACGGAAATACATATTTATATATTATCAAATATAAATTAGATTCACAGAAACTACCTATATTATGCAGATCTATTTATGAATAGTCAAAATATCGATAAATATTAGAGATGAAACATATCTAGTAAGGAGGAAACGCCACACGAACAAGTCCGCAGCGTCATGAAGTTTTAATAAGCAACCTCAATAAAACGCGGAAATTGTTAACCGTGAATGGTTTCTCAATAAATCAATTACATAACTCCATTTTGCTTGACATTTGAAAACTTTAAATAAGTTAGCAACACGTCGATAACTTGTTTAAAGCGATACGAACTAGAGGCGGCACGGCGCGCGACTTCACAACTTTTCCTGCACATTTTAACTAGTTTAAAAGCTGGGAAAAGGATATTGAATGTACGTTTAAATATTTTCACTACTTGACGCATTTGCAGTCTGCGAACAACTCGTGTCGGACGCAGTTGTTCAGAGTCCGCCAGCTCAACTTTCGAGTCATACTGTTGGTTAAAACATCACCTGTACTAAGTCAGGTCATTTCAATTTACACAACTAAATATAATTTTCAATAAATCTCTAATAAATTTCATTTTTAAATTCAAACTTAAATTACAATATATACAAACATTTAAAACTTTACGCTTACTGGATAAAGTACAACGCTTACCCTGTTATTTACAAAAATTCAATTATCTCTTTACACATAGTTCTATTATTATCTAAAAAGTCCCTAACAATAATGTGCATTATGTTGCGCTTGTATTTAAGCAGCAACCAGTAGACTATTTGTAAATATTTCTAAGCATTTACCACGAACTAACTAATTGCAAAATACCACATTTTATAATGAGTCGTATAGTCTATTCCCGGCCGCTAGTAATCTACACCATGATAGTGTTGCCGATGATGCTCTCTTTGCCGTCCAAGAGTTCGGAGTATCCAGACTCGTCGCTACACGCGCTGTCGTTGTCTCCAACACTCTTGAACACGTCTGTCTCCGTGCTGGAGTTGAGGCTGTCTACATCAGTCAAGTTATCAATAAGAGATTCGAATTTCCCCTCGAAGTCCGCTAATATGCTGGAGCTGAGAGGGGGGTATGTAGACCTGCGTCGGAAGCCACCTTTTTCTCCAATGGGCACGTGGTTCACCTCATTCGTTTCTTCGCGGATGGTATTGTAACTCCTGCTACTGGCCCTGGTCGCGTCGTGGTCGAAGCTCAGCTCCACATCGACATCGGCGACATGCTTGTCTTCCTGCGGGAGCGAGGGGAGCGACGAAGGCTCTGTGTCGGATGCGGCGGTGCTAGCGGTCTCACAGCCCGAGGATACTGATCCGTCGTCGCTGTCCGTGACGAGGAAGTTGCTCGACAGTTTGTCGTTGGCCGCCGCGTCGATCAGTTCGTTTGTTTCGGCAATGGACTCCAGTGTTTCATCGTTCTGGTTTGTTTTATTCGCGTTCTTTGTGCTCTCCTTGACTATTAGGTCGAGAAGTTCATCGGATATGGTGACGGTATCGCTGCCGGAGTCAGACAAGGTGCGGTTCATCACGCCTTCAGGGCAGGACAGTTTTCTTGGACTCTTCATCTCCGGCCGCCGTCGATCGAGCGTCTGCGTTGAGTACAAATTATCCATCTCCGTATTTTTGGAGAAAGACGTTCTAGTCCAGTCGTTGGTTATATTTTCACGAGCGTTCATTTCAGCCTCTTCTTCGTCTTCCTCAGAACATAACTCCTCAATCGCGCCTAATTTAGGAGCAGACTTTGATCTCTCGAGCGGCGGCCTGTAGTTCATGGCTCCGACACTAAGCATGATCTTCCTGCGTGGCATGCTTGGGTTGTCGTAAACTGAGTTGGCGAGGCTCAACCTCGCATTTTGTTTCGAGATTCGATCTTTCTTAAACTCGACTAACGCTTGCTTCAGCTTGACTTGTAGTTCCTCGGTAATTTTCTTTGATATCGACTCTTTGGTGCATAGGACGGCGTGGCAGCGTAGTTCGTGCTTGAGTTTCTTGCCCTCGTGGCGGTAGACCCAGCAGAACAGCTTGGGGTAGTGTGGCGGGCTGGCGCAGTAGGTGATGCGGTGGGACCAGTACTCGGTGAGCCCGTGTTCTTTGGTGAAGCCCTTCAGACCGGAGTTGGTGACGGACAGTTTCATCACGACGTCGGGTTTGGTGGACTGCTGGTAGTTGCGCCATAGCGTCGCCAGTGGCTTTTCGATACAGCTCTCGCCTGTAACAAAAAAAAAGTAAACTTTAGGACGTGTTTAATAACCACACAGTTGATTTAATCGAAAATAGTTAGACGCTATTGTTTATCATACAGCCACAAAATGATTTTCACTTGTGTAAGTGCCTTAGGGGCCTCTGTTCATAAAAATAAAATAACCAATACTGATTCAGCGAAAAGAAGGGTAAGCTGTTTTATGCGTGTTTAAATTCAATATTTTTTTAAATTCGAAAAATATGTACTAAACATTTAATTGTAACTTCCGTTAGTAACTAGACTCGTTAACTTCAATAGAGCGTCACAGCATTAAATACTAGGAAATGATTAGTTCCTATTAATAACATCATTATACAAGACAGCATTGTTAATTAGTGTTAAGTGTGCATGACCTGCGTGACATGTCTCCAAGTGCAGTAATAAATCTAACGAGATATCTATAATTAGGTTTATACAAAGTATATGTAATTGGTATTGACCCCATTGGTTATTATGGATCGTTTTCCTTCCTGTACGGTGAGCTTGATGCTATGAATATTACCGACGGAAGATATGTTATTAAAGTTGTATTGTCAACAAAACAGAGGATAAACCTAGTATAAATTTGATATGTTTTCAATATTCTGTAGTTATCTTTTCAATTAATAATTTATATGTTTAACTTTCGAACTTCTGGCCCGTGTCCAACAGTGGGACGTATTGGGCTGATGATGATGAATTAACTATTTAATTGAAATCAGCAATGTCGGTTTTCTAAATTTTGTCTGATATGTAATCGGACCCGTATGTTTATTTAAATTGAATATCAATGCGGTTTATAGAATATGGTGACGACGTAGCCTATCGCATTTATAAGCTGATATAAAATAGACAGGGCTTTTATGATGTAAAACTGACGAAGAATGTTCTCGAATTGAGTCCATGTATCGATAAGCCTAGAGAAGTTACACCCACCTTCAAGATGTGCTATCATAAACGAATAACTACAGACAATGATGCCTTACTAAAGAAATATCTTATCTTTAAAGAAACTATGCAGACAATAATATAACTTGTGGGTTGTCAGCTTTTTATATTAGCGAAATTATAGTAAACTAAGTAGTGTCTAAGTATTTGAGTAAATAATATTCCGAATTACGTCTTCTTCAGACTTGTTTTATATACGCGTGTCGGATGAATATTTGCAGAATATTTCGATAATATCTTGGACATATATAAACACACCTATTACACATAAGTGAAGCGAGCAAAAAATATTTTATTTATCTACAATTTTCGGAATAAGTCACGTTGAAAACCAGTCTCTAACATAATTAACGAACCGTGTTTATTTTATAACAAAAAATCTGCGTCATCTCAAAATTAAAGAGAAACTGACAGTCATGCTTTATTAAAACCATATATTACAATAGTTATTTAACTTGACGAAAGAGAGGGAGAAATGCAAATGACAATTAGGTCATTTTTGTGTATTACACTGAGCGGACCTTTTACGTTTGTCCTGTGCGTTTTATGTACATTGCTGGGTCAGCAAGGCGCCTTTTTAATTACCTGATTCATTATTTATTGTATTTATTAGTAGGGTAATATTATTCAATTTATTAGGTGTTTACATATTTTACGTGTGATATCTTACTTTCAATACACGGACGCCTTTGTTGGGGGTTAAGGCCTTAGTCCACCACGCTGGCCTAGTGCGGGTTGGCGGATTACATGCCTCAGAAATTCCAAAGAACTTTTAGGTGTGCAGGTTTCATAACGATGTTAAAACAAATACATATGGTAAAAACACACGGACGCAAGTCTCACGTTCCTAGATCAGCTCGTGCAATAGTAGCTGACATAGCCCAGTTGATTACAAGCTTCGAAATTAAAGGCCCGGGTTTCAAGCGAGATAAATGGTTGTGCGATGTTCAAATGTTTGCTTCGGATTTGTTAGGGAACAAAAGGGCTTTAGTAGTTTCTGATTTGTCAAAGGCTTTTTGTAAATGTGGGATCAAAGCTCTGTGGGATTATTCAATGTAGTAATTCAAAAACTTGCTTTTGCTCGATTTTGTGATATTGATTTTGTCAATCAATGATAGGTATAAAAATTGTGTCTGTATCTATTTCCAAACTTCAATATCTGTACCAAAAATTATCAGAATCGTTTTATCAAATTAATCGTGAATGCATATAATGAACATAATTAGGTATTCATGTTTAGAGTTTATTTAAATACTAGCTTTTACCTGTAGCTCTGTCTGCTTTAATACAACCAATGTTTTAAAGGAAATAATTATTTTACAATCTAACTTTTGAATTTAAGTAACCTTCAACTATCTCATCTATAACTAATAAATTAAACGGGATTTAGAATTGAAACTATAATAAACATAGTTTTCTGTTAAAGTAATGATATAATTAAAAATCATTATAATTTTTTTACAAGTTACTTTGATACTATAAAAGTCGCATAAGAACATGTTTTTGGCAGTTTTTTTGCTAAATTCTCGTGAAGCATGATTCGTCGCGGAGTAACAACGTGCGTCTTTCCAGTTTATACCTTGTTTGTTTACATCATCAGTTTTTTCTTCCCGCATTGACGAAACACATGTTCATCTCAATACTTGAACGTTGAACTGAGGAATACCCAAATTGTTAGTTTTTGCTATATAATACATATGTTGTGACAGATTGTTTTTACTGGTCAAAACGTGACACCAGACTTACGTCACGTATACTATGAAGCAGTACCCGACTGAATATATTTATTTTTTGAATGATAATTATATTTTTAAATATCTTATAAAAAGATTTATGGAAAAGTATAACACTCCCACGAGTCACAAGTAATCTGAGGCACATTAAAAAGACGAAACACACAAGTCTTGATAGATATTATAATAGAAACGATGAGAGATTTTTTGGTCTCATAAACGCTCCGGCCCAAGGAAACTATTTTGTTTCGAAGCTTAGTATAACCAAGTGCTTTATATTGACTCAGCTGTTAATATAGAAAAAAGCATAAAGAAAACGTTTTTCAAAACTAGATAATCTCCTAAAAATGTCATACAGCAAATAGCCAATGAATAAAGGCGTATGTGTATTGCAAGTTAGATGTCACGCGTAAAACATTCGAACACGCGATAAAATGCATAATACTACCCTAATAAGTAAAATAAATAATGAATCAAGTAATTAAAACGGCGCCTTGCTGTCCCAGCGATGTACATAAAACACACAAGACAATCGTAAAAGCTCCGCTCAGTGTGAACATAAAAATGACCGTAAACGTTGACATGTTTTATATTTAATGCCTATGGTTTTATATCCCGCCTCAATTATATTAAGTCGATATTTTATATATGTGTCGAATGTTTAGTTTGAAACAAATCGAGGTGAGTTTACAGGAAAAATTCATTTACCAAGTTATCATTACGTTAATAAATGTAGTGAAATAGTTTGTAAGACTGCTATTATCCTTAGATATATATTAAAATGGATTTCTGTAATAAAATCACATTTATATAAAAAATCATTTATGGAAAACTCTTACACAGACAGGTTTTCATTTCCAGCACTATTAAAGTGCGTCAGACATGCGCACATAAGTTCGAAAAGTCAAAAGATGTCTGTAATTATTAGACTAAGATGAATACAGGATTTTTGTATCATTCCTGTTATACAAGTGTGTTTCTATCTATTTCAATAAATAAACAAGTTAATGTCAACATCTAACTAATTTCAACAACTATCCGCATACAAGGAAGCGTTAATGAAGGCGTGATATTAAGCATGTGTTTGATAACAGATTGTTAATTGCCTGTGCAAACGTACAGGACACGCCGACTGGCCTATGTGTACATTATCATTATGTAGTGTGTATGATTAGCGTCCATTCTGTGCCATGATTGTGGTTCACGACTCGTGGAGGTGTGTCAATTGGACAGTCATTAATTCGCCGTGTACTGTGTGCTTGGTTGCATAAAAAATTAACAATAGTTTAATTCGCGGAACTAGCTGGTAAATATTGTGTTGCTTTTTATTTTTACTATATTGGCGCAAAACCATATACGACGAGCTATGTCATCCACTCTTGCATAAACAAGAATGTCTCATGGGCGGTCGCCCCACTACAGTGTCTATAAAAAGCCGCCCGCTGCAGCGGAGCGGGCATTCGTCGGTCTACGCGCAGACAGCAAACATCCGATTTATTGGGAAATTTAAAGGAATTTTGATTGTAGTTGATTGTTTAAATTAATTCTTAAAATGAATCCTCCAATAATGATGATGTCGCTGCTATTCTTAACACATCTGGGCCACCTGCATCCGACAACTATATAGTTGTGGCTGTCAATTATGATATTCCCAGAAAGTACGCTATATTCTCTCTATGTGCAAAATTTCAGCCGTTCAGACGTTTGGCATGAACGAGTAACAAACATCCGTACTTTTGAATGTATAATATTAACAGTATTTTCCGATACATCTTACGGAACAATTATAGCCCTGTTTAGTCATAAGTCTTGGTCAGCTAGTGATTGAGAGCTTAATTATTCCGCCACTGTTTCTGAAGCACGTCGTAACAGACGACCTGGGGTCACCGGGGTCACTGAGCATGCGGCAAGGGCGGCAGAGAGCGTGGCCTCGACATTGTCGCGACGCTCACACTTGACGGGAATCACAGTTGCCCTTCTCCGACAAACGGAAGGAAGAACTTTCGACTTTACTGTAGAACTTTAAGAAACTACGACACCCCTTTCCTCTCTCACTAAAAGCATAATCGTTTTCTTTTCTTTTAAAAAGTGTTTCGCTAACTACGAGAAACTTTAGTATGAGGTATGACACAATACAGAGTAGAGTGCATAAACATTTATTTATTTATTTATTTAAGAAACTTTCTTGTATACTACACAAGTATATATACAACATAAATTTGGTAAACAACTATGACTACAACAGGCAGTCTTATCGTTATCGTTTACCCCTTTCGGCCTCCCCCGAGGTACCGAACAGGGGAGCATAAGGCGCTTTCCTCTCGTAAATAAAACTGCGATCTTTTCCAGCGGTACTACGGTACGGTGCTGGAATGAAAAGTCAAGACTATTGTCTATTTCTATTACATTACTAATATTTAGAAGAGCACAAGTTAGGTAATATCTGAAGGGAAATCAGGGCGCGGAACATTCGAGATTTCTCGCTATTAGTCATAAATTACTCACTCGCACGAGACTTACACTAATCGATTAACTCGTTGACTGGAAATCGGTTGTGTAACAACAGATAAGGATGGGTTACATTCCAATCAGACATTTTTTTTAATAAGTTACAACGAAATAAAAATATATATGTATGAATCCCGTGAACAAAAGAAATAACGAATCCAATCACATTTACAAAAATATATAGGTAATTACATCATAACATAAATGTTAGTGCAATAGATATTTAAAAAATTAGTAACCAAGAACTTATAGTACAAAAGGCCATATCTCTATGAAACCTGCATCTCTAAATGTCTTTGAATAAATTCACTAGGCTGCACTAGACCAGCCTTGATAAGCGTACAGCTGTAGAAAACACGTGTAAGAATCTTGAATACCTAAGGTTTTTATGCAGTAGCCACTATGTATAATGTATAAGCTCTTATTTATATAGGTAGTATTGTAAGTAGCGACATGGTCGGTACTACAATCTCCACAACAAGCAATTAATCTATAACACTTGCAGGCGGGTCTCGTCTCATCAGAGTCACTACTTTCACTTTCCTCGCTGGCCATGGCTGTCCACAGGTCAATGACCTCACTGTTTACTTGTGAAATGGTCCTCTCGACCGGACATTCTAGTGGAATGTAAGATTAATCTGGAATAGAGTTTAATGTTCGATATTTGTTATGTGGAATATTTTTTTGCTGTTTAATATTCCATGCTTAGATGTTTTAGTTAGAGATTGGTCACGGAAAGAGATAAACCTATTCATTAATATTTTTTCTCTGCATCACCCCAAGGTTGACTGGTAGATAATGCCTTAGGCATTAAGTCCGCCTTTATACAATGTATATAAAGCATAAATAAATAAATAAATAAAAACAGTGTGTTGACAAATAAGAAACGCTTACAGGCAAAGGTACTAAGATTAAGGCTACTGAGTCTAATAATTTTTTGCCAATTTTTTGTAAAACTATAATAACATTCCAATGAAGTTCTAAAGTCAATATAGGCTACAATGATTTAGTCACTTTTAGCAACACCAAACTAGAAATTATGAAGACAAATAACATAAAGTGAATAACTCAAAATTTCACAATAAAACCACGTTAATGCTTATGTAAATGACCACAAACACGTTACAAAACTGTGCATAATGCTTGTATTACAAAAATTTGATATATGCACATCGGTTTGAGTATTTTCGCAACTTATGCACTCCAAACCACACGGATTGCATTTTGGAAATGTCGTGTGTGAATTTAAATGACGAAACATCGACCGGTTTGCATAAGCAATTAATGCTTTGGATTATTTATCGAAGCGTGGCGAAGTATTTTTTTTATCGTCACGTTACATAATCGTAGTTCATCATCATCAGCCCAAATACGCCCCACTGCTGGGCACGGGCCTCCTCTACAACTGAGAGGGTTTAGGCCTTAGTCCACCACGCTGGCCTAGTGCGGGTTGGCGGACTACACACCTAAGAAATTCCTAAGAACTTTTAGGTGTGCAGGTTTTATCCCGATGTTTTCCTTCACCGTTAAAGCAAGTGATAATTCATTGTGAATACACACATAACTTCGAAAAGTCAGAGGTGTGTGCCTGGGGTTTGAACCTGCGACCGCCGAAATTCTCGACCGCGCGCCTGAACCTCGAGGCCATCACTGCTAATCGTAGTTATAAATGAAAAATGTATAAAACAATATGGCAATACAGTTGTATTGCCAAAGTTGTGAGTAGAAAAGTCTACACACAAATTTCGTTAGGCATTTTAAAGTTTCAATTAATATGTCCGCCAACCCGCACTAGACCAGCGTGGTGGACTGAGGCCTAAACCCTCAGTTGCGGAGGAAGCCCAGCAGTGGGACGTGTAAGTGTTGGTAATGAATATGGGACGAACCATTGCGGTGCTGTGAATTTTCTAATAGAAAAAAAATTGATAACACTTCGCACGACCGCGAAGTAAACCCGGTCTAACGAGGCAGTAATTCTTATTTCAAACAATATAATTTTTTATTGAAAATATCTTTTTAATTGACTAAACTCCAGATGGTCATGGGCGTCGGATAGTTTTATATTCGGCATTGACGTCATACACTTTGAATAACAATCGAGTGGTTTGCAAAAAAATAACAATTATATTAATGAACAAAACTAAAAACAAGTATATTTATCACAAAACTGGTAATCCAGTTTTGTACATGAAGACGTTAAATGATCGCTAATACATTGTAGATTGCACGAAATGTCTAATTACGGATATATTAGAAAAAAAAGATTGAATTGATTGATAGAAGTGAAAAAAATAATAGTAAAACTTTACATACTTAGTGCTTCAAAAAAATTGCTTATTTTATAGATCTTTTACATATTTTAGTAGCATACATACATACATAAACTCACGCCTGTATTCCCCGAAGGGGTAGGCAGAGGTGCATTTCTGCACCCACATTTCGCCAGGTATGTATGAGTCCCACGTAATAGAGGGCGAGCCTATTGCCGTTTTTCGGGCACATTTCCAGACTCCGTGCTGCTATTGAGAATTTCCTAAAGGAAAAACCCAATTACACTTTGCCCGACCCGGGAATCGAACCCAGGACCTCTAGTTCGCACGGCACATACTTGTACCGCGAGACCACAAGGCAGTCGATATTTTAGTAGCTCATCAAATAGTCTATTCCAATTAAACAGTGGTAGAGTTAGGACTTAGACATTAAAGTTAGTTGCAAATGGAGCCTTTGTGGGATACTATTAATATTAGGAAAGACTGCTATTAAACATTTGTTTTTTCAATCCGGTCAATGAAATTACTGAAGATTAAATTTATTTGTGTTTCGATATTCGTCTCCATCTTGGTAGTATTTCGAAACTTAGATATGTAGGTTTTCTCCTAATGCTAGTCTATGCCGTAATATTCATTATAATTCATGAAGAATACACACATAACTCCTAAAAGTCATACTGTGTGTCTGGGATTAAAATCCGTGGCGCGCCTAACCTTCGAGGTTATTTTGTCGTGACAGTTAAAAAAAACTGCATTTAACCCGTCGACCTCTGAGCTATATATATTCACTTATAATCCAAATATGTAGAAGTATTTACCCTGACACTGTACAGTTCAATAAACGACCTCAAGCGCAGAATTTGCGAGATCCATTTTTACTTCCTGTTATGTTAACATTTTGTTTATGTTGGTATGGTAGAATGTACACTGCTTGTCGCGGTGTGGGAAACTTATGGAGACAATTACAATTCATCGTTGCATAGAGTTTTGAAAGTCTTATAAAACCAAAGAACTGTCGCGTAGTCCAAAACCCAAGAATGAGTTTTAAAACAAAATTCATGAAAGCAACAGGATTAAGATCCTTAAAGGTATTAGCTTGCTAAAATTAGGAATTTTAGCTCCTCTAGTATGTAGTACGAACATACATACATAAACTCACGCCTGTATTCCCCGAAGGGGTGGCAGAGGTGCATTTCTGCACCCACATTTCGCCAGGTATGTATCAGTCCCGCGTAATAGGGGGCGAGCCTATTGCCACATTTCCAGACACCGTGCCGCTACTTAGAATTTTCTAATGGAAATCTCATTAACACTGCTCGACCCGGGAATCCAACCCGGGACCTCTAGATCGCGCGGCCGATACTTTAGCTGCAAGAACTAGAGGCAGTCACTACATCAAATAAACTTCTATATTTGTTTTCTATATTCGTCTACAATACAGAGATTCGTATTAAAATATCTAGGTCCAAAGTGAGAAGTACATCGTACGTGCCGCAGCAAATGCTAATGTCGCGAATAGTTCCGTGTGGCGTTTTCTTAATTTTAAAACACGAGGAAACTCGAAGGAAGCTTACCGGATCTTATTCGGTATGCATTGCGCGTCAAGCTCTCGCCGCCGGCGGTGCATCTTAAAATACTCCGCAAGCATTCGCTTCGTAGACGTATTCACGTGCAATATTCATAATGGTTTGGTTTTTATATTTTTCACTGAAATTCAAGAAGTCTGAAGGATTTGTGCATAGCATTTGGATAGTATGTATTCTTTAGGAGTTGGCGCGGCCGTTTTATAGTGTCTCGATGAATCACGCATTCAATACTACAGACCAGTGGTCGGCAACCTTTTTGCAGGCAAGGGCTGAAATGTGGCAAAATAAACTGTGACTTTTATGGACAAATCCTTTACTGTCAAGGCCGTTCGGTTGTGGAATGCACTTCCAGTCGAGATAAGACGTGCACAAACACTGTCACAATTCAAGAAACTTGTCAAAGAACATTACTACTCTCAGTCTTTCTAAAATAAAAGCCATTTTTTTTTCCGAATACATACTTTTTTGTAATATTATATATGTTTATATATTTAAATTATTTTTTTAGAATTTTGTATGTATTTTTGTTTATATGTATGTATGTTGTATATACGTATGTAGGTTGTATATATGTCTGTATGTTGTACACACTGACTACCCTCCCATCTATCCTTTCTTTGTTTCCATCCTATGGTTGTCTCTAAAAGATCGCCTTGCGCGATAAGACCGCCAATTGTACTATTTTCTTTCTTGTGTGTTCTTGTTTTGTTAATTTTCTCCGTGTGTACAATAAAGTGTTAATAAATAAATAAACTAAAGACGGGCCCGCACTTGTGATATTTACCCTACATTCTACACACACAGGTATTACTGTGTATAATTAGTCATATCCCATAGAAAAATTAAAATGCTAACTAATGCTAACATTCACGGGCCGCAAGCAAAACGTTGCCGACCGCTGCTATAGACTATCACGCACGTGTACATTTATGTAATGATGTTTGATACCCTCAATGGCGGAGACTATCTAGCCTGGGAATTAAGAAGAGGCGGGATCAATTCCTTCGTTGAGACAAATGTTTGTGTGATCCACAAATATTTGTCTCTGATCTGGGTGTTTTTGAGATCGAAATGCTTTTTGTATTTAATGATTCCTAAGACACAAAAATTTACTTTGGGGTTGGAACTGTATGTGCTAACTGTTAGTATTTATTTATTTTACTTACTACCTAGTGTCACTTCATTGCCTAAACCTTTTTGTTCTGTTTTTCCTCGACCTGTCTTGCCTAAAAATTTTCCTTAAGTTGGAATTATTTTGCTCGGTCGAATGACCAATGACGTCTGAGAAAACGAAACAAATGATTAAAAAATTAACACAATCCTTTACATAAATTCCCAACCTAATGATAAATAAATAAATAAATACACCCTACATAGGTATGTAGTTCTGACCCCACACTAGGATACAAGTCCTGTGTCGTGGGTATCAGAAACTACGAGAGACTTTTCGGTCTCACAAACACCCAGACCCGAAACAAATATTTGTGAATCACACAAACATTTGTCTCGGTGCGGGGATCGAACCCGCGGCCTCTCGTTTCGCAAGCTGGTATCTAGCCAACTGCGCAACTGCTTTTATTATTATTAGCTTGACTTATTATTGCTTGTCAGTCAATGGATGTCAACACTGTGGTACAAATATGTGCGAACAAGCGAGATGTAAGACGCAGTAAGGGCCACGTTGTAAGTAGGTGACAGCTTTCACCGGCCGCTGATCGGAGGAATGCAAGAAGCTTTCGCGAACACCGACAGCTTTTCATACTCAGATTATTCACTATATTCAATAAATACAGCTAAAATTCACAATTTCTGACTCCACAGTATCTCCGTCTTGTGTAAGGAACTATTCCGCTTTTTACATGTCCCTATCCAAACAAATACTGGTGAAAATCGGGTGTAGAAAACCTACCACATAGGGGATATGGCTGTGAGTGTACATATTACACAAAATAAATATCTTGGAAGCGAACCCGCGGCCTCTACTTTCACAGGCAGGTTTCGAATCAACTGCTCCATGACCATCGTTATTTTCTCATCAAACGGTCATCAGCATTAATTTCTATAGAAGAAATGCTAATCTCAAATTCTGGTCAGTAGGTCACTCGTGGTGACGCCGGCTTTTGTCACAAAACGTAGTGTGAATTAGTGACTGACCTCTGATGTTTTGAGGGCGTGGAATTTGAAGTTCAAAGAACCTTTCTTTTTACTGATGACCTGTGTAATTTTTGAGCATGATTTCATTAACAGTGGCGATCTAACTACAGTAGCGGTAAAGGCGACATAATAATATAGTGACAATAAGTATTAATGGCCTCGAGGTTTAGGCGCGCAGTCGAGATTCTCGGTCGCGTGTTCAAACTCCTGGCACACACTTCCGAATTTTGAAGTTATGTGTACCACAAAGAATTATCACGTACTTTAACGGTGAAGGAAAGCATCATGAGGAAACCAGCACACCTAAAAAATATGTAAGGAATTTCTTAGGTTAGTTCCGCCAACTCGCACTAGGCCAGCATGGTGGAATAAGGCCTAAACCCTCTCAGTTTTAGTGAAGGCCTGCGCCCAGCAGTGGGATGTTATGGTCTGATGATAATGATGATACATATATTGACGTCTCACAGGTGTCATATTATTGTCTACATGATAAACAAACGACCATTCATCATCACTCTCAGATCTAATTGAACGTTTTGACGTCATAATTAGCATCACCTGTCAACAGATTAAAATGTTCATATCTTTGTAATCGCTGATTAGATTTCAAATAATATTTAGTTTTAGAATTTCAATAAAGTAGCCACTATTTGATTTTCGAAGTTATGTGCGGGATTTTCACACTAACTGTGAAAATATCGTGAAAAAAACTTGCATGCCTATAATTTCAATAAATAGATAAATACACCCGCATACATAGTACTGACTCCACGGTAAAATACAAGATTTGTTTGGTGGGTATCAGAAACTACGAGAGACTTTATAGTCTCACAGACAGCCAGACCCGAAGCAAATATTTGTGGATCACAAAAAAAATTGTCTCTGTCCGGGGATAATAAGTTAGCTCCGAAACTTCAAAGATTTGATGTGATATCAACTCCATCATTCATTATAACCCGTTCTAAATGACTTAAAATTACCTCCATTATAATTCCAATTAACAAGTTACACAACAAAACAATGGGAGGAAGTTAGTCGAATAGTGTGACAGTTGACGCAACGCAAGCCACAGAAAGAAAGTGCGTTACGTAATGGCACATGGTAATATTATCTTATAGACTTGTTTGCTGAGGTAATGAGCCATACGTGGTAATGTAATGCATTGCGATACAGCGGTTTGTGGTTGTTCTACGACAGGATGACTGGTGATACATTGGCAATACTCGAGGTAGTAATATACGGGGATCTTACATTAAGATTTTTTTTAATAGGTACCTCTTGGTCTCGGGGCTAAAGTATTTGCCGTGCGATCTACATGTCCCGAGTTCGATTCCCGGGTCGGGCCAAGAGTTAATTGGTTTTTCCATTAGGAAATTCTAGGTAATAGCACAGAATCTGGAATTGTGCCCAGGACGGACGCAGAAATGGACTGCTGCTGGGCACGGGCCTCCTCTACAACTGAGAGGGTTTAGGCCTTAGTCCACCACGCTGGCCTAGTGCGGGTTGGCGGATTACACACCTAAGAAATTCCTAAGAACTTTTAGGTGTACAGGTTTTATCAAGATGTTTTCCTTTACCGTTAAACTACGTGATAATTCTTTGTGAATACACACATAACTTCGAAAAGTCAGAGGTGTGTGCCTGGGATTTTAACCTGCGACCGCCGAAATTCTCGACCGCGCGCCTAAACCTCGAGGCCATCACTGCTTAGTGTACTAATAGTATCAGTAATTCCAAAATAAAATAAACAAAAATTAACCTTGAACCGACCACGCACGACAAAGCCAGCGGGCGGTCGCACATATACTAATTAATGCAGTGTCCGAAACAGCAGGAAGAAATGTAGCAAGTCGTGCCGGAACAGCTCTCAGTTCCTGTAGATAACGCGTGATCAGTCGCCTGCACCCGTCATAGGGTAAATAGCTTATAGGCCTGGATAGTGGCCACCGTAAGATCACTATTTTGTCCAAATAAAGACATATTCTATTCTTGACGGATTCCGGATTCAGCTTTCTTTCCTGTGTTTATCTTTACGGATAAGCTGACGTAGTAAATCCTAATGTAAGAGACTCCTAATATGCGATTGGGTAATCACGTCATCATTATCATTTTATCAGTCCTATATGGACTGATAACCCACTGCTGGGCACGGGCCTCCTCTACAACTGAGAGGGTTTAGGTCTTAGTCCACCACGCTGGCCTAGTGCGGGTTGGCGGACTACACACCTAAGAAATTCCTAAGAACTTTTAGGTGTGCAGGTTTCATTAGGATGTTTTCCTTCACCGCTAAACTACGTGATAATTCTTTGTGAATACACACATAACTTCGAAAAGTCATAGGTGCGTGCCTGAAGTTTGGACCCGCGACCGTCGAGATTCTCGACCGCGTGCCTAAACCTCGAGGCCATCACGACTTAATACCATGGGAATAACATAGGAATACAAATAACATAGGAATTACCATTTTAATAGACGAGCCAGTATTAAAATTGTTACGGTAAAAATACCGAGTATTGCAGTAACCGCTTAAGTAACTTGTTTACATTCACAAAGGTATTTCTCGTGTGCGAGGAAAACTTCAGAATTTCCTTTAAGGATACTTTTTTATTCTGTCGAAATTTGGGTAAAGTTGTTTCAGAAATGTGAAATTTTTCCTTAAGTTTGCCAAGTTGCTCAATTTTATTGTTCATTGTTTTAAACACGTGGAATTGGAATACCGACACAATTGCGACATCTTACTGGAAATCCGAATGTTAAGTGGTTGCTACCCACACCCGCCACTGTAACTCCTGTGCTCCAGGATCAACAGCAGCACGCACAATTTTGACGCAGAGCAATGAAGCTCAGCGAATCTAAGGGGACCTAAATTTGTCATAATCCCGCAACGAATTTAATCAGAAACACAAATAAAGGAGGAGTTGGAAAACAAAGAGTTGTCCACTTTCCTCCACAGCAAAGTAGGTGATAATACATTGAGCTATTAGGCTTCCCCACACATAAAACGAAAGACAATTACAATTAGTTAAATTAGACGCAATTAACGCACCACGGGTAAATAACTATATGAGGTTTATTGAATAAATTGGACCTGAGACTCGAGCTGTTATGTAGATTTCCAATAATAAGCATGGCAAAAACGCTGAGGAGCACGAAAATTCAACGAGGTCTGCATAATAAACAACACCAGACGTTACATGCATACTATTGAGCATAGTGTTACGCTCATCCGACCAAAGCTTTTTTAGAAGTATTATTAAGTACATACTTGTATCATTATCTATCTTTTTATGTTAACTTTTACATTTATACTTTTAATTTTATCTTAGTCTCTCGTGCCTGGGAGCATGTACGGTTCACTCGTACAATTAATATATTGTTTCCCTTAAATAAGCAATTTTGTACCGCGTGCGTAATTTACACCAGTTCGCGTTCGGTCTCCGCCGCGTGTACTCATTATCATAATATCAAATTATCTTAAAATCATTATATAATAAGTGATCACTTCTATCAATAAATATCATTATTATAAACTCTATCATCTATTATCATTTATAGTTGTCTCGTACAGTAAAGTTATAACTTCTTCTGATGGTAATAATCGCTATAGTAGTAATCGCTGTCTGAGTAGTGGCCAATGCCTTGAAACAACCATTTACGTCACTCGTCACAGCCATGCCAGCCTGCTAAGAAGCTTCTTTATGTCACGCTTAAACAATTTAAGAAGATTCAACAAAACCAAAGGTAATCGCCATATCATTTTTGATCATACACCAACGCTTATACTCCTAAGAGACGGGCAGTAACTTTCTACGAGCACTTTTCAATGTTTTAATTCAATTATGTAGCGAATAATGTGGTTGTTAACCGGGCACATTTCCATTACTGCTTTTGAGAATTTCTTAATACTGAAATAATATATAATCCGACCTGCGAAATCTCCTTCGCACGCAGCACATGATAGCCGTAGCTTCTATTAGTTCAATACGCTGGCCTAGTGCGGATTAGCGGACTACACACCTAAGAACTCTGATTTCTACCACCGTTAAATTACCCGACAATTAATTATAAATACACACATAACTTCGAAAAGTCAGAGGTGAGTGCCTGGGGCTTGAACTTGCGAACGCCGAGATTTTGTTTCAACCGCGAGGCTAGAAGACTGCTAGACTAAGACTAGAAGTTTGGTATAGACAGGTCTATGTAGAAGGATGTAGGCTACTAAGACACTGCGCAGGCAAAACTGTGTCCCGAGTTTACACATAATATATTTTATACTACTATTTACATACACACATATTATGTTAATCACAATATGTCATGTCAATTATAGGTACATAATTTAACGGAGAAGGAAAATATCGCGAGTAAACCTACCTATATAAAAATTCTTAGGGATTTCTTAGGTGTGTAAGACCCGCGCTAGGCCAACGTGGTGGACTAAGTCTAAAACCTAACCCCCCTCAGTTGTAAACAAGGCCTGGCAGTGGGATGGACTGATGATGATGTATGTTCGTACAGTAGCGATCCAATCGCGTGTAGTGTGTTTGCCGCGGCTCGCGAACAATTCCGCGCCGTTTACATTCCTCGAGCAAACACCACGCTTTCATACCAATTTAAAATTTTATACAGATCGTATTTATTTAAACCAGTTCCATTACTCAGTCCCCTCTGTGTTCGGAGGATGCATCCTGTACTCGAAAAGCAATGACGAATCAATATGAACACTAGATCACGTAATCTGATATTGACAGATGAAATCATTTATGTTGATTTGGAGGGCCTCGTTGATCCCGCGGCATAAGTGTGTGATCGAAAGATCCCGGCTTCGATTCACGGGTCGGGCGGTTTTCCGGAAATTTTAAATAGCAAGACATTGTTGACAGCCCCGTGGCGCAGTTGGCTAAATACCAGCTTGCGAAACGAGAGGCCGCGGGTTCCACAAATATATGTTTCGGGTCTGGGTATATATTGGGTAAGTCTTGTGACGTGGGTATCAGAAACTACGAGAGACTCTTTGGTCTCACATACACCCAGACCCGAAACAAATATTTGTGAATCACACAAACATTTGTCTCGGTGCGGGGATCGAACCCGCGGCCTCTCGTTTCGCAAGCTGGTGTCTAGCCAATTGCGCCACGCGGCTGTCAATGTATGTGACTGTTGTGTGTATTTATTATTATTATTGTTTCAAATATAGTTATGGCTTAAAACACCATTTAAAACTTAGATATAACAACCCACCTTACCCGTTCGAGGTAACAGGCGTGAGTCTGCATGGTAATCCTCAGATAAATTCAAATATTGGAGTTAAATAATCTCTGTCACGTATTCGATCTAAATCTCTTTACAATATTTGCGAACAGCCATGGAAACGATAGAGATAAATGAAAGCAAACGCGTTCGTGTGTGCGTCAGTGAGCACGCGGCGCGATGGCACACATTTCTTTTCAAATGCCTGAACGTTATTGTTTCTATTGCTCTGTTTCTTTTTTAACACTCAATCTTGAATACTTTTAGAATTTAATCGGAACGGAAAATATTTAATTTTCAATTTGTAGGGATACGTTTTTACACTACGACAATGAGAGTAAAACAATAGTCAGAAAATTTTATGATGTCCAATTCTAAACCGTTTTCCAGGAACACTTGCAAAAGTCATTAAAGGAGTGTTGATCGCTGAAATAATGGTTACCTTACATGTATTATACAATTTATTAAAGCATACGACTCGCATGTTTTTTACGGAAAATATCCGCATAAAGTTTACAGTAAAAGAAATATTGGCACTCGATGTGTTGAGTCTCATAGCATGCCATAAATCCATCGGCGGCGCGCCTGCTCCCTGTCACGTTTGTTTATTGTACCGCCATCTTTATGTATAAACCCAACAACACACATTAGTATGGAAAAACTCCGATTTTTTTTCCAATTCGTCGATGTAAACACGATTGGCGTAGTAACACGCTGCTAGTTACAATCGTCTGTTGCTGAGTTGATGACGTAATTTACTTTTTTCTTTTATTACTGGCTTGTTTTGCGAATTGGAAGTCTTATTAGTGGAAAGATGGGGCTGTGATAATAGGCCCGATAGACAGGTTGGTACCACTGTCTCAACAAAATCTGTTTTTTCGTTTTGGTGAGTGAGTTTGCTGATGGCCTAAGTTGGAGGGTATTTTATTCGTATCGACCTATATAGCGATCATTTTATGAGGTGTAAAACCAATCACGCAACCCATTCCCATCAGACCGCCATAACTGCGTCAACTAGTAACAAACAGTCGCAATCGTTTCTCGCAGATATCGCAATAACTTTGATAAATTAACCCATTACTTCCCAAGCATCCAAAACATTGGAATTTATTGATGAAATTTATAAATTCAGTTCTTAGTACATTGAGAAAAAAAAATGAGAAAAAAAAAATTTTTTTTCGCTTTATATGAAGTCGGATCATAATGCTCTTCCGTAGTCTACAAAAATTATCAATTTGAAAAAAATACATTAATATCACCTTAAGAAATCTTATCTGTAAGAAATCTTACAGCAATTTTTTTTTGTGAAATTACGAATTTCATCAGAAACAATAAAAATAAGAGCCCTAACACAACTAAAAATAATAATAATATAGTGTCTTAAAAAAAGGACAGTGGGGAGGAACATTAACCCATAATGTTCATGACCAATAGTGGAGCGTAGTCGGAATATTTATATTGTTGATTCTACTATAATTTTATGTATAACGCAAATTTTCTTTTCATTTCGCTATGTTTTGTGGTTTTTTGTAGATTTTATAGTTTGTTTTCGATTTGTGTAATCTGTGTAACCGTGCTAATTGAATCAATATATAGTATGACAGAAACTGCACATGATATGATCAAACCACCACATTCATACATCAACGTATAGATTACAGTTATAATTCGAATATATCTCGGTTCATTAACACGTGTGTATGTCAATTTAGATAAAAAAAATACGTTTATCGTTATCATTCTTATCACCAAAAGTCTAATGCGATATAAAAAGGGTCCATTATTTATACCTGACACATAGACAAATAGATCGATCATTGTGTTTTTGTGAGTTATATAATAATTAATCCCTATTACACGCAGGCGCGATATCAAAAAATAAATGAAGTCAAGTTTTAAATTTTAGCAAACGGGCTGTAAGAAGAAATGAATCCGGTAATTTTACCAAATCAGGACAAACATAAAATACCAAGATAAATAAAAAATAAAAAGCCTTTTATTTCTAGCTAGAAGGTAATAAACAGTAAATAAAAATTAAAAGTAACATAAAAATATCTTTAAAAAATTTAATATAAAAAGTGATTTAAAAAATAGAAGTAACTTAAAAATAAAAAAATACCAAGATAGATTACCCCAAAGAATTAGTTTTGGTGCTAATAAGTAAACTTTGAATGCTCAAAGGATTGCGGGTTCTGTACAAGGATAAATTTATGTGTGACATTAAATTGTAAGGGCCGGATTGTTGTGTAAGACTATTACAATTATTAGTCATATTTATTTTAGGATCAGTATTTTGATGATAATTTGAGTTATATTCCTATTAATTTTTATGCATTGACTTGTCATAAGATATATTTTACATTCTCCGTGATAAGTAAACAATTATTATTTTTTTGTCAGCGCAAATTTTGTTAACTAAATCTCGTCATCATCATCAGCCTACATAGTACGTCACACTGCTGAGCACGGGCCTCCACTACATCCGAGATGGTTTAGGCCTTAGTCCACCTCGTTGGCCTAGTGCGGATTGGCGGACTACACACTTAAGAAATTCCTAAGAACTTTTAGACGTGCAGGTTTCCTCACGATGTTTTACTTCACCGTTAAAATACGTGATAATTCATTGTGAATACACACATAACTTCGAAAAGTCAGAGGTGTGTGCCTGGGTTTTGAACCTGCGACCGCCGAGATTCTCGACCGCCTAAGCCTCGAGGCCATCACTACTTAATCTGACGCCGTTTAATCCCACACGTTCTCATCTCGAATCAATTTGGTATAATTATGTAATCTGGTACAATACAAGTGATATACCTACATATATTAGGATTGCCAAACTGTTTGGGCGCCTACATCGGCTCCCACGCCCACTGCATGGCGAAATGTCAATGGCAGCAGTCGATTGTGGAAGCGTGGGGGAATGTATCCAGTTCGACAGGTGGCGTGTTCAAATTCATATAGCTATTGTTAAGAAATGTGTTATGGCTTGAAGATTAACCTCAGTACCGAGTTATTGCCACGATCGCAATTCAAATTTACAATTCTGACTTTTTGATAGTATGTGTTAAATAAATTATCATTTTAACTACAAAGGAAATTAAGAATTAAGGAATTCTTGGTTTAAACGTCATATGCCAGTAAACCTACTAAAAGGTCTCAGTTACATTTGAGGGTTTGCAGCCGCGACTCGTCTAGTGTCAATATCAGTAACTTTGTTGACAACTAGAGAACATCGTGACGAATTTTGTCAAGTAACTATTAGAATGAAGCAAGAGTAAAAAGTATTGGCAACACTTTTGTCAAAAAATGCGCTCATTTATATTACTCTTTGTAGCGCACCTTATTTCACTCACGCCACTGTGGGATCTTCTTTATCGAACCCTCGTTTACATGCACAATTACAAATACATAAATCCAAACCCTTTTAAACGCTAACTTCTCAGTCTAGGCACAAATTCATCCATCAACAGAGTGATCATAAGTATGCGGTAATCATCATCAGCCCAAATACGTCCCACTGCACGGACCTCCTCTACAACTGAGAGGGTTTAGGCCTTAGTCCACCACGCTGGCCTAGTGCGGGTTGGCGGACTACACACCTAAGAAATTCCTAAGAACTTTTAGGTGTGCAGGTTTTATCACGATGTTTTCCTTCACCGTTAAAGCAAGTGATAATTCATTGTGAATACATAACTTCGAAAAGTCAGAGGTGTGTGCGTGGGGTTTGAAGATGCGACCGCCGAAATTCTCGACCGCGCGCCTATACCTCGAGGCCATCACTGCTTGCGGTGATGCCACCACATAAATATTCAGTCATTATATAACGCTAACAGATTAATTACACGCAGTAGTACCATGTATATATCGATAAACATTACTAATTCATCCATTAGCATTTATTACGCGACACTTATCCAGTGCGCGCGCACCTAATATGGAAAACATCGTTGGTACTGCATATGGAGTGGCCAAAGAATATATTCTACTTAGCTATTTTGACCTTTATGTTTATAAACTGAAGGTTGCATTTCCTTTAACCGTATTGTAAGGCTGTCATAATTTTTTAGGCTTGAATAAATAAATATCAAATAGATTTGACAGCCCCGTGGCACAGTTGGCTAGGCACCAGCTAAAACGAGAGACAAATGTTTGTGTGAACTACTATTATTTGTTTCTGGTCTGGGTGTTTGTAAGACCAATGTCTCTAGTAGTTTCTGAAACTCACGACACAAGACTTGTATCTGTGGGATCGGTGCTATGTACATATGTGACTTTATTTATTTAATTTATTTTGAAGCTTCCTTGTCCTCAAGGAAATAAATTGAGATATTTGCTGATACTGCGGTAATTCCACTATCTGTTGTCCTACAGAGGTATAATTGGCCTGATAAAATACCACCTTGACTTACTTACAGAATTGTGATCTCATGTTTATTTTGAGTAACATAAATGGGTCCGATAAAATGAAATTCTCATAAAAATCTTAATACCTACGAGAACAAGCCCAGTTGAGGGCAAATTCTATGTTTCGGCAAAAGATGTACTGGACGTCGAGCTATAAAGAAGCAAAAAAAAGTAATTTCATTAAAAAGTGTAATAGTTTTCATACATTTTTAGGTATTTAGCCTAAATAATTTAAGTCGAATATAAATTTCACTTGCCAAATTTTAAAGAAATAAACATAAACACTAATTTATACATATAAATGTGAACAGCAGTGCATGTGCATGTGCAATGTGTGCAGCAGTCTTTGCGGTGAGCAAAATACGTCAGCTGACCAACATTGATACAGCTAGGTTAGTGTATTTTGCTTACTTTCATAGTTTGATGAGTTATGGAATTCTACTGTGGGGTGGTGCTGCTGACATAAATACCATATTTTTACTACAAAAGCGAGCCATCAGATCTATATATTCGCTTGGCTCTAGATATTCTTTAAGAGAAAAGTTCAAGGAAATTGATATTATGACAGTGGCATCTCAATATATACCTACACGCAAATCTTATGTATGTTCATAAGAATATTGATAAATTTAAAAAGGTTTCTGACATACATGATAGAAATACACGCAATAAAAATAAGTTAGTTATTTATAAGACCAGGCTCCACAAGATCAGCAAATCTTTTAAGGGTTACTGTATACACTTTTACAATAAAATCCCTATTCATATTAAGGCCTTAAACTACAATAAATTTAAAGAAATTACTAAGAGACAGTTATGTAACAAAGCCTATTATACAATTTCAGAATATATGGAGGATAACGAAGCTTGGGTTTAATTAATAATTATTGTAATCCCAAGTCTGACTGAGTCTTCTTCAATGGACATAGCTGTTTATACATATTTACTTATTAGTTTAGTACTTTGTAAGCAATTAGGTATGTCACGCTCGCTGAAATGTCTGTGCTTACGGCGGCGTCGTGTGTCGGGTCGGTCACTTCCCTATGAAATGGTTGAGGAGACCGATGGCTGGCACATGCGTCATACTCGTGAACGGGTGCTGTTTGTGTGGACTGGCCTGCCTATATTTGCTTATTTGTATTTATGAACTTAACCTTATCCTAACTTAAACTTAAATTTATAATTTAACCTAGTTAAATGTCAGTTTCTCCATTCAAGATGACTATGTTATTCTCATATTCAATACAATAATCTGGGATAGTATTAATGAGCTGCTCTAATTTGAGAAATTCATTTTTTGTATCAATATTGTAAACTATCTCTTGATTGGAAAAGAGCAACACTAGAGTTTCTTGCCCGTTCTTCTCTAGTGATGACTGCCTTCCGAACAGGGTGGTAAACCAAATTTTGAAAGTACTGAATCTAAGTGATGTATTTGACATTTTACAGATTCAATAAATAATTTCATTTCATTTCATTTCGAACTGAATAAAAAGCTTCTAAAACTACATTTTTTATAGCTGGGGGGCCTCATTTGGCTTTGCCCCCCCCCCCCCCCTCCTCATTTAGCTCTGCCGCCCCGGGCGTCTGACGGGCTTAGTCCGCCACTGTAATAGCCTATACATACATAGGGCAATTTTATCTGTTTTGAGGTAAAGCAACAGATATTATTTTTAGCTGTTTTATAATATTAACTTCACAATTTTCACTTACAATTTTCATTAATCGCGAAACAGATTGAGGTAACTTTGTAGGGATAGTTTAATACACAAATGATAACGTGATTCATTCATAACAGAACACTTATAGATGAAAAGTACGTTATCTTATTCTAAACACTAAAATTGACGAGGCAAGGTTGAGTTTTAATCAACCAATGCAAATTGCAACATTCAATGGCAATCCTATTCACGTTATCTACTATTTGTTTAAGTATTTTGTTGTGTCGTATGCAGCTGATTAAACTGTGAATCACATTGAAAAAAATACAAATAAAACAAACTTTAATGAGGGTTTCATTAACGAGGTCAACAATGAAAATACATCGACGAAATCTACAGTATATTAAGATGACACATTAATATTTCATGTATTTTTTAGTATACCTAATATACTGTTATGTAACTATAACAAAACATGTTTTCCGGAGATAATACGCAAAGGATATAATCGCGACATAGTATGTATTTTAGTATACATATGTATAATGTGTGAGATGTTACAATGCGAGCTGAATGCTGCGTCACTCGTTTTCGGCAGTACAAAATATTTACTCAGTACGTTTTCACTTGATTTGCACTCGCCACTCAGTACACGTGTACTTAAATTGAACTTAAAAGTAGTGAATACATTAGCTCACGTACTCATCCCTGGGGTAGACAGAGACAAGACATATGTAAGACATATTAAAATAATAATAATAAATAAATACACCCAACACTCACATACATAGTTCTGACCCCACATTAAGATACCGAGTCTTGTGTCGTTATATCAGAAACTACGAGAGACTTTTCGGTCTCACAAACACCCAGACCCGAAATAAATACTTGTGGATCACACAAACATTTGTCTCGGTGCGGGGATCGAACCCGCGGCCTCTCATTTCGCAAGCAGGTGTCTAGCCAACTGCGTCACGGTGCTGTCAAAAATAGTATAATGTTCTGGACATTGTTTCTTTGGCAATCCTTCTTACCAGGGATGTTATGGAGCTCCGTAACCGTAACCGAAACTATCGGATATCCGAAATAAAAATATATCCGTAACCGTAACCGTATCCGTTTCAGAAGTTTCGGATAGTTTAAGAAAGTCTTGTGTTAAGTACAAAATTGATTTTTATTTGAGTAGACAAAAAGCGACCAATATCGACTTTAATTTGTTTTTTTTTTTATCAAGATAAGATTGTACAAAATGTAAACATTGTGATAAAAACTTTTCTTACAAGAGTGTCGAAAACAGTTATACTTTACTTCAATCTGATATCCGTAACCGAAACTATCCGAAACTAGCGGATAATCCGAAATAATTACATATCCGTAACCGTATCCGAAACCAATATAATTTAATTCCTATATCCATATCCGTATCCAGATACGAAATATCATATCCATAACATCCCTATTTCTTACCAATAAGTAGTCATTCTACTTCTTAAGGGCTTTCTATGAGACAGTGGTAGTTGTTACGAGCCCGTTCGAGCATTCATAAGGAAGCCCAGTCAACTATATCCAAAACGACTACTTTTATTTACCATTATGCCAACTATAGTATATATGTACGAACCAAATTAAAGATTGTTCCAAGAAAAACACCGCCATCCTTACCTAAAACAAACAAAAAAATTAATTAACCAATTGTTTATTATTTATTTATTTATTGACACTTTTTATACATTAAGTATAGAGGCGGACTTAATGCCAAAGGCATTCTCTAACAGTCAACCTCTGGGTGATGCAGAGATGAAAAAGGTAGGTGCATAAATAGTTAAATGGTTAAAAGAATATACAATATACATACATACAATATACATATTACATATATACATATGTAAATAGAATCAAAATTTATATATACTAACATATTATTAATTTTTAATAATACGGGTTGTCACATAACTTTCATCGTTATATAACTTTAACAATTATTTTTTTTGATAATCCGACCGCACGCCTAAACCTCGAGGCCATCACTAAAATTTAACAAAAACAAAACTAACAAAATAATAAAGTTTGCCCAAAAAATCGCGAATCTATTAAAATATTTTAGTATCTTAATTGCAGAATCACAACTCATGCAATTAAGTTGAAACAGTGACTTGGAGAAGCGAACCGTGAAATTGCTTTATCCTTCTCGAATAAACTCTGAACTTGACCTTTGTGGATTCAAAAATTCCCACGATTAAACTTAGACAATGGACTACGATTTTTAGTTTGCAGTTTTAAGTTGAGTATTTTTCTTGAGTTCTCTGCTTACTCATAAAAAGTGTCATAAAGATTACTTTTTATTATACCTAATGACAATAATGTCACAGAATGGTAAATGCTGTGTATACCAAGTAAAGTATGGACTGATACTATTTCTATAATACATATCACAACTAAGCCGACTTGGTACCGAATCTACGCGAATACGAGTATTCTAGGACTCACAGCGTTTACTTTAAAATAAAACATACACTGATTTTGTAAGTCGTGATGGCCTCGAGATTTAGGCACACGGTCGAGAATCTCGACGGTTGCGGGTTCAAACCCCAGGCACACAACTCTGATTTTGAACTGACTCGAAGTTATGTGTGTATTCACAAAGAATTATCACGTACTTTAAAGGTGAAGAAAAACATCGTGATGAAACCTGCACACCTAAAAGTTGTTAGGAATTTCTTAGGTGTGTAGTCCGCCAACCCGCACTAGGCCAGCGTGGTGGACTAAGGTCTAAACCCTCTCAGTTATAGAGGAGGCCCGTGCCCAGCAGTGGGACGTATATGGGTTGATGATGATGATTTTGATCATATCATCAAAAATGAGAACCTTTCTGCCCTACCGGCCGTCAGTTCTACGAGCTATGTGCCCTGCCCATTACCACTTCAGCTTGCTCATCCTTTGGGCTATGTCGAGTGGAGACCGCGTACCGACAAGAAGCGCAGCGTTAGACGTCCACCCACAAGGTGGACTGACAAAATCACGGGAAGCCGTTGGATGTAGGCCGCATCCGACAGAGCGCTTTGGAAGTGTTTGGGGGAGGCCTATGTACAGCAGTGGACGTTTTTCGGCTGATGATAATGATGATGATGATAAAAGTGAGCCTAGTACAGGTACTAGGTACTACCTGAAAACAGCCGCAGAAACGTAACTGAGAAATAGCTCTGCCTACCCCTCCAAGGGTCCATGTGTTAGTGTATACAAAGTAATGGAATCATACCCGCTGACAATACTAGCGAGATACAGTTTTTCTAAGTTATTATGTACAGTTAGGGCATTATCACGGCGCGACATCGGGGTGCTCGCAGCTCGCGGCTAACAATACAATCGCGATAGCATGCGGCGCTAAATTAATTTACTATGTGTCATGTCAATGACTCGCCTTCTCTACCAAATATTTGTATTTTTGTAATAAAAAAAAGCCTCGTGGTCTTGCGGTACATGTATGTGCTGATCACCAGGATCTAGAGGTCCTGGCTTCGATTCCCGGGTCGGGCAAAGTGTTATGGGTTTTTCCTTTAGGAGATTCTCAATAGCAGCACGGAGTCTGGAATTGTGCCCGAAAAACGGCAATAGGCTCGCCCCCTATTACGTGGGACTGATACATACCTGGCGAAATGTGGGTGTAGAAATGCACCTCTGCCTACCCCATAAGAGAATACAGGCGTGAGTTTATGTATGTATGTATGTAAAAAAGTTTAATAGTTGAGAAAATCCGTGGTAGTTGCATGAGAACCAGAGACAAAGATAGAGGAGTTAAGACTTCAGAACGAAACATAAAGATGAAGATCTTTTTAATTAGTCAGGACACGGACAGGGACTCTAAGTGTTATTTTTCCGAGATTATATAAATAATAGGTACGTTTGGTTGCGATCAAATCGGCATAATTACGGCGAGGCTTGAGAGCATTTTTTTTTAAATCTGTGGTATTTTTGCGCTTACTATTCGTTGCCTTTTGAGGTGAATTGGCATAGCCTTGTAAATAAAGTCTAACAACCATATTAATATCGTTGACATATTCAATGTCTAGACTTTATTTACAAGGCTTTATGTAGACCATATTCAATGTCAAGACTAATGACTAGCTCATCACAACTGAAACGTTTAAGCCACTGGGCTTAAAAAAACTCACCACTAGCCACTAGGTGAGACGTATTTGTTTTCTTTTTTTTAACGAAAGAAAAGCGCCTCAGGCTCCCCTTTCGTAGTTATGTACATATGTGGGCTGACAATGTACAATCTACATAGCTGTCGTCGTCGTTCATAAAAGTCGTGATGGCCTCGAGGTTTGGGCACGCGGTCGAAAATCTCGACGGTCGCGGGTCCTAACCCCAGGCACACATCTCTGACTTTCCGAATAATGTGTGTATTCAGCGTGGTGGACTAAAGCCTAAGCCCTCTCAGTTATAGAGGAGGCCCGTGCCCAGCAGTGGTACGTATATGGGCTGATGATGATGTACATAACTGTCCAATCATTTTTAACTTTTTAAAGCTGACGATTTTTTTATTTTATTTTTGTTTGAATACTAATTTCGGGAATTTCCAGCGGCATTGGATATTATGTTTTTGCATGTTATAACCAATTTATATTGTTAAGATATAGGTTATCTATCGTCACGCCAAAGCCTTCAAAACGAGCGTAGTACCATAAAAATAAAGACCAAATGAAAGTTATTGTAACGGAAATCACATTTCATATATTGCTGAATATGTCGGGTAGGAATAAGGGAATTTTAAACTTTATTGTACCCAAACGAAGCTGAAATAAGTAGGTACATACATACATAAACTCACGCCTGTATTCCCCGAAGGGGTAGGCAGAGGTGCATTTCTGCACCCACATTTCGCCAAGTATGTATCAGTCCCACGTAATAGGGGGCGAGCCTATAGCCACTTTTCGGGCACATTTCCAGACTCCGTGCTGTTACTGAGAATTTCCTAATGGAAAAACCCAATAACACTTTGCCCGACCCGGGAATCGAACCCAGGACCTCTAGATCGCACGGCACATACTTGTACCGCGGGACCACGAGGCAGTCAATAAGTAGGTAGTTTAAATAATAACCCAAAGCCATAATACCTTATACGAGCGCGCCTAAACCACGCTAGTTGTATAACTCTTGCATAAATGGTAGCCTAAATAAATCTCGTTTGGTAAAGTCATTGACATTTACAATTTGGTGCAGAAAGCCATCAGTGTCCGTTTTTAAGCGCAGATATTCATAGACTACACTATAAGGCTTTTCATAGTCAGTGTACTAAAACGTGTGGGTCAAGGGTGCATGTTAATTGCAATATTATTTTTATTATCTTGATACTGCTTACTTGAACTATTTTTATTTTTTTTATACTGGCACGGCAAAGTGACCCCATTGCACCTGATGGTAAGTGTAATGGAGTCCAGAAAAAGTGCCGACCAGCGAGAGATGATGATCTCCCGTTGGTCGACGCAATCATGCCGGCCGAAAACCTCTTCACCTATCTTGTGAAGAAGTTTGGGGGACTAATACCATGGTGAACAAAGGACCGACCGCGAGAAACCGGCCAAAAAATGCCGGCACGGTTATCCTTTCACCATGATTGAAGCCACCCCGAAAACCGGATATACACTGGCTGATCCCGGAACGCGGCACACTTGCATGGCGGGTTTTACGCCCTGTGTACGGTGGTCGCTATCCGGGCGGATATGAATATCCTACCACCAGCAAAATCGTTCGATTGTTGAATGATGTTTGAATCGTTCGATTCCCACGTCAGGTAGTGTTACTGGAGTTTTTGTTTTGTAACAAACAATTTTGACGCAAGTTAAACTAGGGCACATCCAGTTTTAATGTATAATCTGTGCATTATTAACAGTAATATATACTAGCAAAATTGAGATTACGTACCGCGGCCGTTTAATTAAAACTCGCCAACACGCTCGCTCTGAATCCAATTATGTTAGGTATGCAGGCCAAATTCCAACGCAACATTTATTGCCTCTTATGATATACAGGCGCCTAACTCTGATATTACTAGGCCGTATGAAGTAGACTAAATGCCCAAAGGCAAGGCGGACCTAACCGTTTAGACGCCCAAATTAACCGTTTTTCAAGCGTTTTGTCCTTCAACTCAGAGGCCGGCAACGCAACTGAGATATTCAAGTTGTCATTACAGAGTTTCACCAGAAGAAAACCAGATAAAATCGTGATAGCGGCCATTTTATTACGCACATTTAACACTGCAAAATAACGCTGTGCGTTCTAACTTCTAAAAGGGTATCAATACTAATTGTTAAAAATAATGATAGATATGTAAGTGGATAGAATTTGTCGAACTATCGCTCTATACTGGAATATAGGTTTAAGTTACGGATGCCGGCACAAGAAACTTGTATATTGGGCTGTAAGGCTGCAGGACTTCTCTCATTCAGCCTATTAGCACTCAAATGTAATATATTGATTGCGGTAAAAGATGTTTTCTTTTCAACTGTTAGCTTATATAATATCTATGCCAATTTTTAGCTTTAATATCGATGTCGATGTGATTTTGCATTTGATATTCATTCAATGAACCATTCGCCAGGGTTTTGAATGAATTTGCTTTTTATAGTATTTTTATATTCTGTTTTTGTGGTCGATGTAATAGCTAAAAATTAGATTTATAGTCAGTTGTTCGAATGCAGTAAAAGTGTTCATTTAACAAAAAAAGAAGTTTATTAAACCCTTCACTATCATCTTAATACCTACATACAATAAACAATGTCTCTGACTGCCTCATGGTCTCGCGGTACAAGTATGTGTCGTGTGATCTAGAGGTCCTGGGTTCGATTCCCGGGTCGGGCGAAGTGTTATTGGGTTTTCCATTAGGAAATTCTCAGTAACAGCACGGAGTCTGGAAATGTGCCCGAAAAACGGCAATAGGCTCGCCCCCTATTACGTGGGACTGATACATACCTGGCGAAATGTGGGTGCAGAAATGCACCTCTGCCTACCCCTTCGGGGAATACAGGCGTGAGTTTATGTATGTATGTAATAAACAATGTTATTTTGGTAGTTTACATCATAGAATAATCTCGTGGGCGCTATTCGCAACAATACGTCCATACGTCAGATATGCTAAACAATTTCTATTAAATAAATTTATATGAAATTGTACTCTTTGATGTAGGATATGTAAATATTTATTTTATTTCGCTTTCGTTATTTAAATGTTGTTTCGTGTTTTATTTGCCAAATGTTTCAAACGTCTGTGTTACGTACCTACATTAAAATAAGTTATTTTTAATTTTCAAAGTCAAGATAGAATAAGTCGTATTTTCTTTTATTAATATACACTGTCGGAATTATAAATATTGGATTTAATAGACATTAGTGCGTCATAGTATGCATTATATTAACTATGATAATATAGGATCATCGACCTAACTTCTTTTAATTTCAACTTAATGTATGTATTATGTACAGTATGTAATGTATAATTCTTTACATCTTTATAAATAGGAATGATTGGATAGTAAAATTGTATGTGACGGATAAACTCAAAAATAACTAAACAAATTATGGTGCACCGACTATTTTTTTTATAAAATTACGACTGGGAAAAATTAAATAAATATTTATTGTAGCTATAAAATGTCAGATACATCACTCAGATTCAGTTATTTCAAAATTTTGTTAACTACCCTATTCGGAAAGCAGTCATCACTATAAAAGAACGGGCAAGAAACTAGTGTTGTTCTTTATAAAACAAGAAGCAGGTCCAACCGCAAGTGCATACCAGTAGCGGTATTTCCATAGAAACTCAAAAACGTTACACGTGAATTGTGTAATGTCTAGTTTGTAATTGTTAATGTGGGATCAGTATATTCTTACTTACCTATATGTCAAATTGCTTTTGTTAAATAAACATTTAAAGGTTAAAGATTATTCGGAATTTTGTAAGGCAAGCTGGTCTTTCTTTTTTTGCTTTTGCTTTGTTTCAAAGCTGCGTACTTTTTAAATATAATATATTTTTTTATATTATTTTGTAGAACAAACTTTTGTATTTTTTTTGTTTTTTTTTAAGTAATTGAAATGACACCTAATAATGAGTGCTCTACATTTCAAATAGTGTTCTTGCTAGAAACGATTAAATAATTATAAATAACTATTAATAATCTACGGATAATATAATACTGACACTTGCATGGATCTTATGGTGGGATTTCTGACTATTGATATGTTTTCCGTTTTATATTATTATTTTTTACCTTATAACCTTCTCTTGTTTCTATTTCGTTTTTGTTTTTCCAATAAATAGATGTTATATTATATTTTGGGCTTCTATGGAAATACCGCCACCGGTGCTTACATCTAGTATATAATTATTGGCAGTACAATACTCATAATACTAGAACATTAGATCGCAATAAGTGGGTAGCGCAATGAAGATTTTCGCAACAGGATGTTACAAATGGTTGCAGAACATGACCGCCGCGCTGCAATTGTTGCGCCGAGGATATTCTCACAATACGGTCACTGCACTACTACTTAACATTAATTTATTTCAAAACATTCTTCGAGTTTTAAGGAAGAAAAAAGATTTTATTGTTAACTACTTTCCAATCCAATCCATCAGCCAATGGAAGTCCACTGCTCGACATAGGCCTCTCCCAATGTCTTCCACAGGGACCTGTTGGAAGCAGCCAGCAACCAGCGACGTCCCGTGACCTTTACTAGGTCGTCTGACCATCTTGTCGGAGGACGTCCCACGCTGCGCTTTCCGGTACGTGGCCTCCACTCGAGAACTTTTTGGCCCCATCGGCCATCAGTTCTCCGCGCTATGTGCCCGGCCCATTGCCACTTCAACTACTTTACATACAAATAATAAGTAGGTTTTATATACAACACTGACCTCTTCATTCAACCAAAGGCTGCAATTCCACTTGCATAGTATTGCAACGCTGGTTTTCAATGAAGGGGACAAGTGGTAGTGGTAGGTGGAGAGGCATTTAAACAAAATAATAATAATATAGTGAACAATTAAATATTGTTTTAAAAGAAATTAGTAGCGAGTAGGCCCCGGGAGCAATTATATTTAAAGTACAAGGCTAAGGTACCATCTATCTCTTTAACCAAAACCATAGATCGGCGAAGTTTTCTTTGAGTTTATTTATTACTAAACATAATTATTTTATGTATTTATAGTATTAGTAATAAATGTTTTTAAGGATATTTCATTACATAGTTCTGAATAACATAGGCTCTTATAAAGATAAACCCTACTTTGATATTTATGTTTTTTTTCCCCTCTTTAATCACAGCCCAATTATCAGAGCAAGACAAAGCATCTGTAAGTTCAGGAAGATCTAAGAATGCCGTCATAATATGACGTGGCATGAATAAAACCTTCTCCATGAATGACCTTTTAATTCACTAAAGTATGATTGTTGGAACAAATTGAGTAATTGCGAGCGTGAACTTCGCCCCCCATGTGATTCATTTAATAAACCCATCCGCTGTCATCGCGCGGGGAATTAAAGGAATTAAGAATCGGTGACTGTCATGTTCTGCTATGTTGATTTTGTGGACCGGTAGGTACCTACTTACCAAGTCATCGGTATACCGAGAGCTTAAATACGTCAATTGCTTCAACTTCTTTTGACTGATTTTTGACTGCCTCGCGAGGCCTCGTGATCTCGCGGCACAAGTATGTGCAGTGCGATCTAGAGGTCATGGGTTCGATTACCGGGTCGGGCAAAGTGTTATTGGGTTTTCCATTAGGAAATTCTCAGTAGCAGCACGGAGTGTGGAATTGTGCCAGAAAAACGGCAATAGGCTCGCCCCCTATTACGTGGGACCGATACATACCTGGCGAAATGTGGGTGCAGAAATGCACCTCCGCCTACCCCTTCGGGGAATACAGGCGTGATACCGGTACAGATACGGGCGAGTGATCAAGTGGTCAAGGATTCGATTCCCAGAGCTGCCAAACTGTATTTGAATTTATAAGGAAATTCTCAGCAGAAACACGGAGTTTTAAGATATGCCCAAAAACGACAATAGGCTGGCCTCATCATCATCAGCCCATATACGTCCCACTGCTGAGCACGGGCCTCCTTTGCAACTGGGAGGGACGCTGGCCTCCTATATGTAATCACTGGTGAAACTTGGTTGTAGGTATACACTCCTGCTTCTCCTACCAGTATACCAGCATTGTGTGAATTAAAAGGTGTTTTCTACGTTTGAAATTGAATGGAGCGTGTAGAATACGTTAAGATTCAAGTGATGCGCCCGACAATGGCGTGGAGTACAAATTGCGCGGGGTTAATTGGAAACACAATGGCGGTCACGCGTGCGATGAAAGCCGCTCGTGGCTCGCTCATTAGCCGTTAATCACGACCGCAGACAATGTTTATGGATTGAGGGAATTAACTATGCCTTGTGCCTCTGTACGCCTTTCCAATAAAATAGGTATTTTCTCTTTGCTATGCGTCTCACCAATTGATATAATTTTGCCGGCTCATTTGATCTGAGAACTATAAGGTATGGCCAAGTAGTACCAATTGAGGCGAGCGATCAAGAAATCGCGGCTCTGATTCCCGGACAGGCAGTGTTATAAAGTTTTTCATTGGGATATTATATAATAAACTAGCAATAAGCTCGCCTCCTAGTACGTGGAAGTTGTCGAAAAGCGGATTAAGAAATGTCTCTGCCTCTTGTATGTAGACGTAAGTATATACAGAGTGTAAAAAGGCCGTAATCTAAAACTAAGACAGGTAATAGTTACAACAATTACAAACACATTGAGACTAAAAAGAATCCAGAAAGAAATAATTAACGTTTTCTTAATTACCATATACACATTTAACTTACTTATAGAAGTAGTAGTAGTAATTAGTTTTCCTAACTATTTTTCGGGATTCTTTTACCGTCAATGAGTTTGTCTTAGTTTTCGATGTCGGTCTTTGACAGTGCATGAGTCACAATGAGTACGGACGATAGTGTCATGGGTAGCTTTGGACATTAATGGAAATGTGCATTGAGTGTGCAACGTCGTACAGGATGTGTAAGACCCTTCATTGACCCATCGAAGTGTGTCGCGATCCAGCAGAAGGCTATGTAAGTCGCATTACAAATGCTTTATTGACTCATTATAAGTGCCATTTAATTGCCTTCGTGTTAAATCATCATTATCAAGTTCTATAATTCTATTGACGGGTATGAGATAATCGTAATAACGTCTCTCCTGTCAACACTTTATTAACACATCTATAGGTAGTTTAATTGGGGTGTTGAAACCCGACACTCTTGTTTCAAAGTCAATCAAATGTCATCTAAAAAATCATCATTATCTTCTAACTCTCTTTGGGGTCCGGGGTAGTATGTTTTATTCTTCCAAACGTACATATCGGCCGTCAAGCCTTCATTCACCCCTTTTTCTTTCATATCTTTCTTCACTCACTCCATGTATCTCTTTGACGTTCCTCTGCTTGTCCATCCTTCGACTTTCATACTCATTACTTTTTACCTACATGTAAATGTCAACCAAGAAATGGAATTAAAAATTACATAATATGTACATAAGTTTCTTAATTCTTTGCAACAGAGAACGGCAAACACACTAACACTGCCCGATCCGGGAATCGAACCAGCTACATCTCGATCTTAAGCCGCTCATTTATACTCCGCCGATGAAAAGGAAAACCGTAACAATATATAAACATAATTTAATTAACAATACGAACGAACGAAGTCGTGATGGCCTCGAGGTTTAGGCACGCGGTCGAGAATCTCGACGGTCGCAGGTTCAAACCCCAGGCACACACCTCTGACTTTTCGAAGTTATGTGTGTATTCACAATGAATAATCACGTACTTTAACGGTGAAGGAAAACATCGTGATGAAACCTGCACACCTAAAACTTTCTTAGGTGGTTTCTTAGGTAGGTAAAACTTTATTCTTAGGTGTGTAGTCCGCCAACCCGCACTAGGCCAGCGTGGTGGACTAAGGCCTAAACCATCTCAATGGTAGAGAAGGCCCGTGCCCAGCAGTGGGACGTATATGGGCTGATGATGAATTAACAATACAGTGATGTTTATTACAAGTGAGACGATGTTTGACGCCTGATGCTTATGACACAACATAACAAGTGAACTTATGAAGGTTGGGGCTACCATAAATTATGCGCAAAAAGCGCGGCCAACAACCTATATACATACATCGGTGTACCCGTGTTTAATGTCTTTATTTGTTGCTACGTATTGGTCGCCAACCCGCACTAGGCCAACGTGGTGGACTAACGCCTAAACCCTCTCAGTTGTAGAGGCCCGTGCCCAGCAGTGGGACGTATATGAGCTGATGATGATGATGATGATTGTTCGTAGTTTTGTGTTAATCTAAATCTCAGGTCAAAAGATAATATGTTTGTCTATCTCCAGCGAACACGACTTTATTATGCAGGTAATTTTCTATACCCTTTTTTCAGTACCAATGATCTATAAGTAAAATTTCATGGTAATTGGCTTAGTGCGGTTAAGTTTATTATACCATTGGTTGGATGTTCTATTACAAATATATAAAGTTTATCATTCTCATAATGGGAGTGTCCACACTCACAATATTCAGATATTTCATCTGAGAAACTCGCTGTGAACCTATCACCAATGCAGGATTTCTTGCGAAATTTTTTCGCCCTTTTAAGTGTCTCATAATCCATTAAGATCACACACACCATCAGTAATTTAGATACTTATGTTATGCATTCAAACCTTCTCCAACCAAACCAAAACCAAACTCCTGAGGTGTCAAGAACCTGACACACTTGTCTATACTTAACCAGTTTTTAATTTCTACTTGCCCGTGCTCAGCAGTCGGACGTATTTAGATTGATGATGATGATGACTTCCTTACTTACTAAAATAGCGCAACACCCACAATGAGACTTCGCCTTCGATAAGTTTCTTATTTTGATTAGTATAGGAACATACATAGCCTCACGCCCGTATTCCACAAAGGGGTAAGTAAGCAGTTTCATTTCTTCACCCACAATACGCCAGGTATGTATCACTCTCACGTAAAAGGGGCCAATTACTGTTTTTTATGGATATTACCAGACTCCGTGCTGCTACTGGGAATTTCCTAATGGATAAACCTAATACCACTGCTCGGCCCGGGAATCTAACCTCTAGATCGCACGGCGTATACTTGTACCGCGAGACCACGAGGCAGTCATATTATAGATATAATATCAAAACGAATGCGTGAAAGAAGTGGCGCACGTCGCGGCCTCAATGTTAACTTTCTACCGGCGAGCAGCACAAGTTACAACACCGCATCGATTACACTACACACCATATTTATAAACATTCAAGGTGAACGAACCGGCAGCCTTGCCGTTTTTGGTAATGTAAAAACAATTATAATGTATTTTTTTATTATTTCGCAAAATTTACGAGCATATTGTTTTTTTATGTACCTTCGAAATACGAATAATTAATATATGCTTAATAACGAGAAGTCCATAACTCCGTTCCCTAGTCCAGAAGTAGTTAGATAATTCATTGTAGCAGCAGAAATGTCCCAAAAAGTAGCAAAAGACTCTTTTAAGTAGGACTTAAAACAATTAGTATACATGTTTTTAGAGTTTTATATCTAAACCACAAAATAGCTCCCCCTTAATACTAAGTCTTAACAGCGCCATGCCTACATCATCATCATCAGCCCATATACGTTCCACTGCTGAGCACGGGCCTCCTCTACCACTGAGAGGGTTAGGCTTTAGTCCACCACGCTGGCCTAGTGCGAGTTGGCGGACTACACACCTAAGACCTTTTAGGTGTGCAGGTTTCATCAACACGTTATCCTTCAACGTTAAAGTAAGTGATAATTCATTGCGAATACACACTTGCCATGCTTACAATCAATTTCAATTGATATCTTAAATACGATCATGTGTCCTCTTATCGCTCCCAGCTCAAGTGGTTGCCAATTCGGCAGCGTCGTGACCTGTGAGCACTTTCGACTGTCTTCTCTTTACTCACGTCTTCTACTGCTCCTTCGTATTTATCCGACTTCTTTCAATTTCTACATGCTAACCACAACAAAAATCTTCGCTCTAAAAATAATCTCCTTCTTCTCTGTCCTTCTCACACCTCTAGTCTTGTTCATTCCTCTTTCCCCATACAGGCTAGTCTCTTATGGAATGCCCTTCCCCTATAGATGAGGATGTGTAAGACTCGTCTGTCGTTCAAGTCAAAGGTTCGCGAGTTGCTCCTAAAGAGAATCTCAGAAGAGAATGTCTTAGGCATTAAGTCCACCTTTACAATTATGTCTTTAATTGTATAAAATGTAAATAAATAAATATCTTGCGGGGGAAATATGAAAAAAATAGGGATAGACAAGACCTGTTCCCGGCAATTACTTTATATAATTTTTAGTCTCATGTGGACATTTTTATTCAAAGAAATCAAATTATTGCGTAGACAAGCTGTGATTGCGTTACAATTTTGGTCTCATTACATCATACGAAATATGCTGTAATTTTCTGAGTTATTCTTTATAATTATATCTTCAGTTCCCACGCGAGGCATTGGACCGTTCTATAATAATAATTTACTCATAATTCGTAGTACGTATGACGTCACAAAAGCCTTAATACCTTTATTTTTGGTAGCGACTACCGCATTTACTATTTGGTTCCAATCATTCTCAGCTATTATACATATATTGCTAAATTTTAAAACACACGTGTGCGTACATATTATATACAAACACATGTGTAAAATGCAAGACCCGGTAGCGTCACACTAAAGTGTGTTACGTAATCAGCCTGTGTACTTCCGATTAGAATAAGGCCGACAAAATTGTGTCAACTGGTGGCAGATAATCGAAGTCGTGACTGCCAGTCGGCACTGTTTGGATCGCATTGGAGTAACACCAGGTGCGTGTGCGGTCAATATTTTATTACTATATAAACTTGTATTTGAAATCGATATTTCAGATGAAATAATGACTCGAGTTTCAGAAATATAATCAACAGAAACAAAAAAAAAAACTTAAAACCAATCTAATGAATTTATATGGCACAAACCCTAATATGTTTAGCCGCAAATATAAATTATGCAAATCATTATTGTGTATTTTAATTTAAAAAATGTGATATGCATGGAACAGTGTTAATTTTATTTTTTTCATATAAATCCAATTTATAATATTTATAAGGTAAAGCAATAATACTGCGTTTGAAAAAGAAGTTAAATAATCGCTGGCGTATAGGAATTAGTTGTAAAACTGTTCAAATTGGATGGAATGATAAAACATCTTCAAAATTTCAACCACAAAATATTATGATTAATCACGTCAGATATTTCCGGAACGAAGGATTCCGGAAGCGGCGAGGGGCCCGGACTCCCGGAGAAGCGATACCGGAATCAGTCCCGTGCGGTAATTACGACCGTCTTGTCGGGGAGGTACATGTCTCCCGTGTGACAAGTTAATGAAAAAGTAAATAGAATGCTGTATAAAAAACGCCGAAAGATGCAGGCATTTTGCTGTATGTGTTGCCGACATAAGCCAGAACCAACATTTAAATATATACATACATCATATGACTATATGTAGTATGTACATTCGTATCCATTTAATAACAAGTTGTTAACATCTACAACAAACAGACAGTTAAAACTTTAATATGGATATCGGAACAAGTCTGTAAACAACGATTTCTCTCCAAGCATTCTATTTCACAATACAACGGAAGAAATCTACTGCATTGAGGAAATTGTGTTTTATTCATATCCCTTCACTTAAACAACTCGTTTTATTATTAAGGGGTAGATATAAACTGTTATAAATATAATTATTTATTTATGGACATTAATATTTGTTGAATTAATTTTAATTTTCCTTTGAGTAAAAGGGTCTTAAACTCTTAATTTGTTGTTTCTACAAACTAATACTTCTGAAAAATAAAATCAGTTCATTAGATCCATCCCCTTATGGATTCACAAAATATTTTTATTTATTTATTAATTTGTAAAGCTTCATATACAAAACTGTATATAGACGTACTTAACGCCTGCGGCATTCTCTACCAGTCTACCTCAGGGTGGTGGAGAGATGAAGCATGGTTGGTGGTCTCGCGGCACAAGTATGTGCCGTGCGATCTAGAGGTCCTGGGTTCGATTCCCGGGTCAGGCAGCGTTGTTGGGTTTTGCCATTAGGAAATTCTCAGTATCAGTACGGAGTTAGGAAATGTGCCCCGTGTGTGCAAGACGTTATGCTTTTCTATATTATGTGTGTACGGCAATATGCTCGCCCCCTATTACGTGGGACTGATGCATACCTGGAAATGTGGGTGTAGAAATGCACCTCTGCCTGCCCTTTCAGGGTATACAAGCGTGGGTTTGTGTGTTGTGTGTGTATAAATATATATACATGCATATAAAAACATAAATAGACTTAAACTGAAATATATATATTCTATATAATATGAGTATAGATTAACATTATGTCTGAAGCTATGTTCTGCAAAACAATCTGAGTAGTGTGCGTCGAGCTCACAGTGTTAGTATGTCAGCTTTAGGCTTCCTGCGTACTTTCACTTGCGTTTTGTGCCTTTTTGCGTTGACCACTTCCGCGGTCACTGGTTACTGGGCTTCCATCACGCGTCGCTGTTCTTCGCTGTAACTTTGCTCGGGTTTGTTTTGTTTATTAATACCTCATTTATGATATTAGTGATTGAATTTCCAATATATAATAGCAGTAAAAAGACTCGAGAATTACCCGGAAAAACTTTAATGAATTCATGTAGAGACGCTTAGGTGCAGTGTCTGTGTGTGTGCAGGGCCTTTACAAAATTATTTCGAAGAGCCCTTGATCTGCTTTATTAAGTAAAAGTGTCAAAAACGGTAATAATTAGCGCACGTTTTATAAATCTTTTATTCCATTTAAGAATTCCATATTTTCATTTTTGAATATTATCAATACAAATAAATAAAATTGGAGTGTCTGTTTGTGATATTAAAGTAATCTCTTTTTTCTAAATGCATATGGATGTATGCACGGTACATATACCAAAATAGCATATTTTTTTTAAATTTGTGTGTCTGTTTGTTCCAGTTATTCCGCGCAGAAGAAGTCGCGGACACAGCTAGTATTGAATGTGAGTGTGGTTGTTTTAATGTAATAAGCAAATACCGGTGATAATACAGTCTTTAGTTTTTTGTGTCATTTCGGCTGAGAACTTTTAATCGCCTGATGTCTGAGTTCAAATTGACAGCGACTAATTTGAATTACTGCTAATAATTAAAAATTATCTTTGGATATTTTAAGAAATTTTATTTTTTATATCTTATAGTATCTTATGTATTACTCATTTAATTCGTGATTCCATTTAACATCCACTGACAAAAAATAAACACAATCATCTCCCAAAAGACATCAGATGATCAAGCGATTATTTTATTATTTTGATGTACATGTCCCTCAATATATACCTAATTTGGAACAGGATATAATGAAAACGACATTATATAACGACCATAATAATTCACACGTAATAATCATTTAGAGATGCATTAACACCTCCCATACGTTACATAAAAAAATTAAATAAGATGACACCGATCATGTATTACATGACGTGAGGTCAATCAGAACGCGTACATGCAAAAATTACTCTTATCAATACGCCATAAAGTTGGTAATACCTCAATGTATTACTCTTCCTATTAATTACGAAGTGTATTACATAAACATTTGACAGATGACAGTTGACAAGCGGTGGTAAAAAGGCGCAGGAAGTCACGTGGAGATAGGATGGCGCCGCTGCTTCCTCTGCGCGTGCGCAGGTCGTGTTAATTGGTAATAAGTGGTGGAACGATACAGGAATTATAGAACAGTAGTCAGACACTTCATAGTAGTCTGTAAGGCAGTGACTGACTTTTTAATTTTAACTAAATTTAATTTGTTAGCTAATATGAAGGAAGGAAAGCCATCCTTTTTTTAAATGGTTAATATTAGTTATATAATTTTTAACGCGGTTTATTATTCTGTGTGTATTTAGAGTGTTTATTGGTAAAAAAAACCTTGACAGTTATTTACGTGTACACTCCCATAACTTAACAATACTCTAACAACAATCTAATCATAACAAGCAATGTAATGAATCCATCGCAAAAGTGCCAATAGCACTCAATGTTTATGCTAAGTATGTTTACCGTCAAATTCCATAGCATTTACATAATCGTGTCGTTCACTGTATGGTGGTAAATATTACACACACATGCAAATATTCACAGTACACATGTACCGTTTCTTTTTTTATTACATTCCTATTTTGTATAACCTCTTTGTACAAATACTGTCTGTTAAGTATGTTTTAATATGATGAATAAAAAAGGTTTAATACCTTATTTGGGTTCAAATTATTGATATTCTTCGTATATGAAAGTATCATCATCATCAGCCCATATACGTCCCACTGCTGGGCACGGGCCTCCTCTACCATTGAGAGGGTTTAGGCCTTAGGCCAGCGTGGTGGTGCGGGTTGGCGGACTACACACCTAAGAAATTTCTAAGAACTTTTAGATGTGCAGGTTTTATCACGATGTTTTCCTTCACCGTTAGAGCAAGTGATAATTCATTGTGAATACACACATAACTTCGAAAAGTCAGAGGTGTGTGCCTGGGGTTTGAACCCGCGACCGCCAAGATTCTCGACCGCGCGTGTAAATCTCGAGGCCATCACTGCTTGATATGAAAGATATGAAAGTATATTATTATTATTTTACAATCTCCTAATTAACTATTTTTTTTCTTCGCTAACCCAAGCATAAAGCGTAATATTATTTACATGTGTATGTATTTAAAGATGGTCTAACGCTCAAGGTAACTATAAATTAAAAAATACTTAAACAAACCATTTATTGGAACACAAAAACATGCGTAGTGTAACATCAACAATTAGGGGATTTACATAAATCATATATTGTATTTTAAGCGCAAATTACCCGAAGTTTAACCACGGCCAATTATAATAAACACCACAAAATTGCGATGTATTGTTCGCCTGTAACAAGAAATTCAGGTAATTCAGTTTTAATAACAGATATTTGCTGACAGGAAGGTCATTGTCCCCGAACGATTGGAGACAATTAGTTTTAATTAGATCTATATTACGAGTACTTAGTAACAAACCTCAAAGAAATATTATCTAACTTTTTATGGGGGGAATGGACAACCATTCCATTTATTTGTTCGTTTGAGATAATGGGAGTAATGTGAGAGAGTGTGAAGTGAAGTGTGACTCTAAGATTACCGACTATTCGAGCTTCTACACGTTTCATTGCTCTGGCTACCATTGTCGTTCCTCGTGTAACAAAGTTGCTGTGGTTGTGTGGCAGTATTATGAATATACAAGCTCCATTAAGTCATCATCATCATCATCATCATCATCAGCTCAAATACGTCCCACTGCTGGGCACGAGCCTCCTCTACAACTGAGAGGGTTTAGGCCTTAGTCCACCACGCTGGCCTAGTGCGGGTTGGCGGACTACACACCTAAGAAATTCCTAAGAACTTTTAGGTGTGCAGGTTTTATCACGATGTTTTCCTTCACCGTTAAAGCAAGTGATAATTCATTGTGAATACACACATAACTTCGAAAAGTCAGAGGTGTGTGCCTGGGGTTTGAACCTGCGACCGCCGAAATTCTCGACCGCGCGCCTAAACCTCGAGGCCATCACTGAATATACAAGCTCCATTAAGTACTATTATTAATTATGCTTTTGCACGTCATACATAAAATATTATTGTTGAAATCTTGCTATTTAGCATAATTTACACGAGTACCGAACGAAAATTACTAGGGTTGTCTAACTGAGCAAATATAAGATATGAATTGCATGTGAAATTTCTGGGTATAATAGAAACTTTGTATCATCATAACATCAGTATCTGTGAATGTCGCTTATTTTTTTTTTTTTTTTTTTTTTTTTTTTTTTTTTTTTTTTTTTAAACTGGCACGGCAAAGTGACTCCACTGTACCTGATGGTAAGCACAGTGGAGTCCAAAAAATTCATATCGACCAACGAGAAACGAAGGTCACCCGCTGGTCGACACAATCATGCCGGCCTGCACAAATGCTTCTTCACGCTTCGCTTAAAGGATCCAGGATCATAGGAAGGAGGGAACACGTGAGCCGGCAAACTATTCCACAGCTTGATGGTGCGGCAAAGGTAAGAGTTGGCGAACTTTTTGGTTCGAGCCGCGGATGTTGTGACCACAAAGCTGTGGCTTCGCAAGCCAGCACGCGTGGTTCTGGAGAGGAAAGGAGAGGATGGGACAAGCTTAAACAATTCTTCAGAGCATTCACCATGATACAGACGGTAGAACACGCTAAGTGCGGCAATGTCCCTGCGCAACTGTAGCGGCTCCAAGTTGGCTGTGACGTCTGCATCATCCACAATGCGGATGGCACGCCGCTGCAATCCATCCAAGGCATCGAGAAGGTATTTGGCGGAACCGTCCCAGAGGTGCGAGCAGTATTCCATGCCCGGCCGAACCTGCGCTTTGTATAAGCGGTAAGATTATATGATATTTCTTAACATAACCGAATATTAACGATTGATCTGAGAACTGAAAACCTCTTGGGTTCCAACTTGTCTAGTAAAAGACAGATGGTTTTACAGGCTGGAAAATTTCTAGATAGTTTAAAAAATATAAACAGTTTTTGTAGACGTCAAGCCGTTAATATTATTAACAGCTGTCGGTTTAAATATAAAATATTATTTGCACATAGTTGAAATTTTCCGTGCAATGCACGTCATTTCACGTCGGAATTAATAAAACTAAAACAGTAAAAATAAACATTTCTCAAGAAATAGCATTTCTAGAAACTGGAGCCGGTTTCGTGTCTAAAAATAAATAAAATGACGGTAAAAAATGAAGAAGCGACAATAAAACACGAGTTTGTTTGCGAATCACAAACGGTCTCTGCACTTACGATCGAGGAGTAGGAATGCCGAGTTATTAAGGGCTGTCGAGACACAGTAGTTACCATTATCTACATACGTACAAAGACTTCTTACATGTGTTTAGATAGCTAGTGTTAGCCTAAATAGTAATATTTAGTAATTATAAATGTATTTCATTATAATACCTTACAATATTATATATTTACATTATTAAAAGCTTATGCGTACAGACCTTTTACTAAATTATTGTAGTAATAGTAAAATTGCATATTGATGATTTTATTACTTATAAGTATAATTAAAATAAGAATATAATCTTGATTAATATAAATTAATTATTGGACTTTATAAAAATATTTAAAAATAAGACCGTCAATTATTGATGTGTATAAAAATGGTGTCGCTGAGCAGTTCGAGCTCAGTCGTTGGAATTGTCAGTTGCAAGACGGATTAATATTTTAAAATATAAAAGTTGTTAAGAAATATAAAAGTTGAAGACGTACTTGTTTCTCAACGAGTGTTACCCTTCACTAGGTAGAGAGCCTCTATAGTTATCCAACCCAGTTACTCTCTATTACCAAACGCCATCAAGTGAAAAAAGTAATGATAAAACCAGATAGTATTATCGTAAATTTTGATACATTTATGTTGGTAAAATTCAAGCACACCAATCTGCATGAAAATATGCAGATTTTAATTAAACATTAATTACATAGAAAAGACATTCTTAATTTCTTCTAACAGTCATTACAAATTCCAAAATGGTTAGTATTTGCCCGACAATTCAATAGATCTTTTGTGGCACTCAAACAAAGACTATTCCGACTTTGTATTTGACTGTTGGGTGTATCTATTATTTGCCACTTATAAATTAACAATTTCGATTACAATAGTGTCTGCCAACCCTGCAAGCGCAATAAAAAACAAAGAGGTGCATTTGCACCGCACGCGCACCAGATGTTCACTTTGGCCGCATTTCAACACATAACTCATACACAATATAAAAGATTCACAAGATACGCGCCGAACACATACTAATAATAATACGCGGATGTATGAACTAGGCTGTAACCCTGTTTTTTACGAGAGGAAAGCGCCTTTAGCTCTCCTGTTCGGTACCTGGGAGGAGGCCGAAAGGGGTATGTTGGGGTCTCTGGCCTTCCAACTCGCCGTGCGGAACAATTGTCCGCTTAGCTGAGTACGGTCCCTAACTAAAATCCTACGCCAGCATACCGACTTAAACCTCTCGGTGACCATCACTCGCATTTAGGGCTGTTATGCTGTTCATCAGAATCAGCCTGAGGCTGATTAGTCTATAAAAGCGGAAATTAATAATAAATTCCTATCTTCATAAATATTCAGGACTAGCCCCGTGGCACAGTTGGCTAGACACCAGCTTGCGCAACGAGAGGCCGCGGGTTCGATCTCCGCATAAATGTTTGTGTGATCAACAAATATTTGATTCTGGTCTGGATGTTTGTGAGACCGAAGTCATCATAGTTTCTGTTGCCCACGACACAAGACTTGTATCCTAGTGTGGAGTCAGAACTATGTATGGGACTGTTGGGTGTATTTATTTATTCCAATAAATAAGCCGATACAGACGAGTCTTCTATGTCCACTCTTGCGTTCCATCTGCATATAGTTATTAGGATTGATATCGTTTTCGGCCACAATGATTTAGGAACAAGATAAATATACAGCAAAAAAAACTACGATCTTATAAAGGCAATCTTTTTTGACTGGCAGACTGATCCAACAAGATATTTTTTTCTAAGCTTGACCTTAAGTCAAGCCAGTTCACGTCAGTCAAATCAGGTCAGTCAATATAAAAAATAATACACGTTATAGAACATTATAAGCTTGTAACATTCACTTCGTTCAATAGCCCGTGATAGGCCTAAAACATGAACTTTTGACTCCGGTTTTTATTTTCAAATCATGAACTAGCAAAAAATCAACGGACACACAATGGCACATTTAAACATTTTCGTACAACAATGGGGTTTTGACATCTTTTTTTAACTCACTGACGCATTCTATCAGTTTTTGTTCGTTATGTTGAATTTGTTTTTGTTTTTGCGGTTGGGATAAAAACTTCGTATTAGTTGATATAGCTCATGACTGCGTGGAATTCTTTTTTTTTTTTTTTTATTCTGGCGCGGCAAAGTGACTTCACTGTACCTGATTGTAAGCACAGTGGAGTCCAAAAAATAATTCTTATTCGTGTCCAAAAATATTGTGGAACACATTTAATCAATACTAATGATAAGTGACAAATAAGTTCAAGATTTGTTTTAAGTCCCTAGTAAAGAAGGAATATTATTTAAATGTTGGTTTCCAAAACAAAAACGTACATAGCATACCAACTCTTCGATAGTTGTGTGTTACCAGTAATGACATACGGCGGCCTCATAAGCGGGCTCAGAGTCACTCAACGAACTATGGAGAGGGCTATGCTCGGGGTTTCCCTACGCGATAGAATCAGAAATGAGGAGATCCGTAGGAGAACTAAAGTAACCGACATAGCCCAGCGGATTAGCAAGTTGAAGTGGCAATGGGCCGGGCACATAGAGCGGAGAACTGATGGCCGATGGGGCCAAAAAGTTCTCGAGTGGAGGCCACGTACCGGAAAGCGCAGCGTGGGACGTCCTCCGACAAGATGGTCGGACGACCTGGTGAATGTCGCGGGACGTCGCTGGATGCAGGCTGCCTCCAACAGGTCACTATGGAAGTCATTGGGGGAGGCCTATGTTCAGCAGTGGACTTCCTTAGGCTGATAATGATGATGATGATGAATCGAACCCCAGACTTCTTGATCGCACGCTATCCTTCGAAAGTAATGAAGCAGTACAAATTATAAAAGCGGCTATTTTTATCACTTATTTTGAAACCACAAGGGACGCCTTAATTTTATTGTTTATCGTTTAAAAGACAAGCAGGAAAACGAATGAAAAGCGAAGCTTCTACGAACACGACTAAAAAGAGTATAATAATTATTATTGATTGTGGGAAGCCCCGCGTTCAACGATGTCCTGTATATTTAACATATTAATTTTAGATTCTATAAAATAAATATCTGATATTGGCAGCTTTTTAGGTGCTCAGGTTTTATCACGATTTTTTCCTTCACCGTTAAAGTACGTGATAATTCTTTGTGAATACACACATAACTTCGAAAGTGATAAAACCTGCACACCTAAAAGTTCTTTGGAATTTCTTAGGTGTGTAGTCCGCCAACCCGCACTAAGCCAGCGTGGTGGACTAAGGCCAAAACCCTCTCAGTTGTAGGGGAGGTCTGTGCTTAGCAGTGGGACGTATACGTGCTGATGATGATACGAAGAAATATATCTTTGCCTACATATATATTACCTATATATTTGGAAACACTGTATAATACATTAATTTCCATGAACAATATACCCGATTCTATTAGTCTGACCTGAAACAACTTCCAAACCGTACATCTAAAATGTATGATTCCTAACCCAAATAGTCTTCCAAAATTCGCCCTTCAGGAGGCATGACGTCCGCACAGAATCCAGTTATCCGACACGAGCCAATATCCGCCGCCGCTAAATGCCAGTTGCCCTAATTGTGCCGGCGGGGAGCGCCCGGGGACGGCTCAGCTCCGGTTCAATTCCAGACAAACTTGATCTGAAACCGCGCAATATACACTACAGTTACGTAACATAAAAGTAACATTTTACATTTTTTACGTAACATTTTAGACAGCCCCGTGGCGCAGTTGGCTAGATACCAGCTTGCGAAACGAAAGGCCGCGAGTTCGATCCCCGCACCGAGACAAATATTTGTGTGATCCACAAGTATTTGTTTCGGGTCTGGGTGGTTGTGAGCCCGAAAAGTGTCTCGTAGTTTCTGATACCCACGACACAAGACTTGTACCTTCCTTAATGTGTGGTCAGAACTAAGTATGTGACTGTTGGGTGTATTTATTATATAAAAAAATGTATAAGTTATATGATCTAAAATACGATGCAAAGGTGTCATGTTCCGGGAACAGATTGGTTATCCAGTAAAGAATAAGCCTGCTTATTTGTGTCCACTGGTGAAAAACAGTCGATATCGTTACTCTATCACATTTCACTTGGTACGGTCTTCATAATAGACCAATCTACGTAAATTCCAGTTAGAAATAGGCAGTGAGTTAATTAATAGCAACTCATTATTTATTTATTTACCCGTCATTCATAATATGTAAAGGTGGAATGAATGCCTGAGGCATTCTCTGACATTCGAAATTTAGGTGATCATCATCATCATCATCATCAGCCCAAATACGTCCCACTGCTGGGCACGGGCCTCCTCTACAACTGAGAGGGTTTAGGCCTTAGTCCACCACGCTGGCCTAGTGCGGGTTGGCGGACTACACACCTAAGAAATTCCTAAGAACTTTAATTTGGTGTGCAGGTTTCATCACGATGTTTTAACATAAATATCTATAATTCAAATACTATATACATATAATACATACTTACTAAAGCAATATAATATAGAAATACTTACGAGTATATTATTTTTTAGCGGTTTTTGGTCCTAGTCCTCCCAATTGGATTTGATTGTAGAGCTGTTAATGATTTATACAATTTATTAATTAACAATCTCCAACAGTTATAGATCATTATTATTTTTTTCGCATCTCCGCATCTAAATAATTATCACGAACACGATTTGTGCAAAAAATATGATTTATTTCCAATCCCCGTAGCGGCCCGAGGCTAGAACCGGTCTCAAACGCAAATTACATAAGTTACAATCTTTTACATCGTAAATAATGTTTATTACAGGTGTTTATGAGGTATTGAGTCAGAATTTTTTTACTTATGAAGTAATTAACAGTGTGGACATTATGAGATAGATTTTTCTCGCGGTGTGTCTTGTTTTACGTACATTTTGTCCACTTGCACTTACTATAGCAGTGATGGCCTCGAGGTTTAGGCGCGCGGTCGAGAATTTCGGCAGTCGCAGGTTCAAACCCCAGGCACACACCTCTGACTTTTGGAAGTTATGTATTCACAATGAATTATCACTTGCTTTAACGGTGTAGGAAAACATCGTGATAAAACCTGCACACCTAAAAGTTCTTAGGAATTTCTTAGGTGTGTAGTCCGCCAACCCGCACTAGGCCAGCGTGATGGACTAAGGCCTAAACCCTCTCAGTTTAGAGGAGGCCGGTGCCCAGCAGTGGGACGTTTTTGGGCTGATGATGATTGTACACTTGAGCATGGGCAAGCAATTTTATAAGTTATGTTATGAAGTGCAGGCGTAACAGATAAACATTCACACTTTTAATATTATAAGCGGTAGTTTATGTAGGCATACGAAAAAAATAAGTTTAAATAATAAATAAAAATTTTTTGCAAAAAAAAAAAAAATTCGAAATATATCTGAGGTAGTGGTACTTATTGATAAATTTCTAACTGGATATATGCCATGTCATCTAATCGTGTGCCATTCCTTTAAAAATAATTGAGAATTGCTAGATTTTTAGATTATTTGTGACATAATTTGTAATATTATCGAATACTATTTTAAAGATATTACCGTAATGCGGCTATTACTTTACGCAACGAAGCGACCGAACCTATAGTCAGGGCACCACCGCTAAACCGCCTATGACGCCGGTTAATAAAAAGCAACACGGAAAATTGTGAACTATGTCCTTCATCATCATCATCAGCCCAAATACGTCCCACTGCTGGGCACGGGCCTCCTCTACAACTGAGAGGGTTTAGGCCTTAGTCCACCACGCTGGCCTAGTGCGGGTTGGCGGACTACACACCTAAGAAATTCCTAAGAACTTTTAGGTGTGCAGGTTTTATCACGATGTTTTCCTTCACCGTTAAAGCAAGTGATAATTCATTGTGAATACACACATAACTTGGAAAAGTCAGAGGTGTGTGCCTGGGGTTTGAACCTGCGACCGCCGAAATTCTCGACCGCGCGCCTAAACCTCGAGGACATCACTGCTTAACTATGTCCTAATTGCTTCAAATGTCGGCTCAGGAAATAATTTTAACAAACTCTGTACAATCAATTATGTACATTATCGTGAAAAGGTTAAGGTCAACTATTGCAAAAAACGTTGAGGATAATGTATCCCGAACCACGCAATTTTTTGTTCGTTAAATTACATAGTTTTTTTTTTTTTGTTTTAATTGGGACAACAAACAGTTACACATTCTTAAAACTAAGTAGTACAGTTTTTTTGTTATACTATCAAATTTATAACTTACAGCGTCGTCCACGAATTACATACAGGGTGTATTCAGACCGTGATCGGAAACCAAGGCAGGTAATAGCTAAGGTGATTACAAACCCCCTGGCGTTAAAGAAAATTCTGACAAAAAATAAAAATTTTGACTTTTTCCATACAACCATCGGTATTAAATGTACGCGGTTTGTATGGAAAACGTCAAATTTTTTATTTATTGTCAGAATTTTCTTTAACGCCAGGGGGTTTGTAATCACCGTCGCTATTACCTGCCTTGGTTTCCGATCACGGTCTGAATACACCCTGTATAAAAAGGTATTGCAAATAGAAGCGTGTTAAAGAGACTAAAAAGTAATAATAATATAATAAGTTGACTTAAATTTACTATTATAATTTACAATTCTAAATTTTCAGTTGTGAGCAATATTGTCATTAAAGATTTCTTAAACTCGTTAGGTGTTAATGCCAAAATATAAATGTTAGAGAAGTTTGCATTATAGGTCTTCATAAGACGACGCAAAGGAGCACGCATCCCTGCGTTAGTGCGGCAATATGATTTTGATCAACAATTAGTAGTTGCCAGGCAACCCTGTGCGTTCGAAATAGGCGGATGATCCACATTCCCTTGTGAAACCAGTTCGCCTTAAACATACATCCAACTTAAATTGAAAATGGACTGCCGCGGCGGCACAGTTGCTTAGACACAAATTTGATGCGTAGTGAGGGAGCCTTGGTTCAAGCTGTAATTAAGTACATATTTATATACATAACATAGGTAGATAGAGAGGTACAACACTTTCCCCGACCCGGGAATCGAACCTCTAAATCGCAAGGCACATAGGTGCATAAAAAGCCGTGATGGCCTCGAGGTTTAGGCACACTGTCGAGAATCTCGACAGTCGCGGGTTCAAACCCCAGGCACACACCTCTGACTTTTCGAAGTTATGTGTGTATTCACAATGAATTATCACGTGCTTTAACGGTGAAGGAAAACATCGTGATGAAACCTGCACACCTAAAATTTCTTAGGAATTTCTTAGGTGTGTAGTCCGCCAACCCGCACTAGGCCAGCGTGGTGGACTAAGGCCTAAACCCTCTCAGTTGTAGAGGAGGCCCGTGCCCAGCAGTGGGACGTATATGGGCTGATGATGATAGGTACTTGTGCCGCGATACCACGAGGCAGTCAATATTATCAAAGTACATATTTTTGTCATCCTCAGTTTGTTTCTAGCTTTCCGTAACTGACTAGTACTGCTGCTAAAACTTTGCTAACCTCATAACGCTCTCTTTCCTAACTTAGTTTTATCTCAGACAAACGACGCACTTTGAGTTATGTAAGTTATAAAACTTCCTTGTAAGCACGGTTTAAGTGTTATGCATCGACATAAGCAGGCGATGATGCGCAAGCGCAAGCAGTATGCGATAAATAAAGTTGCCGATTAAATGTCTAATGGTGGGCGTGCGCGCTCGCCGTTAGTGTAACGGGATCGAGTGCCGGGCGGCGCTCCGAGCACCGACACCTGGGGACGCGGACTCATTCAGCGTTATATGTACTACATACTTATACTCATGCGTGTATCCCTGGAGGATAGGCAGAGAAATATAGCCGGTATTTATTAGCTGCTATAACAGTATAGTCCGCCAACCCGCACTAGGGCAGCGTGGTGGACTAAGGCCTAAGGTCAGTTGTAGAGGCCTGTGCCCAGCAGTGGACGTTTATGGGCTGATGATGATGATGATGACGTTAACAGTTTTACGGGCATATTTCGACACTTTGCGGGGAGTCATAATGTTCTAACAACCCAATCTTCCAGATCGCGGAATCTAACCGAGGAGCTCTCAGTCGCATGCTATACATCAAGATGACATCGGATGTACCCGCGTTCGTGTCCCGCGTGGGGCAGTGTCATTGCTTTTTTTCATTGCTCATGGCAGCAACGAGTTTAGAACATGTACTTAACACTCAGCATTTTTTTTTAACGAGAGGAAAGCGCCTTAAGATCCCCTTTCAGTATTTCGGGGGAGGGCAGAAGGGGTATGTCGGGGTCTCTGGCCTTCCAACTCGTTTAACACGCTAACGAAAAGCCGTTGTATAACTACCCTCTACCTACCCTTCCATGGATACAGACGTGTAGATACATACGTAGCCTCTTACCTCACGCCTGTATTCCCATTAGGGCCTACCCCTAAAGGGCGGGAGGTGAAATACGGCATCTACATTTCGCCAGGTAATAGGGGGCGGAACTATTGTTTTTTCCCGCACATTTCCAGACTCCGTGCTGCTTTTTTTTTTTTTTTTTTTTTTATTAATTTTTTATCATGCGATCAGCCTTGTGGGCTATAAACAGATGAGTTGAATACATTTTTTCTCCGTGCTGCTACTGAGAATTTCCTAATTGTAAAACCCAATAACACTGCCCGCCCGGGATCGAAGCCGGTACCTCTACATCGCTCAGCATAAACTTGTGCCGCGAAACCATGAGGCGTCTTTGTGTGCAAAATATATATTTGCACTGATGAAGATGGTTGCATTTCTCGCGGTTCATTGAGATTGCATTGTGTCGAGCATCCATTAAGCATATTGGACATAAACCTTATTACTTTTCTAAAAGCAGCTCTCGTATCGGGTGACGGTGGCGTCCTCCAAGTGAATTATATAGATTGCTAAGGAAATTTTTGCACTTATTTATAACCTGGCTTGGCTAATGGTTCTTTGTTATTTTTAATAGTTTGTTAACCATGGAATAAGTGCAGCGTTGGATCTTGAAGTTCCGGGTGCGATTTTCCGATCATCATCATCAGCCCATAAACATCCCACTGCTGAGCACAGGCCTACTCTAAAACTGAGAGTTTAGGCCTTAGTCCACCACGCTGACCTAGTGCAGGTTGGCGGACTACACACCTAAGGAATTTCTAAGAAGTTTAAGGTTTGCAGGTTTCATCACGATGTTTTCCTTCACCGTTAAAGTATGTGATAATTCTTTGTGAATACACACATAACTCCGAAAAGTCAGTGGTGTGTGCCTGGGGTTTGAACCCGCGACCGTCGTGATTCTCGACCTCGTGCCTAAACGTTTCTTGCCTACCGACACTTTGTTCGAACCGTTCCATTAATATTTATAAAATAAATTAAAATAATTTAAAAAACAAGAAACAGTCAGGTGCCATTGCAATTATTAAACCATATTTAAAATGTGATTTAATGAGTTGAGCAAAGACGTCATATGAATATATTTTCGCGACCAGTTTAACTACAAGACAAACGTTTTTAAGCGGAGGTCATATTAAATAGCGTATTGTTATTATCCAACATTTAAAAAATCCCTAGAGGCTATGTATTCCAAACATAAATATTAAAATATTGAATTTTCGTTGCTAACAATTTCCGATAATATTTTAAAAAAATATATATATTTACGGATGAAATTCCATTTGTAATGAAATAAGTTATGTGACCTAAATGAGTCGATGATGCAACACCATACATTCCATATACAATGATACATTACAATAACTACTTATCTTCGAAATACCACGCCGATGTTGAAATGATTGAACTTTTACCATCTGTTCACCGTCCACTTTCCCAATTCGATGTAGCTTGCTGGCCGTGAACGCACCCGATGATATTAATGGTATACAAAAGCTTACATGTACTTAGAGGTCAGCGAAATCCACAATGACCGGTTGTGACGGACCATAGGTCAGCAGTGGGCCTTGGAAACGCTTCCCTCTTCGCAGCTTTTACGTAGAATTTAAATTGGCGAAACACTTCCGAGTCTGGGGGATTCACAAGAATTAAATACTTAAAAGGTCTGTTTATGGAGGAAAAATCCTTGGGGTCCACTTTCACTTGAAGACATAAGGAAATATGTAAGAATTTATTCTCGGCATTGCCCCAACGGCCTACTTTAATGTATTAATAGATGTGAACTGCAAACCGTGAAGTCAAGGGTTCAGTTGGAGGTCGGTCAACGAACTTTGGTTTTCATGAGTGATTTTTTAGGGTTAGCCATTTCGTGACGTTGCCAATCGTATGCTGTATGTAAGACTAACTAGTAGTAGAATCTTGCATAGATTTTTATTGGTCGTCATGAAACTTATATAAAACCTTCATAACTGAGAGTTCTCTAAAATCATTTGTCAGAAAGTCTACCAACCCGCACCAGAACAGTGTTGTTTGATAGTCTATCTCTTCTCAGCTCTAGATGATATTAAATTATAAAAAAGGCGAATGTAAGCACCGAGGTGTAACGGATATTTCATTTCCCTAAATGGAGCTTCAAGATGTCATGAAAAATAATTCTTATGACTACAACAAAAGCACATTATAAAGCGATAGTACCATATGTTACGATTCATAGATTAAATAAAATAAATAAATACACCCAACAGTCACATACATAGATCTGATCCCACACTAAGATACAAGTCTTGTGTCGATATTTATGTTTTATTTATTGTATGTATATTATTACCTAAATTTCGAATGTCAGAGAACGCCTCAGGCATTCATTCCACCTTTACTTAACTCACTGCCTATCTCTAACTGGAATTTACGTAGATTGGTCTATTAAGAAGACCGTACCAAGTGAAATGTGATAGAGTAACGATATCGACTGTTTTTCACCAGTGGACACAAATAAGCAGGCTTATTCTTTACTGGATATAATCAATCTGTTCCCGGAACATGACACCTTTGCATCGTATTTTAGATCATATAACTTATACATTTTTTTTATAATAAATACACCCAACAGTCACATACTTAGTTCTGACCCCACATTAAGGTAGGTACAAGTCTCGTTTCGTGGGTATTTGTGGATCACACAAACATTTGTCTCGGTGCGGGGATAGAACCCGCGGCCTCTCGTTTCGCAAGCTGGTCTAGCCAACTGCGCCACGGGGCTGTCAGATTATGAAAGACTAAATGCAATAAAAAAAAGTTAACTTAAAATACGTCAATGGTGGAATTCCCAGCACTAGACCGAATATAGACTGATTTAGATTTAATACTGCACAACGCAATGCAAAAATACCTGAAGCATAGCTGCTATCGCTCTCAATCGGCATTGAATTAACAGCCGCGGAACGTAATCGATTTTCTTCGCTTGTGTTTTTATTTTAATCATCGCAGTTGGAATAGCAAAGTAATTTATCACTGACTTACTGCTGCATTTATATTTAAATCGAAAAACATTGATTTAAACTGCGCACATAGGTGTTTATTTTTTTATTCTATTTACGACTAAGTGAAAATACTGGCACCTGATGGTCAGTGGCGGTACTTCCATAATGAAATGAAATGAAATTGCTTTATTTGGTCACGTAGGCAATCAAATAGCACTTATGACAAGTCAATACAGAAAAGAAAAATCTTTTATTATTACATTATAATTTAACAATGGTTCATTTTATATAATTTGTACAAAAATATTTACGTTTTTTTTTATAATTTATTTTTAGTTTTCATCAGGAAATACATAATATCTTATTATTATTATTTTAAAGTAAATAACGAGATGGACCTTGTGTATTTCCGAAACGTCACGTAGATAGAAGCCGAAAAGCCCAGTTTGCCTTTTAAAATTCCAAATATATATTTTTTAGGCTTTGTCGTTTTTCCGACACATGTCTAGACTCCATGCTACCACTGAGAATGTCCTGATGGCAAAAACTTTTCTCGACTTGAGATCGAACCTAGGAATTTAAAGCGCATAGCACACAATTTAGGTAAGGTAATAAGAATTATGTACACAGACAGATCCGGGCTAAGCACATTTGTATAGAAACTTTCCATCTTGTTTCCAATTTTTATTAACCTTTCGATTTATTTTATTCTAGATCATATAAGTACTCGGAAAGTTTTCCATCGTGTTTTATAGGTTAAGTGGTGTAAAGGTAATAATACACTTAAACATCACACACGTTACGACTTCCCGTTAAAATCCAAGTCTTCTAGGTTATCAGATGCCCAAGACAAGACTTGAATCTTACCCCAAGAGACTTTTCCCTCTCATAAAATCATAGAACGATACAAATACTTTTGAAAACAATGTTTTTGTCTCGTGCAAAAATCAAACTACGAACCGAAGAATTGAACAAAATTAATTCGTTAACATAACAGTATATCGAGAAAATAAAGCCAAAAATATAAAAACAATAGGTACGTTGTTGCTAAGACGAATCAGGTCTTCGGATCGTGTGATGACGCAACTCTTTTAAATATAGACGGATCAATTATAATGTAAACATAAAACTGCACTAAAACCGCGTCTCATCAAAATTATAAATTGCGAAATAATAGCAATTTTACCTGTCCGTATTTATGTCGCGAATAAGTTTTTGTGTGGAGGCAAAAACGACTTGTCATCACTAGGTATAGACTCACGCGCGTGGCTTATCATGTTTCCAACTTTATTGTCGTTTGTAATTACTTTTTTTATGGTGCAAGTGTATTCTGCAAGCAACAGAAATTGTTGATGTGTTTTTTAGTTTTTACAGTTTTTGATGGCCCGAAATAACATGATCGAGAGGACGCAGAATTTTAGGAAGTATGATATTGAGAGTGGAGCAAAAAAACAGCCGAATACTTTGACACGAGTCATCATAGTACTCGTATTATTACCTTGTCGTAAAAAAAAGTCATATGAAACTCGCTTCTAGTATCATCATTATTATAATGACCACGAATTAAATACCAATTTGAACATTATATATGAATATTATTATACGAGCCAGCTCGGTCACCGTGTCATATTCATAAAGAAAAACCAACGCTTATTAACTTATATTTTAAATATTGTTTGACAGCCCCGTGGCGCAGTTGGCTTGCGAAACGAGAGGCCGCGGGTCCAATCCCCGCACCGAGACAAATGTTTGTGTGATCCACAAATATTTGTTTCGGGTCTGGGTGTCTGTGAGAGCGAAAAGTCTCTCGTATTTTCTAATACCCACGACACAGGACTGGTATCCTAGTGTGGGGTCAGAACTATGTATGTGACTGTTGGGTGTAGTTATTATTTAAAGTACCTATAGTACATTGTTGCTCGACCCGTAAATCGAACACAGTCATTCACGATTCTCACCCACACTATCATTGTGGCGATGAGAAACTACACGCGTTGAATCGAAGTATAACAGTGGTTGTAACAGTTTGCAAAGAGATTATCTGTATATTTATCTAGACTATTATCAGGCGTGTGATAATTACATTCCTCGGAACTCGAACTAGTTTGTAATCCAGATATTTCTTGTATTGTGTAAACTTTGTAAATCCAAACAAATACTGATAGGATTTCATACCTTATGTAGGGACAAAATTTGTCTTATCGCCTACAATGCGTGGTGTGGAAATGTTACTTAAAAGATCAAGTCACATAATTTATCTTGGAGTCATTCAGTGTAAAAGATTCATATTCTAATCATGGAGTTTCTATATTTGATTACCGCAAAATGTAATTAATTTCGAAGATTTTTAGCAGCAGCAAGGAAACTGAAAACTTGACAGCCCCGTGGCGCAGTTGGCTAGACACCAGCTTGCGAAACGAGAGGCCGCGGGTTCGATCCCCGCACCGAAACAAATGTTTGTGTGATCCACAAATATTTGTTTCGGGTCTGGGTGTATGTGAGACCGAAAAGTCTCTCGTAGTTTCTGATACCCACGACACAAGACTTGTATCTTAGTGTGGGATCAGAACTATGTATGTGACTGTTGGGTGTATTTATTTATTTATTTATTTACTTTATTGTTAATTTTTTTATATAGATGTAGAATTACAACTCTACCTGCCCTTTCGCAGAAATAGGTGCGACAGTATACATATCTAAATCTACTGTATTCCGTGGAAATAATGAAATTTTATTTTCAATTAATTTAATTTTTATTTTATGTTGGTTATTTTTATTGTTGGGTGCGAAAAATTTCTTGTATAAGAATGAAAAGTCTGTCGTAAATTCTGATACCCATACTAATGACATAATATATTTGATTACAATTAGTATTCATCGCGCGCGTTTATGATTGCAAATTCTTAATATAGTGTCTTCTCAAAATGTAATAACTGTCAGAAACAAGATATCATTTGTCTATAGGCATAATAATCCGCGATGAAAGAATCGCCAAACAATCATTATCGAGGCATTAATGAGATTACAGTAATCTTATCAGCTGTTCTAATTAATAGTGCTAAATTATTTTAGCGTTATGTGAAACTAGAATCGTGAATTCCGAATTAACCTTGCCATAATACAAACTTACGGATACTCTTGCTGTTAATCCGAACGGATAGGCAATAATGTATAATGAGTAGGATGTTAAGAATCACAAAAATAAGATCGTTTTTCAAATTCAAATTAACGTCAGTAAAATGTAATGGAGTGAAGCATGGTCACTACTGTTCTCGTTCCAAAAGTTTTACATATTCGTTAATACTCACGCCTATATTCCTCGAAGGGGTAGGTAGAGTAGCGTTTCTGCCCCCACATCTGGCCAATCTATTATGCACATTATTTGTACATCTTATAATTCTGGATCTTTAAACACAACGTGAAATCCGCTTAACCGAAGACGTCATCGACAGGATGAATAAGTCAATCGTAATTACAATAGGGCGGTATCTGATAGAGGAACGTCAAGGCGACATACAACTGTGAAATATCACTCTGACAATGTCGTAAAATGAAATTACGTGAATGATAAGGTTTTATGAGTTCATGTGTCCTCGCTGTTAGTTCGCAGTACTTAACGCATACTTAGTAAAGTGTACTTTGACGCGGAAGGAATTATATAACATACAGAAACTCACGCCTGTATCCCTGATGGGGTAGGCAGAGGTGCATTTCTACACCCACATTTCGCCAGGTATGTATCAGTCCCACGTAATAGGGGGCGAGCCTATTGCCGTTTTTCCGGCACATTTCCAGACTCCGTGCTGATATTGAGAATTCCCTAATGGAAAAACCCAATAACACTTTGCCAGGTCCGGGAATAGAACCCAGGTCCTCTAGATCGCACGGCACATATTTGTACCGCGAGACCACGAGGCAGTCAGTCAGGCAAGAATTATATAACTAGTTATTAAACACATTAAAATTTTCACAAATACAATATTGGTAGGTAGTATGATGTAATATACAAACCAAATTTAGTGTAATTATGTTCTATATAACACAGCTCTGCTTACCTGAAACAAACAAATATGTAAATTAATGTTTATGTCAAATCTGACTATCTTATACAATATTATTCTCTTCAACATCATCATGGGTATCCTTCACAACTGAGAGGGTTTAGGCCTTAAACCACCACACTGGCCTAGTGCGGGTTACACATCTAAGAAATCCTTAGGAAATTTTAGGTGTGCAGGTATCCTCACGATGTTTTCCCCCACTATATAATATAACTTTGAAAAAGTTAACCGACCCCTTTTTCAGTAACTATCAAAAAAATATTTGGCCGGTGACTCAATGGTTTTTACAGGAACATTTTGCACATAACCAAATTCAATCAGGACAACTTAATTGTGTCAACAGTTGTAAAAAGTCGCAATCGTTTCTAGCCCGTCAACACCTTATACAAGTTGTATGCAATTTCAATTATAGGTAATTATGTATAGAATTAACGTAATACGCTAAGACCTAAATCCTGTGTTTAATATCACATTCACGCTAATGTGTATAATTCGTAATACAATACCAAAGGCAAACAAGTAAGTAGGAAAACCAAAGGAGTCGTTTGTAGGACGTGCGCAGGGTTCTCATGAACCGGTTTCTCAATGACTTTATCCGGAAAAATACTTATACGTGGCCCAGTTTGAAGGAATAGTTCAACCCTGATCGAAATCACCTTGAAGGTAGAATTTATATGGAAGAGATTGTTGCCCCATGGCAAAGATGGTTAGAAGACTGCTAGAAATGATAAGTCGCGGGTTTAATTCCAAATTGTTAAAAAATTATAAACGACCATGATCGGAAACTAAGGCAGATAATAGCTGCGGTGATTACAAACACAGTGACATTAAAAAAATACGTTTTCCTTACAACCAAATCCATTTAATATGATTGTTAGGAAAACGTCAATTTTTTTATTTTTTGTCGGGATTTTTTTTAACGCCAATGGGTTTGTATATATAGCTATAGCCTGCCTTAGTTTCCGATCACGGTCTGAATATACCCTGTTATTAGTTTACAGTATTCTCTACGTAACTACAGGCCTTACAAATGTTTTATCATCATCATAATCATCAACTAACACTGACATAAATTGGTGACAGTAATCGCAATATCAGTAGTACGGTATTCGCGCCGATGCGTGGCAAGGACGTCTGCCCTGCGCGTGCGCAGCTATCAACATAGCGCCGCACAGCCTCGGCCGACATAGCGAGTAGGAAAAAATGGTAATAGAACCTCAACCTTGCGATAGTGATAGTAAATACTACTGGTGTTCCCAGTGAAGGAATATCCTGATTTGTATGTAGGAGTATCCTGATTAGTATGTAAAGACGTTTTCAGACCTTTTTACGTAAAAAAATGCGGAGCAAAATATATAATAAAAACGAGAATAGCTATAAAAAATAAAAAGGTATATGTGATCCGCAGTTGCTTCTTCATGAGTCCAAAAATATTCTTATGGGTTAAGAAGCGTAGGATATTTTTATAGACGACGTTATTTATTCTTCACATAAATGCATTTACCTATATTTTAATATTTTTTACTCAAACACATTATCTCAGGTTAAATACCGACAAGTTATTATGACAAAAACCAGTTGAAAAACCCGACCTTCACCTTGTACACAGAATAATCACATGACTTATTCCGTTAACTGTGTTTTTTAACTAACCTTCGGTCTTTTTATTCGTACAGTAAAAGCCTAAAAAGTTATTTTTCCTATAATTAATTCATGAAGACTATTTGGTCCGGTGATCTGAAGGTATTTCATAATTATTTTAACTGCCACTTTAGTCCCGAGGGAGGACTGATAATGTCTGAAAATGTGTTCGGAACACAACTATAGGATTGCTTCTTATCAATTATTATTTTTATATTTGGAGAACCGGCTGCCCATCCTACAGGGACGCAGGAATAAAACGCCATCCGCCTTATGCTTATTAATTAAATTTACCTACATAAATGCAGGCATGCGATGGATTCATTAACCATTAAATTCGTGACCGTTTATTTATACATATTATATTTATAGTGCACGTTAGTGGCTACTATTATTCATCATCAGCTCATATACGTACGTCCCACTGCTGGGCACGGGCCTCCTCTACAACTGAGAGGCTTAGGCCTTAGTCCATCAAGCTGGTCTAGTGCGGGTTGGTAGACTACACACCTAATAAATTTAACTTTTAGATACTATTATTATTTTATTTATAATATTAGGAAGTCAAAATTGTGAATTTACTTTAGTTTATCGTGTACTCTTTGCACTATAATTGCCATGATAGATAACTATGAACGATACAGAACTTCCCAAACTGTCAATATCGTAGTGACTCAATTTCACAGTGTGATAAGTTATCTGTATATTTTATTAAATGAAACGTTTTTGACAAAATTTTAATTGGCCCATAAATTAACGCGGATTTGTAACTACTTGATAATATATCTTTCTGGGTAATGTTATTTATTAATGTGTCAGACGTTAAAAATGTTTATAAAATTGGTTTATTTTATCTTTGGATGGTGTCACAGAAAAAATTAACTTAGGTTCTCATACGCATGATGAATTTTTGTCACTCAATTTGTCAAGATTTGTCTTTTTTTTTTAATATATAATTAATATTATTATAATAGCATATTTATTATTAAATATAATTTCCAATACTAATATAAATAATTAATCTGTCTGAGCAATAATATCAAGAATGTTGTATTCACCTATAATGATGGTACGCAATGTCCAATGCTATTTATTCAACTGTATTTTAAAGTGTATGTGTAACTGTCGATGGTGTCTCTAAATAAATAAATAAATAAATAAAGACTGCGTAAATATTATCTGGAAGATTTGCACAGCATCAAACGCAATATTTTTTTATAGTTTGGTTTCTCTTGGGTCAAATTTTATGGTTTATTCATCCTTAGCAAGTAGTCTATGATATTTCTGATAAATGACGTGCGCTTGCCCAAATAGAGCGTCAAAATTGAGTGACTTCTATCTCTCGATATTTTCAAGTATATCTATCTCATCATCATCAGCCCAAATACGTCCCACTGCTGGGCACGGGCCTCCTCTACAACTGAGAGGGTTTAGGCCTTAGTCCTACACGCTGGCCTAGTGCGGGTTGGCGGACTACACACCTCAGAAATTCCTAAGAACAAAAGAACAATTAGGTGTGCAGGTTTTATCACGATGTTTTCCTTCACCGTTAAAGCAAGTGATAATTCATTGTGAATACACACATAACTTCGAAAAGTCAGAGGTGTGTACCTGGGGTTTGAACCTGCGACCGTCGAAATTCTCGACCGCGCGCCTAAACCTCGAGGCCATCACTATCTATCCATCTATTTATATAAAAATAAATGTTTGTCTGTATGACATCGAACTCCTCTTAAACGGCTGGACCGATTGGGATTAAATTTTGTGTGTGTGTTCGAATTTCGAGAATAGTTTATTATTCTCAATTGGACCTGATAGAAGACGCCGTTGTCGGTATGTCAAACGTCTGGACCGATTGGGATGAAATGTTCCATGTATATTCCAATGGGTCTCTGGATGATTTCAAAACATAATTTTACCCGGTAGGTGGCGCTGCTGTCGGCAGATCGTCTAAATCTTTTCCGGACAGGAAGACGTCTGCCGGGACAGCTAGTAATAAATAAATCTAGATGCTAGAAAAGAACGGAAAACAAAATCGATTTAACTACAACGAAACAACGGTTCATGATTGGGCGCGGAAAAATATTATCAACAAATTGTGTCCAGAAGCAAAACATTAAAGTCAAAACAATGAATTATTTTTGGAACAAAAAATATTTTCTTTGTTCTCTTGTAATTTACAAATAAATATTTGTTAGGCAATTTCCTTTGTTTTGTATGGGCATGCTGATGCTGGTGCGCCCCTAACATTTGTCTGTTATCTCAAGTGACCTTATGGAGTTCAGCGGGGGCGGTGAACGGTCTATCTATTTAAGTTAATTTATGCCCCACTGTGGGGCACGTGCCTTATTTATGACTGAAAGGACTTAGTCATAGTCATAGTAACTAAGAAGTAGGTAATCGATAAGAGAGTTCTTAGGTGCGCAAGTTTGCTCACAATTTTCAAAATGCGTGATGATTAATATAAACAACAATAATTACATACATACATAACCTCACGCCTGTATTCTCCGAAGGGGTAGGCAGAGGTGCATTTCTGCACCCACATTTCGCCACGTATGTAGTACGTAATAGGGGGCGTCCCTATTTCCGTTTTTCCAGACTCCGTGCTGCTACTGAGAATTTCCTAATGGAAAACCAAGTAACACTGCCCGATCCGAGAATCGAACCCAGGAGCTCTAGATCGCACGGCACGTACTTGTACGGCAGTCATAAAATATAAACATAATCATAATAAAATTATGTATCGACCTAACGAACCTTTATCCAACTAGGCCGTAATTACTTCTCAAGTTAATAAAATTATTCCCAATTTTAATATCAACAATTTTTATCATCAAGAGATATTAAAATATCCAATTGCACTAAATAACTTCGTCTGGCTCAATGAACTTTCGTCCTTTGGCTAAAAACAAATGAAATGGGAAATGAGTCACAAATTCGATGATAGTTGACACAGATGTTTGTCTGATCTCAAGGTTCTTTGAAATGCAAAACAAGGTAACTGTTAGCGTAAAAATTCAATAACGAAAACAATATAGTGATAATTAATGTAATAAAAGATTTTACTTTTTGTTGTTATTCGTCTAAGCAGTGATGGCCTCGAGGTTTAGGCGCGCGGTCGAGAATTTCGGCGGTCGCAGGTTCAAACCCCAGGCACACACCTCTGACTTTTCGAAGTTATGTGTGTATTCACAATGAATTATCACTTGCTTTAACGGTGATGGAAAACATCGTGATAAAACCTGCACACCTAAAAGTTCTTAGGAATTTCTTAGGTGTGTAGTCCGCCAACCCGCACTAGGCCAGCGTGGTGGACTAAGGCCTAAACCCTCTCAGTTGTAGAGGCCCGTACCCAGCAGTGGGACATATACCTATGGGCTGATGATGTGATGTAACAATCATAGATATTAAATGAATGTGGTTGTAAGGAAAACGTATATTTTTCTGTTGGGATGTTTTTAAATGTCCGTGACATTAAAGTGTTTGTAATCACCGCAGCTATTATCTGCCTTAGATTCCAATCACGGTCTGAATACATCCTGTATACAGCATACTGCCGATCACGCAGGCTCGCACTGCACTTACATAACGGACCGTAAAACACACCATTGCCTATGCGAATCAGTTTCTGGACACGCATGAGAGGCTCCGACTTAATATGGCGGATGTTGCGTTCATATTTGCTACCAACTTCTATTCTGGGGTGACATACATACTTGAATATAGTCGTGCATGTATCCTTAAGGCGTAGGCAAAGGTGCATTCCTATGTTTCATTAGTTGTATTTTAATTGTCACTTAATAGACAAGCGTATTGCCGTTTTCCTAGCCCCGTATCATCATCATCAGCCCATATACGTCCCACTACTGGGCACGGGCCTCCCCTACAACTGAGAGGGTTTAGGCCTTAGTCCACCATGCTGGCCTAGTGCGGGTTGGCGGACTACACACCTAAGAAATTAGCCCCGCATTGCTACTGAGAATTCCCTAAGTAAAACCAATAACACATTGCCCGTCCCGGAAATAGCACCCAGGACCTCTAAATCGCACATCCCGATGTCGAAGTGTAACAGAGTGAATTTAAGGATATTTTTTTTAAATAGCTCGCGTGGAGCAGTTTAGTAGACATCAGCTTGAGCGATGCCGTAAGTCCGATCCCCACTCATAAACAAATATTTGTACTTAAAAGCGAAATATCGGCATAACAAGCCAGAATCAACGTCTCAGAAGTTTCTGGCACTTTTGCCATACTTTTCGATTTAATATATTAGCTAATCATAATATTCTAAAACCGGTTCTAAACTTGTGAGACGCGAATAAACAAACGACACTCGTTAAAAAGTAAAGTTCGCACACACTAAGACGTGCTTCAAACGGGTCGGGCTGGTCCACGTGCATCAATTCATCAGTCTGTGGCGAGTTCAGGGAGTATTCTCAAACACGCGACATGCATTCAAGTTCAATTGAGCCAAATTGTGCCACTGGTAGTGCAATGAACCCTCACTTATTTGCGACAGTTTGATAGGAGCGATGTTGAAAAAATATAAACATACATACATACATAAACTCACGCCTGTATTCCCCGAAGAGGTAGGCAGAGGTGCATTTCTGCACCCACATTTCACCAAGTATGCATCAGTCCCTCGTAATAGAGGGCGAACCTATTGCCGTTTTTCGGGCACATTTCCAGACTTCGTGCTGTTACCGAGAATTTCCTAATGGAAAAACCCAATAACACTTTGCCCGACCCGGGAATCGAACCCAGGACCTCTAGATCGCACGGCACATACTTGTGCCGCGAGACCACGATATATATATTATATATATATTTACAATTAACAGCTACGCATATAGTCCTTACAGCACATCGACATACAAACCTTGTGTGATAGAGATAGACTTCGAAATCTTTAACACTTTCAACAAGTTATTCTAAGTTTGAATAGTTAAATGACTACGCGGTAAAACCAACCGATAACAACCTCTCGTTTTACAAAGCTTATCAGTACCCGACTGCGCGATGGAGGCTGTCAGTTGATAAATAATTAAAAGCACTATCGGCGCCTTAATCGCAATCAAAGATTTTCTTTACGTAATCTTAGGGTGGACATAACTTGTTTTTTTCCGTTAAATTGAGAACAGAACCACTATAAGCTATTATTTTAAAATATCTACGTCAGTATTGGTTTCATAACTATGTCAAATTCAGGTAATATAATACTCAGACATAGCGAATCAATCACTATTCAAATCAGCCCGAAGACCTTGAGATTGTTAAATAGTTATTGTTGCAATACAATTATGACGTGCATTATACTAATTAGTGACGTCATGTCTGCGAAATACGGTTCACATAGTTAACTAAATGATGTCTATTTGTGGACAACACAACTTTAATAAACCAGGGTGGTTTCATTCATTTTTTTACATATATAGCTGTGTGACGTAATAAATGTTTTTATATCAAACATACAATTATTTGTTTCATATTTAAGTGTTTGTGAGGCTGGTAAATCTTTTAGTGTTTGACTATCATAGCTATCCAAAAATGAAAAGAGTTAAACGTGTATGCAAATTTAACCATCCAACTTTGATTGAACAATACAAAAAGCGTGTGAGAAAAATTGGATCTATTAACTTTTGTTATTCCTAATGTATTTCCTTACATTACCGTTACATTCACTGTTAAGTGGATGGAAATAGCTTCGGTTCGAAAAACTCATTAGCTCACGAGATTAGGATACACGGGAAGGTGGTATTATACGAGGTAATGACATCTCTAACGTTCGACATTATATCGACAACAGCCTAATCATGTACAGGAACGAGACAAATGTACCGCTACCTCTTTCACACATAAAGTTCGTGTTTTGTAAAGGTCGTACACGCGTTTTTATACGGACAAAATTGATTTGATTGTGATACAAAAAATAAACTTCAGTAAAAAAATATACTAAGAAAATAGTACTTATAAGTCCATTAATCTTGTGATGAGCAGGTGGAATTTATAACTGTATTTGTGTATTTGTTTGTGTATTTACAACTGTCGTCAAAATATACAAGTTCTTCTATTAATCATTTTGTACGTTCAACTGTCAGAAGCAGACTCCTAAAAAGCAGTATGGGGTCGAATAAGGTGGACTTTATATATAAATGTTGTAATGAAGAAACTTTCGAATTGTAGTTTATTCCACGATATTTTTCTTTTACAGAAATTTGGTAAAAATAATACTCATGCTTTTATTTATTTTTTCACAACGACGGAGTCTAATATTTTTTTGTTAAAATTCGATAACAGAAAATGTTTTTCTAATAGAAATGCCCGCATAATATGAATTTTCTGCTTTGACAGCGCGTTACACAACCCATGCGTAACAAAATCATCGGTACAAAGTTTATAACCAAGTGTTCCACGAAGATAATATTGACTGTTGAGGCTTAGAATTATTGACACCTTACCTCGTCAGCCACTTCAGTGGATCGTAATAGTTTTTTATGCGATCGATTCACGGTAGCGATTTGGGGTCCGTAACTAAGACACCTTTGAACTTTTTGCGTTTTGTGTATTCATAATGAATTATCACGCAATTTAATGGTGAAGAAACATATCGTGAGGCAATGTGCATTCCATAGAATATTTTTTCAATAAAAAAAATCAATTAATCATCAGCCCATATACGTCCCACTGCTGGGCACGGGCCTCCTCTACAACTGAGAAGGTTTAGACCTTAGTCCACCACGCTGGCCTAGTGCGGTTTGGCGGACTACACACCTAAGAAATTCCTTAGAACTTTTTAGGTGTGTAGGTTTTATCACGATGTTTTGCTTCACCGTTAAAGCAAGTGATAATTTATTGTGAATACACACATAACATCGAAAAGTCAGAGGTGTGTGCCTGGGGTTATTTATGGAGGTAATTTCTTATGAATATACCTTCCACCCAATACTAAATACCCGCGCTCGTTGTTTGGACAAAGGCATCTCTACTGTAAAAATGGGTCATGTTCGGCTATTGAAACTAGGTATAATTATGAAACATATGGACAAATAATATCTATTTTATCTCATTAAGTTCATCGTTATCTGTGTTGATAAGGAAACAGTTTGATAAAACTTATCAATGTCACATAACTATGGACTTGAAACTACCCTTTCGCAAATCAAGCAAATTCCTCGTGACACCGCATTTATTAATTCCGGAAACCATCGAGAAAGCACGATTGAAACTCTCAAGGCGGAAAGAGATAGATAACCTTCCATCTCTGTCTATCATAACAAGTTGTGGCAATAAACTTTAATGTCATAACCTCATTAACGAGATAATCGAGTGCAGCGTTAATTAGACCCCGACTCCTGCCGACCGACGACCAGTTCTGTAAGCGGGTGCAACTATTGCATTTATTATAATGAACTTGAGTATGAAAATGAATAATATACAACTCGGTACTTCTTGATTCCTAGTACATAATGGAGTACCAATATATAGTACCGATAGTTCATGAACTGTCAATTTTTTTTTGTAGTGACAAGGCAAAGTGACCAGACAGTAGTAATTAAGATAGTGTCCTAATAGATTATCAAGAGGCGAAGGACGTCCATGTCCCTGCATTCGATACAATTATAACATTCTTCATTGATACGCGGTGATAAAGATAGGACTGTAATAGATAGGATCAGGAAGCGGAATTAAGCTATTTTAGCATTTATTATTATTTTATTTAGAAATCGAGAACCAAAAATAATAATTTGCGAGTTGTATTCTTCTTAAAATCGCTAATGCACTAAAAAGAGAATATTAATCAATTACCCTAAATTCGATTATGCAATTCGAATTCCATAGATTGAAAAGTTGATTTTTCTACATTTTTTTAAAATTGCCCATTAAGCAAAGAAAAATCTCTTGAAGTATATCTAATCTCTTTTTTTATCTATAAAGCAAAAAGTTTATTTGTAATACAACTATAACTTTTATGTTTTTATAATAATGTTCCAATCGATTGCGTTTCGCTAATAAGTTAGTTATGACATCCGCGTGCGCGATCTCATTAATTCGATGATGCAAAATTGTTTAAAAATAAAATATAATTTGCATTCCGGTTGTCGGCAGGAAATTATGAATGCCTTATAAATTTTAAATTATTAAAAACTAATGAATTTGTTGCTTTATATTATAACGCTTTGTCTTTGCCAATGCAAATACTGAATCCTAAGGCACCATGGCTTTAAATATTTTACTAACTATTTTTGATTACAATCATCATCATCATCATCATCAGCCCATATACGTCCCTCTGCTGGGCACGGGCCTCTTCTACAACTGAGGGCTTAGACCTTAGTCCACCACGCTGGCCTAGTGCGGGTTGGCAAACCACACACCTAAGAAATTCCTAAGAACTTTTAAGTGTGCAGGTTTCATCACGATGTTTTCCTTCACCGTTAAAGTACGTGATAATTCTTTGTGAATACACACATAACTTAAAAAGTCTGGTGTGTGCCTGGAGCTTGAACCCGCGACCGTCGAGACTCTCGACCGTGTGCCTAAACCTGGAGGCCACCATGACTTATATTTGGACTACACTTGCTACAAAATAAACGAATCGTAATCTCAATTATGTTTTTGTATTGTCCACAAAAATACGGTGACGAATATTGGCGGTGACATCCGCCGCTGCAACACAATGCTTTGTTAATATTTTATAACATATCCACTCCGTATTTTTTCCGGAGTCTCATACGTGTCCAGTTTTACAATAATGTTGTGCATTGTTGGCCAGTACGCGTGACTTGTGCGTTGTTTATCTATATTGTACGCACTTAAAATTTGTAAATTTTATCTTGTGTCATATATTAGGATTTCCTCTATTAAAATAACTTATATATTCGTGAATTAATAATAATAAATAATTAAATAATCTCAAGAGTCACATAGTTCTGACCCCACACTACGATACAAGTGTCGTGGGTATCGGAAACTACGAGAGACTTTTACGGTCTCAAAAACACTAAGACCCGAAACAAATATTTGTGGATCACACAAACATTTGTCTCGTGCGGGAATCGAACCCGCGGCCTCTCGTTTCGCAAGCTGGTTTCAAGTCAACTGCTCCACGGGGCTGTCAATGAAGCAAAATATACTGCGGTAAAGTATAATTTTAATATCGTCTTGTTTCGTGCTGCTAGGAAAAGCGAGAGCCTTTTATTGAGAGAGTGAGTCTCACAAACGCCCAGCTCAGGTTCTTAATAAAATTATACAAGTACTTAATTAGGTTTATGCTATCTACATCTGTATACATCTACATTATGCCGATATATGATGGCGAGTTTTCCGCGAAGACCAAAAGCCCTGCGCCCCACACTGCCTGCAACAACTTGCCTTTTTTGCGCTCGTGACTATAAAAGAAATATGTTTTTTGTTTCGTCGTCGCAGTAAAAAGCTAAAGACTTAAGAAAGTACATTTAAATATCAACCAATATGAATTTTATGCTGAATTTAATTAACATTCACATGCCATTTGATCGCTGTTACGGAACGTTATCGACAGTTTAAAATTATTTCTAGTTTTGTAATGTAACTCTATATTGGGATTTCGTCAAGTGATATTTATATTTTAAAAGGCATCGACACAGCTTATGCCGATATTAAATTATTTTTTATTATGCTGGCAAGAAAGTGGTCGCAACAGCTCTTGAGATAAGGGCACCGGAATCAAATAGCATGAACCGGCTAGAAACCATTACAAATATGATTATTATGACTAATCAACAAAATTATGTAACCTATACCATATATAAGCAGTGATGGCCTCAAGGCTTAGGCGTGCGGTCGAGTGACAATGTCTGGGGTTGCGGGGTAAAACACCAGGCATACACCTCTGACTTTTCGAAGTTATGTGTGTATTCACAATGAATTATTACTTGCTTTAATGGTGAAGGAAAACATCGTGATAAAACCTGCAAACCTAAAAGTTCTTAGGAATTTCTTAGGTGTGTAGTCCGCCAACCCGCACTAGGCCAGCGTGGTGGATTAAGGCCTAAACCCTCTTAGTTGTAGAGGAGGCCCGTGCCCAGCAGTGGGACGTATATAGACTGATGATGATGATGTCCTGTATTCGCTATACGTGTTTATCTCATTCACTGATTGGAACACAACAGTATTGTTTGAAGTCTGTTTTCTATCAAACAATGGTACCTCGTATGTGTGCGCACATTTCTACCGCAATCCCATCTGTTGATCATTGAAGTGATAGTTTACTTATCACCTGGGTGATTAAATAGCACTTTGTACGAAATTCGAAGATATAAATATGCTTCTGTTATCTACATAAATACCCTCGGTATTAAAGAATAAAGAGAAGAGATGACAGATAATTTCTTGCAAATGTTCGTAAAACCATTTTTTTCTTTTACGTAATTTGTGCATAATACCTCTTTGCCGTATCCGGTTTAAAATGCTGGCAACTTTCAAGCTGTATAAAAAAGAAAATTCAAGAGGCTTGAAAATAAAAAAATGGAGACTGGGAATTTAAAAATGGAAAATGTTGCTGGACGTAGTTTGTAAATATGAAAATCATTAGAGGAGCTCTGTGTCAAATTCAACTCTGCATTATTGGGTCGAGTGCCGAAAGATTGGCAGCTTTAAAACATTTTTGCTGTTTTTACTATGCTAACATAAAAGTTAGGTTAACAAAATAATTAAGATTAAAGTGTTATATCGGCTTATTATATAAAGTATTGTGGCGTGCCATAGGAGAGGCCTATGTCCAGCAGTGGACGTAAGAGAGGCTGATGATGATGATGATGATCGGGTTATTCGTGATATGTATGTAATCGTATATCATACTTCAAGCTGAATGGAGGGCTTGTGTTGTGTGTTCTGTAATAAATTTATTTTGTGATATATTTTTTTCATTGCTCTGTCTACGACTCTAAAATACAAATACTTTTCACTCTTTTCTTTCTTTTTACATACCAACAATCAATATGTAACAAAACTACAATGAACTTTCCAAAATTCATTTGTTTATGCTTAAACTAGGGGCAGCAAAACTAATAATATTATGACCACATTATAAACCAGGTTTTTCTCAAAAAGTCGTATATGCAAACGCTGCCGTAGCACGCAGTGCAGTGCAAAGAGTGTGTAAGCGAGTGGAGTGAAGCGTCTCATCCCAGCGAGGGGACAGTGGAGGGCGCCGGCGACCTTCACGCACCGCTTTCTTAGCTGTGTCTCGGTACATAGGCGCCATCCGAGCATTACGCATGCATTTTCTAGGCTAAGTTCAACTATTGGTCATTTTAATTAAAATCTTTGATGTGTACTTTTTTTAAAAGAAATAAAGGGCTTCGTCGCTACAGTGATTATGTCACCCTGGTGTAATTTACGAAATTATTATATAAAACAAAAAAAAATGAACTAAATGTAAACTAAGACCTATTATAAAATTCTATCGACTAAATTATAGTTCCTTTGCATCGTTCAATAGCGGTTAGCTCAAGAGAAAGATCTTATCCACAACTATTTCTACATGAGCATTTTGCGAACATGGTGTGTTCTTAAAAATATACCTATTTATACATACCTATGTATCCGCATTATAGTGTCGAATAACTAAAGATAATTGTAGACAATTTTAAAATAACTCGACCTTTACCACTTACTAGTTTTAAAAAGTATACACATATTTTATGACGTAAGACTTTTAGTATCAGCAAATACAATATGTCTTTCGTTCTCAGAAGATAAACATTTGAAAATTAATATCTTAGTACAAAAATCGATCCCACTACTTTTCAATTAAAACCTGCTAAACAACTGCGCCGAGGCTATCAAGGCTATCAAACCAGACTCGTGTATATTATGTAAGGAATCAATTAAGCACAGATTTTACGACGCAACTTATTGTTCATTTTATTTAATGCACAACAAAGCATTCGCGTCAAACAAAACACCAAAACAAATTGCAAATACGGTAAACATATCAATTTCTTTAGCTTTTATGTTCGTACACAATAGAAGGTCAATACCTGCCATTACTGTGATGCGTGATAAACAACTATAAAGATAAGCATCTATTGGACAAACGGGATGTATAGATCACAAGCTTAGTTGGATAGTAATAGTGTAATGGACAACATTTAACAGTCTCATTTAAGGGATTGGTGGGCGAAGTTTTATCGGGTTTTGGAAATGTTTATTTTCACTGGAAATGTACCTAAAACGGCAGAGTCTATGTAGAAATATAAAAAAAAACTCATGTGGTGGTGTGTATTGATACAGTTATAGATATATAAGCAAGAGTAAGTGTATGTATGTATGTTGCATATGTATGTACCCCAGCTTTCAAACCTCTATATGACTTTCTCTAGTTTTTCTTCTCTAAACGTGGCCTCAGTTCCAAATAATCATCATCATCAGCCCATATACGTCCACTGCGGGCACGGGTCTCCTCTATAACTGAGAGGGTTTAAGCCTTATATTCCACTAGGCCTAATGCGGGTTGGCGGACTACACACCTAAGAAATTCCTAAGAGCTTTTTAGGAGTGCCGGTTTCCTCACGATATTTTCCTTCGCCGTTAAAGTAATAATGTATTGTGAATACACACATAACTTCGAAAAGTCAGAGATATGTGGTGGGGTTTGAACCCGGGACCGCCGAGATTCTCGACCGCGTGCCTCAAGATCGAGGCCATCACTACTTCTAATTCCAAAATTTTAAAAAATACATAAGAGAAAGCTTTACACTGCAGAGCCAAGGACAAATTCAAAGCAGCCTAAGAGAGACGCACAATACACAGACTGACGGAGCAGTCATTTATACGCGTGCGTGAGAAAGAGATAGCTGTCCCATTCCTGTTTTGAATGTTAATTATCAACTCACTTTTAAATAAAAACCTGGTTTTTTGTTATAGATATTGTTATTGATAAAAACACAAATCATTTACCGATATTCAGCAATAACTTTAGGGAAATTATTGATATATTCACTTAATTATTTCAAATTATTATCATTACTGGTATAATAAATCAATATAACTATGTCAGCTGATTCGTGTGATATTATAGGGGAATCACACTAAATATAATTAAAAACTACTTACATCCTACAACGGTATGGTGTCTACGCAAGATACTGCAAACCGGATTCCTTATGTAATTTTAAAACTGGTTCCTCATAAAAAAATCTAATCTGACTAAATCGTGTGTTGAAAAAGTTGCAAATTACTTGAGAATTAAACTTAGAGGAAAATCCTAAACTTATTTAAACTTCTTTCATAGAAAACCCAAAACCAAATTGAATAATGATACCAAATCGTTCATTGCAAAACCGAATTCAAGTTCGCGATTGTTCCACCAAATGACATAACAATTAGCAACCGGCCGGCAGTAAACAATGCAATCGATACGTCGTAATTACTAGCAATAACTATTTCAAACTATTGTTTCCTCATACATGCGATTAATTTTAAATGTAAAGCTTATTCCGCGTATACGTTCCGCCTGTATTTAAATACGTATATGAGTCAAACGTAACTGCGTATTATGGGAGCGATAGCATGAGTAAGGAGTACGGCGGTTCACATAGATTGCGTCACGGTATCATCATTATCCCATATACGTCCCATTGCTAAGCACGGACCTCCTCAACAACTGAGAGGGTTAAGGCTTTAGTCCACTACGCTGGCCAAGTGCAGGTTGGCGGACTACGCATTTGAGAAACTCCTATGAACTTTTGGGTGTGCAGGTTTCCTCACGATGTTTTCTTCCACCGTAAAGCACCTGATAATTCATTTTGAATAAACACGTAACTTTGAAAAGTCACGAGGTTGAACCTGCGACCGCCGTGGAACTCGACTCGACCGCGACGCCCAAAACTCGAGGCGACCACTTTATCACGGTATATAAATTCTATACATTTACAAGTTTGATAGGTTTCGAGATCAACCTGTGTACTAGGGATGTTATGGATATGATATTATTGATATTATGATACGGATATGGATATAGGAATAAAATTATATCGGTTTCGGATACGGTTACGGATATGTAATTATTTCGGATTATCCGATAGTTACGGTTACGGATATAAGATTGAAGTAAAATATAACTGTTTTCGACGGTCTTGTAAAGGTATCAGCTGTTTGGATGTTTTTGGTTTTTATTGCTTATTTTGTTCTTGCAATAAAATATCTTTGTACTTATCACTGTGTTTTGATTTGATATGAAGTAGCAGTGAAGTAGTGCCTTCTTTCCGCGAAAAGTTTTTATCACTGTTTACATTTTGCAGAATCTACATTAGCTTGATTTAAAAAATGTCCAAATTAAAGTCGATATTGGTCGCATTTTGTCTATAAAAACCAATTTAGTACGTAACACAAGACTTTCTTTAACTATCCGAAACTTCTGAAACGGATACGGATACGGTTACGGATATATTTTTATTTCGGATATCCGGTAGTTTCGGTTACGGTTACGGAGCTCCATAACATCCCTGCTGTGTACACTTCAACTGGAGATTTGGTTTTATCGCTCGATAATCGATCATTATTTTATTTAATTACTTTCTACAATTTGGACTATTGAAACAGTATCCTGATTGATTGTAACTTATAAAGGCGAAAGTGAATTTATATAATATGGTTTACCAACCTAAACCATTCCACAGTTAATTTTTATTAAAAATATATAAAACGGACCTACAATATGTTCCTGACCAAATCATTCTTTCTAATGTACAATGCTCATTTGAAAATTGAGCAGACAATCAAATCGATTTCCCACAATGGCATTCTTCGTGCATGTTTTTAATTAAACAAATACTATGTTGTGTAAACAAGCATGTTTTGTTAAAATTCACACTGACAAACAAAATCAGACGTAAACAATGTGGTTTCAAAAGAAGCCAGAATGCTATATAAAGTATATGAATATGTTTCTGTTTATAGACCTTAATATCAGTGGCGGTACTTCCATAGAAGCCCAAAAACCAATTTGAATTACAAATTTTCGAAAATAATATCTTTAAGCTTAAAATCTTTATTTGACAAAAGCAATTTGACACATAAATGAGAATGTCCTGACCCTACAATAAACAATTATAAACAACATTACACAATTAAAGTGTAACGCTTTTGGGCTTCTATGGACGTACCGCCACTGCTTAATATAGATATAGATTGTAAGATTGTGATTGTATACCATTAGGGTTTGACATTTAAGTCATATTTTTTTGTACTAATTTTGGCATAAGACCTGTCGCCATTTTGATATTTAACGTCAAATTGGCGAATGCTATTGATAACCGTTAAGAGTACCAGATAATTATCCGTCTCATTTGTATAATTGCATGTGTGAAATGTAAGATCGCGAGTTACATTCCCATGTCAGACGATATACAATGGCGTCACTGCTGTCGATTATTTTGAGAAAAAACTATTTGCAATGTCGATGATGAAGCCAAAACACTGTGTGGAACTCACTGCGTTTGTTTTGTAGTATAAATATTTCATTATCGTACATTTTAGCACATTTAGTTTACACACATATTTAACTGCCTCGTGGTCTGTAAGTATGTGTCGTGCGATCTAGAGGTCCTAGGTTCGATTTTCGGGTCGGGCAAAGTGTTATTGGGTTTTTCCATTAGGGAATTCTCTGTAACAGCACGGAGTTTGGAAATGTGCCCGAAAAACGGCAATAGGCTCGCACCCTATTACGTGGGACTGATACATACCTGGCGAAGTGTGGGTGCAGAAATGCACCTCTGCCTACCCCTTCGGGGAATACAGGCGTGAGTTTATGTATGTATGTGTATGTACACATATTTAATACAAAGATCGATAATTATTATATAGATCTATAATCGTACAATTTAGCACATTTAGCCTTTATTACAAATATCAACAAGTATTACGAGTGCTATTAGTAATATGTACATAGGTACATACATAACCTCACGCCTGTATTCCCCGACGGGGTAGGCAGTTGTGCATTTTGCACCTACAATTCGCCTGGTATCAGTCTCACATAATGGGGGCGAGCCTATTGCCGTTTTTCGGACACATTTCCAGACTCCGTGCTGCTACTGAGAATTTCTTAGTGGAAAACTCCAATAACACTATGCCCGACCCGGGACCTTTAAATCGCAAGGCGCCGCGAGACCAAGAGGCAGTATTATGTACTAATATAGCTATGCTAGTAACACTGACAAATTTAACGAGCATGCCGGTAAATTGTGTAGATTGGTTACTGGCGAAAGTTAATAGGTAGTAATTGATTTTCGACAATGATGTCACTCGGTCATTTTTCTATGAAACCTGTTAATTTATTTTTCTGTTTAAAACACCACATAATTTTTGAATATCCCACAGTAATCACTGACCATATAAATGTTTAAATGCCGATACATCGCGGGTTCAAGTAAATAGCATGAAGACGCAAACGGGCTGCTTGTCAAACGTGACCGACAGCCGACAACGTAAAATCAACCACAACCCATTACAATATGATTGACAATAGCATAAACATTCGATGTGTCACGAACCGTGTCTGTGGGAGCGACCGAGCAAACAATGAAGCTCGGAATGTGATACGAAAAAAAAACGAACTTAGACATGAATGGGACTGAGAGGGGACTTGTATCTGAGGGGGGGGGGGGGGGAGGGGCGCGGAGGGAGGGCACAGGAGCACGAAGCGCGCTTCCGCTATGCTTCGAGGGGACCCGCTGCGGTGTCCTACATGACAACAGGTGAAGGGTTGGGTGTATTCAAATTACACACTTCCTGTAAACCGTTGAAATGCTTTCTCGAAGGATGTGACTGCGGTCTTACAGGCCCTTGCTAGGAATTTTATGTTGAAGTACGTCTTTGATTGATAGTAGTAGTATCATCCCGTAGATGATGAACAATTTATAAATTCACTTTTCTGGTATCACAACCGCTGACAGCTGAAACTAATATTTTTGTATCACACCATATAGATGTTTTATATCACCCACGTTATAGGCAGAGGTTCTATCAACTGTGTTTTTAAGATCCACATAATTAGGTCGATCTAACGTTTTATTTGCCACTAGCTGACCCGGCGAACTTCGTTCCGCCTAACAGTCAATTCTTAATGTTTTTATAACCTAAATTACTCCTTATTACATCAGCTACCTGCCAATAAAAGTCCCGTCAAAATTGGTCCACCAGTTTCAGAAATTAGCCGGAACAAACAGACAGACAGACAAAAATTGTAAAAATACCTTATTTTGGTATATGTACCGTGTATACATCCATATGCATTTATTAAAAAGCTATTATATCAATATTACAAACAGACACTACAATTTTATTTATTTGTATAGATGAAACATAGATGGAAAGAGAAAAGACAACAGTTTTAATATGATCAGCATAACAACCTAAATACATGAAATCCTAAGTATTATAAGAGTGATCAATAAAGTTCGTTGACCCAAATCTTGTAAATAAATTCTCACATATTATATTGCATTAGTAAAATTCCTAGAAACACTCGTTCGAGTTAAAAATTCCGCCGGCCCAAACCACTGTTACTTAACGCGAAGAATGTTGAAACGCAAACTATGAGGTAACCACGCCACGGACATACGTAATGCTTATCCAACATTCCACTACTGAGACTGCTAATACGGAGCCTTAGATGTGTGATGTAGTAATCACATTATCTTGGGATCATAGCTCCAGCCTGTTAAAAGAATTCTCCTACGATGTCATCTGCTTGTTGCAAAAGATGACATAAAAAAGTCATCAGGGTAGCTGAGTATCAGCGAGATCGTTTTTGTCTTGGACGTCCATCTTATATGCGTCCGAAAGTGTAAATAGGGGACATCGGCCTTCTATTAGTGATTTTCTATGACGAGGTTGCCATATTTTAGTTTTAGGACATGTCACGCTACCGTGATAGCTAAGGGCTATGTGTATGTTATTAAAAATAAATAACTATTAAATGATGCACTAAAATATAAGCAAAATGTTTTACTACTTTATTTTAAGAATTAATTTAATTCAAATTCTGACCTACATTGTTAACCGAATCACGTAGTCCAAAAATTCATTTGAGATCTATTTAAATTGCAAAAATGAGATGCCAGCGCGATGAGATCAGTCGGCCCAGCAATCCTAAAACACGCTGTTCATCATGTTTACTAAGTACCTACCTTCAATACATAACTCTCGCTAATACTATAAATGCGAACGAGATTAGTCTTTTAGAGCTACACCATTTCATATAAACTGAAAAGGTAATGGAAGTACCATAATCTATAAAAAACGGACTATAAATTAATGCAATTACAGCCCAAATTCTAAGTTGAAGTTTAAAACTATGACGGATTGAAAAAAAAATTTAGAGAGATTGGTAGACTTGACATGCCTAGGAAATTCTATGTTTTTATGCACACAGGTAACATCGCGATTAATTCCCTTAGTCCAAAATAAACTATACTTTATAATTGGTGTAATTACGAATCCAGAAAACTGTAATTAACCGGTACCAAGAAAACAAACACGTATTTCAACATTAAAGATGTATTTAAAAATCTGCGAAACATTAGTGTGACGAATTTCATACTCAATTGAGCGAAGGCATTAAATCTTCCGGCAAATTCTTCCTAGAAACGACTGCGAAAAAGACGTTCCACATGACCAGGCAGAAACCATCCTTATCCACTCAGCTGTATTGAAACCTCTTTTACACAACAAACTCTCGAGTAAGAAATAAATCATAAACGTTCCACCGAACTGTCAAAGTTCCCGCCAATTCGCGGTTTTATTGTTGTGTTTTTAATTTGCCCGATTTTAGAACACTTGCACCGAGCAATAATGGTAGAATTCTAAAAAATGTTTTGTTTTCTAATACCAGTACTGCTGGCCGGAATATTATCATAAAAGGCGTCTGTCATTTCAGCAGAAACACCTTTGATTTTTGGAATCATAATGAAATCATATTCTTGAGATAGAAGTCTCGTAGCCTTCAGTAATCATAATCTTTGGCATACGCCAGTGATCATTATGCTTATTTCGTCGGAATATAACCCTATATTAAGCCGATTAAGACACTTTCGTAAACTCAATACAGCATGATTAAACACAGTCAAAAATAGTCAGAGCTGTTTGCAAACAACAATGACGTGGTGTTTGCATAATAAAAAATATTCCATAATCCACGAGTAAAATCTTAGTAATATTTGATTAGGATTTTAGACTTGCGCAGTACAGATAATCTTAATTCTCAGACGTCACTAAACACCTTTATTATACCTAAACACATTTGATACAAACTATTTCAATTTGCGTGACATTGAGAATGGAACTTTGTTGAATAATGCGACAGTGCATTTACATACTACATTGTACACTTGTAGATAAATAATTCTATTCTAGGAGTAGGCGGAGCTGTAATTCTAAACCCACTTATGTCTTAAAACACAAGTACTAGGGCGGAAGACTAATGATATCTGTCGAACACATTTCCAGACGCTGAGCGTTGACAGAGAATTTCTAACAAGCACCATTTAGCACAACCTGGAAATCGATGCACGCAAAACGAGAAACCACGTTCACAACTCCCCAATTGACATTTTATTATAAGATCCAACAAATATCTGTCAAGTTGCAGAAGGAGAAATCTCTAGTAATTTCATATAAAACGGCCGGTTATGACCTAATGTAATATAATTAATCTACATACATAAACTCACGTCTGTATTCCCCGAAGGGGTAGGCAGAGGTGCATTTCTGCACCCACATTTCGCCAAGTATGTATCAGACCCACGTAATAGGGGGCGAGCCTATTGCCGTTTTTCGGGCACATTTCCAGACTCCGTGCTGTTACCGAGAATTTCCTAATGGAAAAATCCAATAACACTTTGCCCGACCCGGGAATCGAACCCAGGACCTCTAGATCGCACGGCACATACTTGTACCGCGAGACCACGAGGCACGAGGTATTATTAATCTTGGGTTGGTTTAGATCAGTAATTCCCAAAGTGGTCCAGTTGGACCCCCAGGGGCCCACGGGAGACTCGACGGGGTCTACGTTGGGTGTGACAAAAAATGGGAGTCCACAATCGTAAGCGGGCATCTATGAATTTAAATTGGTTTCGAACTAAAATGTTGGCTTGACTTCTTCTATTAATATAGGCAGATAATATTTTAAGAATATAAATATAAATAAATACACCCAACAGTCACATACATAGCTCTGACCCCACACTGGGATACATGTCCTGTATCGTGGGTATCCGAAACTACGAGAGACTTTTCGGTCTCACAAACACCCAGACCCGAAACAATATTATTTGTGGATCACACAAACATTTGTCTCGGTGCGGGGATCGAACCCGCGGCCTCTTGTTTCGCAAGCTGGTGTCTAGCCAACTGCGCCACGGGGCTGTCGAAATCTCAGGGACTTGTGTATGTGCGTACTTGCAATCTTGCGTGAACTTCTTTGATTCTTGTTTTTTTTTAAGTTTAAGAAATTGGTAGTAATGTAGCAGGGGGTCTACCGGATCCAGCAAAATTTTGAAAGTGGTCAATGAAACAAAAGAGTTTGGGAACCTCTGGTTTAGATCCAATTGAACTGAGTCTAGAACAGGCCATCGAGTGTGTTACACCGGATTTCGCTCACAAAACCAGACCGCGTTGATTCCACCTGCAACACAACAGCGGCATACAAATCGCACTCCTCTCGATAAAAAAGTAAAAGCCCGCGTTGAGGATTCTGCGAGGCGCTCACTTTCACTGCGCCTCTCTTGACACCAATACTGAGAAGACATGTTAAGGCTTCGAGTGAAAGCAATCAAGTTTTACCGCGATCGGGGTTCGAATCCCAAAGCGGGCTTTTTTTTTACTAGGTAGCTATTTTCTCAAATTTCGTTCCGCTTATAAGTTTTTTTTGACGATTATATTCAATAATACTTAAAACCGTACCCGATGTTAAGAGACAGGCCATTTTAAGTCATTTATTTTAGCGAGGAAAATGTCTGCAATAGAATTTGATAAACTTAATTAACAATTTTCCTCCTTTACCATGTGATTAATACATGAATATGAAAACATTAAATAACTTCAAACTGTTTTTTTTACGATAAAATTTATTAAAACGATTAAATTTTGTATTCAAATTAAATTGCATTAAATGGATTTCTTGTTTTTTTATGGCAATCAATTACACGTAGGTAAATTAATTTTTTGTCATTCGCTATAGAATGTTTCTGACATTGTCTTATTAGTCAATAACGTTTCTAGCTTGTTACGGACTTCCTATTGAGAGAGTTTAGGGGTAGACTGGTTTATGAATGTTTAATTCATAGGCATATTCGCGAACATACGAATTTATCATACAAAATGCCACACTAACATACCAAGTCATGCAATATGACGTGAGTAACGAATACCCAGACCCGAAACTAATCTGCGGAGATCGAAATGTCGGCCACCAATTTGGTATCTTACAGTATTAGAAATCACCCATTTAACAAGTTATGGTATAACTTCAAAATCGAAAACAGCATAAATACAATGCAGTAATTAAAGACTGCCTCGTGGTCTCGCGGTACAAGTATGTGCCGTGGGATCAAGAGGTCCTAGGTTCGATTCCCGGGTCGGGCAGTGTTATTGGGTTTTTCCATTAGGAAATTCTCAGTAACAGCACGGAGTCTGTAAATGTGCCCGAAAAACGGCAATAGGCTCGCCCCCTATTACGTGGGACTGATACATACCTGGCGAAATGTGGGTGCAGAAATGCACCTCTGCCCACCCCTTCGGGGAATACAGGCGTGAGTTTATGTATGTATGTGTATGTAATTAAAGACTGAAACCAAACAAAAGTAATTAATACAACTGCTTCCTCATGCATTTCCTAAAATAGACTTGCACATAAATTCCTTATAATATAGGAAAAATCGTGCATACAAGTTTCACAGAACGTGTTCAACGTAAATATAGTAGACGTCCTCAATATTCTCTCCCACCCCCTGGCACCGACAAGGCATTCATTAACCTTTCAACGGGCTATGTTACAGCTATATCAAGTACATACATACATACATAAACTCACGCCTGTATTCCCCGAAGGGGTAGGCAGAGGTGCATTTCTGCACACACATTTCGCAAGGTATGTATCAGTCCCACGTAATAGGGGGCGAGCCTATTGCCGTTTTTCAGGCACATTTCCAGACTCCGTGCTGTTACTGAGAATTTCCTAATGGAAAAACCTAATAACACTTTGCCCGACCCGGGAATCGAACCCAGGAGCTCTAGATCGCACGGCACATACTTGTACCGCTAGACCACGAGGCAGTCTATATCAAGTATTAAGAAGAAATTTACATTAGAATCGAGATACTTCGATCTCATGACGACAATTAAAATTAGGATCAAATCTAACACATTCATTTCCTGATTTAACTTATGACGGATTGTTGGATGTTCGTATCCAATGCGATAGGGAGGACAGAACATATAGTAGTAGCAATATTAGTGTCGTGGTGGTGTCCAAATCGAGTATCAAGTGGCGAGAGATCTCTGGAAATAATAATTGTTAGTATAATACTTTTTGGGGACATTGGCACAATATGTATTCAAGTATGGAAGCTTGTATTTCTGTTTATAGAAATATCGGGCATACAGTACTTACTAACAGCTAGTATTATTATAACTCAGTCTTGCTACTATTGAAGACGATCAAATCGGACCGCAGTAGAAAATATGTCCTCATTATCAGTAACAATTGGTACACTGCTGGCCACAACTGAGACTAAGTGACTTTTTCACCATCCAGCAACGTCCAGCTACTTAATTGAGATCTTCCGACCATATTGCTGATATTTTTTTATAACAATTGGATCTACTACAAGATTTTTAATATTTTTAAAGTAGGATTAGTTACCAAGGCCGATTCAAGCGCTTTCGCTTTTTGCACATTCATAAATCTGTAGAAGTTGCCGTTTCATTATTGTTATTGTGCTTCAAACTTGAGTATGGTACTTTCTCGTTGGTTCCAAGATCAATAAAAATCATTTAAACACATATAAGATATGATATCCCGATGTCTCAACAATTTTATTCTTCATTGACTGGCTTGTAACTGGGAGTTGTAAAGTATTGCTGTTGAGACGAAATTCTGAAGTTTGATTCAAGAGCAGAAATTAATTGTTAAAAAAATATCTATAAATTCTTGTACGAAATTCGTTAAAGCTGACAATTATTCACAAGAGTCTCGTAGGTTTCTTCGCTTTTAATATTAAGCTTGACTAAAAATGTCCTTTACGGCTTGGCTCAATTATAACTTAAGACTTCAATCTTCGTTACATTTTTAATATTTGTTTTAATAACCACTTCTAATGTGAATTACGAGTTTAAAAAAAATTGAGAACCTATGACATTTATGAAGGTTGACAAATAATAATGTTATAGACCTTTGCCTTTGAAATACAAACAAAAGCGCAACTTTGAAAACAAACTTTTCTTTTTCTATGCATCATAATTTTAATTCGAGAAAATAAAATCAAGACACTAATTATTATCTAGAACTTTTTTTTTTATAAGCACATGTATAAAGTGACCTAAATGGCGCATGATTGTATGTAGTGTGTAACTATGTACGTAGACCGTACTGTTGTAATTGCAGAGTCAACACAATTTTCACGGCATTTTTGAAACCAAATGTACGTAAAAATTAAAGAGAACCGTGAAACTTATTCAATCAATTAAAATTTAAATAAAATCTTTTAACAGTTTTACTTCTACTTTTTTTTTTTTTTTTTTTTTACGAGAGGAAAGCGCCTTAAGCTCCCTGTTCGGTACCTCGGGGGAGGCCCAAAAAGGGTATGTCGGGGTCACCGGCCTTCCAACTCAACGCGTGGAACTATTGTTCGCTTGGTTGAGTTGGGTCCCTAACCAATATCCTACGCCGGCATACCGACTAAAACCTCTCGATGGCCGTCTTGCGCATTTTGGGCGGTACGGTAAATACAGGGCGAACGTTCCCTTAATTGTTTCCCGTTGCCGCCCAGCGCTCTGTCCAGATGTGGACTCCTCTGCGATAGGGGGATTTCAGATATCCCCCACTTGGCCTTATTTTGGACGCTCACATGGTGTGAGCGTCCGCGACAGTCACGAGGCCATGCACTCTGCCGCACATCTCGGAGTTGTGCAACTCTTGTAAGGGCGTACCTCCCCCGTAGTACGCCTAACAACCCCGATAACCCCTATTAGTCGCCTTTTACGACAGGTAGGGGATGCCGTGGCGGTATTCTTACGCCCCAACCACAGGGCGGAGTTTTACTTCTACTTGACTATATTATATTATTCATCTCTCCTTTTTATGTTTTTGTCCAACACAATAACACATGATGGTCTTAAGACCATAAGGATATGACGCAGAATAGGTATAGGGTCCAAGCAGTGATGGCCTCGAGGTTTAGGCGCGCAGTCGAGAATCTCGACGGTCGCGGGTTCAAACCCCAGGCACACACCTCTGACTTTTCGGAGTTATGTGTGTATTCACAATGAATTATCACTTGCTTTAACGGTGAAGGAAAACATCGTGATGAAACCTGCACACCTAAAAAAAAAGTTCTTAGGAATTTCTTAGGTGTGTAGTCTGCCAACCCGCACTAGGCCAGCGTGGTGGACTAAGGCCTAAACCCTCTCAGTTGTAGGGGAGGCCCGTGCCCAGCAGTGGGACGTATATGGGCTGATGGTGATGATGATGAGGTATAGGGTCCATAAATAAGTTTTTATAGTCTGCATGACTGCGAGGCTCCTAGCTTCTGTGCTTGCAGCTTTCTACTTATTCCATAATCTATCTCTTCGAAAAATGCGCAGAATTCTAAGAAGTATTATAAGTCATGTTATTTCCATGGGTAGTGTTTGTAAAAATAATTTAATGGCTCCGTCGCGTCGGTAGATCTGGCCAATTTAAATCCCGTCATAAAACGAAGCTGTATAAGTAATGTAGGCAGAAAGTTATTCCATGTTATATTGAGGTCGTAAATCGCTCATACGTCAATCATAAACCAATACGTATAAAAGAAAAATTATGGTTTGAATATTATAAATAGTTGTGGAAATTGTATGTTTCTCAGCATTTGATTATGTTTGAATGGAATTTCTATTCCATATTTTTTGGATTAAGTAATATATACAATTTTTTTTTTGCTGTTTATGATTGCTAAAAAAATCATAAAGAATGGTAAAACCTTTACCTACATTATTTTTTTTTACTCCAAAATGTTTTGTTACGATTTTTTTATTACATCGATGTATTATTTTTTCGTATCTGATCATGATCACAATTGATTAACACGAAATATACTACATTTTGCCCATTTTTACATTGGTCCCGCACCCAGCAGTGGGACGTATATGGCCTGAAGATGATGATGATAACACCACATTTTTAGTTCAAAAATATTTCCTAAAACTTATTTATAAAATGTATATATAAAAAACAATATATTTTTACAATAATCTTTAAAATTGTATTACTCTCAACACGAAATACCTCATAGGTACCCCATTATATTATCATCACGACGCCAAACAGCACCCGATTGCATTAACTTTACATATTGGAGCAGTCTTTATTCTACTAAGCGGATGTGTTCGGCACAACTCAACAGGTATTACTGGTCGGAGGTGACACACCCGTTCTCCTTCGATACACTAAATATTCACATGTGAGCCACGTGACCAAACAAAGACAAAATTGACGAGGAAATGAAGCAACCGATACACCGATCTATTGCGACATATTTGATGCAGGGAAATAGTTGCGATAATTAAAAATTGACAGCCCCGTGGCGCCAACTGGCTAGACTGGCTTGCAAAACGAGAGGCTGCAGGTTCGATCGCCGCACCGAGATTAATGTTTGTGTGATCCACAAATATTTGTTTTGGGACTGTATGGTTGTGAGACAGAAAAGTCTCTTTCTGATACCCACGACACAGGACTTGTATCCTAGTGTGGGGTCAGAACTATGTATGTGAATTTTGGGTGTATTTATTTATTTATAGGTATTTGATTTTTTCTATACTGGCACGGTGAAGAATTCATATGAGAACCTGATGGTGATTGTAGTGCGATCTAAAGAGATAGGCAATAAACGATTACGACTGTGTAAACACAATTATGCCAGCGTGTACGTTGAAATCATCAGCCCAAATACCACTGCTAGTACCGGCTTCCTTTACAATTGAGAGGGGTGAAGCTTAAGTCCACCTGTCAGGCCTAGTTCGGGTTGCCTCACTAGACGCACACAAGAGATTCCTTGTGGATTTTTGGTGTACTGGTTTCCTGTTCAAGGTGCTAAGGCTTTATTAAGGTAATTTCTTGGTGAATATCTTTATATACATTTAATTGTTTTAAAACGTCTCGGTCTGCTTGTAAAGGATACCTATTAAGTTAATAGTAACCTGCATTATAGGTAGGTCCATATTTACCAGTAGCCGTACTTCCACAGAAGCCCAAAAGCATTACACATTAATTGTGTAATGTCTAGTTTATAATTGTTTATTGTGAGGTCAGTATATTCTCATTTATACTTCAAATAGATTTTGTTAAACAAAGATTTAAAGCGTAAAGATTATTATTCGGAATTTTGTAAGCCGGGCTTTTGGGCTTATATGGAAGTACCACCACTGATATTTACAAGCTGCTTTAAACTACGAGGAGCTGAGGTCAATTTACGCGTTCGTTAGTCTAGTTGGTAAGATTGAGAAACGGTATTCGAAGTCGATGTTTGTAACACTACTTGAGCGGTCTACAAATATTTGTTTCACGTCTTGGTGTTTGTGACACCCAGAAGTTTGTAACGAAGACGTGGCATAGGCGGAAGTCAAGGTTTAAAAGCTAGTTTCCCCATAAAATATTTTAGTTTGATACAATGAAATCACCATGATCCCAAAAGTGGAATTAAAAATAGAAAAAAATATTAATTAAGATAATACAGATTTTTTATCTGACATATATTCAATTATATTCAACGAAAATTCACACAGGTTTTAGCAAAAAAAAATCGCACGTTTTTAACGAAAACCACAGTAGGTATAATTCCACATTCCTACTGTTAATTGTTTCTAATGACACTCGATTGAATAAATTATGCTGTTTTAAAACAAAAAATACATAATTCTCCAACCTTTTTTTGAATACAAGTTTGTAGCCAAATGGTAGATAGATGTCTTATCAACAATCTATATTAAAAGTCCAAAGTTTTGCTTCAAGGTAATGTCTTAAAATATTTATATAAATATGATAGACAATATAATCAAATATTTTAAGACCGGCTAAGTATGGTGCACATTTGTCAATACTCGATACTAGTTCAACGGTTACGGGTTCAACTCCCGGGCACTACTCAAGACTTTTCGAAATTATTTGTGACGTTTTAATGAATCATCCCAAATTTAAATCAATTATGAATTTCATAAGTAGATACGCGAACCTGCACTAGGCCAGCTCGGTGGACTAAGAGGCTATTTGAGGACTTAACCCTTAAATGCATGATTTTTGTTTATTAAAAAATATTATAGGTAATATAAGTAGTAAATAATATACCGAAAAGGTTATAATATAAAATATATTTTTTATGGATTGTAGACATTTGGCAACAATATGCATTTAAGGGTTAAACATTTACAGAAAAATAAGTAACTATAAAAATAAACAGAAATATGTAATACTACTTACATTAATTACATTTATTCAACACTGAATAAGTCTGGCTCATAAATTTAATTAAATGGAGTACTCGGAATTAACGAGTTTGCAATATGAGGAAATTATTATTTGTTAAAACAGACACACTTGTTTTAAAACATAGCCTGAGTGCAATATGTAAACCTCTGTTAACTCTTTAAAAAAACTGGCACTAAATAAATATTCACAGAGGTTCCAATATGGCAAAAAAATACGCGCGTGAGAAGTTATATGTACTTCTTTGGCATCATTAAAAAACTTGTAGCTAGCCAATGGAAAATATGTAGGTATTTGAAGAAAAAAATCGACCTCACCTGACATTGGCATTTGAACTACAATTCCCATTAGAAAAAAAAAACAATGCTTAAAAACTCTGTATGTACTCGTAGTTGTTACGAGATACAAGTCAGTAATTAATGATACAATTTAGAAACTAGTTTGATAAAGAAATATATAAACACACTGTTTAGTTACAATGAAACCACGAATTTCACACGTTTTAATGGCTTTTTGCAAATTTATTAACTAAAATAAGTCAAAAAAATGACTGAGCATTAGATATTTATTTTAATTTAAATGAATAATATAAAATTAATGAACCTAAGTAAGTAAAATCATATTCCGCATATTTTAAACTAGTTCTATTCATTTTTCATTTGAGGTATTTTTTATGAAATCTTTGGGATATAATCGATTACGTTTTCTTGTTACGTAGCTACTTACGTTTTGTAACAACAGTTCAGTAAAATTAAAATAATCATAAAATGAGTGAGTATTGTAATAAATCTGGTATATTGAAATTATTTATTGTAGTATTTTGTATTAATATTTGTAAAATATAAAGGAAGAGCATTGAATTGTATAATAACGGTTTATTCAGAATGTCTATTGACTTAATATATTTTTATTAATATAGAATATAAAGAAAGTGTATTGATCGAATGTCACTTAAACGACGACATCTTGTTCGTGTGATCATTGTTGAGTAGAAATTGGAGCGAGTGCAAGTAAATTGTTAAAATATAAATATATAGTTGTAACTGAAGACTGGACTATTCTTTAAAAACAGCAAGCCACATCTACATACATCTGTTATAGTTCAGAAGTGGGATGTTAAAAGGTATATACCTCCCGCGTGTACAGACTACGGAAGCGTCAGTTGGATTTTTGTAACGGCTAAGTATTATCGTTTTAAAACAACCGGTGAGTCTGATGCTATTTTATACTTTAATTTGTACGATATGAAATAAGTTGTAAATTAAGGCAATAGTGACCATGTACTATTCAAAAAATTATAATCAAATTTTACAACGTGGCCTCTAAAATGATTGTTATCTACCCTATTATATAATTTTATAAAAAAAAAAAGTTTTACAATTCCATCTGCTTCGTTCAGATGTTTAAAGATTTATGCTTATGAACAAAACTATCTTTGTATGATTATTGACGATGTGAAACGAATAATTTTAGGTATTATTTATTGTGTACAAAATTAATTATTTAGAATACCCTATTAACATAGCAATATGAGTTTCAGACTAAACGATAATGCCCTTGGACGAAATCGTTGATGGCCGAGAGCGGTCACTGAGGCAGACACCGAGTCCTGTGCCAGAGCGTCATGGTCGATTGAGAGCTGAGTCAACTCGAGGCAGGCCCAGGGAACGTGGCGCCACATCCAGCACTTCCAGCCGTAAACGCAGGCACCGGAGCAGAGCCACATCCAGACATCGAAGCCGCTCCAAGCGTTTCGACCGTAGACGTAAGAGATCTCGCAATTTATCTCGAAGCAGTTCTATGTGTACTAGCAAAGATTCTTTGCGCGATGAATCGTTAGACTCTCGTAATACTAGAATTAGAAAGAGGAAAGAATGTAAAACCAATGAAATTAAATCGGATAGTGCGACAATAAGTTTATCTGCACGTGAACTTTTTGAAATACTAAAGTCGATACCTACATCAACGTCACAAAACCATTTTTCTATGAACTCAAATGCAGTTCCTGAATTTGATCCATCAAATAGAGAACAAACTGTAGATGTCTGGATTAATAAAGTAGAAGAGTGCGCAAAATTATATAATTGGAGTGATACTCAGTTAATTCATTACGCGTTGCCAAAACTATCGGGAGTGGCAAAAGTATGGTACCAGGGCTTACCGTCTGTTAATTTTGTTTGGGCTGAATGGAAGGAGAAATTGACTCTTACATTTCCCACAGTGCAAAATCACGCTCAATTGTTGCATGAGATGTTAGATAGAAAAGTTAGGTATAATGAATCTTTAGAAACTTATTTTTACCATAAAATGAATTTACTAAATCGTTGCGAAATTGTGGGAAAGAAGGCTATCGACTGCATAATTTACGGATTGGAGGATAAAGGAATTAGATTAGGAGCACAAGCAGCAAATTATTCACAACCGGAGGAACTATTAGTGTATTTAAAAACCGTCAAATCAGAGGACGTCAAGGATAGGAGACCATACTTTAAGAAATCGTCAAATGATAAGGCAAACAACAGGTCTAATACTTTGAAATGTTTTAACTGTGGGGACTTAGGACATCCTAGTTTCAAATGTGTTAAGCCTTTAGTTACATGCAGCGTATGTAAGCGATTAGGGCATCAATCAACAACCTGTAGAAGGTTACAAATACATTCAAATAATATTACAACCACTGATAATGCAGTATCTCAAGTAAAATTAGTAGGTCGATTAGACAATAAATATGTTTTGCCCATAAAAATTAATTCTGTGCCGAAAACGTGTTATGTAGACCTGGGGAGTCAGTGTAGTTTAATCAGGCAAGTTGATTTTAACGAATTGGGAGTAAGTTTAATAAAAACATCCCTGCCATCGCTTAAAGGATTTGGAGACTTTTTAATAAAACCGATAGGTAGAGCTACTATCAACTTGGAGGTTCAGGGTGTGAGTGCGGATACTGAGGTCCTAGTTGTAGAAAATGATCTGCTTAAATATCCCGTACTCTTAGGTCAAACTTTTACCGAACAAGCAGGAGTGGTCATTATTAAAACGGACGAACAACTATTTTTATACAAAGAATTTCATTTTAGCAACAGTGATAAAATAGAACTATTTGTTGAGTGTGATGTGAATATAGAATTTATGACTGCCGTGCCAGTCATTACTAATGGTCAGGTTTCGTGTGACGTATATGTGAAGGGTTCTATCAGGGATGTTAAAGGAAGTAAATATGGTATTATGCCGGGTGTATATACTATAAATAAAGGTGTTAGTTGTGTTATCATAATAAACTTGAATTGTGGGACAGAAAAGAATGTAATCTTGAAGAAAAATGATCTTCTAACCAGGGCTTTTATTAATAATAAGCCTCTTCTCGTTAATAAACTTGAGTCATTGAATACAAAATTTACTCAGGAAGATTTAAAAGTAGGTGACCATTTGAATTTGCAACAGAGACTAAATATTGAAAATTTGCTCAATAGATATCAGAAATGTTTTTCCTTTAGTTTTAATGATTTAGGATTAACTCATTTGACCGAAATGACCATTTCATTGAAAGATAACACACCTGTAGTATATCGTCCGTATAGACTGGCGTATAGTGAGAGGGAAAAAGTTAAAGGGATGATACAGGAAATGTTAAATGCCGGTATCATTACGGAATCTACTTCCTCATATGCCAGCCCAATCATATTAGTTCAAAAAAAGACTGGAGATCAAAGACTCTGTGTTGATTATAGGGCGCTTAACTCTAAAACTATAAAAGAGCATTATCCGTTGCCTAGAGTGGATGATCAGTTAGATAGTCTAAGGGGTTACAGGTATTTTACTACTCTTGATCTGGCATCTGGATATTATCAGATCCCAATTGCTACCTCTTCTCAAGACAAGACTTCTTTTGTAACACCTGATGGTCAGTATCAATTTACACGGATGCCGTTTGGATTAGCAAACGCACCGTCAGTTTTCCAAAAGACTATCAATAAAATGTTAAAATCAACACATAACTCTGAGGCTTTTGCTTTTATGGATGATATAATTATACCATCTATGGATGTCGAACAGGGTATGGATCGTTTGGAACGAGTTTTAAAATTAATACAAGAAAGTGGTTTAACATTAAAAGTAAACAAGTGTCGATTTTTCTACAACACGATTGATTATTTGGGATTTGAGATATCGCAACAAGGAGTTCGCCCGGGTAGTAAAAAGACGGAAGCTGTATTAAAATTTAAAACTCCTTCTAATCAACATGAAGTTAGACAATTCATTGGCTTGGCGAGTTTTTTTAGGCGATTCGTAAAACATTTTGCAATTTTAGCAGCACCCATTACGAAATTGTTAAAGAAGGGTATCAAATGGGAATGGGGCACGGAACAAAATAATGCATTTAACACTTTAAAATCAAATTTAATTAATAGACCAGTTTTAGCGATATACGATCCTAATGCTAAAACACAAATTCATACTGATGCATGCAAAACTGGTATAGCAGGTATGCTGCTACAGGAAGACCCTTCTGGTAAACAATGTGCTATAGCTTATTACTCTCGACAAACAAATTCAGAAGAACAGAAATATCACTCTTTTGAACTGGAAACCTTGGCAGTTATCGCTTCACTACAGCGATTTAGGGTTTATGTTTTAGGAATTCGATTTACTATAGTAACGGATTGCAACGCGCTACGTACTACGTTGTCTAAAAGAGATATTATACCTAGAATAAGTAGGTGGTGGTTACAATTGCAAGAATATGACTGTTGCATAGAATATAGACCGGGAAGTCGTATGAGCCATGTTGATGCTCTAAGTAGGAACGCTATAGAACAATCTGAAGAAGTTGAATCTGTATTTGATATATTAGGGATAGAAACCGATGATTGGTTAGTTACGATGCAAAAGGCTGATGAAGAAATCAATAGGGTAAAGCAAATTTTAGAAGACCCAGAAACTAAAAATATTGTAGATATACATTTGAATTATAAAATAAAAAAATGGCAAGGTATATAGGGTGGTCGATGAGCAATGTAGGTGGGTAGTACCAAGAGGAGTAAGGTGGCAACTATTAAAAAGGAACCATGATGAAATGGGTCATTTTGGGGTAGAGAAAACTTTTGATAAGTTAAAAGATTTATACTGGTTCCCTAAAATGAGAAAGTTTGTTAAAAAGTATGTCGAATCTTGTCTTGAGTGCTCTTACCACAAAGTGCCCACAGGCAGAAGACAGGGAATGCTGCATCCTATTCCAAAAGTAGACGTACCCTTTCACACAGTACACATTGATCACCTTGGTCCTTTTGTAGTCAGTAAAAATAAAAATGCATATATATTAGTATTAATAGACGGCTACACAAAATATATTACTTTATATGGTGTGAAAAATACTAAAACGAAGATAACACTGAAAGCAATAAATAATTATATTAGCCATTTTGGCGTACCTAGTCGAATAATAAGTGATCGGGGCACATCATTTACTAGTAGGAATTTTAAAGAATTTATTAATAAATTGGGTATACGTCACGTCTTAAACGCTGTTGCTACCCCTAGAGCCAATGGCCAAGTTGAAAGATACAACCGGACAATATTAGCATCTTTGGCTGCCCGAAATCATAATTGTCCTGAGAACGAATGGGATAAACATTTGGAAGAAATACAGTTAGGGTTAAATTCAACCATAAACCAATCGACTGGCAGGAGTCCTTGTGAAGTATTATTTGGTTTAAAGCTACGTACAAAAGGGGATAGTATTATATCATCTGTAGTTGACTGTAATGATAAAAACACAAAACCTATAGAAGAAGTTAGAGATGAAGTCAGTAGAAAAATTGAAGAAACTCAGAGTAAACAAAAAGCTAGGTTTGACCAAAAACGTAAAGTCGCCAAGGTTTATAAGGAAGGGGATTTAGTAAGAATAGAGAGGGAAGTTGCAACTAATTCTGGAAAGTCTAGAAAATTAATGGGGAAACTACAAGGACCCTATAGAATTGTAAAAGCATTAGATCACGATAGGTATGTTGTTGAAGACACACCTTTAACACGTAAACAAAATCGTAAGTACAGTGCAGTCATTTCTGTAGATAAGATATATCCTTGGTTAACTTATACACATAATTATTTAAACGATACTGACAGTGATGAGTCAAGTGAGGAATTTGCAGAAAGTGAGAGTGTGAATCGGACGGTTTGTGACACAGTTGTTGATGTGGGGAAAGAATTTAGTGATTTGGTCAATGATTTGAATGTAGAATAAATAGATCATAATATGTAAAGCAGTATGAATAGATTACTTTAAAAACTCTAACTTTAGTTCTAGCCCATTTCTTGATATTCGAAATTGTGAAATAGGCGTCTGGTAGTCTAAGTATCAGCATACACATGAGGCCGATAAGCCAACTAAGGAGTTATGCTTGATACGAATGTAGATCCGTGTCAGATACGCATGAGGCCGATAAGCCAATTTGGGAAGTATCTGACCGGAGTGTTTGTAATGGAGTGTCAGCATACACATGAGGCCGATAAGCCAACTAAGGAGTTATGCTTGATACGAATGTAGATCCGTGTCAGATACGCATGAGGCCGATAAGCCAATTTGGGAAGTATCTGACCGGAGTGTTTGTAATGGAGTGTCAGCATACACATGAGGCCAATAAGCCAACTAAGGAGTTATGCTTGATACAAATATGGAAACGTGTCAGATACGCATGAGGCCGATAAGCCAACCTGGGAAGTATCTGACCGTTTTGAAGAAATTGAAATGTTTGTATATGTATGTATAAGGCCAATAAGCCATAGAGTGTAAAAAGATAATTTTAAGGAATATAAATTTGATTTGTTATTAATTGTATGTTAATTGTAATTAACTATACATATATTGTAAAGGGTGCATATTATCTAGTTATATTTTTCTTTTTGTATTGATAAAATTATTAATTGATGGAACAATTAACTACATTACCAGATGGCCGGAACAGTATGTAGCTAACAATTGATTCACTTTATCTTTAAATCAGAGCTTATGTACTTAATTGCGATAATGAATATTATTGTTTAACGACTATGAATTAGATGACATAAAATAAATAATATTTTATAGAAATTGTTTACAAATATACAATGTATTTTATACAAAATTGTCTAAATTTAGTTAAGAAATGTAAAAAAAAATAGATATTTATATTTACGATGGGACTCGTAAAAATTCAGGATGGCCGACTGTAATAAATCTGGTATATTGAAATTATTTATTGTAGTATTTTGTATTAATATTTGTAAAATATAAAGGAAGAGCATTGAATTGTATAATAACGGTTTATTCAGAATGTCTATTGACTTAATATATTTTTATTAATATAGAATATAAAGAAAGTGTATTGATCGAATGTCACTTAAACGACGACATCTTGTTCGTGTGATCATTGTTGAGTAGAAATTGGAGCGAGTGCAAGTAAATTGTTAAAATATAAATATATAGTTGTAACTGAAGACTGGACTATTCTTTAAAAACAGCAAGCCACATCTACATACATCTGTTATAGTATGTTTTGCGTAAGATGTTTTACATCTCTTATCGAATTAAATTTAACTTTCAGTTGCTCGACTAAACAAATATTGATATGACTATTAATGAAGCATGTTTCAATAACAAAACGTTTTAACAGTAAAATATTGGCTGTTATAAATAACACGGCTAAGTAGATGCTAATGTTTTTCCGTTGGATTCGATCATCGGTAATGAGCCTACTAGTTTTGTGTACGAAACGATTCGGTCTAATGATTCACCTTGAACCAATTATGCAACGTTATTTCTTTAGATCATCGGACATTCTGTCTATCTCGTGTGATATAGTAAATGCAAGCACTATTGCTTGTTTTATTTTATCATCAGTTAAACATGAACAAACAAAACGATCGTTGTATTTAATCTGATAAGTGTTATCGAGAAGCGATTTCGCCAAACGCCGGATCGGTTTAATGTTACTAATTACGAAACACGAATGCTTAAATTGTTCGTTTGTTCGGTTTTTAATACCAGTTATACAATCTTTTAGATTATGTAGATATAATCAGTTTTTTAGTGCAATGAATGTTTTTGTTTAAGGTGAGACGTGTTCTTAAGGGTCAACTCGACTTGTAAACACGCGATTGTTATCAAACTATTAAACTGACATTAATATTGGGTGTTTAGTTATCAGTCAGGTCGTTTCTTCGAACTTCTCATGCAATGTGCGGCGAGTAGCACTTGTAATGCGTTACCAAACCTTCGTAACAGGTGGATACGTGCCGTTTGCGCTGATCGATGCAGTGTGAATGCGTTTTGTAATCAACACAATACGTTATCGACACTTTTTACCTGATCGTAACTGACTAGGCGTTGCATGCGCACCGCAAACCACTCTTACGCGGTTTCACAACATATGCGACCTGGATACTGTGAGATAGAGTTGAGAATACAGATAAGCTATCGACTTACCTCTGGCCCAGCCGGTAGGGACGTTGCCGAGATAAGCCACTTTGTACACGGGGTCTGGATCGCTGATGCGCACGCTGTTAGAGCGCCGCAGTAGCTTCCCGATCCCGCGGGAGAGGCGACCGATGGCGCGCGCTGTAAAGTCCTTTCCAGACAGACCCTCAGCGAGACACACCTCCGCAGGCAAGATAGACTTGCCCTCCTGCAATCGGTGGCCAATGAGGCGCGGCATTGCCAGCGGCGCCGACTTCTTCCTCTCAGGAGTCAGGGTCTTCGCCTGATTCACGCTGTAAACATTGCAGTTCTTTTTGAAGCTGTGTCCGTTGGCATCTTTGGTAGTGTCATTCTCGGTGCGAGTGAGCGGGGCTCGTGCCTCGGTATTGAGGTTCTCACTCGAGGCAGAGTTGTTGTTGGCGCAGTCGGCGAAACCGTCGCTGTGTCGTCTGTCGCTCGAGCGCCGCTTCAGCAGCGACGGGTTGCGCAACAGGATGCTGGTCTCGCTCGAGCTGCGGTTCTTGAGGATGTGGATCTTCTTGACGCGCGTGACAGCGCAGTCCACCTCGTCTGCGCTCACTGTGCGCTCAGTCTTGCCCTCTTCATCCAGGAAACGCACTCGCAGACCGTTAGGCTTGCAATCGTTCGGAGTTTTTTCCGCATCTTGCAATCTTTCTGTTTGGCTTTTTGCGGCCGCGTCGAGGCAATGCCGCTCGTTTTCTCGAGCCATTTCTGTGTCGCGGATTGCCGACACCACTATTACATTCTGATAAGGCAGTCTGTTTGTTCCCGTTTCCACGTGTCCGGCGGCAGACCACTCTCCGGGCGCTCCCGTGCGGGCGGCAGTCGCGGCCGACTAATAAATAAAGCACACATACACAACGAGTAGTACACAGTGCACAGCTCGTCCGTTAAAGAACGACACCGGTTTGGAATGCAGCCTTCTCTACACTCGATGCACTTGTTCGTTTGTAGGTGAAAATGTCGACAAAAACGGTAACAATTAAAATTCTTGGAGATTCACTCATACACAACAATCGCGGGGAGCGTGTTCGATTCGTGCTAAAAACACTAATAAGTGAGCAAAGTATCGGGCGCGGGGACGCAACTGGCGGCGATGCGTGCGCGTGATTCGGCTCGCGGCGACCGAGTGGCGCGGAGTGGCGCGGCCGTGCGGGCGCCGGGGCAGGCCGGGCGCGGGCGCGGGCGACCGGCGCACACGCAGCGCCAACGCGAGCCTTCTACACACACAGAGCTTTGATTTTATTCATCAAAACGACCAATCCCGCCAATATGACTTGTGGACATCGGGAATCTGAAACAAAACAAAAATCATTTTAAGATAGCTTCATGCAGGCTCAGGTGATAAATCGCTCATTTTCATGGAAAAGTGACTGCACTACAAAAACTTGAGTGGAACCGAACATGGAAAAACAATCGACAAACAAAACAAATCCAGTCGACATAGTTATGCCGTCAATTTCTCCAAAAACATTGATCACAATTGATTCAGCGGTTTAGGTGCAAACTTAACCGAAGAGTTACTAAATTTTCGCGTTGTTCCTCTGGCAAGTCAGGCTTTGACACACGTGATACGGAAGGCGCCAATACGTGGCCCACATAAATATCAAACAGGTGGTCCGTATCGCCAATTATGTACGGTGAAATTGAACAATTTTATTGATTGTATGAACGGTGTTTAAAAATTCTGCAATATTATTATTATTAAACATCGCTTATAAGGCGCATTTTATAAACATTTCTTAGTATTTGCATGCATAGTTTAAAGCGAACAATAGCTCAAATTGTCAGACTGGTGACACGATGGCCGTAAGTATTCAAGATCTACGAATTCGAAGCCACATGTACAAGTTGAAAATGATAACAATTATTTAACTCCTTTTTTTTATTTTTTTTATTCTTGCGCGGCAAAGTGACTCCACTGTACCTGATGGTAAGCACAGTGGAGTCCAAAACAAAAATACCGACCAGCGACCAATACTTGTCTTAATATTGCCAATGAATGTCATATAAGCGTAATAAAAAATCTGGATTCTTACATGCTTGAATATTGACCAGAAAAATATCGAGTTAAAATATCCCTTAAACGGTTTCAGACATAGAAAAGTCTATGTATACAGGGAAATAACATTAAAGAGCAATGCCTAGTGATTAATATATAATTTATCATCAATTATAATACGCCGGAACACTTGCTCCATGCTGATGACCAGAAAAGGCTACAAAAGGTCCACTTGACCTATCAGGAAAATGTCGCTGAAATTAACCTTTGTTAAAAAAATTACGGAGTTAATTAAAAGGGCAATGGTTAAACTTTCTTTTTAACTTCCGCACTTTTGGGAGATAATGTCAATGCACTACCAATAAGCAGAAACCTCTTGAAGCAATAATTATGGATCAGGAAATAAATTTAAAAGATTTCTTTCTTCATCATCATCATCAGCCCACATACGTCCCACTGCTAGGTACGGGCCTCCTCTACAACTGAGAGGGTTTAGGCCTTAGTCCACCACGCCGGCCCAATACGGGTTTTCAGACTACACACCTAAGAAATGGTGTGCAGGTTTCCTCACGGTGTTTTCCTTCATCGTTAAAGTACGTGATAATTTATTGCGAATAAAATTTTTGATGTTTTCCTAATAACCATAGGTATAAAATGTATATGGTTGTTAAGAAAACTAATTTTCTTTTTAATTTTTTGTCGGGATTTTCTTTAACCCCAGGGGGTTTTTAATGACCTTAGCTTTTACTTGCCTTAGTTTGCTGTATAATAATCCTGTATAACACATCCCTGCATAGGCAGGTATCGACCTTGGGACAACAAGGCGTGAATTTGTACATGTGTTTGTTAATATGTTAGATATAAACGAGTATAAATAATGAGGTATTAGTACGTATTAATGTATACTAACTGGTGTATTAAAACGTGTTTCGATATTAATATTCACATTATTTTCCTCAATAACAAGCGCTTTAACAACTGCATGCATTTCTGTTTTTGTTCGTGATCAATTTTAACCAGCCGATCGCCTCGTTGGTCATGGAGCATAAACGTGATCCGTGTGATCTACAGGTCCACAATACGATTCCTGGATCGCAAAAATAGATTTTTCCTTTAAAAATACTCAGTAACAGAGTGATGTCTGGAAATGCGTTGTAGACCCAACAGGCTGGCCCTTTTTAAGTTTCTCCGAGAAACGATTGGTCGGAAGCCGGTCAAGACTAGTCGTGCTCAAATTCCACTTTTTTTTTTTAAAAGCTTTGGCTGTATAGTCAAACACTATTCCAAATACATACATAAACTCCCGCCTGTATTCCCTGAAGGGGTAGGCAAATAGGGGGCGACCCTATTGCCGGTTTTCGGGCACATTTCCAGACTCCGTGCTGCTACTGAGAATTTCCTAATGGAAAAACCCAGTAACACTTTGCCCGGCCCGGGAATCGAAACCAGGACCTCTAGATCGCACGGCACATAATTGTACCGCGAGACCACGAGGCCCAATACAAAACAAAAAGGCGACATCTGTTGACAAGGGCTCGTAACTAAGCGGCGACCTTGCCACATCCCGCATCGCGATAGTGAAATTCGCTGACCGACATAATTATGCAACCGCGCAACCACGCGTGATTCCACTAAACATCAGTGCGAAACGCTCCAACACGCTTTTTATGGTTTAAATCTTTTATATATGTCTTTATATACCTATAAAATATAAATACAAACACCCAACAGTCACATATATGGTTCTAAACCCCGGCGCGCGGTGACGTCACGTCCGCGCAGATGTTAGTGCCGGGCTGGGTCCCTAACCAAAACCCTAACTTACACCGGCATACCGACCAAAACCCCCCTCTCCGCGCCGAGTGGGGCGACCACGGTACATGTTGCACCCCCACTAGCTTGTTTCGGGCGCCCCGGTTGTAGGTGGACGCCCGCGACGGATCTATCTTAGGTAGGTTTCGACGGTTTCTATCTTAGGTAATTTCTTCCGAGGAGTTTGTATGTTCATAAGCTTTTTACATATTCACACGCCAATACCAAACTTCAAAATTCCATGCTGTTAAATATTCTATGCTGGATGCAGGCTGCCTCCAACAGGTCACTATGGAAGTCATTGGTGGAGGCCTATGTTCAGCAGCGGACTTCCTTAGGCTGACAATGATGATGATGATGAAATATTCTATTGCAAAAACCCAATAATATTTTGCCCGGAATTGTATCGGGACTTCTCAAACGCATGCAATCACTCTTGTCGCGATATCAAAGAGGTAGTCATATTAAAACTTGGTAACTCAGAACTTCTATTATTCAATATTTAATAACAATATTTTTTTTACCAGCCGCAAAATTGACAACGTTAATCCTACCCAAGCTAATGGTTCGGCACAACAACATTCAAAAAACCTTAATTAAATGAATATATCTTGCAAGGGCACGAGGAAAAGGTTTGATCTTTACCAAGGTGAAACGTTTAAGAGTAAAGTGTACATATGGTACGTTAATGGAAGGCAATTCAGAACTGTATAATTGTATGTTAACAACAATAACGATAAAGTTAGCGCCGGTGTCGACACAAAGCGAACGATAATGGAATGAATAAACAAATCAGGTTTATGATTTACTAAGAAAAACAATTGGACATATTGTATGAAAAAATATACATACGGATAGTTAACCTCAATTATATTGGAGCACATAGGCAGCTTCAACCTGTTACTTTTGTATTACAGTGATGCGCGCCCATGTTAAAATGTCACTCTCATCATCTTTTCATAACGCCCCTAAAGAAACAAACTTCAATTTTTTTTTATGTTTTTCTTCCTAAACTATTATCTCATATTATGTAACACCTACTTCTGACTATGATGTGACACAAGTATGTTTCGTGCGATCTAGAGGTGGCAGGTTCGTTTCTCAGGTCAGGCAAAGTGGGCCCGAAAAATGCCAATAGGTTCGCCTCCTACTACGTGAAACAATACATTTGGCGAAATACACATACATACACTACCGACAAAAAGTTTGGAAGCACCTATAATTTTTGTAAAAACAAATAGCAAATTGATAATAACAAATTTTATCGATGTTGTAATAAAATATAATATTATTTTAGTAATAAGAATATGGTTTTGTTTCATAGTTTAATTTTTGTTTTAATTAAGTACCTAATCATTCTTAATTAAATAATACTATATCTTATATTATTTCTAAAATAATTGAGAGTATTAAAAGTGCTTCCAAACTTTTTGTCGGTAGTGTACATACATAACCTCATGCCTATAATCCCTGAAGGGGTAGGCAGAGGTGCATTTCTGCACCCACATTTCGCCAAGTATTTATCAGTCCACGTAATAGGGGGCGAGCCTATTGCCGTTTTTCGGGCACAATTCCAGACTCCGTGCTGTTACCGAGAATTTTCTTATAGAAAAACCCAATAACACTCTGCCCGACCCGAGAATCGAACCCAGGACCTCTAAATCGCACGGCACTTACTTGTACCGCGAGACCACGAGGCAGTCTGGCAAAATATTGATGAAGAAATGCACCTCCGCCTTTCCCTTCGGGGAATGCTGGCATGACTGCGTATACAATATGTACATTGTGTTTACATCGACAAATAAACAAACCTATCCTTAATAGTGAAAAAGTACGGTTATGATTCTGTTATACTGTTTATAGCTCTTCAACATTAATACGTTAAGTCGGATAATGGCGCTGATTAACATACTCATGCCAAATAATGAGAGATAGTCGATACTCCATTCGCGCAGAAGTTATTATCACTTGCCAAACAAAAATATGTGTATTTCATATGAGGCCAAAAATCTCGATATCATTGACACAAAACTTTAATCTTCGCGCGGGTCGCGACGATGTGTCGTTGCTACGTTTATTATCTTTTTTTTTATAAATAAAAGATCACAGAGTTGAGGTCACAAACACTTATATAATAAATAATAAATATATTTACATACATCATCATCATCAGCTCAAATACGTCCCACTGCTGGGCACGGGCTGTAGAGGAGTCTACAACTGAGAGGGTTTAGGCCTTAGTCCACCACGCTGGCCTAGTGCGGGTTGGCGGACTACACACCTAAGAAATTCCTAAGAACTTTTAGGTGTGCAGGTTTTATCACGATGTTTTCCTTCACCGTTAAAGCAAGTGATAATTCATTGTGAATACACACATAACTTCGAAAAGTCAGAGGTGTGTGCCTGGGGTTTGAACCTGCAACCGCCGAAATTCTCGACCGCGCGCCTAAACCTCAAGGTCATCACTGCTTTTTTTTACATACATACATTGCTTGTATCATTAGGAGATAAGTAGAGGTGTACTTCAACTTCTACTACCACTTTGAATTTGCGCCAGCCCAAAACTAGCCCGAAAATTAAATCTCTCTACAGACTAAGCTAGATACAAGTCTTGTGTTGTGGGCATTACAAACTATGAGACACATTCCGGTTTCACTTTGACCACCACGGCAATCGAACTCGGAGCCACTTGATCTAACTCACCGATTCACAAAACATCATGTTGTATGTTTTTTGATTCAATAAAGAACACTATTAAAAAATAATAATACCAACCTCTAACAGGTCCTGCATCTAATCCAGTTATATTTGTCCCACCGGAGACAATCGTGGCGACCTCGACCTCGAGGGTCAATTGCGCACGATCAGACCCAATGGGAGGCACGGGTCACATTATAAACTCGCATTATAAACAGACATAACGAGTCTGCCGCGCTAAATATCATGCACGTGATAAAAAAAATAAAAAAAGCAAATAATTTAAGTGTAAAGAATTTGTTCATTTCATTGTATGTACCGGTTATACAGGTGCCAGTTTTTAATTCAATTTGTAGCCGGTGTAGATTTTACTCATATACACGCTTGTATCAAATAAAGGTTAGGTAGAGATGCATGTTCACTTTGTACAGCCACATTTCGCCAGATGTTCTAAGTCACACAGGTGAACCTATTACGGCTGTGCACATTTCCACAAACTGCAATTTTTTACAGAGTTTCTAAAAAATTCTTACTTTTTGTTTTTCCCAATAATTATCGAATATAGGTTCACGGTTGCTATTGTTACTTGCAATCATGTGAAATACTAGCTCCTTTTTTAAGTATGCTATAAAAAAAACATCTTTCCACAGTTAGCAACGAAACTATACATTCGTGCTACTAATGGAAGCGTCTGGTAAATTGCTTTGTTGACTGTTAAGGAAATTAGTGACCATAAAAACGTCCATTTCGACCTTACAAAGCAAAAAGTCTAGGTGGGCAATTTGTCGGCCTGTCGCTTCCTAAAAAACCTGCACATCTTTATTACGATGCTGTAAATCGGAGTTTAATTCCATATACGTATGTATTTTAATGGATATTTGAAGGAGTTTACTACACTGGGTGTAGTACACCCACATTTTGAAAATCCCCTATTAAGTCAATAGTACCTAGTAGATAAGGTAATAGGGTTTGAGCCTATTGCCATTTACCATTTTCAGACACCTTCCTGCAACTATGAATTTCCCAAAGAAGAAACTCCAAGACCGTTTGTACGACCCAGGAATCGAACTCAGGGCCGTTTTATCACTTCCGGAATTTTAAGTCGCGACACCAACGCGCCAGTCTGAATTTAACCTAAGTTAAACAAAATGTAGTAAGTAATTAATCTACAAGGATGGTTCAATCAATAAAAATTGATTCACTGTTATGACATTTTTATTTTGTTGTTTACTATTTAAGTAGTATCGTAAAAAAGGCCATAGGCATGCCCCTCAATACATGACAGTTAAAAAACATGTGAAAAAACGTGGATCTGAAATTATACCTGTAAACTAAGTTTGGAGAATCTAAAAAAAATATCACTAGACTGAGGTTTAGTCACCCAACTTTACGCTCTATATATGTACTTCTTTTTTTGACAGCCCCATGGCGGAGTTAGCTAGACACCTTGTGTAACGAAAGACCGAGGGTTCGACTCCCGCACCTCGACAAATCTTTGTGTATTCCATAAATATTTGTTTCGGATCTCGGTGTTTGTGAGACCAAAAAGTATTGCATATCTCATATATATATATATATATACCCATCACAAAAGACCACTATTTTAGTGTGGGGTAAGAAGTATATATGTATGTGACAGTTGGGGGTATTTATTTATTTAAACTAGCGAACGCCTAGTGTATGAAATCCGACAATATGTATCATATTTTGGAAAAATTAGAAGATATTATTATATGCATTATATTTATACGTTTCCAGCATATATTTTATGTTACAGGTTTATTTATTTCTCGTACTCTATCCGCTGTGTTTAAGAATATAGATACATGGATAAAGGATGATAGATAGAAGTATACGTTACTTCGCTCAAACAAAATCTTGTGACCATGTAAATGTCCTTGCCCATTCATCACTCAGTAACTCGCTGCAAGGATGTCCGCTTCGACTGGTTTAAGGATATATCCCTGACCTAGGTCAACATCATGCCATCCAAATTTCAACCTTAAGTTTGATAGGATATAGTAGAAAGTGTTGCTAACGTAATCTGCACTAAACATGTATTGTTATTGCAAGTAATCCATCTTCTGTTTGAAGATAAATCTCGAATATAAATTGCGTACAATTTTGCAAGGATGTTTGGGGAGTTTTATGGTGAGTTTGTTTTTGAGATTAGACACTGGGAACATAATTGCTTGCAATTTTAAGTCAAAAATTATCTTTATTCAAATATACTTTTACAAGTTCTTTTAAATCGTCAATTTTACACTATTTTAAACTATTGTCGCTTCGAAACGTGTTATTATTGTGGAGAAGAAAGACAAAAAAACTCCCTCAGCAACACGAAATGTAATTTTTTTAGACAATAGCAATATAATATATGTTTTTTTTTTAAATTACATTATTTTAATTTTACATTATAAATGTCATAACAATACAAACTGTAGCAACAAAACAAAACTCCGATCAATTTACGGCTTATTATTTTCAATAAAATCTGAAATTTTATAGTATGCTTTTTTATAAAGCTTTAAGTTTTAGTTAAGGAATAGACCAACCTTGTTGTGATACTTGATATAATATATTTATTATATTTGCCCTAACAGAAGACAAAAATCAAAGAACACAGAAGAAGACAGAAGATAAAAATATTATTAAAGATAATTGTTAATAATTATAGGACCCACACGTTGTCATTATTGACATATCCTAAAATTATATTTTACTAGCTGTGGGGCTCGGCTCCGTCCGGCCGCAATTTTGAATTCCGTCCTCTTTCTGAGGAAAAAGTACCCTTATGTCCTTTCTCAACAAGGTCCTATTTATCTCCAAACCAGTGGCGGTACTTCCATAGAAGCCCAAAAGCCCAGTTTGCCTTTTAATATTCCGAATAATAATCTTTAAGCTCTAAATATTTATTCAACAAAAGCAATTTGACATATACTAAATGAGAATACCCTGGCCCCATAAAAACAATTATAAACTAGACATTACAAAATTACCGCGTAACGCTTTTGGGCTTCTATAGAAGTACCGCCACTGCTCCAAACCAAAAATCATTGCAATCGTGCCAGCGGTCTAGGCGTGTAAGCGTAACAGACAGACTGACGGCGTTACTCTCTCATAATATTAGTATGGATGAGTTGAATTTAATTGGAAAAATCTAGGTCTGACACTTAGTTAAAAAATAGATACTATACATGCGAAAAACTTATATCTACGATATTACGTGATATGGACGATATAACACATTTATAATTTATATTAGGAAGGATATTTTGAAGAGGGGTTTCTGTACGTTTATTTATTTAGTACCTTTATCTCAAACACAACAGCTCCATCCCGAGTAAATATTAGCAAAGCATACAGAAATCGGATCTGACTTCGTTTGTCGTATCCAAACGAAAAATATTTGCATATTAAAACAATATACATACATATAAGCAGTGATGGCCTCGAGGTTTAGGCGCGCGGTCGAGAATTTCGGCGGTCGCAGGTTCAAACCCCAGGCACACACCTCTGACTTTTCAAAGTTATGTGTGTATTCACAATGAATTATCACTTGCTTTAACGGTGAAGGAAAACATCGTGATAAAACCTGCACACCTAAAAAGTTCTTAGGAATTTCTTAGGTGTGTAGTCCGCCAACCCGCACTAGGCCCGCGGAGTGGACTAAGGCCTAAACCCCTCACAGTTGTAGAGGAGGCCCGTGCCCAGCAGTGGGACGTATTTGGGCTGATTATGATATACATACATATGGTATATGTATTATACATACATAAACTCACTCCTAACTCTTAGACTTCCTCGCAGTCTTGATGCAATCTAGAGATCCTGAATCCGTTTCCCGGGAAAATGGTATTGGCTTGACTGCCTCGTGGTCTCGCGGCACAAGTATGTGCCATGCGATCTAGAGGTCCTGGGTTCGATTCCCGGGTCGGGCAAAGTGTTGTTGTGTTTTTCCAGTAGGAAGTTCTCAGTAGCAGCACGGAGTCGGGAATTGTGCCCGAAAAATGGTATTAGGCTCGCCCCCTATTACGTGGGACTGATACATACCTGGCGAAATGTGGGTGCAAAAATGCACCCTTTCGGGGAATACAGGCGTGAAGTTATGTACATATGTATGTGGTATTGGCTTCTATTTTATTCTTTATTATTAGTATTATATTCTTAGTAACACAGAGTCTAGAAATGTGCCCGAACGGTACTTACAATCAGATGCTTTTGTTATGTTGTCGTGTCAATACATAAAAAAGGGATGCAAATTAGTGATTAGCTAAAGAATTGACCTAATGTATTAAAGATGTGATACGCGTTAAAATGTGGACTTACACTGGCATTCCGGCGAGCTAATGTTGAATGTAACATGAACGCGTTACTGGTGCATCAAATCGTGGGCTTTTGCGTATGCCAATCACGACCGAACGAGGTGTGGTACAGAGGCGAATCTCACCGTAGTTAGATATGCCGTTCATGACGCTGAGACTTGTATTCTTGAAGGAGAAGATCATTATCATCAGCCCATATATGTCCCACTGCTGAGCACGACATGGCAACTGGATGGACCTTAACAACTGAAGGGAGTTAGGTCTTAGTAAATTACCCTAGTGCTGATTGGCGGACTACACATCAAAGAAATTCCTAAGAACTTTTAGATGTGCAGATTTCCTTACCATGGTTTACTTCACCGTTAAAGTATGTGGTAATTGTTTGTAAATACACACATGCATATAAAAAAAAATCGAAGGTGTGTGACTGGGGTTTGAACCTGCGACCGCGCACTTAAACTTCGATTCAATCACGACCACGGTGTATTTCTACAACCACGTTTTGCCAGCTGTTTAAATCCCACCAAATAGTGGGTTGTTGGTGCGATTTCGGACTCCAATCTACTATTAAGAAATTGCTTATAAGAAAACACTTATCTCTTACCGGTAATCGAACCAGAGAAATGTGTATAGCATATTGTAGTGCAGAGAGATATTGACATAATATCATCATCATCAGCCTATATACACAACTGAGAAGGTTTAGGTCTAATAGTCATAGTTGATTATATAGTTGACATAATATACTAAAAATTAATTTGTCGAAGTCACTATTTAAATATTAGCCCATTTTAGCTTAAAAAAAATTATTTATTTATGCTTCTTATACATAATAGCGTATAAAGGCGGACTTAATGCCTAAGGCATTATCTACCAGTCAACCTTAAGGTGGTGCAGAGATACATGGTAGGTGCATAAATATTGTTGATACAGAATATATACTCTTATATATATATAAATAAATATATAAACATCAATTAGTTTTTAAGCTAAAATGGGCCAATAAAAACAAAAGGCCTAAAAGAGTATAAATGTACCAAATTATTTTGGATCAAAAGAATATTGGTTTATTGGAATCATACTTGTAATAAATTTTCATTTATGCCTGTAAAAAAGGGAACTCAATAGACGAATTAAAACCACACCTCACAATTTATAATCTAATATATTATCCTTCTAATTATTTAACTAGTTTTATTAAAATTAATAAGGAAATTAAAAATATATTTCCTATTTAGTCTCATTAAAAATATTATGACTTTTCTTATCGAAGAGATGATAAATCGTATCGGGGATGTATTAAGTTATTTATTTAATTTACATCTTCATTAGCACATGACTTACGGCAGTCATCTGTCACAAATATATACTTTTACTTCCCAAGATTCATAACTACTTTAATAATTTCAATAATATAAAGTTCCCTGCTCTAAAGCGGTGGACCATAAAAAAATCAAGCAATTACATCAGACAGACATCTAATTATATTTCTTCATAAATATCCCACATCATGCCAAGATAATTGACATAATACATTAATTTATAATAAGTCTGAGTTATAGTAAAATTGCATTAGTTGGATTTATCATATCTAAGAAGACTATATGTCAAATTAAATATATGGATATTTAAACGCTAGTACACCTCGCAGTTTCGTCTGCATTTAATTAAAATAAGGCCAAAGAGGTTTTTTTTTTCTAGCCCAAAAATAGAAACATTTATTTATTTTACTTCAATTTGAAAGGTTAACTCTACCGTCTTTACTCACTTTTACCATACTTGCGGCCATGAATAAGCAAAAATTGATGACATTCATAAGATATTAATTGGCCAGTGGACATTATTTTTGGACCTCACCATCCCTTTCTATGTTATCACTTTACTTTTGCTATTGTAAACGTTAGCTTACCGGTATGAATTATTTTATTTGATAAATCCATGAACTAATTATGGGCCAAATAATACTTAAATATGTGCAGCAGTTTTTTCAGAATCGAGTACGAACACCTAAATGCACAAATACTCACTTAATGCTATACATAAGTGACAAAATCATGTTTTATAATTTATATTATTCATTATTCGTGTCATAAAAAGGGTAAATATGAATTTACAGCACTGCCGGGGATGCAGGCGTTAGTGTCATATTAATTGACAGCCTCGTGGCGCAGTTGGCTAGACACCAGCTTGCGAACCGAGAGGCCGCGGGTTCGATCCCCGCACCGAGATAAATGTTTGTGTGATCCACAAACATTTGTTTCGGGTCTGGGTGTTTGTGAGACCGAAAAGTCTCTCGTAGTTTGTGATTCCCACGACACAAGACTTGTATCCTCGTGTGGGGTCAGAACTATGTATTTGACTGTCTGTAATTGTACTTGTATTTAAACGATGAACCATCAATTTATCGTCATAAGTGGCAGCCAGCACTACTTAACTATTGGATATAAGCGTCCCTTTGTTTTATATTAATTATAATCTTTGTGATCCTTTCCTTCACCAGTTTATAGATAACATTCAAATGTCGAAGAATCAAGAGGTTCTACTCTATCTGAGATATTCAGTATAAAGAAATGGTCGACGGACACTTTGGCAACTTGAATTACAAAATGAATGAAGTACTTCGTTGATCCGAGCAATAAATTCTGGTGTAAGTTACCGAATATATCAAAGTCATAGTCAAAATACGCTTTATTCAAATAGCCTTTTACAAGTTTGATCGAAAAGCCATTCAAAATGGCTAAGTAGTTTTTGAATTTATCAGTAAGACATTTTTTTTTTATTTTATTAAATATGCTACATATACAATTTGTGTAGAGACGAAATTAATGTCTTAGGTATTACAAGGCCTTAGAGTCGACCGTAAGATGATGCAGATTAAAAAAAAATGCATCAATAACCTTTTAGTGAAAACAATATAAAAAAGATCACAAACAATACTACTAACACATTTACACAAACAAATAAATATACATATACCTACACATATGCAAAGACGTATAAAATTCATAATTTTAAATGCCAAGCGTGTTGTAACCGACCTAATTTTGGGGGGAGTTCATTCCATAGGAGAATCAAGGAAATCAATTATTTCACTCTATTATAATTATTAGTGCAGATTATAGCGCAAGTGCCGAGTCCGACACTTGTTGAATTGCGTAACATGAGGCGCTCGTGTCTGCATGTGGTGATGTAGTATTGTGCTCGACGGTATTGTGATTAGCGGTGTGAATGTGTCACGTGGTGTATTGACACATCGAGGTGCGCGGTGAGTTACCGCCACCATCTACTATTATCGTTGTGAATGAAATACTCCAGTTTGTATTCCTGTTTCGAGCTTCATTTCCTTTATTTTACATACGATAGTACACATATCATAAACATCTTGGCAAATGTTTTTAAAAAAAGCTGTGGGACTCAGCTCCGTCCGGGAGAAGTTTTCAATTCCTTGCTCTTTTCAAGGGAGCACTGTTTTTGCCGGGTTAAAAAGTACTTTTTGTCCTTTGCCAATCTATAATCATTCATATCGGTCCAGCGGTTTAAGCGTGAAAATGAACAGACGGACAAGACAGATCGACAGACAGAGTTACTTTCGCATTTATACTATTAGTAGGTATAGATAAAACAGACACGGCAAAGTGGTGTACAAAAAATGTTGTACAAACTGAGCATCAAGTGGAAACAACCTTAACAGTGGCACTTTTATAAAGGTTTTACACTTGCCACTACATATGAAAATACACATCCAAAAGCTTGGTTCCGGAACAGGTATAATAACTGCCAATGGATAATTAACATATTTTCAACCCGATCAATACTATTTAATCTCGTGTAAAAGACTCGCCACACAAGTAAATAATAATAATAAATAATAAATACACCCAACAGTCACAGACATAGTTCTGACCCCACACTAAGATACTAGTCTTGTGTCGTGGGTATCAGAAACTACGAGAGACTTTTCGGTCTCACAAACACCCAGACCCGAAACAAATACTTGTGGATCACACAAACATTTGTCTCGGTGCGGGGATCGAACCCGCGGCCTCTCGTTTCGCAAGCTGGTATCTAGCCAACTGCGCCACGGGGCTGTCTAAGTATTTAGTTATTTCGAGATCCTGGGTCGGGAAAAGTGTTATTGGGTTTTTCTATTAGGAAATTCTCAAGAGCAACATGTCTGGAAATGTATTCAAAAACGGCAATATGTTATGTGGGACTAGTAACTATTGGTCTAAAGAGGGTGCAGAAATGCTCCTCTATCTACCCTTTCGGAGATACAGTCATGATATTTTAATATTATTTGAAATCTACAGGTGCCACTTCCCAGAAAAAAATGATAAAACAACGAATGCTTGTACCATCATATAATAAGTGCCGGTCTGCATTGTTTGCACGTTATGCAATAATATTTCAGTGTTCCACTTTTACCGGCAATTCTGCAACGGTTGTTATTCAATATGCATATTTTAACAATCAATACGTGACCTGGTAAATTCGTTTCAAATTTATATTTCCTACGTCATTGCCCAGTTTATTGTTCGCAGTGCAGAATGCAGATATGTAATTGGAACACTTAAAAAATAAACATTGTATAAATTTATGAGTGACGACGGATTTGGTCTCAAGGTTAAGGCTCCGGGTTCGATCCTGTCCTATTCCTGATCTTAAGTAACTTTATTTATGTCTTTGGCATTATTTTTCTAATAGTTCTAGCAAAGAGATTATAATTAAATATAATTTGTGCACTGTTGTTTTAAATGTAGTAGCATTCGCTGAGCTGATGGCTAGACACCTGCTTGTGAAAACGCCTAGGTTCAATTGCCTATCATCAGCCCATATACGTCCCACTGCTAGGCACCGGCCTCCTCTACAACTGAGAGGGTTTAGGCTTTAGTCCACCACGCTCGCCTAGTACGGGTTGGCGGACTACACACCTAAGAATTTCCTGAAAACTTTTAGGTGTGCAGGTTTACTCGCGATGTTTTCCTTCACTGCAAAAGTACGTGATAATTCATTGAGAATACACACATAACTTAGAAAAGTCAGAGACGTGTGCCTGGGGAGTGAACCCGCGAACGCCGAAATTTTCGATCGCGCGTCTAAATCTCAAGGCCATCACTACTTCGCTATACGAGACATACTTCTGTAATATCCATAAATACTTGTTTCTCTGTTTTTTGATACCCTCTATACAATAGTACCTTAGAGCAGCGGTTGGCAACGCGCGGCCCGTGAATGTTAGCATTAGTTAGCATTTTCATTTTTTCTATAGGATATGACCAATTATACATAGAGTAAATATCACAAGTGCGGCCCGGCCCGCCTTTAGTTTATTTTGCCACATTGCGGCCCTTGCCTGCCAAAAGGTTGCCGACCACTGCCTTAGAGGATTCTTCTTCTTTTTTACTGGCGTCACAAAGTAACATCACAGTTCCGTGGTGTGTATATGTATATTTGTTATATTAATAATATTAATAAATTATTTAAAAACAAGCAACAAAAATCCTCAATATTCTTCAGTTATACGACAAACAATATAAATACCACCAAATATTTGCTCCCAAACCTGTCGTTTGAGAGGCTGCGAGTTAATTGGGTCAATATGATCGACAGACGGCGACCATTCTCTAATTTAATTATACAGCGTGCCGGTGACGTGAGCCTTACGCCACATGTTTGTATAGCTGCATCCTCATAGAATTCACTAGATTTACACAGCTATTCCTGAGAGGGTAGGCGGAACTGTAAACCGACTTATACTTGCTACGTTTTTAAGGAGCACGTGGCGAGCGTTTCGGATACATCATAATTTCTCGTTGGAAGAACTCATTAGCACTTTGTCCGAACTTTGAATGAAGCCGAACAGTCAATTAGCGGGGCCAACGATTCTTTAATAATGTGAAAATTAGTTAATTAGTTGGCAAATTAACAGCTTAATGATGAAGTCGATTAAATACCCGCCGTGAAACAAAAGACCGCGGGTTTGATTCACGAAGTATACTAATTTTAGAAGAATTGAAAATATTTTTTGAGTGTTGTTTAACGACACACGGCACAAGTTTTTTAGTGTGAGATCACAACTGTACCTATATGAATTTTCATGTACTTTAACGGTGAAGGAATACATCTTGAGGAGACCTACACACCTAAAAAGAAATCTTAGGTATCTAGTCCGCCAACCCTCACTAGGCCAGCGTGGTGGACTAAGGCCTGACCTCTGAGTTGTAGAGGAGGCCCGTACGCATCAGTGGGATATACATATGTATATGGGCTGATTATGAGATCATAACTATACGTGTGACTGTTTGATGTATTTATTTATTGATCGACTAATGAAAACTGCAATTTTCTAACCCTATAGCAGCTTATAAAGAATTTCTTCAAAACTTCAAAAACAAATACTCTCATATTTTCCTTGGGGACCCAACAAACCATATAAAAGGTTTGATGGGACACTTAACAATTGTTGTTAAGTAGTTTTTTATAGCACAGTCTAAGAATCAGGGTGTTCATTTATCGCAAATATTAACAAAAGAATTTAGGTCCTAAAAACGTAACGCCACTAGTTCATTTTTGTTGCAACGTTTGTTTCTGAGACACTAGACACCGTACCATTTCATATGCGAGACAGAAACTTATTTTCTTGTTTATTTTTGCACCGGATCCCTATGTGTGGGAACTCAGACATTAGATAGATTGAAGATAAAAATACTTATTGTATAATATCAACATAAATTCATAAATATTCGCACATTTGTTTAATTAACAATTGGTATTACTCGCGAGATTTGAATTTGAATGTCTTCGCTGTAAAATGTTATGTTATCCGCGAGATCTGATACAACCGGTTCTTAGACGACACTAAAAAATACTAAGCACGAGTATAATATTAGTTGGTGATTTGGTAACTTCAGTCGGGATATATTTCTTCATGTTCACTCTGTCCAGTATTCCCGAAGCAAATTGGCAGAAATGTTTTAAGTCCCGAGTAATATTGGATTGAATCTATTACGTGCCAGTTGTCGGCGATTTGCCAACCCGCACTGCGCCAGCGTGGTGGACTAAGGCCTAAACCCTCAGTTGTAGGGAAGGCCCGTGCCCAGCAGTGGGACGTATATGGGCTGATGATGATGATGATGATGATGTCGGCGACTTGAAAGCTTCGTGCTCCTACTTAGAATTTCCTGATAGAAAACCTAACAATAATTTGACCGAATTGGACCTATATGTAGATCGCACGGCACACACTTATGCCACGGAATTCTGACACATATCTATTTCTAGAGGTTATATCAGCATTCTATTTATTTTATAAACTAGTGCACAAAAGCAACGTAACCAACATATGATGGTAAGTGTAAAGAGTAGTTCCATTTTTGTCGATTTGGTAAACATTCCCCGAAGAAGTAGGCAGAGGTGCATTTCTGCACTCACATTTCGCCAGGTATGTATCAGTCCCACGTAATAGGGGACGAGCCTATTGCTGATTTTCAGGCACAATTCCAGACTCCGTACAGTTACTATGTATTTCCTAATGGAAGAACCCTATAATACTTTGCCCGACCCGGGAATCCAACCGGCCGCGAAACCAGGTAGGTACTCTATTACTGCACTTCTATGTACTCGTATATATATTAGAGCGACCTGTTTGCTACTGCGAAACTTTATTATAATTGTCCTACCACCATTATGTATCTGACAAACTCACACAGAACGAATAACAACAAATTAGCTTCACGCCACTTTCTACGAGTATGAATCGCTCGTTCCAAAGTCAAACTGTATGTACCGCATTTACAATACTCGTAATTACATTTTGTTTTTCTTTTCTTTTCTTTTGAGCTGCAATCAGTCGCCAGACTTTTATCAGCTGAGTTCCGAGTACGATGTAGTGTAAGAGCAGCCAGCCATTGCTAAGCTGTCAATTAAAGTATGTGGCGCCTTTTCAATCTTTTAACCACATTGACATCTTGAAGTAAGCTTGAAGCAAGTGGATTAGGGTGATTCTGTAGGCGCTCAGTGTGCAGTATCTTATGGCGCTATATTTCAGATGCCACTGTTAGTATGTTTAAGAAAAGGAGATTGTCCCCCAGTTCATAATTACAAATAACATCAAAATTATAATAAGGATTTATAATTCCCCTTTCATATTGGTCTCTATTTTATTCACGTTCTTGTTTTTGCAACAAATTCTCACTATTGTTACATTAATTAAATTAACAATGATTTGTATGGAAATTTTATGACAAACAAAAACACCATGAATTATAAATCTAAAAATATTATCTCGTTTGCTTTTACTGCGTTTTTTCTACTATTACATTTGATGTTCTGTGTCGAATTACAAATTAAATTTTATATGTGAGCTGGCTAAGTAATTATCACAGATGATGTAACACAAATGATGATGATTTGGTCATTTCGAAACTCCAAGATCCAAATTTTTGCCCAAAAAAAAGTTTACTTAAAGAATGTCTTAGAAGTAGTAAAAAAGCTATATGTTAATACAAATTAAAGAATAAATTAAAAAACCATTATTGATATAAAATGAATAGGTCTCTCTAAGTACAGGCAATGTTTAGCGTATAAGGTATAATTTCTTGGAAAACTATTACTCTTTTGGTAATGGCATTCGAATTCGATCAGATAACAAATTTCAAAGCGAGACCCTAGCAATTGATAAAATCTTAATCAATTTTCGCACGAAAATATATACGGGCTACATAAAACTTGTATTGGTATCGATGTATATATGAAATGTATGTTTATAGACGCGTATATCATCTTAATTTGGCTTCGATCTCTGCATCAAGACGATGACAACCAATGCCGGGGTGTTTGTGAGATAAGCCATATATGTGATATCGACGACATAACACTTGTATGTATATTTCTGTGTAACTAGGTATATGACTGTTGGGTGTGCGTTAAAAAAAAAAAAAAAAAAACTTCCATATGAAAGCGTTGCCTGTTTATGGATAAAGGGTTGAAGGGCAAGGCAGGAGTATGATAAGATAACTTGGCCACCAGCCACCTTGAGTAATGCTCATAATGTATCATTAATGATGATTGCTGACGCAAAAGATTGTTGAACATAAACAAGATATTTTTATAGACTATTAATTGTAATTGGACAGAGCGTTTTTTTCATATAATAATTGCCATAAATATTTATTTACGCATACTTCAAAGCTCGGAGTGATGTTTGCCTCTTTTTTTTTACTCCGTAGTCACATAAACAGTCCTGGCCGCAAATTAAGATACAAGTTTTTTTGTGGCTATTATGAACTACAAAATTTCGGTTGTTGTGCGGAGTGATGGCCGCGAGGATTAGGCGCGCGGTCGAGAAAATCGGCGGTCGCGGGTTTAAACCCCAGGCACACACCTCTGACTTTACTAAGTTATGTGTGTATTCACAATGAATTATCACTTGCTTTAACGGTGAAGGAAAACATCGGGATGAAACCTGCACACCTAAGAGTTTTTTAGGAATTTCTTAGGTGTGTAGTCGCCCAACCCGCACTAAGCCAGCGTGGTGGACTAAGGCCTAAACCCTCTTAATGGTAGAGGAGGCCCATGCTCAGGACGTATATGGGCTGATAATAATAATGTGCGGAGATCCTCTGAGAGTTAGACATTTTGGATATAATTAGTTGAACGAACCTCGTCCTTAAAAAATGCTGCCAGACACGGGGAATACGGCGCCGGGATGCATACTTTGGAAGAAGACATTCTAGTTTTTAATGTAAAATAAGTAATCGACATTTCGGTTTCATAAAATCCTGAACCAATCCCATAATAGTTATATTATATAGGCATAAGAATCTTGCTTGGATTGATCCACAAGTAATTTTTGAACACAAAAATTTGTATGCTAAACAAATTTTAGTACATGCGAGAATGGACCCTGCACGCTTTTGGAAATCCTATGTAAAAGAGGAACTCGTTTTCCCTATATTTTCCAAGTTGCCCGATGTCGCAATTTCCCGTACCAAAAACCTTTTATGTGTCCTACGGACAATTAGTCATGTTTAATACGGGAAGCAAGCGCTGTACTGTGCACGTCAGTCCGGACGTGAACACGTTGCCTCGCATTACAAGTGCAACTTGCAGGTGTCTAATGAACTGCGTCATCCAGCGTCCTGTCTAGACTACGATACCTAGAAATGATGAGTACTAATACTAGAAAGAGATAATGATGCGTCTGGCATGGCGAGCCGAGTTTTGAAGGGAAGCACATTCTTCTAGTATCGGACACATAGGGTGTACCTACTTATGTGAGAGGGTATATATTTACATTAATAAACTAGCACTACGACTATACGACTGCCTCGTGGTCTCGCGGTACAAGTATGTGCCGAGCGATCTAGAGGTCCTGGGTTCGATTCCCGGGTCGGGCAAAGTGTTATTGGGTTTTTCCATTAGGAAATTCTCAGTAGCAGCACGGAGTCTGGAATTGTGCCCGAAAAACAGCAATAGGCTCGCCCCCTATTACGTGGGACTGATACATACCTGGCGAAATGTGGGTGCAGAAATGCACCTCTGCCTACCCCTTCGGGGAATACAGGCCTGAGTTTATGTATGTATGTATGTAATAAACTAGCACTTATCCCCCAAAGAGGTAGTTAGAGAAGTATTTCTATATCCACGTTAAGCAAATAACGTTTTAAGTTCAAAGTAATAGGGAGCGAGCCGATTGCCATTTATATTTACAGACTCCGAGCTGCTACTGACAATTGTCTCAGTGAAAAATCTATAACTTTTTTCCCGACTCAAGAATAGAGACATTTAGATCGCAATCCACACACATGTGAAATTAACGCGGCGATTGAAATTTAAAAATAATCGATCATTTATATTGCATATATCAATCAAAATCGATACTTAAAGTGTATTAATCCATCAACATCAATGATAACGACGAAACTGTAATTATTTTCTAATTGTAGAAGTCAAGTTCAGAGTTCAATTTATTTAATTTTGTCACGAGGTTGCTGCGTGAATGAAAATTACCGTTTATTAATAGAAATAACATACACAGATTATACATAAATGTAGTCTTGATCTCATACCAAGATTGTAGAAATTTAATAATAATAGGATATTTAGCAATTAGATTGTCTCATCGAGATGGGACGTCAAAATATACACCATTTACCAGCTTGGTTACCACCAAAAATACTTTTTTTAAAACATGTTTTTTTGCTACGGACGATTAAATTAGTTTACATGTGTTTTTCGCAAAAATAATAATGAAAGTTTTTTTATTATTTTTAAAACAGTAGTCCATTGTTCATTGTTAACTTCATATTTATTGTTTAAAAAACATGATCTTTTTAAATTCAGTCGAAAAATAGAAAAAAAATCGCACGTACATAAATATTATAATAACAAAATATTAATTTATTGCATTTGCAAATAAATGACTGTCTTGGGGTTTATTCGTGTAATATTCGTATGTTGATACCTTCATGATCATCTTCGCATATTTCCGCACAACCGTGTGCTCTGCTTTATATTTTACATCTGGATCTGAAAATGTACAGACCTCTGCGATACAAACCGCGCTTCGTGCAGAGTTCATACTATACATCTTCTTGTATTTGCTTAGAAATATTTTCAAAGCATTTATTATACCTAGATTTATAAGCAAACCTTATGGTAAGAAATAAAATTATTGTTATTATACTGCTAAAGGTTGTTTCAGTACAGGTTCATCAGCAGGATGTTTTGAATCTTTAAACGAAATTAATCAAATTTTAACAAAAAAAAAGTATGTATGTTCATGTGCTTCTAAACTTCAAAAAATAATAATTAAAAAGAAGCTATAACAATATAATTTATGGAATGTATAATTACAGATTTCTGTTACCTTTTAATAAATAACATTGCATTAATATTTTCCTGCAAGTATTGAATTAAGATGATCATTTGCAGAGAATCAACATAACAACCTATAAAAATCCATGTATGTATTTCAAATAAGAACATATAAACAATTTTAAAATAATTTTTGCAAGGAGTTTCTACGGTCACATTTTGCAATATTAGCAGGACTAATTAAAAACGGAACAAACAAACCAATTATTGCATGCGTTAGTTCTTTCAATAAGAAAATATTAACCACGTAAGACTTGAAACAAAATGGGTTTAGGAATACAACTACGCCTTTTTTATCGAGGGGAAAGCTCATTATGGCTTTACTTCATGCCAGGCCTGGGGGAGGGGGGCAAGAAGCGTATGTCGGGATTACTGGCCTTTCAACAAGGCAAAATACAACTATGGCTGCCCCCTCGAAGTTTCATACATTAGATACTATGTGCAAGTATGTTTTCTCTCACATCCTCGTGTTTACCGCTGTGATTATACATATGAATTTATAATGATGTGAAACAGGTAAGACACTTATCTTGCAATTGCCCGGTAAATTTACATCGCATGAGCTATGACTAATAAACCAGTGTTTACACTCAAGGTCATCAAATAGGTAGTGGAAAATTTATAATGCACTTGGAAACAAAAATTGAGTTTAGGTAAAAAAAATCCTCATATCAGGAAATATGCAAATGAATGATTTATTTGTAATATCCTTTTTTGATTTAAGACCGCAACAGATCAAACAATAATGTAGCGCGATTTAAATAAGTTGTTATTTCAATTAGGCCTGCATAATTATGTCAAATCATGAGAGAAAAACGAGATCCATTGGTAGGCTTGGAAATTTGGACCATTATTTTTAGGGTTAGAAGAAGGCTAGTGATAAATTAACACAAAGCAAAAAGTAACACAAATGAACACTAGAGCGAGTAACGTAATGGCATAACAGCTGTTATGTATTGTATTCAGACCGTGATCGGAAGCTAAGATAGGTAATAGCTAAGGTCATTACAAACCGCCAAAACGCCAGGGGCGTTAAAAAAATCCCGACAAAAAAAAACTACGTTTCCTAACAACCTATCTGTATATTGTATCAAACGCGGTAACCCGAAAATAAATACTGTGCGATATCTTATATTCACATGTACATACATACATACATAAACTCACGCCTGTATTCCCCGAAGGGGTAGGCAGAGGTGCATTTCTGCACCCACATTTCGCCAGGTATGTATCAGTCCCACGTAATAGGGGGCGAGCCTATTGCCGTTTTTCGGGCACAATTCCAGACTCCGTGCTGCTACTGAGAATTTCCTAATGGAAAAACCCAATTGTCTGTTATTTCCAAAATTGATATTTGTTGCGCGCCAGCTTCACGTTTATATTGTTCAAGTTGTTATATTATAAGTTGTTATGTTGTATTACTTTGCCCGGCCCGGGAATCGAACCCAGGACCTCTAGATCGCTCGGCACATACTTGTACCGCGAGACCACGATGCAGTCTATTATTCACATGTGACGAGGGTAATTGTCAATTACTGAGCGAATAGCAATCTAAGTATTGGGCAAGCCCCAGCAACAGTTGGTGTAGCTATAAGCCAGTCTGTAGGTAAGCAAAAAGCCATAAAGAACTTGTACAAATAAAATAGAAGTCTGTATTTCCAAACAAAAATCTTCATATAATTATTGTTTTCATGTAGTTGCTTTTCCTTTTTATGTTAAAATTCCTAATAGACTAGACCTAAGACTCAAAGGGTAACATAGTATAATAGTAATAACATAAAATACTATAAATTAATTTACTAATTAAATAAATTAACTGAAATAAAATACTACATTCGGACCGTCCACTTTATGAAAATGGACAATTAATTTAATTGTTTATTGTCGAATTTCCAGTTGAAGATATTTTAGGACCGCTTAGAGTCCCGATAGACGTCAAACCTCGCTGTCAAATTTTGCGTTTAATAATACTGCTTGTCTAATTTTCTTGATTTAGTTTGCTTGATTTAGATGCTTTTTGTAATGTTGGCTGTGGCAGGATAGTTTCTAGCCCACTTACATACTTGGGCATTTAAGCATAACAAAAAAACTCGAATGATCAGATCTACATACATACATACATAAACTCACGCCTGTATTCCCCTAAAGGGTAAGCAGAGGTGCATTTCTGCACCAACATTTCACCAGGTATGTATAAGTCCCGCGTAATAGTGGGCGAACCTATTGCCTTTTTTCGGGCACATTTCCAGACTCCGTGTTGTTACTGAGAATTTCCTAATGGATTGAGATCTAGGGTGGAGAAATTGTAGTCTTGATCTATTTATCTACACCCTTCGGACAGAATGATACCAATTTACCAGCCTTAATACGATCACTTATTTATGCCAATTAAACAAGTGATGCGGTGAAAATAATAATAGAGGATGAACGTTGTAGCGAGCACGTGAAGGAGTCGTGACAACACGTGCTGCGCTTGAGCACATGTTAAAATTTTATTTATGTAAGAATGTATGTTTTATGCGTTAGAACATAAAACATACATTCTTACATTCTTTTACGCCTTTGTACAATATGGTGAGACAGAGAATATCTAGTGTCGCAAACTATGAACATCAAAAACCTCTTTCACTTTATACACATTGCTAGATTTAACTCGATTAAGAGGTTTACGTTTAGTTTGCGGTCGAGAATCTCAGCAGCCGCGGGTTCAAAACCCGGGCACACGCCTCTGACTTTCGAAGTTATGTACCTATGTATTCACAATGTATAATATTATCACGTACTTTAACGGTGAAGGAAAACATCGTGAGGAAACCTGCACACCTAAAAGTTCTTAGGAATTCTTTTGGTATGTAGTCCGCCAACCTGCACTAGGCCAGCGTGGTGGATTGAGGCCTAAACCCTCTCAGTTGTAGAGGAGGCCCGTGCCCAGCAGTGGGACGTATATGGGATGATGATGATGATGTTTATAACCTAGTAGTAGTGACCCTTATTGTTTATATATTTTTTTTTTTTTTTTTTTTTATGGAAAAAGGAGGCAAACGAGCAAGTGAGCCACCTGATGTTAAGTGGTCAACACCGCCCATGAACACCCATAATACCAGAGGAATCATCGGTGTGTTGCCGGCCTTTGAGGAAGATATAGGCTCTCTTCTTGAAGGCCCCTAAGTCGTATCTGTTTGGAAATACCGCCGAGGCAAGCTGATTCCATAAAGATGTAGTGCGAGGAAGGAAACACCGTAAAAAATGACCCGTAACTACTAAATTTTATTAGCCAGATTAAATACAGTCTTTTTTTGTCACGTACAGCTTGACCATTTCAAGTTTAAAACAAAATTTGGCTTAACTAGTGCTCGCCAAACCCCGGTCAGTACAAAAAAGAAACTTGAACGTAAGTATTTGTGAACTATTTTTGAAGGACGGTGCAATTAACATAAAAGATATCTCACTTATCTATTATAAACTTAAAATAACGATTATATAGCAACCCACCCAACTGGCAGCAGTCGGAACAGATGTCTGGTCTCTGGGATTAATATGACAATTTAACTTCAGATTTTACTTCAAACTTCAATTCCTAGGCTATGTTAGTAGTTCTGTAATGAAGCAATAAGTAATACACAAATGTCATTAGATAACGAAATAACTAGAACAATACTAATGTAGGAAAACATGACATCATATAACATAATGCTCGTTGGAACGTCATTATACATTCAACATACATTGCGTGCATTGTATGCGCATGGAACAGTTACGTAACACATTGCGCGATATGTATAGGGACATTACGTTATGTACCAACCTTATACGTTTTGGTGCAGGTCACTACCTAGTTGTCCTGAGAGTCAGAAAAAGAGTTTTTGTGTCTTATTTGACAGCCCCGTGGCGCAGTTGGCTAGACACCAGCTTGCGAAACGAGAGGCTGCGGGTTCGATCCCCGCACCGAGACAAATGTTTGTGTGATCCACAAATATTTGTTTCGGGTCTGGGTGTTTGTGAGACCGAAAAGTCTCTCGTAGTTTCTGATACCCACGACACAGGACTTGTATCCTAGTGTGGGGTCAGAACTATGTATGTGACTGTTGGGTGTATTTATTTATTTTATTTATTTATTTATAGATCAAATATCGAAGAATTCTTGTTAAGGTTTTTCAGACAGAAACCACCTCATAAATCAGCGTGTGCAATCGAAAGTTTCCTAGTTCGATTCTCGAAACTGACATAGTGTCATTAGCTGTTTCTTTTGTCATTTAGCCAGTAACAGCTCGAAGCCCGAAAAAGTGCCAGGCATTGCACTTTGCACTGAAATCGTGCCCGAGACTTTACATTACACGCGACCGAAAAGTGTCTCGTAGTTTCTGATACCCACGACACAAGACTCGTATCTTAATGTGGGGTCACAACTATGTATGCGACTGTTGGGCGAATTTATTTATTTATGTTAAAAAGTAGTTAGGTGGTTTTTAGCTTATTTGATGTTGTGTGATCCTTATATCGCGTAAACTGGTTATTTTCAAGGAAGGAAAATTGTTTATGATACTATTATTTTATTTCGCTTTTTATTTTCCGTGTGAAAATGAAAGAGGGAAATTTCGCTGTGCAGATGCTTAACAGAAAGGAAAAACCTAATATTATTAAGTTGTAAAGTGTGTTTGCTTGCTTGCTTGAACGCGCCAATCGAAGGAACTACTGGTCCCATTTCAACGGGTTAAAGAGAGGAAGGATGCTTTTAAATAAAATCCCAGTAATACAATTCAATATTATAAAATAACAGAAGAATACCTTGACAGCGAGCTGTCCGTGTTACAATCGTCTAAATCAAAAGAGTACAGATAACTTTAAGTAAAATTAATATTAGTGTTTTAATAAGTACGAAGTTTATACTCGCATGATCAAATTAAGACAATTAAATTATGTAGATTGCCTCGTGGTCTCGCGGTACAAGTATGTGCCGTGCGATCTAGAGGTCCTGGGTTCGAATCCCGGGTCGGGCAAAGTGTTATTGGGTTTTTCCATTAGGAAATTCTCAGTAGCAGCACGGAGTCTGGAAATGTGCCCGAAAAACGGCAATAGGCTCGCCCCCTATTACGTGGGGCTGATACATACCTAGCGAAATGTGGTGTAGAAATGCACCTCTGTCTACCCCATCAGGGAATACAGGCGTGAGTTTATGTGTATTTGTAATATATAAATTATGTAGTGAGCTTAGAATTTATAATTTATTTATTATTGATGATATTTATGATGTAGTTGTGTGCGTTAGACTGGAGGTGGCTAACACTTCAACACGCTACGACCAATAGGAGCGGAGCAGCAATGGAAAATGTGTCAAAAACGGGGATAGAACATTCGTTTTGAAGTCTAATGTTTCGCATACGTTGTTGTATCCAAAACTTTTACTTTATAAGTTTATATATCCTCTTGAATTTGAATACAAACTGTGTTGGCTAATATGTAGAAGTCGTTTCGGCCTAGTCAACACTTTGTTTGAACCGTACTGCAACTGATAGGATATGAGCAGTTGTTTTGGATTGCAATTGTTATATTTAAAAAAAATTGTCTGCAGAAATGATTACAGGCAATTTAAGTTTTTCCTGAATATAACGTATCCTAAGTCTTGATGGCCTCGAGGTTTAGGTTGAGGTCGAGAATCTCAGCGGTCGCCGGTTCAAACCCCGGGCACACACCTCTGACTTTTCGAAGTTATGTGTGTATTCATAATGAATTATCACGTTCTTTAACGGTGAAGGAAAACATCGTAAGGAAACCTGCGCACCTAAAAGGTATTTAGACGTTCTTAGGTACCTATTTAGACCGCCAACCCGCACTTGGCCAGCGTGGTGGACTAAGGCTTAAACCCTCTCATTTGTAGGGAAGGCCCGTCCACTGCACTGCAGTGTAGTAGTAGGACGTATGTATGTATATTAGAAATGCTTATACGATTTCATCTCTTATCACAGACCGTGATTTTGCGTACAACTTTCCCACTAAACAATATTGTAGAATGTAATTCTCTCCAAACGAGATTAATTTGGCGGGCGCCGACACAAATCCGCTCCCATTTCATTTAAAACGGATTAATTTATATATGTATATGTACATATATTTTTATTGACAGCCCCGTGGCGCAGATGGCTAGACACCAGCTTGCGAAACGAGAGGCCGCGGGTTCAATCCCCGCACCGAGACAAATGTTTGTGTGATCCACAAATATTTGTTTCGGGTCTGGGTGTTTGTGAGACCGAAAAGTCTCTCGTAGTCTCTGATACCCACGACACAGGACTTGTATCCTAGTGTGGGGTCAGAACTATGTATGTGACTGTTGGGTGTATTTATTTATTTATTTATATAGTTTTGCTGCTGAGTGTAAATCAATTTGAAGTTTTATTTTTGTCGTTTCAATCGTAGAGTTCTGTTCATTTTGTTTCGATGACAATTATAAAGAGTAACACTCTAGGAATTCTACTTCATGCCATGAAAATCAGTCGTTAAAATATAAATACTAAACTAGATTTGTACAAGTTTATATAATACCTACACACATTTCCCATATACCCTACGCTGAGACGTATAAAAATTTACATCAAGGTTCAGCAGCTATAAATGAAGTCCTCCTTATTACAATTCGACCCCGGATTCCACGATCAAGTCGAATTAAACATCAGCTCGGAGTTTTTAGTATGGTTGAAAAATGGCATTAACATAATTAAATGGATCTTCAAACACAGCTATCGAAACGGTGGTGTTTTAATAACTTCTGCCTACCCTTTAGGGGATGTAGCTCTAAATATACAGGGTGTATTCAGACCGTGATCGGAAACTAAGGCAGGTAATAGCTACGCTGATTACAAACCCCCTGGCGTTAAAGAAAATCCAGACAAAAAAAAAACGTTTTCCTGACGTTTTTACAACCATATAAAATGTATAACGCCAGGAGGTTTGTAACCACCGTAGCTATTACCTGCTTTAGTTTCCGATCACGGTCTGAATACACCCTGTATGCACGAGCAAATTAAAACATTACATTTTGTTATTGTCTCAACTTATCTAAAGTTGTCACTTTGCTGTCTAACTTATATAATTTCGGAGACACAAGTTTCACGTAAATCAGACGTAGTACCTTGGAATGTGTTACTAACTAAAAAAAAACAATATATGTGATGTGGTTGTGCTAAATAAATGATGGTCTCGAGGTTTAAGGTGATGGCGTCGAGGTTTAAGCGCGCGGTCGAGAATTTCGGCGGTCGCAGGTTCAAACCCCAGGCACACACCTCTGACTTTTCGAAGTTATGTATGAATTATCACTTGCTTTAACAGTGAAGGAAAACATCGTGATAAAACCTGCACACCTAAATGTTCTTGGGAATTTCTTACGTGTGTAGTCCGCCAACCCGCACTAGGCCAGCGTGGTGGACTAAGGCCTAAACCCTCTCAGTTGTAGAGGAGGCCCGTGCCCAGCAGTGGGACGTATTTGGGCTGATGACGTGTGCTAAATAAATAAATAAACAACTAAGAAGTAGCACGATAACTTGTAGTAACTAGTTGACATGTGATATCGTTGTCAATACATGCAGGATATCTCAGCGATTTGTATGTAAATCGAAGTGTCGTTAAAGGCTCTGGTTTAGTGTTCGTGGAAGTGTGGGTGCGACATTGTGGACAAATGTCAACGAACCAGACGTTCCGCGGAATCGAACTGTGACACACGCACGGCTACGAGCTGCCTACAAATCACTACCGAATCACACGTGAGATTAAAACTGAATTATTAGATCGAACAATGTTATGTGGAAAGTGAATCGCAACTTTATAATACCATTCTAACCTACGATAAAAATTATTTACGGCAGAAAAACTAGAACGTCAACTTTCATTGGAAATCATAAGATTTCGCCACAATTTTGGGACTAAAGCTGGAATTCCGAACTTTAGGAAACTATCAAACTATGCTATGAAGCAATTAAATTATAAATGCCATAAAATATTTTTTTGTCTGATTTTCATCTAAAAGTCAATGGTGAAACCGTGAAGCATAATCTGTTCCATAACATCAACTTTGAAGTAATCTCGTTAAATACAAATAAATACAAACTGGCCAATATTTTTTTATTTTTTATTTTTAACGAGAGGAAAGCCCTTTAAGCTCCCCTGTTCGGTACCTCGGGGGAGGCCGAAAGGGGTATGTCGGGGTCTCTGGCCTTCCAACTCGGCGCGCGGAACAATAATTGACAATAATTTTAGTCTTTGCAAATTTATACGTGTTCTATATTTTATTTGTGCAATACTTCGAAATTAGTATATCCTACAAAGCAGTGCAGCGCGTCGCATGGAGTGGACAGCAGAATGAAAATATTAAATCACAATTTTATGCTTTACTTTTCGTTGTTTTTTGAAACAATTTTGTACATTGTTAGGGTATGCCATCAATTAATAAATAAATACACTCAACAGTCACATACATACATAGTTCTAACCCCACACTAGAATACAAGTCCTGTGTCGTGGGTATCAGAAACTACGAGAGACTTTTCGCTCTCACAAACACCCAGACACGAGACAAATATTTGTGGATCACACAAACATTTGTCTCGGTGCGGGGATCGAACCCGCGGCCTCTCGTTTCGCAACTGGTGTCTAGCCAACTGCGCCACGGGGCTGTCAAACTCATGGTTATAAACGTACGATATATTACGACAACTTAACCAAAAGGCTATAATATGACTGCCTCGTGGTCTCGCGGCACAAGTATGTGCCGTGCGATCTAGAGGTCCTGGGTTCGATTCCCGGGTCGGGCAAAGTGTTATTGGGTTTTTCCATAGCAGCACGGAGTCTGGAAATGTGTTCGAAAAACGGCAATAGGCTCGCCCCCTATTACGTGGGACTGATACATACCTGGCGAAATGTGGGTGTAGAAATGCACCTCTGCCTACCCTATAAGGGAATACAGGCGTGAGTTTATGTATGTATGTATAATGTATGCTATAATATGGAAAATTAATTACTTATATTCCGAGTATAAGTTCGTCAGACCCTACCGTCTAAGCAAAAAACAAACTCTTCAGTTTTACATCCATAAAAACGTATAATAAATCTGTTTAAGTCTGTAATAAAGTTTCATCTATCTCTGTATATACGGGGAACGGTTGCGCCACACCCCGCCACATTCGTAATAGATTACTAGGGATTTCATGGTATCATTAGCCGGCTCAGTGATAGATTAGCAGCTCATTATCTCTGTGGAAATCTGTGTGAATCCATCACAATGGCTCGCTACTGTTTTCATACAGCCAACGTGCTCTGTGAATAATTGCAGCTGCTTCTTCGCTTTTTCAGTGTAATTGACTATCGTTGTTTTTAGACTCATTAGTAATAAGCTTTATTTCATCATTATCAGCTCATATCCGTCCCACTGCTGGGCGCGGGCCTCTTGTACAACTGAGAGGTTTATGCCTTAGTCCATCACGTTGACCTAGTGCGGGTTGGCGGACTACACACCTAAGAAGTTTCTGAGATCTTTTTAAGTGTGCAAGTTTCCTCACGATGTTTTCCTTCACCGTTAAAGTAAGTAAGTAATTCATTGCAAATACACACATAACTACAAAAAGTCAGAGGTGTGTGCCTGGGGTTTGAACCCGGGACCGCCGAGATTCTCAACCGCGCGCCTAAACTTCGAGGCCATCACTACTTTGGCCAAAGGGGAAACTTGGCAAATACTTTAAAACTAATATTAAAACGCCTGTCTATACCTCAATTCTACAAATAGTACTAACTACACCAACGCTACCTACCTATACGAGATAACCCTCCCATTTACCTGTGCAATAAACCGTGATATTAGCAAATTTTCTCACCCCAAATGAAACGAAACGAGCCAATTTCTTTTCTAGGACCCGCGTCACTATGGTTGGCAGCGCACGCCCCTATTGAAAGCTGGCAAATTGCTTTCCATATTCGAAAATAGGAAACGCCGCCGCGGTCTGGTGGACCCGCCAACCCTTCATTACTCGGCCTGGTGGACCGGCGGCTATTGTTGGCAAGCTTGGATTGACGTGTAACGCAACAGTTAGGTGGAGGAAAACATGTTATATCAAGTGTCGTACTAATGTTTTTGCGTTTATTTACTTTTTATTTGTATTCGAAAGTTGACTATTAATTGATTAAGCTGAGCTATCTTTACAGTATTTTCATAAAACACATACATACATACATAACCTCACGCCTGTATTCTCCGAAGGGGTAGGCAGAGGTGCATTTCTGCACCCACATTTCGCCAGGTATGTATCAGTCCCACGTAATAGGGGGCGAGCCTATTGGCGTTTTTCGGGCACATTTCCAGACTCCGTGCTGCTACTGAGAATTTCCTAATGGAAAAACTCAATAACACTTTGCCCGACCCGGGAATCGAACCCAGGACCTCTAGATCACACGGCACGTACTTGTGCCGCGAGACCACGAGGCAGTAATAAAATAGGAGAGAAAAATAAACGTTGAATGTTTTTTGTATAAATCTTGTACACTTTGATAGCGTCCTCACTATAAAGCTTAGATAAAATGATTTAATACACTGTTGTTTTTAAATTTAATGTGTATTTTTTTTATAAATTATTGCATTCTTCAACAAATGGACAATGTAATGGCTGTTTCGATGCAAGATGTGTATCGATAACGAACATGGCAATGGTTTCTCACCTACACAAACTAAAGTTAAACTTACACACACATATTTTTATATCAATAGGTACAGGCAAATATCTTCAGCAGAAACATATTTCTAACACACCGTCTACATTTTAAAAAGATGATTCTTAAAACATCGATTGAACTTATTGCTATATATAAAAAATATGTTACTCATTTCTAGAGGTGAAATGGCAGAAAAACGACTTTATCGTAACTATGAAAGAAGTCAATAATACTTTCAACAGGGAGATATCTGGATACAATAAAAACATGTCCACAAAAGGATTTTATCGCAGAAAACGATATATTTCTGACAATATATTGAGCATTGACACCGTAGATACTACAATTTTATCCCGTTAGGAGAGCTTCAGAGACCGACAAGCTTACATAAAATGAGACGGCTTACAAATGTTGACTCAATATTAACTGGCGAGTCAGAACAGCACCAAAGCTAGAGTATAGCGGTAAAAATTCAAAGAGCAAAATTGATTTTAGAATTAAAAAAGAATGCAACACTCGTTTCATTCAGACGTATATTCATTTGATATAGCCAAAGTAGCAAATCAATATGATAAGCATAAAGAAAAGACAAGCACAACGACTATATTAAACGTTGATTTAGCTTCATCGCGGGCACGTTTTATCGTCAATTTATGTCCAATTTGCATTACATTGCGTTATAATTTTTAAAAATATAATAATAATAATTTTTATAAGAATTTATTTGAATTTATAATCACTTTTTTAAAGAGTTTCCTTCTATTTTTAAATTAACTTCTGTGTTTATATCTATAAAATATCTAAGTACTTGATATGCTACAAACTTCTTTATAAGATAGCACCTAAGTATGACATGCACGAGTAGTATCTAAAAGACGCTTAGGTATTTTAAAATTGTTCTTTGTGTTTGTGCAAAAGATTTACAAGAGATTGCCTCTTCTTACTTTCTCGTCAGTGACCTTCAGATGCGAAGAGGGTATTGTCCGTGAGATAAGAAGTCACAGCCCTCAAAAGATTGTCTACAATAGTTACTGGATTCTGGCTCCGTGCCAAAAATGCTAAAATACCGATCGGCTTCGTCTGTATCAGACGGCGATACACAAAACATTAGGTGTATTGTTATAGTCGATTGCAGACATTTATTGTATATGCTTTTGTATAAAGATTTTTACGTTGTCAGGAATTTAGAAGGTTAGTGACCTGACGCACTTTAGTTTCGGATTCAATATTGAACAAATTAAATAATACATCACTAGGTAAACCATAAAAAATAATACCTTTGAAGGGCCTTTTTGACATAATTACATTTAATTAATAAGGCAAGTATTGTATATACAATGTAATTTTCTAACTCGATCCGGGAATCGAAACCGAGTCTTCCCGATCGCATATACAAGTCTATATATATGCTTCAACAGGCGAAACAGGACCCAATATCTCAGTAGACACGTGTCAAATTAACTAAGGTATCATGGAATACACGATACATTGCAAATTTTCTTTGCGTCATAACGGAATATAAATCATAGATATCATGTCAACTACGCATTGAATTACTACAAAAAATACAGTCGACAAAAATAATGTACAAGTAACAATGATACAAAAACATTAATATCGCTTTGTGATAAATTATGATTGTACTGTAGAATTTTGTGGGAAAATTGCTTTTCTGTCCCCAACTACGATCCTCTTTTCTATCAGTAGCAACAAGTGTAATTTAGGTGTTGTGGAGTCTTAAGGGTACCGTTTATGTATGTAACCTTGCAGATAAAATAATAAAACTATTGGTAGGTACAAATAAAAACCCCAAACTGGTCTTTTTCTGTTTCTTTGGACCTAAAAACACTACTTGAGAAATGTAGGTGTGGTCAGTTCCTATCCGTTCCACTGCTGGGCTGTGGCTCTTCTACAACTAAAATGGGACAGGCCTTAGTCCACCACAATGGCCTCGTTAGGTGTTGCGAACTACACGTGCAAAAGGTTGTATTTTTTTGTACTTATAGATCAAAAACACTTATTTTGTTTATGTGTTTGCGAGAATCATACACGTGGTTTCTCATTTTACATCCGACTAACTGCGACACAAAAACTATCTAAACACTTTAAATACACCCAACAGTCACATACATAGTTCTGATCCCACATTAACTATGTGTTCTGTGTCGTGGGTATCAGAAACTACGAGAGACTTCGGTCTCACAAACACCCAGACCCGAAACAAATATTTGTGGATCACACAGACATTTGTCTCGGTGCGGGGATCGAACCCGCGACCTCTCGTTTCGCAAGCTGGTGTCTAGCCAACTGCGCCACGGGGCTGTCATCATCTATAACATAGCTTTCCATTTTACGGAACCCGAAGAACACAACTTGTCTTAACAATCGATCGATTTATTACCATTTGCTCCATTCATAAAGTTTTTACCGATATTTGTGTGTTTGGATTTATCAAACTGTCACCTTGTTCTACGTAATGCTATAAATAACGTAACTGTAAATACTTTTCATCATTATTTTTGCTCAGAAATATAGGTTTCACAGGATAAGAACTAAAGTATTAAAGTGTAGAATCATTATTGGGGGCAGTGGCGGTACTTTCATAGAAGCCCAAAAGCGTTATTCGTCAATTGTGTAATGTCTAGTTTATTGTTGGGTCAGAATATTCTCATTTATACCTATGTCAAATTGCTTTTGTTAAATAAAGATTTAAAGCTTAAAGCTTTATGCATGTAAGGAAAGCTGGGCTTTTGGGCTTCTATGGAAGTACCGCCACTGATTGGGGGAAGCGAACGGTTAATGATATGGACTTCGTAAGTGGAAAGAATGGAAACACCACTACATGAACTATCTAATCAAAGATATACATAGGTTTGAATATCCATATCAGCCCATATTATGCGTCCCTCGGCTGGGCACGGGCCTACTCTTAGAGGGCTAAGAGTAGAGACTTTAGTCCACTGCGTTGGCCTGTTATGCATAATTTGACATAATACCGATATCGGTATTATGTAATTGTGATTCAATTATATAATTGTGTTGATTGATGAGGGATGAATTTCGTCGTTCCCTGGCAGTCCACACTATTTTTGGACCGCACTCCATTTACCATCTGATGCTATGCAATCACTAAGCCAGTAAACAAAAGCGTTAACTGCTAAAGCAATAAATAAACATCACAATTACGTTTTTATACTAATTGTTAGTTTGTTTTTATAGTCCCCCATCCGTTTTACATACATAAACACAGGGTATGAATTATGATACATATATTTTATTTCTTTCAGTTCATCTAGTCACATAACCAGACAAACCCGAGTCCACACAATCGTTCCATTACTAGGAACAGCGAAGGAAATCGATTGATTTACCGCGTCACCACGCCTTAAGTTTTTATGACGCGTTTTTATCGCTCCGCTTTACTACAGCCGCTCTGTTTGTCAACAGAAGCTTCTAGTAGGGGCATTGTGTCGCCGTTGGACGTCAGCCTACACTTTTTGCATGCCGATGAGACAAAACTGTGAGCCAAGGAACGGGGAAATCCTAGGTGGCTTGAGGAAATTTACTCGCGGTTATATTATAAATAAGCACTTTAGTCTGTCCGTAATATTTTAACTAAAATCGAGGCTAAGAAATAGACAAAAAGCGTTTTTACTGGTAATCTTTTAACTTTCCCATGCAAGTATATACTCGTATAGTTACAAAAAATATATGAAGAATATATTATTCACCTATGTTCATATTGGTTTAACGGAGAAGAGCCGCGGAATTTTTGCTAACGAATTAGATTTTTTTACGTGCTCATTTGAAAAACCTTGTCATGGAACTACAGAATATAAAATGTTTAAATAATCAAACAATGCATACTTCATACGAAGCGTTGCGATATAGAAATGCCCAATAATTTCTTATTGCCAAAATATTGAGTCTGTGTCTCATTATATATTTAGGGCCAAGCGTAGAATTTTAATTTTTATTATTATGTGTGTACCGCATAATCAGCCTTAAATATTCATGGAAATACCAAGACATACAACCCAATTTGACATTCCGTCCTTACTTTTATATGCAAAATTTAGTATGCCTGTTACACCGTCAAGTGGAAACGAAAACAAACCATGAATTTATTATAAATTCTGGTACTTTGAGGGCACTTATAGACTGCTTTTTGACTCACGAAAATTTATTATTTTGTACAACAAAATCTATAGCTGCGGGAAAAGTTTACAATAATTGTTTGTTGTCAATATTGAGGGAAAAACTATATAAATATAACTAAGAATTATCTACGGTTACAGTAAAAAAAAAAAAAACGAACGTAGTCACGTCTTAGAGATAACAAGGAATATTACTTCAACTATAATTTTCGGTTTTTCCCACATGTAATACAATAGTACAGCATATTCAGGGTCATAAAACAAATGAAATAGCCAGCTGTTTCCATTATGTAACAACTGCAAGCTGCCGGACGTTTGGGTGCGCGCCAAAATTCTTGTGACACAGTTCAATGGCGCGACGTAATATCGGTCAAGTACGACACTGGCCTTCAACTCTGTAATCGCTTGTTGGCTAACATATACATGTTGCTATGTGGAGCACGTGCGAGAGTTAACACAGGTGTTGGTCGGCCGAGAGATTTTCCACCATACTTGGAGTGCGCTGAAGAAGGTTCTAGCGCGGTGTTGTTACTTCATCGTGCAAGCATAAAAATATGGAATTGATCCTTTGATGGCTTTATCACTTACAAGGTATACGTTCCAAAAAAACACGACAAAATATTGACTTTATGTTGGAATTTTATGAAATTTTGGTATGTTTTTCGAAGGGGTAAATCCTCTAAGCCTTGCGCATAAGAAGCGGGGTGTGAAATAAATGATATTAATAAATAAATACAGCCAACAGTCACATCAGAAACTACGAGAGACTTTTCGGTCACACAAACATTTGTCTCGGTTCGGGGATCGAACCCACGGCCTCTCGTTTTGCAAGCTGGTATCTAGTCAACTGCGCCACGGGGCTGTCATGATATCATGTCAATCATGTCAATGATCGATTATGGTTCCACCAATTTCAGAAAAAGTTCGAATATCGCTTAATTTACAGGCCATCGAGCAAGAACTAATTTCAAGTCGGCTCCTTTTATTCAGGCTATATACACACCGTATTAAGATCTCAAATGGGGCGCAATCCGGCGCAGACAGCTTGACCTTTGTACCTTTTATATCTCCAGACAACATTGTAGCCTGGCTTTATTAGTGGCAAGATGTTCGTAGATAGAATTTTTATATTAAGGTTCCTAATAATGTGCCGGGCAAATGTCACGACCTGAGTCACACTTTTAATTATACCTGCGTACGGGCGAAAATGACCTACGTAACTAAATTAAATCGATATTGATATTGATATCTAGACCAATAAATAGAGTGCTCGGGTCTCTATAATTAAAGGTAAGCTTGAATAAAAGGTTTTTTATAGAATATCTAACGTGAATGGGGAAAAACTTGTGGTAACAAAACTCTAACAATGGTAATACTTAGACGTTATACGAGCACGAAAATTAATAATATTCTTTGGATATATTGATTTTGAATGGTTTGGGGCTGTCAAGAATAATATTATTTGGATAATTTTTCTTTGTTTTATAACCAAAGATAATAATTGTTTGAAAAAGAATAGAGCAGATTTACATTATATCGGATAGCAAACAGGCTATATAACTCATTGATCATTTTCTCTATATCTCTTTCCCCATTTGTCGGACTTGCGGTGATGGATTGCCGCTCAACCAATCGGTCCTAATGGATTTAATTCATTTCATACTTGTGTGTTTATCTGGTTCTATTAAGAGTATTGATATTTTTCTAGTCACGGATATTTCATTTCGAAGACATACATACATAACATCATGCCTGTATTCCTGAGCATGTTCGATAGGTGCATTTCTGCACCCATATTTCTCCAGGCACGTATCAGTCCCATATAAGACGGGACGAGATTATTGCCGTTTTTCGGACACATTTCCAGAGTCCGAATTGCTACTGACATTTACCCAATGAAAAATAATGGTAAAATTTTTCAATGGTAAAACCCAATAACACTTACCACAATATTACTAACCAAGCCCGGCCTGGGAATCGAACCCAGGACCTCTAGATCGCACGGCATGTACATGTGCCGTGAAGCCACGGCGCAGTCACATATAATGGATGTATGGTATCTTCTCTCCATTCTTTAATGCTGCGTTTGAATCGCAGCGTAAAGAAGCATAACAGTAACTCGGTATTTTTATGAGGAGTGGTGGAAACTGGAAGTCTCGCCATTATATACTCTCTCTCTCTATCAAGATAGCACTGTACTTTTAGTCAGAATCTGATAACTCAAAATTACCGCAGTAAAGAAAAATGAACACACACACACCCACACACACACACACACACACCCAACAGTCACATACATAGTTCTGATCCCACACTAAGATACAAGTCTTGTGTCGTGGGTATCAGAAACTACGAGAGACTTTTCGGTCTCACAAACAACAACAAACTATTGTTTAGTTTTTTATGTAAATCTTCCTTCTATTTATTAAACTTGTTTCGTGTCTGATGAAAAAAAAATAAACCCATAGTAGATACGAAAGAAATGGACGGTCAAATTAAAGACCATTGACTAGACAAACAAGTTAGATGTTTAATATTATGGCTTGTAAATTTTAAAGATATCTTAAGAGCGTCACGCGGCTAGTCGAATTTCAGTAAATATGACTCGCGTAAATATGAGCGTCGATAGTTAATGATATGCAATGAAAATGAATGAAACAATGTTTATTGAGTCTATAGATTGACTCGACAGCCCCGTGGTGCAGTTGGCTAGAAACCAGCTTGCGAAACGAGAGGCCGCAGGTTCGATCCCCGCACCGAGACAAGTGTTTGTGTGATCCACAAATATTTGTTTCGGGTCTGGGTGTTTGTGAGACCGAAAAGTTTCTCGTATTTTCTGATACCCACGACACAAGACTCGTATCTTAATGTGGGGTCAGAACTATGTATGCGACTGTTGGGTGTATTTAGTTATATTATTTTTGTATAGTTTTAAATTTATAAATATAAATTTAATATTATAAATCTTCCTTCTATTAATAAACTTATTTCGTGTCTTATAGGAAAAAAAATATAGTAGAGACCAAAGAAGTGGACGGTCAAATTATAGAGAATGGCTAGACAAACAAGTATGAATTGCTTAACAATTATGGCTTGTAAATTTTAAAAGGTATCTTAACATATGTCTTAAGATATCTTTATAATTCTGGCTTTGTTATAACAAAGCGTCATTTTAAAAGGATAACTGTATTGGTCTACGACTTATCTTAATACACACACATACATAAATAAACTCACGCCTGTATTCCCCGAAGGGGTAGGCAGAGGTGCATTTCTGCACCCACATTTCGCCAGGTATGTATCAGTCCCACGTAATAGGGGGTGAGCCCATTGCCGTTTTTCGGGCACATTTCCAGACTCCGTGCTGTTACTGAGAATTTCCTAATGGAAAAACCCAATAACACTTTGCCCGACCCGGGAATCGAACCCAGGACCTCTAGATCGCACGGCACATACTTGTACCGCGAGACTATGAGGCAGTCTTAGTCTACTAAAATAAAATGAAATAATATTTATTGAATCTATAAAATGTCAAATACCACCACCAACCTCTGTTCGGAAGGCAGTCATCACTAGAGAAGAACGGGCAAGAAACTCTAGTGTTGCTCTTTTCCAATCAAGAGATAGTTTACAAAGACAAAATTTCCCGAATTAGAGCAGCTTATAAATACAATATCAGACTGTTGTATTGAATATGAGAATAACATAGTCATCTTGAATGGGGAAACTGACATTTAACCAGTTTAAAAGTTCATAAATTCAAATAGGAATTCGAATAGAACCCACTACACTTGGGGAGTATATATTTAGACATACTCATACATACATACAGCGGCTGGGTTGTGCCCCTGGCATTACTTTAGTCCATGGGCGGCGGTAACCGCTTACCATCAGGCGGACCGCATGCTCGTCTGCCTACTAAGGCAATAAAATAAATAAAATAAATACTCTCAAAACTCATTGCGGTCACTTTCCGTGCTCGTATAAACATACATCTATTAAAATAGTATCTAATATTGCGTCCATAACATTATCATAAAAATCTAATAATGTTCTGTATTACACGTTTCACAGTATAATTAAAGCCGATTCTTACATAATGAATTGTTGAACAGATTTCACTGCGAGCATTAAGCTTATCTTTATACGCCATAAAATGTATCTAACCGTTGCAATGAAACTAAATATGATTCTGCATGAGCTATCTTTAATAATTTTATTTGTGCATTTTATAATTTTGTTCTATCATGACACTTTGATAGAATGTTTTTAGTCTATAAATTCATCAGCAGCTCTTATACGTCCCACTGCTGGGCGCCTCGTCTACAACTGAGAGGAGGGTAAGTAGTGATGGCCTCGAGGTTGAGGCGCGCGATTGAGAGTCCCGGGTTAAAACCTCAGGCACGCACCTCTGATTTTTCTAAGTTATGTATGTATGTATTCTCAATGAATGAGTTTAAGGAAGTCGTTAAACTATGAAGAAAAACATCTTGAGGAAAATTCTTATGAATTTCTTAGGTGTGTAATCCGCCAACCCGCACTAGGCCAGCTTGGTGGACTAAGACCTTCGAGTCTCTAAATTATTGTAACATAACATCTGACATGCAAGTTTCCTTTTGCCTTAAATTTGTGGCGTACGCCAAATGTATCGCTGTTTTGATTCCCGAATCGGGTAAAGTGGTATTTAAGTTTATTTTCAGTAGGTAGTTCTTGTGTACCTCGCACAGAGGTAATGAGCGCGAAAAACGTAAATAAGCGTAAAATACAGCTCGTATAACGTGAATGCAGAAATGCTACTGCACAGGCTTGAGCGCACGAAATGAAATAAAATAGTAACAATTTATCAAAACATTTTTATTTTATTGAAACGCACTCGGTTCGTAAAGCAAATATCACTAGAAAATAGCGTTTAGAGACTCCTTTATATTGCACTTTTCATAGCTGCTTTCAAGACAATGATACAACATATAACATTAAAATGTTATTTATTTTAAAACGGTACATTTATTTATGTCTATCTGGCATAGGATTATAACGTCGGTTCCCTATTTAATGCGGGATAGTACACATAATATCGGTCTACTCAAATGGCCGAATACTGAAACGCTACTTAATCTGAGGGCGACTTATATTTAAGTGGCTTTTATAATTTAGGCGGTAAACTGAAACATCATTTATCGGTTTTAAGACTGTCATTAACTAATGCCCACTTAAATTTCCATAAATGGCAACATTACCACAAAAAGTTCTTTTACATGACATTTTTTAAGTACGTATATACCGCCTAAATTATAACAGCCACCTAAATATAAGTCGCTCTCAGATTAAGTAGCGTTTCAGTATTCGGCCATAAGACTGACATGATTGTATCAACTGTTACTGTTACAACTGGAATTATATAACGTGCAAGTACAAAAAGCAGAATGAAACACAATTCAAAAATGTGAACATTCATGAAAACAACTACTTTAATTTGAACCATGTTTTAAATTAAAATGGTGTATGTTATAACACGAAGACAGCGTGCGCAGCAAATAATTAAATTTTATTCAAATTAGAGGGAAGTTGGAACTTGTAGTGGGAGCATGTTGCGAGATACAAGTACGTAATAACAACCACGGGCTATGTATTGAACTGAGAATTGTACATTGAATACACCACCAAACATAATATATAGAGTAATATATAGATGGCTGCCTCGTGGTCTCGCGGCACAAGTATGTGCCGTGTGATCTAGAGGTCCTGGGTTCGATTCCCGGGTCGGGCAAAGTGTTATTGGGTTTTTCCATTAGGAAACTCTCAGTAGCAGCCCGGAGTCTGGAAATGTGCCCGAGAAACGGCAATAGGCTCGCCCTCTATTACGTGGGTCTGATACATACGTGGCGAAATGTGGGTGCAGTAATGCACCTCTGTCTACCCTTTTGGGGAATGCAGGCGTGAGATTATGTATGTATGTATGTAATACATAGAATAGTGATATCTACTTGCTGCTTATTAAAATATGCTAATGAAACAAAAAAATAACCCCAAAACGGGAATCGTACGCGCATACTCATATCGCGAGACCAGCGAGGTAATCTGAAATTTTATAATTTCTAAGACACATTTTTAGTTTCCCTTTTTTAAGTACATATTACGCTAAACTGGTTAGCGTAGAACAAAGTGTTTTTTTTTGTGGATTGGAGGAAATATTGGCAACAGAATATAAAAAACCCATCTGTAAGATGAATTGACGGGTTCATAAAATTTAACTTTCAGAACACATAATTCTATGATAAGTCAATGATACTACCAAATTTATAAGAGAAATGTTTTAGTTTACTCACGAAGTAACTCTAACATCAGTCATCATAATGCTATAAAAAAATAACTAAAAAGTACACCCAACCGTCACATACATACACAGTTCTGATCCCACATTAAGATACGAGTCTTGTGTCGTGGGTACGAGAGACTTTTCGGCCTCACAAACACCCAGACCCGAACCAAACATTTGTCTCGGTGCGGAGATCGAACCCGCGGCCTCTCGTTTCGTTTCGTTTTTATATACGGATTCTATTATAGCCTTCGCAATTTCTAAATCTGTTACTTGTCGGTTCTTATTTTATTATTCCGAAATTTTGGCTTTCTGGTAGGAAAAAGCCATCGAACATAATAATTCGTATATGAGAACTTGCCAAGTCAGACCTTAGGATACAATATATTATCCTAAGTTATAAGAAGAACTTATAAGAAACATATTATAAGTTATAAGAACTTAACATCAGGTGGCTCACTTGCTCGTTTGCCTCCATTTTCCATTTAAAAAAATATATATTGTTAGAATACATAAGGATAGTGGAGGAGGAACTCTATATAGGCCGGTATCAAGTGTTGGCGGACCTCCTTTGGTTGCGCTATTTCCGTCGCGTCAGTCTGACACAATTTTCATTGGTTAGGATAATGGTCGTTCTGTAGGTTTTTGCTCTTTTATTGTAAATTGTAATCTGGATTATTTAGCGTTAGTTTTGTGTCGGAATCGATGAATGTTAATGTTACTTTGATATTGAGTAAATGTAATTAATGAAATTGTAAATACGTGTATACTATTTTCACAAGGCGGAGTATGCACTTGTCTTAATCAACCCGATAACACGAAACATTCCTGCCGACTAGGCAAGATAATTATTGTATTAATCTAACCATTATTTTGTCATGCAATTCGTGCAGTGAATCATCGAGTAAGCGTTCTCACGATGTTTTTCTTCACTGTTAAAGTACACGTAATTTCAAAAAAGCTATTAAGATTGTGAGATAATAATTAATTTATCTTTTACCGTGGCACGTCGCAAATTTGTGTTTCCTTTCACGTTGAAATACACGTGGTTGTACAAAATGTGGTTAATTATGCATTCAATATTACTTTTGAAGTCCATTGTAAAGAAAACGTGATTTAGTAAGATGATTTAGTATGATGAAGTCTCGCAACTCAGTTCTTCTGCCGTAACACGTTGTGAGATCCATGTGCTACCAAGTCGATGAATTTATTCAGTCGCCGTTTAAGGGATCTTCTGTCTTAAGTTATTATGCACTTAGCTTACCAGACAACATCTTATAGTGACCATATCAATATTAAAAATCTTATAAAATAGTTTGACTTGGCAATCGCACAAAAAGTGAGGTAAACATTGTGTTTTCATGTAATAAGTTATCGAGAATTGAATTCATATGACATAATAATGCCCAACAAAGCATTCCTTTGTTCTATGGCACTTACTCGTATATACTATAAAAGCAAAACTACCACACAATATTTCCATTTAATTAGAATTATGTGGAGACTAATGGAACTAGTAGTAAAAAAATCGCAACAAAATATTAACTAGACGTCAATATATATTATACTATTTGGATCTTGAAAGATGAAGGTTCTATATTAGTTTGCTTTACCGTATTTTTTAATGAATTAAATATATACAAACGACAAGTTATTAATGTGAAGTTAAGTCTACGAACACGTTTGGAATTTTCTCAAAAATCTACCAGAACTTAGCCTATATGCGTATCTATACGGCTAAAAGCGGTTAGACCTAAGTATATAATATCTTCTACCCATTGACTAATAAAACTCTAAACGCAATCACAGAGTGTTTAGATCTTTATAAAAGAAGCAGAATAAAAAAACAAAAGCAAAAGAGTTTTGCCGTCATACAAAAAGAAATATAGTATTAATCCCTAAAACGTAAACTTTTTTTGTAATATTTAACGACTACAAAACACACTATACATTACCGACCACCGAATCACTTGCATAAAAAAACAAAAAACAAAGATATAATCATAACGAAACACATAAGAATCAAAACAACATGACAAATAATTGCCATAATGATAATGTTTACAAACATACTCACATAGCTCGTCGTAGCAAGTTGTCTACGGCTCTACGTAGCGTAGTGTTCGTAGCGGCTGAACCGCACGGCGTCTACCGGCCGACTGAACCGTAGCCGGGTCGGCCCAAGGCATGAACTCGTAGCGGCGTGAGCCTACACCGTATTCAGGTAAACAGGTCAAGGGAAGTTTTACATTCTGTAAATTTTTGATTAACTATTACTGATCGATGTAAAGAGGTTTGTTTCCTTCAAATGTGCATATAAGTTATAAGAATATTTTTATGTTAAACAATAATTATATGTTAGTTAATAATATTAACGTTAATTAGTATTTCCATTGTGTCATATAAGATATTTTTGTTATACTAAAAAAATGGTATACTGAGTTTAAATTATTTTTCTATAAACGACCTAAACATAAAGAATGAGTAATCTATATTGTATGAGTAATCTAATTGTAATAAATACACACATAGTCGTGATGACCTCGAGGCTTGGGCACGCGGTCGAGAATCTTGACGGTTGCGGGTTCAAACCCCAAACCTCTGACTTTCTGACACCACTTTGTGTGTATTCACAAAGAATTGTCACGTACGTTAACGGTGAAGGAAAACATCGTGATGAAATCTGACACCTAAAAGTACTCAGAAATTTCTTAGGTGTGTAGTCCGCCAACTCGCACTAGGCCAGCATGGTGGACTAAGGCTAAAACCCTCTCAGTTATAGAGCACCCAACCCAGCAGTAAGACTTATATGGGATGATGATGATGATGACACACATAGTGTTTAAAACATCGACGAGATTTTGCCTCAGCGCAGCGCAGTAAAACGCTTACAGCTTGTGTTTTTCAATTTACATGGATTTTTTAATTAAGTTGCTGTGAAATCCGGTGAGGCACCGCGTGGCATAAATATGGACCGCGCCTTGACAGGTTTGTTACAGCGCCAGCACGCCGGACCAGAGCAATCTGTTACGGATTACTTGAGCCATTCATTCCATAACATGCTGCCATTTTAGATACATACATACATAAACTCACGCCTGTAATCCCCGAAGGGGTAGGCAGAGGTGCATTTCTGCACCCACATTTCGCCAAGTGTGTATCAGTCCCACGTAATAGGGGGCGAGCCTATTGCCGTTTTTCGGGCACAACGCCAGACTCCGTGCTGCTACTGAGAATTTCCTAATGGAAAAACCCAATAACACTTTGCCTGACCCGGGAATTGAACCCAGGACCTCTAGATCGCTCGGCACATACTTGTACCGCGAGACCACGAGGCAGTCCATTTTAAATATGATCACTTTATAGAGAAGATAATTTGAGTCTATATAAAACATCACAAAATGATTAGATTATACAGCTTATACAGACTCCGTGGTGCAATAGAGTATTTTTCACCGAAAAGTCAATAACACTGTGCCTAAAAGCACTCCAATACATATTGGAAAATATGAATGTAATGTTAAGTATGTAGTACATACTACAGGACTAACGAGGTCCCTGGAATAAATTTACTGGAATAATACGACATAAATGGAATGATATAACTGTAGGCAAGTTACGGTAAACACCAATTATTTTACACGTGTTCATATATGACCTTGACGACATTAAAACTATTATTAAAAGGAGCGTGTAGTTTCCCACAGCGATAGCAGCAATTAAAGCTGTTATTTTGTAAATCACGCCACGGCCATGGGCTACTGTAAACAGTTAGTTGTTTGCACAATACGAGACGCCCACGCACCGTCCGAAGAATGCCGTCAGATCTTGGAACTGGGTCAATGGTACAGCCCTTGGGTTTGAGCGTGTTTGTAGTTGACCATGAGAAGCATATAATATATATATGTCGGAGATTGGAAAACGGAACGTCAAATCTTAATCGATTTGGGCGTATTCGGATACGATGGTGGGCAACACTGAGGTTGACAGCTGTCAGTCGCCAATGACATTTGATGTTAATATAAGCGAACGTCGAGCTGTCAACGGGCACTTTTGGGACAGACACCGCGGAGGAAACCAGTACAGCCAACCTACGTCCGACTTCGCCGCGTTCCAAAATCTCTAAGATGGAAGACGAACGGAGAGACGAAGAACGCCCACATTCACCCACGTTTTCTACGTTATCAGAAGTGGGATGCAACCGAAAAGAAAATCGACGCGAACCACGTGGTACCGAAGATACAAAATGGCGCCTACTCATGGAGCAACAAAACCGCAACTTTATAGCGTTGATCGAGGCAATGAAAGCGCCGTCTACTAGCAAGGACATCCGGCTACCTGAGTTCAACCCAGACGAAGACAACGTGGATGCCCGTGCTTGGATTACAACCGCGGACATGTGCATCACGGATCCAGAGTTGCAAGGTGCTTCGCTCATGATGGCCTTGAGTCGTGCGCTTAAGGGTCAAGCTTCGGCGTGGCTGTCGCAAGTGTCATTTCATGGAATGACCTGGACCAACTTCAAGGATTTGTTTACTGCAAGGTATGAGAGTGCTGAAACTTCTGCTGCATTCCTGATTACTTTAAATAACGGTAGACCAAAAGAGAACGAATGCCTAGCCTCTTACGCAGCCACATTGATGTCATCTATTATGTCAAAGTGGAAAAATCTATCAGTTGAACAAATTGCGGTGTCTACTATTCTAGCGCATATTTCTCAATTTGAGCCTCGGGTGCAGCGACTCTCCTTCACGGAAAATATTACTACCAGGAACCGTCTGCAACAAGAACTCAAAGCTACCTCATTTTTGAAACGGAAATCATCCTACCCACATGATCACGGCCATGATCCGAAAAGATCACGTTTTGCTCCTGACATCCCTGCTGCGAAGTGCTACATCTGTGGCAAAGCGGGACACAAAGCAGTACAATGCCGCTCAAGAATTGGAGTGAAGGGTCAAGATGTGAAACCAAAATCACCAGTTGCTGACGTCACGCCTAGGAAGACTTTTTCTGCTGCTTCTGTTACCTGTTTCAGCTGCAGTGCTACAGGTCATTATGCGAAAAACTGTCCACGGCGGGGCAATAAGGAGGACAACACCAGCAGTGTGGCCGGGCCTTCGCAAGAGAAGCGAGTCAACGTGTGCGTCGTCAACACGCCTGAGGGGATGCTTCGACATGCTGGTGAGCAGTTTAATTTTACTTACGATTCTAGTGATGTAGAATATGTAGAGTCAAATGACCTTAGCTCAACTGAATGATGGGTTAAATTTAGTGGCGCTCCCTTTTAGATGAGTGAACAGTAATTAGTATCATTACTCTGCTAGTAACGGAGCATATCGCTCGATTTAGGTGATGTGTTCGTTGTATTGCTCGTTGGAGGCAGTAAGTGAGTCACTCGAGGGAGGTGACATGGATTATCGTCACTCGATGGAGGTGGCAAGGTTATCGTCACTCGATGGAGGTGGCAAGGTTATCGTCACTCGATGGAGGTGGCATGAGTTGCTATCGCTCGATATAGGTGATAGCAACGACTCCTTTTGCTGATTAACGTTTGTGATATTATTCTCTGCTATGATGATTTTACTACCTACTATGATACTGTTCACTAATGTGCGAGATGTTTTCATGATATTATGTGGTGTGAAAGTATGATGTAATTGAAATAAACTTGATGATTAACCGTTAGTGTTGTAGTTTATTACGTAACAAACCCGATTTTAAACTAAACGATAATCAGGACGGGCCGAGCTAAGAGCTTGAGATATTGCAGAATGTATTCTCTTTTGCAGAAGCATCACACAGAGACGTGTGACGTGTCAAGATGGCCGTGTCGGAGATTGGAAAACGGAACGTCAAATCTTAATCGATTTGGGCGTATTCGGATACGATGGTGGGCAACACTGAGGTTGACAGCTGTCAGTCGCCAATGACATTTGATGTTAATATAAGCGAACGTCGAGCTGTCAACGGGCACTTTTGGGACAGACACCGCGGAGGAAACCAGTACAGCCAACCTACGTCCGACTTCGCCGCGTTCCAAAATCTCTAAGATGGAAGACGAACGGAGAGACGAAGAACGCCCACATTCACCCACGTTTTCTACGTTATATATATATAAGGTCTAGGTTACATTAGGACATACATATATGTATAAAAATACTTATGCCCCATTCCCTGATCCAAACCACGTTAAAGGTGAGTTTAATGGTGACTTTAAATCGGACAATTTTCCACATTAAATGATGCTGAAAAGAGTCTACATAAATGCATAACCTCACCAGCGTGTTTAGCCTATTCTAATCTCAATGGCTTCGACCATCTCAAAGCCACCGGGATGTTTTGCCTTTCTTGATGAAGTCTTAGTTCTTGATTCAAACGAGATTGTCATGTGACAAATTTTGTGTGATCCACAAATATTTGTTTCGGGTCTGGGTGTTTGTGAGACCGAAAAGTCCCTCGTAGTTTCTGATACCCACGACACAAGACTCGTATCTTAATGTGGGGTCAGAACTATGTATGTGACTGTTGGGTGTATTTATTTATTATTATTTATGTGATCGAATATACTCAAGACAAGAATGCGAGTTGTGTCAAAATAGTTTAAATTTATTAGACTATTCCTAATTTATTAAAGGCTAGATACAGAACAATAGATAAAAACTAGACCGCGCGTCGAGTGCAAAAACCGCCGCGATTTTCAATTGTTCGTTTATTTTCTGTGGACGCGTCGCGAAATACACAGCGAGTATTCCGATGGGACGGTCGTTGTTACTTTGTAGCTCGTTAGAATCCTATTGTTCTGTTTTTATTCATGTTTCAGCAGAAATTTAGAATGTTATTGCATATCATGAAAAAATATACCTTTATTTAAATCTAGTGATATTTAAGCGCCCTAAATACAAAAATTGAACCAATTGCCAAAACAAAGAAATAGTAGCCATGTCGTAGTTAGACGGTACTGCGATATTTATGGACGGGATCAACTGAAAACGATCCTGTTGCGTTTCGTTCTCATCCCATCTTTCAACGTTTTTCAAGCCGCATAACTACCTACATAGAAAAAAGGACCTACTAACCCAATTTGCCAACATTGTGGACATTTAAAACCGCTTACCTACAAACAACGTCTGTAATAAAATCCCACATGACGGCCATACACCACGAGTGTGAGTGACAGACAAGCAGTGGAGGTTTAGGTAGTAAATCGTGAGGGTCGTGTCTGCACTAATAGTTGGACGAGATAATATATGTCTTTCGAGGGACGGTCGCGAAGTCTAGTGAAACACGATGTTAAATAAAATACATAAACACAAACCAACTAGAATATAATAATGCTATATATTCAAACAGAATTCCGTCCACGTCGGTTTCGAGGAATCTTATTTTGTGCCTTACCCTTACATATGTATTCAGTAGTAATAAATAACCATCTCCATCGCTTCAATTATCGTAAATCATGTTCCATTAATCAATGTTCTGAATAGTTTTACAATCTACTCTAAATGCCAATACAAGTGTTGCTTCAGCAGTAATTAAATAACAATTAAACAAATAGATCTAATAAATTATGTACCTGAGTAAGAACTCAGGTAGATAGGTAATCGCCCTGTGGATTGGAGGCGTAAGAATTCCGCCAAGGCATCCCCTGACTAAAAGCAACTCAGAGATGTGCGGCAAAGGGCGTGGCCTCCTGACTGTCGCGGACGTTCACAATTAGTGAGCGTCCAAAGTAGGGTGAGTGGAGGGCATCTCATGCCCTCCCAATTTTGAGGAGTCCATGATTGGACAAAGCACCGGGTGGCAGCGAAAAGTAATGCAGGGCTTTTTGCCCTGCGATGCCATAGTACTGCCCCAAATGCACGTGACGGCCAACGAGAGGTTTTAGTCGGTGAGCTGGCGTAGGATTTTGGTTAGAGACCCAACTCAGGTAAACGGACAATCGTTCCGCGCGCCGAGTTGGAAGGCCATAGACCCCGACATACCCCTTTCGGCCTCCCCCGATGTACCGAAAGAGGAGCTTAAGGCGCTTTCTTCTCGTTAAAAAAAAGGTAGATATGTAAGAGTAAGTTCTCTCACAAACATTGACATTTGACACCCTCAGTGGCGCAGTCGACTAAACATCAGCTTGTGAAACGTGAAGCCGCACGTTCTATCTCCGCACCGAGGTACAAATATTTGTATCGGGTCTGGGTGTGTGAAATAAAAATTCTCTAGTAGTTTCTGATACCTACGACACAAGACTTGTATCCTAGTGTGGACTCAGATCTTTATAGATGACTGTTGAGGACAAAAAATAAAGAAAGAATTTCGAAAAAATATATTTTTTCTCTCATTTTCATGACTTATTCATGGAAGGTGATTTTGCGACACAACTTATTTAGTCTATGCATGTCACGTAGACTGTTCTTTCTGAAAGCTTTTAAAAAGTATTCGAGTGCTTCCAGGCGGAAATTGATTGCATTATTTTATTTAAAGATAACAGCAAAGTTATTGATTTATAGGGAAATAGGGTCGATTGTTATTTTTAATAAAACCTACATACTTACCACCCGTGCCTTTATTTTTACACCCAAATTCAATAACCACAGCTCATTGCCATACTTCAAACTTATTTACTCCTTGCTGCTACTAAGTGACTCCACTCAGTACCTACTACTGCGCGAACTCAAAGTTAAAATAACATTTATTCAAGTGGACTTATATATAAGCACTCTGAATAGACAAATTTAAAATAAAGTACTTTAACAACTTAACTATGCAGCATGATCATAGAGTCAGTCACATTATTCTTTAAGAAACTTTAGGACTATTTTAATTCTAAAATGTAATATAATATAATGTCTCTTTGATATATTCAACAATGAAGAAGTTGTAATATGATTTTCAAATCAAACTTGTAGGTTGGGTTTGCTTCTGAATTAGTTAAAAGAGCATATTGTTGTGCATCATTAAAGTCATCATCATTAAAGTGAGTATTAGAGAGACATCAGATATAGAACCTGTCGACACGACTATCTCAAACGTATTAATTACTGCATCATTTTGAGCCAATTTCCATGCTGTAAACACATTAAATAAATTAAATACACCCAACAGCCACACATATAGTTCTGACCCTACATTAAGATACGAGTCTTGTGTCGTGAGTATCAGAAACTACGAGAGACTTTTCGGCCTCACAAACACCCAGACCCGAAACAAATATTTGTGGATCACACAAACATTTGTTTCGGTGCGGGGATCGAACCCGCGGCCTCTCGTTTCGCAAGCTGGTGTCTAGCCAGCTGCGCCACGGGGCTGTCATCAAAATGATCAGATAAAGACTATATTTAGATAATCACTAATATTTGGTCATTAGAAACATGCTACGCAGTGGGACAATGGAATGGGAAAAATGTGCATTTGTGTATCTATTATATAATTATATGTTATACATATTATCGTGTGTCGCGTGTAATGTAAAGTTTCAGTGCAAAGTGCAAATATATTTTTTATTATAGTTACTGAAATATAAAAATGATTTTTTTAAGATGTTTATTTTATTCGTATCGCAGTCCTACCTGACTACGAAGCTCTATAACTTCAAAATATCTTTGTAACTGTATGGATTGTATCAGAATAGGAAGTCGTAAAGTTTAGTTTGTTTACTCTGGCTACAATTACGCGTGACATCAAACAAGCCTCATTAAAAATTTCCACGGCTGCCAAGTCGAATAGCCGGCTACGTCTCACGCACAACGAGCGACAAACAATCGCCCACGCGCGCTCAACAACAAACATTTGCACGCAGCTTTACTTGAGAAAACAGCGAACTATTATTTATTATTTAGATTACCTACTTGCTTGAATAGAAATTGACTTTTGTTACTCATATACTAAACAGTCGAGAATCTCGACGGTTGCGGGTTCAAACCCCAGGCACACACCTCTGACTTTTCGAAGTTATGTGTGTATTCACAATGAATTATCACGTACTTTAACGGTGAAGGAAAACATCGTGATGAAACCTGCACACCTAAAAAAGTTCTTAGGAATTTCTTAGGTGTGTAGTCTGCCAACCCGCACTAGGCCAGCGTGGTGAACTAAGGCCTAAACCCTCTCAATGGTAGAGGAGGCCCGTGCCCAGCAGTGGGACGTATATGGGCTGATGATGATGATGATACTAAACAGAAGTTAGTGTTATTTTGTCTCGTTGGACTCGTTGCATAAATTAGCGTGTATTATGCGTAGTAAAATATACGTACGCCTCATGCCTGTGTTTCCCGAAGGGATTGGCAGAGGTGCATTTCTGCACCCACATTTCGCCAGGCATGTATCATTACCACGTAATAGGGGGCGAGCCTATTGCCGTCTTTCGCGCACATTTTCAGACGCCGTGCTGCTACTGAGAATTTCCTAATAGAAAAACGCTATAACACTTTGCTCGCCCGGCAATCGAACCCAGAACCTCTAGATCACATGACACATACATGTGCCGCGAGACCACGAGCATGACGTGTAGTGCGTGAGGTAATGTAATCGGTAACGGAAACCTTTCGGATTATAAGTTGATAGCGTGTATATTTTTTTTATATAAAGTGTTAGCATCTAGTTACATACAGTTTAAATATCAATAAGGATGGACCGACACGATCACCGTGACACGAAATGACCAATAACAAAAGGTTTTGGTAGTATAATTTGTTTGGAAAGTTGTACTTAAAGGAGAACCAATCATACCTTTTGCTTCCATTATGTTTTCTTATTCGTTTACATTTATTTTTAGACCATTACAAAATTTTGCTGGTGGTAGGATATTCGTATCCGCCCGGATGGCGACCACCGTACACAGGGCGTAAAACCCGCCATAGTGGCACATGCAAGTGTGCCGCGTTCCGGGATCAGCCAGTGTATATCCGGTTTTCGGGGGGGGCTTCAATCATGGTGAAAGGATGACCGTGCCGGCAATTTTTTTGGCCGGTTTGTCGCGGTCGGTCCTTTGATCACCATGATTGATAGTCCCCCAAACTTCTTCACAATAAGGTGAAGAGGTATTCGGCCGGCATGATTGTGTCGACCAACGGGAGACCATCATCTCTCGCTGGTCGGCACTTTTTCTGGACTCCATTGCGCTTACCATCAGGTGCAATGGGGTCACTTTGCCGTGCCAGAAAAAAAAAAAAAAAAAAAAAAAAAAACTTATACGAGTAAAGTATTAAAAAGAGACGGTGATCACTTAATCTGATAAGCTAAAAATCACTTTAATAATATTTAACGGCGTAAAACCATATACTGAGAGCTACGCCATCGCTCTTGCATAAACAAGAATGACTCACGGGCGGTCGCTCCTCTGCGGTGTCGATTGCCCCCACTATTCTGCTGCAGCGGAGCGAGCATTCATCGGTCGACGCGCGGACAGCAAACATCCGATTTATTGGGAAATAAAAGGAACTTTGATTGAAGTTGATTGTTGAAATTACTTCTCAAAATGGATCCTCCAGTAATAACGATGTCACTGCTATTCTTAAACGATCCTGGGCTATCTGCCTCGTCAGTAATTGTGAAGTTTTACTAAAGAAAACTCAAAGTATGAGTTATCACCATTAATCAACAGTTGTGACGTCGGCAATGTGACGTCACACATCTTAAAGATACTTCCAAGCTGCTCCTGCTACGACATATTCAATTTAAAAAAATACTTGTTATTATCACCTGGCTTTACACGAAGAGCATTTAAGATTCGCATGTGTTGCTGGGCGGTTTCTCGCTTGCGTGGTCTCACATGCAAAGTTTCATAAAGTAAAGTCGAGCCATAGCTCAATATGGTCACTCTCGCACCGAACAATTAGATATACCCAATTGCCAAATATATCCGACCCTACACCACTTGACTAAGATACAGGTTTTGTGTCGTATGTGTCAAAAACTACAGGGCTCATTTTAGAGTCACAAAAACAAACACTATACAAAAAATTTGACCCCGTGCCCCGTGGCGCAGTTGGCTAGACACCAGCTTGCGAAACGAGAGGCTGCGGGTTCGATCCCCGCACCGAGACAAATGTTTGTGTGATCCACAAATATTTGTTTCGGGTCTGGGTGTTTGTGAGACCGAAAAGTCTCTCGTAGTTTCTGATACCCACGACACAGGACTTGTATCCTAGTGTGGGGTCAGAACTATGTATGTGACTGTTGGGTGTATTTATTTATTTTATTTAAAATTAGGGATCTAACAAGTAAAATATTGTTAGCTTACAAATATCTATATCAATTTTTAGCGTTCATATTTATGTCGGTAGTGAATGATTCTGCATTTAATATTCAACTAATCAATCATCCGCGAGGGTTGTGAATGATTTTGCTATTTAATTACATTCGGTCAACCATTCACGAGGGTATCTATTCGATTTTCAACTACAATAACATTTCTTAACAAGACATTTGACAATTGTACTCAGTGTAATCAGTCTGGCTTTAATTGTTCTTGTTCATTTGTGACAAGAGCAAACACTTAATCGGTAATGATGTCTAGATTTTAATCAATTCTAGACCATAATCTTCGTGAACCATTATATAATAGTGGTAGTCAGAGGCTATTGAATATTTCAAGCTATCCTATCGTACCGATTTTGCTCTTTTATTCACCGTTCCGCAAAAGGATGGTTAATCGGGATTGATGCTCAAAAAACATGACCATCAACTGGGCTCTGTAGTGGATGTCAGAACGCATAGACTCGCTTATGTCGCGAACGCTCAAAAATAATGTTAACAATAGATAAACCTAAAAAACTAAATACGGTAAAAGGATTTTTGTGAAGTCTTCCGAAAGGATGCAACGTACAAGCCCCTCAAATATTACACACTTTCACGACAAAGGTGATCTTAGGTGCAGCAGACATCATAAATAACACAAATAAAAAATCTATTACATTACATTTCAACTTTTTGTTCTCATCAAAATATTCAAATGGCTAACAAAGCCCTTAATACTTTACAAAAACTTTACTGCATTATTTATTATATACAACATAGACATTTATTAACAAAGTCAACGACTTTTACTTCTCTACGTGTCGTGAGGGCTGTGTGAACGACCGTCTGCCGCATGTTCCCAACTTTGTTAAACTTCTCCAAACAATATAGCAATGGCATTACCTCTGGAGACATTCACGAGAAAAATCACCAACTATTTCGCTGATAAGATAAATGTAGCTATTTGTATCGAGTCATTCATTCAGTTGTATGAGAAAATAAAGCTATTTTCTTTTTGCCAACTTACGAAAGATTTCTGAGGCTCTCGGCTCCGTATTGAGGAATCCATGCTGTGCCACATTTTTTTCCTGTTATTATGTTATTTCTCCAAAGGTATTATGTTGAGTAGCCATTAACTCAGTTGGTTTTTTTTTTTGTTTTTTTACCATTGTAAATGTATGAAGTCCCTTTTAGTATAAACCCGAAAAATAACGCACAATAAATTGTGTCATATACTGGTTAAAACATGCACTGCATTAGTAGGCCATTAGAGGTAATATTTGTATTCTTGTCTTTTTTATATACCTATTTATTTACATATACTCACGCATGTATTCCTCGAATGGGTAGGCAGAGGTTGCATTACTGAGCCCACATTTCGCCAATTTTTGTCCTACATAACTATGCCGCTATGGACAAATTCCCAAACTCCGAGCTGCTAATGTGAATTTCCTGATGGAAATACCCCACTAAGACTTGGCGCGACTCGGGACTCAAACACAGGATCTCTAGATCGCACGGCACATACTTGCGCCCCGAGGCCACAGGACTGTCATGCATGCCTTATTTATAGAATCATAATATTCCTACTAATGTATATTACGTATATACATATGTATGTAGATAGCTTTGATATTTACCCTTCCGGATCGCATAACTACTGTCAGGACCAGTTGCGGTACTTCTATAGAAGCCCAAAAGCCCAGTTTGCCTTACAAAATTCCCAATAATAATCTTTAAGCTTTAAATCTTTATTTGACATATAAATAACACAATCAAAATCACAATGTACATCTACGAGTATAAGCTAGACATTACACAATTAACGTGTAACGCTTTTGGGCTGCTATGGCAGTACCGCCACTGGTCAGAACGCATAAGTAAATATGTAAACTTGTAGTGTGTGTTTGTTAGACATATTCATATTTGCGTGCAAGTAAGACATAAAGTAGCCGAGAAGTTATTAACACTTTGTTTACTCACTTAATATCCACTTGAATAGCGTGTAATTGTTAATTATTAATCGTATCTTTAATACTATTGTGGGAGCATCGTCAGCATAGTCGATGAACTCGAATTATGTCAATATTTTGGTATATAAAGCAATAAAGTTTTTATATGCACTGAGTCATATATTAGCACGCATCAACACCGGTCGTTTTATTTACGTCGCTGCGCTTACCCTAATTACGCAACAACTTACACGTGTATCACAGATTCACGTACATCGGTGACTCCACGTGAACAGATACACTTACAACTGGTGACCCCGACGCAAAACCCGACGCAAAACCCGACGCAATACCAACGCAAAACCTGACGTTCAAAGCAAAATTCATTAAATTGTGATAACTGTACTGCACAGCCTTATCAGCCTTCCACCAGCGGATCTCCCTGATTTGGCTTTCAAGAGGCATATAGTTATCCAGAAAATGAACCCAAACGCAGGTTGTGAGTACGCTAAATCCAGTAGTCATCCACAGCTCATGGCACAGCTAATGAACCAAATGAGTAAGCTCACCATGGAAGTCGCAGCACTGAAATCAAGCTCAGTCGGAAACGGACATCGTCACCATAGACGCAATCGAAGCCTAACGCGTCAAAGACCTCGATCGCGAACAAGAATCACGCCGGAAAGTCCTCAATGGTTATGTAAATATCACTTGCGCTATAAGGATCGAGCTTGGAATTGTGAACAACCGTGCAATTGGAAAAAGCCGTCGGAAAACTAGAATCAGCGTTGACAGAGGCGGTCGTCAGCGCTATTGTACCGTCAAACCGCCTATGCGTTACCGACCGAAAAAGTGGGTATCGCTTTTTGGTTGATACTGGCGCTAACATCTCAGCAATACCGAGAAGAAGTAACAAAATAAAAACCGACAGCACTTACAAAATATATGCCGCAAACGGCACACCAATAAAAACATACGGCGACAAAACGCTGACGTTAAATCTGAATTTGAGACGACCGTACCGTTGGACTTTTATCGTCGCTGATATTACACAACCAATACTTGGAGCCGATTTTTTGGAAAAACACAACATTTTGGTCGACATTAGAAACAAGCGTTTGATAGATGGTACGACTGGACTTCAAAGAAACGCAAAGTTGATGAAGTCAAGCACACCAACACTTCGGACCGTTGACTTAGCCGAAGATTACGCAGATATTTTAGCAGAATATCCAAATATTTTAAAACCGCTCGATACTCTGTCACCACCAAAACACAACGTGGTTCACCACATTATCACGGAGGGACATCCTGTGTACTCCAAGTCAAGACCTTTGCCGGCCGACAAGTACCTAAAGGTGAAAAAAGAAATAGAGGACATGTTACAGACAGGCATATGCAGGCCTTCCAAGAGTCCCTGGGCTAGTCCACTACTGGTGACAAAGAAGAAAAACGGCGAATTACGACTATGTGGCGACTACAGAAAATTAAACGCCATCACTGTACCGGATAGATATCCGATCCCGAGGGTATTAGATTTCACATACCTGTTGCCTGGAGCTACTATATACTCAAAAATTGATCTAAAACGAGCTTACAACCAAATACCCGTCAAAGATGTTGAAAAAACCGCAGTAATTACCCCGTTCGGTCTATTCGAATTCACTAGAATGCCGTTCGGTTTACGAAACGCGGGCCAAACGTTTGTCCGATTCCTGAACACAGTATTAGCAGGATTAGACTTCATTTTTGTATATATCGATGACATATTAGTGAGGTCATCGTCACCCAGTGAACATAGACAGCATCTACATGAAGTCTTTAAGCGACTCAACGAGCACGGCATCACAATAAATCGCGCCAAATGTGTATTTGGGCAACCCCAAATAGAATTCCTCGGATATTTAATTACTCCAGAGGGTATCAAACCATTACCTGAAAAGGTTGAAGCAATCAAAAAATACCCGACTCCAACAACGGTGCAAGAGCTACGCAGATTTTTGGGCATGATCAATTTTTACCGCAATAACATACCACAGGCAGCCCGACATCAAGCTCTTTTGAACAAATATCTCATAGGTTCAAAGAAAAACGACAAAACTAAAATACAATGGACTTCCGAAGCACTAGAAGCATTCGATCAATGTAAAGAAAGTCTAAGCGACGCTGTTACATTGACGTCTCCAGATCCGCATTCTCCGTTATCACTCATGACAGATGCTTCGCAAACTTGTATTGGCGCCGTTTTACAACAGTACGAAAACGACACGTGGAAGCCACTTGCATTTTTTTCAAAGGCACTGAGTGAAGCACAAACTAAATACAGTACATATGATCGAGAATTGCTGGCAGTTTACATGGCTGTAACGCATTTTCAACCTTACATCGAGGGACGAGAATTGATAATATACACCGATCATAAGCCATTATGTCACGCCTTTACTACTAAACAAGACAGTTCAAGTAAAAGAATATCCCCAAGAAGACTACGTCATCTAGAGTTCATTGCACAATTCACGACAGACATACGCCACCTCGCCGGTAATATGAACCCAGTGGCCGATGCACTATCACGAGTTGAACAAATAGATTGCCCCACACCTGTGGATTGGAATGACATAGCAGATTTGCAACGCAGTGACAATGAACTCTCTCAGCTGTTAAATAAAAACAACCTCAGCTGGAAAAGTATCCAGTTACCGGGAACGAGACAATTATGGTGCGAAAATTCAAGAACAAATTCACGACCGTACATACCGAAGTCGCTTCGAAAACAAATATTTGACTCTATGCACAACGTTACGCATCCTGGTGTAAGATCATCAAAGAAAATGATCTCTGAACACTACTTCTGGCCAGGCATGAATACAGACGTAGGCACATGGGCGAAAACATGCGAGTCATGCCAGACAAGTAAAACATACAGGCACAACTCAGCCCCAATTGGAAGTTTCACGCCAACAGCACGTTTAGACCACGTGCACATAGATATCGTCGGTCCATTGCCAGAATCCAATGGAAACAGATACATCGTGTCAATGATCGACAGAGCAACAAGATGGCCTGAAGCCGTACCAGTACCAGAAGTAACAGCAAAAGTTGTAGCAGAAGTTCTCCTGAATACCTGGATAGCAAGATTTGGATGCCCAACTACCATTACATCAGACCAAGGACGACAGTTTGAGTCAGACTTATTTATCGCCTTAACCAAAGCACTCGGTATCAAGAAAACCAGAACTACCAGCTATCACCCACAATCAAATGGATTAGTTGAACGCTGGCATAGATCAATGAAAACCGCACTAATTGCGCGTGGTAACACAACTAACTGGTCAAATGAGTTACCCCTAGTCCTATTAGGGTTGCGAAGCGCCTTACGATTGAAAGAAAACATCAGCCCAGCACAAATGTTATACGGAGCAAATATACGTCTACCTGGTATGTTTATCGAGCCGAAAAAGCAAAATACATCACCAGAAATTTTTACACGGACATTACAAAGGACAATGGCCAATCTAAGCCCGTTTAACAACAGTCACCACGCTACAAACCATAAACCATATATACACCCGGACATGAAAGATTGTGAATACGTATTCGTCAGAACAGATGCTGTAAAGAAGCCCCTAACACCATCATACAAAGGACCCTACAAAGTGTTAGAGAAATATGAAAAATATTTCAAAATACAAATGCCAGAAAAAACATCCATAGTAACAGTGGACAGATTGAAACCTGCTTACATGGTAAATGAAGACAAGGCGAACGAACCTTTGGCACACTTAAAAAGCACATGCAGCAACAACGTCAACGACCGCAACAGTGCTGAGCTCGCGGAAAAGAACAAGGCCACGATGACGACAACACGTTCGGGTCGCGTCATACGCCCTGTTGTACGATTCGCTATAGAGCCTGATCATCGGAAAAGCAAGAACCTATAATTAGTTTATTTATGTCATATACATTTTACATTTACTTATTTTTTATCATTATTGTTATACATTTACTTTTTTTTAAAAAGGGGGGAACTAATGTGGGAGCATCGTCAGCATAGTCGATGAACTCGAATTATGTCAATATTTTGGTATATAAAGCAATAAAGTTTTTATATGCACTGAGTCATATATTAGCACGCATCAACACCGGTCGTTTTATTTACGTCGCTGCGCTTACCCTAATTACGCAACAACTTACACGTGTATCACAGATTCACGTACATCGGTGACTCCACGTGAACAGATACACTTACACTATCAATGGAAGTAAAATCGCTGCAGTCGATTACGATTCATTAACATTTTATACTAACATGATATAGGGAAACAACTACGTAGCAATTCTTATATAATATCCCCTACGTGTGAGTTATCGCCTAGCTTATACGTACGGTCTGTCGTAATTTATCTCGAGAATCGTAGATTCAAATCCTGTCTAGGTGCAGTGAACAACACTGCAGGTATAGCTTTTCATCTGATCATGCAGAGGCAGCTAAGCAATACTTTCAAATTCTACGGACTATTGTAATGTAAATTTCATGGAATACTACAAAATACAACTTGTGATTAAACTACTTAATAATAATTTCAGTACGGTTAAAAGTAATTTCATTAATTTTTGTTTTCCTAAGTCAGGCTTCGACTAACTCTTGATTCTCTTCAGCCTTGCTGGACAATTTATATTACTGGCTAAAAAAGGATATGGCATGTAGTGGAAATCGATAGATGCCGTCACCACAATGGCTCACGTGCTCGCTATTATGTTCACATCTAATATTAGTTTTACCGCATCACTTCCACAATGCAAGAACATCAATACCACATTCGATCCAATCACTAATGTGTTTGGTATTTATAAAATAATAGCTACGTATATCGTATATCTTTTTTTATATAATTGGTCTGTTACGATATGTAAATGTTGTTACGTTGTAACAAGTTTTAAAAACATAAAATAAATACAAATAATAAATACATACAAACAAACAAATAACCAGTTGTTACATTTGAATGGAAACCGCGCGTTTTACCTTGTGATATCATCACAACGACCATATAAGGTATTCGTCGGTGCCGGAAATCAAATTATTTCTAGAACATCGGATAGCAAACGCCACAGTCAGAAATTTCGAGAAAAAATACAATAGCGGTCGACGGTTCAACTTCCTGCGAATGATTCCATCTCGCTCGTTTCTATAATTGCTATCTCAGTCCCACAGGGATTTACAAAAATATAGAGGGTAGTTGTGGCGTGACTTGCTTCGGTTATACCGTTCTTTCCATATCTCTGTCTCATGCCATACGGAACAATCTAGAATCTGGCAGTACGCATTGTCGCCTCAGGAAAGAAATAGGCCGACCATCGAGTCGAACAAGTACCTATATAAGAACGAATTCGCGGAGAGAGAATTAGAAATGCCGACGCCAGAGATTTGTGATTAGTTCGCATTTTTAAACAGTAGTAAAATCAGTGCTATACTAAAATGAAAAAGAAAAATAAATTAAAAGCGGATCGCATCATTTCAACCCCCTTGGTAAGTTTAATATAATTAATTCCAATATTGGCTTGGTTGCTGTTAACTAATTTTTCGTGTCTGGATTAATTTGATTACTATTCAACAAGTGATTTCTTCAACCTTTTAATACTGTAAAAATTGCTATGGCTGTATATAATTCTTAATAGTGGTATAACAACGTAACGAAATGTGACAGCGAGTATCTTAAAATGGTAAAATATAACCTTATCTATTTAATCTTTCCGATAAGTTTTAAATATGTTTCGCCGCGGTATTTTTCTTCATTAACATTCTATTATACCTAATATTAATTTAGTCCAAATCAATATGGCCGCGATAATTAATTCCCACTGTGTATTCCACGCGTATGTTGTTAATATCGGTGGCTTGTGTGTTATCTTAATAAGAACTTTATATCCTAAAATATATTTTTTTGTTCGTAAAAATTCTAAATTTAAATACATACTTGTAAATAATAAGCTTTTAGTTTGTGTAATCAGTATTCTATTAAAAATTGCCACCGAAAATTTGTATTAGTTTGTTTAGATTTTAAAGCCAGTTAATTTTTATAATTGTTGTAATGTTATACATAAACTATATTTCCTCTTATTAGTTCATATAATGTAGCACAAACACATAGCTGTGAGATTTATTTTCTAGATTAGCGTGATGTTAAGATAAGAGAAATTTCTCGATGTACCGGCGAAATAAATTTCAAAGGTCATTGCTTCACTCGTTGTATTCATATGTAACTACCCGTACTTGTCTAGAAGTTTAAGTGTAATTATTTCTTTTGTACTCATCGCGTCATGGAATGGTGATCGTCCGGCATATAAACAGTTGGGGTTTGATCCTGGGTTGGGTAATTTAAATAATAATTATATTAATTATATTGACATTTGAATTATAAATATATTTCGTTTAAATATTATTTTTTTAACTGGACCTAAATGTCGCCACTCCATTTCGCTATTTTTTTGTTTCGCGAAAGATGCCGACGCCCTTTCCTGGTCTCGTCTAGTGCCTGGGTGTCGGATCTTTCGCGCTACAAGTGTCGTTTCGATGCGTTCCAGGAAACTGGGGGTCCACCGCTCGGATTGAGAACTACGAGCTGCACGTCCACCGTACGGGTTAGGAGCTACGAGCTGCAAGTCACAGTACGTTTTGTGAACGACAGCTGCAAGTACTAGAACGGACTGTACCAACAGACAACGCTTCTGCCCATCGACTCCAGCTGACCTCTGCGGCTGAGGGCCTTCCGAAGTATCACCGAAGACCCCCCCACGCGTCACGGGATCGAAAGGCCAAAGTTAAGTCCCCAGTGCACATAGGGTTTATTAAGACCAGAAGGCTTTCCTGTGCCAAGAATCCACACCCTGGGTGTAGTCACAAATATATTTATTTATTTTATTTAAATATAGGTTTTTTTTATTTATTTTTTTAGTAAATCGATTGTAATCTTGAATTTGTGTTCTTATTTGTTCACGCCGTCAGGCGGACGTAACAATGTATTACTGCATACATGTAAATATGTCATCATCATCATCCTCATCATTAGCCCATATACGTCCCACTGCTGGGCACGGGTCTCTTCTACATATGAGAGGGTTTAGGCCTTAGTCCACCACGCTGGCCCAGTGCGGTCAGCAGATACACACCTAAGAAATTCCTAAAATCTTTTAGATGTGCAAGTTTCTTCACAATGTTTTCCTTCACTGTTAAAGCACGTGATAATTCATTGTGAATATGCACATAACTTCGAAAAGTCACAGGTGTGTGCTTGCGGTTTGAACCCGCAACCGCCGAGATTCTCAGCCACGCGCCTAAACCTGGAGACCAGCACTACAGTCTAATTCACTTTAACAACACATCAACCATAAAACATAATAAAATGGAGAAGAAAATAATTGTTATAATACACTCCAATTAGTAATAAAAATCCACCCAAACAATTGTAAAGTATTGTCGGAGCACACACTTTGTAGTGAAGTTAACAAGCGTTCGTAGTAAGGTCAATAAGAGCTCACAAGCTAATTTCTCGTCCAATTACCAGCATCTCTCAGGAGCGCAGGTACGGCAAAACTGCAGTAAAAAACTCTAAGGAATTTATTGATGTCGACTCAGAAGAGATTATTCATAGTCTGCTTTCGTTTGTGCGAAATTCACAAATGATAATAGCGAAGAGTATTCAAAAGCAGGGATCCGACCTGTGTGCTTTTCTTCATCTCACTCATCTTATATTCTTTGAGGATAAAAACTTAAAACTGTGTCCACAGTTCCATATATTCATCATCATCAGCCCAAATTCGTCCCACTGCTGAGCACGGGCCTTCTCTACAACTGAGAGGGTTTTAGGGCTTAGTCCACCACGCTGGCCTAGTGCGGGTTGGCGGACCACACACCTAAGAAATTCCTAAGAACTTTTAGGTGTGCAGGTTTTATCACGATGTTTTCGCTTCACCGTTAAAGCAAATGATCATTCATTGTGAATACATTCCGTTCCATATTTACTGAAAAATAAACCAAGATGCATGTTATATGCCAGGAAAATGTTTAGGACAGAAAAATGCGAAAAGAATACCAGATATCATGTACTTGTGTCGCGAAAGTTACCTCAGTCAATATATTATAAGTCATACAAAAATTCTAGTTCATCGGTTAGGAAGTCTTTGAATTTCTCGGACTATTTCTTCTCAACCACTACATACCATACACGTCAGATACTAACTTTCATAACTGTAACTTTGAGAATAATAATGTAAAAGAATTATTTGTAATTTATATTACCTAAACATAAAGTCGCAAATGAATTAATTTTCAACGTTATTTTTACTCGTGTCTGCTTCGCTTTGTCTTTATTTTATGGTTATTTACGGCTAAAACAGAAAAATACATTATTTCTATGGATCCGGCATACACAATGTAACTTTGATAGGAATCTACTATTAAGATTATCCCACGGAAATTTTTATGCATTTTCATTTTAAATCCAACATATTTAATGCAAAAAAGTTACAATCACATGAGCAATCTCAAAAATATTGCATGTATTATAGTTATTATTTCTCTTCATTTACTATGAGCTATTTTGTATATTTTGAAATATGTACGTGTGGATCACACAACAAACATTGGTGCGGGGATCGAACCCGCGGCCTCTCGTTTCGCAAGCTAGTATCCAGCCAACTGCGCCACGGGGCTGTTTATTTGTTGTTTTCTTTTCATAACAAGCACGATATATTTTGTAATATAATTCTGAAATAGAAACAATGTCAAATGGATAATAATCTTCTTTAAATATGAACTATCCCACGAACGTGTTTTTCAACCAACAAACAAGTAAAAATGGAAAACAAAATTTTACGGCCAGTGTTCGTCTATATTTTGATGAAATTCATTGCCAAAAACGTTCATGATATTTTGTCACAATTTGGACAGAAAGGTAATATCACTCACCGTATGTAACTCAAAAGCATTACTACTTTTCTGCTTTATATGAAATAATATTATTACTTCAACTGAAACTATATTTATAGCTGTCGAAACAGAGGTTGCCATAGCTCTAACGCTAACATAAACTTTTACTGCGCGGTACTGTCGGAACCTGCGACCATTCGACTGCTTGGCTACTAAACCATGTATATGTAAAGATTCCTAGCATTGAGTGTGACCAGTAACTCGGTGTGAGGTCCCACATCGCGTGATGGAAGATGCTCGCGGTCGTCGGTCACGCTTCGCAAATTACCCTCATTTGCCTCAAGTGATGTCGCCGCGACTTCCGGACCCCACCGCCACCTGATGGCTTTTCAGAAATTATTATATTCCTATTTGCATACGGTTGAGTGAATGATGAATGGAATAATTTACGTCATTGTCAATAATAATACGCGTGGTGGCCTAGAGGAGTACATACTCTGATGGCGGTTGCCAATTTTAAACTTAATTCTCTGATTTTTTAAATCAATTTTTCTTTATAAACTATTTGAGCTGTTTAAAATCATATCTTGTAAAAATCCAGTTTCATCATCATCATCAGCAGCAGCAGCAGCCTTTCTTACGTCCACTGCTGGACATAGGCCTCTCCTATGGCACGCCACTAGGCTCGATCTTCGGCCCTCATCCAAACGCTGCCAGGCACCTTGCGAATATTGTCACCCCAGATCCAGTTTAACCTGAAATGATTTGTTTCTACTATTAATTTCTATATCTAAAGATTTTTTGATCAAATATCCGTCATTGACCTGCGGACTATGCACGATGTTTATTTCTATCTCATGTTACACGAATACATCAAATCACGAGTTTTAAAAATGGTCTAATTAAGTGGTGACATTGACCCACAGCCTAATAGGCGGGTGCGAGTAATATATCACACGAATAATCACAGTAACCTCGAGTAACGCTGTTCTAATTTATTTATTACCAATTATAAATAATCCACCTAACCAGGAATTATTTGGCATAAAAAGGATGGTTATATGTATTTAACCTCCTTGCTCAAGGTCAGTAAAACATAACGAGGACTTATTTCATGTCTTTTTCAAAGAAATCTTTATTACTCTTATGGATGTCGAAAAACGGGCATATGACAATTTAAAAAAGACACAATGATTTAGGACCACATACATATAACTAAATAGTAATAAATCGAAACATAGAATAAATACACCGTGATAGCGATAACCATACGAAATACTATGTAAACAATATACAAAATACACAATCACAACAACAATACACAATCATTGTGCATACATATATTCACGTATCCCAACAGTATCCCCGAATGATGACAGCCCCGTGGCGCAGTTGGCTAGACACAAGCTTGCAAAACGAGAGGCGGCGGGTTCGATCCCCGCAACGAGACAAATATTTGTGCGATCCACAAATGACTGGTCTGGGTGTTTGGGAGAACGAAAAGTCTCTCGTAGTTTCTGATACCCACGACGCAGGACTTGTATCCTAGGGTGGGGTCAGAACTATGTATGTGACTGTTGGGTGTATTTATTTATTTATATAACATTAATTAATATATCAATATCCGCCGATATATGTCCTGCTGCTGGCCACAGACTTCTTCTACAACTAATAGGTTAGGCCATACTCCACTACGCTGACATTGTTCTGATAGGTAGACTACACACCTAAGAAATTCCTGGGTATTAATGGGTCTGCCCTGTGGCAAGGGGGCGTTAGAATCCCACCACGGTATCCCCTGCCTGTCGTAAAAGACGACTCAAAGGGGCCCTTGGGGTCGCTGGGCGCGCTGCGGGGGCGGGGCGCCCTCACTGAAAGTGACCCCGAGAGGGGCGGCGGCACTGTGGCCTGTGTACGTCGCGGGCGCCCATCAACAACCCGGGCGCCCGAACCAAGCTAGTGGGGGTGCAACTGCGCCCCCTACACACTCCGAGACGGCCGAGACAAATACGTCTCGGAGGCGCACCGGGCGGCTGCGGCATTACGGTTGGCGCTTCTCGCTAACGTACCGTGGTCGCCCCACTCGGCGCGGAGATGGCCACCGGGGGGTTTTGGTCGGTATGCCGGTTTAGGGATATTGTTAGGGACCCAGCCCGGCACTAACATCTGCGCGGACATGACGTCGCCGCGCGCCGGGCTGGAAGACCGGTGACCCCGACATACGCTTCCCGCCCCCCTCCCCCGGGGCTGGCGGGAAGTAGAGCCATAAACAGCTTTCCCCTCGAGAACAAAAAAAAATTAATAGGTGCAGGACGCAGGTTTCATCACGATAAGAGAAATCGTAAGAAAACCAGGCGAACTAAGTAAGATTTCCGACTAATAAAGAATCTCAGGAGACCACTTCTCCAAAGCTGAGATATCACACATACTACAAAGCACTTAATATAGTGAACAATCTGTCAATTAACCTACAGGCCTCCATGAAAATAATACTACGCATATTGACTCACAATTCCCACAAGACACTATTCAATTTATCGGCCATATCACGGCCTAAATGGACCTCAAACATATTTAGAACGAGACCCAAATATAGAAGCTTATCAAATTATCGGTCAATGGCCTGCATACGAGATGGACACAGAAATGCTATACGACAGTGGACTAAAAGTAAAAACATGTTCAAATTTACAACTTTTAAACGATTGATTGAAAATGCAAACTAAAAATTATACATTCATATGTACATTTACACCTCTATCCTTAAAGGGTAGGTAGATCACATACACACAAACTCAGAATTCAATACGTTATGTTTTTTCGTTACATTTCTCGACTACATGTTGCTACTGAAAATTCAGAGATAATATAATATAATAATAAAATTTATTTATTTATCTTTTTTGAGATCATAACAGTGTGGTACAGCCGGTACTTATAATAGGCAAACCCTGTGCTATAAGAACCAGCAGCCTTCCAGCTCCAGGATCACAGTTACATTATTGTTGGCTTAATTCTAAATTACATTGCTTAAAGCTATAACACTTAATTTATCTTAGGTACTAATAACAATATTGAAACTATATAGTTATATAACTTTAAATTATTTAATAACAAAATCAAATGAAACAAAAGTAAAACAAAACGAATTAAAATATATATGTGTATAATGTATATGCATATATAAGCCCATAAATATATATATATTATATGTGTATAATCAGTGGCGGTACTTCCATAGAAGCCCAATAGCATCATCATTCACTTGCCCTGTTCCCAATTTTATTTGGGGTCGGCGCAGTATGTTTTATCCTTCCAAACATCCCTATCAGCCGTCATGTCTTCAGTCACCCCTTTTTCTTTCATATCTTCTCTCACGCACTCCATCCATCTTTTCTTTGGCCTTCCTCTGTTTGTCCATCCTTCGACTTTCATACTCATTACTTTTTTACCAATATATGTTTCGTCCCTTCTCATAATATGACCATACCACGACAGACGGTTTCCTTTCAGCTTATCTATCACAGGAGCCACTTTCAAACTTCCTCTAACGTATTCATTCCTCACTCTGTCAATCCGTGTTACCCCACACATCCATCGCAACATTCGCATTTCTGCTGCATGCAGTCGCCTTTCATCCGTCTTCTTTGTAGCCCAACACTCCGATCCATACATTACGACAGGTCTTATTATGGTCTTATATATTTGGCCCTTCAATTTGAAGGGCATTCTGGGGTCACATATTGTGGATGAGACCTGTCGCCATTTCATCCACCCTGAGTTGATCCTCTGCCTTATATCTCGGTCAACACCCCCGTCATTTTGCATAAGTGACCCAAGGTAGCGGAATTCGGAACAGACTGGTATCGGCATTCCATCGAGTGTGACAGACACAGAACTTGAAAGACCGCCATAGTCGCAAAACATATACTGTGTTTTTGTTTTGCTGACTTTAAGGCCTAAACTTCCAAGTCTATGCTGCCACACCTCCAGTCTGTTCTGCACCTCGTTGCCACTTTCTGCCACCAGCACAATATCGTCCGCAAAGAGCATGCACCAGGGCGCCTCCTCCTGTATATCTGCAGTGACAGCATCCACAATCAACAGGAAGAGGTACGGGCTAAGAGCCGATCCCTGGTGCACACCAACAGCGACATCAAAACTGGCTGTAAGGCCAGCTGCCGTCCTGACTTGGGTATTGCATTTGAGGTACATGGCTCGGATCAACTGCAGGTATTTCTCAGGCACACATTTCTTCTTAAGGGCCCACCATACAACTTCACGCGGAACCCGATCATACGCCTTTTCCAGGTCAATGAATACCATATGCAAGTTCTTGTGTGCTCTTCTGTATTTTTCACACAACTGGCGAACTGCAAAAATGGCATCCATTGTCCTACGGCCAGGCATAAATCCGAACTGGTTCCGCGAAACCTCACACTCCTCTCGCAGGCGTCGCTCAATTATTCTCTCCCATATTTTCAGAGTGTGTGACATTAACTTTATTCCCCGATAATTGTTACAATCTTGCACGTCCCCCTTGTTTTTAAAAATGGGCACCAAATAACTGTTGCACCATTCATCGGGTATCGTGTTGTCAAGTAACAGCTTATTGAAGAACAAAGCCAGCCACCTCCACCCATCTGCTTGCAAAACCTTCCATACTTCTACAGGTATTCCATCTGGTCCAACCGCCTTTCCATTCTTCATTCCACTTACAGCCTTCTTCACTTCATCTACACTAATTTCTCTTACTAATCCCTCGTTCACCGGTATGTCCTCAAGCAGTCTCTCCCAATCATTCTCTTCATTCATTAGTCTTCCAAAATAGGTTCTCCACCTATTTTTGATTCTTTCATCATCTGTCAATATTTCTCCCAGTTCATCCCTTATACACTTCATATGCGTCACGTCCTTCGCCTTTCGTTCCCTAGCTTTAGCCAGCCGGTAAACATGTTTCTGTCCCTCCGGGCTTTCCAGAGACTTGTACAACATGTCCTGTGCCTTTGCCCTGGCGACAGCCACGGCTTTCTTAGCTTTCTTCTTACACTCATCATAATCAAATTTCTTTCGTTCTTTCTCACTGACATTTCCCACTTCTATACGCTGCCATTCCTTAAATTTTTGTTTTTTTTCTTTAAGCACACTCTGTACATCATTCGTCCACCACCATGTATCCTTCTCTCTCATGTATTTGCCTTTTGACTCACCTAACACTTCCTTTCCTACTTTCCTTACCCAATTACTCATGTCCGTCCAACAATCATTCACACTTTGGGGCTGCATATCGCCCATCTTAATTATTTCTTCTATCATTCGTCTCCTAAATTCTTCTGCACAATCATTCTTCTTCAGTAAATGCCAGTTTATTTTGGAGGGGGGTCGCGTACGGGATTTACTTATTGTAACTGAGACTCTGGTGTCCAATACCAATAGGCGGTGCTGTGAAACTAACTCCTCACCAGGTACCACCTTACAGTCCTTCACGCAGTTGAGACTGTGGCGTCTGAGGAGGAAGTAGTCTATCTGAGTACGATGGTGACCACTTTTGTAGGTTATGAGATGTTCCTCGTTTTTCTGGAACCAGGTATTGGCAACTACCAGATCCAAAGCCGAAGCCGCTTGGAGTATAGCTTCTCCGTCATTGTTTCGGCTTCCAAAACCCCATCCTCCATGTATTCTTTCATACCCCTGTCTTTCTTTCCCTACATGCCCATTAAAATCTCCTCCTATAATTATCTCTTCATTCATATCTACAGCCATCATCGCACAATCAAAGTCCTCCCAAAATCTTTCTTTCTCCACGTCATCACATCCTGCTTGAGGACAATACACACTCATCACACTCAACATCAAATTTTGCACCATTATTCTTACAACAATCATTCTGTCACTTATTCTTTTCACATCTATCACACACTCTTTCAAGTTTGCATCCAGAACAACACCCACCCCGTTCTTTTTCCCATCACTCCCACAATAATAAAACTTATACCCTTCTCCAATCTCTCTAGCTTTCATACCTCTCCACCTTGTCTCTTGCACGCAAGCCACATTTATTCTTCTCTTTTTCAACACAGCTGCTAGCTCCCTTGACCTACCAGTCATCGTCCCTACATTCCAACTTGCATACCTCAATCTCATTTCCCGGGCTTGCGTCTTACGTTGCCCCCACCCGGACTGGTGCAACAACCCTTGCCCATTTCTCACAGGAGCCGGGTGCTGCCCCTGCGCGTCGCCTACGGGGGACGCCCTAACCCTGTCGCCTTTCTTAGTATCCATACTGCATTGTTGTTTTGGCAAATATTTTACGGCCGGCCGCCTGCCTGACGCCAACCCTCCTTGGGGGTGTCATCGTTTTAGGAATGGGGTAGGGATAGCGTGTGTTTAGGCAAAGGATATTGCAGGTAAGGATATTTGGCCTGATGGTGTGGATGCTACAGTCACGGAGAAGGAAGTAGTAGGTGACTGCAGCAGCTCGGGGCGCCGAGGTCGCGTACTCGTAGCCCTGTTCCATGACTGGCCAGATCAACGGAAAAGGCATCCCCTGACGATAGAAGAAGAAAGCCCAATAGCGTTACACGTTAATTGTGTAATGTCTAGTTTATAATTGTTTATTGTGGGGTCATTTATATGGCAAATTGCTTTAGTTTAATAAAGATTTAAAGCTTAAAGATTATTATTTGGAATTTTGTAACGCAAACTGGGCTTTTGGGCTTGTATGGAAGTACCGCCCCTGTGTATAATGTATATGCATATTATATATTATTTTATAGGGTGGAGTAGATTTTCCGTTTCATCATAATTCAGACTGAGAAGATATTTTTTAACATTTTCTTTACATTGGAACTTAGTGTGTTGTTAATTATTTTGTCCTTATATAATTTGTTGTATATGAATGTACCGAGGAAATAATAAAATTTACCACAGAAGGAAGTTACAATAGTAAGGTCTTGTTATCCTATGAGTGCAGATCTATTTGATGAACCTGTTGATATGTAGTTGTAATAATGTTCTCGGTATTGTCGAAGGAAAATTTCTAGGATAAACAATTGACGCACTGTTAGCACTTCACAGTATTGATACAGTTCCTTTGTAGGGTACCGAAGTGGCATGAAAGTGCTTACTTTTAGGACTGCTCTTTGCGCCCGTTCAAGTTTAATTAATATATTTTTGGAAGCTCCACCCCATGAAGAAATGCAATAATTTAATAGAGACTGGCATAGTGCATAATAAACTGTTTTCAAAACAAGTGGGTCAGCTATATGTCTTAAGTATTTAAAAATATATATGAGTTTACGAATTCTGTTTGTTAGTAGATTAATATGGGGAACGAAGTTGAGTTTGTTATCGAGCATTACTCCTAGGTACTTGATAGTTTGGACATTGGTTAGTTTTGAGCAGCCACATTGTCGTCTATTATTATTCATATGTTTATGTGCAATTACATTTTTTTTTTTTTTTTTTTATGGAAAAAGGAGGCAAACGAGCAAGTGAGCCACCTGATGTTAAGTGGTCAACACCGCCCATGAACACCCATAATACCAGAGGAATCATCGGTGTGTTGCCGGCCTTTGAGGAAAATATAGGCTCTCTTCTTGAAGGCCCCTAAGTCGTATCTGTTTGGAAATACCGCCGAGGCAAGCTGATTCCATAAAGATGTAGTGCGAGGAAGGAAACACCGTTTGAACCGCACTGTTGAGGAACGCCATTCATCCAGATGGTAGGGATGAAACTTCAATTTCAGGCGTGTGGTGCGGTAATGAAAGTCAGCAGCAGGTATTAAACCAAAAAGTTCATCAAAAATCTTCAAGTTCTATTGATGTACGATTGGTCATACTGAAAGTCATAGTTTTTAGAGATTAGCCGGAACAAACAGACAGACAGACAAAATTTGTAAAAAACGTTATTTTGGTACATGTACCGTGTATACATCCATATGCATATATTAAAAAACGGTTATTTCAATATTACAAACAGTCACTCCAATTTTATTTATTTGTAGTAGTAGTATGTAGTATAGATATCAAAAAAGGTAATCGTAATTGTCTTTTATCTTTCGATATTATATTTGAACCGAATTGAACTTAAATTCACTTCTGCGGTCACATTGCCACGCTTCTTTACAGAAAATAAATAACATTTTGATCGATGATCTAACAACACTTCAAATCTAAGAATACCATAAATACAAAATCAAATGCCTGATATCCCCAAAGAATAGGCAGCGGTGTATTTAAATATTAGCAAAACTAATGTGGCCTGCGATCAGGAGGCCCAGGTTTAGGGTCCAACCGAGTGTTATTGAGTATTTCTGTAAAAATATTCTTAGTAGCACCACAGAGTCATGAGAACCTGAAGACAGCAGTAGGATCGACCCCTTTCACGTAAATTAACCCTTAATTAGACACCGTGTACGTGTAGTACACTTCTCGTCAGAATGACAAGAATTTGACTTGAAAATGTCCATTATAATGGACGTAGATTTTTCAGGATACTAAAATAGGTAGACTTTTTCGAGTATTTTATCTAGGACAAGCTAAGTATCAAAATTTGTGATCATACAAATAAAATAAAAAAATAGTCTGTCGAAACAAGGGTTAAAATAGTGGTTGCAGAAACACACCACTACATCATATAAAAAGTGTCTGTTTGTTATAAAATTGAGGCCAAAAATTCCCAGTAAACAAGCAAAACCCGCCCACGCGTCCCAGAAATAGCACAACGTAGACAGAGGAGAGTAAATTGTCGGTCATTGCGGCCGTAACATCCTTCATTATCCAATCGACGGCGCGGGGGTTAAAACTGTGCATGCGACGGGTTTGCTTCATCAATATAATTGGGTACAAATTATCCCTAGCATACTAATCAATGAGTTATTACGCGAATGAGTTTTCTACTTATATTCTATTTTTGTAACAGGTCATTAATTGTAATTTAATTTGATTACTTTTGTGTCGCCAGTTACAGCTATTATTACGAATATAAACTTTTCGTATTAATCGTCAATGGTCAGAATCAATTATCGTCGCAATTTTAAGTATGTGCTTACATTTTGGCTCAACGTAATATTTTTGCTCTTTTCATTTTTGAAAGACAAAGTTCTGGGTCGAGTATGAAGACTAAGGACAAACCTAAAACAACAGATGTTCAAGAATTGTTATTTTTCGATTATTATAAATAATTCACGCACTTACTGTATGTTCTTCGACCCTTTTAACAAAAGCCATTCGCGAATATGTTAGATAAGTGGAACTTATTATTATAACCTAACTTCTGATTTTTTTGTAGTGAATTATCTCTAATAATATTTTCTTAAAGAGGCTACAGGCGATTATAGGTACAATGTTTTTGTTAGTCTTCCACTTTTAGTTAGTTAAATTGTCATGGAGTAGCTCATTTATAACACAATAAAAAAACAGACCCATACAATGTTTTGAAAATCTCAAATTTTCAATCGAATTTTTCTAGAGGTGTCGGGTTCGATTCCCGGGTGGGGCAAAGTGTTATTAGGGCTTTCCATTAGGAAATGTGCCCGAGAAACGGGAATACGCTCGCCTCCTATTACGTGGGACCCTGGCAAAATGTGTGTGCAGAAATGAACCTCTATCTGCCCTGTGGGGAAAACAGGTGTAAGTGTATATACGAATTATCTTCATCTGAATCATATCTGGACGTTCTTTTGATACATACATACGTAACATTTATACAACAATCCACAAATCCATTTAGGTATTAAGGTTGGCAATATTTTTAATGCCATCGAATCCTGACTAAAAGCTAAATATAAAAATACCAATGGCATATCCAAGCGCAGTTTTAGAGCTGCAGTAACTCGCATTAGGAGTAATAACAGAACATTCTAATTTCTACTACGAACGCCAGTGACACAACGCGTAACGCTAATTCTGCGTTCTCAGAATTAATATAACGCAGGATGCGTCGTGGTAATTTTAAATTCACTCGTAAAAACTGCATTTTTTTTCTTTATTTAATTTAGGGTCATGTTTTCTTTACGGACATACCAGTCCCATAAGCCCACAATGACGTTAAACAATATATTACGACACATACTTAAATGAAAAATTACAGACTAAGAAATTAAACAAACTTAAAAATTAACTGAATAATTATGAAACCCCAAGTAACCAGATCGTATAACATGCAAGCTTCTTCAGATGCTGGGTTACTCAATAAACTTTGTACAAAGTCGACATCAAAACGATTCAGGTTAAACTTTAACAATAATTTACCTCTTTTAGCTTGGTTTTGGCTAAAAACTGTAACAGAAAGACATTTGTGAACATATTACGGGGAAAACCATTGCATAAAAGTCATTACAAATAGAAAAAGGATAAATAAAGAAATACAAATAAACAAATAGAAAATATTCAGCGAATAACACAATCATTTATTCTGATAATAACAATCCCTCGCTCACGGAAACTTATTTTATGACGTAGAACAGACAAAGAAGTGCTTTATTAACTTAGAGAAACATTTCGAAAGTTCTAGACGAGTTGGAAATAAACGTACGGACTTTGCTCGTAGTCAACAGAGTTCGAAGATTGATCGGCGAAAGGAGAAACAACTCCTTACCAGATTATCATGTTTGTTTTTACAAAACATCAAAACGCCACGCAGCATATAAATCACCGATTTATTGATCTTGTGGTATTAATGTGTACTGTGCGATTGGAATACTTTAAGTTATCCGGGCCAGCATAAGCTCAAGGCTACTCAGCTATGGCGAGGGCTACGCTCAGTATTTCCCTGCACGATGGAAATAGAATTGAGACCGTCTGTAGTTCAACATAGGGTTGCCGTCTTAACTCAACGGAATAGGCCACTGAACAATAGAACCTGGGACAAAAAACGCAGAACTGGAGAGTATAATCGGGAAGCGCAGCGTTGGATTTCCACCCGTAAGGTGGACTGACGATCTCTCAAAGACCGCGGAAAGCCACTGGATGCAGGCCTCTTCTGTTGTTAGGAAGCTCTGGAAATCTTCAGGGGAGACCTATATGTACAGTAATAGACGTCTTTTGGCTATAGATAGTAATGACGTAGATAAAAATATGCAAGGTTAAAATAATAATAGAAGATACCATTTCAGTTTTATGGAACATTTATTAAAATAAAGATTTCAAAATTAATTTACAAACACCTTTACGAAAACATACAATAAAAAAGGTAACAAAAGCGTGTGAAAACTACATTTCTGTAAATAGTTTAGAAACACATTCTGTTAATGCTATTTTAAACTGATTTGATATGCGTTTCGCTCTCAGATTCTCAAGGAGAATGCTAAGTATGAACAATTCATGTACAGACAATGTAGATCTTTGTTACACCAAAAAGTAAGCAATTCGTAACGATGATGTCATTTTACTATTACGTTAACCCAATGTCAACCATTATTTCAAGTGAAAAGACCTTCGGAGATGTCATTTACTTGAGACATTCGAAGGTGACACAACTGGAACCTGGTGGTATGATACATTTGTACATATACACGCCTTTATTTCCTTAACGAATAGGCAGAGGTACCATTCTGTATCTACATTTCTCTAGGACTGCCACGTGGTCTCGCGGTACAAGTATGTGCCGTGCGATCTAGAGGTACTGGCTTCGATTCCCGGGCCGGGCAAAGTGTTATTGGGTTTTTCCATTAGGAAATTCTCGGTAACAGCACGGAGTCTGGAAATGTGCCCGAAAAACGGCAATAGGCTCGCCACCTATTACGTGGGACTGATACATACTTCGGGGAATACAGGCGTGAGTTTATGTATGTACCTATGTGATGTATGTATTTCTCTAGGTATGTATCAGAAATAGGGGGACGAGACTATTGCCGTTGCTGGGCATAGCTCCAAACTACATGAATACTAAGAATTTTCTAATGAAAGAACCCAGTAACACTTCTTCCGACCCGGGAATCCACCACCATCCCACCAGAAACCTCTAGAACGCACATTACGTACTTGTTCCGCGAGACCACAAACCAGTGTATAAACTGGATATACTCGTAGGATTGTCGCTGTCGTGGTGTATTATCATCATAATAATCAGTGCAAAGACGTCCACTTATGAACATAGACCTCCCCCTACCAAGACGCATCAAGCGAAGACTAGCAATGTTAGTGATATCATACATACATACATAAACTCACGCCTGTATTCTCCGAAGGGGTAGGCAGAGGTGCATTTCTGCACCCACATTTCGCCAGGTATGTATCAGTCCCACGTAATAGGGGGCGAGCCTATTGCCGTTTTTCGGGCACAATTCCAGACTCCGTGCTGCTACTGAGAATTTCCTAATGGAAAAACCCAATAACACTTTGCCCGACCCGGGAATCGAACCCAGGACCTCTAGATCGCTCGGCACATACTTGTACCGCGAGACCACGAGGCAGTGATATCATCAATGCACCATTTCCATTTGGGATTATAATACAACGCTAAACGATCCACTAGGCACCTTTTTGGGATGAAGTTGTGTACTTTCGGCTTACATCAGGCCGACAAAATTGTGTCGAGTTGCGATGGATAATCGTAGTCATTCTTGCGAGGACATACTTGGTGTAGACTTGGTGTTGCCACTTTGCAGTGCCAGTATAAAAAGGTGTCATTTCAATCTTCATAAAAAGATAATTTGATAAAGACACTTGTGCATTTCTAACAGGATGTAAACAATATTCAGAGTGCTCCCCGATGGTAATTCGTCCAATTTGCCATCTCGTATGATTCAATTGCAACAGCGATAATGTCGGGGGATCTTCCAATACTTACTCTAATGACTACTTCCTCATTTGATAACTGCGAAACAGAATGCATGTACGAGTATGTACTCATATCTCATACGATACAAAGATTCTATACATTCTGTTTGTTTCTGTGATGTGAATGTCTTCTGGATGATGGAACGGATTGTGATATGATAGTATAAGTATGTAATTAAATGTATTTTTATTTATTATTAATTTTTTTATTAAAATGTGTTTTTAAAATAAATAGGCACTTAAAGCGCTTCGTCCGGAAGCAATTCAAAAATAAATAGGCCATGTTTTTTGCTACGGACAATCTTGTAACCAAAACTCATCCAAATTAGTCTAGTTGTTTTTGAATTTATTAATTACACACCAAAATGCAAATCTCTTCGCCTGTAAAAATTAACTGCATATCTATAGTATACATAAAAAAGTTCCACAGCCCGTTATGATGTATGTGATGTGTGTTAATGCATGTATTGCGCGGCGTGGCGGGAAAGTGCGACAAATAGAGCACGTCGCCGGCAAACGGAGCGCAACTAGCGACGACGCGACGTGTGCACACCGACCAGCCCTTAACGCACGCCGATATACTTTCTAATACATGGCTTGCTGTTTGCTGGTTAGAAAATTGCCTTAGAAACTTCATACTCAATAATAATAATCATCATCATCATCAGCCCATATACATCCCACTGCTGAGCACGGACCTCGTCTACAACTGATTGCGAGAGGGTTTAGGCCTTAGTCCACCACGCTGGCCTAGTGCGGGTTGGCTAATGATAATATATTGCGAAAAAAATTGTATCCCTAAAAACAGGTACACAAAAAAAGGCCAGCACAATTGTGTCATCATCATTGTGTGAACTGCTGTAATTGTTTCTACCTCTCTCTAAGCGTTTTATTTGTAACATTCTACTTTTACCAGGTGCCAGTCTAGGCAGTTTTATTACGAACGAAAGAGAGAGTCAAAAACATTCGGATTCTACGTAAAGTTTGGTTCACTACCAAAAAAGCTACGCCGATATACTGTTTAAAATCTTTCAATAGCCTTCACACGAATTACGAGCAGTTTCAAATTTCCAAAACTATATATTATAATTCGTCACTACATTATAATTTTACCGTGTTAGGATCAGAAAGAAAACACACTAAAATTTAAATTATTCTTGTTTATTTTTATTTTTACTTGAAGACAACTGTTTGCCCCAAGAGATAAAGTTTGGATCCTAGCAAGGACAGTCTAAAGATCGCTAGTATGTAAATAAAAAGTGAAAATATATAAAAGTTACAGGCGAAGTGAAACGTTACGTCTCGCGATCGGAACCATTGTAACTTGTCCGGCGATAATTAAAAAGTTCTGCGCCAACAGAGTGACTCTGTGACTACAGAAAGTTGGGCATCAATAACGCTATAGTTACGAACTCGCATCGATTGGGAAATGTAGGGAAAATCAGTTGTCAAAGTAACTTTTGAGTATTTTTACAGTACTGGTAATATTATGCATAGTATACCTGTAACACAAAATAGAAAGAGGATTGTATTGTCGACTAAAGCAAAGATTATATAATAAATAATTACTTTGTAAACTAAATTATGTAGATATATTATTATTAGAACTAATTTTATAAACGCAAAAATAAGTTTTTTGTTACGCTTTTACGTGTATATAAAATCGGGCAAGCTTTCTAATGGTGAAATCGTAACAAAGTAGGTCATTTTGCATTATTTTTGACACCAACTGGAATCCGCTAATCCCAAGCCAAATTTTATTAAAAAGTAGACTTTGAAAAGCGTCCTTTTCCAAGGCTCTATCTAAAACTTCTCGAGCTAGCATAACAGCTTCTTTTTCATATCTAATATAGATAAGTAAGGATTAGTCTCTTTGTGTGCTGTTATTATTACGTTTGTTGAAACACGAGATTGTTCTGACATTTGTGTTTCCACTCTGATGCAACGGATTATCCATCGATCGCACGGCACACCTGCCACGTGATATATCGCGGCTTAAAATGGCGGATACAAGTACAAACAAAAATTTGTTCATTTCACAAATTTGTATGTTATTTTTTCTATAGACATATATTTGATGTTGCGTAGATTGTGCGACAAGTTTCATGTCATAAGGAGCTAGAGTTTTGCGACGTTTTGGGCTCTGTGCTGCTACTGAGAATTTCCTGATGGAAAATCCCAATAAGTGTTATTCCCGACCCAGGAATCAAACCCGGTACTTTTAGATGGCACGGCGTATGACTGGTGTATACCAGTCCTGACTACGAGGTAGTTCTTCGGAGTTTCTTTACAATTTTCTTATGATATATTTAGCGTGAGAGCATACCTACTGCCTATTTGTTGGTCAGCAGTGGTTGCTCGGCTAATGAATGTTTGATGTGGAATGAAAGCGGCCGCGGGTCGATAGCTGACAACTAGGTATCCATGTCAGGGCTGCTGCTCCACTTGGGCCCACTGTTAGGCTTAGCGTACATCACACTTATGGCGAGAATTTATGTGGATGTTTGTTACACTCTCACTCAAAAACTGGTGAAGAGATTTTGATGAAATGTCGTGTGGAGGTAGCTGACACTCTAGATTAAAGCATAGATTACTTTTTAGCCCGAAAACCTGGAGGTATGTATCCACGAATCGTTAAGAGCAGGCTTATTTTTACGCATCGCCAGTTATTAAGTTTACGTGGGACTTTTTCAGGCTTTTTTGACAACATTTCCAGCTTCCGTGCTGCCATTAAGAATTTATTAATGGAAATCCCCCGGCACCAACCGAATCTAATTTGCGAACTTCTGATTACTCGGAGCTCCAAATAAAATACTGTGTATCCATAACTTTACGCAGCACCATAGCGCCCTATTGTCTATCGGACTACAGAGGGGCTGTGTGTGCTGTCCGTCCTGTCGGATACTATCCCTCTGTATCGTACAAAGGTACAACTATGCTGAGTACTATCTGCTGATAGCGTTGTTGTTCGTAGACATTCCATTCGATTTCAATTTACCTTTATTTATCTTACACATAAAGGCGCATTGAGTAATGGCCTAGTAACAGGATATTTTAGGAATCGCGGGTTCAATATAAAATAAAAGGCACACACCTCTGACTTTTAGAAGTTATGTGTGTATTCACTAAAAATTATCACGTATTTTAACGGTGAAGGAAAATATCGTGATGAAACCTGCACACCTAAAAGTTCTTAGGGATTTCTTGGGTGTGTAGTCCGCCAACCCGCACTAGGCCAGCGTGGTGGACTAAGGGCTAAATCTTCTCAGTTGTAGAGGAGGCCCGTGCCCAGCAGTGGGACGTATATGGGCTGATGATGATGATGTGGTGAAGGAAATTATAATGGAGAAATGTATACATTAAAGTTCTCTACTAAAATCTTCTTAAGTTTCGTGAAACACCCAATCACCTAAAACTAACCTTGGGCATATTTTTTATTTATGTGTGCCTGAGAGGCAAGGCAGAGTAATTTTACTGATGTAATCGTAAAATAAAATATTTGGAACTGATTTACTAAATCGCAAAATAGAGTTCATCATTTCTAAAAAACTCATACATTTTTCATCGTTTCTACTAGCGAATTCAATTTTAGAATGAAACTTTGAATAGCCCCTTGGTAGTTGATTCATACCAATTATAATTGAACGTACACATTTTAATATACATAGTAAAGTAAATCACATACACACACACACACACAACCTCACGCATGTATTCCCCGAAGGGATAGGCAGATGTGCACATACACCCACATTTCGCCAGGTATGTATCAGTCCCATGTAATAGGAGCCGAGCCTATTGCCGTTTTCGGGCACATTTGCAGACTCCGTGCTGCTACTGGAGAATTTCCTAATGGAAAAACCCAATAACACCTTGCCCGACCCGGGAATCGAACCTAGGACCTCTAGATCGCACGGCACATACTTTCGCCGCGAGACCATGAAGCAGGCAGCAGTAAAATAGGTAATAACAAAAAACTTTAAGAGTTATTGACTTCGTGCGATCAGTTTTCAGTCGTGGTGCAACCAATCGCGCCACATAGGGTATTATTCTTCAAAATGATTTAAATGGGTGTCGACGACTCAATCTGCTTACAACCATGTTTCACATAAAATAAATATACATAATTAGGAGTTAGTTGACGTCCGTCCGTACAATTTGTGCCCTAGAGACACGCCCGCGATGTCTATCATAATGTAATCTAACACGGGACTAACGAAACCAAATGACAGGGCATTACATGTCACAAATACCATTTATATTTTATATTGTAACTAATATTACATATTATCTAGAATATAGACGATTTTTACAAAAATACTAGATGTTTGACCTTACTTTGTTCATCATCATCATCATTGTCAGCCAAAAGATATCCACTGCTGGACATAGGCCTCTTCCAATGACTTCCACAGGGACCTGGTGGAAGCAGTCTGCAGCCAGCGAGGTCCCGCGACCTTTACTAGGTCGTCCAACCACCTTGTGGGTGGACGTTCCACGCTGCGCGTTCCGGTACGTATCCTCCACTCGAGAACTTTTTGGCCCCATCGGCCATCAGTTCTCCGGGCTATGTGGCCGTTATGTTTACTTTGTGTACTCATATTGTAAATGACATGTTTACAATAATAAACATGATAGCCTCCGTGGCGTAGTTAGCTTAACACTTTGTGAGAAAAATGTGTACATACATACATACATAAACTCACGCCTGCATTCCCCGAAGAGGTAGGCAGAGGTGCATTTCTGCACCCATATTTCGTCAAGTATGTATCAGTCTCACGTAATAGGGGGCAAACCTATTGCCGTTTTTCGGGCACATTTCCAGACTCCGTGCTGTTACCGAGAATTTCCTAATGGAAAAACCCAATAACACTTTGCCCGACCCGGGAATCGAACCCAGGACCTCTAGATCGCACGGCACATACTTGTACCGCGAGACCACGAGTGTGAAATGTGTGTGTGATCTATAAATATGTCTCAGATGTAGGTGTTTGTAAGTTTCCTTGGTTTTTTATACCCACGACCATACTTGTATCTAAGTGGGTATATGTTGTATTTATTTATTAAGTTTCTAACACATTACATGACGTAAGCACTCCACATTGAAACGAGTAAATGTGTGAAGTTTTGGTACCTGCCTGCATAGATAGTCAATTGACTGAATGTATTAAATCTACTTACCCGCAAAAGTCTAGCGGGGGGGGTAATAAATAGAGGGGCCCGTCCCAGTTGTGGGATTATATACAGTAATAAAAAAATACCACCTTATTAATCAAATGTATTTTTCTTACGCAGTGTATGGTCTTGCAACGTTTTATGTCTAATAACGTAAGGACTAAACGAGATAAAACATCACAAACTTTCATGAATAAGGCCCATGTTCTATATCTCAACACGTAAAAGCAGTGATAAAAAATAGTCAGCCTTTATGAGGGTACAAATTACAATAGCTTGGAAACAGCACAGACCTTCGTCAGTGGTGACAGCGGCCGAGTCGCTCTCACTAAACTGTCATGGTATGTCTTTGTTGCACGTTGATATCGGAACAATCACGATAATGACACGATAGAAAACTGATGTTTCAAAGAGGAGACAGAATTTATAGATGTGGAGAGCAGAGGCGGTACTTCTATAGAAGCCCAAAAGCCCAATTTACCTTTTTACAAAATAATAATTTTTAAGCTTCAAATCTTTATTTAATTAAAGCAATTTATTAAATAAAGACCCCATTATAAGCAAATATAAACTAGACATTCCACAATTAACGTTTAAGACTTTTGGGCTTCTATGGAAGTCCCGCCACTGGTGGAGAGATATTTCGAGTAATTTTTTGTAGTTTTTACAGGGTAGTAGTTTTAGAGACAGCGATATTTTTCGTAAGGATAGTTTCTTTCAGTATTAAAACTAATTTAGTACGAGTAACTGGAATAATATCGATAAATCAATAAAATCGTAGTAATATAGTTCTTCGGACAGAAAATCCAATAATATTTCGCTCGGTCTGAGAATAGAACCCGGGTCCTTTCGATCAGACCCGCCGTTTGATGGGATGTCAATGTCAAAGTCAAAGTCAAAATATCTTTATTCAAATAGACTTTTACAAGTTCTTTTGAATCATCAATTTTACACATCTTAATTTTTTTAAACTATTGCCGCTTCGTAACGTGTTATAGCTGTGGAGAAGAAACGGCAAGAAACTCCCTCAGCAACACGACATGTCATTTTTTTCTTTAAAAAACAGCAATATAATTATGTCTTTTTTTCATTACATTATTTAAATTTTTCATTATAAATGTCATAACGATACAAACTGTAGCAACAAAACAAAACTCCGATCAATTTACTTACTCCCAGGGCTTATTATCTTCAATAAAATCTGAAACTTTATAGTATCTTCATTACTATAAATATAAGTTATAGTTTCAATGTCTACGACCGATAGACCTTATACAAAAACGACACATGTCACGCGACACAAAACATGTTTTGTATTCCAATATACTTGCGCAGAATGTCACCTCTAACGTAACAAAAGTTAAGTACATATGATTTCAATACAATCATAGCATTCCCATAACAGCACGTTGAGAGACATTAACTTTGTAGTCACATCATGTAGTCACGCGAGGTTTGCGCGGGGGGTGCGGCGGAGGGGAGCGTGGAAAATTTAACAACACAAACACATTACACGTAGTTTATGACTCGCATAGGATTCATTTCATTTCACGTAATAACATGAGCAGTAAAAACGCTAAATACTATACAACGCTATACAAGTACGTCCAACAGGCGATGAACTATACCTAGGTATATTTAGGATTGGTGTAGCCAAAATATATTTTTTATGCTCGGTTGTCCGCGATCGACTCTGTATCGATTTCCGAATTGATTGTAGATATTATGCAAGTAAGTGTGTCTGCGAGTAATAAATTTGCAATATAAATAAATTTAATCATTAGGCCATGTCACATTCTATTAGTAATTGCATAAGACCAGTGTTGGGCAAAAGTTAATTGAACTAACAATTAATAATTAATTAATTGTTAATTGCTGCCACTGCAATTAACAATTGATCAATTGTTATTATGAAAACAATTAATTAATTGTTAATTGCAGCGGCAACAATTAATTAATTGTTAGTTCAATTAACTTTTGCCCAACACTGCATAATACATAACCTCACGATTGTATTCCCCGAATAAAATAAAATAAACGCAACACAATAGTCACTTTGATGGTATTGACTCCTAAGGCACAAGTCATATTCTGACTTTTCGAAGTTATGTGTGTATTCACAAAGAATTATCACGTACTTTAACGGTGAAGGAAAACATCGTGATGAAACCTGCGCACCTAAAAGTTCTTAGGCGTGTAGTCCGCCAACCCGCACTAGGCCAGCGTGGCGGATTAAGGCCTAAACCCTCTCAGTAGTAGAGGAGGCCCGTGCCCAGCAGTGGGACGTATATGGGCTGATGATTTATGTATGTATGTATACTAGAGCCAATCGACGTTGCATGGTGTATGTCGCGATGAACTTGTCCCAATATAGAATGACTATCCACATGAATTGACTATAACAAGGATGCGAGGGCAAATTATAGGCGCTCCGACCACGTACCTGTCGGCCGCACCGAAATAACTTCTTATAGCTGTTTAGATTACCAAACGCGAATTTAATTATGTTTTTATTGATTCTTTTTTTTACGGCTGCTTCGTGGTATCGCAAAGTGTGTGCCGTGCGATGTAGAGTTTTGACTGTCATGACGGACAAAGAGTTATAGGGTTCGCAACATGGAGTCTGGAAGTGTGCCCGAAAAATGTTACGCAATTTTTTTAACTTGAACCACACTGGTCTAGAATGAATTGATAATCTGCAAAATTCTTGTGGAGAACTCTCTTGTCTGCCTGTTATTATCCTTAAAAGTGGGCGTTAACTAATTAGGAATAAACACATAACTTGGAAATCTCACAGTTCCTTGCTTGAAATTTAAACTCGCGTCTACCAAGTTTACAAACACATTACATTAATCCTCTACCTATGTTGCTAATAACTAATTAATCACTTCCTCGACTCTCTGTCTTATAATTATCATCATCAGCCCATTCACGTCCCACTGCTGGGCACGGGCCTCCTCTACAACTCAGAGGGTTTAGGCCTTACGCCACCACGCTGGCCTAGTACGGGTTGGTGCACTACACACCTAAGAAATTCCGAAGAACTTTTAGGTGTGCAGTTTTTATCACGATGTTTTTCTTCGCCGTTAAAGTACGTGATAATTATTTCGTGAATACATACATAACTTAGAATAGTCAGAGTTGTGTGCCTGGGGATTGAGCCCCTGAGATTCTCGACCGCGTGCCTAAACCTCGAGGCCATCACGAATTCTAGCTCTCTGTCTATAATGAGGCAATTTAAAAGCTTCTATAATCGAAATGAACCGCGTTTGATTCAAGGGTTGGATTAATGTGATGTTGGGTTTTTCCGTTATTCTCAGTAGCAGCTTGGAGTCCAGAAATTTGCCTATTAATGGACCTAAATAAAACACCGCATGCGGAACGGTTTCGTTTTAGATTTCTACCTTAAGTGATAGACGCGTGAGAAAGTCTGATTGTAATAATAAATCCCAATTATCGATACAGATGAAACAGACTTCGATTTAAACTTGTCAGTAAAATTTGCATCGTTATTTTTAGCACATTACGTAGTTCCTCTGCATTTGAAGGTAAAATCTCTAAACTGGAAATCACTTAGTAATATTACCATGTAAATAACTTATAACTCTTTAAAACCAATTTTTTGTGCTGTTAGTGCTTAGGATAATTTAGGCAAAAAAACTTTAAGAAAAACAGTTTGAAACAACACAATCTTTGGACTGTAATAAATCTTACGATCAATCATAATCTCATGTTTTGAACGTGAGCGTCCCAACCTGTCCTTGGCCACTGTAATCACAATATTTTTGTTTAGCCGTAATACTTTTAACGCCAATGAAAATATTTTCGTTTCGAGGTGATTGAATGCTTGGTAAATTTTTCAACACTCCTAACCCACTTAAGTCATTATGGCTATTTCTGTTTTCCTGTTAATTATTTTTTTATGTACGCCAATATACTGACCGTGTTAATTGCATCGTAGGTCACAGTTCGGTACCCGGATCGGACAATATTATATTTTTATACCAAAATCTCAGCAGTAGAACGGACTCTGAATAAGTGCCCAATAAAGAATTTGGGACTTAGACAGCAATGGAAAAGGACGAAAATACTCTTTGAGAATACAAACGTAAGTTATTGTAATTTTAAAAAATGTAATACAATATACATACATACCTCACGCCTGTATTCCCCGAAGGGGTAGGCAGAGGTGCATTTCTGCACCCACATTTCGCCAGGTTTATCATCTAATAAAATGTATGTTCATCTTCTTAATCATTTCTATTAATGTTATCTACTCGTCAGTATCCCTTTGCGCGTAAAATTATCTTAATCGTCTTCAAGAATGTTAGCTCTTCCCAAGAATGATTTGATGAATTTCATAAGACAAGATAAATGTATTTTAGTCATAGCACAATGAATGGGTAAACAGTAGGTAGCCGCGTACCAGCGCACGCGCACCCACACGTGCCTGCCACCCGCCGCGCCGCAACGTGACGTTGTCGTGTGGTTTCCACACCGTCCCTCGACTCTTGTATAACGTAAGTTATTTTTATGCAAAACTTTATTTTCAGTACATTTCTTATCATTTAATTAAAATCTGTAGAAATAGAAAACTTTTCTCGTTTAAATGCCCGTTTTTACACTTTTTTGAGTACAGATATTGTAGATATAATCATGTTGGGATGAGAGCTACAAGTCAAGTTTAATCATTGATTCTATAAATTTTTGAATCCAAATTTAACAACTGTCTAGGAGCCGTTTGTCCGTAATATATTATGGTATAATAGTTTGGTTGCCCCGGTCGTAGTTAGGTGCTTAATTGATTATACACTATGTTACTATGTATGCCATCCAGGCTCATACGAATGTCACGATATCACCAACCAAAACAATCAATTAAAACTTAACATAATAAGATTTTTAAGTAGAGACTTAAAATTCTGGTATTTAACTAAATGAGCTCTGCAGAGATCTTTGAATTTTCAAATTTGTTAAAGAAACGGGATAAAGCTTAGTCAATATTCAGCATTGAACTTGTGAAAGAATTATGATTTAAATGTTTATTTATGGATTTACCTCCTAAATGTATGATAAACGTAAGGAGATTAAAATCCCTTTTACATCGAGCAATATTCCGATTTCATTTAAAAAGCTTTTAGCTAATTCATCAATTAATTGTATCGTGACTATCGTGTAATACCATTTGGCGAGACGCAATTCCATATAGCTGCCTTGGTATAGGTACTAGCTTGTTTGTTAGATTATTATGTTAAGCATTGGCGAGAAAATGTATTAAGAAAATACAAATGTTTGCATTATACTAAAAACAAAAACGTTACTATCTGTATCAGGGATGTTATGGAGCTCCGTAACCGTAACCGAAACTATCGGATATCCGAAATAAAACTATATCCGTAACCGTAACCGTATCCGTTTCAAAAGTTTCGGATAGTTTAAGAAAGTCTTGTGTTAAGTACAGAATTGATTTTTATATGAGTAGACAAAAAGCGACCAATATCGACTTTAATTTGGACATTTCTTTATCAAGGTAATGTAGATTGTGCAAAATGTAAACATTGTGATAAAAACTTTTCTTACAAGAGTGTCGAAAACAGTTATATTTTACTTCAATCTGATATCCGTAACCGAAACTATCCGAAACTAGCGGATAATCCGAAATAATTACATATCCGTAACCGTATCCGAAACCGATATAATTTAATTCCTATATCCATATCCGTATCCAGATCCGAAATATCATATCCATAACATCCCTAATCTGTATTACAGACATTTTATACACAAAGTAGGTAAGGGTCGCAAACAAAATAATAATAGATGAACTCGCATACACACACTTAAATCCACACATATTCTCATAATCACCTGTAATAAGTGGCGCGCCTATTGCCGTTCTTTGGCACATTTCCATACTCCGTGCTACTACTGAGATTTTCCTTGTGGAAAACCAAATAAAACTGCCCAACCCGCGTGGACGTTTACATCGCAAGCCTTACAAAAAGCAGTCAAGTTAGTTTGATTTTCTCTAACCGATTCAGACCGAAACAAAACTCAGTTTAAGGTTTGTTAAATAACTGATGTATTACATAAGCTGCTTTCGATAAATTGTTCTTATTATTCGTTTAAATCTCTTAAAAGGACTATAAATAGTGGCGTTAATTACTCATATAAACCGAGAGTACTTTATGAAGTCCAAATTCAAAATATACTTGATTGCGCTTACAATATTACACTTGCAACTAAAATAGTGACGGCATGTTAAAGAACAGTTTCTACCCTCATTACAAACATAAAAATATAATCAAGAACATGGCAGTTTGATTAGAAAATATGAAATTAATCTTGCCTCGAAGTGCATGACGCATCATCTCGTACAATGTGTGACGTCGTAATGAACAGAATAAACTTTATTATATTTAAATGGCCCTTGATATTGAGAGGCGGATATACTACGGATTATAAACTCAGCGATGGGTTCTCCGGATCACGCGACTATGGTATTAGTTTTGAACGTTAAATATTTAGTTCTGTATAAAGTACGCACGGTGAATTTAGACAAGTTTATTTTCTTAATGTCAGGACTTCACACGGGCGTCCATTTAGTTCTTTCTACAGAACGCCGGGATCCGGGAGGATAGATATGGGCATTCATTTATTTATATTTATTTAAAATCAATGTAATTCTGACAAGTTCTGTGCCCTTATTACACCTGAATATAAGTGCAGCGACCTTTGTATCAGGTATTGATTAACATCTTTAAGATCTTGTAATTTAACAAATTATGCAATTTTGTTTAGATACTGCTTCAGCACATTAGTATTTACATGGTATAGCACTCCTGCTGCAAACAGTGGTTCAGTTAATTGCAATTTTACTGTTAATATGTGTAACATAGAAGTTAAAATGTTTATGTATCCTTTGTCACATGATCTCTTCACAAGAGTTGGAAAAAGTATAGGTACCTACACATTCATGGTGAATCTTGCTATTATTTTCTTATGACGTAATAGAAATCTTTACCTTTCATTCTCCATTATCAAGTGGTTGGGGGTGTTGATGGTCGACCGAAATCATTTTGTATTTGCATAATTTGAACAACCTGTATCCATAATACAATTAAATAACTGATTGTCATCGGCATCAGAAACTGTCAGAAAAAGAAGGGCGGGAAGTGTGGAAGTGTGGGATTGGAGGGCGCGTTTTTTGTTTTTCTCACATATAATTTTTATTTTTTTCTTGATAATGATGAACAGAGGATTAAGACACTTCCAAGCCTATCCTGCTCCGACATATATTAAATTTATTTATGTGCCTTTCTGTGTGTGGCTCCAAATGAGTTGCAATCGGTTATTTCGAATTTGTGTATTATACCTATTCCTTTAGTTGTAGTGGATATTTTGTTGCGTAATTTGGTTTTTCATAATATTTATAGCTGAAAATATTTTTTCCACAGTAGCGCTGCCATGTGGGTAGGCAGAGGCACAAAAGTTTTATTATATAGTGATTCTGATTACTGATTATTAAGAAATACTTGCATAGTCTAATAGGCGGCGTTGAATGCTAATAGAAAAACAGTAAAAATTAGGGAATGAAACAAAAAACAGGGTCGTCAACATGAAACATGAAAACAGCAAATCTACTGGTAAACCAGTAGGGTTGTGGTAACACTGGTTGGCAACACCGACCAGAATTATGAGCTGGTAGCTCTAGAAGAGTTTCAAGGTATTATATGGGCCGATCCCGGCGGCACTGCAATGCCGGGCCGACCCGTGACAGGAGTGGAGCGAGCCCCTTACATCCCGTCATTTTTCAAAAATCAGTTTAATATACTGGTCCCGCAATGCGGGAACTTTCAGATATTAAGCTGAAAAGAACAGATACTACACTTTGATCTTAGCCAAAAGGCCGAGAAGCGATAACAATTCTATGCTCAATGAGCATTATATATAAACGCCGGAGAATCTTGACATCGCGATGTAGAAATTTTAACGCAAATGATCAGCGCCATCTATCAAAACATGTTGAAAATAAAAGCAATAATGTACTTAGGGTGCTCGTTGAAAAGCGGAGGCGCCACTGTTATTTCTTTGATGAGACGCGTCGTTAGATAGCTTTAATCTTTTTAAAGATCATGCAACTATTTGTAAATGTTATAAACAAAGTCCAAAAAATATTTCAATACATTAGACCGGCCGGTAGAGTAATGACTGAAGAAGCACATTAAAAAATAACTCTATTTTTATAGAAGTAGGTATTCATTTATAGAGTTTATTAAATATCTGTATGATAAATCATTCACCAATTAAAATCCTATCATAGTGTATGATACACAGTTTTTTTAGGGGTAGGGTTAGCAACACATTATAACCCAAATAATGACTTAACTTAATTAATTATTTAACGAATACTCGTAATTAATGTTTTTTTAAGATAATGAAAGAAAACATTAGATAGATTCATAAAACCAAAAACAATTTTATAGTTACTTTAAAGGTCATAGAATTTTGATCAGAATTATAGGAAGAGCCAACTAAGTTCTCTTATTGATTTTTTGTATATTTAAGATCTATTCATAAAGTTGTTGGGGCGAAATTATATTGCTGACAGTATGAGACTGAAGACCGTTCTATCTATTATTGTACTCGTCAGAATTAATTGGAGACCGTATATTAAATCGTTATATATTTATTGTTAAAGGACTCTTGTAATTAAAATCATTGATCAATCTTAATTTTTATCTGCGGATAGATCGCAATAACACACCAATCAGACGACTGTATGGTAGACACTTCCAAAAAGACCGATATCTCGTTTCAGACAATCTTGATTTCTATTTTCGAATTGATTTTAAAAATACATAAACCAATTAAAATAGTTTATTCAAAAGCGTCTCTTAAAACTTAAACCATTATTGGGATCGTTCTGGAGATACAGATAAGGTTTTTTTTTATTAAAATCAATCGTTAATTGGTAGATTTGTTGGATTGATTTTTAATTTTGATTGTTACTCACATATAAATAAAACAAAGAAATTTAACAGTTCATAAAATATATTAATTATAAAATAAAAATCATCATACGTCACTCTTTATTGCAATAGACTAAGTACTAACACATACAAATACTGTCTAACTTAAAAGAGTATTCTACTGACATACCTACTGGAAACTATATACAACGATTATGTTACGTTACTGAGAATTTCCTAATGGAAAAACCCAATAACACTTCGCCCGACCCGGGAATCGAACCCAGGACCTCTAGATCACACGACACATACTTGTACCGCGAGACCACGTGGCAGCACTTACAATTGATTTTGAATAAAATTCATTCTGCTCTATGTTTTTATAAGAGAGCCACGATTTTTTAATTTTTTAAATTAGTATCTTTAATAAACTACTAGCTGACCCCGCAAACGTTGTTTTGCCATAATATATATAAAATTCTCGTGTCGCGGTGTTTTTTGGCAAACTCCTCCGAAACGGCTCGACTGATTTTTATGAAATATTGTGTGTATTTTGTAGGTAAGTCTGAGAATCGGTCAACATTTAAGGGTTTAACATTTAGGGGTATGTTTTTTTTCTATTGACTTTATTTTCTTTATTTTTTATGATGATGATTCAGCATTGATAAATTATTATAATCATAAATTTTATTATCCATCCTAAGGTTGCCTGTAAGAAATTGCCTAGAGTGATAAGGGCGCCTCTTGTCTAATTTTTAATAGATAAGTTTCTTCATAATATTTTGTACATACAAGGAAGTGTAAATAAATAAATAAATTTTCACCCTTCTACGATCAACCTCTATCTTATACTGACCATTTTAATTTGATTTTTTTATTATTAAAATGTAAATAAATGATAATAGCACTGAAAAATTATAATAATACGTATAACAGTCATTGCTTTGATCGATATACAAATTAAACAAAAAAATATGGTCAAAATTGTATAGAGTGAGATATACATATACATCTATATATATATATATAAAATTCTTGTGTCACAGTTCGAAACAGCCTCCGAAACGGCTCGACCAATTTTGATGAAATTTTATATGTATTTTCAGTAAGTCTGAGAATAGGTTATCTATTTTTTATACCCCTAGGGTGGTCCAACCCGAAAAGTATTTTTTTTATTTTGTGGACATTTTTTGTTTTTATTTTTTTATGATTCAGCATTGAAAAATACATATAACTCCAAATTTTCACCCTTCTACGAACAACACCTGTTTTGTAATCGCAATTTTTATATTTTTATAGCTTTTGCCCGCGACTCCGTCCGCGTAGACTTTAGACGCGCAGAAAGATAATAAGTGAATCTATAAATCGTCCCTCAAGTGCCCAAAATTGCACTTACTGAATTAAAAAAAAAGGTCAAATCAATTCAAATGGTTGAGGCGTAAAAGTAAAACTCTGACAGTTATTTTCGTATTTTTAATAAAATGTTTATCGCAATGGGAACATTACATTTTCCCGGGATAAAACATAGCCTATGTTACTTCACCGGGTCTCATTTATGGTCATACCAAATTTTTTGTTTTTGCGTGAAAGCGTAACAAACATCCCTACATTCACATTTATATAATAGTAAGGATAACCATTCCCACCTATGTTACTTCGGTGGGTCCCACCTATCTGCATACCAAAAGTCATTCGAATCTTTTTTTATCCTCCGTATTTTTTTTAATAAGAAGAATCCTATGTCCTTTTTTATATCTCGAAGACTATGTGTACAAATTTTCATGATAATCGGTTAAGTAGTTTTGGCGTGAAAGCGTAACAAACAAAACATTAACATTTATAATAGCTGACCCGGAAAACTTCGTATCCCCTAACAGTCATTGAATGTTACATATTTACATATTACCTGAATTTTATTTTTGATTGTATGGAAATAAATATTAAGTTCAGCACTTTATTGAGATAAAAATACAGAAATAAATAAGTACGAAAATTAAATGCATCAATCGTGTCTCCGCAAGTCATGATTTAATTAAACATGTACATATGGGATGGGATGCAGTCGGTTTCAATTCTCTTCATTGAAGCATCAGTGTGGTGGACTGAAGCCTAAACCCTCTCAGTTGCAGAGAAGGCCTATGCCAAGCAGTGGGACGTACATATATGGGCTGATGATGATGATGCACCTTGTGATATACATTTTTAATATATTTTTTAATTGTCTAAAAGATCACAAACATCTCTTGTTAATCGTCATTGCGAAGGGATGACGAATCGGGAACTGAATTCGTTTGAACTCAATGGTCATACCCGTTAGGATCAATGAAATCTTAGATCAATCTAATTGATGAATTCTCAAGCACCAATTCATCTCTAAGTTGTCTTTTCAGTATCACGTTCACGTGAATAACATAACATTACTCAACAATTTTCTTAACACCAAGCGCATTCCATTGCATAGTTGTGGGTGTTTTATATTTCAAAGCGTGATGACTACCGAACCTGCCTTCGTTTGTAAATCAGGTACAACCAAGGAGTTTAAAAATACATTTATGAACGCACGCATAAATATTTGACAACCAATAAATATGTCAATCCCTTTTTATTACTGACATTATTCTACATTTTTAAAATCTAAATTACGCAATTATTCGAATATTCTAGATATATGTTGTCGATTCAAAACCTTTATTTAAATGCGTTCTTTAATTTGAGGGGACCATTAACCATATTGACGGGATAAACGTAAAATGTTTGACAGAATATTAGGTAGAACAGTTTATATGAGAAAATTAAATTGTTGTTTTTACCATATTCCTCGCAATTTTCTCAACTTTTTCTTTCATAAGAACCTTCTCCTAACAATAGCAAACACAACAAAAAAAGAATTAGCGAAATCGGTCCAGGCGTTGTTGAGTTATGCGCTTACCAACACATTTTGCGATTCATTTTTATATATAAGATTAAGAGTCTGTTTTTAAGGGATTAAATGTAATATAAGAATGACCAAAAAACAACTATTTCATTAATACATGATGTCACTTAATCATAGCTACACACTTAACATTCAATAATGATTCTTTATTTAATACAACAATGCAATTAAACTATGTATAGTATAAAATGCAGTTAACAATAAAGTTGTTAAACTATTCTCTCTCACAAAGTCTTGAACATATTAAATATTAAGTAATAAATGCTTAAATATCATTGTTTTTTTTTAATATGGGGCCACGGTAGTGCCCCCCCCCCCCCCAAGTCAAGCAAAAAAGCGGCACGGCGCGGCCATATATACTTTTCTAGAAGCAACTCAGGCCATTTTCGACACCCTATAATTTTATTGTGGATAAACCTAGAAACCTGAATTTTCTGTTACCAAGCAAGCATAGTATAAACTCTGTATATTTCAAATTTCATTCAATTTGAACCAGTAGTTTAAGAATTATAACTAGTCAAACTTCGCTATTTTGTCACTCACTGACTCAACCTGACCGATCATCAAAACTCTAAGGCACTTCTAGCCGTTATAGAAGCTTCAAATTTGGAACACAATTAGTGTTTAGTGTAAACTTAAGGAAAAATTAAAATATCTTGCAATTTCGGTCTAGTTTAAAGTGGCCCTAAAGTAAACATGTTTTTTTTTATAGTATTAACGACTGATTTTAATAAAAAAAACCTTATCTGTATCTCCAGAACGATCCCAATAATGGTTTAAGTTTTAAGAGACGCTTTTGAATAAACTATTTTAATTGGTTTATGTATTTTTAAAATCAATTCGAAAATAGAAATCAAGATTGTCTGAAACGAGATATCGGTCTTTTTGGAAGTGTCTACCATACAGTCGTCTGATTGGTGTGTTATTGCGATCTATCCGCAGATAAAAATTAAGATTGATCAATGATTTTAATTACAAGAGTCCTTTAACAATAAATATATAACGATTTAATATACGGTCTCCAATTAATTCTGACGAGTACAATAATAGATAGAACGGTCTTCAGTCTCATACTGTCAGCAATATAATTTCGCCCCAACAACTTTATGAATAGATCTTAAATATACAAAAAATCAATAAGAGAACTTAGTTGGCTCTTCCTATAATTCTGATCAAAATTCTATGACCTTTAAAGTAACTATAAAATTGTTTTTGGTTTTATGAATCTATCTAATGTTTTCTTTCATTATCTTAAAAAAACATTAATTACGAGTATTCGTTAAATAATTAATTAAGTTAAGTCATTATTTGGGTTATAATGTGTTGCTAACCCTACCCCTAAAAAAACTGTGTATCATACACTATGATAGGATTTTAATTGGTGAATGATTTATCATACAGATATTTAATAAACTCTATAAATGAATACCTACTTCTATAAAAATAGAGTTATTTTTTAATGTGCTTCTTCAGTCATTACTCTACCGGCCGGTCTAATGTATTGAAATATTTTTTGGACTTTGTTTATAACATTTACAAATAGTTGCATGATCTTTAAAAAGATTAAAGCTATCTAACGACGCGTCTCATCAAAGAAATAACAGTGGCGCCTCCGCTTTTCAACGAGCACCCTAAGTACATTATTGCTTTTATTTTCAACATGTTTTGATAGATGGCGCTGATCATTTGCGTTAAAATTTCTACATCGCGATGTCAAGATTCTCCGGCGTTTATATATAATGCTCATTGAGCATAGAATTGTTATCGCTTCTCGGCCTTTTGGCTAAGATCAAAGTGTAGTATCTGTTCTTTTCAGCTTAATATCTGAAAGTTCCCGCATTGCGGGACCAGTATATTAAACTGATTTTTGAAAAATGACGGGATGTAAGGGGCTCGCTCCACTCCTGTCACGGGTCGGCCCGGCATTGCAGTGCCGCCGGGATCGGCCCATATAATACCTTGAAACTCTTCTAGAGCTACCAGCTCATAATTCTGGTCGGTGTTGCCAACCAGTGTTACCACAACCCTACTGGTTTACCAGTAGATTTGCTGTTTTCATGTTTCATGTTGACGACCCTGTTTTTTGTTTCATTCCCTAATTTTTACTGTTTTTCTATTAGCATTCAACGCCGCCTATTAGACTATGCAAGTATTTCTTAATAATCAGTAATCAGAATCACTATATAATAAAACTTTTGTGCCTCTGCCTACCCACATGGCAGCGCTACTGTGGAAAAAATATTTTCAGCTATAAATATTATGAAAAACCAAATTACGCAACAAAATATCCACTACAACTAAAGGAATAGGTATAATACACAAATTCGAAATAACCGATTGCAACTCATTTGGAGCCACACACAGAAAGGCACATAAATAAATTTAATATATGTCGGAGCAGGATAGGCTTGGAAGTGTCTTAATCCTCTGTTCATCATTATCAAGAAAAAAATAAAAATTATATGTGAGAAAAACAAAAAACGCGCCCTCCAATCCCACACTTCCACACTTCCCGCCCTTCTTTTTCTGACAGTTTCTGATGCCGATGACAATCAGTTATTTAATTGTATTATGGATACAGGTTGTTCAAATTATGCAAATACAAAATGATTTCGGTCGACCATCAACACCCCCAACCACTTGATAATGGAGAATGAAAGGTAAAGATTTCTATTTTCTATTACGTCATAAGAAAATAATAGCAAAATTCACCATGAATGTGTAGGCAGGGTTGGGCCGCTTGAGGAGTGCCCAGCCTGGGACGAGGAGCGCAGCGCTCTCGTAGCGGTCGTGGGGAGAGACCTCTCGCTGCCGACTGTGGTCGCCGCCATGGTCGGCAGCCGGAGGTCGTGGAAAGCTATGCTCTCCTTCTGCGAACGTGTCATTTCGCAGAAGGAGAGCGCGGAGCGGGATCGGGAGCAGACCGATCCCGCTCGTCGCAACAGGCGACGTAGGAGGCGCCGGGTCAACACGTAGCCCGGCGCCCAGAGGCCACACGGGGCCGCCGTCCCTACCTTGGCGGCCCCCGAGATGAAGACGCCACACGCGTCAGGTCGGTGTGCCTTTTGGCACCGCGCAGAGGCGGTCCCGGATCAATCCATAGCTCTGGCTTCAGGGTATTCCGGGGCCGTCTCGCTGAATGCGCCGATGGTGGCCGTCGCGGGGTTTTTAGTCGGTATTACGGCGCAATTATTTTGGTAGGGACCCGGCCCAGCGGCCGCCCGCAAACACGGGCGGTAACATCTATGCTGGGTCGGAAGGCGCCGGTGAGTCCGACACACCCTCGCCCCTACGGGGGTGGGATGGTCCGTAAATGGATTTTCCCCGCAGGAAAAAAAAAAAAGGCAGGGTTGGGCAGTATTTGAATTACTTGTAATTGAAATACGTAATTGAAATACAAATACGTATTTTGTATTTGTATTTTAATTACTTTCTTAAAATGTAATTTGTATTTAAAATACGTGTAGCCGAAGTATTTTGTAATTAGTATTTCAAATACTCGAGGCTTCAAAATACATTTATTAAAATACATTTAGCCTTCATTTAGCGATCATGAGTGTGAGTGCGAGGCGAGAGTGCAATGATGGAAAAGCCTCGAAATTTACAGACTTTTATAATATTGGACATTAAATTTGTGCTCATCAGGACCTGCAATAACAAAACAAAAACCGCCTCAAAAAAAAAACTATTCCAAAACAAATAAATATGCATTATTTTGTATTTTGTAATTTGTATTTTGTATTTCAATTACAAATAGCTAAAATACTGTATTTTGTATTTCAAATACCTTACTTAAATGTATTTTGTATTTCGTATTTTAATTACTTGCGATACAGTATTTTGTAATTTGTATTTCAATTAAAGCAAAGCATGTATTTTGCCCAGCCCTGTGTGTAGGTACCAGGTTTTGGAATAGTTTTTTTTGAGGCGGTTTTTGTTTTGTTATTGCAGGTCCTGATGAGCACAAATTTAATGTCCAATATTATAAAAGTCTGTAAATTTCGAGGCTTTTCCATCATTGCACTCTCGCTTCGCACTCACACTCATGATCGCTAAATGAAGGCTAAATGTATTTTAATAAATGTATTTTGAAGCCTCGAGTATTTGAAATACTAATTACAAAATACTTCGGCTACACGTATTTTAAATACAAATTACAAATTACATTTTAAGAAAGTAATTAAAATACAAATACAAAATACGTATTTGTATTTCAATTACGTATTTCAATTACAAGTAATTCAAATACTGCCCAACCCTGGTAGGTACCTATACTTTTTCCAACTCTTGTGAAGAGATCATGTGACAAAGGATACATAAACATTTTAACTTCTATGTTACACATATTAACAGTAAAATTGCAATTAACTGAACCACTGTTTGCAGCAGGAGTGCTATACCATGTAAAAAGCAGTATCTAAACAAAATTGCATAATTTGTTGAATTACAAGATCCTAAAGATGTTAATCAATACCTGATACAAATGTCGCTGCACTTATATTCAGGTGTAATAAGGGCACAGAACTTGTCAGAATTACATTGATTTTAAAATATAAATAAATGAATGCCCATAATATCTATACTAATAGTTGTGATGGCCTCTAGGTTTCGGCGCGCGGTCGAGAATCTCGACGGTAGCGGGTTCAAACCCCAGGCACACACCTCTGACTTTTCAAAGTTATGTGTTTCATCATCATCATCCATCAGCCAATGGAAGTCCACTGCTGGACATAGGCCTCTCCTAATGACTTCCACAGGGACCTGTTGGAAGCAGCCTGTATCCAGCGACGTCCCGCGACCTTTACTAGGTCGTCCGACCATCTAGTCGGAGGACGTCCCACGCTGCGCTTTCCGGTACGTGGCCTCCACTCCAATCCCAGATCCGTAGAACTAAAGTAACCGACATAGCCCAGCGGATTAGCATGTTGAAGTGGCAATGGGCCGGGCACAAGGCGCGGAGAACTGATGGCCGATGGGGCCAAAAAATTATCACGTACTTTAACGATGAAGGAAAACATCGTTATGAAAACTATGCACCTTAACAAGTTCTTAGGGATTTCTTAGGTGTGTAGTCCACCAACCCGCTCTAGGCCAGCATGGTGGACTAAGGCCTACACCCTCTCAATGGTAGAGGAGGCCTGTGCCCAGCAGTGGTCAATGGGCTGGTGATGATACTAATACTATATAGATATAAAATAACTCTCTCCTCCGGTCTCTGGTGGTCTCGCGGCACAGGTATGTGCCGTGCGATCTAGAGGTCCTAGGTTCGATTCACGGGTCGGGCAGTGTTATTGGGTTTTTCCATTAGGAAATTCTCAGTAGCAGCACGGAGTCTGGAATTGTGCCCGAAAAACGGCAATAGGCTCGCCCCACATTACGTGGGACTGATACATACCTGGCAAAATGTGGGTGCAGAAATGCACCTTTGCCTACCCCTTCGGGGAATACAGGCGTGAGGTTATGTATGTATGTATATAAAATAAAACAATTTACTGATTTTTTTTGCGATTTTTATTTTAAGCTTATAGTAAACAGGAGGTTCTTAGATCCTGGAAGGATACAGCATCTGTAACAAAAAAATAAACCTTTTATTATGTGATCAAATAAAACTATACAATCATACTATTTTATTAAAATCAGTAGAAGAGTTTGTCCACATTTAAATTCAGGTTTCAAATGTCATAAGCATCATTAAAAAAAAATCTAAATTATTAACTTAACAAAACTTAATGTTAACATGACATAGATTCTATGTGATATTGAATGCAATATCATATTGATTACTAGCTGACCCAGCGAACTTCGTTCAGCCTAAAATTTTTGTTTTAGGCTTAGTACTCTTCATAACATCAGCTACCTACCAATAAAAGTCCCGTCAAAATCGGTCCACCCATCTCATAAATTAGCCGGAACAAACAGACACACAAAAATTGTAAAAAACGTTTTTTGACACTTCAATTTTATATATTTGTTTACAGATGTAGCTTGGATATGGCAGTATTACAAAATGAATATTGTTATTATTGCTGTAAAGTTTTACCTAGTTTCTTGTCATTTGTTTTTTTAATGGGCAATGAAGTTATACCAAAAAACAAATATACCATGTCCATGCTACATTTAACCCCAAATAAAATAAATCATAATTAAGAGTACTGGACATCAAATAAGGAATAAATTAATTCTTCCAGTGTTTTAAATTTCTCACTTCATATTTAATGAAGTAACTAGCTGACCCGGCGAACTTCGTTCCGCCTAACAGTTGATTCTTTATTTTTTTTATTATGATACCTACTTAATTTCATATTTTTCTAAAATAAATGTCTAAGTCACTCCTTATTACATAAGCTATCTGCCAGTGAAAGTCCCGTTAAAATTGGTCCACCCGTTTCAGAGATCAGCCGGAACAAACAGACAGACAAAAATTGTTATTTTGGTATATATACCGTGTATAAATCTATATGCATTTATTAAAAAGTGGTTATTTCAACATTACAAACAGACACTCCAATTTTATTTATTTGTATAGATTATAATCAGTCTCCACTGGTGTTGGCATGTTATATCCAGTTTAACAATTTATTATTTACATATATTACTTATTAAAAAGCTTCCAAAAGGCTGAAATTGAATGTTCCTTTCACATCCTAACACTTGGCCTATAACAAGAAACTTACACTTATTCACATGTTTTTCAGATGTCGAGAAGTAAGATAAATATTATTATAATATAATATTAATATTATTTACATGAATTAATTCTATGTAACAAATACATACCACGCGTATTCTGTGTCCCATGGCATGTGCAGGAAGGTTGGACTTGAACCTAGCACGTACACCACCAGCGTTGCCATGTGGGCGGGTCACTTTTCCCCAGATCGCGCGCAGCTTTGTCTTCTTACCACGGGGTCCACCAGGAATGGGGGTCCTTTTCTTAGCACGGTATACATATACACAACGCTTGCCGGCATAGAAAACTGCATCATCACGATCCTTGGCACCTTCAATCTGAAATAAGTAAAGATTATGTGTTACGGAATTCTATTTCATTGCATTAGTTTATATCACAAAATAATTATCAGTAAATAATTTTGTCCACATAAAATTCAGGTTTCAAATGTCATAAGCATCACTTAAATAAAAGGAGTTATTAAAATTTAAATTGTTTATATAAATAAGTCTCTAGTATACTAATTTTAGTAATTTTATTAATTTGTGTTTAAAGTTTCCCAACCTCAGTATGAACTATAAATTTTGGGATACAGTGTCTACAATTTATTAATTTATGATCAGACCAATTTTACCTTTACATCAAACATGTATTGTAGTCCAATGTACATGCAAGAATTAAGACTACACCAAGTTGTGAAAGGCTAAGCTAACATTATCATAACAATAATAAAATACCAAACTAGAGTAACATGACATGAAGTCAATAAATTTAATATGCAGTAGTACCTCTGATTTATTATTTATTTTATATAGTGATAAATGGATGTGTATGTTAAAAATATCAACATTAAATTAAATGCCACTTATATGCCACATACACACATGCATCCACTACACTCTTAAATCTAAATTATTAGCATTCCTTGGATCATCAGTAGATTAGTTCAGATTTGCATACATTAAAGAAAAACCTAACCACTACACTAACACCTATACTAAGCACATTGGTTTCCAGATTAATCTGATCTTTTGGTTACATTTATTAATTTTGAGTCTTCTATATTAGATACGTCTCTAATGAGCTATATATCATTAGAGGCAGAGAGCTTTATAGCTCTATCACGCTAACACACTAGGGATAACCTTAAATTAAAGGATTATGGGACATACCTTCAGAAGGGCTGTGTTCTCGTGCTGGTTGCGCAGACCGCGCTTGTATCCTGTGAATACAGCCTTAGCGTACAATCTGCCGTGGCGAGGTTTCGACGCCTTGCGGATCACCTTAGCGGGCTCCGCAGGAGCAGCAGGCGCAGCCTTAGCGGCCTTCTCTTTGATAGCCTTTGTTTTAGGCGCCTTCGCCTTGGGCGCTGTCGATGGTCCGGCGTCAGCCATTCCTAAAACACCACTAAAATAAGCACAACACGAACTGTAGTACAACTTTTTGTCAAGAGGTTATGTTGACATCCAATGTTAAATCTGAAGATATCTGAATACAGTTAACTGATCCAACCATGATAAATGCACAGGGAGATCGAGATATACTAGTATTTAAATAAACCATTCTTATTTTACGTGTTATCGATTAAATTAAAGAAATATATTCTAATATTTGATAACCGACCGTTCACTGTTTTCCTTTAGAAATGAAAGAACGGGTGAAGGTGTTGCCACTATCAATATACAAAAAATCACAAAAAATGTATAAATAGTTATTGGATTCATTAAAAATAATAAAATAAACACATTCTTAGTTATTAATATATTAATTACTTTTAACGAAATCAAAAATTATTATTAATCTATACAAATAAATAAAATTGGAGTAGATTTGTAATATTAAAAAAAACACTTTTTACTAAATGCATATGGATGTAGGTACCTACCTATACACGGTACATATACCAAAATATATTTTTTTCACAATTTTGTCTGTCTGTCTGTCTGTTTGTTCGGCTAATATTTCAAACGGCTGGACCGATTATGACAAGACTTTCACTGGCAGCTGATGTTATAAGCTTATAAGTTTATTGTTTATTTTTATTAATATAAATAAATAATACAAAATAACTATTCCACGTGGATGAAGTCGCGGGCATAGCCATCTGCCTAATATAGGAACGGTATACTTAAAATTTCGTTCCAAAATTTCCATCAGATATCCATATTTGAGACCGCTTCGGATCCCATAATATGTCTGGAACCATACCTACTGTGATTTTTTGTTGGTGTAGTGTATTACTGACAGGGTTGGGCAGTATTTGATTTGAATTACTTGTAATTGAAATACGTAATTGAAATACAAATACGTATTTTGTACCTATTTATATTTTAATTACTTTCTTAAAATGTAATTTGTAATTTGTATTTCAAATACGTCACGCCGAGGTATTTTGTAATTAGTATTTCAAATACTTGAGGCTTTAAAATACATTTTAACATTAAAATACATTTAGCCTTCATTTAGCGATCATGAGTGTGAGTGCGAGGCGAGAGTGCAATTATGGTAAAGCAGTTATTAGAGTTGACAACACTGCATCTGTTATGCATACTATCATAAAAAAAACTATTTCAAAACAAATTAATATGCACTAAAAAGTAAAAAAATAATTGCGTATTCTTTTATAACGTAATAATCAACTTCTTTTTCTCTTCATAATTATGTGTTTACCACGCAAGACTGATGACGAATTGATAACCTCCTCCTTGTTTTGAAGTCGGTTAAAAATATTGTTTTCTTTAGCAGGTTCTATTTTACTCTCCAACAAGAGACTGTCTGACAATACATATAAAAATATAGTGTTAATGAAAGGAAACTCTGGTTTTACTGATTAATTAATCTTGTTTTTCTCTACTTTTTAGCCCGTGCTGGTCTAGATTACTTATTTTGTAATTTGTGTTTTTTATTTGAATTACAAACAGCTAAAATACTGTATTTTGTATGTTATATTTCAAATACCTTACTTAAATGTATTTTGTATTTCGTATTTTAATTACTTGCGATACAGTATTTTGTAATTTGTATTTCAATTAAAGCAAAGCATGTATTTTGCCCAGCCCTGATTACTGACTAGTGAATATATATAATGTAGGTGTTTTACATAGTCACGTGACATGCGATGTTTTTATTGAATCATTAGAATGTTTTTTTAGGCTAAGTAATCTTTCTTAGGTTGATAAGTCCTTATTATTTAATATTTATTATGTTCCGAAAATAGGTATCTCGCAATAACGTTTTATTTATGCTATGTGGAGTTGTCCTTGTGAATTGAATTATTTATTATTTTGGCAACAACATTACAGTTGTCTAACCTCATTTTCTCCGTTTGTCTGATTTGGACCAATCAGAACAAACCACGAAAAGAGACGAACGAAAAATGGACTGTGGCTATGTCAAATTATTATTTTGTATTGAAAATTGAAACGCTGTGTATTTATGATAAAGACTGCAGTAAAAAAATATTAATTTAATAATGGACTACCTAGCGAATATTAATTGGAACAAAATCACGCCTTGCCTTGTATTGTTAGTGCTGGAAGTAGTGTTAGAATGTGGGTAATATTTACGTGTTTTAACCTATATTTTAAGGGATATTGTATCTATTAAAGCGATGTGTTTTGATATTTGGTGGTGCAGTTTCAGAGTGCGCGTCGCAAGCGGAGGTGAATAAACATTTAGAGCTTGGGCGCGATTTCCTCGCTCGGGGACAGCTCTCTGACGCACTGACACATTATCATGCCGCAGTCGGTAAGTGCACTGCGTCCTTGTCCTTAGAAATAGTACGTAGCGGTGTCCTTGACCATGGTAAGGCCACAGAACATACACGCACTGCATTATAATTATAAATGTTTGTGTACAGAGGGAGACCCACATAACTACCTCACATACTTCAAGCGTGGCACAGTATATTATGCGCTTGGAAAAGCCAAGTTCGCCCTTCAGGATTTCACAAAGGTAATTTTTAGTGACTATATCAGTCATTAATTAAAAAGTAATCATTATATTTAAATGAGTAATTGTTATTTTCCAGTTCATTACTTTATACATTTTACTTTGTTTCTTATCAAAACACATCATTATGTCAGATTGTTTGTATAGATTTTCTTATCATACATAAGCAGTGGATGGTGATAGGCTGGATATATATAATCAGTTAGGATAGGTACGTTCAAATTAGTTGTGGAGACCAAACATATTGTTTGAAAATACTGCCTTATTGTATGCCTATAGCCATAGTAATATGTCACCTGATAGAAAACACTTGAGCAATCATAAGCTTGAAGACAATATAAAAAATTGGAGAAGGCAATGTATGCTGAGATTTTTTACTATATATGTAAATATTAGAGTATGGTAAATATTCACTATGACATTTATATTCAGATACATATTTTAATTTTATTATGATTTACAGGTTTTGGAGATGAAATCGGACTTCACAACAGCCAGGTTGCACAGAGCAAATGTCTACCTCAAACTAGCACAATATGTGGAAGCAAAGGATGATTATCTTGAAGTTGTAAGTATTTCTTTATTTCCTTGGAGTGACATCATAATGTTATATGCAATGATGTAATGATGATGCAAAAATTTGATAAGTCTAATGATGAATAAAATTATCATTGTTGATTATAATTATAAGTGTATACATAGTAACTAGTATATTAACATCTTTAAAAGAGACCCACAACATTGTTCACATTTTTGATAGAATTTTTTATTACATTAGTATAAATGGTATATAATAAACCATTAAATTGACCCATGCAAAACTGTTTAAAAATATTAATTGTAGAAATGTGTACACAATACACATGAATGTTAAAATAATTTTAATACTTTTCTATTATAACTTATCATAACATACCACTAACATACCACTTAACATCAGGTGGCTCACCAGCTCGTTTGCCTCCTTTCCCATAAAAAAAAACTTATCATAATTTTTTTACTTTTATTACACCATATATAATTATTAAATGCATAGATTAAGTCATAGAAAAACAACAGCAGTAAAAATAACCATTTATAATGCTCATTGGATTATAAAAAAATATTATTGTAACAATCTCACATTTCTGACCGTGACATAGTTGTTCTTGAATATTTTGTGCACACTTGGCTGACTCTGTGACATGATTCTTTATCTGTTGTTAACATTATTAGAGGCATGACACACTCCAATATCTTTTCATAATGGTTCTTTGTTGGTCTACATTAAAAAAAACCACAATGCATGCTACTAACAATTTACTATTCACAATGAATTATCACTTGCTTTAACGGTGAAGGAAAACATCGTGATAAAACCTACACACCTAAAAGTTCTTAGGAATTTCTTAGGTGTGTAGTCCGCCAACCCGCACTAGGCCAGCGTGGTGGACTAAGGCCTAAACCCTCTCAGTTGTAGAGGAGGCCCGTTCTCAGCAGTGGGATATATTTGGGCTGATGACGATGACGATGCTACTAACAATTTATCAGTGGGGAACACTAAGAGGACTTGCATTACTGACAGTTCTCCTAAATTATATTCATATAACTTGTGTCCAATTGCAGAACTTGTGTTACTAATGTACAATTGCATACTACTTTCAGGTCATTTAAATTATTATAATTTTTTCTTTTTTATCTTGTGTATTAATTGCACAATAGTCTATAGATAAAAGGAGTTACAACAGAATTTTGTTCAACCCATGAAATTATTGTTGCAATGTAGGATTAAATTATATCATTATCAGAAAGGAATTTTGGCAGTCTTTCTATATCAGTCCATCTATGTATTTTCCACTGCAGGGAGTAGGCCACCTCTAATACTGAGAAGGGTTAGACCTCAGTTCCCTTGTAATAAACTTAAAGTTTTGTAGTGTGTATTCAAAGCATATTTGTTACATTAATATTTCAACGAATAGTATCATGATGCAGTGTTGGACTCACAAAGTGGATTGACAATCTAAATCAAATCTCGGGAAGTCGCTGGATCTAGGCTTCCTACACAGCGCTTTGGAAGTCTTTGAGTGAGGCCTATGTCCAGCAGTGGATGTCATTCGGCTGATGATGAATAGTATGACGAAGGAGTGTTGTTGTACAGATGCACGCGGACCCGTACAACGAGGAGGCGGCGAGTCAGTTCCATCGTATCGACGAGTACATAGACGAGCTGCGGCTGGTGGAGGCGTACTACCGCGGCGGAGACCACCGCGCCGCCGCAGACCTCGCCACCGCGCTGCTCGATATCTCTCCCTGGTCGGCGCACCTGCGACAGCTGCGGGCCGAGTGCTACATCGCACTGGTAACAACTCTTACATCAGTTTATACCAGCCAATCAGTCCCTTCCACTCCTCAGTAAAAATCATACAAATTGGTCCTAAGTGTATGATATCATACAAAATAATTTGCTGTTTAAACAACTGGCAGTGTTGCTAGTGTGCTACAATACAATTTAAAATAAAAACATCTTAACTTATATCTTGCACTATAAACATTTATTTGAAGTTTGGTATTAAGAATATACTTTTCTATAGGACAAATTAAAATAAAAAAATATATTGTTACATACTTTTAAGTATGTACTAATATTGATACATTTCTATTTTCAGAATGACTTGTTTTCTGCAGTATCAGACATCAGATCTGTGAATCGTTTGCAGCAAGACTCTACGGATGGTTATTTCAGACTCGCTACTTTGCTCTACAGGCTTGGACACGTCAGCGATGCACTAAAGGTCAGATAAACAAATATAATTACATGCAAACAAATGACCTTGCCAATAGATCCCTCCGATACTAGAAACAGTATGAACAAACACTAATATTTTTAACATTTACTGTTGCTGGGAGAGTTTTTGTGTTGTTTTTACAAGATAAGGAATAATTTACTATCTGTACCACACACAAAATTTATGACCCATTGTATATCTAAATTTTATTTGTTTCATGTAATCTATAATAAGTATTACTTTTGTATTTCAGGAAATAAGAGAATGTTTAAAATTGGATCCGGAGCACAAGAAATGTTTCCCATTCTACAAGAAAGTGAAGAAAGTGGACAAGTTATTGTTAGACTGTGAGGAGAAGAGTGAGTCGCGTGATTTCCTGGGATGTATAGAGAGCGCCAACAAGGTACTCAAGGTGGAAGATGAAGTAACGCTTGTTGTATTCGAAGGCAGGAAATGGCTCTGTAGTTGTTCTGTCAAGGTTTGTATGTTGTATATCATGAAGTCTTTGTAATATTGAATAATTGTAATTGTTAAATTGTTACTGTTGGTAATTTTGTAATGTTTTGATTCCCAAACCGGGCGATTTTATAGGGATTCTACATCAGGGAAATTGCGGTAGACAGTCTAAAAATATCATCTAAAACTATTGCACATTTGAGTATTTTGAAATGTACCTCTAACCCCATTTGATTTGCCGCTGTCTTGTCTCAATTACTTTTTTGTAGATAATACCATAAAATGATATGTTATATTTTATTGTAACGGGTATTCGTTGCATAATTTACAATAAAGAGTTTTTGTTTAGTATTGTATGAAATATTGTCGGCGGTATGTATGTGTATGTATGTAAAATGTATGCAACGTTTGTGTGTTGTCAGGAGGAGCAGTACACGGAGGCGCTGAGCCGCTGCACCTCGGCGCTGGAGCTGCAGCGGGACGCGCGCGTGCTGTGCGACAAGGCCGACGCGCTGCTCGGACTCGACATGTTCGACGACGGTACGTATAGTCTATCCCACACACTGCCGCTGCAACTCAGCGCTGGAGCTGCAGCGGGACGCGCGCGTGCTGTGCGACAAGGCCGACGCGCTGCTCGGACTCGACATGTTCGACGACGGTACGTATAGTCTATCCCACACACTGCCGCTGCAACTCAGCGCTGGAGCTGCAGCGGGACGCGCGCGTGCTGTGCGACAAGGCCGACGCGCTGCTCGGACTCGACATGTTCGACGACGGTACGTATAGTCTATCCCACACACTGCCGCTGCAACTCAGCGCTGGAGCTGCAGCGGGACGCGCGCGTGCTGTGCGACAAGGCCGACGCGCTGCTCGGACTCGACATGTTCGACGACGGTACGTATAGTCTATCCCACACACTGCCGCTGCAACTCAGCGCTGGAGCTGCAGCGGGACGCGCGCGTGCTGTGCGACAAGGCCGACGCGCTGCTCGGACTCGACATGTTCGACGACGGTACGTATAGTCTATCCCACACACTGCCGCTGCAACTCAGCGCTGGAGCTGCAGCGGGACGCGCGCGTGCTGTGCGACAAGGCCGACGCGCTGCTCGGACTCGACATGTTCGACGACGGTACGTATAGTCTATCCCACACACTGCCGCTGCAACTCAGCGCTGGAGCTGCAGCGGGACGCGCGCGTGCTGTGCGACAAGGCCGACGCGCTGCTCGGACTCGACATGTTCGACGACGGTACGTATAGTCTATCCCACACACTGCCGCTGCAACTCAGCGCTGGAGCTGCAGCGGGACGCGCGCGTGCTGTGCGACAAGGCCGACGCGCTGCTCGGACTCGACATGTTCGACGACGGTACGTATAGTCTATCCCACACACTGCCGCTGCAACTCAGCGCTGGAGCTGCAGCGGGACGCGCGCGTGCTGTGCGACAAGGCCGACGCGCTGCTCGGACTCGACATGTTCGACGACGGTACGTATAGTCTATCCCACACACTGCCGCTGCAACTCAGCGCTGGAGCTGCAGCGGGACGCGCGCGTGCTGTGCGACAAGGCCGACGCGCTGCTCGGACTCGACATGTTCGACGACGGTACGTATAGTCTATCCCACACACTGCCGCTGCAACTCAGCGCTGGAGCTGCAGCGGGACGCGCGCGTGCTGTGCGACAAGGCCGACGCGCTGCTCGGACTCGACATGTTCGACGACGGTACGTATAGTCTATCCCACACACTGCCGCTGCAACTCAGCGCTGGAGCTGCAGCGGGACGCGCGCGTGCTGTGCGACAAGGCCGACGCGCTGCTCGGACTCGACATGTTCGACGACGGTACGTATAGTCTATCCCACACACTGCCGCTGCAACTCAGCGCTGGAGCTGCAGCGGGACGCGCGCGTGCTGTGCGACAAGGCCGACGCGCTGCTCGGACTCGACATGTTCGACGACGGTACGTATAGTCTATCCCACACACTGCCGCTGCAACTCAGCGCTGGAGCTGCAGCGGGACGCGCGCGTGCTGTGCGACAAGGCCGACGCGCTGCTCGGACTCGACATGTTCGACGACGGTACGTATAGTCTATCCCACACACTGCCGCTGCAACTCAGCGCTGGAGCTGCAGCGGGACGCGCGCGTGCTGTGCGACAAGGCCGACGCGCTGCTCGGACTCGACATGTTCGACGACGGTACGTATAGTCTATCCCACACACTGCCGCTGCAACTCAGCGCTGGAGCTGCAGCGGGACGCGCGCGTGCTGTGCGACAAGGCCGACGCGCTGCTCGGACTCGACATGTTCGACGACGGTACGTATAGTCTATCCCACACACTGCCGCTGCAACTCAGCGCTGGAGCTGCAGCGGGACGCGCGCGTGCTGTGCGACAAGGCCGACGCGCTGCTCGGACTCGACATGTTCGACGACGGTACGTATAGTCTATCCCACACACTGCCGCTGCAACTCAGCGCTGGAGCTGCAGCGGGACGCGCGCGTGCTGTGCGACAAGGCCGACGCGCTGCTCGGACTCGACATGTTCGACGACGGTACGTATAGTCTATCCCACACACTGCCGCTGCAACTCAGCGCTGGAGCTGCAGCGGGACGCGCGCGTGCTGTGCGACAAGGCCGACGCGCTGCTCGGACTCGACATGTTCGACGACGGTACGTATAGTCTATCCCACACACTGCCGCTGCAACTCAGCGCTGGAGCTGCAGCGGGACGCGCGCGTGCTGTGCGACAAGGCCGACGCGCTGCTCGGACTCGACATGTTCGACGACGGTACGTATAGTCTATCCCACACACTGCCGCTGCAACTCAGCGCTGGAGCTGCAGCGGGACGCGCGCGTGCTGTGCGACAAGGCCGACGCGCTGCTCGGACTCGACATGTTCGACGACGGTACGTATAGTCTATCCCACACACTGCCGCTGCAACTCAGCGCTGGAGCTGCAGCGGGACGCGCGCGTGCTGTGCGACAAGGCCGACGCGCTGCTCGGACTCGACATGTTCGACGACGGTACGTATAGTCTATCCCACACACTGCCGCTGCAACTCAGCGCTGGAGCTGCAGCGGGACGCGCGCGTGCTGTGCGACAAGGCCGACGCGCTGCTCGGACTCGACATGTTCGACGACGGTACGTATAGTCTATCCCACACACTGCCGCTGCAACTCAGCGCTGGAGCTGCAGCGGGACGCGCGCGTGCTGTGCGACAAGGCCGACGCGCTGCTCGGACTCGACATGTTCGACGACGGTACGTATAGTCTATCCCACACACTGCCGCTGCAACTCAGCGCTGGAGCTGCAGCGGGACGCGCGCGTGCTGTGCGACAAGGCCGACGCGCTGCTCGGACTCGACATGTTCGACGACGGTACGTATAGTCTATCCCACACACTGCCGCTGCAACTCAGCGCTGGAGCTGCAGCGGGACGCGCGCGTGCTGTGCGACAAGGCCGACGCGCTGCTCGGACTCGACATGTTCGACGACGGTACGTATAGTCTATCCCACACACTGCCGCTGCAACTCAGCGCTGGAGCTGCAGCGGGACGCGCGCGTGCTGTGCGACAAGGCCGACGCGCTGCTCGGACTCGACATGTTCGACGACGGTACGTATAGTCTATCCCACACACTGCCGCTGCAACTCAGCGCTGGAGCTGCAGCGGGACGCGCGCGTGCTGTGCGACAAGGCCGACGCGCTGCTCGGACTCGACATGTTCGACGACGGTACGTATAGTCTATCCCACACACTGCCGCTGCAACTCAGCGCTGGAGCTGCAGCGGGACGCGCGCGTGCTGTGCGACAAGGCCGACGCGCTGCTCGGACTCGACATGTTCGACGACGGTACGTATAGTCTATCCCACACACTGCCGCTGCAACTCAGCGCTGGAGCTGCAGCGGGACGCGCGCGTGCTGTGCGACAAGGCCGACGCGCTGCTCGGACTCGACATGTTCGACGACGGTACGTATAGTCTATCCCACACACTGCCGCTGCAACTCAGCGCTGGAGCTGCAGCGGGACGCGCGCGTGCTGTGCGACAAGGCCGACGCGCTGCTCGGACTCGACATGTTCGACGACGGTACGTATAGTCTATCCCACACACTGCCGCTGCAACTCAGCGCTGGAGCTGCAGCGGGACGCGCGCGTGCTGTGCGACAAGGCCGACGCGCTGCTCGGACTCGACATGTTCGACGACGGTACGTATAGTCTATCCCACACACTGCCGCTGCAACTCAGCGCTGGAGCTGCAGCGGGACGCGCGCGTGCTGTGCGACAAGGCCGACGCGCTGCTCGGACTCGACATGTTCGACGACGGTACGTATAGTCTATCCCACACACTGCCGCTGCAACTCAGCGCTGGAGCTGCAGCGGGACGCGCGCGTGCTGTGCGACAAGGCCGACGCGCTGCTCGGACTCGACATGTTCGACGACGGTACGTATAGTCTATCCCACACACTGCCGCTGCAACTCAGCGCTGGAGCTGCAGCGGGACGCGCGCGTGCTGTGCGACAAGGCCGACGCGCTGCTCGGACTCGACATGTTCGACGACGGTACGTATAGTCTATCCCACACACTGCCGCTGCAACTCAGCGCTGGAGCTGCAGCGGGACGCGCGCGTGCTGTGCGACAAGGCCGACGCGCTGCTCGGACTCGACATGTTCGACGACGGTACGTATAGTCTATCCCACACACTGCCGCTGCAACTCAGCGCTGGAGCTGCAGCGGGACGCGCGCGTGCTGTGCGACAAGGCCGACGCGCTGCTCGGACTCGACATGTTCGACGACGGTACGTATAGTCTATCCCACACACTGCCGCTGCAACTCAGCGCTGGAGCTGCAGCGGGACGCGCGCGTGCTGTGCGACAAGGCCGACGCGCTGCTCGGACTCGACATGTTCGACGACGGTACGTATAGTCTATCCCACACACTGCCGCTGCAACTCAGCGCTGGAGCTGCAGCGGGACGCGCGCGTGCTGTGCGACAAGGCCGACGCGCTGCTCGGACTCGACATGTTCGACGACGGTACGTATAGTCTATCCCACACACTGCCGCTGCAACTCAGCGCTGGAGCTGCAGCGGGACGCGCGCGTGCTGTGCGACAAGGCCGACGCGCTGCTCGGACTCGACATGTTCGACGACGGTACGTATAGTCTATCCCACACACTGCCGCTGCAACTCAGCGCTGGAGCTGCAGCGGGACGCGCGCGTGCTGTGCGACAAGGCCGACGCGCTGCTCGGACTCGACATGTTCGACGACGGTACGTATAGTCTATCCCACACACTGCCGCTGCAACTCAGCGCTGGAGCTGCAGCGGGACGCGCGCGTGCTGTGCGACAAGGCCGACGCGCTGCTCGGACTCGACATGTTCGACGACGGTACGTATAGTCTATCCCACACACTGCCGCTGCAACTCAGCGCTGGAGCTGCAGCGGGACGCGCGCGTGCTGTGCGACAAGGCCGACGCGCTGCTCGGACTCGACATGTTCGACGACGGTACGTATAGTCTATCCCACACACTGCCGCTGCAACGCCCGTCCACTTGCATTCAATATTGCATGCTCCATATAGTGTTGCCATAAACATATACAAATCACTTCTTCACTCCATACCAAATAATTCCACCAAAAACCAGAACTGAAGTCAAACAATCAATAGCCCAATACCTTTGAGGCAGTGGCGGTACTTCGAGAAGCCCAAAAACTTTACATGTTAATTGGGTCATATCTAGGTTATAATTGTTTATTTTGAGCTCAAGATATTCTCATTTATATGTCAAATTGTTAATGCTACATAAAGATTTAAACTTTAAAGATTATTATTCAGAATTTTGTAAGGCGAGCTGGGCTTTCGGGCTTCTATGAAAGTACTGTCACTGTTTTGAGGATCTCTATTCCATGGAAAGCATCTCTAAGCTTCAAGTACTCACAGTGTGTCACTAAATACCCACTATATCTAAGTAATCTCTTCCTATATTAGTGTGTAAAATAATGTCTCACATTTAAGTTCAATTTTATAAATAGTTTTGTTAAATTTATTAACTAAGAATATTATTAAATAATATTGCTACTAGGAATTCCTCACTTATATAGTTTTATTTGTGTTTCCAGCTATTCACACATTCAAAGAAGCTCTGGAGTTAGAAGAAGGTCTGCAAAGAGCTAAAGACGGGTTATCTAGGGCCCAAAAACTGCAGAAACAGTCTGAACAAAGAGATTATTACAAAATATTAGGGGTTAAGAGGTATGTATTTCTAAAAATGATCCATATTACAATCTTTTAAATTTATTTTTTGGATGAGTTTATAAAAAATATTTATTTGCCATAATAAATACTTTTAAATTCAAAAATATGTGCAAAAATATACTTACTTATGTTAAAAAGTAAATTAAAATCTCAGTTCTATGTTATATTTCTTGCTGTAGACATCAAAATAACAGTCATTTCACACAAATCAATGCTGTTAGGATGGCTGAATTCCACCATATAATGAAATATTATTATTTTATATTATAAAACTAGCTTTTGCCCGCGACTCCGTCCGCATAGACTTCAGGGTTGGGTGCAGAAAGATAATAAGTAAATCTATTAAACGTCTCCCAAGTGCCCAAATTACACTTAATGAATTAAAAAAAGTAACCTATGTCCCTTTTTATGTTTCCGTTTTTATCCATAACAAAAATCATCCAAATAACTCAAATATTTTAGGCGTGAAAGTATAACACAGTAGTGTTACTTTCGCATTGACAATATATGCTAAAATCAAAGGGTATATCCGTTGGGATCAGTGAAATCATTATTTAGATTACGAAGCGTGATGACTACCGAGCCTGCATTCGTTTGTAAATTTTAAACCAGATACAACCAAGGAGTTTAAAAATAAATTTCTGAACGCTCGCATACATTTTTGACAACTAATAAATATGTCACTCATTTTTCATTACTGATTATTCTGCATTTTTAAAATGAAAAAATACGCAATTGTTCGAATATTGTGGATATATGTTGTCGATTCAAAACCTTTATTTAAATACGTTCTTTAATTTGAGGGGACCATTAACCGTATTGACGGGATAAACATAAAATGTTTGACAGGAAATTAGGTAGAACAGTTTATATGAGAAAATGAAATTGTTGTTTTTACCATATTCCTCGTAATTTTAAAGATAGTTATATGCTGTCGTGGATTTTTTTGTAGGACTTATTAAGATAAACATTTCTCTTATACATTATACAGGGTGTCCCAGCAGTCGACGATAACCCGCAAACGGGGAATAGTCCAAGTCGTAATAGTTATCAGAAAAATATTAAAAAAAATATAAGTTATGTATTTAGAAAAATATAGGGATTTCAAAAAAATCTAGAAAATCTACACCCTGTGACGGTTTTTTCACTACTGTTGCTGCAAATGTCTACTTTTTTAAATTATTCTTTTTGTTATGTAATCCTGAATAATGCCTCTGCAAACTGTTATCCAACATTTAGAGCCACCTTGCTATACTTCGGAAGAAAATGACATTGTTTACCAAACCGCATATTTAAAATGAATCATACGCCCAAATTTAACTGACTGTCCTGAAAAAAAAAATGTACTACGAGAGTTTGGCAAGTAACTTTAAAAGTTGGCGCATTTAATAAGGAATCTAAAATGGTATAACACGTGCTACATTTTTTTAAATGTGGCACTTTATTTTTTATTTTGCGAAGAAACCCATTTAATGAAAATTTTCTTATTAACTAAAGATGACATGATGATGAACTGATAAGTGAGATGGAGAGATTTGTTTTACGATGTGTGAGTGAGACAGATACTCCATTGTCAGGTAGTCTATGGGCACCACGCATCGGAGCAAAGATCACTTTTTTATTTTAAATTTAGGCTTTTTTTATTTGGATATCTTAGATTTATTAAGTAATTGCTTAACATCAAATATTTCTTTAGTAAAATTTACAATACATGTTCAAACTGCCTTCCTTCAGCCGCAATACACGCTCGTCATCTTCTTAAAAAAGATCGGGTTATCAGGGGCGAAAATCTTCTATTCCTAACAAATTCAGCTACTTCCATTTATTTTTTGCCGTAGCTCAGGTAAATTTTCAATTGGCTTTAAACAAAAAATTTCTTTCACCGTTCCCCAGTAAAAAATAACCTAAAGGATTTAAGTCAGGCGAACGGGCTGGCCATTGGATTGTGCCAGCTCGTCCTATCCATCTACTCCGGTATTTCTAATCGAAATATTCTCTAACTGAACTAGCGTCACTATCTGTCTCGCTCACACATCGTAAAACGATTCTTTCCATCTCACTCAAATAGTATCTTAAAATTGCTGTCTCTAAGAGCCGAATAGAAACATCTTTAGTTAATAAGAAAATTTGATCAAATGGGTTTCTTCGCAAAATAAAAAAATATTGTGCCACATTTAAAAAATAATGTAGCAAGTGTTATACCATTTTATAGTCTAGTCAACAAGTTCAAAAACGTGTTAAATAGAAATAAAGCTCCTAAAAATATGTGCCATACCTCATTCGATTCGGAATGACGTCTAGAAAAATGTTTTTTAAGGGCATATTAGCACATAAAAAATTGCAATAGTTATTAACAAAATAAGAAAAAAAAGAAGAAGGTATTTAGTTTTTCATTAATAACTTTTAAAATAATGATATTTAAGGAATTATGAAAAAAGATCCTGAAAGAGGAGGAAATTTCCGATAAAAAAGTCCTTACTCCCGGAACTCTATCTATATTATTTATAACTTTTATTTAACGCTGGAAATAGCGCTCCGCGAGGGCGTTACGGCATAGGCGCGTCGTCTTAAAAGCCGGTATATCACCTAAAATAATTTATTTCTAATATTAAATAACAATTTAAAAATTTTAATAAATTATGGTGTAATCTAGACACTTGAACGAAAATAACCACGGCGAAAAATATTTTTTTTGACAACTTTTCAAAAAGTTACACCATTGTTAATTAACTAATGTTTTTCCAATCTCTGTTTTTATAAATTACGGCATAAAAGTTTCAAAAATTAGTCTAAAAATATTTCGCTTCGTGGAGCTCTTCTTAATTAGGTACTTAATAAAGTTATGCAGAAAAAAAATATTAAAGTTTATTATTTTGTTAATTATAATTTTTTTAAATTAACTAAAAATGAAATTTCTAAAAAATGTTATCAAAACATTTTTTTTTGGTAATATCTTATTATTGCTGTTTTTGCATCTAATATAGGTATTAATTAACATTGAAAAAAAATATGTTACGTCATTTATTAAGAAATTGTTTATAAACAAATAGACTATTTGCGATTTAAAAAAAAAATTTTTTACTATCTTATTGCAAAGGTAAAATGATGATTTAAAAAAGAAAAAAAAATCTTAAATATTTCTTTTTATTGTTTATAATCGTTTTTTTTATATTTGAAATATAAAAATTGTTTAAATAATTAGTTAAGAAATTATTTTATTCTTAATAATCATCATTGACCCTTTTCAATGGAATAACAGAGAAATATATTTTTTTTATAAATAATTTAATTGTTTATTAACTTAACAATTTGTTATAAACAAATAATATTAACCGTTATATTTTTTTTCGAAAACTTCAAAAAATTACAAAAACAACCATGTATAACAAAGTTAAGATATTACCAAAAAAAAAATGTTTTGATAACATTTTTTAGAAATTTCATTTTTAGTTAATTAAAAAAAATTATAATTAACAAAATAATAAACTTTAATATTTTTTTTCTGCATAACTTTATTAAGTACCTAATTAAGAAGAGCTCCACGAAGCGAAATATTTTTAGACTAATTTTTGAAACTTTTATGCCGTAATTTATAAAAACAGAGATTGGAAAAACATTAGTTAATTAACAATGGTGTAACTTTTTGAAAAATTGTCAAAAAATATTTTTCGCCGTGGTTATTTTCGTTCAAGTGTCTAGATTACACCATAATTTATTCAAATTTTGAAATTGTTATTTAATATTAGAAATAAATTATTTTAGGTGATATACCGGCTTTTTAGACGACGCGCCTATGCCGTAACGCCCTCGCGGAGCGCTATTTCCAGCGTTAAATAAAAGTTATAAATAATATAGATCAGTGGCGGTACTTCCATAGAAGCCCAAAAGCCCAGCATGTCCTACAAAATTCCGAATAATAATCTTTAAGCTTTAAAGCTTAGCAATTTGACATATAAATGAGAATATCCTGACCCCACAATAAACAATTATATACTAGACATTACACATGTGACGTGTAACGCTTTTGGGCTTCTATGGAAGTACCGCCCCTGATATAGATAGAGTTCCGGGAGTAAGGACTTTTTTATTGGAAATTTCCTCCTCTTTCAGGATCTTTTTTCATAATTCCTTAAATATCATTATTTTAAAAGTTATTAATGAAAAACTAAATACCTTTTTTTTTTTCTTATTTTGTTAATAACTATTGCAATTTTTTATGTGCTAATATGCCCTTAAAAAACATTTTTCTAGACGTCATTCCGAATCGAATGAGGTATGGCACATATTTTTAGGAGCTTTATTTCTATTTAACACGTTTTTGAACTTGTTGACTAGACTATTAGATTACTTATTAAATGCGCCAACTTTTAAAGTTACTTACCAAACTCTCGTAGTACTTTTTTTTTTTCAGGACAGTCAGTTAAATTTGGGCGTATGATTCATTTTAAATATGCGGTTTGGTAAACAATGTCATTTTCTTCCGAAGTATAGCAAGGTGGCTCTAAATGTTGGATAACAGTTTGCAGAGGCATTATTCAGGATTACATAACAAAAATAATAATTTAAAAAAGTAGACATTTGCAGCAACAGTAGTGAAAAAACCGTCACAGGGTGTAGATTTTCTAGATTTTTTTGAAATCCCTATATTTTTCTAAATACATAACTTATATTTTTTTAAATATTTTTCTGATAACTATTACGACTTGGGCTATTCCCCGTTTCCGGGTTATCGTCGACTGCTGGGACACCCTGTATACGTGTAAACTCTACAGTTTTTGCAGCGTACGCAAGAATAGCTCGCAGATGCAGTTTTTCCCGACTTACTTGACAATTATCTTTATATTTTGGACAATTCACACACTATCTTTCAATTCACACACTAAGCAGTGATGGCCTCGAGGTTTAGGCGCGCGGTCGAGAATTTCGGCGGTCGCAGGTTCAAACCCCAGGCACACACCTCTGACTTTTCGAAGTTATGTGTGTATTTACAATGAATTATCACTTGCTTTAACGGTGAAGGAAAACATCGTGATAAAACCTGCACACCTAAAAGTTCTTAGGAATTTCTTAGGTGTGTAGTCCGCCAACCCGCACTAGGCCAGCGTGGTGGACTAAGGCCTAAACCCTCTCAGTTGTAGAGGAGGCCCGTGCCCAGCAGTGGGACGTACTTGGGCTGATGATAACACACTATCTTAAAAATATATAGCCTATGTGTTATTCTGATGTATAAGCTATATTATTGTAAACTTTCATTGAAATCCATTCGGTAGTTTTGCGTGAAAGAGCAACAAACATCCGGACATCCAGACATCCATACATCCAGACATCCAGACATCCATACATACAAACTTTCGCGTTTATAATATTAGTAAGATTGTATGAGATTGTTTTTGTACTTTCAGGACAGCAAATAAGCAGGAGATTACCAAAGCATACCGCAAGGCGGCACAGAAATGGCATCCTGACAACTACCAGGGTGATGAGAAGAAAATAGCTGAAAAGAAATTCATAGACATTGCCGCTGCAAAAGAGGTGAGCTACTAAATATTATTAAATCAGTATAAAACCAAATATAACGTTACTCCTGGAACATACAAGTTATTGACTAGAAGCAATAGTTCTGAAGTGTCTTAATTTGTATTTTAAAGAGTGATTCAGAATGTTATTATACTAAGATGTTATTTATGTAAATACTATGCACACAGTGGTCTGCTATGAAATTGTGCTAACACAATATTTATTTTAAAAGTAGAACTCACTACTTCATACTCGGAACTCAGCTGATAAAAGTCTGGCGATTGATTGCAGCTCAAAAGAAAAGAAAAGAAAAAAAAAGTAGAACTGACCCTATGTTACTTTATACTTGACACTAGCTTTTTTGTCCCTATCCCACCACACACCCGCCACTGTAACTCCTGTGCTCCAGGATCAACAGCGGCACGCACAGTAATGACACCGAGCAATGAAGCTCAGCGGATCTAAGGGGACCTAAATTTGTCATAATCCCGCAACGAAGTTAATCAGAAAGACAATATAAGGAGGAGTTGAAAAACAAATCGTATCGTTGCAAGCGTTGTTGTTGAAAAGCGTATCGTTTGACACTAGCTTGTCAAACGATACCCCACGGGTTCGATCCTCTGACTAAGATAAATGTTTGTGTTTTCCTCAAAATGTGTTGAGCAACCAAAAAATCCCGATTATGTACATTGTTGGGTGTATTAATTTATTTATGATATTATCCAGGTGCTGACGGACCCTGAGAAGCGCGCGCAGTTCGACGCTGGCACGGACCCCTTGGACCCCGACGCACAACGAGGACAGGGCGGACCCTTCCACAACCCCTTCCACCACTTCCAGCAAGGCAGCCCCTTCCAGTTCAAGTTCCACTTCAACTAGACAACACAACACAACTATGGTGGACAACCTTGACGAAAAAAATATTTAAATACACCAGCAGAGCTAAGATATAGCCACAAATATAATTTCGTTTTTGTTATATATTTTATTACATTTAATTCAAACTTGAGACAAAATGAAAAAGAAAAAGTACTTGCATAATACATGCGTTTAATAATTATTAGAAAGTAATTAATGTTCATGTTGTCTCAAGCACTATTAAGAATTTTGCAGGTGTTACAATTCATATAATTTTTTGATTTATAACCATTTTTAAGTAACATCATATTGAATTTAAAATAGCCAAATTTGATGTGTTCAAAACTTTATTCAGGCCTGTAAAGTGATTGGATTAAGGAAATAGTTTCCCACCGGAGTTGTTTGTCACAATTTTGGATGTCAAGTTTGTTATGGTCATATTACAAAGTCCAGTCTAAATTGTGACATTTATTATGAAAATTGTTGGGGTATGCTTAGTGTAATTGAAGTGATTTATTAACAATGAAAAGGCTGCCTCCATAGAAATAGATACTAGCTGTAAAATTTTGTAGTGAAATTACTATCATAACTTCACAATATTGTGATTGTTGAAGGATTTTTCATATTTTCTATTTCTTGTTTACTTATGCAGCCATACTTGCCAAGTAGTGTGCCTTTTAACGAACAGATAAATGTTAAATAGTTATTATAACGTTAAATTAAATTGAATATTACCTCTTATAAGATGTGAACATCACAGTGAAAATATACTATATAATGAATTGATGTAAGAATTTTTTACAGTAATAATTGCTAAGTAATTGATTAAATTGAGCCTTAAAATATTCTTACGTCCTGTATACATTACAAAAATCAATGGTGGTTATTTTGAAGGATTTATAAGGCACTGTTGGCAGTATGATTGCGACTATTCAGTCACAAGTGCACGAAACATGCTCCCTATAATAAGGATTTTGAGTTGTTGTTTATGACACATATTATAATATGTTGCCGAAGTCCTTCTATGATTTCTTTATTATTTTGATTATATCTTGCCTTATCTGAACTAACTAAAGGATTCTCATTGAGTTTTGGCAACAAAAAAATTATTGCCGGTTTCAGATTTTTTTATTAACACTTCCACAAATTAAAACAAGGGCATTACATTAATTGAGATATGCACGTGAGCTTCCTTCTAATATTCGTGATTGGATTGTTTGTACTAATTGAGTCATGCGTGAGATCTCTTCATACAAAATTGAGCGCACACTTTCGAGTTGCGGTTTCGTAACTTAACGTCTGCGTTATTGCCACAAACAAAAATGATTTATTACGCAAAAATTAATTAATACCTTAGTATCACTAGCGACTGAACTACGTTTATATTGATCACAAACGCTGTCTCTCGAACACTCGCAATAATCTCAGCGATTGTTTGATAGACAGTTGGCTATGTATTATTAATTCCACTGTACGTAGTACTGAATAGTAGTTTTCAAGGAAGAATTTGTTAGATTGTTTTAAGAATATGGAGTGTTTGTGCCATGTAAAGAACACTTGAATTTGTCAACTATATTCAATGCAAGTTTTTAACCTTCATTTTCAATAATCGATTACTACGCGCAGTGAAGTGAACATAGCCCAGGTTACACAGAAATAATACATTAAGACAATTGAAATTGTTTTATTTGTTGCATAATGCAGTATACATTAGTCAATGTATTTATTTATACATAAGTTATTTTTGTTGTGATCCTTACAACTTGTAAATATTGAATATAAATAAGATAGTATAAACAAGAATTTGGTATTTTTATCACCCCTTATTTTCCATCTTTAGACAGGTTGCACAAGTGTTATAGCTAAGGAATGTGCAATAAGTCTTGTAACCATCGAATAAATAATTAAATACCCTACTGGAATTATCGTTATTATATGCATTTAAAGCATCTAACCATTAGACAATATTTTTAAAAATTTCTTATTCCTAATATTTACCTTTGTTTTTTTATGTCCCCCCTATATTTTTACTTCGCCTTCTAACATTCCATCCAAAGGTTGTTTGGAAGAGATCACTCTCAGCGATAAGATCGCCTATTGGCTATTTAAAAAAATATATATCTAATTCCATTTATTTAAATTCTTGTATGTGGGTAGCAGTAAAGAGTTGTCTGTCTATCTATGTAAGACATAGAATATATCACGGGTCCGCGTCATTCCAAGCTATTTTGGGCTTCCTGTGCTGTAGGTCCCTCATGTTGCGCGCTTTCTTGTCTATCTCGTTGGCGAGTTGGTCGTCGTCGGGTTTCTCGCACACGTAGCGGTGGCGCAGCGCGCAGTCGTCCCCGCGGTACAGCAGCGCGGCGCGCGTGACGTCATGCGACACGGACAGGCAGCGGCCGTCGCCAGACACGGCGGTGCCGTTGGCCACGGCGGGCTTGGCCGAGTGCGACCAGATCCACAGCAGTCCCGGGTTCAGGCCGCCCGTCCACCACTCACCGCCTGCAAGTATTACGCACTTATGAACGCACGTTGAGTGAAATTAATAGCCTCAAGGCTTAAACGCGCTGTCAGGATCCCGACGGCCGCAGGTTCAAACCCCAGGCACACACGTCTGACTTGTCGAAGTTATGTGTGTATTCACAATGGATTGTAACGTACTTTAATGGTCAAGAAAAATGTCGGGAAGAAAACTCTTAAGAATTTCTTAGGTGTGTAGTCCACCAACTTGCGCTATGCTATGGTTACGTATAATTGTCAAAATTTAAAAACCTTCATTCGTAACATATTTCACTGGTACTTTTCATTGGTTTAATACTTCGTAAACAGATCATCATCATTAATAATATTGACAGCAGTAGATCGACAAATCTAACATTATGAATTGTATGAAGAATAAATAGTGTGACAGTAGATATACCATGAAGCCTCTTGTCCGCGAGTATTGCTGTGAGCAGATGTCTACGCTCCTCGTCGTTGTCGATCTCCAGCATATTGGCCTTCAGCTTGCGGCACGCGAAGTTGGCACCCTTCCAGTTAAGAGCCTCGCTAGAGAACTGGTAGCAAGCGTTGCCCACTCGCGAGAAGTTAGTGGCACACGGCTCTGTCAAATTCAAGTAATCAGTGCTGAAATTATAAGCTGGTCTGGAAGAATAAGAGATTTTAACTCTCAATGCTTTGGTAGATGAGAGGAGAATTAACCTTCAGTCGCAGTGTCCTCTGCGAGCATAGTAAATTATTTCAAAGACAGTCATTAGATATTTTTATATGCAAAAGAATATTTACTCTGTGAGTTGGTTTGTTACTCTATTTTTGTGTGATCGGGAAGTATCTCCTACTTTCTGATATTCAGTCAGAACTTTTTTCTCGCGGGGAAAATCCTATTTACGGACCATCCCACTGTGTCGGACCTACCGGCGCCTTCCGACCCAGCATGGATGTTACCGCCTGTGGATATGTCAGGCGGTCGCTGGGCCGGGTCCCTACCAAAAATCAATGCGCCGTAATACCGACTACAAACCCCGCGACTGCCACCATCGGCGCAAAAGAGACGGCCCCGGTATACCCTGAAGCAAAAGCTATGGATTGGACCGGGAATATTCAGTCAGACCTGTGTTTATTTTTAAGTACTCACCAGGCTTGGCATCTACACCTGCTATCAGATAATGCACGCTCTCCTCCATCTTCCGAAGCCTCTTCTCCATTAGATCCACTTTATAGACGAGCTTTTCAATAGCACTGAGCAGGTAAAGGTCTGTCTCCGACACCTGCTTCTGAGGCTTGGGCTTCTGCTCGTCGAAGCGGTCCACGCCGTTGGGAGGTGGCCCGTGTGGATGCATCTGGTAGTTCGGTGGTGGGGCTTGCTGAAAGAAGATAATTCAGATTCAAAAGGTTAAATATTCATTATTAGGTTAAATGTTATTATTTAAGGTTAATTATTTTATTATTATAATGAAAATATGAGCACACAATCAAGCATATGGATAGATACTGGTTGTAATTATCTCTCGCCAAATAACTCAATATTTATTTTTTCCGACCGGACACGAATTTCTACTACAGTCATAGTTTAATATGAAGGTATTATAAATTTATATATACTTTTAAAGTGCGTGCATACGAGATAAGTACATTTTTGTACTTTTTCATATTAACCGGTTTCGATGAGGTTTTCATAGAGTTATCATACATTTATTTTGGTATAGAATTAGAAGGTACTGTATTTTGGTGAATCTTTACTTACATAGCTGGGTTTGAATTTGTCCTTGTGTGAATTTGTGGGGCGGTTGACAATCTTGCCTGGTTGCGGTGGGGGAGATGAGGGTTGCCACTCGTCGTAGGGTTGCGGGTGCGGGCGCTGGGGCGGCATGCCGGGGTGGCCGCCGGGGTGCGGAGGGGAATGGTAGTGGGGTGGGGGCGGCGGTGGCATCAGGTCTATGCGGTCAGACACGTAGTAACCCTTCGCGGGAGGCAGCGCCATGATTCGCCCTGGAATCAATGTTGAAATTAAATATAATACTTAGTTATTTGGAACAAAAGTCAATCGCAAAATAATTCAATTTTTATAGCATATTATATACATCACTTCACGCCTGTATTTCCCAAAGGGGTAGGCAGAGGTGTATTTCTGCAGCCATATTTCGCCAGGTCGGTATCAGTCCTACGTAGGTAATAGGTGGCGAGCCTATTCTCGTTTGGATTCTCGTTGGCACATTTCCAAGCTTCGTACTGCTACTGAGAATTTCGTAATGGAAAAACCCAATAACACTGACCGACCAGGTAATCGAACCCAGGACCTCTAGATCGCTCGACACATATTTGTGTCACGGGACCACGAGGCATTTTTATAACATATTCAATTGTATGTTTGTCAACTCTTTTGTAGGTATGTTACAATAGAATGAACGATATTAAGTGTTCAAGTGTTGTATCGGCCGAAAAATTATATAAGCTGAAATCGAATGTGAGTCCCGCATTTACTATTCGCGCGAATACAAATACCCCATATCTGAAGCAATATGCGCATGCAATCTAATGAATGTTCTAATGAATGATGTTTTATTATCAAAATTGTGGTACACCAGTGGAACTTATCCGTTTGTAACGTATGAAAACACTAATGAATTTAATTTATTACGGCATTTATTATTAGGAAAAGTCCTTACCATGCCTAGTCTGGTGTATAGATGCTGAAGTGGCCCATTCTTCTAGCAGGCAACTCCAAGGGCCCGAGTCGTACGGATGTGCTGAGCAAGTGTCGTCACTGATGAGTGTGGCGTTGTCTGCTAGGGCGGTGCCTATCAGTAAAACCGTTGCTGCTATTTGGAGTAAGTGCATCTGGAAACACAGTTCTAGTTACTTTTCGTGTTGTTTCGTGACAAATGGATTAGAAGTAATCGATGACGGCCACGTTATGTAGCGTATGTACGCGACTTGTGTTCGAGAGGTCCTGAGTTTGATTCCAGGGCCGGGTAAAGTAATGCAAGTAATTTCTCAATAACTGCATTGAGTCTCAAAATCTTCCCAAAATAGGTGATCCTTAATACGTGGGATTAACAATACTGATGCCTTCTTCCGGTACAAATGAATAAGTGTCAGATCAATATTTCACAGTTTTTATGTTTATCTGAAGGACAATATTAGTAATGATATAATTATTAAAATAATATTTTTGGTCCACGCAATAAAGAATTATAACTTGGGTATAAAGCCTCAGCCTGCAAAATTACAATGTCTCATATTCTTTACTTAAAATCTACCTCTGTATATTTAGGAAGGGTCAACTTTATATGAAGTTAGGGTATCACAGTGTCTATTTATAAACCAACTATTGACCAATAACCGGGCTAAATGTCCATTAATATGAACATAAAATTCACAACAAAGTGTACAATAGCCTTACACAGTGTGCGATAATTTATAAAAGAAACTAAATACACTTATAATTAACATTAAATATCACTTAAATACTAATCGGAATGATTTGCTAACAGTTACTAGTGCATCCTCGTCAAAGACCCAATTGAGTCAACAAAAAACCCAAAACATAATGAGTCATTGGAAGCACGTCGAATGTTACGCGAGCGGTCATCGGCATACCTCCGCACTCCGTAACATTTTGTTACGTAATGGTGACGTTCGCTGCAATGGTGGAGGGGGTCGGGAGGGGGGCACAGACCAGTTCTCTGGAGGCGGGGGCGAGAGGAGAAAGCGGGCGTAACAGCATCCGTGCATCGTCAGGATTTCGTCAGATTTCACGATATCCGTTTGCCGAGAATCAAGATATGTGACACGCTGGATTTTCTCCGAGCGAAAGTTGCAGCTCGACTTTAGGTACACGGATCTGATGGTGTTACTGCCGTCAGAATCGTTCGTCCTTTCGCATAATTGCAAGTTTATTGAAGTTATTACGAAGTATGAATATTGCTCTTGACGTATTTCGAACAACTTAATACTACTAAACTATAGCTATAATGAGAGCATCAATAATGTTGAAATTAGTAAGGCACTCATTGCCAAATTAAAGCTTATTATTTTACCTGTCAGATTTGAAAAAGTTTTTGTCTTTGCCAAGTAAGAACGATAAATACAGGGTGTATTCAGACCGTGATCGGAAACTAAGGCAGGTAATAGCTAAGGTGATTACAAACCCCCTGGTGTTAAAGAAAATTCTGACAAAAAATAAAAAAAAATTACGTTTTCCATACAAACCGCGTACATTTAATACCGATGGTTGTATGGAAAAAGTCAAAATTTTAATTTTTTGTCAGAATTTTCTTTAACGCCATGGGGTTTGTAATCACCTTAGCTATTACCTGCCTTCGTTTCCGATCACGGTCTGAATACACCCTGTATAAATCAACCCAACAAGATGGTTCAGTTTTGTGTAAATAAAAAACAATGGATAATTTTATGAATAATAACATTTTAGATTAGATGAAGATTATCACGCGAATGATGCATGCAGCCGGGTGGCAGGCAATGGGGCGGAGAAAGTATAAACTTGATCTTGCGCAAACAGGATCATCTACTGGCCTAATTATGATCTTACACAATAATTCCTTGGCATCGCACGCCGCACACGACGGGGCGTCATATTAGCAAGAGTCCTAGACGTATTAATTGGTGAAAGTAACGTCGGTAGCAAATAAACGGTCACCATTGACGAATCATAATACTCGTAATGTGTAACTATAATACACATACATACATCACCTCACGCCTGTATTGCCCGAAGTGGTAGGCAGAGGTGCATTTCTGCACCAACATTACACCACGTATGTATCAGTCCCACGTAACAGGGGGCGAGCCTATTGCCGTTTTTCGGGCACACTTACAGACTCCGTGCTGCTACTGAGAATTTTCTAATGGAAATACCCACTAACACTTTGCCCGACCCGAGAATCGAACCCAGGACCTCTAGATCGCACGGCACATACTTATGCCGCGGGACCACGAGGCAGCCTAACTATAATATAGTTAGTAATTGTTTCAAGGTATATTGTTTTGTACACCGTTATTCTGCCTGTAACTTATAACGCATGTAATGAACCGTATGTAAAATAATGCGGATGTTCAGATCTTGAAAGATTGTGATTAATAAATATTTGGTTCCGGAGTTTTGCATGTTGCTGTTGGCAAAACTGTTTATTATTAGAGGTATCGACGTGAGCTATTAATTGATGGTTAAGAGTTGCGTGTTCAGCACGTATGGCTTAATCCATAACACTTTTGCGATGACTTAGGGACTGATGATAGGTCATTGAGGTGAAAAATACGCGCATAATTATTTCATGTCTATTCTGCCACGGTTATTTATATGAAATTTTTCGGTATTCAATTTTAAGGACTCTCGTTTTATAGATAATAAATAAATAAATAATAAATACACCCAACAGTCACATACATAGTTCTGACCCCACACTAGGATACAAGTCCTGTGTCGTGAGTATCAGAAACTACGAGAGACTTTTTGGTCTCACAAACACCCAGACCCGAAACAAATATTTGTGGATCACACAAACATTTGTCCCGGTGCGGGGATCGAACCCGCGGCCTCTCGTTTCGCAAGCTGGTGTCTAGCCAACTGCGCCACGGGGCTGTCAATAGATCACTCCTCTAACTTAGCCATGGAAAGTGACAGACAGCCATCGCGACGTACTTTGTTAGCATACAGCCTGTGAAACAAGAGGTAGCTTCTATCCCTGCACCGAAACAAACGTTTGTATGAACTATTTTCTTGGCATATACAGAGTGTATTCAGACCGTGATCGGAAACTAAGGCAGGTCATTACAAACCCCCTGTCGTTAAAGAAAATCCCGACAAAAAAATACGTTTTCCTAACAAACACATACATTTTATAAGTAGGTACCTATGGTTATTAGGAAAACTTCATTTTTTTTAAAGGCTTTTGTAGGTGCAAACATTGCCTATCTATTATTAAATATAGTAACATGTGTCTAGAGGTCTTCGGTTCGACTTCCGTGTCGGCAAATTTGTTATTGGATTTTTCCATTAAAATTCTTAGTAGCAGCACGGAGTCTGGATATGTGCCTAAAAGCGGCAACAGGCCTTAAAAAACAAATGTAGATAGAATTATACGTTTTTTTTTTATAATTTTAACAAATACTTAAATGGATCGATTTTAAATAAAATTATACAATTAATGTTTTATTTGATTTTTTCTTTAACTTTTTATGCCTTAAGGTAAGATGATTTTTAAGAATATTGAGGAGATATTGATGTCTGATATTACCCACAATGTTATAACTATCACTAAGATTAATTTGAGTGGTGTTCTTTATTATTATTTCATCGCGCATCAAAATAAACAAATTACCATGATTTTTGATACTACTTTTAATCTTCATACGTCATAAAAAATCCTCACAATTTACAGCCTCTAACTCCCAAAATAAAATAAAAAATGTCTCGTTAAGCCTTACCTTAAATACACAATCACATTGGCAAAAAGAAACGGTTACAATAACTTGTTACACGTAAATATTCACTTTTACTCGCGTGTGAAGCACCACTCGACGTTCGTGTCGACCGAAGAACTCCGCGCGTCTGTTGTATCTAGACACCGTGGTCAACACTAAAGACCGACTCACCTTCGACAATCGTAAGAGCCTGATTCGATAACCACTGGCGTTAACGTTATAAATACAGGGTGTATTCAGATCGTGATCGGAAACTAAGGCAGGTAATAGCTAAGGTCATTACAAACCCCCTGGCGTTAATAAAAATCTCGACAAAAAATAAACATTTTTAAGTTTTCCTAACAACCATAGACGTATAAAATGTATATGGTTTCCGATCACGGTCTGAATACACACTGTATATCTACACTTTACGCTTGTATACTTAAGTAGGCAGGCAGAGGAGTCATCATCAGCCCAAATACGTCCCACAGCTGGGCAAGGGCCTCCTCTACAACTGAGAGGGTTTAGGCCTTAGTCCACCACGCTGGCCTAGTGCGGGTTGGCGGACTACACACCTAAGATTATTTTTAGGTGTGCAGGTTTTATCACGATGTTTTCCTTCGCCGTTAAAGCAAGCGATAAATTCATTGTGAATACACACATAACTTCGAAAAGTCAAAGCCTGGGGTTTGAACCTGGGACCGCCGAAATTCTCGACCGCGCGCCTAAACCTCGAGGCCATCACTGCTTTCAGGCAGGCAGAGTATCCCATCGATATTTGGCAACAACGGCATACGTTGGCGATGTGTCTGAGAAGTTCGATTGTCACTTCTTCCAAGTCAATTGTCATTTAATTTACATACAGTACAAGTACAAATGTTAATAACATTAGATTTGCGTTATTACTATGTTAAGTCCTCTGAGAAGTTCAGTTTTGTGCTAAAAATTTAAAATCTCAGTGACGCATTAACATGTGAAATGTAAGGCTGCGCGTTCGATCTCCGCACCGAGACGTACATAATATGTTTGTGATCCGCTAATATTTGTATCGGATCTGGATGTTTGTGAGAAAAAGGGTCTCATAGTTTCTGCTGTCAACGACTCGAGACTTTTTAGTGGCGGGTGTATTTTATTTATTTATCAATGTAATATTTAGTTCTCCACAAAACCATAAAGTTCTCGGGTAAAACCCATTGATTTCTGTGCTCCGTCCGGGTTACTACATTCTACAGATTTGTATATTGCAGATACTTGTCTCACAAGCACGAGAGATAGGCATATAACACAATAACCATTTATGTTATTGCATTTTTATTATTAAACGTCTTACTCGAAGGCAATTAAATGGTGTTTTTCGTTGAGTTTCTCTAATTAATTATATAGATTGCAGATCCACAACTTTCTTATGTTTTTGTGAAAGCAATGAGTGTTGATGTGTTTATATTCAAGGTGATTATGAACGCTGAGTATGGTAATGATCGAAATATAACGGTATGAGTGCAGTTAATAGTTGTGAGGATGTTGGTACATATTTTGAAGATGATTTACTTTATAGGATGGAGCGTAAATAGACTGCAGTCAACGTACTTGTGTAACTCGTGTGCAACGTTATTTCCGTGAGTTGTTTTATTGTAAATTTCTAATTTAATGTCACTTGGCGTTTTCTAACTAACAACGTAATATGAGATTGCTAAAACATTCCGTAAATAAGATTAATTGTGCCTGTAACATTTGTAAATTCGACTGATAGCTGCAGAAAGCAGTACCTTATAAAATGTATACCCTTCAACTGTCTATATTTATTAACTTTTAAAATGGCAGTGTAATATCTATAACATGGCGCCTGGTTACTTGGGTTATATTCTTGGCTTATATTATTAACGTGAAAAAATTCCCTGGCTTTTATGTGGTAACAGTTAATTGGATCATCAATATTTTACGCAGTAATATTTTAAATGCGATTACTATACCAACAATCAGACTTTATGTCGAATGTTGGTTGTGTTTTAGTCTCACGTATTAGGAGTGAGTGTTGTTGTTACCTGAGTATTTGCAACATAAAAAACTCAATAACAGTTAACCTGACACGGGAACCGAACCGGACATCTTAAGATCGCACGGCTCCCACTTTTGTCGCGTGACGAACGAGCAGTAGTGAGCTAGAGACCAAATTATGTGCAACATAAAAAGCTTGAAATATTCATACCATAAAGAAAGTCGTCATACGCATTACTCTGTGTTCATCGTGGACTATATTATCGTTGATTCGTGTTTACATGTCGCCGTCGCGTCGCGCGCAAACTACTAAAGTCAACGATCTTTGACTCCCGCTGACACTTTCACAAGGCATACACGATCGGTGTTTCCGAATTTCAAATAGTGATTTAGTCAACAAATTAGCCAAATGCGAACGAAATGAGGAAACATAGTGGGCCAAGCGCCGGGGGTTTTTTTTTGCAACGTACGGGACCTGAATTTTTTTGGAATATGTTCAAGGGTGACCCCTGAATGTAAATCCAAGTTGGCGCGGCGGGGGGGGGGGGGGGGGGGGGGGGGTGTGTCACTTCAGCCGCCATCTTGGAAAACACGTTTTATCGAATATCTCGCGAACCGCGATATATTCCCGAAAAAACATAATAGGTTCGTCGACTGTTCTGTATTTCGAACCCCCTTATGTAGAATTCTAAACACAGTTAACTAAACCAGGGTGCAAAATTGCGTTTTTGCTTATCCTTTTGGGAATAACAGGCGTGAGTTTGTTTACCTATATGTGTCTTTGCTTCTTGATCATCGCCATGCTTCAGTAGCAAAGCATGATAGGGTGTGGTCTTAGGAACACTTTCTAAGTGTTACTCGGCCTTGTCAATTGATTTTCTAGATCATATTTTGTCCTTATGAATGCTTCTACCACTTTTGCCTACGCAGTTACAAACATGTGCTTTACATATCATAACAATAGTGTTTCGCAAACGTTAGTCGCTGTATTTGGCATGCGGGTTAAATCCGGGTGCGTTGCATTGTTACGCGGTATTAGGTAAGACTTACGGGTGACAAGGTCATGCGCGTGCGCAGCTCTCACAATGGGTTGGTAAGCCCGCTGTAGGATTAATGGCTTTGTACTGCTTTCTTTCTATTGTCATAACACCTACTCGGCTTGAATGTAAAAATATGCCTTTTTTAATAATAGGCAGATATGAGATATTGTATTTCAATAACATATAGACGGTATCGTTTATGAAATACCCAGGTTTAATACCCGTATTGGATAATTTGCTATTAGATTATTCCCTTCGGAATATCTAAGTAACAGCACGTAGTCTGGAAATGCCAAATAATCGCCAATAGGTTCACCTCTAGTAGGTAGGAAAAAATAAGTGTAGTAATATACTTCTACTACCTATATAAGCAGTTTCGTCAAGTCGTGATGGCCTCAAATTTTAGGCACGCGGTCGAGAATGTCGACGGTCGCGGGTTCAAACCCCAGGCACACACCTCTGGCTTTTCGAAGTTATGTGTGTACTTACCTATTCACAATGAATTATCACGTACTTTAACGATGAAGGAAAACATCGTGATGAAACCTACACACCTAAAAAAGTTCTTAGGAATTTCTTAGGTGTGTAGTTCGCCAAAAAGCAGTGATGGCCTCGAGGTTTAGGCGCGCAGTCGAGAATCTCGGCGGTCGCGGGTTCAAACCCCAGGCACACACCTCTGACTTTTCGGAGTTATGTGTGTATTCACAATGAATTATCACTTGCTTTAACGGTGAAGAAAAACATCGTGATGAAACCTGCACACCTAAAAAAATTCTTAGGAATTTCTTAGGTGTGTAGTCCGCCAACCCGCACTAGGCCAGCGTGGTGGACTAAGGCCTAAACCCTCTCAATTGCAGGGGAGGCCCGTGCCCAGCAGTGGGACGTATATGGGCTGATGATGATGATGATGATGATGATGTAGTTCGCCAACCCGCACTAGGCCAGCGTGGTGGACTAAGGCCTAAACCCTCTCAGTTGTAGAGGAGGCCCGTGCCCAGCAGTGGGACGTATATGGGCTGATGATGATGATGATGATGATGTAGTTCGCCAACCCGCACTAGGCCAGCGTGGTGGACTAAGGCCTAAACCCTCTCAGTTGTAGAGGAGGCCCGTGCCCAGCAGTGGGACGTTTATGGGCATCAGCCCGATCATCATCATCAGATGATGATGACACTGCTCTTTTAAGAGTTAAACATTTGCATAAAAATTGCGCGAATCGCACTTGTATTTTTCGAGCCGGTCATAATTTATTAGGGTATGTAAAGGTAAGTAAAGTTTTTATTACTTTAGCTAAAAAAAAACTAATCTAGAAATGGCCCTTTAGGTCTTCAAAACTTCCTGTTCAAAATTAAATACCAGTTTGTAGGGATATGAAGAAGAAAAATAAAAAGCATAGCTATGTAAACAAAACATTATAATAACAATTCGTATGTTCACCTTAACGTTAGCTAATAAATATTACATTATTTCAACAATTACATTACTCTTCTCCATTGTATCTCTCGCCCAACAACTAAATACCGATTTTACCGCGCGCTTCTTTTACATTCCATTTCCAGAAAAACATTCCGTGAAATATTTTCCTCAATACGAATAGATGAATTTTTATGACCTTTTTACTGTAACTAGTCCTGAATGAATGTGTTTTGAACCGCATTGAGCTTATTAACAGTGTTGTCAATTGGCAGTGGACAGAATAAAGAAACAAATAACTTACAAAGTTACAGAAATTAATTCAACGCAAACAAAAACGAATGTATAGCGTAAAAGAAACACGCGACAAATTCTGTAATACTTCGACAATAATCGACACGTAGTGTGTCCTCTTCTGCACATATTTTTATATAATAACTAATCACATATTACATGTACTCACAAATTATCACACTAAAATCACTACACTTGAGTATAAAAGTACGAAACGATTTATAGTCACAATAAAATTCACTATACGACTACTCTTTAGACAGATGTTTTTATATAATCGAAAAGTAAGATTGAAATTTTCGCATATGGACCCAATATACATAAATTACAAATTTGCACATAAAGACTACAAAAATAAAATAAAATTAATTGATTGACTAAAATATACAAGCAAAGGAAACAAACTTATACGGCTACTCCTACCTTTAAAAAAAATATCGAATTTCCTGTGAAATGTTTATTTTTTATTTTTTTACCTTTTCTATGTGATATATATGTATATATTCGTCCCTTTACTGCATTGTTTTTTTTATCCCTTGTAATCAATGGTTTGCCAATATTTTTTTAAAGTATATTACTCGTATACTCTTTAATCATTCACAAAGATGGTATTTCTTAAAAATAGATTTTTTTCCCATAATTTTCAAGACAATTAAAAACATTAAACAATCATGGCAGCGTTTCGATTTAATTATTTAGCGCCTTGTTATATATACCGAGCAAATTTGTACAAGGAAAGAATTACATTGCCTATTGCTACTATTATTCTTAAACATGAGTCTTCACGGCAAAAAGTTAAATATCTTATTGGATTAGAGATTTTTTAAAGTATTAAATTTATTTTAAACCTTTATAATCTCGTTCTATGATCAGGTCCCCTAGCAAACACAGCTGGCATGACGTGTACCTTCTGCAACTTGCGCGGCTCTATGGTGGCGTATGCCGGAGGTCCACAGTACCTTACAGCGAATGGAGCGCGTGCCTCATCAGGCGCTGGACTAGGAGTAAAAGTGTTCAAAGGCTGCAAGTAAGAGAATGGCGCCATGTGTGCCGTTGGCAATGATATTGTAGTAGTAGAGGAGAATTCTGTCGTTGATATTATGCACGAATGCGGTGAAGTTGAATTAGATAATGTTGCAGGTGAAATAGCTTGGTCAGTTTTTGGTAAATTTGACGAGTCTGATAATGGAAATGATTTTTTAGGTAATCCATTGTCATTTAATTTTGATTTCGTAGCCGTCATTTCCGCCGAAAAGTGGCTTTTTGGTGAAGATGCTTGCTTTTGAAGCGGGTCTGAAGATGAAGCATCAGTAGTATTTACATTAGAATTTATAGAAGATACGGGTAGTCCATATATCTTATTAACAGCACTATATGAACAACTTACAACCGGATTATCACCGGTCGGTTGTGAACGATTGAAGTTATGATTTTGGTGTGTAGTGATAATAGATCCGTTGCGACTGAAATAATCCAATTCAAAATCATGAATTGCTTGTAAAGCACTTTTAACTGATTGGACTTGATCAGTTTTGTTGGGTACGGCGTACCTGGTTCTTAGCATAGATTCAAGTTTGTTTATATTTTGTCGAGCTTCATTGACATGTGTGTGTGTATTTACAGTTGGTGCTAGGCTGCTTGTTTTTGGCAATATGTTGGCGTCAACTACAGGGTACATCTCAACATCTTTGACAGAACGCTTTGGCTCACGTAGTTTGGGACTATCAGCAGATACTTTGTTATCTTTCGATTCTTCCGCGGTCAGAAGTACACGGTGAGGTTCATGTGCTCTGCTACTGCGGTATTGGTCGCGTCGTGCACCGGGTTCTCTCCCCCACTGCCCTGCAACGTTACAACTTATACATCACTTAATTTGCTCATGTGCTAAATCATCATAATTCGTTCATTAAATACATGCATTTATCGATCTGGATATATGTATGTGTCCGGTGGTATCAAGTTTCTGACATAAAAATACGAAATTTAGCAATTTAGGATGCAACTACACCAGTTTCGCTTTGGTGAGAGACAAAATGCGAATGATAACTGATGATGAAATGGTTGCGTGAAATCAAATGTTTCAATAGCATCAAGTATTTTGTTCGGGGTACATGCAAAGTAGTTATGATTTGGCATTGTGCAGTGGTGTATTCACAAAGAATTATCACGTACTTTAACGGTGAAGGAAAACATCGTGATGAAACCTGCACACCTAAAAGTTCTTAGGAATTTCTTACAATCACACTAGGCCAGCGTGGTGGACTAAGGCCTAAACCCTCTCAGTTGTAGAGGAGGCTCGTGCCTAGCAGTGGGACGTATATGGGCTGATGATGAAGTGTGCAGTGGTATGAGTGCGGTGCAGCGGCTGGAGGCATGGCGGTGGCAGTGACCTGGTCGTCCCAGCTGAGCTTCTTGATGCGCGCGGGGATGGTGCGCGACGGCCACGCCACGCCCGACCGCCCCGCGCCGCCCTGCAGGTGGTCGCTCATCAGCGCCGCGCCCGCCGCGCCCGCCGCGCCCCCCGCGCCCCCCGCGCCCGCCGACACACCCGCGCACCCCGACACACCCGCCACACCCGCGCACTCGCCCACACCTGCGACCAGTCACCTTCGTCAGTGCGCTTAATGTACATTCGGTGACATGCTGCCATCGTGTATTTTTGATCTGTATGTTAAAGGCTCTTATGAATTTGTCACATTACTAGTAAGAATACAATTTTGTGGTTCTGATTGGAGTGTTGAGTAGGAACTCGTATTTTGGTAGTAGTTTTCAACTGTCGAAAAGTTAAGGAAATATAATTTTTTATGGTATTGTTATTTAACATATATTTCAAAAGTGGGTTAAAGAATAGTGGGTAGATGTCGTGACGGCCTCAAGGCTTAGGCACGCGGTCGAGAATGTCGACGGCCGCGGGTTCAAACTCTAGGCACACACCTATGACTTTTCGGAGTTATGTGTGTATTCACAAAGAATTATCACGTAGGTACTTTAACGGTGAAGGTAAACATCGTGATGAAACTTGCACACCTAAAAGTTATTAGAAATTTCCTAGGCGAGTAGTCCGCCAACCCGCACTATGCCAGCATGGTGGACTAAGGTCAAAACCCTCTTAGTTGTTAAGGAGGCCCGTGCCGAGCAGTGGGACGTATATGGACTGATAATGATAGTGATGATGGGTGAAAAGAATGTACGAAATAGTGAGAGCAGCCTGACCGTCTCCGTTGGCGGCGGCGTGCAGGTCGAGGCTGCTGTTGGAGTTGGCGAGGATGGTGCTGGCGCCCGCGCTCACGCTCAGCAGCGACCCGCTGGGGGCGGGCGCGGGCGGCGCGGGGGCGGCGGGGGCGGGGGCGCGGGCCGGGGACGCGCGCGCGGGCGGCGCCAGCGGGGCGGCGGGCGAGCGCGGCTTCTCGTGCGGGGGGAACGCTGGCGTCTTCGTGTGGGACACCGACGCGGGCTTGGCTCGCTTGCTGGAAAATTAGTGTACATAAATTTAAAAAAAAAAAACAAAAACAAAAAAGGAATGAAATTTTTGACGTTTTCTCAATCACCATGTGCAATTACTTAATACTTATGGTGGTTAGGAAAACTTTACTTTTTTCAAGATTTTTCGTCATGTTTGTAATGTTGTAATGACCGTAACTATTACCTGTGTTAGTTTTCGATGACGGTCTGTTTACGCCATGTATACCTTTTTGGTGATATTATTATCATATGTAAAGTAGTAGCGTGTGCATGTGTACGTACACATAGAGGCAGAGCGCGGCGGCGAGTAGTGCGAGCAGCGCGAGTGCGCCGGCGCCGCCCGCCGCGGCCGCCAGCCCCGCGCCCGCGCCCCGCCCCCGCAGCGCCCAGTCCACCTGCACCACCACCGGCACCGACGTCTGCAACACAGCGCTTCTCATTGGTGTCTCAACTAAAAACGTCTTTAGCAGCACTGTGCACTTTTTTGGATGGGTAAAAAATTTTGAACTCGCGTCAGATCACGTGACCCTGATCGAAAATGCGTAAGACGTATTATTTAACATAAATTGTCATGTGTACGATAGCGCTATAAATATGGTATCTTACCACATAAATGATAGGACTTTTATACTGATAAATAAAGCAATCCGTGCGAAATTATTCCCTAGCCATCCCAAAATATTCAAAAATGGACAACTTTAATGTTGAAGCTTTTTTTGGTTTTTTGTTTTATCGGCCGAACGATATAACTTTATAACCTTAGAATTACTAATTAACTTATTTAAAGCATTTTTACCAATAAATGTATTTTTTTTAACCAAAACTGATACCTGTTTGGGAGGTGATCCGGAATCATAAGCGGTTGCTATGACATGGACAACGGAGCTGTTCAACGTGGGCAGCACCTCCTCCCGCAGGAACATATCGCCGTCGTTATTCAAGTAGAACATGCTGAAAATGATGAAATAAATGTTGAAAATTGTGATGGCCTCTATGTTAAAACTCGCGTTCGCCGGTTCAAACCCCAGGCACAGACGTCTAACTTTTCGAAATTGTATGTACATATACCTATTCATTGTTAATTATCACGTACTTTACCGGCGAAGGAAAAACATCGTCGGGAAATCGGCACACATAAATGTCTTAGTAATTTCTTAGGTGTGTAGTCCACCAACTCGCACTAGGCCAGCGTAGTGGAATAAGTCCTACATCCTCTAAGTCAGGGTTACTCAAACTTTTGGTTTTACGAACCCCTGTTAAAGTTTCCAAGTGACAGCGAACCCCTTAAGCCTTAGATAACTAATTATGCCTCCCCACTCCCCCCAAGGTGTCAATTTTAGGAGTAATTTTGGACAATTTTAACCTTTATTCTGACTTGAAGTCGATTCCTGTATTTAGTTTTTATAATGACCAGGTGTGAATATTCACTCTCACATATTTATGTTGTAGCCACTATGTGTGCCGCACGTGGCTGCTAGGCGTCAAGTCACCATTACATAAATGTTGTCGCGAGCCCCCTGCACTCCAGTTTGAGAAACCCTGGTGTAGTAGCGGAGGCGTGTCGCGGGTACCTGGCGGCGGGCCCGTGCAGCGCGAGGGTGACGTGGTCCCCCGCGTCGCCGTCGTGCGCCTCGAGCCGGCCCAGCGCCAGCAGCCCGGCGCCCCCCGCGCCCCCCACGCGGAACGAGTACTGCGGGAACCGGAACCGCGGCTCCCACTCGTTCTCGTTCACCACCGATATGTTCATCGTCGCCGTGTCGTTCTGCGCAACCAAACCATCTTAATAAACAAACACACCGCGCAGATATTCATGCCGGACTGAGTCCCTAAAAAAATCCAATCCGGCATACCAACCAAAACCCCCACTAGCTTGGTACGGGCGCCCGGTTGTGGGTGGGCGCCCCTCCAATAATAAATAACTAAACCCAACAGTCACAAACATAGTCCAGACCTCACAATAAAATCAAGTCCTGTCATTGATATTAGAAACTACGAAAGACTTTTCGGTCTCACAAACAATCAGACCTGAAACAAATATTTGTAGATCACAAACTGGTGTCTAACCAACTGCACCACGGGGCTGTCTATTATATAAACAGTATCTATGATTTGTACATTATTAATGAATGTTTAGTCTGGCTAAACAATTTTCTTGGATGTGCAAAACAGATCTCCTGCACGTTGAACCACGAAACGAACTACTTAATGAACTACACGAACCCTTATTTACATATTTCTGGAATATTCCTAAATCAATATAAGTACATTATTGTGCTGTTTCACATGATAATAGAATCTGAGAAGAAGAACTTACGGTGACGGAGTCGGTGACCATGACCTGGTAGTAGTAGGAGGTGGCGGTCTCGAAGTCTAGCGGGCGGCGCAGGATCACCTCGCCGGCGCTGTTGATCGCGAACTTGTCCAGGAAGCTGCGGTCTGACACGTAGAACTGCAGCGGATTCTGAAGAACAACACAACTCATAAATATTTGATTCGTGGACTTCAAATCTTCAAGCGATGGTGTGATTTTCTAAGTTTATGGTATGGTAAATCCATTAAGTGACAAACCTACTCAAAGATACCATCTTTGTAATAAGCCATTTGTTTTCACCGGTTATGGAATCGTTTCAAGTGACTCGTGAGTGAGTGATAGTGAATAGTCACATTAGCCGTCGTTATTTTGTTCCTTTATGAAGTCGATGTTTATAATGATATCTTACCACCAGAAAGTGAGTTGAGAAGGCACTGTATACACAGTAGACGCTGACCTTATGATGCGGCGTGGCTGGCGGCGTGGTGTGCAGCGCCAGCAGCGCGGTGCCCGGCGGCGTGGCCTCGCTCACGGCCGCGCTGTACTGCCGCGACGAGAACCGCACGCCCGCACCCGCCGCGCCCCCCGCACTCCCCGCACTCCCCGCGCCGCCCGCACCCTCCTCACCATCAACACCCCCCGCGCCCGCAGCGCCCCCCGCATCCCCCGCGGCCGCCTGGCGCGGTGGCGCGGGCGCGCGGGAGATGCCCACCGTGGCCAGAGCGTATCGGTCAGGATTGTCCACCTGAGTCGCCTGATTCACAACACACATTTCTTAACAACAAAACTAATCGTATTTGCAAACAAAAAATTACTGAACTCAGAAATACTAAAGATTGATGTTGATGAGACCATCAAAATCAAACTTTGTTTTAACATTCTTTGGTAGCCCAGTTGGCTACCTAGACATTAACTTGTAAAACGAATGGCCACAGGTTTGAGAGAGATGTTTATGAGACTGAAAAGTCTCTCGAAGTTCCTATTACCCACAACACAAGATTCGTATCTTAGTGTGGGGTCAGAACTATGTACATATTTAATGTTTATTGGGTGTATTGTAATTGCAAATTGAGGAAATTTATTATATTATATTTATCCCAAGTTCTAGCTTTAAAGCTCTATCTAATTCAATACTCTACTAATAATTGTCGTCATCGCTAGATTAAAACTTCATAAATAAACATGTCAATCTTGCACCAATAGAAATAAGACAAGGTATGAATATAAAAACCGGACCTTAATAACAATGGTGACTGGTTGCTGCATCTGTTCCACGAGCTGTTTGGTGGCGGCGAGCTGGCCGGTGTCGCGGTGGATGGACACGAGCTGCTGGTTGTCGGCGCTGGTGCTGTAGTACAGCGGCGCGTTGATGCCCAAGTCCTGGTCCGCAGCAGACACCGGCCCCGGAGATGTAACTAGTATTGTGCCCTAGGCATACAGAAATGATCCATGTCAATATATCAACCAAGTAGATGCTGGGTCCAAAGCAAAACCTAATCTGGCTTAGAACCTAAAAATTCAAGTAGCCATCCCATGCCTAAAGCACCTAGTTCTAAATTAGAAGGTTCTGTGTAAGACCTAAAAAGACTGGGGATAGTATTTCTGCCATTTTTTAATTTGAGGAAATAATTTTGTCTGTCCAAAATCCGCGGCCACTTCCCGGCAAAAACTTGCATTTTTAACTCAACTGCACAGAGATTGTAATTTTTTTAACTCAGAATGATCTTAACGTATGAGTCGGATATTTATTGGCTCACCTCTTGAGCATCGTGGGGTAGCACGGCGGAGTAGTGGTCGTGCGTGAACCTTGGGTTCTGGTCGTCTGCGTCCAGTACTTGCACGGTGAGCGTGGTGTCGTTGTACAGCGCCGGCGAACCCTGGTCCTGCGCCCGCAGCGTCACTGTGAAGTTGGGGAGCGTCTCGAAGTCCAACGGCTTCTTTATCACCAGCACACTGTCCAACTCGTTCACGAAGCCCAGATACTCCTGAAATTTTGGGTATATTCATTTTTATGCAGAGTAAGTAGAGTCTGTGGTGATTATGATGTTCTTATGTTATGATGACTTTCACAAAGTTCAAGAGAGGAGCCACAATGAAATTAATTACAATAAAAGTAGACAGGGCTTGGATACATATAGTCAACATTCCTCCACAGCAAGGTGAAATATCTGGTCTTTGACGTATTCCCACATGCAAATCAACTTGAGGAACCAGATGTAAAGGATTGTGGGAGATTTATATGTGTTCTGAGTTTGAAGCCCCGTGGCGTAGTTGGCTTGACACCAGCTTGCGAAACGAGAGGCCGCGGGTTCGATCCTCGCACCGAGACAAATGTTTGTCCACAAGTATTTGTTTCGGGTCTGGGTGTATGTGAGACCGAAGTCTCTCGTAGTTTGTGATACCCACGATACAAGACTTGTATCTTAGTGTGGGATCAGAACTATTTATGTGACTGTTGGGTGTATTTATTTATTTATTTATTCCTCCATAGTACGATGAGATATTGGACTTTGATGCATTTCCACATGCAAGTCCAGTGAGGAACCAGATGTAAAGAATTGTGGGGGATAAGAGATGTATGTGTGTGGTGAGTAGAGAGTCGAGTGACTGACGCTGTGCGGGCCGGGCAGCACGGCGTAGTGCAGCGTGGCGTGCGGGCCGGGCTGGTCGCGGTCGGCGGCGCGCAGCGCGGGCGCCACGCGAGACCCCACGCCCGCCAGCTCCGACACGCGCGCGCCGTACGTCGAGCGGCCCCACGCCGGCGCGTTGTCGTTCACGTCCCACACGCGCACCGACACCGGGATCACGAAGCTCTGCGCCACACACACAACATGCTGCATCACACCGTTCACCTCACTGCTGGGCACGGGCCTCTTCTACAACTCAGAGGGCTTAGGCCTTAGTACACCACGCTGGCCTAGTGCGAGTTGGCGGACTACACACATAAGAAATTTCTAAGAACTATTAGGTGTGCAGGTTTCATCATGATGTTTTCCTTCACTGTTAAAGTACGTGATAGTTAATTGTGAATACACACATACCTTAGAAAAGTCAGAGGTGTGTGCCTGGGGTTTGAACCCGCGACCGCGTGCCTAAACCTCGAGGCCATCACGACAACATACTTGGTCAAGAGAATTTTAACGACATTCGCTTAAATTTTAAGGCAGCTATAACGGGCAATTTTGTAGTCTCAAGCAAAATCGAATTGAATTGAAATGTGAAACTGGTTAAGCCCAGAAACTTATATTAGCGTCCTTAGTTCACTTTTCTTCCCTTTCCATTCATTTAGAATACTTAACGGCCTATGATCTCTTATATTGTAGATATAAGAGATCATAACATATAACAGCGAAACTCGCTTCTTTACCTGAGTATACGTAAAAATAAGATAAGATAAATCTAAATATATATTTACCATCCTGATCCTTCCATAATTTTCATTTCGTGACATTTCCACGGTTAATACGAACCAATCATGATAATTGCTTGAGGGTTAAAACTATTTGGAGTAAAGCATATTTTAATTTTGTCTTTCAATATCACAAACCTACTTTTTCAACACTTCAGGTTTCAGAAGCTAAGAGTGACAACGACCAACTTTTCCAACTCACAGGGTCGGTGGTGCGTCTCCTATCACACCGCACGTTGACGTAGACATTGGAGGGTCCATCCTTCTCTTCCCTGTCGAGTGCGCGCAGCAAGGTGATGTTCTTGGTTCCTGGTGCAATCCCCACGGCCGCGCCTCGCTCCTGCAGCCGCAATGTGATGTCTCCCTGTTCTTCGCTGGGGTCACCGTTGACGCTCAGTGTTCCTGAAATTATTTGTTTTTACTTTACTTTCTTTTTCTTCTATAAATCGAGCCGTGAAATGGACTTGACCCATTGTATCGTATTGTTCGCATATTATTTTTCGGTCTTCCTTTAAATATCTCACTCGTATGCAAGTTTCCTAAAGATGCCTTCTCTTACTATTAAAGTACGTGATAATTCATTACGTATACACAAGAAACTTCAATAAGTTAAGTTGTGTGTCTGGAATTCGACTGGAATTCGAAACCGTGATCACCAAGATGTTTCCACAGACCGCGCGCCTATCCCTGTAGATCTACAGTTCTTTTCATACTGATAGTAAAGAAAGGGTTGAAAACAATCAAACTAATTGACTTCAGTTTTAATGTTAACTTTAACAGTTTGATCGGAACTATTACTAGGGTAAAGTAAATTAATTGACGAACTACAATTGACTCACTTTTTCCGAAATGAACTTATTTACACAGCATGGTATTTTTTATCAATTGTATACACTCTATAGGAAGTGATGTAATTTATAATGATTATAAGTAACGGGTAAATATGGGTAGCCTCGACGGTCAAGAATCTCGGTGATCGCGGATTCAAACCTCAAATTTTACGAAGTGTGAGAGCCAGAGCCACTTCTCTTAAATTTGTTGTAATGACGTACCTATAATACTGCCTACTGGTGTATCCTCGCTGATGAAGAAGCTCTCCACCGCGCCGCCGTTCATCAGGTAACATCTGCTGTCCTGGATAGCTGCAATACAAAAAGTTGTGAAGATTTACGTGACTTTGAAATAAAAAAGTCTTCGAAGCAAACCATAATTTTAACGAGTTTTTATTTTCTATTTATATAAGTTTATAAGCCTGTATAATTTTCTGCCTAGGGACAGATCTATCCTACTATTGGAAGTTATATGGCTTACACTAGCTTTGATGATTTTCAAATATGTATAATTGTATGATTTCTAAACTTCAGTAACATACAAAACTTGACACAAATGCTTTTCTTTTTCCATTCATTTAGGTGTTATGTCACTAATCAATAAAATGTCCGAGTCGGCGCCGATAACAATTACACGCTTAAAGCCTGTTTAAATCTATCAGTCCTTAAATAGCTTCCTCATATGTGCGAATTTCCCGTATCATCCAGAATTGGAAAGTCTTGCCAGTCTGCCATTTCGACCTAATACGGGTTTAAAGACTTAAACATTTAATGTACAAATAATAATATGTATACAAACCTCCCAATTCCTTTTTCTCGATATGCGCTGCATATATATTAAATACATAAAGATTAGAACGAGAACACAACACAGTCAGACTATTACAAGCGCTACAAATCCCTCGCTCATCCAATCAATCTACAATTAGTGTCATTCCGAAGTAGGCTGGCGAGGGAGGCACTTTAATGTCATGGATTCAGGTCGTGGCTATTTGTAATACCCTCCCCCATAATGTTATCTATGGAGGGTGGGGGGAGAAAGCTGTCGAGAATGGTGAAGGTTTTACTATACAATGGAATCTTGGCTTAGTTAAATTCTACTTTTATTTATGTTGCAAATGTTTGTGGATAATGTACTTGAGGCAACCAGAAGGCATAGAAAGAATTTTCTAATTTATAAATTTCATTTAAAAGTGGATATCAAATTTTTACTCACATGTTATCCATTCAATATGATATTACTGTGATATATGAGGAATTAAATGCACAGAATTAAAAGCCTTCTGACCAAAAAAATTAATAAATAAAGCAAATAAAAAACGCAGTGTTGAAATAGGCACCCATGATGTGGTGAAGCTTGTACAGAAAAAGGAATATCTTTGAAAACTGTTGTAATAGTTGATATAAGTGCAGGGACGGTGGTGTTTACAATACTGAAGATAATAACAACCAAATAAACGTCGCAATAATACCCTAACAACTAATTCAATTTTCCAGCATGATGGGCAGTACTGCTTGCTGTATACCGTATCGATGCAAGTCAAAAGTAAGGATATTTTTATTGAAATTACAATCACATACAATATCCAATCCAATCCAATCCATCAGCCAATCGAGGTCCACTGCTGGACATAGGCCTCTCCCAATGATTTCCACAGGGACCTGTTGGAAGCAGCCTGCATCCAGCGACGTCCCGCGACCTTCACCAGGTCGTCTGACCATCTTGTCGGAGGACGTCCCACGCTGCGCTTTCCGGTACGTGGCCTCCACTCGAGAACTTTTTGGCCCCATCGGCCATCAGTTCTCCGCGCTATGTGCCCGGCCCATTGCCACTTCAACTTGCTAATCCGTTGGGCTATGTCGGTTACTTTAGTTCTCCTACGGATATCCTCATTTCTGATTCGATCACGTAGGGAAACCCCGAGCATAGCCCTCTCCATAGCTCGTTGAGTGACTCTGAGCCGTCTAATGAGGCCCATAGTGAGAGGCCACGTCTCAGTGCCGTATGTCATCACTGGTAACACACAACTATCGAAGACTTTCGTCTTCAGGCACTGAGGTATTTTGGACGAGAAGACGTCGCGTAGTTTCCCGAACGCTGCCCAACCGAGTTGGATTCGACGATTGACCTCTCTCTCGAAGTTGGACCTGCCTAACCGGACCACTTGTCCCAAATAGACATATTCGTCTACAACTTCGAGAGTCGAGCCCCCAACTGCGATCGGGGTGGGCACAACATGGACATTCGACATGATCTTCGTCTTGTCCATGTTCATTTTAAGACCCACCTGTTGAGAGACTCGATTGAGGTCTTCGAGCATAGTGCTAAGGTCTTCCAGCGATTCTGCCAAGACTACAATATCGTCGGCAAACCGAAGGTGTGTGATATACTCGCCGTTGATGTTGATGCCGAATCCTTTCCACTGCAAGAGCTTGAAGGCGTTTTCCAGCGCGGCAGTAAACAGTTTCGGAGATATGACATCTCCCTGTCTCACGCCTCTCTGTAGTGGAATAGCCTTCGTGCTCTGATCTTGTACTCGGACCGACATAGTGGCGTTGCTGTATATGCTTTTCAACACCTCGATGTACCGACAGTCAATGTGGCACCGCTGGAGAGACTCTAGCACAGCCCAGGTCTCGATTGAATCAAAGGCTTTCTCATAGTCCACAAACGCTAAACAAAGCGGCAAGTTATATTCCTCGGTTTTTTGTATAACTTAAATAAATAAATAAATAAATACACCCAACAGTCACATACATAGTTCTGACCCCACACTAGGATACAAGTCCTGTATCGTGAGTATCAGAAACTACGAGAGACTTTTCGGTCTCACAAACACCCAGACCCGGAACAAATATTTGTGGATCACACAAACATTTGTCTCGGTGCGGGGATCGAACCCGCGGCCTCTCGTTTCGCAAGCTGGTGTCTAGCCAACTGCGCCACGGGGCTGTCAAAGCTTGCCGAAGCGTATGGATGTGGTCTATGGTGCTAAAGCCTTTTCGGAAACCGGCTTGTTCGGAAGGCTGGAAGTCATCAAACCTGCGTTCAAGACGATTGGTGATGACCCTCGAAAACAACTTATAGACATGGCTCAGGAGCGAGATGGGCCTGTAATTCTTCAGCAAAGTGTTATCACCTTTTTTGAAGAACAGTACCACCACGCTCCTGCTCCATGCCTCTGGCGTTGAGCCCTCGAGGAGAACGGAATTGAAGAGCCTCTGAAGGACTTTAAGTACCGGCGTTCCGCCCGCTTTCAGAAGCTCTGAAGTGATTCCGTCCTCACCCGGCGCCTTGTTGTTCTCAAGTTGCTTCAGGGCCATCTCAATCTCACACAGGCTGATGTCCGGGATATCATCACTGAAGTGGCGGATTAACTCGGCTCTCGGGTCTTCGGCCGAGCTAACAGTCGGTTCGGCAACCGAGGTGTAAAGCTGCCCGTAGAACCTCTCGATCTCCCTTAAAACCTCTGCCCTCGTCGACACTATGCTGCCGCCCTCCGTCTTCAGCCTAGACAACTGTCTTTGCCCAATAGACAAGTCTCTTGCAAACACTTTGGAGCCTCCGTTCCGCTCAATTGTCTCTTTAATGCTCACAGTATTGTGAGCACGGACATCGTGTCGCAAGGACTTCCAGATCCGTCTATTGAGCTGACGATATGCTTCGGCGTCATCGGAAGACTGTAGCGCCATAGATCGACGTTCGGCCATGAGGTCAAGAGTGTGGATCGAGAGTTTTTGTGGTCTATCTCTACGGCGAGGTCTAAAATGCTTAGATCCCACCGTATGGACAGCTTCTACCAAACCGCTGTTTAACTCGTCCACTGCAAGGTTTTCTTCTAGACAATCAAAGCGATTTCGAAGCTCGAGTTGAAAGCTCTCGGGGTTTTGGATATGGGCGCGAGTAGGTCGGAGCGTAGACTTCATCATGCGACGCCTTTCTAGCTGGACGTTGATATTCAGTGAGCCTCTAACCATTCGGTGATCACTGCCGGTTTTCACCCTGTTGATCACAGAGACATCACTGAATATCCGTCTATTCGTCGTCAAGATGAAATCTATCTCATTTCTCGTAGAACCGTCAGGACTCAGCCAGGTCCATTTCCTGTGAGGCGGCTTCTGGAAAAAAGAGTTCATCGCGAAGAGTCCCTCTTTCTCCAGAAAGTCGGCCAGCCTCTGACCCCTGAGGTTCCGTTGCCCATGTCCAAATTGCCCCACTTTCAACTCTGCATCGCTTCTCTTGCCCAACTTTGCGTTGAAGTCCCCCATAACAACATTGAAGTAGGTTTTGGAGGTATGTATGGCCCGACTTATGTCCTCATACATCTCCTCTACTTCTTCATCTGGGTGTGTCGAGGTCGGCGCGTATACCTGTATGACCTTCAACGAATATCGTTTCGATATTCTGAGTATAAGGTACACTACCCTGCTCGACACACTTTCGATGGATACGATGTTGTTAATGAGAGACCTTTGGACGAGAAATCCGACACCCCCTCGGGACTGTTGGTCGTCCCCCCGGTAGAAGAGCAGGTTACCGGACTTCAGGGTTATCGTGTCCTCCCCGATTCTTCGGACTTCCGACAACCCCAGAATGTCCCAGTGTAACCCGCTCAATTCTTTTTCCAGTTCGACAATCTTCTCGTCTGTCCTCAACGTGCGTATGTTGTGTGTTACCAGGGCCAGTCGTCGTCGGGGGTGGTAGCCGGGGCCAACCCGGGGATTCTTAGCACCCCCTGCCCCGCCGTAACCATGGCCGCTACCGTAGCCAGGAATAGCGGGGCTGCCGGGGACTGGGGGCCTGGTCCTAGTTTCATCCATTGGAGGTAATTGCCAATACTCGCCACGCTTGGCAGGCGGGTTGGCGAGCGCAGGAGGGGACTCGCGTTGATGACGCTGCTGCCCGTCATCAACCGGGGCAAGGGAATAGGGTTTGTGGGTAGAGGATGGCATGGGAAAGGAAAGTATGGCCTGTAGGAGTGGATACTGCAGTCACGGAAGGGGAGGTTGGTAGTGACTGCAGTAGCTCGGGGAGGTCGAGGTCGCGTACTCGAAGCACCTATTCTAGGGTAGGCCATGACCACTAGATAGGAGCATCCCTGACCAACATACAATATAATGAAATCTAATGATGGCCTAGCGTCAAATCTCGGCGACAAGCACACACTTCGGACTTTTTAAAGCTACATATGTGTTTCTACAACAAATCATCACACTGAAAACATCGTAACAAAACATACACGCCTAAAAATCATTGGAATTTCTTAGGTGTCTGTCTAGGCCGCCAACCCGCACTAATCTAGCGTGGTGGACTTCTCAGTTATAGAGGAGGCCCGTGCTCATCAGAGGGACTTATTAGGGCTGATGATTAACAATTACATATTATTACAATGCCTGTGAGTCGTCAGACGCTTAATATAAAAATTATATGTATAGTAGGAAAAGCAGTGATGGCCTCGAGGTTTAGGCGCGCGGTCAATCTCGGCGGTCGCGGGTTCAAACCCCAGGCACACACCTCTGACTTTTCGGAGTTATGTGTGTATTCACAATGAATTATCATCGTGATGAAACCTACACACCAAAGAAAGTTCTTAGGAATTTCTTAGGTGTGTAGTCCGCCAACCCCACACTAGGCCAGCGTGGTGGACTAAGGCCTAAAACCCTCTCAGTTGTAGAGGAGGCCCGTGACCAGCAGTGGGACGTATATGGGCTGATGATGATAAAAGGAAGCGAAATATAAAAATGTGAAAGCCGACCTAAATGAATAAATGAAATTGCAACAGTTTCCAACAACAAACTGCATTGTGTCAATGACAAATAAGTAGGTTATATTTGTGTGGTATCCGCTTGTTAATGTGCTAAATACCGCCGCTGGACAATTGGTTTTGTTCTATTGGAAAACAAATGGAAACCGTGTCACGGATGTCACAATCAGATTGTGTTGCACTACATCCTACATCCTATCTGCATAGCGACGCAACGTGACTCGCGGAGTAACAACTGGCTTCATTAATCTGTACCTTTTTTCGTTAATCTCTCTTCTGTGTACTAAACACATCTTGTAGTGAAATATTGTCAATTTTGTGTTCAGTGGTGCATTTTTCCATGATAAAAACCAGCACTTACCTTTTTGTAAGAGCAAAATAATTTTATTTGGACGAAAAGATTTGCAAGTCACCGGATTAGAGAAAATTCGGATTATAATTAGCAAGGGAAGACATAATGATGAATGATATAATGAAGGCCTTTTTGTCTTAAATGTCAGAAGTTTTTAACGAGCGAAGGCCTTGAGCTTCGACTAAAAAAGTATCAAAAATTATTTTTCTGTAGTTATGTTTCTGTGAGCCGGACCATTATTATAGGATATAACAACTGTTTGTGGGTCGTGTCTTGTACATTACCTTGACCATTATGCAGTAGACATCCATACACTCTCAGCAATAACAATTATTTGAGAATGTGGGAGTTTTCCATATTCCTTTGAATCAATTAGTAAAAAGGTTATGTAACAGTACACAATAAAGGAAGGGAGGTTTCATCGTAATAACCGACAAGTCCGGTGGCGTATCCGATCAAAATGGAAGTTATGTACGAGTTCGGCGAGGATAGAAACAAGCAATAATGCAAAAAAGTGATTTATTGGTTTTGGACGCAGCGAACCGTGTACCGTCTGCAAGGTGCGTCTTTATAAACATCAGCTTGGATAGTTCTGGTATTACGAATAAATTATCAAGATATTTTGACAAGCAGGAGCGCGGAGATGAATAAAACATAGGTACATACATACATAAACTCACGCCTGTATTCCCTGAAGGGATAGGCAGAGATGCATTTCGGCACCCACATTTCGCCAGGTATGTATCAGTCCCACGTAATAGGGGGCGAGCCTATTGCCGTTTTTCGGGCACATTTCCAGACTCTGTGCTACTACTGAGAATTTCCTAATGGAAAAACCCAATAACACTTTGTCCGACCCGGGAATCGAACCCAGGACCTCTAGATCGCACGGCACATACTTGTACCGCGAGACTACGAGGCAGTCACGATAATATTGTCACGCTAAAACTGTTCTTTTTATTAAATCACAAAGAAAAATAAATAAATGTGTACTGCATTAAATTGTAATCTATGGCATTTGTGTTCGGGGGCTTTATGTTAAGTAAGCCTTTTGCAATCGCATTTGTTTAAGTTTGTTGCCAAACTTAAGATGTTTCATAATATATTTTTATGTTTCATTATATATTTCTCAATCAAATTCCAGTCTATCTACAATAAAAGTATAACTCAGCTATGTTAAAAGCAGTTGAAAGGTATATCTTGAATTCTCCCTAATACTTCTTAATATTTCTTGATCAAAGTGAAAGTATCTTCAGGACGTCTATTATTACAACGACGTAATATGACCTATCACGTGAAGTCCGTACAGTTCGCATGCTTGCTCCGAATTATGACGTACGTAATGTTCAAAAGTGCTTTGTAAGACATCCAACCGATCGCCTGCGGATGTGTAATGTGCTGTACTCGAGTGAGAAACGCACGTGAGTGTGAAATGTGCCGGCGTTTGTGTAATACATCAAATAATGTTAGCGAAAGTGAGGTTTCGTTGGGGTTTCAATTTTGAACAGTGCAGTCGTGGTGTAATGAATACGATAGCGGAACTTACGATGTTATGTTTATTGATAATTTTTATATAAATAATAGCGTCATTTTATATGTAGTTGCCCTTTTATATATTAACATAATATTATCCCAGTACCAGTTACCCCCGGCGGTCGCTGGTTCTATCCCCAGGCACACGCCTCTGACTTTTTGAACTTATGTGTGTATTCGCAATGAATTATCACGTACTTTAATCGATAAGGAAAACATCGTGAGGAAACCTGCACACCTAAAAAGTTCTTAGGAATTTCTTAGGTGTGTAGTCCGTCAACTCGCACTAGGCCATTCATTTGTAAAGGAGGCCGGTGCCTAGTAGTGGAAAATATATTGGCTGAAGGTGATGTTATATAGTGTCTATAGGCAATAGATGTGCAACAGCGTATTAGAGAAACATAATAATAAAAAATTAACGGCTTTTGAAAGGGATTTATTTAGCAACTTATTTATGTTTATATCAGCTTAATCATCAATGGGCACATGCCTCCTCCTATTGCGAGTTGTCTGAGTACCTATACATACCCAACGACGTATGAAAATTAAATAAATGATCCCCAAAAAGCGTGGTTGTGATTGTATGAATGTAGAACAGGCACAAGTAGTGTCAGGATAATATTCAAGAACAGTTTCTACTTCTTTGCAAATTAACCGTGAGTAGTATTTTATAAATTATCTAAAAATAAGAATACATTTACTTGGCACATGCACGCTAATAAGAAGTCGGGTGCAACGAAAACTATTACTGTACAGTATGCACACATACACAGAGTTGTGTAACAATAATGAAAAGCAAAAACTAACAACAAAAACTTAGTAGGTAATAACAATCTTGGTTTATTACTATCAAGCTACACAGTACACACGCCTTTGCTAACACACGTATGGGCAAATTATTTTACATGCACATAAAAATGAGTGCAGTTGGTGGTATTAAAACGGAAAAGTGTATTTTAAAATGCTTGAAGTTAATTTTTTAGATCAATCGGAAATTATAAGATCTTTTTTAAATGCTTCAGGCCAGTGGTCGGCAACGCGCGGCCCGTTTATTTTGCCACATTGCGGCCCGTGCCTGCGAAAAGGTTGCCGACTACTGCTTCAGGCTAATAGTGTTATTATTACCCCTCTACGAGAATAGGGAATGCTATAGCGGGATTTCACCTCTTTTTTTTGTTGGCTACGCAGCATAAATGCAAGGTTCTAGGTTCGATTCTCAGCTAAATAAAGTGTTATTTAGTTTTTCATTCAGAAATTCTCATCAGTGGCACGGAATTTAGAAGCGTGACTGAAACGCTTGAAAATAAATAAAAATACACTTTTAAGTAGGAGGGTACTTAATGGATGAGCTCATACTTAAAAGTTTATTGCTTGCAAGTTTACTTAAAAGCGATAGCTTTAGTACTGGAATAAGTGTAGGGTAGTCCTATAATGAACAGCAAGAAAGCAAATGTCTGTACCTACTATGTTTTAACAGAAAAGTAATATCGTTTGTTATGATTATCATTGTGTCATAATAAACATCAAATGGTACCACACTACAATTTAATACTTGAACCATTTCATAGGATGCAGTTTAGTAATTATCTAAGCGTGGTATTGTGATCATCATTGAGGCGTTTTATTACCGCTTCTTTGGATATAGAACCGTTTAATCGACCGTACCGCACGCTAATCGAGCACAGTTCAATAGCTTCGCATGTATAGTGTGGCTTTTTATTTTTAACTAGCTGACCCGGCGAACTTCGTTTCGCCTAACAGTCGATTCTTTAATTTTTTAGTTTTTTTTTATTATGATACCTACTCAATTTCATGTTTTCTAAAATAAAATATTTTTTCTAAAATAAACGTAGCCTAAATTACTCTATTACATCAGCTATCTGCCAGTGAAAGACCCGTTAAAATTGGTCCACTCGTTTCAGAGATTAGCCGGAACAAACAGACAGAAAGACAAAAAATGTAAAAATCGTTACATTGATATTATGTACCGTGTATACATCCATATGCATTTATTAAAAATGCGATAATTTCAATATTACAAACACTCCAATTTTATTTATTTGTATAGATTTGGGGTTTTACACCGAAATGACGTATCATGACATCCTACTCAATATTCGGTTATGTGGGCCAAATTCAGGATTCATAATAATCTCGTGTAAATTTGTTTTATTTATTTTTTATTTGGGTATTGTATCTTTAGGTTTTGTATTAGCTAACTAAAATTATTTGTATAAATTTAAAAAATCATAGCAATAAGATTGTTATAGAGGTAATGAAACAGGGAAAAGAAAATTACAATTCTCATAGAACTTACGAAGCACCTAGCAACAAGGTACTTATTGCATTCATGCAATAGTTGACGTATAGGTACTAGAAATAGGTGTAGTCTAAAGGAGAAAGCGATAGCTTCTTAAGAGACAGCGAGTTTGATCCCTGTACCAAGATGAATATTGATGTCATCCACGTGTATGCTGTTTGTAACCCCTAATCTCTTCTATCTTCTCCTGCTCTTGATATAAAACTAGTACCTTAGTCTGTGGTCTTGGTAATTTCATATCATGACTGGGATATTTATAACAACAAAAAAAAAATACAAAGCCATCTACATACAATGGTACAAACTACAGTGCTTCAAGTTACATGGTGTGGTGCGGCGGTGCCCACTCACCACGAGACCTGATCGAGAGCGCGATGGCCGCCACCGTCGCTGGTGGTGCGGCTGGCACCGACGGCTCGGCCGGTGGCGCACCATGCGGCAGGCGCGGACCATCCGCTACCACACATTGTAGCTATGTTAACATTTATGTCACACTTCCATATGCGAACATACAAGTCAATACTGGGCATGGGTCTACCACGTGACATGGTCTGTGGTGGTTACAAGTTGCTATACGTCAATTTTCTTGGTAAAAAAGGTACTTATCTCTTTTAGCTGGAAATGTATGATTAATAATATAAAACGGATAAGTATAAATACTCGTAATAAAATACTATTTTAAGCACCATAGATTATTGAAATTGAATGAAGACGAAAACAAATACGATGCAAATGAGGAAAACAGTATCAGTTTTTTTTTTAGAAAACATTAAAAAAAAATTAAAATATTAAAGAGATACTTTTGCACAAGTAAAGGAACAAAAGAAATACTCTAATACGTATGATTTAATACTATTTTAAACCTTCTAAGACATTCGGTGTAATTTTACATGGAATGCCCATGTATTGGATGTCGTGAGAACAATATCAATGATATTAAGGAAACACAGTACGAGGGCGGGTGTATTAAGTGTCGTGTAGCGATCAAACTAGGTCGCCACTCAGCGCCGACACCACCTCTACAAATTGACAAATATAATCACGCTATTAAAATATTTATGAATTGATTATATTATGCATGTTTTAAAATTCTCGGCTTTTGAATTTTCTACGACACTATTTGTCATTTTTAAGTCTTGTCTTACATTAACAGCGCTTAGTCGCAGTTATCAGTATCGTCGACAATAAAATCCGTATTGTGGGTAGATTGATGTTTATTCGATTGCAATTCACAACAGGCTGATCCTCGCTTTATAAATATTGTTGTATTTATAAACAATTTACCGGAAATTAATCAAATCAGCAATCATAATTAATTACCAAGTATCGAAAACATTAGAATTTTTGATGAAATGTAATAAATTAAGTTCTTAGTACATTAAGAAAAAATAATATGGAAAAAAATATTGTATTTTTTTTCGCGATATATGAAGTCGGATCATAATGTCCTTAGTCGACAAAAAAAAATCAATTAAAAAAACGCATTTGCATGTCAATGAATCATGCAAAAAATATATTAGAATAATAGTGTATAATTACGAATTTCATCAGAAACAACAAAAATAAGAGCCCTAACAAATAAAAAAATAATAATATAGTGTCCTAAAAATAGGACAGTGGGGAGGAATGGTGTAAAACAATTTAAATCTAAACTCATTTAAATTATAAACATAATTAATCGATACATTAAATAAACAAAAGACATCGTAATAAATATGTATCTATGCGTCCAAATGTTATATTTCATGTGTGTTTTTACATTAATATTCAAATATACAAGCAGAAAATATTTTTAGGTTGTAAAATATTAATCCGTTTGGGTTCGAGCGTGTGTGTCTTGAAAGTTAACTAATCCTTGATTCGTTAAGTCTTGATACTTTGTCTTCTTTATTTTCTCATTTATTTAAGATGAGGGGATAAGTTAATTGGTCTTTGGAAACAAACTTTGTACGGATAAGGGCAATAATACGAGAACAGAGGAAGGCGTTATACAATAATATATGTTTCCACTTCCGCCATTATTGGTATTAACACTCGGTACTTTCTATTATTTTCATTCATTACGACAACTCGGTTTACTTTACCATACTGTATGCGTGTATTGCAACTGCCAAAGCTTCATCATTATATTACAACGGGCAACGCGTAACTGTTTATTTCGATGACGTATTTGGTTAGCTGCCTCGTGGTCTCGCGGCACAGGTATGTGCCGTGCGATCTAGAGGTGTCGGGTTCGATTCCCGGACAATGTTACTGTTTTTGTTTCATTAGAAAATTCTACGTAGCAGCACGGTGTCTAGAAATGTGTGTGCAAGAATGCACCTTTGTCTACGCCTTCGGGGAATACAGGCGTGATGTTATGTATGTATAGGTTTCTTTTTATTATTATCACATACACATAAAAAGTAATTGAAATATGATTGAAATATACGATCCTGGCTAAGCATAAAGCACTCAGCTAGAATTTGGCAAACACCTCTGCCTACCCTACAGGCTACAGCAATACCGGCGTGAGTATAATAATGATTGGCTAAATATTTAATAATATCGGTAACCAGAGCATTTATGTGGCAGGTGCGTGGATGGCGGAAGGCGCTGAGCAATAAATCCCCGCGCCACTTCCGCCGGACTTGTGTTACGGTCAGCAGGGCCGAGTGGTACCGTATGTACCGCACGCACTTTTGGTTTCACTGGCTCTCGAAACTAACGTCACGGTAACAAGAACGTGTACCAAGTTTTTTTTTGTGAACTGACACAATATAATTATAACACCTCTGATAAGGAGCATGCTGTCGAAACAGAGTCGCTGTGATGATTCTTCACGCTACTCTCAAAGGATACAGAAATATTAACAGAAATCAATAAAAGTTTTGGGATAACTCTGATCCCCAGTTTTAAAAGGAACTAATTATGATCTATCATCATCATATAGGTATACGTCCAACTTCTGGGCACGAGCCTCCTCTACAACTGATAGGGTTTAGGCCTTAGCCCACAACGCTGGCCTAGTGCGGGTTGGCGGACTACACACCTAAGAAATTCCTGAGAATTTTTAGGTGTGCAGGTTTCATCACGATGTTTTCCTTCACCGTTAAAGTACGTGATAATTTATTGTCAATACACACATAAATTGGAAAAGTCAGAGGAGTGTGCCTTGTGTTTGAACCTGCGAGGCCATCACGACTTATTAATTATGTTCTATATCCCTATGTATACATAAGGAAGATGTTTAAAGTGGGGTGCCTGAATTGATGAATCAAATTGAGCATATTATGAAGCTATGATCGGACCACACGAAGTTAATAGAACCACTCACTTACGTGAAAATACATACAATGTACATACACCCATTACTCTATGGTTACCTACAACAAAAACTCTGACTAATCTGGGCTAAGAACCTCCAAATTTCCTAACAAAATGTACTTTAACAACACACCAGTGTACACAAAAACTTACTTAAGTACGAAAACGTGTTTTCATTAGCAACGTTTAAGCTGGCAAGTGAACTAGCGACATGACATACAGCCGGGGATTATTTGCATGCGACCCACTGCCAGCTTGTTGATGTGACGAGTGCACTGGACTGCATACACTAACGGTCACGTGAGCGAGGTATAAAACTTGCACGAGTGTGGCGCCGACATGAACATTAATGTTGCACTAATAATCGACAAACACACAAGGAATTGTAGTAATGTGTACTGTAATATTTTCTTTGGATTTTTTATTGAATGCAGAAACCATTTATTTTTACTTTAACGACTTTTTTTTATGAAGTAGCGTAATGGTAATAATCATTGTTTCCATCTACTAACACTAGGTCAATATGTATACTGTTAAAAGTTTTAAGAAGTAAATACCTCTAACACTTAACACTCACATACATACTTCTATGCCCACACGAAGACACAAGTTTTATATATCACAAATACGGTAGACTTTTAGTCCCACAAACACCTAGACTCGAAACAGAGATTTGCATAATACAGCCCAAAAACACATTTAGTTGCTGCATGATACTAAATGTCATGATCTTCTTAAATGTTCGGCAATTATGTGCAAAAATAGTAAGAACTTGTATATCCTTAATTTTAATTTAGATTATATCATCATCATCTTCACCAGCCCATCTACGTGCCACGGCTGGGCACAGGCGTCTTCTGCAACTCAGAGGATTTAGGCCTTGTCCTAAACCCTCCTTGTATTTTTCCTTGTGTTTCGGCTTTGTCCAGCAACCCGCGCTAGGCCAGCGTGGTGGACTAAGGCCTTAACACTCTGAGATTATAATATAGCCAATGTTTAATGCCGTTGTATTAAACGCGTCTCCGTGGAGACACATCGGTCGTCCAGTCGAGTGTCCGTTGTAACAGCGGCGAAGGGGTCGCGCGCCGCGGTGCGTGCTTCCGGCCCGCACTGCACCACCGCCGCACCCCGCGTCTCGCGCACTACACACGTTACCTTACTACGTCTTTTAGAATTCCTTTATCAACATTGTTTGTTAATGTAGTAATGAACTGTGAACAATCGGAAATTTTCACAGATGTGATTGATTGACTTAGTGTCCCAAAAAGTCTAGTAGAGGGCAGGGTGTGCAATAATTCACATCAAAACAAACTAATTGTACCTAAAGTTAATGCTCGCTTCATAAAAAATGTACGGAAATGAGTCAGTGATTTTTTACTTGGGTTTTTACTTTTTATATTACAAATTGTTTTGTTTACGTGCATCTGCTTACATATTTGTGCCACTTTTTTATGCTCTTACAAATAATGACTAATTTAAGAAAATATCACGAATGTAGTTTAACAAAAAGCAAAATTTAATATTTTCCCACCACCAAACTTTAAGCAATGTAAAACTTGGTTTATTATGAAATAATGCTAAATAGCGAAGAGCGTGTCAAATTCACCATCTGATTATTCATAGAAAATTATTTTGTGAAATTAATTCGGCGAGGGAAACGAAACTCCATGATGTTTCGGTGAGAGTGTGACCAGTTGGCGGTACGTCATTAAGGCTTCGGTATCCGAACCGAATTATTTGCAAATCATTCGAGAATATCGTGCAACGGGACCGATAGCCGAGGCTACAGTAAATTAATTCCAAATTGCATCTCATTGTGGACTCGCATTGCAACACGTTCACTATTCGGATGCATTTTTTGCCTACAGAGATTTATTTGCTAACAGTAATCGATGTCGTAATACGTTGTGAATTTAAAGTAAGAAGCACTGGTACATTATCTCATAATAACATAATAAGATGCTAAATATTTGGTTTGGAATATGTCGGAATTATTATAGTGACTGACGATTTTTATTGTTTTTAGCTAGTATTATTATACCGGCTGGCCTAGTGCGGATAGGTAGACTCTAAGGCCTAAACCCTCTTAGCTGTAGAGGACGCCCGTGTCCAGTAGTGGGGCGTATGTATATGGGCTGATGATGATGATTGTTATAGTATTTCTAATAGAGACATTTCATTAGATGACTCAAAGTCAATCTATTCAAAAAGGGGATTCTTAGAGCTCTGTTTTAATTTTATAAACAGCTATCGACATAATAAACCTTTGACTCTTAGTACCTTTTAAGATTGCAAAATATTTCCCCGCGGATACATCGTAACGCTGCCGGCATTAAAGGATACTCGTACGTCGGCACGCGTGTTTTGCTGCAGTAGGAAGCAGTCTTACGTCCATGATATCTGTCGGATATCCATTGTTAGCCGAACCATTGGCATACATTTGTCGGCACCGAAACGGTCGCTTCCTTTGCATATTTATTCCTTGTGTGTTCAAAGTTACAATTAGCGAGTAGCTTTTGTAGGGCGCGGCTAAGTGACCGTATTGGAAAGTCCACTACGATCTAACTAGATTACCAAGTAATGACTAAAAATATCTGAAACGTTGGGAACAATAATGCTCGGCTGTGCAGAATCGGCTATCTGCTCTGGCTGACTCTGGTACTGCTCACAGCACGCGACTTACTGTAGGTCACTACGGAAGTGTCTAAGCCCTAATTAAGTTCATATCTCTCAGCCACCTGTATTCCTTATGATGTTCACCTTCTCCGTTTAAGCGCGTAACCATTTATAAACATACATAATTACATACATAAACTCACGCCTATATTCCCCGAAGGGGTAGGCAGAAGTTCTTTTCTGCACCCGCATTTCGCCAGGTAGGTATGTATCAGTCCTACGTAATAGGGGGCGAGCCTATTGCCGTTTTTCGGGCACATTTCCAGTCTCCGTACTGAGAATTTCTCTTTTCTAATGGAAAAACTCAATAACACTGCCCGACCCGGGAATCGAACCCAGGTCCTCTAGATCGCACGGCACATACTTGTACCGCGAGACCACGAGGCAGTCATTTATAAACAATGGGTATAAAGATTAAAAAATGTCTGGGATTTGGACGAGACGGTGTCTTCAGAAACCGCGTACCTAATCTCTGCCATACCTCATCCAACGCTTGTGGCTTTTCGGATTGATACTAATGCTATATACCTAAATGTAAGCGGATTAAAACACTGGAACAGCACAGAAATGAGTCAACATTGACCGTTTGCAAATGAAGTAAGGCATTGTCGCGGATTGCGGCGCATCCTGTGCCGCGCCGGCGCCACTGACACGGTTGTATGTTGGGGTTGCTCGGCGACAACGGCTACACGCCGCAGTCGCAATCAGTGGAGGAAATGCCGGCCCTGAATACAATGGAATTCTGGCTATCTGCTAATGTCATATTCTGCAAGATTTAAAAAATAGACTGCTTTGAAGTCGTACCTACTGGCCTCGAGGTTTACTTCTGACTTTCCAAAGTTATGTGTGTATTCACATATAATTATCACGAAAACACATCTAAAAGTTCTTGGGAATTTCTTAGGTTGTAGTCCGCCAACCCGCACTACCCAGTGTGGTGGACTAAGGCCTAAACCCTCTCAGTTGTAGTGGAGACAGATGATGAGACTGCCATATTGTCTCGCGGCTCATGCATGTGCCGTGCGATTTAGAGGTCCCGGGTTCGATCCCCGGGTCGAGCAGTGTTATTTGGTTTTTCTATTAGGAAATTCTCAGTAACAGCACGGAGTCTGGAAATGTTCCCGAAAAATGGCAATAGGCTCGCCCCCTATTACGTGGGACTGATACATACTTGGAGAATGTGGGTATAGAAATGCACCAATGCCTACCCCTTCGGGGAATACAAGCGTAAGGTTATGTATGTAGGTATGTATTAAACGTTGTAAAACTTATGTGGCTCATTGACAGACGAAAAAATGTCTAGTTCCTGAATCAACCTGAGTATATCCTGTTCATGCCGGCATCATTTTGTTGACTGGTGAGGGATGATCGTAGCTGTTTTTCCATCTCAAGCCAAGAGCAAGTTGTAAGAGCCGTTTAGTGAAAAGTCTTCATAAATAACTTTCATGAAAGAAGATTTCCAAAGTGCATTTTATTGCTACAGAAGATTCCCATGATGCAGAAATTTAAAAAAAATTGAATTTGAATCTTTAAAGAATTTCCCATATCTATTTTATTTATTTAAATCTAAATGTTTCGTACTAAAAATTCTTCGTTTTGCGACACAACGGCAACCGTAAACTGTAAAGCGTACTCCGAGCTAAATTAAATGCAATAAGCGGACCACAATTAGTCCTGGTATTGTGATTAAATGTAACAGCACTGTGTCAATCTGCATCCGGCGACACTGTCGGAGGAACACGATCATTAACCACACTGTCGAAACCGTTTCTCCACTTTGTAAAACAAATGATGGTTACAACACCAAGCATATAAGGCAGACATGTCTTGTGCAGGTAGTACAATGTATTTGACTTAGTACTTTTTTTATAAAGGCACGACATAGTAATGTTTTTATTAGTCGAGCCAATTGTATTACGCTTCAGTTGGAACTTACTGCAGCGAGAGTCTTTCACGCTTCATTAGAAGCATGTTGGACGGTAACTTTTATTACCTTTGGCCTATTTAGTTCTTTGCAATAAAAAATCCTATTTCATGCACTTTTAAATGTTTGCGTAATGCATGTTTGGAGATCTGCATAGGCTGAGATATCTGTGAGTTAAGCGCTAACTCAAACACGCTGACGAAAAAAAAAATATATCTGTTGTTATATATCGATTTCCTTTAATAGACGATTCAATCGACGATTTAGAGATACGGTGCCATTTCTCATATATCCTACATTATCCATACATATTTCGTGTTAGAATTTTCGAATACATGATTGCCTTATTAATTCTCTTTGACACAATTCTACAATTCACTACAAACATGAATGACTAATCAATTAAATAATGTACCTATAATTTGGTTCCAACGATATGGGTTAGCGTTATGTAGGTATTTGTAGGCATCGTAAGACGCTATAGTTTCGGTGCTGGCTCGGCAATTACAGCGGTCGTTTGCATAGGCAGTGTTGCAACACGCGAACAATGTGCAAAGAATCGCCGGCCCGACTGCCTCCTAGCCGACCATGGAGTTACCGGTGTACATACACGCTCGATACCATAAACAATGATAAATTTGCTCGAAGTTTAAACGCTTTCTTTAAATCTACGTGCAAATGCTTACATGCTTGTGAGGCAAGTTTGACAATAGATTATAGACACATTTACTGTAAATCAAATGTTCTCGTCATCTTTAAAGTGCCTGAAGTATTGCATCTTTAAATTTATCATAAGGCATGTATTTTATCCACAAATCATAATTATGCGTTTGGCATTTAATTAATCTATACGAATAAATAAAATTGGAGTGTCTGTTGGTAATATTGAAATAACCGCTTTTTAATAAATGTATATGGATATATACCTACACGGTACATATACCAAAATAACGTTTTTTACTATTTTTGTCTGTCTGTCTGTTTGTCTGTTTGTTCCGGCTAATCTCTGAAACGGGTGGACCAATTTTAATGGGACTTTCACTGGCAGATAGCTGATGTAATAAAGAGTAATTAAGTATTTATTATTTTTATTAATAAACAATAAAAAATACACGCGGGCGAAGTCGTGGGCACAGCTAGTTTTATATACGAAAGTATAATGTTGATGAAGATGCTAACTCAACAGACTGCGTGGTTGATCTTCGAAAATTAAATTATTGTCTATGATGCTATCTTGAGTAAGGTTTTATTGAAAAATTTTATAGTATTTATATTAATGTGATGCCCCCTATCAAAATTTTAACCTAACGTCAGACCATACATCACGATGTTCTATATAAATAGCAGTCTTAACATCTTGCAGCGTTCACGATCCAGTGACCACTACGTGCAATATGCAAATGGCTCGTGCGGCGTCGCCGGAGACACCGCCGTGGACAATTAGCCGCGTGCTGTGCCGTGCGTGGCGAGCTGGGTCGCCGACCTCAACCTCGCTTCTTGTCACACAACCTATGGCACGGAAAACCTCCTCGTCCGTAGCAGTCAGGGTGGCAATAGCCAGTACGTGTATGAAGAATAGTAAAGGCTAACCCATCGCTGTAACTTCTGCAAGCCAGTATAGATAATGGCATAACAGAAGTGATGTAAACAAATGTTTGTCGGATTAACGGAATCTGTTAGGAATCCTACCTTGTCTTTACACGGAAATAATCAGATAAAGTCGTGATGGCCTCGAGGTTTAGGCACGCGGTCGAGAATCTCGACGGTCGCGGGTTCAAATCCCAGGCACACACCTCTGACTTTTCTAAGTTATGTGTATATTCACAAATAATTAACACGTACATTAACGGTGAAGCAAAACATCGTAATGAAAATTGCACACCGAAAAGTTCTTAGGAATTTCTTAGGTGTGTAGTCCGCCAACCCGCACTAGGCCAGCGTGATGGACGTAAACCCTCTCAGTTGTAGAGGAGGCCCGTGCCCAGCAGTGGGACGTATATGGACTGATGATGATGATGAATCAGGAAGATTATTTGTGGTTTGGCTTGAAAGAACTTAAAAAGCAACTACAGATGCATATTAAAAATTATATTACTAAGACGAATTATTACAAGTTACCAGTCTCGAAATTCATCTTGCGAATCTGTTCCAGCAGTAGCAAATTTACTCAGAGCACCATTTAGGTCGTTTGCCTAACAGTGCAGGCATCTTATTCTCTCAAATAGCACATGAGCAACTTACATAAGTATAACCCCCATTTGAGAAACTAAGGGTCGCCGACCCGACAGTGGTCGTGCTGTGACACGCTCGCGTGACAACACCACAACGTGGAGCTTTGATTGTGTTTACTAATCTTTCTCCTAATACAACGTGGAAGTGGAACACGTAATGTGCCCTGATTTCATTCATTAGTATTTAAAAAAATACCGACTATGTGAATAATATTTAAATGATAAATTATGGTTCATTGAATAAATTGTTTGTTAAATGATTTTCTGTTTCCTAGAAAAAAATGTAAAAAATGCAAACTGTAACAGTTGCAGTTGAATTGTTACAGTAGAAAAGCATAAAAGTCGTTAGTTTCTTAAGAGGACCACTAGAAATAATGCCTAATGAAATTGTATGCGGAAAAATTCCGCTAAATATTTGTATTTTGTGGCGCATGGTATGGTAAGTTATATTCGTAACTAAATTATCAAACACGTTTATTAATAACACGTAAAGTTATTTCTAAATCATAGCTTCGAATCATTCCACCTTATAATTTAAAAAAAAATCACATATACTCAATAAACAACAGTGCATACAAGCATAATTTACATTGATGATATCAAAATCAATCGGTCAAGTTTAAATGATTGTTTGTTAAAAGTAACAACGTTATATTATTTATTACAACAATTTACTAAACTTAAAATCTGTTGTATTTTACTTAACAACTTGTTTAAAGACTGATTTCATACTGCTAGTTTATTGTTATGTCTTAACAAATCTCTTCGACTAGATCTTATTATTATCTACTTGGCAGACAATGTCAAATTATTCTGCCACTCGCAAAGCTGGTTAAAGATGTTTATGTATGAGCTCAATTATACAATTAAGGCTTATCTATTTATAAACGTTGCTGAGATCTATTTATTCGAAAACATGTTTTGTCTTGGTCTGCTGAGAGACTTCAGAGGAACATCAGAGGAAGCGAGAACATATGGTTTAGTAATGAAATATACAAGTAATGTCCTAAAGCTTTAAAGGTAAAGTACATGTATTAAAAAAATTAATACACCCAACAGTCACATATATTGATGACCCCACACTAGGATACAAGTCCTGTGTCGTGGGTATCAGAAACTACGAGAGACTTTCGGTCTCACAAACACCCAGACCCGAAACAAATATTTGTGGATCACACAAACATTTATCTCGGTGCGGGGATCGAACCCACGGTCTCTCGTTTACCAAGCTGGTATCTAGCCAACTGCGCCACGGTGCTGTCAAAACCTACCTTGGGCATGCAGCGCGGGAGCTGCCAGCGCCAGCAGCGTGAGGCGCAGTGCGAGCGCGGCCATGCTGCCGCTACCGGCGACACCACATGCCGCCACCACGGACACTCCTGCACACACACAACGTCTTATTACAAATACATATATATGTTACTATAAAAGCTCGAGCTATGGTAAATCCTAAGATTTTCAATAAAACATAGGAATTGTTTGAATGTTGTGAGGATTATAAATATCTGGGTGTAGTGCCAGAGGTTATTTTGCTCATAATCTTATGGACCGAGACTAGTTACTTTGGAAAATAAATAGGCCAATTTTCTAGACATTAGAGACGAGCTAATACATAGTTGATTACCTAAAATAAAAACTACACATCTTTGCAGTCTCAAGTCTCATCTGTGCGTAATCTTCAATCTTCGCAATCAACATTACACATACAGGCGACACGTTCAGTACTATATTATTAGAAACTTTTAATTATGACGAGAGTGCGATGTGTTAAGATACAGATCGCATCATTTGCGACCATCTTGGTAATCGTCGCGGTCGGTGAGATCGTGACGATGATAGTAAAATCGCGAGTGTCTTATCTAGTAGGTATACTTAAAGCTGTAACTATTGTAAATATTTCTACGAAATATTCACATTGTTAAGAAACAAGTTGAGTCCGCGCTTGCACTGAAAATTTACTCATGGAAAATCAAATAACCCTTGGCCCAATCCAGGACTCTAATCGAACTTCTAATCATAAGATTTGGGGAAAAGGAAAGGAATTTTAGACGGAAATTACTACTGTTAAGCTAGAATAAAAAAAAAACAATTTGCACTGGACTGCTTGAGATTAATTGTTAAATTGTTTTAGGAATCGTGACTAGGTACTAGATAGTTTACTAAAGGTCATGACCGTAAAAATGTAGTCATGGTCTTTGTGTACATTATTTTTTATTTCAATACTATCAATTTTATTACTCGAGGCATTTAAATCTGACGTATTGGATGAAGGGCATAATGCCCTTGGGAATAGGTATGTTAGAACGGAGTATACACTCTACAATTTTCATACTCTATGTCATCTAATTACGCGAATATTATCCATGCCATAGTAAAATGTTCTACTTTGCCTAGTCAGTAGGCACTAAGTGACCGTTGTAAAAGTCTATACGCAATGTCTAGGAAAACACAACTGTCTGTATCTAGATCTGTGCAGTGGGCATCACAACGTGCCTACTCATCATGTCTGCCACGCTTTCTGCCAACTCTCTTCGACATTTTAATGGATTGGTGACAAGTCACTTTGCATTAGTCAACACAGGTAAACTAGATTTCATGTATAGATATAAGTTATTTATAGTTTTAGATGGAAAGCAATATGGTTTTAATTTATGTTAGTAATAATATCAGCTTATATGCTTACACCCGAACGCAGAGCTTCACTATATTAGGGGTGACTTGAGCTTGAATTGATAAACGAGGGGTTGGAAATCATAGCATTTTTAAGAAATGTATATATTTTTATCAATGTACACACTACACAGTAGTTGTTTCAAAAAGACGACAAGCAAACAGCCTTGACGCTTTGAGTTACAACAGCTTATACCGTAATAGTAGACCATTAAGCACTTAGAGTTACTTTGTTAAATAAGCAAAATTTAAAATACAGAAGTATGTTTTTCTATTGATTTCTTGTGTAGGTACAACTTTATTATGTGTAATTAGGTTAGGCAAAGTGATATTAGGTTTTACCATTAGGAAATTCTCAGTAACAGCCCGGAGTCTGGAAATGTGCCTGAAAAGCGGCAATAGGCTCGCCTCCTATTATGTGAGACTTATACATACTGGCAAAATGTGGGTGCAGAAATGATTATGTATGTATGCACTTTATTATGGTAAAAAATATTTAACATCAATAAAGGCTTGCTATGATGATTAGACATTACTAAGGGCTGCGTGTTCAATGAAAAAGCATGAAATAGTAGTTAAAAGAAACTAACAGCTTGATATCAATTATTATTTTATCAATAGGAATAGTTACAATTAACGATAACGTAACAAACGGACATTCAGCAATCAACCAATTTGTTATGGAGTAACAATAGTTTGCGTTCGTGTCGCGACCACTGCCAATTGAAACCGTGAAACAACCGCAACAACGGACTGTTACTCCGCTTGCAGATTCATTAATATAATAAATTACATTTGATAACGCTCTGATGGTTGCAGTGCCCCTCCATCCCCGCCAACCCGCCCTCAAACCACGCTGGATGTAGAAAGCGGAAAAAACATCAAAATCAACGCAATCACATTTCGCTTTCTTCCAGCGTGACGACGCATTTGCATGTGAGCATTGTGAATGACGAAACCAGCAGGCGCTTGCGCAAGCTTGAATTGTGCTGGAGGGTACCACGTGCCCAACGAGAGCAACTAATTGGAGCTATTGAATGCCGTGACGGCAATACTGGAACGGTTAATAGGCGTCAAGAACATATGAGCAAAGCGGTGAAAGCCTCGCGGACAGCACTGGTCATTAAACGACCCTGCAGACTACCTTATGAGCAAGTAGCTAAATAGAGATAGCAAAATCGAAAGAAATTCAGAATGTAGGTAGTAGATTCACTGAAGGAGTCATGTGCTAAGAGGTACAGTACTTCGATACATAATCAATTTCGTAAATAGCAGTTTATAAAAAAAAACATGTCGACTCGTCGACGCAGACCATCCTGCAGGATTGCAAATGTGACTTTTTCAAATCGATATCTTTAACAGACATCAGCCAAATTCGTTGCCGCCCAGTAGATGCATATTTTAATTACAGTATTATATTGAACGAATGGATGGCAGTGACAATTTAATATACATAATGCAAATATTCCGTATACACTTCATAATCAAACGCTGTATACACTTGTACCCAGAAATAAGCCCATTTATACAATGGATGATGACGGTATTAATTAAAGAATGGGCGAAAAACGTTTACTAAGCGATAATAGCTCGTTATTATTGATGGATTGTTCAGTTCGGGCAAGGCGCATGGCGTGGGAATGTGTGGGGTTACTTGAACTACGGGACGCGGTGCCGCCGGCTACTGGGTCACTAAGCCAAGAAGGGTAAATCGAAGCCACATCAGGTCAATAAGTCGGGGGTTTTTGCGAATTCGCAGTGCTCTAGTGTTATAATGTTATGGACTGTGTCTGTATCACTGTAATACTTAGATAACAATTAAGTACATACATAAATAACATACACAATAAATAACATACATAAATTTATATAATGACATTTAAAAAATGTAAATATTATTTTAATTTATTATTAAAAAATGACATTTCGTGTTGCTGAGGGAGTTTCTTGCCGTTTCTTCTCCACAGCGATAACACGTTTCGAAGCGGCAATAGTTTTAAAAAAATAGTTTAATATTGACGATTCAAAAGAACTTGTGAAAGTCTTTTTGAATAAAGATGATTTTGAATTTGAATTTGAAAAGAGTTGTGATTTCTCAACGGTATATGAGAAGGACGAAGTTATTGATATGGCAGGGTAACCTTTGATGAGATTGGTCCAGATCGGAGACAAAAAACATATAAGTTTTGAGTCCCATCGCTCTTTGATTCCGACTGCTGAAATCTAAAAAATTGTTAAACTCATCCCTGTTTTTCTATCACGCAACCTATCCTAAGAATTCTTAGTCGGGGATGACGAATTACCATTAGCCAGTTGCTCTCACCTTGTCGTACGTAAAGTGTGTAAAACTTTTTTAAGAGTTTAAGTTTAGAAATTAAAAACATTTTCAGTTTCAGAAAAAGTATAGCTTATTTATTGAAATAAATTATTCGTCCAAATAAAAGGACGGATGTTTTTAATTGGTAGTGGTAAGCTTGTAAGCTTTGATTAGTGTACTTAGTCACTCATCTGACCCAGTTTGATCACTACTTGGATAACTTGATATTTGTTTATAATTGTTTATTGTTGGGTCAGTATATTCTCATTGATATTACAAGTTACTGTTGTTAAATAAAGATTTATAGATTATTCGCAATTTTGTAAAATAAGGCAAGCTGGGCTTTTGGGCTTCTATGGAAGTACCGCCACCAGTAGGGTATAATAATATGTGTAGTGGTATGTTGAAAGTCCGTGTGGCAGGTGAAGGAGACAGGCGAGGTGAGTCGGTAGCGACTGGCGACACACATGAGCGAACCGACGCGATCAGGTAACGTGGGGCGTCACGGTCGTCCGCGCCACACCACGCCGGACTAACTAACTGCTCACTCACTCACTTACGTATAAGAAAACTTTCTTTAGCAACTATTTCTTTTGGCACTTTAAATAGAAAATACGATTCTTAAGTAATATTATAATGTTTGAATTGCAATAGATCATGCAAATGATTTTAAGTGGTTTTTTAATGGCGTTTTAATTCGATCTTTTGATAACAAAAGAAGTGTGACGATGCAAACGATATTGACAACTGACTGGACTTGAAAGTAGCATCTCAGTCTAGTACTATGTTTCACGCTTTGCTGTGGAAAGAAGTTGGAAATTTTCATCTAATTATTGTGACTTCTAATGATGAATTTAAGTTCTCCCACTATTCCCCTTTTTAAATTGCTACTTGCGATATGAGGCAGATGCCGCAAATTGGCATATGTTTCTACGACAAACTCTTGTTTCTTTTATGCAAACCGCCTGTTACTTTCTGATGAAGTTTATGGCTTCAGAGAAATATTTTGTAAGCAACTAAAGTGACTAGATTGATATTGAAAATATTTGATGCTAAATGGAATACTTAAGACACTTCAAAGAAAAAGTTACTTTGGGTCAGCTATCTGGGTAAAGGAGGATCATTCTCATATATATTTTTTTTATTTCACTTAGAAAAGGTCGAACTAAGTGACAAAAAAAAGAAAAGAAATCGTACACATAACTAGAATACACAATACAATCACGCCTCTATCTCCAAGGGATTAAGCAGAAAATTTTCTACGCGCATGTTTTAAGTCCTATATAATATGCGAGCTTATTGCTATTTTTCGGGAACATTTTCACAGTCCGTGTAGCTACTGAAAATTTCGGAACCAGCAACGACTCGGTCGCAAACCGCACATTTATACCGCGATACTAACTAGGTAGACTGATTAATTTATAAGATGCGATTCTGTTAACATCAATTTGGTTTAGGCTTCAGTAGGTAGTAGAATTGTGAGTGACGTCATGTTTACCGTTTATGATTTTGGTAATAGACATAGACGTTGTATACAACGGTTATATGATTTTTTGTCCCTTTTTGGTCCACTATTCAAAAACACAAAACATAAGTTCAAGCTTTTAACCTTTTTTAGTAAGGTTAGTGTTTCGTAGTTAGTGACAGCGGCATCTACGTCAGCTCGGATTGATGTATCATGGGTGGATGATGTCGCAGTGGAGCGAGGCGGAACGGTGACGCCACGCAACGGGCAGACCCAGATACACACGCGCCACTGCGCTCGTCTCGTGCGCCACACATTGTGAGCGGAGTATAGCGTCATCAAATTCAATACATTTGCATACTCTTAGTATTGGAACTGAAAAACACCATGTCTTTTCAAGCTTAAGTTTGAATAGAGATAGAAGAACGAAAAGACGCTGATACGCATTGCCAAAGGTTGCTGTGATTTTTTTAAACACTGCTCAGTCACAAGCTGGATCTTGCAACTTAAAAAGTTATTCTCGAAATATAATTAAAATTTTGCTTAAAAATTCTATAGGTAGTCTAAATCCTTTAAGATCAATTACGACCTACAGCTGAGTATTGCCCCGTCTATGATTAAGAGGAATAAACTATTGCCTAATTCTTGCTCTACCACGGTACCTCATTGCATATTTAAGGAATTATTTTAATATGGTAAATTTATTACTAGGCTAAAACAATTACGGTTATCGCACCGTACAATCCGAGCCGGGTCATCAACCTACCTACTACCCCGTATTAAACAACTTTTATAACAAACCATAAACGCGGTCAAGCGTAAGTCCCGTCAGATGGCGAGGGCCGAGTTTGTCTATGAACGCGCGAAACAAAAGCTATGCTATGGTACTATTGGGGGAGGTCGTGGCGAATAGAATACTTTTCCTGCTATCATTAATATAAATTAAGCTAAGGATGGGATCTAGGGCGTTAATTAGTATGTCAACAAGTGAGAGTAGCGATTTAAAAATAGTATCTAATACAAGATTTGGTAACCTTGGAAAAGCCCAGATAGAAACATTTTTAATATTAGCAGAGTAAATTCATATAGAGTGGCGATGAATTACTGTCTCATAAGTCGTATTTATAGCTGTCTGTTTCTGATAGGAGCCCGGATTATGACACATTTTCAAGGATTACTATGGCTAGTTAAAAACTTTAATTTCTCGTGGTTACTGTGCAGATAAGAATAAGCTATCTTTTGTTACCGCTTGTACCTTAGTTTCTAACTTCTAATTTATCGCCACCTCACGCCAGTAGTTTAAAACTGCCCAAATCAGGGGCACAGAAGATGGCCTTTTTAAACGAGACATCACAAAAAATTAAACACGAACCTAGTTAAGTTAAAATATTCAAATAGGTTAATTGCTGTAATAACACGATTAACATAGCTATTAACTAGTTTAGAGGTAACTTTTTTTCTGAAGTTCAAAATAAACTACGAAATGCTCCAGGATGCGGTTAGGTATGTTGGGAAAAATGTGTCTTTTATAGAAACTATTTATCCTTTGGTTTCTAAAATGAGCTAAAATTGTTGTTAAGAAGAAATTTTATTAAAAGAGAGTTCATTGTCTAATCTACTCGAACATCAGATCACAAATAATAGACAACATGAATATTGCTTATTGTTAAAGACTATGAGGCTAACCACCTGAAAAAACTAATGACCTTTGGCTCAACATTATTATTTTTTTTTATTCTGGCTCAGCAAAGTGACCCCATTGCACCTGATGGTAAGCGTAATGGAGTCCAAAAAAAGTGTCGACCAGCGAAAGATGATGATCTCCCGTTGGTCGACACAATCATGCAACACAACACATCAAGACTATGAGGCTAACCACCTGAAAAAACTAATGACCTTTGGCTCAACATTTTTTTTTTTTTTATTCTGGCTCAGCAAAGTGACCCCATTGCACCTGATGGTAAGCGTAATGGAGTCCAAAAAAAGTGTCGACCAGCGAAAGATGATGATCTCCCGTTGGTCGACACAATCATGCCGGCCGAATACCTCTTCAACTTTCTCGTGAAGAAGTTTGGGGGACTAATACCATGGTGAACAAAGGACCGACCGCGAGAAACCGGCCAAAAACTACCGGCACGGTCATCCTTTCACCATGATTGAAGCCCCCCCGAAAACCGGATTTACACTGGCTGATCCCGGAACGCGACACACTTGCATGTGCCACTATGGCGGGTTTTACGCCCTGTGTACGGTGGCCGCTATCCGGGCGGATACGAATATCCTACCACCAGCATTAGTTCGAATATATCAAACTAATCACAATACATGACTATCGTCGGAAACCATTTCATCATCATCAGCCCATACACGCTGGGCACGGGCCTCCTCTACAGCTGAGAGGGTTTAGGCCTTAGTCCACCACGCCGGTCTAGTGCGGGTTGGCGGACTACACACCTAAGAAATTCCTAAGAACTTTTAGGTGTGCAGGTTTTATCACGATGTTTTCCTTCACCGTTAAAGTACGTGATAATTTTGTGAATACACACATAACTTCGAAAAGTCAGAGGTGTGTGTCTGTGGTTTGAACCCGCGACCGTCGAGATTCTCGGCCGCGTGCCTAAACCTCGAGGCCATCACGACTTATTAAGTAACAAATTATTAATGTTAGTTGTGTTAATACATTTTTACTGTCGGCGGATTGCCTACGATTCGAAAAGTATTAAGTTCGCAACTATTTGCGTAAAATACTTTAATTATAATACGAGTATGATATTTACTAACCATTGTAACGATTGCATTGCTATAAGTGTATGAATGTATGCTTCTTGTGCTAATACGGTTATTGAACCAACGGAACTTTATGATGGATAATGCGGAAGATCTAGATGCAATTGAACGTACAAAATGCTATTACACGAACTGGGAACATGTCTTAGTTGAGGAGTGTTTGAACATACAATATCTCAAAGCCTATCATATCGTTTACAAGAGCACTATCACGTATATATCCCAGTTCTATTTACTGATATGGCATTGCCGTCAATGACACTCTTTTACATTTCAGAAGAGTTCGTTTTATTCTAATATACTGTCCTGAGACGGAGTAATAATTTCCCTGGAAAGTTCTCCGTAATTCTCGTTCTCGCTTTATATTGTACTTTATAATTTCGAAAGCGTAAGTACCCTCATTAATTAGTTTCGGAACTATATGAATTCAAATTGTGCAAATATTTTAAACATTGCAACGCTTGCAAGCTCGTTAATTACGCTTTCGTAAATAAAATAAAGAAATAACACTCACGTCTCCTCGCGGTACTTTGAAATGTCTTCAGCGTTTGAAAATCCGATTACTGTCACTGAACAATCACAGAGCACTTTCAAACTGTAATGAAGTATCGTAGCTATAGTTTAGTGAGTTCACAACGTAACGCAGGTGCGTGCGTTCCGCGTGGGTTCGAGTCGGTAGCGGGGAGCGTGCCGCGACCACCCGCGAGCGATACTGTCCGCGGACTGGCGCCGGGCCGGGGCGGCGCGACTTGCCAGTACCGCTCGCCGCCCCACACCCGCCATCGGACAGCGCACCACACCGCCAGCACAGGTTAGGGGTGCATCAGATGCCCGTATTGTCCTGCAATTATCTACGACTGTTCAGGCGAGGCGCCCTTTTTGAAATTTATTGGGTCACTCTCATTTTTTTTTCCTGTTTAGTTTTGATTCCTGTTCCAGTCTCGCTTTGAATTACCGACTCCAAAGTCCATAGACCGCTGCGACACCTAGATATTATTTATGAGACCCATAGGCAGAAACGAAATTCTGAGCCGTCTTAGATCTATCAGTATTAAGAAAAAAGTGTCTTTCCACCATTATAAAATAAGGTCGCAAAAAAAGTTAAAAGTTTAAAATAATACATACATACATAAACTCACGCCTGTATTCCCCGAAGGGGTAGGCAGAGGTGCATTTCTGCACCCACATTTCGCCAGGTATGTATCAGTCCCACGTAATAGGGGGCGAGCCTATTGCCGTTTTTCGGGCACATTTCCAGACTCCGTGCTGTAACTGAGGATTTCCTAATGGAAAAACCTAATAACACTTTGCCCGACCCGGGAATCGAACCCACGACCTCTAGATCGCACGGCACATACTTGTACCGCGAGACCACGAGGCAGTCGAAGTTTAAAATAATGTTAAGCTTCATCATCATCAGCCCAAATACGTCCCACTGCTGGGCACGGGCCTCCCCTACAACTGAGAGGGTTTAGGCCTTAGTCCACCACGCTGGCCTAGTGCGGGTTGGTGGACTACACACCTAAGAAATTCGTAAGACTTTTTTAGGTGTGCAGGTTTTATCACGATGTTTTCCTTCACCGTTAAAGCAAGTGATAATTCATTGTGAATACACACATAACTTCGAAAAGTCAGAGGTGTGTGCCTGGGGTTTGTACCTGCGACCGCCGAACTTCTCGACCGCGCGCCTAAACCTCGAGGCCAACACTGCTTACATGTTAAGCTTATAATTCGTATTTCATTCATTGGAGGTTACGAAATAGCAATCATGCTATATCCTTACTTACCTTTCAATTTTATATTAATACAATTCATTCGTATATAAGCAATAGATCCTATAGATTATTATTAATTGTATTTTTCCGTCTGTCACGTTTTCCTTTTCCCGCGCTCACCTGTAGCCGCCAACGCAGTATTGCCACCCACACCAACTTATTTCTGACACTATATATATTAATAAAAATTATAAATGTAAAAATAAATTCTCTCAAAAAGCTACCTATTCAATATTTTTGTACATTAATGGAATAGTTTTTCTTATTATCGTAGTTTTTTTTATCACAAACACTAGAATATCTTATGATTTTTTTTTAAAATTCGGAATTATTAAATTATATTCTTATCTTATTCTAAAATAATTTATTTGTAAAATTTCTATTTCACTATGACATAATTTGCCATAGAGTTTAGCGCAGACATATGTCAACGGGGAAATAACCCCTGGTGACATATCAAATCGCGATTGTGTTTTGTATTTATATGTGAATTACAAGAATAATTGATTTGTTGCAAGTTAAACTATGTCTTATCCGCAGATGCCTTTTACCTTAAACGTTGCATATTTACCCTAAAAAAGGAGTGTATTTTAATAGTGACCGGTAAAAGTATCGATATGGCCGAAACAAGTGCAATGAACTCGGATAACAAAGTGGAACAGGCCGAAGCGTTGACGACGGTAGAAGACAACATCAAAAAGGAGGTGGACGTGAAGTCGGAGCCGCAGGAGTGTTTGTTGTGTGTGACGCGCACCCGAGAGTGGCACGGCATATACGACACTAGTACCGCTGCGTCGGGCACCTCTCTGCACCAGTTCCTCTTGAAATTTACGCAAGTCAACCTCTCCGATGCACAGAACTACTCCAAATACATATGCAAGAGTTGTTTTGATCTAATAAATGTTTTAGAACAAGCCGAAATTGAGTACATGAAGCTAAAAGATACTTTCGAAGCTATAATTAGTAAGAATCCTCTATTCGAGAATGGTTTAACGCAGCCCTTAAAACTTTCGACCGTTAAGGTCGAGGTCTGTGCTGAAGAAGACGACGATGATGACGATGAGTCGGTAAACTTCGCCAATTTGGAGGAGGATTCGGAAGACGAACCGTTAGTGCAAACGAAAAAAAGACGCCGCAAGGTACACACCAAAAAAAAGAAATCTAGCTCCACGGGGAAGCGGAGAGTAGCCAAGGTTGAACAGAGGTATAATTCTGTGTCCAATGAATATGTCATTCTCATGTCTTTAGACAACTATTAGATGCTGTAGACTAAGTGCTTTCTCAAGAAAAAGTGATATTTATTTATTGGCAAATTATATACTCATACACTGTTATGAGGAATAGTTTTTACTTGACAAAAGAAAAATTAATTATGTTTACATTGGTCATGAGCACAAAAATAAAATTTTATTTGTAATGAATGTCTAATTAGTTGATAATGTGTAATATTAGCTTTGAAAAAGGGATAGAAAACGCCAAAATATAACATGTTCCTAAAATCATCTTGCAAGGGCTGAGTATCACTTGTTCTGTCCTGTAGTGAATAACAGAATTACAGAAAGTTGAATATTAATGTTATATGAAGCAGCATTCTACAAAATAATAAAACCAACTGTATTATTGTTTCTTTAGATTGTGTGTTCAAAAATAATTATAAAAATATTTGATGAAGAATTTATCAATCAAATGGGTTTAACAACACATAAAGTAAAATCTTTTCACCTTATGAAATTTTATATAAATTTAAACATTGCTATCTCATAGATGTCTCACTTAGACAACCAGATATACCAGATAACAATAATACAAAAGCATTTGTAGAAACCCTAAAATAGAAAATTATTTTCAGCTGGGAATGTGATGTATGTGGTTTGCAAGGAGATGCAGGTGGAACTGAGGCGGAGGCACATCACAAACTCACAAAGCATGCATTGAATGATATCAACCCAGTGCTGCGAGATGTCAAGACTGAAGATTCTGCTGATGGGTTAGTTACTAATGATGACAATTTTGTTAGGCTCTAAAAGAGATATTCAAAAACATTTTATATATTTCCCTAACAAATATTTGTTTTAGCTTAGTTTTGGGCTCAGTGTTGTAAGTTATAGTTTAGTCTTGTTTGTATATAGCCTCGTCTCACTGTCAGTTTTTCAAATATTGCTTGAAAGTTTTTCATAAAGACATTACAAAGAGAAAAATTGGCAGAGGCCTATGTCAAGCAGTTGATGTCTTTCAGATGATGATGATAAATGGGAAAGAAGTTATATGCATGCAACTGTTGACTGTCGGCATAACCATACTGGATTAAACTTAGAATGCTATTATGATATTGCAACACCTAACTATGCCGTTTTGCTTCATTTACAAATGTGACTAGAAAATCTAAAACACTTTACTTTAATGATTGTATTTTAATATGTATTTTTACATATTTGTAATTTTTTAATTTCAGTTCACAAAGTTCATATAACAATGGTTTTGAAACATGTATGCAGCTAGAGTTTGATAACTTTGATGAAGAAGGCAGTTTGCTTGTCTCTCATGATAAAAGTAAGAAGAGAAAAGTGACTGAAGAGAGAAAACCCAAATTATTATCGGATCAAAAACTGAAGAAGCCGAAAGTTATGCACCAATGTGACCAGTGCAATGCGCGATATACATCATTAAGTGAGTGCTTATGTGTATATTTTACTTATATAAAACATATGTAAATTGGAAACTACATATTAGTTATGCATATCCTGCAAAATAAAGTACATCACTTGTCCTTCCTTCCACATGCCTTCAGTTAAGTGCAATTCTAAATAGCTCTTCGCTTTTGAATAAAGCTTGTTGTAGACAATTATTGCAGTGATTTTATGTAACATTAATTTTTAGTTGATTTTTAGTAGTCCATTATAATCGGGACACCTAAATATAATAACATTTAGTTGAAATTTATTAAGAATAATACTGTATTTGAACCTGTGATTCACAGATTTACACACCTCTGACTTCTCGAAGTTATGTGTGTATTTACATTGAATTATCATATTACTTTAACAGTGAAGGATAAGATCATGAGGAAACCTGCACACCTAAAAAAATCTTAGGTATTTCTTAGGTATGTACTCCTCCAACCCGCCCTAGGCCAGTATGGTTGACTATGGCCTAAAGCGTCTCACTTGTAAAGGAGACCCGTGCCCAGCAGTAGCAGCTGATAATGAATACTGTATTTGTATATTCTAGCGCGACTAGAACAGCACAAGCAAAAGCACGACGGTTCCAAGCCGCCATACATCTGCGAGATCTGCGGCGCGCACTACAAGCACAAGCGCGCCTGCGACATACACATCGCCATGCACAAAGGTAACACACACACTCTGACTGTTTTTCTTTTGTAAAGGGCTTTGTCGCTACAGCAATTATGTCGCCCTGGTAGAATTTACATATTATGTAAATCATAAATTATTATTATTATTAAAGGACTATTATTGTTTTTTATAAACTAATACATATATCATTTTTTTTAGCATTATTTGAAAGTGGGTCATTCAAGATAATATTGCAATTGCTCCCCTGAGAAAGGTCCAATCCACAACTATTTCTTTCATGAGCATTTTGCGAACATTCTAGAAGAATACACTGACTGATGGATTCACAACTTGTTAAATATTAATTTGTATTGCAAATTCATGGTTGCTTTGAAGTTGTTAGACTAACTCTTAGGTTCTATACTATATATGTTACATAATTATTGTATTTTTTTTTTATTATTTCTTGTATAATTTCAGGTATAAGTGATTGGAAGTGTGAGGAGTGCAATAAGTTGTTCCCATCAAAAAATGCATTGCAGAGGCACAACAACATACACACCGGCAAACTGAACTATCAGGTAATGTCTAATGTTGAAATATTATATTATCTGTGAAATTTATTTTATCTATAATGTTTTGCGAAACTTTTTTCTATTTTTATCTGGTAGTTGTAGAGTAAAAAGGTTGAAGTACCTACTCAAATTGCATGATTTTATTCTTTTGATTTTATGCGTTTGGCAAAAATAAGGTTAGTTAATTTCCAAGTATATTTTAATTTTGTTTATGTAGTAGCATTAATAATATTGAGTCAATATTTTTCGATGGTATTTTACGTTATTTTTGCTTTAGTGAATATATTTTGTGTTATAGTTAGATGTAAAAGGTGTATATACAATAAAAGTGATGCGTGTTGTGGTTTGCAGTGCGACCTGTGCGGCAAGTCGTTCATCCACACGTCGTCGTTCAAGATGCACAAGCTGTCGCACTCGGGCGTGAAGCCGCACGCGTGCGACGTGTGCGGGCTGGCGCTCATGACGCGCTCGCACCTCAAGCGCCACAAGCGCATCCACAGCGGCGAGAAGCGCCACGAGTGCGCCGTGTGCGGCAAGCGCTTCTCCGAGCGCTACAACCTGGCCGCGCACGCCAAGGCGCACCAGCCCGCCGACCAGCCCGCGCGCGACGCGCCGCGCCGCCGCCTGTTCCGCTGCAGCTTCTGTCCCGAGCGCTTCGAGCGCCGCTACATGCTGGAGCGCCACACGGCGGGCGCGCACGGCCGCACGCTCGAGCGCCCGCCGCCCACGCCGCGCAACACCATGAGCAAGCTGCTCAAGGCGCAGGCGCTGGCCCGCGCGCCGCTCGCGCCCGAGCCGCCCGAGCGCAAGCCCGAGCGCAGCCCCGAGCCCCGCGACGCGCCCCCCGCGCCGCACAAACTCATCGCGCAACTCTGTACGTACACACACTATACCAGGGTTTCTCAAACCTTATTAAAGTTTCCAGGTGACAGCGAACCCCTTAAGTTAAGAGTAAGTAATTAAATCCCAGCTTAGCTTGTTTCTTGTCGCAAATGGATGACTCCTTTCTAGAAGTAATTTTAGAAAGTTTTAACCTAAATTCTGACTCGGTACCAAGTCGATTTCTATATTTAGTTTTCATCATGACCAGGTGTGAAAACATACTGTCACATAAGTATGTTGTAGCCACTATGTGTGCCGCACGCGTCAAGTCACCATTACGTAAATTTTGTCGCGAACCTCCTGCCGTCGAATGGCGAACCCCTAGGTGTTCGCGAACAACACTTTGAGAAACCCTGCTTTATACTAAACATACTCTCACTGACATACCAATAAAAAAATCTACTCTTCTATTTATTCTTATATCAACTACTAGCTTTTGCTCGCGACTCCGTCCGCGTAGACTATATGGTTGGGTTCAGAAAGAAAATAGTAGTCTATTTTACTCCACGGAGTCCCATTTATGTCCATACCAAAAAATCATTCAAATCGGTCAAATAGACGTCAAACGTGTGCCGCCGCGCACCCGCCGGCCGGCGCCTTGTACATCATTGCGCGCTTGATCATTTTTTCGCTGCGGTGTTATTTTAAAACTGCGATATCTTCTAAGATACTCATTGAAATCAAATGATGTAAAGGGCAAATTTCTTTTAAATTAAATACTTGTGATGAATAACGTATTTATTTGGATAAGGATTAATATCATCTTTATGAAAAGACCTTCACAAATAATGCTTTATTTTAGAACAAATTTGGTTAGCATAAAAAAGGTTATAGTGAGCCAACCTTAAAAGATAGACATATGCTGTCGCAGACTTTTTTTTAGAACTTTTAAAGGCAAACAATTCTGCCATACATTATTTTAGCGAAACTTTAACCGTTTCCGCAGCGCACGCAGCGGAAGTTCTCAAAAGGAAAAAATACCCCCGATTTTGAAACATTATTTATTGGTGCTCCGCTCCTATTGGTCATAGCGTGATGTTATATAGCCTATAGCCTTCCTCGATAAATGGGCTTTCTAACGCTGAAAGAATAAATCAAATCGGACCAGCAGTTCCTGAGATTAGCGCGTTCAACCAAACAAACAAACAAACAAACAAACTCTTCAGCTTTATATATTAGTATAGATTTTGTTGTCCATAGCCTTCAAGATATTCAACTGTTTAAACTGTTTATTTGTATCATTGATTCATAAAATTGTTGGGTATTTGCAACCTGCCCCATTACTAAATATCAGAAATATTATAATGAAAAAATGCTATATTATCATTTGTCCAATCGCTACTTCTAGCAACCAACAATGCAATGCAATCAACCATATTATGCATTTGACAATACTTAATGAAAACGAAATGTGTTATACAACTTTTATGTTTATTTATTACAAAATACAAATAAAATATTCACATTTTTTTAAATTTATAATGTTAATTAATAAATTTTACAATTTTAAACTTTTACAGCTTCGTCGACTTCCATAATCACGACTAGTTCGTGGTCGGGCGCGTACGCGGCGGAGTTCGGTCTGAGGCCAGACTTCCCACACTGACTGCGCTTCCACAGATACACTTGAAACTCTGAAGGCCGACATTCGTCACACACTGAGGATCTGTAAATGGATCTGCAAGATTAAAAGCGGCCGAAACGAAGAACTGACGATATATAGCTTTAGGATTATTTGGCAAGTCTCCCTGTAAAAATATTTAGTACGATTAAAAATTTATACTCATCTGATTATACATATTTACGACAATATACATTAAATAGAGTCCTTAAAATTATGTTCTTCCTATGCCGAAAATATATTTCTTGAAAAGCAATAACATAATATAGTGTTCATACAAAATTATCTGTAGATAAGAAACAGACTGGTGTTATTAATAAACCGATAGTATATGTGTACAGTATATTCATAGAGAAAGTTATGCATTTTATGATAGCAAGCTATAAAACTATTGTGAATATGATAATTATGAGATGGCAGAGTAGGTACTGTCTGAATATGTTACATATGTTTAACTGTAAAGTAATATTTAGTTCTATAGATAGAGAAGTGGCACTATAACGTTCGTAATGTAAATACATATTTTTGTACTAAGCGCTGACTATCGCACTGTGGACGAGATATTTATTAGTTGGAATAAAACGATCACATTGGCGGGTGCCGCGCGCCGGCACCACGACGTATTTTATTTTAAAATGTATATTATATTTTAAAACATAACTATAAAAACATGTGTTTTTTATTTCATTTTACCATTTATTTTCAATCATTTTGTACCACAAATTTGGCTGCAGGGTTGGGCAGTATTTGAATTACTTCTAATTAAAATACATAATTGAAATACAATTACTATTTTGTATTTGTATTTCAATTACTTTCTTAAAATGTAATTTTTAATTCGTATTTCAAATACGTGATGCCGAGGTAGGTATTTTGTAATTAGTATTTCAAATACTTGAGGCTTCAAAATACATTTTAACATTAAAATACATTTAGCTATCATGAGTGTGAGTTCCATAGCCTTTAAAAAACACACTACACTACAATAAACACAAAAAAGGTCTTTGCTAACATATTGTGTTGTCTCAACATCTTTATATTCATATAATTACACAATATAACACATAACTATTACACGTCACACAATATAATAACACTATGATACATAATCAAATCTGTTCAACCGGAGACTTGATACAGCAATCGACTCCTACTAGCACTGAACGTGCTTATATAGAGACCGCCCCACTATAACGTGACAATAACATCTCAAACTACCGACAAACATGTTATCAATTATTATTTATCTACCCTTAACTAGCTAAGGCGACAACATCCGGCCGTCCTGCGCACGCATCCGTCCCCGGATAGCGTTTTAGTCTGGTGCGGTTGCTGAGAACAGAATAATAAGTGTTTTTAATCCAAAATACATAGCGACCAATATTTGAGTATTTCCAACTCTACTGTTCCATCAACGGTCAGCAGATCGGAAACTACTCAATCATGTCAAGTAATTTAACTGTTCCATCAACGGTCAGTTATGTTCAACGATTGGATTTATGATTTTCCCTAGGCGATGCCACTGGCCAGCCCTAGTTGCATATCACCGCAATTGAACATATCTATTTTACACGGATAGATACTGTACAAATGTTCAACTTGCGATTTCCCCTAGGCGCTGCCACTGGTCAACCCTAGTTGCATATCACCATAAATCCAACTTTAACAGATCTATTTTACAAGGATAGATACTGTCATAGCATAATTTGTGTATGAAAACACAATCGAAGCAAAAGCACTAGACAACATCGAGTATTTGTCATGGATTTCACAAGATTTACAAATACCTGACAACATCCTGGACCATTTGTACGCCATCATAAAACTCACGTTAGTAAATTTATATTATCACGTTTTAGGTATATGGTTCATAAGTCATACGGTTCAATCAAAATCATTCGTCGTCATCAAAGTCATATGGTCAGTATTTCCTTCTCTCATGTCCCATTAGTTCGTATCAGTCGTGGCTCGATACTTCAATTAAAGATTATTTTAATATACTTAGTCAAAATTTTCTTAATTTTTTGGGATCCGAAATAGTGATCTCTTTCTATCGTGTATATGAAAAGTAAATTAACCATGATTTGCTGTAATTACTTCTCAAAAACATTTTTTTTTTTGGACTACACCATACTCAGTTTTGCTTTACACTGATTTCCTAAGATCGATTAAAACAAAATAAACAATTACGCTCGGCCTTTCCTGCCAATATACCTGATATAACCAATCTTTTACACATTTTACAAACAATACATTTAAAAGCAAGGTAATTATTGCAAATAAAAATTCTACTTAATGTATCTATGTTGCCATGTGTGTCTCCTGTTAATACATTATCTCAAAAGTGAATTCTTGTTTTAACATTCTTCCTGGTATATTTAACATCATTCGCTTGTGATTTATCCACTATAAAAATAAATTGGTTTTTCACCAATATTTGTAGCATGGTTTAAAATGCAACCAACATCGTCACGATTGGCGTCTGTTTACATACTTATGTTGCAACTCTATTTTAATTTAGTTAGCAGTAGACTGTTCTGTACCCCATTACCATAAAACATTTCTAAAACTTAGGTTCTTTATAAATTTTCAAAAATACGAGACCTAGAAATTACAGCATTTTCTTTTTGGCAGGTCGAATGCCCTTTACAGAAATTTTACTCTAAAAAAAGTAGCCATCAAAAAAATAATCAATGTAGCAAATAATTCTATCAAATCTCACGATTTCCCAAGCGCAGTGTTCATAAGTCTTTGTAAATCAGCAAGCCCATTGCTAAGACCGAATTGTGTCTTTTTAAACTCATATTGGCCATCAAGGGTAGTAAACGCCGTTTTGCCTTTACAGTTTCCTCAGCTTTAATTTAATATAACCAAACTCGAATAATATACAACAATTACAGGCCGTCAATTATATCTATCAAACCTTCCGATATAGGATACTGTTAATTAATTTAACACATTTAATCATTTACCAACAAGAAAAAGATCTTGTGCATGGCGAACTACTTTATTAACATTCATTTTTTTTTTTTTTAATAGGCGAGTTTACTTATGTACGCTCGTGAGGCTCTTATTTTATCTATAGGACTATTTTTTTACTAATTAAGGACTTTTTAAAAATGAAAGTACTTTTAAGGACTTTTAAAAGTTTATTTCTCAATCCTTCTTAATAATTTTACATCAAACGCCACAAATCGAAAGATCATTACTTTTTAAATTACCAGACAGTACAAATCAAAATAAGTATAGATTACAAAATCTACATGAATTATTAGGTATTGCTTCAACGAATAAATTCTATAAAAATGTAGCTTAAAGGAAAGTATTTTCTTTATACATCATTAAATAAATATTAAATACTAGCTTTTGCCCGCGACTCCGTCCGCGTAGACTACAGGGTTGGGTTCAGAAAGAAAATAAGTTGTAGTCTATTTTACTCCACAGAGTCCCATTTCTGTCCATATGAAAAATCGTTTACATCGGTCAAATGATTTAGGCGTGAAAACATAACAGACATATAGTTACAATTATACATAGTTACAGTCGTCTACACGTTGTTTCATCATTCTAGCTTCAAAAATGACGAATTTCCACACAAACTTTCACCCCTTATTTATATTTTACCCCCTTAAGGTACATTTTCACAAACTTTTAATGTCATGTTTATTTATATCTAATCAACAGCCTAAAATATAAGTTTCAAGCTTCTAGCTTTTAAAAATGACAATACTTCTATACAGCTTTCATCCCTTCTTTCAACCCCTTTTCCGGGATAAAAAGTAGCCTATGTCCTTTCTCAAGATCTAAACTATCTATGTACCAAATTTCATTTAAATCGGTTCAGTAGTTTTCGCAGAAAAGCGAGACAGTCAGACAGATAAACAGAGTTACTTTCGTATTTATAATATTAGTTTTTTTTTTTTTACTATCACGCGCCCAAAGAAGTCTCTTTTCATAAATAATTTCACGAATAACCAGCTTTTTCGATTCGGACAAGCGGTATGGTGTATAACAAATGAGTAGGTACCTATACAATTTCGTGCTACACACGAGGTTTCAGATAACTTTTCCGTCACTACTTCAGCGGTATCTTGATTTACTAGGTATGCAATATACATTAAATATGGATTGATCTAGTAACACCGCCCTATACGTTTGTACATTATTCCTTTATCTTCACTACAATTTCTTTAATTTAACATTAAACTACCAAATAATTCAACAAAAATATGAAGTTACATAATATGTAGTGTCTATTTCAAGATCCGTTCAATAAAACAGGCTGATTTAAATTAAATTGACTATGACTTACTGTTCACATTAATTAAATAAAATGAAACATGAAATTGAATAATATTTATTGAGTCTAAAATGTCAAATACTCGTACATCACTTAGATTTAGTCATTTCAACATTTAGTATACCATCCTGTTCGGAAGGTAGTCATCACAAGAGAAGAACGGACAAAAAATACAAAAAAAATTGCTCTTTTCCACTCGAAAAGATTGGATATTGATACAAAGATTAAATTTTCCGTATTTGAGCAGCTCTTTAATACAATCTCACTGTTGTATTGAATATGAGATAAAAATGCGACCGACCCGGCACACGATGCCGTCGTAACCACAGACATTTCAGCAAGCACGGATTGAATTATATACAGCTATATCCATTGCAGGAGACCCAGTCAGACTTGAGATTACAATAATTACTAATTATATCCAGGTTTCGTTATCCTCCATATATTCCGATATTTTAAAGTATGCTTTGTTATATAACTGTCTATACTATTTCCTTAATCTTTTTATTGTAAAAGTGTATACAGTAACTTAAAGGATTTGCTGATCTTTTGGAGTCTGGTCTTATAAGTAACTAACTTATTTTTATTACGTGTATTTCTCTCATGTATGTCAGAAACCGTTTCTTTTTTTTCTACAATGAATCTGATTTTATATCTTTAATGTAAATTAAGACCTACATGCAAGTTCTAAACGACCAAATCTGTTCAAATATCACAAGTTAATCTTTAATGGGTAGGTACATTTTTTTTTAAGTATGTCATACCACGTTTCCGTATTATTATTTTAGTTTAGAAAAATTTGTTCACATTTTAATATTTTCTACCAATCAAATCTCAAATCAAATTAAATTGTAGTGGCATTGATGCTTAAAATAACATTTCTACTTACTGCAGGAGACGCAGCTCTCGTAACCTGATACTCCTGTTTTCTTTTGTAGTTTCGCGGTACGGGCGTGGTTTTCGGAACACTTCTGATGTTGTCTCAACATCTTTATATTCATATAATTACACAATATAACACATAACTATTACACGTCACACAATATAATAACACTATGATACATAATCAAATCTGTTCAACCGGAGACTTGATACAGCAATCGACTCCTACTAGCACTGAACGTGCTTATATAGAGACCGCCCCACTATAACGTGACAATAACATCTCAAACTACCGACAAACATGTTATCAATTATTATTTATCTACCCTTAACTAGCTAAGGCGACAACAATTGGCCATTAAGTTTGTTCTCATCAGGACCTGTACGTATAATATGCGCTAAAAAAAATGCGTATTCTTTTGTAACGTTTATTACGTCAACTTCTTTTTCTCTTCATAAATATATGTTTACCACGCAAAGAGGTAGGTACCTATTCACTTTAAATCTAACTCAACACATGCCTATGAATAACAAACAATGATAAAAAAAAAATTGAGTTCTCCTTAGTAAAGTGAATAGAAAAATATTAGACTACTTAAAAGTCAACTAAATTATTACGATAGTATAATGTAGTTACAATTATTGTTATTTTCGGAGTCGGTGTCAGCCAAGGAAACATTACAATATTACCCTTGGAGTACATCCTTTCCAATAAAAAATGAATCATTGAAATCGGTTGGCGTGATTTTGAGTTATTCGTCCATTTTTCGCGCACTTTTAATGTAAATTTAAGACATATGATTTTCTCATGGAAGCCACTGTCACAAATGGACCAAATTAAAATAGGACCACACTTGAAGCATAAAAAAAGAAATAAAAACAATCATCAAAATCGGTCATCCCAGTCGAAAGTTCTGAGGTAAATATATAAAAAAAAATACAGACGAATTGATAACCTCCTCCTTTTTTTGAAGTCGGTTAAAAATAATGTTTTCTTTAGCAGGTTTTATTCACTCTCACACAAGAGGCTGTTTGTCTGAGAGTACATTCAAAAAATCTAGTGTTCATGAAAGGAAGCTCTTGTATTACTGATTAATTAATCTTGTTTTTCTCTACTTTTTAGCCCGTGCTGGTCTAGATTACTTATTTTGTATTTCAATAAAAAAATGCTAAAATACTGTATTTTGTATTTTATATTTCAAATACCTTACTTATATGTATTTTGTATTTCGTATTTTAATTACTTGCGATACAGTATTTTGTAATTTGTATTTCAATTAAAGCAAAGCATGTACCTATTTTGCCCAGCCCTGTTTGGCTGTAACAGCGTCTATTTTTTGTTCGAGTTTTATTCGAAAATCAAAACAGATTATTTGTTAAATACCTGTAAGCTAAGGGATTCTTTAAAAGTTTTATAGTGAACAAGGGAGAATACCACTAAATATAGATTTTTCTAACCTCCAGCAAAACGATTAAGTAATACTTTAGGAAAAAGAAACTGTAAACGACTTGCTTTTTATTCTCAAATGAATAGATTGACGTAAACAAATTTGGTTTAAAATTCAAATTAATGATGATTCATCACTAAAGTAGTCACCCTTCCAAGACTCACTCTTAATATATTATAAACATGCATTAAAAATATTATAAATTTAACATTATTGATATAAGACTAATACAGTTAGGTACGTAAATTGTACATTTCATTCAAATTATTATTAAAAGTGATGCGAACATTCCATTATTCGGACATTGTAAAAATATATTTAAGTTCAATACTGTAAATTGAATTATTAATTTATTATTAGCTTAATTTAAGATATTTAATTAGTTACATAATTAAAAGACGGAAAATAGGTTTTGAAGAAAAATCAGCTGATGTATGTCATGTGTCAATTTTTTTGATATTTGTTTTGATTGTTATATTTCTCGTTGTAACTTGAACTTGTACACTAGGATATTTTTTTAGTAAATTTGAGGCACCATGAATGAAAAATATAAAGATAATGAAGTTATCGTACGTGAAGCAAGGAAGGAGGATATGCAAGCTGTTGCTGATATGATACAGGTTAGATTTTAAATGTTTTAGTCTGCCTTCTATAGGTTGCAATGAATTACTTGTAAAAGTCTGCCAGATCTATGAAATGGTTTGCTATATATGACTTATATTACCAGAGAAAACTTAAAAGAGCCCTTTAACCTATTAACATTTTAGTTTGGATACATTTAAACTAGACCTATTAATATGAGAATTATTACACTTCAGCAATCTTTTAATGCATCTATTAGTTCTTTTCCAAAAAAAGCGAAGTAAAGGCTATATTTAATCCTAATGATTTAATTGAAGATAGTAAACATTATATTTATTATACCTTTTTAATTAAAGATAATTCTTAAACTACCTATATATATTTTTTGCAGGAACTTGCTGATTTTGAGAAGATGCCTGAAGGGCCTAAATTATCTGTCAAAGGTGACCAAGACCATAATCATGCAATAAATCAATGGCTGTACTTCCATAGAAGCCCAGAAGCCCAGTTTGCCTTTTAAAATTCTAATAATAATTTTTAGGCTTGAAATCTTTATTAAATTAAAGCAATTTGATAAATAAAGACCTTAAGTATAATAAGCAAATACAAACTAGACATTACACAACTAACATTTACCGCTTTTGGGCTTCTATGGAAGTCCTGCCACTGCAATAAATATACATACATGTATGTACATTCAATCATAAATTTACGTAAGACTTATGGTCACAATAATTCTTTTGCTTTCAGACTTACAACATGATGGTTTTGAGAAAATACCACCGGCATTTAGATGCAAAGTGGCAGAACTACAGACTGATAGTTCTAAGCCAGTGGTAGGGTATGCTATATACTTCCCTACCTATTCAACGTGGGAGGGACCTTCCATGATGCTTGAAGACCTTTGCGTTCGCTCAAATCATCGGCGACGTGGCATTGGACGAAAATTGTTTTATGATGTTGCTCAGGTAGTGAGGAGTGAACTATGTTTTTCTTTTCTTTCTTCTATAAACCCTCCCCTTATCAGGGATTATCGGACTTATGCAAAAACAGCTGGCATAGTGTAGGTGAAGAAATATATCTCTGCCTACCCCATCAGGAACTTAGTCGTAAGTGTTTGCAGTATTTATTGTAAACTTAGAACTAGCTCTTACTTAAATGAAGAATTAAATAAATTACCACTAGATGGCGTTAGAAGACATCTTAGTAAATCATTAGGCCACAAAGTCAATGATAAGATTTTACAGCTCATTAAAATTCTAAAGCTTTCATTAAATCAACTCCAAATTAAATATTCTGACAGTTTTAGAAAAATTAAATAACATAAATTTCGTTTTGTTACTTGGTTCAGAAATTTCCAGAGATGACGCTAGTAGTATTTATAAATTTTAAAATGAAATTGCTCTTTTACTCCTACATATTATTCTATCGAAATCTTTTACGTCCAAATGCTGGGCACGGGTCTCTTCTACTTTTAATATGCTTCACATACCTAAGAAATTTCAATGTGGAGAACTCGTAGGGTGTGAAGGGATCCTCACGATTATTTATTTCACCGTTAAATTGCATCATATCTTGTAAAGATTACACAAAAAACTTCCAAAAGGGTAAAAAATCCTTTTCTCTTTTGTATGTAAAATGCCTCACAATATTTTTTTTTCTATGTTTACCTAATGTCACCCACATAAATAACGTTCATTTAATTCAATTAAAGGTTACGTGTTTCGATATAACCTCAAACCTGGTTTAACTATAAAGTCGTGATGTCCTCAAGGTTTAGGCGCGCGGTCGAGAATCTCGGCGGTCGCGGGTTCAAACCCCAGGCACACACCTCTGACTTCTCGAAGATAAATGTGTATTCATAATGAACTATCACGTACTTTTACGTTGAAGGAAAACATCGTTAGGGAACCTGCATACCTAAATAGGTTCTTAGGAAATTCTTAGATGTGTACTCCGCCAACTCGCACTAGGCCAGCGCGGTGGATTAAGGCCTTAACCCTCTCAGTTGTAGAGCAGGCCTGTGCCCAGCAGTGGGTCGTAAATCGTAGGTAACGTTATATCGTATTATATCAGCCCATATGCAGCTGATGAAGATGATGATGAATTAGAAACCACAACGTTACTTTATGAATTTGCTGCCGCCGATTAAAACAGATAAAATACTTAAACATTTAACTCGATCGGGTTTCGGCGATTTATTATTGGAGGCGGATTTTATATGAGGATGCGAATTTACAAGGAATGGTTTGTATAATGCGCAGGAGGCCTGGGGGTCAGGGTGTCGTAGACTAGACTTCCACGTCCTGGCATGGAACCCGGCGTGCTCGTTCTACGAGGGGGCGGGCGCCGTGAACCTCAGCGCGGCCGAGCAGTGGTGCTACTACCGACTCAGTGGCGCCGCGCTGCAGAACCTCGCCGGGACTAAATGAAACGCCCGCCTCATGTGCTTCATTATGTATTTAGAATCGTCCGTTACACTTTTTGTACATACATTTAATATAATTGCCGACGATATGTTTTCCTTATCAAAAACGGTCCATTGTAAATATATGATAAATTAATCTATAGGAAATACTATTAATAACGTGAAACAATTGTACCGGAAAATGATGGTTTTGTTAAGGAAAACTTCATCGATGTTACCAATGAAGAATTGTGATTTTGTGCAGGGTACGTTTTATATAAAGTTGTCAAGGATACTACAGACAAATGTTTGATTAAACCTAATATTTACAAATTAAAATAATATAAATGCCATTTATTCGACCTTATGACCTAACTCACATTATGGCGCCTGCATAACATGTAGAAGAAATGTTTGCATTTTGTAGGTAAAACTTAGTGATATGTCAATTGTCAACTATAGTGATTGGTTTATAATAAACTTTCAAAATATTTAAATGTTTTTTTTATGCAATACATTTTAATTTACATTATAGAAGATACTTTGTCTTTATCAATTTAATATCAGTAAAAACAGTATCTCATTATTTTGATGCCCCGTGGCGCAGTTGACTAGACACCAGCTTGCGAAACGAGAGGCCGCGGGTTCAATCCTGCACCGAGACAAATGTTTGTGTGATCCACAAATATTTGATTCGGATCTGGGTGTTTGTGAGACCGAAAAGTCTCTCGTAGTTTCTGATACCCACGACACAAGACTCGTGTCTTAATGTGGGGTCAGAACTATGTATGTGACTGTTGGGTGTATTTATGCATAATATTTTTAAATTGTTATTGTCGACATCCCTACATTTCATCTTTACGTAATGATCGTCTTGCCGCGTTTACATTACATACATACATAAACTCACGCCTGTATTCCCGGAAGGGGTAGGCAGAGGTGCATTTCTGCACCCACATTTCGCCAAGTATGTATCAGTCCCACGTAATAGGGGGCGAGCCTATTGCCGTTTTTCGGGCACATTTCCGGACTCCGTGCTGTTACCGAGAATTTCCTAATGGAAAAACCCAATAACACTTTGCCCGACCCGGGAATCGAACCCAGGACCTCTAGATCGCACGGCACATACTTGTACCGCGAGACCACGCGTTTTACATTATATTTATTACAACGCTCAAATTCCCGCCACAGCTGTCACAATGTGAATACTGTTGAAGCTTACATCTACCTACTGCTATATATACACGAGAGAATCACTTCCTACGTCGCATACAAACAGTTCGGAGCATTTGTACAACTTAAACTATTGAGATTCAATTACGTCTAAGATATTAGAAACATTTGTCGATGGCAACATGGACATGTTTGTTCGTTCACTTCGTACTTGCAAATATCTAGTATTGTGGGATATGGTTACACCAAAGATGCGGTGGATTATCTTATAAACCAATGGTTCAATTTAATAACAATATTGTTAACTGTTTATATAGAGCATCAATTTGGTATTCATCTAACCAAGAGATGCACAGAAGCAACAAATTAAGTACGCACAAAACAATGGCTATATATAAAATTTACATAGAAATAAAAAGAAGTTATACATTACTGGTGTTTCGGAACCATTGGCTTTGATTATATCTAAAATAGTTAACTTTTGTGTGTTTCGACTAACAATGCAATAGAAAATTATCACTATGAGGTTTATTATTTACAATTATTGTGAGACATCACGCATTTATCTCAACATATATTTGTTTTGACTCCAACATGTGCAGTACGATACACTGCAACGCGATACTTATATGTCGCATTGGAATCGTACTTATCTATCACATAAAAGGTCCAACATTATCTCTCCGCAGACGGCTATCTCTATTTATAATTGTTCGAATACACTCGCACACGCCACTGTTTGCTTAGATTGTTGATCGTAGTGATTGGACGCCATGTCTCCTTATCTGCACGGATGGCTTGTTTCAATCTTCACGTTTGATGCAGCTCAATTGCGCAGTTAGGAAAGACACGAATGTTTCCGTCGCTTGCGGCACTTTCTGTGGAGATGGCGAGTGGTGCGTGTGTTCAGTGGCTGCGCGTCGTGGTGGGCGCGTGCTGGCGCTACGTGGAAGCCATGAGCTTGGCGTGCGCCGTCACGTTGCGCTGGTGCAGGAATCCACTGCCTTCCTCCTCTTCGCCATTGCCCACGCCGTACTGCAAAACAGATTTAGATCATGAGTAGGTATAGATATACATATAATTAAAGCATATCCTAACGAATCCTTTGGGGATTCGTGCCTAGTTAATTTTTCTGAAGAGATGTTGACTTTGAGGTAGTGTTTATTATTTCGTAGGCCTTATTTAAAACATTAACGTGAAAAAGAGTTTTCGAATTCGTTATTATGCGCTATGAAAACAAATTTAGCTTCATGAATATATTATAAATAATTAAGGAAAATTACATACATACATAAACTCACGCCTGTATTCCCCGAAGGGGTAGGCAGAGGTGCATTTCTGCACCCACATTTCGCCAAGTATGCATCAGTCCCACGTAATAGGGGGCGAGCCTATTGCCGTTTTTCGGGCACATTTCCAGACTCCGTGCTGTTACCGAGAATTTCCTAATGGAAAAACCCAATAACACTTTGCCCGACCCGGGAATCGAACCCAGGACCTCTAGATCGCACGGCACATACTTGTACCGCGAGACCACGAGGCAGTCAAGGAAAATTTTCAATTAAATTAAATTATGTGACTTAGTATGTTATTTAAGAGCAAAGATCTTTGCTATTTAATAATATAAATCCCTATTTTTTGCTGGTGTATAATTTTAGTATCTATCCAGATATTGGTAAAGCTCAGGTATATCTTGTGGTCATTCCTGTTCATGATTCCCTGGAACGTTAGCTAGGAGTGTGAAGTGTGCGAGCTCACCTGCAAGGAGTGCAGGTAGTGTTGCTGCGAGTGGTAGTGCGAGGCGGAGTGCGGCGGGTACTCGTACCCGTTGGCGGCGTTGGGCTCGCTCTTGATGTTGAACAGCGACGGGTTGGACAGGAAGGGCGCGCCGGGCAGCGCCAGCGGGTACTGCTGGTGCGACTGCGCGTGTTGCGGAGCGTGTGCGGCGGCGTGCGCGTGCGCGTGCGCGTGATTGTGCGCGTGCGCGTGCGCGTGCGGCGAGCTCTCGGGCGTGCCCAGGGAATCCCGCGCGTGCTTCTGCGCGCCGTGCTGAGCCATCGACGGCGTCAGCGGCAGCGCCACGTCAGACATGCTCGACTTGCTGTCTGTTTTCAAAACACAAAAACGTTACCCTTTTCGAACTGGCTGCACTATTTTAACATTTGTACAAAGTGACTTTACTGCGCCTGGTGGTAAATGCATTGCAATTTAGGTAGAGTCGCGAAAATCCATTCATTATGCATTCATACATAAATTTGATGATTTTGGATAGCAAAAATAGTAAATAATTTCGTCTCAATAATTTTTATGCATGGCTCTACCACTTTGAATTTTTTATATTTATTTTTTAAAGCTTTGAGTTATAATATAAGACTTGAGTACGTACCATCCACCCCCGGTGAGCTGTGGCCGTCCTTTTTGCCGGCGTCCGCGTTGGGTTTGCCACTGTTCGCTGCCTTCTTAGGTTTGCGCTTTCTGGTCTGAATGCCGTCTTTCCTCATAGCCAGCGGTCTGCAATACGGCGTGCAACATTATTTAAAAAAACAATAAATGCGAGATATTTCTTTAAATAGGTAGGTAGTTTAAGTTCTTTTGAAAACTGTGTTTTATGTTTAAAATCTTCATATTCATGTTCTATTGGAATATTTTTCCATGTAAATAAATGACATCTAACTCACGCCCCCACATTCTTATCATGTGTCTTATGTGTGTGGATAACATAAATAATCAGGTGTACGAACATACATTCATGTGTAAGTAGGTACATATTTGTTTTTTACAAGCAGCTACAGCACACCTACTAACTCTTACTTGATGTACAGGGCTGCCAACATCACTCCCTGTTATTTACTTCTATTACTACCCGGTTTTAAAGTGAGTTTGAGGATATATTTTGTTTTGGTCTTTGTACAGGTCTGCTAAGTGTTATTGGGTTGTTCCACTAGGAAATCACAAAGTCTGGAAATATGTCTGAAAAACGGCAATAACGGCCAAATTTTGGGACATAAACACCGCTGACAATGTGTATGTAGGTTACCTATACTTTTGCTACCCATTCAATGGTACACAAGCGTGAGTGTGGGGTAAAATATATTCTTAAAGGTTGTACTGACCGGTTGATGCCGTGCAGCTTGTAGTAGAGTCCGCAGGCGTTGCATACGGGCTCGCCGTCGTTGTTGCGGCGCCACAGGGTCGTGTTGCGCGAGCCGCAGTTGGTGCAGCACTGGCCGTGTCGCCGCGCCGCGGACTGCACATCCACATCCTTGTTATAGAGTGGTTCGAACGCGAACGACACGTGTCGCGTGACGCATGCTACATGCAACTTGTGACGGATCATAACAGTGTGCGCTCTTTTATTTGTGTATTTCGTTTGTTCTGATCGAGTTTTATATGAATGTAAATATCTTTCTCGTATGAGAGTAAATTATCAATTATCAAGTGAGGAAATAAACATTGAATTTTTTAATGCAAATAACTAACATGTGTGGTTCTTTTATAAATAAAATATTATATTAATTGTCTATCGTGTGCTATTTCATTTCTTTCAGAAAGGTTTTTAAATTCAATGTTTTAAATATAAAAATAAACTAACAATTTCATCGTTACGGTGATACAAAATTGTATAAGCCACAGTACAAGCCTGATAAAAATGAACAATAAAAATACTAAGTACTTAATATTTATTAACATGCTAAAGAAATAAAATAGTGAATGTGTATAATAACGTATGTCACAGTAAGTGGTGGCAAGTGTAAGTGGTTGCATTATGTACCAGTTACTGTGACAATCGCCGCTCGAACACATTAGTGGCTCGAGCGCAGCACGAGCTACAAACATCACGCGGACGCCACGCTCTGTTGCTTACAACGTGTTGGAGCGATGTCGTCACAGGCGTGTCCGTCGCTGCGAGCGCACTGTCATCATCCGTCACCACTACTACTACAGTACAGAGTAAAGAAGCGTCCCATTCCCGCCATCTTGTACCAATTGACAAACGATGGAAATTATGATGCGGCTCGCGATTGCCATTGCGCGGCATGATGTGTGTGTGCGGGCGGGGCCGCGCGCCATTGGCCGCGGAGCCCGGCGCCGCCCGGCTCGCCGCGAGACACCTGTCGCCGCGGGCCGCGACTATCTCGCGCGCTATCTGCGCCGCCCGCCGGAGCGCCCGCCACAGCGATCGCAGCTTGCGTCACACTGCGTAACTCGCGCCGGCCATTTTCTACCTACCTCTGGCCTGCCATTACCGATCGATTAGTTATCTCCCGCGAGACGAGCGCCTTATCTAATTTCCATCGTCCGTAATTATACTATTAGGAGTGAACGGTGCAAGCGGAACGCCTAGAGCGAGGCTTAAAGTGGGGAGCGGTAGCGTGTAGTGTCCTGACACTCGCCAAAGCCCGAAAATCAGGAAGGGTAAGAGAGCCGCGTGAGCGTGCGAAGTGAGAGAACCGGGGATGCATGCACTAGTCTACACGCCACCGACTCACCTTCTTCATGCCCCGGGCCATGCTCTCCACACTCATCCATCTCTGCACGGAGCCCTCCTTATAGAAGCGCGTGAGCAGGTCCGCGTCGGCACCTGTCGCAAACAGACGCGTTACTAGTGGCGGCGGTGGCACTCACCAGCCGTTTGCTCGGCTTCACGAGCGGCCGATTCACGCCGTTGATCTTGTGGTACAGGCCGCACGCGTTGCACAGGTAGTGGCCCGTCGAGTCGCGCCGCCACAGCGGGGTGTTGTTGGCGCCGCAGTTCACGCACTCGCGCCCCTCCTCGTACACCTCCAGCACGCCATCTGTTGCCATGCACCGTCAAAACACGCTCCTCACACTACCGGCTACCCACAGTGTTGACTCTCGGTTATCCAGTTCCGAGAAGGGCCGATATAAAACCTACGCGGCGATATGACTGTACCGACTGCACTGAGATTAATCAGCATTAGAGGTACGAACGACACAACCGATAGTTGAGAGCTCTCAAAGATTCCGGAGTACTGTTATGTCTAGGCTGTGCGGGTGAGTTGTGTGAGGTGTGCATTGTGTTATGCTGCGTCGTGCGTAAAGTGCTCGGCGCGGAGTACTTTGTTGGCTGACGTTGGTGGTAGGTAGGTGTGTATCGGGCGTTATCACTATCCGGCACGATAAGACGACGACAACGCTCGGCATCTGCTGTTTGCTAACCCAAATCCATTAATTTGAATATTATATCGGATAAACTAATTGAACTCATGTACATATATACATAGGTAAAAAGTAAAAAAAAAAACATTTATATAGGTACATTAGTACAACTTCCTTGTATTAATCTACGTCGGAAATATTTTTATTAGGTACCTATTTAGTGTCGGTGCAACAACTTATTACTGCATGTTGCAAAAATGTATATCCTGAATCCCTATAGGATATTCATTAAATTTAGGCAGATAATGTTTTCAAATCAGAATTTTCGAAGGGAATTTATCGAAGTATTCAACTTGTGACATAATTTTGTGCAGTCCATGTACACCATCATTAAAGCATCGATCTTTAAAATTATATTGTAGTAATGAGAGTATATCAACTTAATTGGTTTGTTAGTTAACCGTACTCCTATAAAATTGATCACTTCGTAATAAAAAAATGATCAAAATTAAAAACGTTATAATGTCCAAAAAATATACTAAACAAAGTCATGTATCCCTTCATTTTCTTTTGCATATATATTCAGCAACTAAAAGAAATTTTTTGACAGCCCCGTGGCGCAGTTGGCTAGATACCAGCTTGCGAAACGAGAGGCCGCGGGTTCGATCCCCGCACCGAGACAAATGTTTGTGTGATCCACAAGTATTTGTTTCGGGTCTGGGTGTTTGTGAGACCGAAAAGTCTCTTGTAGTTTCTGATACCCACGACACAAGACTTGTATCTTAGTGTGGGGTCAGAACTATGTATGTGACTGTTGGGTGTATTTATTTTATTTATTGTATTTAATATAATTTTAATGGAAAGCCATATTAGCATTGACATTAATTAAAATTATATTATCCCGGTAAATTGTTTCGATTCCCTTAGGTTTCCTGTTGAGTGTTAGATTATTGGTTGTAGTTATCAGTTAGGTACCTACCTATCTGCGCCCGGGAATGTCCACGACTGCGGTTATTATTGGAACGTTTATATTTTCGTCAAAATGTGTGTGATTGATGAAATCAGCAGGTAAATAGTCATTGTTGTACCTTCAGTCATAACCTTTTATTTGTAGTGTAGGTATTCGATTCGGCATATGGTATGAGACTATTGTATAAATAAGTCGATATGGTCAATTATTGTGAATTCCTCTTTGGCATAATTTGTTTAACACTAGAGTATGAATCGATAGGCTGTGGGTATGATGTCAGCTCAATATTTGGCATATTTGTTCGATCCACAAATAAATTGTGAAGTCAAGACTCTTGGTGTATTTTATTGTAAGTGAAATAAAAACAATATTAACAATCACATTAAAGGAATAACCTTAAATGAAACGTGGGTATCAGGCACTACGAGAGACTTTATGATCCTACAAACACCCAGACCAGAAACAAACATTTCTGGATAACATAAAAAAAATCTCGTTACGAGAATCGAACCCACTAGATGGTTTCTAGTAGAAGAAGTCTGTTATGGTATTGACTTTCACGACACAAAGTTTCATAAACAATGCGTCCAAAAAACAAACGATGAGTATAAATGTTTTTTTACTAAAAATAATGATATAAAACGAAACACTATGATTTAAAATTGAACGGTTATTCACCGACGATTATTCAGACTGGTACACAATTATCAGAAAATGATTAATGAATAAGCGAGGATAAACAGTAAAGCGGAGTTGTTGTTCAGTGTAGAGGGCCCATGAACCGCAGTTTACGTCAATTGAATTCAGATAATATTTGACTCACACCTAACGATTTTTCTACATATACACTAAACCTACTAATATAAAAATCATTCCATGTCGGAATGACTGTTTCTAGTGACCGGAGATGAGAGCCTCTCGCCCCTTGATGCTCTGTTTGGACACCACTGTGATTACCATCAGATGCGGTGTTGTCACTTTGTCGGGCCAGTATCATCGTCATCGGCCCATATACGTCCCACTGCTAGGCACGGGCCTCCTCTAAAACTAAGAGGATTAAGGCCTTAGTCAAAAGTTGGGCCAGAATAATAGAAGAAAAAAATATTGAGCATTATTCTTGTTCGCCACTACTCTTTAGGATATGACAAGGGGAAGTAGTCACGTTATAATGAATCAACTGGGCAACATCCAATAATTTAATAGTCGAAATAAATAATGAAATAAGAACATTTATCCTTGTTTACCGAAAGCGTCTGTCCTCAATGGCTTTGTTATTTGTAACTGAAATTAATCATTGATACAATGAAAAGTAAGGGTTGCGGGAATAGGCTGCAGGTTTTGTTTCGATATTCATTCATAGTTATATGTATGTTAGCCAGATGTATGTATTTTGCCATACTGCTTACTAAGGATTACTTATGTTGCGCAATTAATTTAAATAAATGAATGGACATCGTAACAGCTTGTACATGTTGGTCTGATTTCTGGGTACGATTTCTCCCTTACGTTTGAGTGGATTGCGGGTTCGTGGTTCGATATATAAGAGAAAATATATTTTGAGATCTTTTAGCTATACGAATTTCCTTGCAATACTTTCCATAGCCGATTATAATTGGTGTGATCATTTGAAAAGTTAAATACACACAAAGTTTGATAAGTCGTTGTTTGGCTGGGATTTGAACCCATAAACGACGACATAGTAAAAAGATTTGTACCTAAGCAAAGGTTTTGACGCGCCTTCATATGCTATCATTGCTAACTAAAGCTATTCTTTCTTATAAATGTGCTTGTTCTGTAAACATGGCCAGTACCTACAATATTTTAGTTAAGATTTTAACTTAAGTAGTTGTCCTCATTCAATATATAGTTCAGGACAGGTGTTAGTTTTGTTATTGCACTACCTATAGGTACTTACTACATAAATTATAGGCTACAATACGCGTGGACAGTAAGGTAAGTGTATTTTTATGTCACCACAAATATTAACCGATAAAATTTTGAATTTGTAGGTATACATATATAGGAACATATATGTAGTAATAGGTGCACAGTTTACCATAAGGATAAAATAAGTGGCTTATCTTTGCGATGATACGACCGCGGTATATTTAGGTACCTCAAATTTACCAAATGTAGGTGGGTATGTATGAAGTTTAAATAGTGTTAATGTTATAAGTTGTGTTGTTCTAATGGTTATAATATTTTTCTTTTAATTAACATTAGAGGGTGGAATAGACATAGGAGAAAGCAGAACTAGTTGCCGATTCAAAAATATTCTTAATTTTAAAGAAACTCCTCAAAATTATTAATAGATCTCCAATTACATTAGAACTCTAAAAGCTGTAGAAAATTAATAACAGTGCTATAAGACTAACATCCTCTCAGGGGATCACAATAATTAATATTGGCTATACAAGTTATTTCTGAATGCGCCCAAAATTCATAGCTGGGTTTGATTACATTATAGTAAGTATGGTATATGTAAATGCCAACCATAAGTTAAGGTGGCTTATATGCCATTTTTGTCTATGGAAGGGTCTATGACTCAAGCTCCTCTGTTTCCTACACTAATAAGGCACTCGAGTATAATAATTTGTGTACGAAAACCAATAAACCTATCATTAATTGCGTTCTTCTAAAAACTATCAATTTTTTACATTTGTATCTTCATAATTGAAGTCATTAAATGAGTATCAATATAATAATTAATGGTTTATTACTATTTTTATGTTCAATTAAACTCTCCGTACCGAAATACATAATTTAATGTACGTTAATTACGGGTAATCATAATTGGGTTTACGGTCCCTGTGGCCCGCTCCGGCTTTGGCTCGTTAAAATATTTTTTGTACATATGTGATGTTATAAATGCATAATAAAGGGCTCAGGTGCTTACAATCCTGTGGGTTGTGGGTGTGGTTTGAAGACACTCGAGTTTAACTGCATGCTACAAAAATTCCTCGCGTTTAAACCTGAGGTACACAAAGAACAATATGCACACATACTACAGTTTTGCCAAGCTACTGCTAGCTCACTTTATATCATTTTAGTTTAATCGTAATATTATCAAGTTGGAGTTGATGATTGAAATTGATACGTTTTTTAAGTACCCTGAACGTGGCATCGACCACTTTTTTGCAATTATCATAACTATGCTTCATACTCGTATCTACAACACATTAAATAAAAACATAAATTTTCGCATTTTTTACGACGTGGACTGTTGTATAGCATACTTTCCTGTAGCTAATTATTTTTTTCGAAAGGCTGGGAAATAACGCATTATGACATAGATACGGAACTGATATGAAATGTTCTACTTTTTAAGTTATAAAGTAAATATTTTCGCATTCTGTGTTTGTTGAATTATTCCCTGGAATTACAGGCTGTATTCAGACCGCGATCGGAAACTAAGGCAGGTAATAGCTAAGGTGATTACAACCCCCTGGCGTTAAGAAAACCCCTACAAAAAAAAAAAAAAAAAACGTTTTCCTTACAACCGAGTAGGTACCTATATATATTCCGAGTATTAAATGTACATATGTAGTTGTTAGGAAAACGTAATTTTATTTTTACTTTTTGTCGGCATTTTTTTTAATGTCACGATATTTGTAATCACCGTGGCTATTGCCTGTCTTGGTTTTCGATCACGGTCTTTATACACCCTGTAAACTAATGATATTATATTCGAATACATTGGTAAATAGTATTGTGACTTACCGTACGCGGGCGGGCGCTGCAGCGCGTCGTAGGGCGCGCACCACGAGCCCATCATCACGTTCTGTCCGTACAGGCCGCCGGCCACGGAGCCCACGCTGCCCACGCTGCCGCCACCGGCTGACGAAAACAACACATCTTAACCTCGCTGAACTTATACAGGCTGTATTCGGATATAGACCGTGATCGGAAACGAAGGCAGATAATAACTAAGGTAACTACAAACCCCCTGACGTTAAAGAAAATCTCGATCACGGTCTGAATACAATGTTATTATGTGAATGAAATATTATTAATAATACGGTTGGATGCTAGGGGAGCTATCCTGAAACGGCTGGTTCCTCAGCATTAGAAAACATTATGGTATAGTAACATAAAAGTAAGAGAGAATCTCAGGCGTATAGCCATTAGCCTGTGTGAATACTTTGACGCTATGTGTCGATAGTTGTAATGTTTCTAGTCCACACCCTGGCTAATAAGGTGCAAAATAGGTGGTAAAAAATAAGTATGGTACATTATAGAAACAGAGTTTAGTCTAATGTTTATTTTGAAATTTAAGTTTTTCAGTCGCAGTTAGGACAGCCACCGAGTATAAATTCACAAGCCCTTTGCCAGATATCCCTGATCACACGGGGACCTTTAGTTGGAGCTGACATCTAATCAACCATGAGTCACGATACACAACTGCTTTGTCGCTTTGTTGTCGACAAATTATCTTTCATCGGCGCTGGACACTCGCAGATAATCGTATTAATAAATGCGTAGGCACATGTACTACATAATAAAACTGTTATATACGATTTTTATATCACGAAAATCACAATAACAAAGACAATCTTCAAGGGAATGTACCTGCGAGTAGAGCTATATTTTGCAACCAGTTGGGCGGTATACGGTAATCGGAGATCGCGTCCATGGCGTGTGAGCACGAGAGCACGAGAGCACGAGAGTGTTGTTGGACGCGCGTCGCCGGTCAGAGGTCACAGCGGGGACTGAGCGAGCTCGGCGGCGAGTGGCGACACACACTCGCCGCGAGCCCTTATCACCAGTGATTCACGTCAGCTTAGCCTCACGCCGCGATACAAAACTTACCAACTCACCACCATACTAATCTCACTGTCATGCGCGGCTTCACGATACTTGGCGAATTCAAGCTATTTTTATAGTTTGAACGTTTTCTTTTATTTGGACGATTATTTTATCAAGCGTTATCGCGGAATAGATGAGTAATCAAAATATTTTCAAACAAATAAATGACTTGCATTTATAATAATTACACTATAATTTGTCTGATTATATTTGTTTTTCCCCCAATGTTAGTGTTAGATAGTGGTATTTAGGATTATCTAACTTAGATCAAATGTTAATAAGTTTACATCGTACACGCAGAAACTGTTCCAGCATCGCAGATCAAACAAAAACAAGTATTTATCCTGTCTCAGGGAAAAAAAATATCTTACTGGGAATTAGCTCCCGATACTGAATCATAATTGCGGTTTGCTGACGTACGAAGGAACATTGGCTGTGGTAGTTTAGTCGCGTGGTACCACTGTACTGTGGTACTGTTACAGATCTTTCCTGTTGTCATCACACCGCATTGGCCTGTACCACGCTGATCCCAGGAAACAATATGTAAATATTATGTTTAAGGCGGCACGTCCGTTGAAGCGACTGACTGTGCTATTCAAACCGTCTACGTAATATGAGAATCTCTTTAATCCACATTTTTTAAGTATGTACTTGACATTTAAAGCGTACCGACCGCTTTGTTGTGTTAAAACAATAACTAATTGGGAGACTATTAAATATTAAAAACAACAGTACCAAAACCACGTACGAAAAAAACTAGTTATAAATACAAAAGTGTAGAAATGTATGATTGACGTTTTAAAAGTGAATTTATATTTTTAACCGTATGGTTGGAGTGTTCCATGTAAGTTGTAATCCTCGACGGATTGCTCTATAAAATAGTAATATGATACTAGTTAACGAGCGGAAGTGGCGCGGTCGGCGGTACCGCTGACCAGAAAAATTAAAGGTATTTGTTTATCGTCGAGATAAGCGCGGCGCTACCGACACACGTGTGAACGTGGACATCTTCTCTGTTTATGTATCCCTAGTACTTTTTACTCAATAAAGATACATTTTATTGGTTTAGTAATCAGGTAGATATATTATTGTACAATGTATATACATGTATAGGCAATGTATTATGTATATAATGTGTGTTTGAGGTATGTAACAAAAATTGAGAGGATAATGGAAGAAAGGTAATCAGACTTATGTATATATTTAGTATATATATGTATGTTGTACACACTGACTACCCTCTCATCTATCTTTTCTTTATTTCCTCCTATGGTTGCCTCTAAAAAATCGCCTTGAGCGATAAGAGCGAAAAGCGATAAGATCGCCAATTGTAGATACTATTTTTACATCTAAATTCTTGTTAAATTAATTTTCTCCGTGTGTACAATAAAGTGTTAATAAATAATTAAATAATAAACAATGATTAGGAGTGTCTTCTTGCCTAGCCGCAGATATACCTACATACATATATATGTACAATATAAGAAAATACTGAAACGGTTTTCAGAAAGTTTTCGCAAGATGATAAGAGCTTGATTTGGAACGGAATGTATAACATTATAAAAATAATTAAATAATTTATTTAATTTAGATTGAATTTTAGAGAAAAAATATTATTATAGATACATTTTCCGTACGAAGTTGAGACAACATTTTGTATCGTATTTTATACGATACTTTGTTTCTCCTATTTCCTATAATAGGTATATAAATGTATACTATCATTACATTACATACATATATGAATTAGGTATGTACTTGATATATAGAAAGTGGAATATATGACTATAACTTGACACTTTGAATGACTCCTAGTCCAGCAACTCTATACTACAGCAACATATAATGGAATATATTTTATTGCGACCGTCTTTGTTTTGAAGACAATTCCTATACAAATAATATTAAACAGACGGATAAAGAAATATCAACATATATCCATGTGCGACAAATTAAGTTAAGAAAAGACGTAAATAGTGAGTATTTCTGTCTTAAATATCGTTTTTATTGAAGAAGGAACCTATGAATGTAATGCTTAAGTTATTTATGTCGGCGAAAGGTGGTGTAATATTAAGCATTTTAAGCAATGCCATATTTTGTTATTTATTGCCATTATTGTGTTAAGTAAGTGGCAATTGTCTGTTTGCCAGTGTAAATAAAATGTTTTTTAATTATTTTATAGAGCAACTTAGTTGAAAATTAAAATCTATTTTATGCATTTAAAACTTAGAAAAAACGTCGACACCATAACCTTATTTTTGTTTAATAAAAATATGCACTTATATTCATTTATATTTCAATGTATTTTAACGTCATATAATAAGAACAGATTATTATAGTTTTTAATTTGCTAAAAGTTAAAACACATTAAAGTTGTTTTGTTACCTTATTTATTCCATTACTTTATATGATGTCAATTTTTAAAAGTAATTATTAATATTGCTTCGTAGGATTATGGCGGTCGTGTGACCTACAAATCTGTGGTAAACAGACAGGAAACGATTTCTGACAATAAATATTCCCCATTAATAAAACGTAGGAGGATAATAGAGTATTAGCTTCGATCTACATGACGAGGCATCGTCGGAGTGTTTTGGCGTCGGGTAAGACCCGCCTATTTGTGCAATGACGTGCTCGTCAGTAAACATTCATTCATAATACAAAACATTCTAAGAGGACGTAATGAATGAGTCTTGAAGAGTTTATTAAGTTGTTTATTCCTTGAAAAATACAAAACCTTTGAAAAGTTCTCAAGATACTTATGGCTATTTTAAAGGTTGTGATAATCCATGAGTCTAAGATATTCCTTCTCCTTTTAACAAATTAAAAAAAAACCTCAATATTATTTCGGTACTGAAAAGAAGATATACTAATACATGTATACTTGACAACCAACAAAAGTATGTTAAGATTTATATTACATCTTTCCTTAATCAAATAAAATTTAATGCAATACAATTAAATGTCGATATGAAAAATACCTTCATATCAAATTCGTATTGTTTTGCATCGTTCTATCGACATTATTATTATTCTTTTACGATGTTCATCATACTATAATATTTCAACCATTGTTCGATACCTATTATTTTCAGCCGGCTCTATATTAAATATATTAATAGAACATTTGAAGGGACGTTGCCAAACCATTTTAAGCACAATGGTAGCCATATATTTTAAAATATTTAAGGTAAAACGTGTATTTTTGCCCTATGTCGACAAATACGAAACATAATCCAGCTACGAGAAAAATATTTAGGACAATACCTACCTGTCTGTGAAATGACGTGACACACAGTTTATTATTACTAAGCAATTGTATTCCATGACGCCGCTCACGTTGTTGGAGATTTGCAATTAAATATCTATCATTTGGGCTATGTTATAGACCCCTTGAAAGTATATATGTAATGTAATTATATTAATCGAGGGAATAATTAGACCAAGACAGCCAAACAAACAAAGAATGTTTAAAATACACGAAGCGCTACATAATATATTGTTTTATCGATTGAAATAAATCAGTTTGGTTTAATTAGCGACATTGGCTGTATCCTTGTTTATTGTAACGCAAATGGCGGATAATGTTTAAGGATAAACTCATTTTGAGTCGCGGATACAACGCCCTTCCCTAATCACTGTTGTTGTGAGTTAAAGTGACGCTTCATCTATCTACGCTAAAAATAACCCGTGATGATTTATTTCCATGCAAAAAACACGAAGAATTAGTTTGATAATCCCATTAGTAATATTTTTCTAATTTACTTTTATCGTTAAAACCTACCCTATAAACGTATTTAGGATCCTATCTATACAAGCTGTATTCAGACCGTGTTCGGAAACTAAGGCGGGTAATAGCCACGGTGATTACAAACCCATTGGCTATAAAAAAAAATTGATGTTATCTTAACAATCATAGATATTAAATGGATGTGGTTGTAAGGACAACGTATTTTATTTTATTTTTTGTCGGTATTTTTTTAAGCTATTATCTGCCTTAGTTTCCGATCATGGCTGAATACACTCGGCATATAATTCAATTTTTTTTAAATTCATTTTAGCGGCTCAGGCATGAAGGCATTACTAATAACAAAACCCATTATTGCTAAAATTATGTCACTATAGATTAGGATTTATGAAAGAAAACATCATGAAAAGTTTGAACTGTAAATTCTTATAATAAAATATCATTTTCGCCAGGGCCACATAATGGAAATGATTTTATAAGAAAACCTAAAACCAATGGCATTGATGTTGTATTCACTTCCCTTGTTCATAAACATCTGCGTGAAGTTATCCCCATCAATATTTTGTTGTTCATTTACCTTCTTTCAATGCACATTTTTTTAATCAATAAGGACAGTATTAAGACTATTAATAAACACATTTATACATTAAATTGTATGAATAAAAACTTGAATTCACTTACGATGTACTTCACTTCTCTCTGTGTAATGATAATTGTCTGAAGTACCTCATAGTAAATACGGTCCTTCTGTTTCAGTGCGATTGAAGTTAATGGTATACAGTATAAGAAATAACATAAAAACAGGGCAAATATATGAGCCGTAGCACTTATAAAATTGCTTCATAATACTATCTTTCAATCTTTATTTTAGGTCAGGGATTATGATATTATAAGTGAAGTAGGTATAAAAGGTGGATGAAATTGTAAAAGAAAGTGAAAAAAAGCGTTAATGTACGAACATATGATAGAATTTAGCCTTGCTATAAAGATATTTGAAGATGGAGTAGACTTTATGACATAAGAAGCTTGGTTAAATATTGTATGTTATCTGGCAAAATGTTGCTTGTAGAAACATTTTTTTTTTTTTTTTAAATACACCCAATAGTCACATACATAGTTCTGACCCCACACTAAGATACTAGTCTTGTGTCGTGGGTATCAGAAACTACGAGAGACTTTTCGGTCTCACAAACACCCAGACCCGAAACAAATACTTGTGGATCACACAAACATTTGTCTCGGTGCGGGGATCGAACCCGCGGCCTCTACTCTCTACATTAGCAAATATACGGTCCACTGCTGGACACTTACATTTCGACAGCCCCGTAGCGCAGTTGGCTAGACACCAGCTTGCGAAACGAGAGGCCGCGGGTGCGATCCCCGCACCGAGACAAATGTTTGTGTGATCCACAAGTATTTGTTTCGGGTCTGGGTGTTTGTCAGACTGAAAAGTCTCTCGTAGTTTATGGTACCCACGACACAGGACTTGTATCGTAGTGTGAGGTCAGGACTATGTATGTGACTGTTGGGTGTATTTATTTTACTTTATTTTTTTACTTAAGTCAGGTTAAGTGTTAGTCCACTAAGTGGGCCATGTGTCGGACTTCATATAGGTACTTAAAGTACTCTTTCTTCTACACTACGCAAGTATCGTTATGATGATGGACGTTAAACTTTAAATCAATTTGTGCATTCCGGTTACAATATTGCATTCTCTGGTACACGATCTTAATTCAGCGTGTGTTCATTCAAAGGATTTCACTACTTACGTAGGTATTGGTACTCCTAAGTACCTACCGATTTGTTTAGACTCATAACAGATTAGTATTCGGTACAATCTTTTCCTTTTTTTTATACAAGATAAAAAGACAATGTGATTTTTTACAGCACACATTCCACTCAACTTTTAAATACAATTTATTGCAATTCATTCATAGATATATTTTTTTCTATTCTACCAAATGGCTGAGTGATTGTAGTGATATCACTTGCGAATATGTGAGTATGAGTGCTCATTGTTCAGCGATGATGAATGACATCGGAGCGGGTTGGCGATAGCGACTGTTATATTCACATTAGCTATATTTTGGCGTGATTCACGCCACTCACCATGGTCTACCTATGCCGTCTCTCATCCATTTCAAGCCTACCAGAATTCAAACACCATCGCTCCACCTAGATCATCGAGCCTCTAGTTTATTTCACTAATTCCTGCCATATATGCTATTAGTGTTTCATCAGTGCCGACTGCCTCGTGGTCTCGCGGCACAAGTATTTGACATGCGATCTAGATGTCCTAGGTTCGATTCCCGGGTCGGGCAAAGTGTTATTGGGATTTTCCATTAGAAGCACGGAGTCTGGTATTGTGCCCGAAAAACGGCAATATGCTCGCCCTCATTACGCGGGACTGATACATACCTGGCGAAATGTGGATGCAGAAATGCACCTCCGCCTACCCCTTCGGGGAATACAGGCGTGAGGTTATGTATGTATGTATCGGTGGCGGTACTTTCATAGAAGCCCAAAAGCTCAGTTTGCCTTTCAAAATTGCGAATTAATTTAATTTAATTAAAATTAATTTAATAAAATTAAATCTTTAAGGTTTATATGTTTATTTAAAAGAAGCATTCTGACCCCACAATAAACAATTATAAACTAGACATTAGAAATGAATGTGTAACGCTTTTGTGCTTACGGAAGTACCGCCACTGGTATGTATGCATGTTTGATGAGTTTGGTACCATAAGAGTCGTGGTGCGCGGCGTGGTGGTGGTGCCACACGTTCTGGTGGGGCGCGAAGTGCGCGTACTGCTGCAGGCGGCCGCCGCCCGCCACGTAGCCCAGCCCGTAGCCCTCGGCGCAGTCTCCGCCGCCGCCGCCGTACGCGCCGCTGTGCGCGCCGCCGCTGCCGCCGAACATGCTCGCACCAGCCGCGCTCACTGACCACCTACCATCCTACGGTGTACCACTTCTGTAAAAAATACAACACAGTGTTACCGACATGATAAAAAACAAACAATTCTATTTTCTACCCCTTTGTAATAAAAATACGCTAACTGGCTTAAGGAGTCACAGCTTATTAATCACTGTACCTCGAGAGATTTTAAATATATTAAAGTATAACACGAAGATGCTTCTCATGATTACGAGTATGTGAAATAACGAGCGATAGTCTCTTGCAACTACATGCTCTATTCAGTGGCGGTACTTCCATAGAAGCCCAAAAGCGTTACACGTTAATTGTGTAAAGTCTGGTTTATAATTGTTTATTGTGGGGTCAGTTTTTTTTCATTTATATGTCTAATTGTTTTTGTTAAATAAAGATTTAAAGTTTACAGAATATACAGAATATTATTCGGCATTTTATAAGGCAAACTGGGCTTTTGGGCTTTTATGGAAGTACAGCCACTGGCTCTATTAATACAGCATTGTACTTAGAAGCAAGTGCAGAGTTACCACATTTCCGTGTTATTCTATACAAACATATGTACGAAAAGTATTGTAAATTATGCTAAAACACCGCAGTATCGGTATAAGCGCTAAATATATTAACTTATGTAGGTACTACTTGTATTGAAAACTGTCACTTTACATAACAAGAGTGCCACATAAACATGTGCATATTATGAACTGGATCCGTTTCAAACGCTTTGAGTTGTTAAGTTAGTTTATTTATAACATGAAATATGATTAAAATATTATTTTGTTATCAAGAATTATTTATTAATTAACATTGAAGTTTATCCATAAATTGTCTGGAAGACCGCAATTTGTCAAGTATTACTGTATTCTGTGGATAGGTACTTGTATTTCTTATTTTGGGTGAACAATAAAACATAATTAAAGAGTTTATAAATGAGTTACGAAGGGGACGAAATAGCAAATATCAATATAATATGAAGGACAATGTTCGCGATGTTTATAAAATCTGTGCTTGTGATTAGGCGTGTGTATCGCGGACGGTGCAACCGCGTTGGTGCAGATATCGGCGCATGCGCAACGCATAGATACGACACGTACCTATACGTCGCACACTAATCAACTAGTCGGACATTTTTACAATTTATTAATATTATAGATATTAAAAACAGAATCAATAAACAAATAAATAGTTAAATACATAGGTTAAAATAACGTTGGGTATCGCAACAAAGGTCATGGTTTTATATACCTGATTGCCCGGTTTCATGAACACCCCGAATAGAAAATAAATGCTAATTTACGTACACATGTACGTTTATGTACGTTTCACTTTATAGGCTGTCCTTTAATTAGTCTACAATTTTTTTTATAAAGTACCAACTGTCTTGTGTAGGTACTTTGGTAATAATGATAAAATTGTTGATAATAGTTGCATGTCTACATGTGTCTTGTAGAGCAAATATTACATTTGTACATAAATTTACAGTTATTTTACCAGCACAAGCCATATAATTGTCGCTTTATATCGACATGAATATTTGTAAACTGCAAGGCGTGACACCGCCAATTCATGAATAAATTCCAGTTTGCGTGCAACATGAAGCGTAGAAGAAACAAAGTAACTAATAAATTGCCTGGAAATTACATTTAGTCCCGTCAATTTGCATACAAAGCAAACAACATGGCCGGTTTAAGACTCAACTCGACCCACGTTGCTATCAATTCTGTTTCCACTCATCGATTTATTGACAAACTTTGCAACAGCACTAGCCTTTTCGACAAAATCCCCCGATACGTGCCCTCACCGCGTATCTGCTATCAGCAGAAACTCTAGTCAGAGGACTATATGCCTTTCACCGTCGCAATAAGAGCTATAGAGCGTGGCATCGATAGCACAGCAGCTTGCCACACAACGGTATTAGCTAATAAATATCGTGGTATAGAACGTATCCTATCTCTGCGACAAGTGTGTCAGTAATGCCACCGTGTTGCGTCCAACTGATTGTCTACTAAACAACAGGTTTCCACGTAAATCCGAAGCAAGTGCAGATAACCTTAGGTTACACAATATAGTAGATACTCTACAACGCCGAGGAAAGTGGAAAGTCACGTATATTAAAAAAAAAGTTGGATTAAAAATGATTTTGGGTAACAATTTTCACAGTAGGTGTTGATAAGATTGTTAAGATTCTAAGAAGTTTCACTGAAATCATTTAGAAGAAGCTTTTCTCTATCCAGCTTTAAATTAAATTACCAATAATAATATTAGCCAGGTAGAGAAAATTCAAAAAAGTTAAATGAATAAAATGCACTTTTATCTTTGATAGAAATATGTATGGACCAGGTAATCAGAAACTAACGTGGAAATATAAGGTTATGTTTTATTTTGCTTTTGGTAAATCCTTAATCCCTGTCATCTGTGTGTAGATTATAGGTATACACCTATGTATAGGTACCTATGTACAATCCTTATGTTACTAAGTGATTATCATTGCAGGGGATCGCTTACGATAAAAGCTGCAACACAGTATTCTACCAATATATTATGCAAAATAGTTTTAAATTAAGAAGGAAATAGTCGAACGAGCAAAATATAAGTGTTTGGACCGTCCCTCTAGGATCATTATAGCCTCTACTTATCCAATGTTATACGGGCATTATGTACATATATGCTTGTATGTATATGAGGTATCAAGTATACTTTATGTTTTAACGACATAAAAGAGTACCTAATAAAGACAAAATTAGCAGCTGGCTGCTAGTTTAATACAGGGTTTTATAACATGACTTTTAGTTTTTATGTCACATGTAGTTAGTGAAGAATAGTTAAGATTGTACGCTTGCAGTCATTAAATATTTTGACGCTTACCATAACCTCAGGTGATACGTGGAGATAAAGAAATGACCCGATAATTATACGCAACCTTTATCAATATTTCAATAAATATCGTACAAGTATCGTAAGTTCTTAGGATTTTTTTAGGTGGACTAAGGCCTAAACCCTCTTAGCTGTAGAGGAGGCCCGTGCCCAGTAGTGGGACGTATATGGGCTGATGATGATGATGATGATGACGATATTTAGGATCTAATGTATTAGTGAGTTGAGTACCTAGTTGGTACTGGAAATCGCGTCTGTGCTTATCTTTAATATTATATAATTCAAAAGTTCTCTAACACATTTGTATCCTATAATAATTATCTTTAATCTATTTGAGTGTAGGTACGATATTTCTACCGCCCAATATTTGGATCAGACATAAAACTCTTATTTTCGAAAAGCCTAACAAATAATATTTAATTAATCCGAGTCAAACGTCTTAGTAACTAGAATGTCTATTGGAGATAATCGAATACAAATAAATTCATAAAGCTAATGAAAATGCACTTTCTTATTGGCATTGCATTATAAGTATAACATAAAGTCTAACAATGTATTTTTTGATCGTAAAACTGAGTTATAATTAAATATGACTACACAACTTCGAAGCTGCTTTATTATGTGTTCTGTACTTGACTTTTCTACCATCTCTTTGTCCATTTGTACATATGCCTTGGTTATAAATGACGCAACACAACACTAGGACAAATGCATAAATTAATAATCTATCCCGGAACCAATAAAACTGAAACTACCCAATAAAGTACTCGTAAACCCACATCAATAAATCAAAGCACTTACAATTACGGAACCCTTTCTTGGCTTATTAAATATGACGTCATTAAGTAATATCTAGTTGTCTGTAATGTGTCGGATGTATGACATATTGGTGTAATTAAACACTGGGTAAATTTAGCTCGCACATGCGGCGGCCGCGGGTTAAAACATTTGTAGCTATTAGTGAGGGGTGTGGGTTTATGTCGAGTGGCAAAAAACGAAACGAAAGTGGAGACGACATGTGTACAGATTTATAGAGGTCCCTGCGATTAGTACCTTCAGTGCAAGCTACCTATAATGCTCGTTTTTATGCTTTATGAGTAAAATGTCTCCTATTATCTTAGTGATGAAAGGTCAAGGCTGGATGTTGTGGTAGGTACTTTATTTTAATAAAATATGTAGTCAGTTAGGGTTTTATATAAGGCAGAAGTATGAAGGGAGTTTTTGTCCCTATATCCTTTTAGTTTAGTTAATTTTCTTTAATTATCACATTTACTATAGAAGCTTAATCCGTACTTCAAGTATGGTAAAAAAAAACAAGATTGTCAACGTTTTTCAAATATTTTCGGATGATTTGAAGTTCCATAGGCAAGTAGTTCAAACATTGTAAAACATCCGTACACAGATTTATTCGAAAGATCATACAGGGTGTAAAAAGGCCGTGATCGAAAACTAAGACAGGTACCTAATAGTTACGGTAATTACAAACATCATCATCATCATCATCAGCCCATATAAAAAGGCACGATCGCAATAAATTAAACAAATAACTATGGTGCAACATGTAGGTATCTTTCAAATATTTCCTCATTTCAGAATTTCCATTACGCATGTATCATCTTTATTTTTTAGATATCGATATACAAATACATATCATCATCATCATCATCATCAGCCTATACACGTCCCACTGCTGGGCACGGGCCTCCTCTACAACTGAGAGGGTATAGTCCACCACGCTGGCCTAGTGCGGGTTGGCGGACTACACACACAAGAAATTCCTAAGAACTTTTAGGTGTGCAGGTTTCATCACGATGTTTTCCTTCACCGTTAAAGTACGTGATAATTCATTGTGAATACACACATAACTTCGAAAAGTCAGAGGTGTGTGCCTGGGGTTTGAACCCGCGACCGTCGAGATTCTCGACCGCGCGCCTAAACCTCGAGGCCATCATCATCATCATCATCATCATCAGCCCATATACGTCCCACTGCTGGGCACGGGCCTCCTCTACCATTGAGAGGGTTTAGGCCTTAGTCCACCACGCTGGCCTAGTGCGGGTTGGCAGACTACACACCTAATAAATTTCTAAGAACTTTTAGGTGTGCAGGTTTCATCACGATGTTTTCCTTCACCGTTAAAGTACGTGATAATTCATTGTGAATACACACATAACTTCGAAAAGTCAGAGGTGTGTGCCTGGGGTTTGAACCCGCGACCGTCGAGATTCTCGACCGCGCGCCTAAACCTCGAGGCCATCACGACTTCCAAACACGTTGGCGCTAAAAAAATAACCAAAAAAGAAATATTTTTGGATTTTTTTGTCCCGTCTAATTTCTCGATCACGGTCAAAAATGAGCCGCGGAACACACGCAGTTTGGCGTAAATGTAATTTTGGCGTATACGCAAATAGAAGGTGTCGCCGTGGGGTTACGGGAACACGTGTCCCGGGACGAGGTGTAAATCACCGACACCCGACACCGACACGTGGGACACCCGACATCGGAACACGGTGTCGACACGAGCGCCCCCCGCGCGGCCCCGCACGCCCTCGTACCAAGCTCGCATTCCTAGACGGTACTTAAGGACATTACTGCGTCCACTAACTACATCGTTGATTTATTTTACAGCCTTTATAAATCAGTTTGCATCCAAATGAAGGGGTTAGATCGGAATCGGTTTAAGGTAAATTTTTGTGTAATACTACGACTTTAAGGCCTTTTTTAAAGGCATATAGACATCTTTGTTTATGACGTTATCACAAGAGAAATTTTAATTTGATGTTTGCATTTTTAATATTTCTTTAAAAACTATTATTACAACAAGCATTCAATAGAATCCATTTAAAAATCCACGGCATTATAAATTCACAGAAACTTAATAGAAAAATTAATATTAGCAGTGATTTTTACTACAGTTTAATGGTTAATTAATCTGTTATTGTTAGCCCACATATTTTGTCTACCTAAGTAAAGAAAAACGAAGAAGTTCAATTAAATGTTCTTGTCCGTGGTATTCAATTATTATAAGTGACAGCTAGCGGCAATCGTAATTCTTACTCATTTGCCAAGACTGTCTCTTTTCCGGCTGATATGCATGTGATATTAAAGAATGAGATGAGGGAAACAAGGCTACAATGCCCTGGCTGGGTTGTCGAGATTCCTCGCACGGCGTTGGGAGGCGAGGGGCGTGCCGGCCGCGCCTGATTTACGCGATACATTAGCGTACGGACGGTCGGTACGCGCGCACCGATTTATTAGCCGACACAACAAAATTATGTATGCGATTTATATCACAATGTTCGCCTACGTCAATGCATCCATATTACCGCAATTAGCGTTCTATAGCACGATACAATTCTATATTTTTACAGCCTCTATTTGTATTGGTTCTTGATTCATTCATTCAATTTGACGACTGTCGAGTAGAATAAATTGGTCAGTTTAAACAAAACAGGCGAAAGATTGATATGGAAAATAGAAATTAGAAATATACCTGTCCTACTCGGGATATAATCTCAGCGTCTCTGTAAATACAATAATACCAGTGGCGGTACTTCCATAGAAGCCCAAAAGTGTTACATGTTGATTGTGTAATGTCTAGTTTATATTTGTTTATTGAGGGGTCAGGATATTCTCATTTATATGTCAAATTTATTTTGTTAAATAAAGATTTAAAGCTTAAAGATCATTATTCGGAATTTTGTAAGGCATGCTGGGCTTTTGGGCTTCTATGGAAGTACCGTCACTGAATAATACTAGAATAATAATTAGCACAAAGTATCCTTTAAGTTGTACTGTAATAGTGAAGGCACCTGTGCGAATGGAGTGAGCCATCGGATGATACAAGAACACATAATAGGTATTTTACAATGTAGATGTTTACTCTAGGGGTTCAAACTTTAAGACTATTCTACGTCCTATAATTATGTGAGTGCATAGCAGAATTATTTTATTTGTTATGTAACAGCTGACCGCTTGCTACCTCCTGGCCGTTAACCCTTTGGCGTAAAGGCAATCTCGGGACATATCAAGCTTATCGAGATTCTCAATATTAGAAAATTATTACACTAAGAATTAACCTTTTAAAATGCTGGTATGACGTGTGCGGCTCGCATTACGTGTGTGAATGTTGTGCGTTCGCTCATTACCGCCACTGAGTGGATCTATTTCGGTGGTACATTAGGCGGAGTGTCCGACCTAGGCCAACACGCGCGCTGGCCGGCGCCCGCCGCTGCGCCGAGCATTTAGACCCACTTGACACGAGGTGCGTCTGGTGGCACGGCGCCGCGAGCATTACACACGCCAGACACACACTACAAGATGAGCGAGTGCTGCTATTATGAACAGTTTGTCACCCATTAATATTTGATTTTCGACAATCCTGGATTTTTTAATTGGTATGAGAATGGTTTTTACTAATACAAGAAGATGCACGTGGCAGTATGGACTGGGGAGTTGGAAGGGACGTACATTCAGAACATATTATACCCGGCTTATGAATATAATTATATATTTAGAGATAAGTTAACTTCGCCAAATGAATCATTTTACAGATGACAAAAAAGATGAGATGAAGTATTGGAAACAAATTTATTAAAACAACCACATGTATGTATGAAATGTATTCGATAGCAGTGAATATGACCTATAGGCCGAATGCCAGAATATTGCGTAATATATCATGGAACAAGATTAAGTCATAACACTGATATGGATAATTATATATTATTGCTCCACCAATAGCGGTCGACTACTTTTTGCATTCACCGGCAATGTCCACAAAGATTATATTGTACATTACAATCATATTAAACATACGTCGTCTCAAAGAAGCATTAATTTAATTAAACCAAGGTATTATTTTATGTTTCTCACAACGTGTTTTAAGAAATTCATAAGAATAAGTTATACATATTCTTTGGGACTGATTTCCTACTTAACTTATATAATTTAGTGCGTTGATTTTATTATATCAACTTTTCAGTAATTTTATTGTAACTTAAACTTATATTGCTGTTACATGAATACAAGTTCGGGTTAGCGAGTTATGTTTTCAATACTACTCCGAAAAAGTGACAAGAATACACTTTATTAGTATAAAGTGAAGCGCGATCCGAATTGATTGTCGACTGGCAAGAAACTACTATATTCAACTCTTAAAGCAAACACAATTGTACCGTGCTATCCGCTGCAGAAGACGATGATAACACTATTATTTTGATTTATAGTTTGTGGAATACTTTCTGTAAGATCTGATGTTACTCCGTAATGTAATGTGTTAAGCGATACTACAGTTCAGTGGAGACACGGCTAAGATTGGCGGCGGCGCGGCGGCGTGTCTGCGTGCTTGCGTGGTACAGGTGCCAGGATCTCGTCTGGTATCGCACTCGATAATCAATCAGTGTTCATTGCGCGTCAAGATCTCATCTGGTATGGTGTAATGTAGCGACCGTGTGCGATGTAAAGCTCTTAATACTGTATACCTTGACGTTACTTCGATATCTGATCAGCTGATTTACCGCTTCAAGGCTATAATTAGCAAAAGTATTCGGTCCTTCCACAAAATTCCTCAAACAAGGAAATTGTAAAAAAATGTATCTTATTAAACAATAACAAAAAAAATCACTTGATCATTGGTTTTTATGTCCGAGTTTGAATAATCCGAGTTTGAATAACCTAATAAGCTTAACTAATATAACTACCTTAAGTAATTTATTTGAATTCACATTTTTGCCATATCAATTATCACAATCGTTTTATTTTTTCAAAAGATATGTGATACTGCAGAAGTGATATATTTCGTTGATTTCAATTAGTTATGGTCAATTTCACGTGATTATATACCTAACTAGAAAATTGACTAGGCTGTGAGATTGGTATAAATGGCAAGAAATATTCTTGGGCATTGTGTTATCTATATCGTAAATCTGTTCCTGATAAGATATCTTATACGCGAAGAGTTTATGATCGGTTTGTTGGGCAGACACTTCAAGAGCAATAACTACAGTACTCTAGCACAAGACACAATAATCCCATTACTCGCATAAGGACTCGGTGCGTCTGGTGACACATTGGACATAACGGCACATCTAGGTTCCCACACAAAAAGTGAATGGCTGCATGTGGCGTCAAGTGGCGCGCACAGGTGGAAGCCCTTGACTGCAGCCCCAACTCCGACCCTCGGCGCTGACAAACACCACCACTTGAGTCGTGCCACCTCGCAAAAACACTTTTATGACTTAGACTAATAGGGTATCGTGCTTTGTGGTTTAGTTTTATGAACCGCCTAATGTGATCTGTTCTTTGTTATTAATTAAGGATAGTACTTTAACTAGTAATTTTTATGCTTTTATTTGGTAGGTGCTATAACACGACAGATTTTGTAGAATTAAAGAATTGTTAGGATAGTAAATTAAATATAGCACCATCTAGCGATATACACTCAAACTATTTCGAGTCGGAGAAAAAAAGTTTAGGTTTAGTTTGTTAAGAAAGAAAGAAAGAGGCACAAAGTATTATTTTATATCTTCCAATCAAGTTAGAATTCCCCGTGGAAAATGATCACCAATCTGCATGCTCTTCAGTAGTACAGCTTTTACCTGGAGGCGCCTTGGTAAAAGTATGTCGCGTAGTTATAACTAGTAGACGCTCTATTTTGGCCCCACAGCATTTACCTAGTACTAGTGCGATCATTATTATACCAGTATAAAGTAATTTATATTATTTTACGTTTGTTATCTACGAGGCGCATCAGTTAAACCAGTCTATTCGTACAATATTCTAAATTGACAACAGAACAGCTCAACCACATTCCGAAAACATCAATTAACATTCGATATTTTATACAACAAAAATGCAAAACACCTTGATACGTCCTTTAAAGTGTGAGCAACCGCTGAAAATAATCCAATTTTCCTCGACATAAATAAGAAATGTCTGAAATTGAGTGCAGGTGAGCAATTAAAGCGCTCGGCAGTCGGCGGGGCACATTGTTATCTGCGTGTGCTGCGCCTCCGTACAGCGGTTAATTAACAAATACACCAACAGTACTAATTACAAGAGTGTGTCAATGCCGAGACGCCGACGCCGCCCAAACACTCTCAAATCGGCAAGGTTTTCGATGCCTTACTGTACAGTAACGTAGGTACTTGTTAGAATATTTTTATTGGAATATTTTTTTAAATTTACGTGTTATTTTTGTAATGGACACAAAATGAATAACGAAACGCCAGTCCCAATTAAAAGTTAAAATAAATTAGATGCAACAACCTTTTTTTTATACTTAATTGTAGCATTAGTAGTGATATAAACGTAGGTAATTCTGGTTTTTTATTTATTATCAGAAACAATAACAGACTTTTCGGTTTTACGAAACTCGGACAACATCTAATTGATTGGCTTTAACAAGTCGGCTGTAGTATCTACCTATACCTACTATGTCGCGACCTAGATTACTTCACGCAATGTTCGTTAGGTTTTTTCGTTAGCTATTTCTGAATAGAAATTGTAGGTCTGTGCGTTGGTGACCGTAAAAGTTATGTAAAGGCATATAAAATATGGTGAAAATCTTCCGTAACACATACTTTAATATGATTAGGTTTCGTTTTAAAAGGATTTTCTAGCAACTTGAACGTAATTATCCGTAGTAAAATTCTTAGGGGCCCTAAGAACTGACATTTATGGCTAATACACTATTATAATTTTATTAATGCAGTGAACTGCGTAGGTTGGCATCTACACAGATTATCACACGCATGCAGTAAATATGTTGTAGATGTGTAAAAAGTTTATAGGCCGAGTTTAATGCGGCTTAACAGGCGCTTATCTGCACATCACATCGATGACGTTATTAATAACCGTGATAGCAAAAACTGTGTCGGCGCGTGCGCACCTCGACGCGCCGCACCGCCGCCAGCCACAGCGCCGCGGGGCGGGGGCGGCGGTGGCGGCGGGGGGGCGCCGACCATCCCCCGACACTGATTAGATAAACGCTGAAATATTGCCGGCGGAGTGCATACGGGCAGCGGGTGACACCAGTTCAACGATTTTTGGGTTACCATCATCATTAAGGTTCCCACATCGTCACCGATGCATTTAACCCCACATTTCAATCTAAAAAACTTTTTTGAAGTGAAAACTTCTTTAACGGCACTGTGCACTTTTTTGGGACGGGTATAAAATGTTGAACTCGCGTCAGATCACGTAACCCTGGTCGAAAATGCGTAAGACGCATTATGTAATATAAATTGTCATATTTGTGTACGATAGCGCACCACGTAAATCATAGTAGGTACTTTTATACTGATAAATAAAGCAATTCGTGCGAAATTATTCCCTAACAATTCCAAAATATTAAAATAATGCACAACGTTAATGTTGAAGTTTTCACCTCTGCCGGCACTCCCGGAGTGCCACCCGTTGTTTTTTTTATACAAACTAACCTCTGATCACAATTTCGTTTGTGTGGACTTCTTGTTTGTAATAAGCCAGTGAGTAATATAACTTGAAACACTTGGCACATTATACATCCCATGTTACTAATTTAGGTGTTGAATTATCTGTGTACATAACTTAACAACCGAGTTGTCTATTTTTATTTTAGGCACACTATTTTTAAAACAAGTGGCTGTTATGAATGCAAGGGCAAGGTTAAAACAATATTTGTAGCGAGATGGAAGACCAAATACTTAAAGTAGGTATATATTAATTATGTTATTAAACTAAACGACTGTATTAATAATTATCCGAACTATTTTCGTAGCAATAATAATTTCTGTTAATATTTAATATCATACTAATTGAATTCAAAGCGTGAAAGACTTGCTGTCGAAATAGATTGCTCATCATCAGCCCAGATACGTCCCACTGCTGGGCGCGGGCTCTCTCTACTACTGAGAGGGCCTTAGTCCACCAAGAAATTCCTAAGAACTTTTTAAGTGTGCTGATTTTATCACGTTGTTTTCCTTCACCGTTAAAGCAAGTGATAATTCATTGTGAATACACACATAACTTCGAAAAGTCAGAGGTGTGTGCCTGGGGTCTGAACCTGCGACCGCTGAAATTCTCGACCGCGCGCCTAAACCTCGAGGCCATCACTGCTTCGAAATAGATTGAAACTACAGAATCTTTTAAACTTTTTTCATGGCGTAGTCATGAACATTTACAAAATATAGATAGAGATTATGATTTAGTAGAGGTTACATACAAGATCTACGAAGATTGAGTCTCTGGTAAGCTCAATTCAACGGCATAGTAAGCAAAACTACTATTTTACGTACATTGTGAATGAGACAACACTTTTGGTTCTCATTCATACTGCCAGTAGGTACGTCCACTGCTGGACATAGGCCTCTCCTATAGCCCGCCACTGGGCTCGATCTTCGGCCCTCCTCATCCAACCGCTGCCAGCCACCTTGCGAATATCGTCACCCCACCTAGGCAGAGGGCGCCCTACACTACGTTTGGCGAGTCGCGGTCTCCACTCCAAAACCCGTTTCCCCCAACGGTTGTCGGTTCTGCGACAAATGTGACCTGCCCACTAGGTATCGTGTAATAAATACACCCAACAGTCATATGTTTATATGTACTTAGTTTTGACGCCACGCTATGATGCATATATATGTGTCGTGGGTATCAGAAACTACGAGAGACTTTTAGGTCTCACAAACACCCAGATTCAAAGCAAATTTTTTTGCGAATCACAAAAAAAATTGTCTCAGAACAGGATCGAACCCGCAGCCTCTCGTTTCACAAGCCGGTGTCTAGCCAACTGCGCCACGGGGCTGTCGAAAAACCTCCAAAATTTGCTCAAATATGGGTGAACGAGAAAAACAAAGAGCGTCAAAATAAAATACAAGCTGAATAAATTTTGCGTGCCAATGGAGCTATTTTTGATCGAAGCGCGAAGAATGTCGCATCGATAAGCAATTAATGGACTACGGATGTGTGTTGCCGATAAACAAATTAAATAATATTGGTTTCTATTGCAACCGAATAATCAGGAATAAATTTGTATATTAAAAATTACCGACTTACCGCCGTCGCTAATTTGCTTTGACGGTGGCACGATATCGCAAATGTTCAGTTTGAATCGCATTTTAATATATTTATGTACATTTATCTGTATGTTATGAGTATTAAGTACAGCTACTTTCACTTTAATGTATAATGAGCGTATTAAAGCGTATAGAAAAAAATAATTGAGTAAAAAAAAAATATACATTTAAGTGTAAATGTATTTTACGCAGTCCTATTTACGTTAATTTTTCCCGTACCTAAGGACTTGTGTTTGACTCTACTAAAACGATGTGATGGAGTTACGAAGTTTTTTTTTGAAAATACCGACAGTTGTGGCCAAGAGTCTAATATAAGGGCATAATTACCCTTGAACAAATTATTTCTAAACATAACAGCATCTAGAGTAAAATTCAGAAAAAAATATATTACATTGTGATAGTAAATCACTGTGGGTTAGTTATTGTTGTTACCAAAAAGTCTCTGGTACATTGTTATAATTGACGACAAAAATTCACCTTGACACTGACCAGCTAACAACACACAACGCATAAATCATTAGGTATACCTATTACTTATACACATATGTAGTTAGCAACATAAAATGCCGAGGGACTTATATACAAATGCATATAAACGGACCAGTTTGTAACACAAACGTTCATAAAGTTTCACTCAAACATCTTTTAATTACAACTTTTATAATACGAGCGCTTGATTTACGGCGGGACAATAAAGCTGTTAATTAACTCATTGCTAACTCAGTTATTGTTGAGATCTCATTAATTTGAGTTATTAACGCTTGTCACGACTCGGTGCGAGCCTTATCGAGGGAGGACCGACCATTCACCGAACTTCAGTAAGCATTTAATCCCGCAATGACCTTCTTTATAGGACCCCTGTAAATTGCTAAGAATGCGCGTAGTCAGCATCATAAAATCTACTTTATATAGGCAATAACGGGGAAGTGATTTCAAGTACTATAATGACAAGATAATAATGCATATGTTACTCACGTGAGCTCATTTTCTTCTGTCGTAGAAGGCATCGGCCACGAACAACTCACAGCTTTAGTGCTCACTAGTGCCAGTCCCAATACAAGTAGCAAGTATGCACATTTGAAACGCTCGCTATTTTATCTATTAACTATACTCCGATAACCGACATAGATAGTAAGTGCACTTACGCATTATTATGTCTCAAATGGTTGAAACAAATGACAGTTAGTATTTACATAGGCCGGCGCTGCGACACTGCCGGTCATGTATAATTGAAAGGCTGTCCGCCGCATTCCGTCGGTGTGACATACCGCACCTAGCAACTACGCCTCCACACTATAAATTACTGGGGTGGGTACATGTGTATGGTATTGAAACATGAAAAAAGGAAAGCGAGTGTGTTGTGCCGGCGCGGTACAACGCCGGCGCTAATGAAGCTCGCTGTGACACGAGCGATTTACGCGCCGCGCGGGCTCTAAAAATAAACGCAACGTGCGCTCTACTAAAAGCTTCGATGTCAAGCAAAAAGTAAAAGAGTAGTGGAGGCGCTGCAGGCGGGTGAGGCTTCGCCCCGCCCCGGACTCCGCCCTCGCGGGTCGGCGGCCCTTCGTGACGCGTGCACTGGCCGCCCGCCGCGCGCACCGCTACAGGTTTGTTGTTATTTATAGGGTTAGGGTGACCAGCGGCTCCACTCGCTACACTACACTCGTAATGACGTTCCATGCTATTAAGAATCGGTAATGGTTGATAAAACAGGCGACGGAATGCATCACGATGCTGAAGAAAAAAAATCAAAATACCAAGGATTGGTTTGAACGTCTAAGAAGCTTGTCGGGATACTCACTTCATTCCGTAGCGAATTACAATAATAAAACTAACATTAAACTTTATTATGCGCGCGACCACAAGTGATCTTAAACATAATATTTAAGAAAATATAGTAATGAAATGATTCTTGAAATTGAGAATACAAATTTTATGTGTTGTATCAAAAACTTAACTGGTCGGAGACATTATTTTGTGTAAGTGTATGCATATATGTACATATGTAAGTGTTACATTAACCACCGCATGCTGAGATTTACAGACAGATGTCAAATAAAGCCTTATTACATTACGTCCACTAAAATACATGTTATGGAAAGCATTATTTTATTTTACTTTGGGATGTTGTACGATAAGGGCGGTTAATGATGTAAAGTACCTATTCGGAAGCGGCAACTTCAAACTCTATGAACGGCACCGTATTTGGTATTAGAACTATAATTACTGCTTCATTCAGTTTTCAAATCGCTTTATACCTTAGCCAATTAAATAACTGCTGGTATCATAGAGAGAGAGATGCGATCCCTGCACATTGTCACCCTACGCGCACCAGGCTATGTGCGGCTACGTACGTACTCGTATGTACGTATATAGAGACGAGGCGGCGATAATTTTCCGAGTTATATGCAGTACACGAACAGAAACTAGTTTGAACACATTATTATGTGGCGGTCAGTGACCCCGGCGGGCTCGCGGCGTGCTGGGCTCGCCGCTCACCACCACTAATCAACTGAGAGCTTCCGTTTACTCCGCGGCCCGTTTGGCCAGTTTTTATTAATGAAAATTGACAGGCAATGGTTATAGGCCCTCTCAAGGTATGCGGTCACCGACTACAAGACCACCGATGCAAGTTTCTTGAACTGTACACGAGAACATTTGTAAACTATTCAACTTTATGTCAACGTATTCCATTAGTGACAGCAATTTGCAAATGTTTAGCCGACATAGCGCTCTAAACTATAGTTTGCACGTCAGTTAACTTCAAACTATGCTGTTTAATCAATTCTGTTGCTGCGGCCCTGCCCATGTCAATGTTCTGAGGAATGCATTATGCGTAAAAAACACGCCCACTACATAGAACCCTTTAAGGGAACCTAGAGACTTAATAAAACGCATTAACGCAGCTATTGTGACGATGTGAGCATCTTATATCGACTACTTACCCTGACACTGTTGGGTATCTACTTATATTTGTTTCAGGTGTGGGTGTTTGCGAGATCGAATTGTCTTTTATAATTTTTCAAAGATAGGGTTACTTGTTGTTTGATGTGAGATCATAACTATGTGGAAGGTTCCAAGTAGTAAGTCTTTTGTCGATAATATGTGTGCCTATTAGTTACATATTGATTTATTGTCCCTTTTATTTTTTATAATAGAAACACTTTTCGTCGCGTTAAAGGATTGCGTTTGTAACCAATTCTCTGTTAGGATTCTGTTGACGTTCCTGAAAACTAATGTAGCGCGGTATAACAGGTGTTGCTGAGCATAAATAGTAAGCGATTAAAGAATTTAAACATGGCCACCAAAATTTAAAAGTTAAATGACTGCTGGTGCTTCATAAATGGCCAGTGGTGTAAAAAGAGGCATCAAATAATCATCCATTGGTTTTTGGAGTGACTTTTAAAAATATGTGCATAATTTGAAAAATACAACTTAAAAAAAAAGTAAATTAACAGTAAGTTTTACATGATTTAGTTGGTGGAGACCAACGGCAGATTGGCGACCAATTAGAAGACTCCAAGCACTAAAAAAATTGATATGTAGTATTAAGAATATGTAGAATATGCAAAGTAAAATATTTTAATAAATTTAATCAGATTTAGGTGGAGATTACTTAATTCTATTTTATATTATCACATGGATTTCTTAACATTTCGAAAACTTTTATGCGATATAAATATAATCTGAATTGTCTGTTTATGAATCTATAAAATTTTCAGTATAAAATCCGTATTAGAAAAACGTGATGAACGGAGGCAAATCTCAATCCTAAGACTCAATCAAAATCTTTTTCTTGCATGGCAACGTTTCAATAAGTGGTAGAACCGCGTCGAAGTCAGCTTGGTCCACGGTACTAATGGTTTGGCTCGGCCGGGGTTCAACCACTGATTCTCAAAAGGCAAAGTCAAGCAATGCATTAAGCGTTTTTCAAACAGCGACAAAGCCTGAAGCTTAATTTGCGGGTGATAAGATATTTGTCCCAATCCATATAGCGACTATTATATTATGTTATTGTAATCATCATCATCAGCCCGTAATTATGTGTCACACTGCTCAGAATTTGCCTCCTCTGTAAGTGAGAGAGCTTAGGCTCTAGTCCTCCGCGCTGGTCTAGTGCGGGTTGGGTTGGCGGACTATACACCTAAGAATTTCCTAAGAGTTTTAGGTGCGTTGGTTTCTTCACGATGGTTTCTTTAACCATTAAAGTACATACGTTATAATTCGGTTTGAATTTACACATAACTTTGCTTGAGGTTTGAATTCGCGACCGCCTAGATTTGACTTAATCCTGCGTCCAAGCCTCGAGGCAATAACGGCTTGTAAACTGCCCTAACTGCCCTACTGAAAATGTGTATTTATATTCGGTTACGAATAGGCCCATGTCTCACAGTATATACCTACACAAATAGGTAGGCAGACACAGTATAGCTCTGTAGGTATGCACGGCAATATCTCCACGTTTGGGTCCAGTTAAAAAAGGTAGCGGCGCCACTCACCAATTTATTAGTTCTGATTGCAAACTGTAGGTAATACTTTTTGGTTTTGTTGTGAGATTCCATTTATCTCCATATTGATAAGACAACACGATAGTACTTTTGTGCTTATCACTGTAATGTCGTGTCGTGAATAATGTACACAAAGAGAAGTAATTAAGTATTGTAAAGTTGAAAATAAGTGGTAGAGTTACACAGCAGACCGCTTAAAGAATATAGAGTAAGGTGACAGTATAGTACAACTGTCGAACAGAAAACCTTCTTAAACTTTGATTTCTTTCTTGGCTTCTTGTACGGTGAATTTCCTGAGAATGAACCATACCATTTAACTTTTTTATTTCTTTTGGCAGGCCAGTTATACGAGTTATGAGCTTTAAATGCAGTAAGTGGTGTACAATAAAGTGTAAATCATACATACATACATAAACTCACGCATGTATTCCCCGAAGGGGTAGGCAGAGGTGCATTTCTGCACCCACATTTCGCCAGGTATGTATCAGTCCCACGTAATAAGGGGCGAGCCTATTGCCGTTTTTCGGGCACAATTCCAGACTCCGTGCTGTTACTGAGAATTTCCTAATGGAAAAACTCAATAACACTTTGCCCGACCCGGGAACCCAGGACCTCTAGATCGCTCGGCACATAATTGTACCGCGAGACCACGAGGCAGTAAAGTGTAAATAAATAAATAAATACAATAAATAAGTATTCATGCCTGGTACTAAGTTTAACATGCTTGTGTTTGGATTGCCTTCAATCTAAATGCTGATTTCTATCACCTATCTCATGAAATAATGTTTCAAACATTGAATTCATAGAATAAGTACAAAGCAAGTTCAAGCAAAATCTCGAAGTTACTTTATTAAAGAACAAAAAAAATATCGCAGGGAGATTTCTCGGGCAGATTTTAACTATGGTCTAACCATCAGTGACCTAACTAGTGGAACAACTTATTTATACGACACATACATACATAAACTCACGCCTGTATTCCCCAAAGGGGTAGGCAGAGGTGCATTTCTGCACCCACATTTCGCCAAGTATGTATCAGTCCCACGTAGGTAATAGGGGGCGAGCCTATTGCCGTTTTTCGGGCACATTTTCCAGACTCCGTGCTGTTACCGAGAATTTCCTAATGGAAAAACCCAATAACACTTTGCCCGACCCGGGAATCGAACCCAGGACCTCTAGATCGCACGGCACATACTTGTACCGCGAGACCACGAGGCAGTTATTTATATGACTTACTTTTAAACACGAAAATAAGTCAGTTTGCTTGTTACGCTTGACTTCGTGTGTTTATTTCCTTATCTGAACATGTCATATTAAAATAGTCGCGCTCGCCGTACTTTTTAGCGTTACTCACATCGTGTCATCCATGGATCAATGGATTGACACATCTCGGTAAATCCGTTCATTCAATGAACAACAAATAACATCCTCTTAAAAAGGCACGATCGCAATAAATTAAACAAATAACTATGGTGCAACATGTATCTTTGAAATATTTCCTCATTTCAGAATTTCCATTACGCATGTATCATCTTTATTTTCTGGATATCGATATACAAATACATATCATCATCATCATCATCAGCCCATACACGTCCCACTGCTAGGCACGAGCCTCCCTTTCAACTGAGAAGGTTTAGGCCTTAGTCCACCACGGTGGCCTAATGCGGGTTGGCGGACTACACACCTAAGAAATTCCCAAGAACTTTTAGGTGTGCAAGTTTCATCACGATGTTTTCCTTCACCGTTAAAGTACGTGATAATTCATTGTGAATACACACATAACTTCGAAAAGTCAGAAGTGTGTGCCTGGGGTTTGAACCCGCGACAGTCGAGATTACAAATCTGCAACATTGAATCGTATTTTTATTTGTACTGCTTCAAAATTGCCCTCGACAAGTGCACTGTTCAAATTAATCGCCTAATTCTGTTCCACGGCTTGGTGATGCTTAAAATAGGAACTAGTTGACTCGTAAGGGAAAGGGTGGCATTGACCCCCATACTAGGCACTAGGCCAGCGTGGTGGACTAAGGCCTCTCAGTTGTAGAAGAGGTCCATGCTCAGCAGTGGGACGTATATGGGCCGACGATGATGGCCCCCATGCACATGATTCGCTGTGTAAATTTATTGATGTGTCTGGAAATAATCAGGAGATATCAAACGATCTGTATATTAAAATTAATAATTAATGTAGTGTAGCACAAATATGCTAATAATTTATCCTTACCTATGTGAATGACCATTGCCAATGACATAATATTGCAAATTATTATTGAGAAGTCGTCAGCATTCTTGGATATTACGTGGTGGAGCTCCACCGTACTTTATACGGCAGAGGCACGCCGCATTAGTGCCGTACTACCTTCTTGCACAAAACTCAGGTGCGTTACGGTTTGTTTCTTTAGAGCCTTGATTTGCTAATGGTTCGATATACAATCAATAAGAATAGCTGCGAGCGTTAAACCGCATATTCTCCTAAGCAAGTGTGTCGCATTCAGGATTCAGTAAGTACGTAGATTAACAATTAGGCTAACATACTTTTATCGACTGAGGATAATTTAAATAAAACATTAATATGAAAGAAAATAAGAAAGAGGACGTTTATTCACGTGACATTAGTATACGTTTCCAATGTTATGAGCGCTGAGATAAAACGTAATTGCTATAACTAGGGAATTTTATTGGAAAAATATTATTATGTAAGAACTATAACTTTCATTAGCCTGATATAGAAGCTAAAGTGGATTTAATTTTAATAAAACCACATAATTCCAGCTGCTCACTCTGGTATAGTCATTCAGTCTATGTCTAAGTTATTAGGCTGTATTTAACATTTCACAAATATTACATGCAGTGCACGCTGTTGCAAGGTTGTAACACTGTGGGTGAGGACACTCATGTTTTGTTAGAAGCCATATTGTGCATGAATTGCGGCCATTTCATAACACCGATTAGCGTTTACGTAAAACTTTTTCCGACCTTAATTATAATCAACGTGACGTAAAATATATGCAATGTTAATCGTTATTGGATGTATTCATATGTGAGCTAATCTTCATACTTAGTAAAGACGACTAATGAAAGCATCTTCATAAAATATTAATGTCTAATACCAAACGCGAAAGGTTCTAATGGTGCAGCTATGAATTCTCCAAATGAAGGTAGATCACACGTGTCTCAAATATAATTAATGAACATCGTAAAAGCTCTCCTGTAATGAGTAGTCGCCGTTTGATATCCTAATCCGACACTGATAACAACGATCATTATGGGAGAAGTTAAAATTAACGTGAGGGGGAGCGCGGGCGCGGACCGGGACAAGGGGGGAAGCCGAGGCCGCGCCGTCGCCTCTCCGCAGATAACTCTTGTTTTATTATTCTACATCGATAAGTGAGCCGATGGATATCGTCCATAAACGAAACTAATGTTGCAGTGTCCGCGGCGACACAGCCGGCGCGGTCGGTGCGGCGCGCCGAGGTGCTGCCCTGCACTGCCGCACACCAATTATTATGGTAATGCGTCGCTTTCAGATATTGGTCGGGGACACTTTCCCATGCGTCTGCTGGGAGTTGGTTTATCGAGTGGCGCCTGCATTAGCCGCGAGGTTCCCTTTGCGAGCCGCTGCCGACCCCGCCGCCCGCGCCCACCCCGCACCACCCCGCACCACCCCGCACACCACGCGCCTCGCGTCCCCGCCGAGCCCCCGGGCCTGGCGCCGCCGCTCTTAAGCGCGACAAGTATCGTTTTTTTTGTCAGCTCTCGATGTAGAAGGTAATTAATTAGGGCGCGGACCCTCTGTGGGAAAGCGGCGACACTTCACCACACTCTGATGAGAGATTTGCGATCCTGCGCATCGTCACCATCACACGACAGTACATCACCGTTCCATGCGACGCACCATCGCTAGAGATGGCTATACGTCAGCGCCAGTCGTCTCGTTTGTGCTATTTTTTATCTAAGTCATTCGCATTTTAACTATGGCGGAATCGTCTAAATGGAAGGAAAGTAAACCAGATAACCATTAAGATACGCACTGAAGGAATTCTTTTGTCACAATGAAGAGTCAAAAAACGAGTGCATTCGCGTGGCGTGTGTCACCAAGGTTCTTTTGTTTGTCGTCCAGCCTGTCCAGTTGCGTAATACCTTTACAAATGAGTCGCCAGAAAAACTATCGATGCGCAGATAAGCGCGCTAAATGATCCCGAGCAGGTCATTAAGGCGAGCCGAGGTATCGGCGTGAATAAGGGCCGGTACGGGCCGCGCTGCCTCGCCGCCTGGCGTCATTCCGGTCTGGTTCGCGAGCGAGCGCGTGGGCGAGAGAGGGACGCGAAGTTTTTGTTTGTTGGCTATTAATAACAGAAAAACAAGCCGAATGGATTAACACATTAACAGGTCCGGCGTCGCCGGAATAAAAGCATTCCCCGTGTGTGTCGAGGAACGAAAGGAAAAAAATTGGTGACAAGTTCGGGGATCAATTAGTAGGGCTTGTAGGGGCGCCACCGCCGCCGCCCGACGCCGCCAGCCGCTCTCTCCACTGACACCACTTTACGAGCTCCTCTATTAATGGACTGTCCAAATTTACGATGTCCATCTGTAATGAGTGAGCGCTGCGCCGCGCCGGACCCACCGAACCACTGCTCATATCCGCTACCGACCAACTACTATAATTGTTATACTCCTTCACTGTCAGACACCTCTTTATACTTTCCACTGCATCTGGACTACAACTAGGTGTAATGTAGATAATATTGCAAAAAAAAATTATTTTAAAATCTCATAGTTTCGTCTGCAATATTCATTCATATGTGTAAACATTAACATGGAAGCAGTGATTACTGATTATGACAATACCTGACAATTATTCATGTCTACAAAACAGCATTGCCCCTGACAGATAGTGTTCATTGAACACGCATACACGCACACACGCACACACACGTCGCGGCATCGTGCGCGAGAGTCTGCCGTCACAGTTTGCGGTTGCGGTCGCTCCCATCAGCACATCTTGCTAATATAACGATGTTTTGCCACCCGAGTGATGTCAGCGCCCTTATCGCTGTCTGGAGACCCCATGTCTCTTTGTTTATGCAGAAATTATTTCATAATTTTACCTTAATCTTTACATCCAATGTAAACCTTATTCATAAGTTATGCAAGACAGACAGCGCGTCTAATTCTTCAACTCTGTCTAATATCCTGAGATCCATATATTTGTTTAAAGTAAGATAATTCTGGGGAAATTTCATGTTCTTTCAGATTCCTATGACACAAGGGTAAAATCATACATTGAGATCAGAACTTTGAATGTGATATATGTATTAAATATAAAATTAAAATTTTGCGACATGAATTATATTTATTTTCCATTATTCTAAATTTTTAATCTTGTCTTATTGTTACATTAGTAACTTCTTATACGAGTGTAATAAGTATGCGATTGCATAATTAAATGTACTTTTAAGTAAGACTAAATTAAACCATAAACGTCTCATTTGTCCAAACAGAATAACATTCCCGCCTCAATTTAATAAACAAAGTTATTTCTAGATATCCGCGCACACATTATCGTAAACAAACTTATCCAAATTATCGAATGAATGATACAATAATACTAGTTCGCTTATATATATATATTTTCAAAACCACCTTTCAGAACTCAAAGTTTTAGTTTGGTGAGAATAAGTGAGCTCGTAAATGGACAATATGAGATAAAACAAGTAATGGTCTACTAGACTTGTAGACGTATATTTCATACATATATAAACTCACGCCTGTATTCCCTGAAGTCGTAGGCAGAGGTGCATTTCTGCACACACATTTCGCCAGGTACTATTCAGTCCCACGTAATAAGGAGCAAGCCTATTGCCGTTTTTCGAGCACATTTCCAGACTCCGTGCTGCTACTGAGACCCGGGAATCGAACCCAGGACCTTTAGATCGTCCGGCACATACTTATGCCGCGAGACCACGACGTATATTTCCTAAAAGAAATAGAAAATAGTAACAGGGTCGTGCTTGCCGTCAGGTACGGCGATGTCACCTTGTCTTGCCAGTATAAAAAAATATGTAATACGCATTAGGATTTATTTCTAAAGGCCATCGTAACTATAGTCAGATACACTAACAAATAGAGGCAATTATAGGCCAATTACATTACATGTTAAATAACCTCATTCTGTTTGTAAATATTTCACGTTATGATGTGTTAAAGCTTTGGACATTTAATGCTTGTTTTGTCCTTGTGCCATAGTTTTGTCTAACACGATATTAAATAACAATTAACCCAAATAAAATTATATTTATTAGTTTTGTAATACACAATGGACATGGCGACTACGAAACTTAAAAATATTTTTTCTGTTGTATTTATGTTGAGTATTATTTATGTAGTCCGCCAACCCGCACTAGGCCAGCGTGGTGGATAAAGGCCTAAACCCTCTCAGTTGTAGAGGAGGCTCGTGACCATCAGTATATGGGCTGATGATGATGATGATGATTATTAATTGATAGTAAATATTTCTGACTGCCTCGTGGTCTCGCGGTACAAGTATGTGCCGAGCGATCTAGAGGTCCTGGGTTCGATTCCCGGGTCGGGCAAAGTGTTATTGGGTTTTTCCATTAGGAAATTCTCGGTAACAGCACGGAGTCTGGAAATGTGCCCGAAAAACGGCAATAGGCTCGTCCCCTATTACGTGGGACTGATACATACTTGGCGAAATGTGGGTGCAGAAATGCGCCTCTGCCTACTCCTTCGGGGAATACAGGCGTGAGTTTAAGTAAGTAAGTAAGTAAATATTTCTTCACCCTCAGAGACAATATAAAAAGTAACAACAGAGTTATAAACTTTCGCTCTGGGTAAATTCAAATGTGGTGTGGCATCACAATCACAATCGATACCAGATTCTGATCTGTGTACATATAAAAATATTCAGTATTATTACTTGCAATCTCGTTTCCATTTACCTCACGTAGGTGGAGTGAATAAATGAAGTGAATCAGTGAGCATGTCTGTACATATTTAAAGTTATATAGGCCTGATAGAAATATAATTATGGCGCTAATAATACAATAGCTGTAACTCACATTGTGTATTGTAACTCGAATTATTTCGAAGGTGATATAATTTGATAATCTATTATTTTTAAAACTTATTAATAAGTAGTCATAATTATTTGTAATTAACTTTAAAGCACCTAAAGAATTCATTTATTTTTAAATCAGTAATAGGAAGTAAATTTTCTATTATTTTTAATAAAACAAAAATTGATGACTGCACTTTTGTATAAGGAGTACGATATGCGCCATGACAGTCCTGCTGTCACTTAATAACATCTTTACCTTGTCTATGGGATTTCCGGTAGTCAAATAAACCACACCCCCTGCCCCTCCGCCAATTTTCCTTAAATTCGAACAGGGAAAATATTGTCTCACAATGACATAAGCTCGCGTTGTTTGTGTAACTAGCGAAGGAGTTTGTTTACCTCGTCTCGGCCTCTACTGCGAGGTAAACGAACCCGCACCAAACATGTGCAATAATACTGATCGTAATGTGCGCTATAATCACAACACCTTCTTGTAAAACATCTTTTGTAATGATAATTTTAATAGCTCAGCGTTTGCGAACCGCACCGTTCGATCAACATGTTATTGAGCCGTGAAACAGTTTGATGGCCTACTTGTATTGCTATGGTGTTATCAGCAATAAAAACGAATGAGTGTTTTGGCATAATTATCTACATCGAAAGATGAACTTGGCATATATATTAATATTCTATAAGTTTTTGTAATAACAACTAGAGTGCGGATTATTTCTATATTCTAAGCGCATGGACTTGTTTCGAAGCAGTGTGCCATAATTTCTTGAAATACGAATATGAGGCACACGGTCATCGAAACATTAAAATTGCCGTCGTGGGTTCAAATCACAGAAAAAGTAAAAGAAGAGATTGACATAAAAACTACCTATCCAAAATGCTCCAAAATGAACTGCTATGTCCAATCCGACTAAGGATAATGTGGTAGAAAAGGCCCATGCTTAGCAGAGGCAAGTATACATGATAGTTTGGAGACAAAGAGATACGATTAGGAGAGCCGTTTCTTAATAATAATGCGATAGGATTCCTGGAACATCCGAAGAAGAGGCAAATACATATATACGTGTATATATGTAAACTACTTATTGGTATAATAGTGCGAAGGCGTTCTATAGAAAATATAATCTGTTAAAAACAAAGTATTGTCCTGACAAATGACCACAATGTGTCACAAAACCGATTTATAATACTGAATATCTGTGTTTTAACGATGATGATTAATGTTATAACCGTTAATATTATTACAAATATTGGATAAAACAGAAGTATTATGTATTTAGTGGTGTTGGATCGCCTTTCTACACCATAACAGTGCCTAAAGCGTTGTAAAAGAATTGGTAACTTTGGTATTGTGGTATTTACACACTACATGTTACATTACATAACATTTTATGTTAAATAACAATAATGAAAATAATTATTACCCCACCTGTTAAAGTGTTAGTTAAGATCGTAACTAATTGACTGTCACGTGACAGTACAAGTATGTGCCGTGAGACCATGTCTTGGGTTCGATAGGTCGAGCAAATTGTTGCTGAGATTTTCCATTACGTGAATTAAAATAGCAATAGTCTCGCCCCCTATTATGCGAAAACAAAAACAATTGGCGAAATGTGGGTGCAAAATTTTTGCCTAACTTATGATTTAACTAAAAATTTAAATTCAAATTGTTTTCTGTAATGTTTTTATGTTTAAAATATGTTTAATATAATTAAATTTTGCATACACATCGTACAGAAACACTGTTGCGAAGGGGTACATTTTAGTTCACATTACCGCTAGGAAAACCGCAAAAAATACAAGCGATATAATAGGATCGCGTTAGTCAGTTATCGCGCGAGCTATTTATAAATACGATCGATTCGCTAAACTGATGAGTCGAACAGTTGTTTATAGATGTTGAGCACACTCCACACGCTGTATGTCACAACTACGCAGTAATACAAATAAGTCTACAGAAATCAATACTCGTGAAACAAATCACGTAGACAATTTTTTATAAAACTATCATTCATCTTATCATTATATATTTGACATTATTGGTGCGGGTCTAAGTATTCCATGCTGGTCATGTATCCTCCAAGTGCATTTATAGGTTCAAACTGAAATAATTTCGAAAAGACAAACTCAGTCAGTTACTGCGTCAGTTTCGGACCCACGATCTCTGATTTGGTATTTAAAACGCAGTGAACAATCAGAGACATAAACTAATATTACATGAATCTATATTGCTTCCCAAGTTTCCCGCTGGCCGGTATTATTTTTTTGACTCCACTGTGCTTACCATCTGGTACAGTGGAGTCACTTTGCCGTGCTAGTATTAAAAAAAAAAAAAGTGATCTTGTTTGTAATGTCGTTAGATACAAAACAACTAATGTTGTTGAATTCGATGATTTTATTACTTTGAATATAACTTCATAAATCGGTTGATACCATCGAAATAAGGTCGGTTCTTCGTTTGAAACAGAAGGGCAGTCTGTCTGACTTGGATAGTGGGCGTTAAAAACTACTAAAAACGTAATATGCAAAGCATGGCTGAGAAAGGCACCTTTCCCTGCGGAGATAAAGGCGCGGGAATGTAAGTATGTTCATATGTATGAGTAAGGTACTGTAGTGGATCATGTTAGGGAGTTGTTTTTGGTATTAATAGTAAGAGTTTAAGTGCCGTACCGTCGCTGATAGAGCTTCGAGAGTCATAATTCTCTCTTTCTGTCCTCTCCATTCTATTTTAAACACGATTACATATTATTTTTAGGAATAATGGGTGTTTATAAATTAATTAGCAAGTATAAGAAATGATAAAATATATGTTTCGAGAATTTCACATTTAACTATGGGATATAGACTATTTAAATATTTATTAATTTTCATGCAGCTTACAATACTTATCGTTTAGGCCTATTAATTGTTGGAAACAATTTACAATGTTCGTAACATAGAAGATGTTTTAGCCGTAATGCAGCAATGTATTGGCATAGTTAATTAGTCTGTGGTTTTATTTGTCGGTAAAGTTAAAGAGAACTATGCTTTTTGTATTGTCGGCGTCTTTCTGGAGATCTGCCTCTCGCCACCTGACAGTAAATGTAATCTGACTTTTATATGTTTTACTTTGTAATCTACATGAATGAGTAAAGTGTGGTCTTAATAAAGTAATAATTGCTAGCGAACGACAAACGATTTCGATTTTTGTTCCAATTTTAAAATATATAAAAAAACTCGTAGTCTCTTGGCACAAGTAAGTCCCTTGCGTTCTAGTGGAACCGGGTCGGGCAGTGTTATTGGTTTTTTTCATTAGGAAATTGTCAGTAGCAGCGGTCTCCAGACTTCGCACAATTCCAATTGTGCCCGAAAAACGGCAATAGGCTCGCCCCCTATCAAGCTGGTCTGATACTTACTTGGCGAAATGTGGGTGCAGAAATGTACCTCTGTCTACCCTTTCGGGGAATACAGGAGTGAGGTTATGTCTGTATGTATGTATAAAAAAATTGGGATTTTTTTTACACCTGCGTACAATTTTAATAGTGAGGTCTTGTTTTTAGAATGTGTAAGACGTCAGTCCCCAGGTCAATTAATCACTGTCATTTATTTGTAAAAGTTACATTGTGACAAGCGGTTGCTCGTAATACCGTAAGCAAATTTATTACTGCAATAAATCAGTCCCACATACGTCCTAAAGAAAGGACTTAATAGTTTTTTTTCTGGATAAGTACGGGTTGGCGGTATGTAAAAGTTTTTGTTCTTACTCTTAGTTTCCTCGCTATGTTTTTACTACCGAGCGATATAAGTTACAATAAACATTCACGTAATAACAGTCAACAAATAACGTTAAAAATGGATTTTTGTATAGGTACATAGGTTTTAGTGAAAATTATCGCGGAAATTATTTACAATTGATATGAAGATGTGACACTTTTAGTTAATTTTAGTTTAACCTTTTAAGTTGTCAAAATACTTTTTATTCAAATAGACTTATACAAGTTCTTTTGAATCGTCAATTTTAAACTATTGCCGCTCCGGAACGTGTTATCGCTGTGGGGAAGAAACGGCAAGAAACTCCCTCAGCAACACGAAATGTCATGTTTTTTATTATTATTCTTAATGAATTAGCAATATATTACATTTTTTAAATAATTGACATTATTTGAATTTTACATTATAAATGTCATAACGATACAAACTGTAGCAATAAAACAGTTGTTAGTGTGTAATAGTCATTTAGATTAACAAAATTGGTTTTGTTTAAGTCGTTAAACTGTTAATTGCGTCCATTTCTTAACAAGATTCGCAGTTAGTAACAAATGTCAGTTTAAGTATAGGGTAGGTGTTGACTTCCCGGGACAGTTGGTGATACATCTAATTTATATCTTGTGAGGGAGTGCCGTTGCCTCTCACAGAAACATAGCTCCCAGTAGGAGCCTCTCTTTTGGAGGTCTAACCGTAGGGCAAGCCTAGTAGCCTGTATACTCCATTCTCTATTTGGCGTGCCAGTATCAAAAACGTATAATGCACATTCTGGCGTATAATTTTTGTAAATTGATCGTGAAGTGTGCGACGCCGGCGGAAGGGTGCCGGGTGTGCGCGGGGGTGAGGCCCGCAATGGGCCGTGCGGCGGGGGAGGGCGCAGGGGGCACGGAGGGGGGCACTATCGCCGCGGAACACGGAAAGGCTTTCGAGGCGGTGCTTCACAGGCCGCGCGCCGACGCACCAGCCGAGCAAGCCCGGGACACTACGAGCGCACCACGAGCCTTACTCATAGGTTATCGGGAAGTGGACATAGATTTTTATAAAGAACAAATTTCAAAATATATATTGTATTCATATGGCAAAAATGGTCTAAGTTATCAATCATAATATCAGCTATCTCTTGGTAATTTTTTGTCAGAACAGGTTTTTTGTCAAAACGATTTTTTAGTATAAGTATCGTCTAAAGATTGATATGCATTCCATGGAAATCTTTTATTTTAGAACTACAAACATGTTATTTGTACAGATGAGAACTAGGTATGTATCGGGTAATAGATAATTTTTCATAAAATGAGAATGCTTATACAATATGAATTACATACCTAGATGAGTACTATAACTATGTGTGTACGCTGAGTGTGGCGCGGCGTGCACTCGGTGTGCAAGCGGCGTGAGCACGTAAAGCGCCGGCGCCCCACATTCATTCAATGCATTATATTCGAACGAGTCGGTCCTAATGCGCCGCGCCGCCGACACTAATAACTGAAGCCGACGCTACCACGGGTCCTCGACGCACCACGCGAGAGATACTACTACACGACTCGGGACGCCCGGTAACACTCATACAAATTCAATAACTGTCCCATCGAATATTGCGGTAAATATATATACTGTATTTTATTGTCTGTCTATACTATCACACTGGGAATTGTTTTCGAAAGTAACAGCGTTGAAGTCACTACACAGTTAAGAAGCCATAAACTATATGATATACCTGACTGTTGATGGTTTAACAGTCTTCGTCGAGGCTAACAAGCCACGTATTCACTACGGTAACTCCTATGACCTGGAAATGAAGGTGTATTAACTGGATGACAGAAAACTGCGATTATACCCAAATCTCACGTAATGTTGCCAGAAACGATACATCGGAATCCCGTAGTAGTATCGATCCCGCGAGACTAACGTATGAGGTGGACAATTGACATCGCTTTTAAATTAGGAGGAGTGCGGTGGGACTGCGTGGAGCGGCGTTCGTTTCGGCGATGGGGCCGGCAGATAAAGCTAATGTACTTGTAGAACAAATGTGACGAGTGGAAGCGACGGCGCGACATCTTCGCGCAGGCGCATTACCGCGCCGCCCGGTGTCGTGCGCACGCGTCGCGGCCTCATTACAATACCACTGTCCACTGGTATTGTCTTGTACATGTATGTACTGTGAAACAGTCTTAAGGTGTTTGCTATGTTTGTATAGGTAGGTATTCTCTCTATATTAAAAAGGATAGAACTTTCCTCCACAACGGTAATATAGAGTAAGCACTTTTTGTGGACTGGTAGAGAAAGGACTAAGAATCTATTTTGAAAATATATGTGAGCGAAAATAACGGAACATTTTATAACCAGTCTAAAATGTATTAACCTAGGGATATTAACTTTTGTTTTGGATATCAGCATAAAATATTATACCTACGGTTCGATTAATCGCCGTACAAACATGATTCACTGGTCATAAATTTAAAATTCAAAGGAGACCAAAGCAACATTAAACTATAATTAAGGCATTGTCTGTTTCTGCGACAAAAGCCATCAAGTGCACTAGTTCTGTCCCGCGGGATATAAAACAGTACCTAGCAGGCGAGGTGGCCGCGCTGCGCACTGCAATATGCAAATTGCAGCGAACATAAAGATGTAAGTCGGGACATTGTAGCTACATTCCTGGGTTGTCGCCGGCGGGTCGCCCGTCCACTTGTCACTTGCCACTTCTTTTAGTTTAAACTCTGCGTTATTATGATTATCTCGCTCGCGATGCAATATCGCTAATGGAACGGTTAGCGACACAATCATATTTCGTGCGCGCCGCGCGCCACACCAACTTATAACATCTTATTGTAATTGCTCTGCGCTCCTCGGACTTGTCACGTACTCATTTGTTTAAACGAAAACTCTCGTAGTACTCAATGCAAATGACGGAAGCCCGTAATGTTGTACAAAATAAAGCTGCCTATAAAAATAAACAGATTTGCGTGGGTACTTTTAAAAAAGGACTTCATTGATTCAACTATAAGAGCCAATATGTCATACAACTACTAAGAACTGGTATTTCTACAGATCGGAAGAGTTAATCTGACTGTATTGACTTCATGGAGGTTTATAGATATTACAAATATAGGTACATAAAAACATATTTTTACTTTATTATAAAATGAAACACCAGCTTGGTTGAAAATTCCCTGTTTTGCACTAACGACCACGGTCTGAGAAATTCAATCTTGCACTTAAGCTACAACTCAGATGAGGGACTAAATTGCGAATTTACAATTGAATCTCCATAGTGTTATTACTTTTTATTGTCCTTTGAAACTAAACTCAAGGCTGATATTCTGATATTGATAAGTTTTTGTCTGTTAATAAAACTCTTGGTTTTTGTGGCTTGCAGTATAACTTGTATTTAAAACACACAGGATGTAGTAAAAAAACATAGTTAACTTATAGGTACACTACTCGTGTGAGGTCGTGTAAAAATATATTTATTTAATCTTTTCCAGCCAAGAAAGCGGAGTCTGTAGTTGCGTAAATGCTAGGCCCCTAACTGTAAAAATTCTAAAATTTTTGTCTATTCATGTCGCGTATTAAGTCGGTACGGAGTGACTAACAGCGACAAATGTCAAGTGTGTATGTGCCCTTATTTAACTGGACTTATGCAATAAAAACACGTGTCTTTAATGTGAAATACTACGTTAAGGTTTATGGCCGCCGCAGTTTATTACATAATCTCATACTTTATGTAATAGATATGAAAATGTGCGCAATGTTAATTGCAGTTTGCGTACAATTTGGTGGCGTGTTATCAGATGGCTATCTTATCAACATCATGTTAGTGTGACGCCGGCGTACGATGTACTAACATTCACCCCCCCTCCTCACCCCACCGCGCCATTTGCATAAACTAGTCGTGAAGTCAAAGTTACTGCGATGACGAGTTATGACGATTTACTAGTAATAAACACGCCTCTAATGCTAATGATATACCTAGGAGTTACCGACGCGAATCAGAGCTTAACCGAGTCTCATATATTACTCAGTTTGGATCCGACTAACTATGAATACGAAACTCCGTATGCTGTGTGATTTAATGTGACAAACAAAAGAACTGTTTTTTTTAAGATTTTTGAAAATAGAAATTGGAAAGAAAAAGAATTTTTATTCGCCTTAACATCTTATTGAAACTCAAAAATCAAGTCAACTACATCTCCGTTAATCAACCGACTTATCTTATTCAACTGTAGATTATAGTCCAAGGTCCAAGATACAGTCCAAGAGTGCTTCTGCTATTAAGGTTTATATTTAAAAGAATCACCCGAAGGGATTGGTCTAACATTAAAGATCTTTCTATGATTTAAATATGACATCTATTTTGCATCTGCAAAGATATAGTCAGGCCTAAGACTTCCTCTAACACTTCCGAAACGGAAGTTTCGATTACTTTTAGTTCACATAAACTTCAATCATCACCCTCTCAATTTTGGTCACTACATCGACTTCCAATCCACATTTCTCCCTTACCACACTATTATTCTCTTCATTTAACAGTTTCACCCCGCACATGCTTCTCAGCGCTCTCGTCTCTACTGCATTAAGTCTACTTTCATGCTTTTCCTGACATACCCAAGACAGTGGCAGTGATGCCATACGTTAGTGTAGCCAGCAGGGCTCCTTGGTGTATCGCTAATTTAGCACGGTCCGAAATATTTTTATTAGCCGTGATGGAGTTCAAGGCGCCATTAACATTGTTACCCAACTTTTCCCTTCTTTCAATATCTCCTTCACACTTACCATCCCTTGTGGTCACAGAACCCAGATATACAAATTCATCCACTTGCTCCAGTTTTTCATCCCCTATCATTATGCTGCATTCGGTTCTGGGTTCACTCCTCTCTAAAATCATTACTTTAATTTTCCTACATTCACTTTCATACCTTTTCTCACAAATGCCGCTTCCATAATATTCATAATTTATTTGTAGTTCATTTTAATCTTAATCTAATATGTAACAAAGAGAAACAAGCAAAGCCAGATCGGGTTGCTTATGTCTCTCATTTGTCCTTGACACATGCAAAACTAACCTTTGAGAAATGATTTTATTTTATTGTATTATTTAAAAAGCTTTTCCTTGTACACTAAATTAAAATATATAATATATATTAAAGTGAATATCATTTTGTAATCATTTTTATTATAATAAATTCTATTGTAAAAATAGCAATCCTATAATTTTCCGAAATTGTCATAATTCTCACAAGATATAGAATATCTTGAATTCTACAGAAAAAAACATAAGAGACTCTTGCCCGGCAGTGGGGCGTAGGTACATAAATGGGCTGATGATGATGAAATTACACATAATTATATTTTTTAAATAAAATACGACCTTTGGTGTGTAAGGAGGACATGTTAAAGTTGTCTACGTACACGCCGTAGGATTGTGTTTTACTTGTTACAATGAATTGACAGAAAGGTACCTATTGCTACATCCTCACTTTACCATTCCGTGCAATTCCTCCGTTAGAGAGAAAACAGTTTTAGTAGCACCAATTGTCTGGAAATACTTTTTAATTCATAGGAATTCCTTTATGTCATTCCCAATAACTCTATCCTGAATCGAACCAAGGGCCCTTCGATATCCAATCCAATCCAATCCATCAGCCAATGCCAACTGCTGGACATAGGCCTCTCCCAATGACTTCCACAGGGACCTGTTGGATATCGGTGGCAAACTTTTACTACGACACCAACGAGTAACTTGTGTATACATGTTAGTTTTATTTCCTCGTAAAGTACTTAGCATCCAATATAATACCTTTATGGTGATTACGTAACACGTGGGTTCGCCCGACGCTAACTCAGACTACCAATTACCATATTAATGTATTCGCACAAGATATATGAGCTCGCGGCTATTAGAAAAAATTGCAAACATATCATATCTATGCGATCTGTTTTATATTAGATAAATGGATTGATTAATAGCTTCGTGTTGAGAGTGACACACGGCTGTTTGTTTAGGTATTTGAGTGGACGCGTGAGCGGCTACTTGTGTTTGTTCTGGCCGTTTGTCTGTGTGTTTATGTATGCCTTTGAAGACACGCACAAGAATGCTGTATTTGTCTGTTGACGACAATAAAAACTCACTTTAAAATTTTAAGTGTCTTATACAAATTACATATTGTTTTACACCCCATTTGAATTTAGAGCTATTTCGGCGAATTCTCGTAAATTAATCTTATTTAATTTATAACTTATTTGTCACTTTACATTTTATGAGGTGGAAATTGTTTTTTAATGACACATACATCATTTCGATGTAGTTTGTGCTCATCTCAGATAGGTACGTAAAGAATTTAAAGGACTACATTCTAGTCATTATGGAAGCATTTCTTGATGAGTTTGTATGATTTTTGACAATTTGAATAACAGGCGTGTTGCTAGGCGTGAACTATACAAAGTCAATTAAGTATATATAATATAAATTTTTATGATAGTTACCAAACGACGTACCTGCAGACCAGAACTTTATCGATATGCATATATATTGGATCGATATAAAATTAAAACGAGATTTCCACGCGTTATGAGATCGATACAGAGTATATCCAAACTTATATTTGTACATAATTTGCACATTAAAGATATTGGAAGACCTCGAGAGATCGACAATAAAGATACATAAATATTATGAATAATTAATATTTATGATTATCGTGTGAGCTATCTGTAGGTATCTAGTCTGTACCACGCCCCAATCTAGATGTGCTGTCGTGGCCCGACAACATATTTATCTCATCCAACCACTAAAAGGCTATTCAAATTATATGAAAATCTTTTATATATACAAATATATAACGTTTATATAGAAATACACATTTTTAATCTGATGCGACATATTTTGGAACATTTATTTATTCATGATGAATTACTATTACAATATAAATGGATGTCCATGAGGCAGGCTCCTCTTGCCGGTCGACATTCTATTTGGTTTGCGCTGACTTGTTGTCAATTTACTGTGCCAACAAAAAATCATGGATATTTATCACAACTACTTATTAAAATAACTATTTGTTAGACACTAAATACATATACATACATAACCTAATGCCTGTTTTCCCCGAAGGGGTAGTCAGAGGTGCATTTCTGCACCCATATCCACCAGGTATGTATACGTACACGTAATAGGGGCCGAGCCTATTTCCATATTCCGGGCTGTTATTGAGAATTTTCTAATGGAAAAACCAAATAACACTTTGCCCGACCCGGGAATTGAAGAATTGACATACCTGTGCCGAGAGACGACGAGGCGGGCATTAGTCAAAACTTGTTTTATGTAGGTTTTCATGACTTCCTATTTTTTATCGGACTGTTTGTACTTTAATGTATTACAAATTTACAGTCGCAATATGTGTGTGTGTATAAGAGCATGTGTGTGTGTGTGCGTGTGTGATGTTGATATCGATTGAATATCTGATAAGGAATTAAAACGAGTTTGACGCGCATTTGTCATTGGTTCGACATTTGTCGCTATTATATATCGAAACACTATCTTACTGTAAACATATTTAGTATTTAGAGATACTCAAGATACATATATTCAATGGGAAATAAACACGTTAGAATTAATGATAATTTAACTCTTAATTAGAATTGATATTTTTTTAAATTTCAATGTAATATATTAAAAATAGCATAGCATTTACGTAAATATAATAAAATTTATGAATTAAATATATGTATAGATGTAGTATGTATGTACATATATTAAGATAGTTGTACAATAATATTTGTGTAGAACTAGTAACTTTGGATATAGGACAGAATTTTTTGTATATTCTAACGTATTCAAAATACCTTTTTCTGAAGGAAATCACAATCTATAAATATCCTACACCCTATGATTTACAGCTTGAACGATCCCGGACATAGTCAGGTTGTATCGCTAGTTCATAATAACACGTGTTAAGTTTCAACCTTGTTACAGTAATGTCGCGCGGACCACGTTGAGAGCGGCGTAGCAGCGCGCGCGCATTCAAAAGACTTCAACGCGTTACTCGAACGCTCACCACAAGTCAGATGGGTTAACATCATCATAATCTCGTAATATTGTTACAATTTGTTATGTCAAATGACGCTAGATGATTATTTTTTGTGGATTTGCTTACAAAAATACTGCAAGGTTGCAAGATGGGAGTTTAGTAATACTAAAAAGATGAGTGCAAAGAATGAGAAAAACGTTTATCGTTTGTGTCTTTTAACGAAATCTAATTCACTACACAAATAGATTGGAATGAATGGGGATTAATAAGATTTTTTATTTTTATTTTATTTATTTTATTATCTTTGGGAAACATACAATACAATTTCTCTTAAAAAACTAAATTTTAAAATAAATACATAGATCAAATCAGTTTCCACTTATAAAATAGAACTTACATGCAACGGCAACACTAAAAGCAAACTAAATTGAAGTTAAGTTACGCTTTATGACTTATATTTTCTCCAAGATTTGAAAAAACGCAATGGCACAAGATTATGCTGCTAGACCTTAGTCCACTACGATGAGAGTGCAGAATATTCAATTATGAGGGTATAAGTGGACGATAATTCAAAAGCAATACACATGTGTGAGCCTGGTAATCGAACCCGTAACCGCTGTGATGATTATACCTCTTGACCGAGTATTTGTCTAAAAGTTCTGGTAATTGATATTTACCATTACAAGATTTGTTGAACAATACACAGTGGGCTTAAGAGGATAATGCGGATAGATAAGTGCACTAAGTCCAGGTCTCGGCATTATCCCGTATTGTAGTAAACAATACATTGCACTTAGGCAGTGGTTCGAGGAAGCAGATCACCTACGCGGTGGCCTCGTTCCCACGCTCGCACAGATTAACTCTTTTGTTTTATTACAAGTAAATCGTATTGTTCGGAGTACGAGTGGCTACCTGCACTTCTAAGGAACTTCTCTAGACTCTTTTCGTGGTACAATTGGCTTATGCTTAATGTAGTTCATTAGAAGGGTGTGTAATAAGGAGAGATCGTAGTAATGGAAACAGTCAAAAACTATTGAACCTTCAAAGGCTTCATAAGGTATGCATTATGTGGGTATCAGACACTGTAAGAGACAATTTGGTCTTAAAATATGTGGTTATATGGTTTCCTAGTCTGGCATCTAATTAACATCTTCACGGAGGCTAGAGTATCGTAGTTAAGAAAATAGATAAGATTTGCAAAACATCTAACATTCGTATAATCTGTGTCAGACTGAATTGTCTGTTATTTACATACATACATAACGTCACGCCTGTATTCCCTGAAGGGGTAGGCAGAGGTGCATTTCTGTACCCACATTTCGCCAGGTATGTATCAGTCCCACGTAATAGGGGGCGAGCCTATTGCCGTTTTTCGGGCACATTTCTAGACTCCGTGCTGCTACTGAGAATTTTCTAATGGAAAAACCCAATTGTCTGTTATTTTCAAAATTGATATTTGTTGCGCGCCAGCTTCACGTTTATATTGTTCAAGTTGTTATCTCAGTTTATTTTCGCCACCAGCTTGCGATTCCGCCTCGAGTCTGTTTGCTTTTCAATTAATATAGTACATACATACAAATGGACCTGAAGTATTGGCACGCTACTTTTGAGTGAACACCTGTTCTTTATCACAGTTAAAATACTTCAACAATATTTGGTATACGTATAGTATAGCTAGTATAATATTTTTAAAACGTTTCCATGACTTTCGATATATTTCATGCATTTGGCAATCATAAATGTCAGTTAAGGATAGTTTTATACAATTATTTAAAAATAATATACCTAATATTGATTTGTTTGTTCTTTTGTTAAAAGGGGCAGATGCACATAACATATTGATAAAATGTAATTTCTCGAAACTTGTGCATTAAAATAATAGTAGTATAAGTAAAATCTGTATCATTCAGGCGAGTTTCTGGTAAAAATTCTTATCCTTCACCAAAATAAGGCAGCGCTATTTCTGAGTGCAATTTGCTTTGTTGCTATACATTTATGACAAACTTTTGCTGAACGCGATGAGACGAAAAACAAAAATCTATTTAACTTTTCTATGTCAATGTGTGTATATTTTCCGTTAATAATATTGTAATATATTTAAATATAAAATAAACAAATTAAAAACAATTAATTAAAAAACATATTACAATCGTATAAAAAACGAATTAAATAAATTATGTAAAAATGAGATTCTAAGGATTACATGTGAATTGTTTATTTAAAAATATGTATATTGTCCTACCTCGTTCAGCAGATATCCATGTCCTTTAATGTGCTCGTAAATGATTATGTAAGTGCGGTTTAATCGAATTAAAACGTTTTTGTGATGCAGTGTAGGTAATTCATGTGCATTGGTAACGTGGGTTATTGGAAAGTTTATTGAGTGGTTAGTGCTTAGGCCTAAAGTCTAAATAGGACGATAATTATAAATCTTTAAACGTGTGAAAAAAAATTGTGTGGGTTCTTATTAACAGCATGAAAATCTCTTAACCCTTCAGATACTATGTTTCTACCCTTTAGAAAATAATATGGCGGCGGGGGGAGTATTGATTTACATTAAACTTGAGATAGTCGCAAGATATGCAAAATCATTAAGTTGAAAGCACAAAATTACTGCTTGTTATTAACTTGACTAAAAGCAGCAAACGTTGTATAATAGCTATAATAAAGGTAATGGTATTGGAGCGGAGTGTTGCCGACCTCACGAGATGAAGCGGTAAACAGAGGTTTGACAAAGCGGTTTATTATACAACCACCGCCATTAGCAGACACATCGTGCCGATACTCGACACTGAGCCACGAGGGCGTTACACTTTTGCATCACTCGCCTCTTGTTCGCCGCATTTATTAAATACTGCGACATAATGAAATCCTCCTCGACAGATATTATTTTAACAACGCCACAAACTTTGCAGCGAATACAATGAGTGTCCGCACAACGGTAGTGTCCAGTACTACTCCGGTCGAGTCCCGACAAGGACCGGTACGAGATGTTATAGGAATAAGTCGTCTTCTATTTTTGTCTGTAAGAAATTATAATGTTGCGGAATAATTAAAGACTTTTAATTAACGTAAAGTCCTGGACGGTATAAAACAGCAGTAAATTTAGACGCTAAAGAAATTTAATGAGCAGTTTTAGCAAAAAATATTGAAATAATGTGACGTATATGAGCGCCGAGTCGCTCACTGAAGTTATAGGATGCATACTAAGTGTTCATGTGTGTTAATTGCTCTAAATAAATGACAAGCGACAAAAAGTAGGTGAATATGTGTAGCAATTTGCGCTCCTAGTCGCATAAACAGCTTACAAACTTTTTGTAGATGTTTCAAAGTTAATTATACGGTGGATAGAGCGACCACCGGCCAGCGGGACGGACACGTCGGCCCGTAAAGGTACGTCGAGTCATGGGCGCTATAAATTACGAGGGGCGTAGTGGCGCACGAGCCACACGTCTTGTGCAAACGTCACCGAGACGCAGCAAAAACTCATACATTGTTCCCAAACAGAGTTATTGAGCTATCGGTGACAGGCGGGGCCGGACGACTAATTGTTCGCGGGAGAGAGACGCGCATACCCACAGCCCGCGTGACAGACAGAGACGGGACGCAATCCCATTAATCCCACTATAAATAACACAGCTCCTAATGCGCAGGCGCCACATTTTTTGTCTCGCCTCCAACTGTGTCGATTGATACTTGAATAATACGTGACCAAATACAAATAAAGGCAAAGTGTTGTTAAACCATAAAACAACGTACGCTGTGCTCACTACATAGCAACGTGTATTAAATCTAAATAGAATTGCATTAAAGGTTCATAAGTTTGAGTTTGCGCACAGTAAAAATTCTTCGAAACCGCAAAGCCCACATGAAGCCGTGCTTAGAGCAGTACATGGAGCCACATTAGTACGCGGTAATATGTAAACCAGTTTATAATCAAAATCATGATTTATTTAACAGCTACATGATATCGTATGCAGATATGAAAAGATAGTCGTCGTGTGTGAACACCTCTTGTATGCCCTCCTCCCAACTCCCTACCCCTGAGTTCCTCCGCTGTGTAAATTTCCCTGTAATCGTTGAGTAAAGCAGTCCTGTAAGAAGTTTATGGAGTTGTGGTCCGCTTGCATAGTTGTCCGTTAAAATACGCTTCACCAGCCTTGCAATTACATAGAGGAAAAACCCGTTGTATACTAAGCGTAACTAGCTTATCAATACAATATGTATGTACATAGTACTATGCTAAGTAATGTAGGGAGTTCCAAAACTGAGTTTGCATAATTTATATATTCACCATGTGTTTCTAAGTGGAACAAGAGCGAGGTGAATGTATCTGCATCAAGTATCAAGACGAGTCGCTCGGAGTTGTGTGCGCTAAGTGCGAAATGTTTGGCTCGGTGCCGCACCGCGCACCACCGCCCCGCACCGCCCGCCGAAACGTTTTTTTCAAACTTTACGAGTTCTTAATCCGATGATGACGGATGCAACAAAAAAATGTTTCCCATCGTGGAGTCACAAACAACACATCCTAAAGTATATTTAATTAGAAAAAATATTTTCTATCGCACCAAACGACACATAGAATATCTCGCATATGTAAAATGTACGTAACCTTGCTTTTATCGGAATCCAAAGAGATAAGTTCGTTTATTTTATCTTAAAATCATGTAAATGTATTTATCGTTGGACGGCCGTCATTTACGCAAAATTTATGTTTAATTTTGTCATCACTACTGACTTAAATATGAGTGGGCATGAGATCGCCGAATATTACAACAAGCACGGAGCACCCGATGTCCTCGTGTTATCTGCTCCTTACCGTTTATTTGTTCGGTGCTTTCAGTAATCTTAGTTCATTTCTTTTGTCGGCATTTTAAGCTTTGTTTAAGTGTTCTGAGACTACGCATAATAAGACATGAAACTCCCCTAACTCAGTTCAAGTTAAATAATATTAAATATTCGGCGTTCTGAATTAAATAATTCATTGCTGATTTTTAACACTCCCCACGTACCTATCTACTTTACACTATCACACAAGTAAAATATAAGAAAAATATAGTCTCCCTCGAGGTATACCTATCTTTTACAAAGCAGCAATTAAGGAACATTCAATCTACTTTCAGTTATACAAATTTGTGATAAATAATGGTCATGTATAACGGACATTTTTAAGGGCACCTTTTCAAATTATTATTCTGATATTTCTGTGGTGATGCGTTTAGTATGGAAGAACAAACTAACTATACGTATTCTTTGGCTTTTAATTTTTTTGACCACTAAAGACCACCTGTGCTACCCAGCCACCGAGCAATAAACTCAACATATGCGAATAATAAATTTAAAATTTATTGCATAATTAAGAAACAACAACAAAAACCAATCGCAGAAATGCGGTTGAAGTACTCCGTGACCGGGCTTTTTTGTTATCAACGTACCCTTTATTAAAAGCTTTTAACTAATTGAAATTGTAACAGTTTTGAAACTGTTTATAAGTCGTACTGAAACATTGTGAAGTTTAATCGTGTGTAAAGCAATAACTCTGTGAATAGTTTGTAAACAAACGCAGTACGGTGCATCACTCGCGCTGGAGAAGTAAGTTTGTCGTGCCTATTCGACCGTTGAGTCGGATAATTGCGGACCGAAACAATTTTTTGTACGAAAAATATTAGTTCACTTGTCTCATCCAATTAGCAGTGTCGGTACGTGTACACTGATAACATTCCCCAACATTTTCAACACAAACGAATATTTGAATTATTTCTAGTTTCTACTATCTTGGTGTTATTCGAAAAACATTTCAACCATGTTACCCGTGCCAATGACCCCACGTTCACTGCACTGCAGTTCTTCACGGAATAAGTTTCAAAGAAAATGTGTTTTTATGTTTTAACGTTAATTAAAACCCTAATTCGACTGAAACAGCGTTGCATATTTGAATTCGGAACGAATTTTAATGTAATGCATAATTAAAACTACATTTTTAAAAGCACTTATAAATGGTGGTCCTAAGCCGAATGTAATGGAATAGAAGCAGTAATTAAGAGCAGCTCGTATCGGCTCCATTAGCAATCAGATAAGGTGGCGACGATGACGCCGCCGACCGGACACCCGGAACTACGCCGCGCGACAAACATCTCTCACATAAATCTCTCCTGAGACGCTATTCTTTTAAGGGTTCGTGGCTGAGCCAACATTGGTGAGTAAAAAAAATTGAATTTGATCCCTTTTGTGTGTAAAGTAATTGATATATATAAACAGAGGAGTCACAAATTTGTTTCTCTTGATTTCAAACAAATATTCAAATAAAGTTATTTACTCATTAGTCATTTATAACTTTTATCCTAACACATCGCCGTACACTACCTACTAACATTTGATCAAAACGTTGACAAAATTCATTAACCCAACTACACATTGAAAGTTGTTTATGATATTGATTGGACGAGTGCGAGGTGGCCCGGCATGCGATGTCTGGTAGTCTAGACGATTGTACAAGTCCCCAGCAGGGAGGTGGGTAGAGAGGTACCTGTGGCACAGGAAGCGGCGGCGCCGGCGACACGTCACCGCGCCGACACCTTTGTGTTCCCTCCACACACAGCCAAAGGATTGCAGGTAGTTTTTTAACATCGCGACGTTGCGTCACGGGATGTTTATGCAGTGAGGTAATTGCTCGAGTGCGCCAAACTGTTCACCAATGTGGACAATTAGGTAATATTAACATTGTATGAATCCTCGGTGCGTACAGCGTTCATGAGCTTAACAGAAACTAATGCAAAGCGTTTAAGCTTTTGGCGCTTGTATTCCGATAATTATATTGTAAAAGGCTGTTGATGATGATGATGATAGGCGTGATATGTTAAAAATCATTTTGTATAACTTCACTCATATGCAGGTCTATAATTGAATTTCTATAATTTCTATGATGATATCCGCCCAGGTAGTAACCACCGGAATTTATAACACTTGCCATGATAACACACATATTCTCTAAATATCCGGTTACAAAAGGACCGGCATAGTTGTTTTGACTGATAAACGTAATCTTCTCCCACCAATCGACACCCTATTTGGAGCGCACCACACTTACTAATAGATCCCAGTCATTGTTATACTAAACTAAAAGCATCTTCACAGTTTCTGTGACTATATGTAGGTACAGCCTCAGGAGGTAAGTTTGCTTTCTGTCACTAATTGTTGGTCGTGCATGTGCCTAAGTAGTAAGTCTACTTAGGCCGATGTGTGCTTCATAAGCAAGGCATTGGAGGCAATTCGGTGCGTTCATTTTGAGTTCCCGAAGACCCTCCAAAGTGTAGAGGGAGACTACCATGGGGTTTTTAGCCGGTAAGAGTCCGGCATATCTCGTTTGCTTTCTGCAAGAGGATGTTCCCCACGTTAAAAAAAAGTTGTTGGTGCAGTTGGTGTGTAAAATAGTGGTACACGTCACCGGAGTGGCATCCAGCTGGGAATGTGCGCAGATTACAGTTAGTTGCGGCTCCGCTATACTAGACAATAGGAGCGCGGCGCCGGCGCATGCGCAGTGCGCACCCGATAACAATTGTTTTATACTTTCGACTATTGATATGTAATCACTCAGTTACTCGTACTGTGTCAGATAACGTGGAATTACATTTTTTGTCTAGAAAAAATTGGTAAATGTAAAGTAGGTATCTACATACTTCAGAATTTGCAAGAATTAAGCTTTAGTAAGGAATTGGTGCCCAAATCTTGTTAATTAAATATAGCCCGAGTTCCTAATACTCGAATCGATACTAATAAATTATCTCCTTCTCGTTTAGTTTTATTATAACCCAAACTCAGGGAACCGTGCAGGCAGCTCGTATGTAAAAGAAACTATTTGCCTTTATGCAGCTTTTTTTGTGATAATATCAAAATGCATTACTATGTGAAATGATTTTTCTGGTATAAATGTGCCTACCATCAACTATCAACGCTGCCTTCTTACATACTAACTTTGAGTAATATAATCCTTACTATCCTTACTTCCCTACTAATATTATAAATGCGAAAGTAAATCTGTCTGTCTGTCTGTCTCGCTTTCCTGCAAAAACTACTGAACCGATTTAAATGAAATTTGTTACACAGGTAGTTTAGACCCTGAAAAAGGACATAGGCTACTTTTTATCCCGGAAAAGGGTATTAAGGAGTTGAAAGGGCGGATGACAGGTTGTATGGAAGTATTGTCATTTTTAAAGCTAGAAGCTGGAAACTTATTTTTTAGGCTGTTGATTAGATATAAATAAATATGACATTAAAAGTTTGTAAAAAAATGTTCCTTTAAGGGGGTAAAATAATAATAGGGGAGAAAGTTTGTGTGGAAATTCGTCATTTTTGAAGCTAGAATGATGAAACGACGCGACGTGTAGACGACTGTAACTATGTATATGTAAGTACATATATGTCTGTTATGCTTTCACGCCTAAATCATTTGACCGATGAAAATGATTTTTGATATGGACATAAATGGGACTCTGTGGAGTAAAATAGACTACAACTTATTTTCTTTCTGAACCCAACCCTGTAGTCTACGCGGATGGAGTCGCGGGCAAAAGCTAGTTATAAATAAAATTACTAACATAATTTATTTAATGGTTAATATTCTGCAATAAAATTTACTACACAGACGGTCTCTAACCACTCTTGAGTGTATTCTAGAATTCCGACACGAATTCCCAGTCGTTTTTATATTGGTAGCAAGTTCTTTTCGTGTCATTAGTTTAGCTTAGTTGAGTACGTAAAGTCACGGTTTTTAAGTTCTTGCGATAAGATAGCGTAATCAATGTCTATCTGTAAGTGCACCTTCACTAAGCAATAGCATATTTAAATGTATGTTTGTGCTTGAATGGCGCGACTTGTTGTTTTCCACTTGCAAATCATACAAGTGCTCTAATATCTCTTCCTAATTATAATTGATTGACGGATGCCGCGCATGTCATTAGTGAGTGAGTGAGTATGTACTCGCCGCGACCCCCCGCGCCCCCCGCGCCGCCGCCACCTCTCACACTCTCCAAGTATACTTATGTAATGATATAATTACTGAAAGGTTAATTATTTTATATTTAGCAATCGACTTAATGTTCTCACGAGCGATAAAAGTGCTCTTAGTTAATAATAAATAGCCAAATATTACGTTGCAATTAAATTTACATCGCTCTAATAGAGCACTTAAATGTACAGCAAAAACACTTTGATGTGCTTTTCCGCATGATGTTTAATTACCACACAGCCGTCCCTTGTCGCCGAGTCTGTGTCGCTGCCGACACGAATAAATAATATTGAATGCGTTGAAATATCTATTAATATAGTTGTATAACTTGCTCTTCTAACTCATATTTCAATATACATGTCCTAAATGCTATAATCTTAAATAGGTCCACTCATTTGATTGACAGTTGTCTAGGATATTAATCTGGTAAAATAAACCTTACCTATATTTTTATCTATCTGCCGCCTGAAAACTCCACCCGCAAAATGCAGACGGACTAAGGCCTAAACCTTCTCAGTTGTAGAGGAAGCCCGTGCCCAGCAGTGGGACCAGTGGCGGTACTTCCATAGAAGCCCAAAAGCCCAGCTTGCCTTACAAAATTCCGAATAATATAATCTTTAAGCTTTAAATCTTTATCAAATAAAATTTGACATTAAATGAGAATATCTTGACACCAAAATAAACAATAATTATTATAAACTACACAGAAAAAATTACGTGAACGATTTTGGGCTTCTATGGAAGTACCGCTACTGAGTGGGACGTATATGGGTTGATGATTTAAAATAATTCAAAATTCAAACAATTCAAAAAGTTTTTTGATTGTCCATTGCCTTTCAATGAAGCAAGCTGTAAAAAGAGACTAACTCCTATGAGTAAGAATGCAGTAATGTACGACCATCTACGAGCTGGCCTGTCACTCGGCCTGTACCCGCCGCGTGTTTTATTATCTAATTTTGCATCGATATCTAGCGTAGCATGCGCGACACGTCAATTAGAATATGTAGCTGATAACAGTTATATGTAGGTATATAATGTGAATAGCGATTAGATGGCACCCGATACCGCGCCGCCGACACTTGTACACACACACAGATAAGATTACTCATGTACTATCTGTATGCAAAAAATCAGCGACACGCGACGGCACTCATATTCGGAGCTCTGGTTTACGCAATTCCCGCCCTTAGGTCATACATAGAGGCGACCAGCAATATTAGACAAATGGTTATGTTATCTAAGCATAATGCTTACATTAAGAGAAATAGGGTTCTCTAAAAAGCCTGTCAGTTTTTAAGTTTGTGATGATTATTATCATGCAAAACTGTTTGGAGTTGGTAAGGTAAAGGATTTCAAAATACACATTCCTAATATAAATCCCGTTGCAACTTATTCTACTAATTGTTTAAAAAATATGTATTAAGTAAAGTCCACCCATCTCAACTAGTTTCATATGAAATAACTGACTATGAAGCTTTAAACCATTATAAGTTTCGATTGAGATTTTTTAGTAGAAAATTCTTTATGTATTTTTACGTTTGTTTATGTCAAGGCAACCACTTAGGCAGGTGTTTGTTTTCCGGACACGATTTATATAAACGGTGTCAGTAGTGCATTGCGCTAACACCTTGTGTCTAACACGTGTCGCTGGCTTATGAATTTTTGATATCTTAATGTGGAGGTCAGCAGTTCATGAAATGTCACCACGCGACAAATGTCGAACGACGTCCGCGACTAGACCTATCAATCACCATAATCAGTCGTCATGTTATGTAACCAATGGATTGTATTCACATGTGTTGTAAAATATTTATGTATCGCCCAAATTGAAATATAAATTATATCAAAATGAAAAATTAACTAATATATACGAGTATTCTTATCAGATAAGTGCAGTCCGTAGATAGCAAGGATATAAGTTAATGCAAAATATTAGACAAGAAATTGTTTTGCGCAGCCGAGTACGTACATAATACACGTAGATAATTTTGTGCAGGTGTTGCCGTTTACATTACTGAACCGGGTTCCTACGTGTTCTTTGATACAGCTATATGAACTGGAAGGAGAATAGTTCATGTGTTGGCAATTGTAGTCAAGTTATCGACACATTACTAAACTATGTTACTACAACACAATGCACTTGACTGGCGATGATACTGTCAGAATGTTATGCCTAATCGCTGGAGCTTCTGACGAAGGATGAAAAGTTTGTTGCTATACATATACTGCCGATTCATACCAACATTTATACACATAGTGATGCACCGAGCACACGAGTGAGGTGGTGCAGCTGAGCGTGTCCCAACTGCCGCTATTAACTAATGTTTGATGGAAAAAAGTATCAGGCCACCGCGGCGTAGAGCCGTACTAGCGACGGCGACGGCGAATTTTAATTAACCGCTAACAACCCGTCACGCAACCCGCACTTTAGGCCTACACCTATTTCAACTACGTAAAACAGGGCGATTTGTTCTGTCGAACGTCTATAACACTACAGATTTCTGAAGTGCGGGTTGTTGGGTGATGAACAGTCTACCATACTTCTTCTGGTCCATCACTTTTAAAATAAAACATCCACTTACTGTTGTGAGCGGCGTGTCGGCGGGCAGTTGTCCAGCAGGCAGGAATTTAGGGTCAATCACTAGTGTCACTCACAGGAGATCACTGCGACAAGCGCGAGGGTCGCGGGGAGCACTGGCGTGTCTCGGAGGTGTCGCGACGTGCAGCCGGTGCAAGGCGCGCGGGAGCACTGGCGGGCGGACCCGCGCGCCGCCGCCGACCACCCCGGCCGGCCGCGCGCCGCCCGCACGGCCCGCGCCGCCCAGGGGCGGGGCCGCGACACACTACCTGTCCCACTGCCAGCGCCGTACGCCGCCGCGCAGCCACGGGAAATACGCTTTTCCAGCGGGTGCGAGCCCCGGGCGGCGGCGCAGGGTGCGAGCGTCGCGGCGGCCGGCCAGCGTCGCGGCGGCGGTGGGCGGCGCGTTATCGCGCGAGTAATGGTCGGCGCGGAGATTTATAGCGGGGTTAGTTTCGGGCCCTAATGGAATTAGCGCTGGCTTTTTGTTTATGGACGGGCGGCGCGGTAATCAATCGCGAGCCGTTCGCCGCTCGCCGCTCGCCACTCGGGCCGCACTCCCGCACTCCCGCGCTCGGCCGGAGTGCCGCGAGACACTCACTAATTAATTGGCGCCGGCATTGCTTTACATCATTCTAAAGTTAATAGATGAGCCTCAATCATACTGGTAATCACATCGCAGGCAAAATCCTTAAAAAACGTTCTAAACATACGGAAGGAAAGATTTGACTCTTTCTCTATTTCTTTCTCTCTTGGCTTCTGACAATCTTCATATGCTATATGTATGCGTAACTACGCGTTCCTTTGTGCCTGTGAACCTATTCAATATGGATGCTTTTCAGGCTTTTATACACGTGTTACAATAAGTCATTAGTAGAAACAAAATTAAAGGTAGATATTAGTATTTAGATCCGGATGAGCGCTCGATGCAGGTTTACTTCTAAATTATATTCTCAAATGATAATATTAGATATGTTCATTATCCACACTGCATATTTATTTACAGTACCTATAAATAATTATAAATTTGTATTTACAATACATTATTTCTTGAATGAGCTGCTTGTATGGACCAATGTGCGCAAATACCGATTACATTACACATTGCTATAATATACAATTAACATATACTCGTCACTTCGCTAAACGCTTACTTATTAATAATATTATACATTCTTAACAACATACACACTGGTGGCATTTTCAGTGACGTTCAAATGAAGTGGAAAATTATTATAATACGTTATGTCCTCCGAGAAGCTTTTGGTTATCTGACTAAACTTAGTGACTGACACATGTGTAAAACTCCTATTAAAACTTTGCCCCACCCGTGAATCGGACCCGGGACGTCCCGATCGCACTTCGCACACTTACGCCTCAGAGTCAGCTAGGCAGTTTTGGGTTCAAATAAACTAATACAATTTAAGACAGTTGCTTGTTTGTTTGTTGCAACAAATACACATTTGAACAAAAAGAAAGTCGTAAATAAACTTTATTTTAACTGAGGGAACAACAGCAGAAATATTAAATACTGTGTTATGTATTTATATTTGAGAAATATTTTGTTCCCTAAGTATGAAACGGGCTTTATAAAAACTGTTTATTTTACAGATATGGTGATATACAGTGGCTGTACTTCTATAGAAGCCCAACAGCGTTACACGATAATTGTGTAATGTATAGTTTATAATTGTTTATTGAGGGGTCAGGATGTTCTCATTTATATGTCAAATTGCTTGTGTTAAATAAAGCTTTAAAGCTTAAAAATTTTTTGAAAGGAAAACTAGGCTTTTAGGCTTCTATGGAAGTAGCGTCACCGGTACATATTATGTACATATAATTGAAGCAGTGAAGAGATAGGCAAAGGCATATTTTTACGCCCATGCTTAAACCGCTACGTTTTTAAATTGGGGATGAAGCTATGACATTTTGTCGAGCATATGCAGTTCATTGACATCAACTGCTGTGAATTTCATCACGAAAATGCTTAACCCTACCTGGGAATCGAAATTCTTCTGTTCTTACATTACCTATTGTGTTTGATTTTTATACGTAGAGCTGCAACAACATCAGTTTCTGTATGCGCCAATATTTGTGCTGTGAGGCTTTAACCTTCTTCAGGATTCATGGAATTATCATCATCATCATCAGCCATATACGTCCCACTGCTGGGCACGGGCCTCCTTTACTACTGAGAGGGGTATAGGCCTTAGTCCACCACGCTGGCCTAGTGCGGGTTGGCGGACATACTATCTTCCAATGCAAAACGATAACTCTGCTTTAGTATTCGAAAGACGTAACGTCAATTTCGCTATATAATACTACCATATAATATATTGTAATACGATATAATGTTGAGATCATCACACTTATATAACACTATGTATGTATACTACAACACTGGGAACACCTATTTGAACATTGAAAACGGTAACATTGCCTAAAAATATCTGTACTGCTATATTAAAACACTAAGAGCATTGCCTACATAGAAGAAATATTAATTGCAAATACTCTATTAATTATTATTCATGGAATTAACCACTGACTTAAATAAGATATCCTTTTTGGAGAAATCTTCAGATATCCAAAACTGTAAGTGATAATTTGTTACGAATAATGCTTTCATTTAATTCATCCATTTATTTTATGTAATGTACCTATGTAATAGAAAAGACATACATGTGTCCGTTTTAAAATAATTATAAATGCTGATTAATGTTAGTGAATATAAAGTGTACAAAGTGTGCATGGTGCGGGGCCGTTTGTGTGTCGACTGTCGGCCCCTCGCATCCCGGCGCGCCGGCGCACTGATAACCACGCGACAGTTGCCACAATAACCGATCTAACGGTTTTCGGGAACAACGCACACTATCTGCAGCGCATAGCATTCGGTGTACCTTGTGTTTTATGGCAGACTGACCATTTTTGCAAATACATAAGGGGAACAATGGATGATTAGAACTTGGAGAACCGTTTGATTTTTTTCTGAGTTTTTTGTCTTTTTTTAATGTTGTTATAAAGTTTGTATTCGCTTGCATGGAGGTACATAAGGCATAGGTACTCATCATAATAAAAAAACATACGTCTTGGCCATCAAACTGCCTACCACCAAATATGAAGGCCGTCATAACGCTGTCGACTAGTAGGTAACTATTATTTAGTATTTACTGCATTTAAAATCCAGAACGGTCACTTCGCCACGCCGATAAAATAACATAGTTAAACAATAATCTCTTATTTCTGCTTATCATTCAAATGGGCAGTGCGTCTATAATTTTTCTAAAACTATGCATGTTGGTGGGCGGAGCAGATCACTTGCTATCAAGTGACGTATCAAATCGTGGCTTCAAAATTATGGGTATTTTAATAAAATTATTAACATACTGGCCACCTATCTAGGCTTGATAGTGTTTCGATATAGACTTTGTTGCAGAGAGATAATGCAGATTCTTTTTATTTTATACGGGCACAACAAAGTGACAACACTTTACTTGTCAACATAGAGCATTAAGTGGCGAGAGACTGCCATCAAACTCGCAACCCATAGCTTTCCATAACATGAAGAATTTTTGAATTGTTTTTTGTTTATCATTCAAGGCATCCTCTACTACTACGAGTAGTAAGTACGGGTTGGCGGACTACACTCTTAAGAAATCCCTAAGTTTTTTTTGGCGTGCAGATTTCTTAACGATATTTTCCTTTTTGTTCAAATATGTGATAATTCATTGTCAATACATTTATTTATTTTTTTGTTATTACTATACATATATACTAATCTAAAAACTGTAAACAAAATTGCAAGCTTGTCTTATGTACATAATAATAACGCTATCCAATTTCTATTCGGCCGATCGCTATACTTTCAACTTTGGCCAAAATATTTGAACATATTCTTCACATTAAAATATACAGACACGTTGAACCATTTCTGTGTAATGAACAGCATGGTTTCAGGAGAGGACGGTCGGTCAATACAAATCTTCTCATATTGACAGACTACATCTCCAACAGGCTTGATCATGGATTACAGGTGGATGTCCTTTACTTTGACTTTCGGAAGGCGTTTGATAGGGTTAATAACGACAAGTTACTTGAGAAGCTCTCCGCTCTGGGTCTGTCTCCAGAGACTCTCAGGTTTTTCGCTGACTATCTGCGAGATCGTCAACAATATGTTCGACATGGTTGTTATGAGTCGAAGCCCTATCACACCCGTTCTGGAGTTAGTCAGGGATCGATACTTGGTCCTCTTTTGTTCATTCTTATGATCAATGACCTTCCCTTGGCAATTAAGCATGCTAAAGTTTTACTTTACGCTGACGACATCAAACTCTTTCACGAAATTAAAAATAATGAAGACTGCGTTTTACTTCAGAATGACATTAATTCAATTTATAGTTGGAGTGTAGAGAATAAGTTAGAACTCAACATTTCAAAATGCTTCCAGATGACCTTTAGTCGTATGCGATCCCCAATAGCATTCAAATATAAGTTGGGTCCTAATGAAATGTCCAGGGTAAACTCGATAAAAGATCTGGGTGTGACATTCGACCAAAAACTTACCTTCCATGACCATGTTGTCACTGTAACCAAAGAGTGTTTTAAACGTTTGGGCTTTGTGCTTCGTAACGCAAACGATTTTCGAAGCAGTAAAACAATCAAGTTGCTCTTTGATTCACTTGTCCGCAGTAAGCTTGAAGCTAGTTCCTGTGTGTGGCATCCTTATAAGAGTACGTACACCCTGTTACTCGAAAAAGTCCAAAAAGCCTTCCTGAGATACCTTTATAAACGCCTTTACACATACTACCCATACTTGTACCCCACTAAATATCTGTTGGGTTGCCTCGGCTACAACTCCTTAGAGGTCAGAAGATGGAGGGACCAAATACTGACAATGTGCAGGATTCTCAGGGGTATGGTAGATGCTCCTGACCTGAATGCCGAGCTGTGTAGGCTGTTCGTCCCTAATGGTTACACGCGGGGTAGGAGGCACCGACTATTCGCAGTTCCAACATGTCGTACTGTGGCTCGTGCCAGATCACCCATACCGCGTACTCTCAGTGCGCTCAATGCTCTCCTGGACAGTGCACCACACTGTGATATATTTACGGAGGAATGGAAGGCGATTTTGTCGGAATGTTTGCGGTATTGTGAATTGAATGTGTGATGTATGACTGTGTTAATATATTGAATTGAATTTTATTGATGGTATATTTTTTTTGATCGTACAATAATTTTATATAATGTTAATTTGTAATTCTTTCGCTATGTTTTGTGTTATATTTTTTATTTTATTTTATTTTTTATATCTTTTTGTTTTCTATTCTTTGTTTTCTTTCTTTATTTTTATGATTTTTTATATTGTATAGTTTCTTATCGATTAGTGTAATTGGTGTATGTAACCGTACTAATTGAATAAATAAATAAATAAATAAATAAATAAATAAATAAATAAATAAATAAATAAATATTACTGTGCTATTTACTTTACATTCACTGTCGCGGGGTTGTTAAACTAAACTTCAGTAGTTAATCCCGAGCCGGCGACATCCACGCGAGCTTTCTCCATCAAACGATAAGTTAGTGCCGAGACAGCCGTCACTCTCTGTCGAGGTTCTCTGACATTATGTTGATCATTAGGTATAAATATTGCGCGGATACTCTCGCCTGTATATGCGTAGAAGTAGGCAGTAGTGTGTTTTGAAATGTCACTTAAATCTAGTAGAGAGCCGTCGTTGGAGTTGTGAGATAGCCAATTAACTTGAATTTCCGAAATTCTTTTTATTCAGCAAATTAAAACTAATATGTCAGACCTTGGTAATATTTTTGTCTGCGTTAAAAATAATATTTGCATTAGTAAAGTTAATAGCTATTGCAAAAAAATGAGCTATACGATCATTATATTTTATAACAACTCATAAGTGTTTTCGTAGTATTGTTACTAACTATGGTAGTAAAGGTTGAATAGCAGCTTTGTTCTCTGTCGTGTTGCGTGAACGAAATGGCCTGATGACTAACGCTACAAATTATCTGCAGGTCTATGAAAGGCAAACGTAACCAACTGACCGACTAATCCATTAACTAACAACTCAAATCACTAATTGCACATACCTTCTAAAGATTTTGCAAATAACCCTTTAAGGACATTCAGAGATTCAGTTGTTTTGGATGCCTGTGTCTAGCAGTGTGACGTATATAGCTGATGAAGATGGAGAAGAAACGCAGTCCAAAGTTTGTATAAAAATGATTGACATGATGTAGGTATAACATCACGAGCAAAGCTGCGGGCTAAATTTATATACCTAATACGTACATACGTAAACAACTTTTGCAAGTAGGTAAGATTGGTTATGTATAGGTAAAACATGAGCATAACAAACTAATATGATTTATTAAGGGATGTTTTCCAAAACTTTGGAATAATGGGAATGTTGCAATGTAACTCATTAAACAAAGTAAGACTGCTGTCTTGCTAGACATTACGTCACATAGGGTTTCATGCAAACGGTTGTACAACTTTGCATGAGCTAAGCCATTCATTCTGCTGTCTAACTGACTGCGATGTGATGTGAACAATACAACATATTGAAATGAAATTATTTTATTAAATCTCTGAAACGTTTAGCATTTCGTATTAAGATTCATTCCTTTTTTATTTTTCATCCAGTTCGGAAAGTAGATATCACTAGAAAATAACGGGCAAGAAGCTTTAGTGTTGATCTTTTCGCAACAGTTTACAACACAATAAATAGTTCATCATAGTTTGGATTTAGTACGTTTGCTAGGAGTGTGTGTGTGTTGTGTATACGGGTGCGTGCTCATGAAACCATCAAGCACGTACTCGTAGTATAATGTATCGACGCCTCCAACTCCGCTCGCGTGTACATTATTACTATTTCCGAGAATCATTCGTGACTGAGTGTCAAAGTAATTCCAGCAAACAAAAAGTGACGCCTCACTCAAGTGAATTAAACGTAATTAAGTAGTTACAGCTGTACGTCGTTAGACAAAAACAGTTGGTATGGTTTTGTAACTAAAGTCAGATGCAACTCGACATGTGCTGATTTTCACTATGAATCATTAATGCCACGATCCACATAGGTTTTTATTTTATTTTATCGCAAAATGAAATAAGTAAGATCGCAATTACATACATACACATGCTTCTACATAGCAGAGGTAGTCAGAGGTGTTTTTGTACACTCACGAATCGCAAGCCGCGTTTTATGCTCTACGAATTAGTGGTCTATCATATCACTGTTATTCGGGCACATTTCTAGACACAACAGAACAGTCAATCGCAAGCCGCACACTTAAACTGCGGAAATAATAAGGCAGTCAGGTACAACGAAATAAATTATTTAAATTGTCATCAAATACTTTCTCACTAAGTTATGAAATATACTACAGACAAAATTTAGCGTCTCCAAATAGCTGCAACAACAAAAGGAGTAAGACAGATGAGGTTATTATGAATGGGCCCCCGGCAACCTCACTTATCGAAGGAAATAGGAATATTGATGTCATTAATAAGTTTTTAGACACAAATTATATCAACTCTTTCGAAATGGCCTATTCATTCATACCAAGCTAAATATAACGTGGCTACCATTTATAAATTAGAAGTAGTTTAGGCTTTACAACACATTTCTGTTCACTTTTACATATCCCCCTTTTTCTAAGAGACCCATTTTCTGGGTCGTTTAAGAAAGCGGCACGTTCCTTTACGATTTCATAGACAGACTTCATCGTGACGTGTTTTGTTTTCATTTCGTCTCATTTGTGCGTGCTTCATATTTTACCTGTATTTATGTGAAGTTACATAAGATTTATCCACTGCTAACATCGAGAGATAAGCGCCAGATAAATAATGTTGTACGTTTTAAGTAATAAATTAAAAAGCATGCCGATAAAATTAAATAAACAATTAAGATAAGTAGTTGAGCCTTTCCACGGTGCTCAGCCACATTCACTCGAGTATATCCTAATATTATAAAGTCAGTTTCTTTGTGTCATTTTCACATCTAAGTATCTGAACGGCTTTAGAAAAGCTTTCTTTTGAGATTGTTGGCACTATGGAAACGGTTACAAATAACTTTTTTATATGATAAAATTTGAATCTCGAGTTTCATTATCGAGAGCAATGTTTAAAAAAATATCTTTATTACAATTGCATATTTCTGTTAAAACATTTTAACATAAAACAGAAGTAATATTGGACTTCCAGTATCATACAATAGTCACCGGAGAGGCAAAGGCCCGTGCCCGACAGTCGGAAAAATTTGGACGCATTTAATTAATGGGACAAATGCGATTTGTAGAACTTTTATGATGTCCATCATATAGTATTGATGGACACAAAGCTTATAACAGTTAAGCTGCAATCGTCAGTATATAAGCATAATATCCTCTTTAGTCAAATCTATCCTGAGCCTGTCCCCGGGTTGGATTTTCTTTCGTAAAAGCTTTTTTCTAATGTCTCTCATGGTCATTTGCGAGGTATTAAAGTGCTCGATATTGTTTTAGGGTCGACTTCTTATCTCATATTGCGACGGAATTTTGTAGGCGTGGGGTGAATTCTAGCGTTCGCTTCAGGAATGCAGATAAGTTAGATATTAACTGGGTTTCCTATCTTGCACTGATTTGATTTGATAATATTTCTATCTTAATTATTTGATTATATAGATATTGCGATGATTTTATGTGTGTACAAATATGATCATTTAACACAGTTCGATGCGCGGTACCTCAACTCGTATAACAAATTTGTTTGTAGCACTTAAATCGCTTACAAAATTTTAGTGATTTTTACACACAATAGGGCATTCGAGACGGTTTTAATTTTGTCTATACCACAGAAATCCAGGCTGAGTCACAAGGTTTTTATTGAATGATGTTCTGAAATGATAGCGTAACGAAAAATAGTCATCAATGATGCATACAATATTAGGTATCATATTCGACACCCAACTGTGAGCAAAAGGGTGTCGAGGTATTGTTTTTTTTGTCAAAAGTAACCTAGGTTATAATTCAATATACGAGAACTGATCAACAGATTGTTAGTAAGCCGATTCATTTACTTCACACATGTTTCACAAATATTAAAGTTAACTATTAATGTAAATCCACTAAAGAAACAACACACTTAAAGACTATAATAGGTTTTGAATAATGCACTCCACAACATTCCTAAGGTCATTGTTAGACCGAACTTGTACCTGCACTTCTAGGAACCCTAAGAGCAGGTCATTGTCGCTGCCCTAGTTACCAGAAGTGGATATTGTGGGATTACACGGCTAATCCTACGCCTTTATTAACGTGGGAACGTAGCTCGAACCAAACTACTCGGTGCTTTGTTATCCGGTTACTGCAAAACTGACTTTCAGTTTACATATATGTGTACATACATATAAAGGTATAGCTGTCTCCTGAGCGCCTACCGATCCTGACACATTACTTTTCATACATTTCTGTATATTATGGGGGTTCTTGAACTTTAGCTGGTTGTGTCTTAAGTCGAAAATTCTCTGATGTCATGCGAGACGTCATTAATGGACGAGAAGACATGTCAAGTTGGTCAGCTTGTCGCGAGATTTAAGTACTCGTATTTACTTAGTTTAAAAAATTTAATAGATATAATCAATCAATCAAGTTATTTAATTTCATTTTTTTGGGTTATTCTTAGCAAACCCTTTCAGGATATCCATGTTTGAAGTGCATTAAAAATTACTATTCCGCCATGTTGGATTAAAAATGACGTCACAAAGTTAACGTCATCCAAACTGAACTTGTATAAATATTAACAAAATTCAATTGGTAGAAGATATCTGTTTTAAAATTGTGTTGCAAGATTTCATCCAAACAAGTCGCAAGTTAAATAGGTACTCGTAAAAGCTTGTTAGAACAAAACTCATTTTGCGTCGATCTCAAATTACATAAGGCATAACTTCATTGTTCAAAAGAGCTTAGTGCATTATTAAAAAAAAACTATTTTGATTTATGCAAACTACATAAGTATATACATTACCTCTCGCCTGTATTCCCCGCAAGGGTAGGTAGAGGTGCATTTCTGCACCCACATTTCGCCAGGTGTTTTCGTCTCACGTAATAGGGAGTGAGCCTATTACCGATTTTCGTGCACATTTCTAAACTACAATCTAATACTAAGAATTTTCTAATGGCACAACTCAATAACACCTTGCTCAACCTGGGAATCGAAGTCGCGCGCCGTGAGACCACGAGGCAGCGTCGAGCAGTTATGTATACCTACTGTTTTGCCAATATCAAATCAAAGCTTAAGGAGATAAATCAACAAGCAATATCTACATTACTCTCATGATTCACGTTGTTGCCTTCGTTATTAGGTTCTGTATCACACACTAATATCTAAATAAAAGTTATTTTTCATCTTACGGAAATAGAAACTGAAATGGTATTGCTATGACGTTTCAGTGTCGTAAAAATTAGAAATCTGAACTCGAATTAAAAGATTGCTGAGCATCTATGTATAATTCCGTTGAAACGGATTTTTTAATATGTAGGCATGTAAAATATGTTGAAAATGGCCAACATCCATTTATATGATGATTTAAAAAATATTTAAAATTGGTCACTAAATTAAAAAATTCCATCAACAAATTCATTTTATCGAAAAAATAGTCAAAAACCTGTAACCGCGATGCAAATAATTGTAATATAAATGTTAATCACACCCAGCGCCTAGTATCCTCGAAAAGCTAGGCAGAGTTGTATTTCTATACAATCGTTTTGCTACTTTTCGGGCTCTTTTTCGGGTAGTTCCTGAAAATTTCGTAATGAGAAAAATATGTCCAACACGGGACTAGCCGAATCCAGGACTTCGGGGCCAAAGGAGCATACCTAAACGTTCTTATGTTGAACAACGTATGTAGAAGCAGGAAATATTAATATTACACATACTCGTAGGTATAACTTTTGTGTACCAAGTTAATGTTATTTTTATGCATCACACGTCGTACATTCTATTTCTATTTAAATAATATTACATTTTGTATTCGGGAAGTATTAGAATAATATTATTATCTTAATAGAATAAAATAATCCTATTATTATTATTATGTTTAAGTAGTGATGCCTCGAGGTTTATTTATGATACAGATGATACATACAGGTAATACAGGCTCCATAGATGCAAATGACGTAAAACTTAAATATCCTGTATCTATCGACGTATCGGCACTCACAATTTTTAACTACCTATTAGCAAACATTACTTTAAGCGGATGACTTTAAAAATATTTGCAGTGCAAACGCAGTTAAGTGCTATTTTTATGTGAATTTGTAGTCCTACAGCATTAAAGAAATAAACTCCTTCATGTCACATATTATACAGAGTTTATTCAGACCGTGATCGGAAACTAAGGCAGATAATAACTGCGGTAACTACAAAAACCGTTACATTAAAAAAAAACCCGACAAAAAATAAAAATAAAATACGTTTTCCTTACAACCACATCCATTTAATATCTATGATTGTTAGGAAAACGTCATTTTTTATATTTTTTGTCGGGATATTCTTTACGCCAATTGATTTGTAATTACCGTAGCTATCACGTGCCTTAGTTTCCGATCACGGTCTGAATACACCCTGTATAAACTTTAGTGTCGCTCTATGATGCGTCAAACTGAAATTCTGCGCCTTCCACTCTCTTAACAAAAGTGTGTTTCTTGTGTGATAACGGCAATAATTTGGCTGAGTGTTGAAATTTCCCAAATAATTATGCCTTAACACGAATAACAATGTACACAACAGTAACATTAACAATGTAAAGTTTCATAAGTAGCTTGGAAAAGAGCCGCGCGAAATGCGAAACTTTAAAGACTTGGGTCCATGGAAAATACATTTTCCGCTCCTATTAATCTTAGCGTGATGGGAATAGTCTATACTCTTCCTGATTCATTGATATATGGACTATTTACACAAAAATGTTTCAATTCGGACCGGTAATTCTAGATATTTTCACCTTCAATCAAACAACCAAGCAAACTCCTCAGCTTTATAATACAATTAAAGGTTTGAGTAGCAGTGATGGCCTCGAGGTTTAGGCGCGCGGTCGAGAATCTCGGCGGTCGCAGGTTCAAACCCCAGGCACACACCTCTGACTTTTCTAAGTTATGTGTGTTCACAATTCACAATGAATTATCACTGGCTTTAACGGTGAAGGAAAACATCGCGATAAAACCTGCACACCTAAAAGTTCTTAGGAATTTCTTACGTGTGTAGTCCGCCAACCCGCACTAGGCCAGCGTGGTGGACTAAGGCCTAAACCCTCTCAGTAGTAGACGAGGCCCGTGCCCAGCAGTGGGACGGATTTGGGCTGATGATAATGACAACTGTATATTTATCGTTTTTAAATTATACCTAATGCGTGTTTTTGTCAAAACATTAAAAATTAGAATAAGCTATTATTAGCAACTTTAAACCTGCATCAAACTAAGCTCTTGGATTTTAGTAACATATTAAAATTTGTTACGTTTTTATAATTGAACCTAGGTTGTGCTTTCTAGAGTTGCAATTTCGACAGCCCCAGTTGGCTAGATACTATAGCTTGCGAAACGAGAGGCCGCGGGTTCGATCCCCGCATTGAGACAAATGTTTGTGTGATCCACAAATATTTGTTTCAGGTCTGGGTGTTTGTGAGACCGAAAAGTCTCTCTTAGTTTCTGATACCACGACACAAGACTCGTATCTTAATGTGGGGTCAGAACTATGTATGTGACTGTTGGGTGTATTTATTATTTTTTATTTTACAAATAGCGAATCTGAAATATATAGGTAAGTCAGCATATGACTTATAAATCCAGGTACAATTGAGAAACGTAAAAATCCAGATAAAATATTCGTAGGTACCTACCATCAATATTCTCAAAACTAGAGAGGAATGGAAGAAAAATCACAGAGTGTAGTTTTCGTGTTTCAGAATGTCAGGTCCTACACATTCCATTCATGTGTACAGTCTTGCACGAATGGATAAAAAGAAAGCTACTTGCACTGGGGAAGTCAATGACTTCGTTGGTGGTAGCTATTTAAAGATAAAATTTATGATTTTGATGCAATCTACGTATTAATGCGTTGAATCGTCATATTAGTAGGATTAAACTGAAAATTAGAAACGTCAAATCCTGCAGCGCAAGTGTAGAACGCAATAAAAATAGTAATTAGTGATGTAGTTAACCTTCGATTGTTGTTGTATATTCATTGGATGCACTAATTTATTACCGATATATACTTGTATTTATATGTTATTAATATTGGACCACTTATTTTTTGTATATTTGCTTATAAATCGTTTTTGGTGGCAATTAATAATTATGAATAGTGTCATATACATTTCAATGTGGGTTAAATTGGACACTAATGCATTTTAACATTTTTCAATATAAATGTGTAGCTAGTTTTAAATATATTTTAAAACTCTAATACATTTTAATAATGTATATATATTATTATTTTATTGTAACACTTGTTCAACAAGAATATTATTATTATTATCATCAGCCCATTTACGTCCCACTGCTGGGCACGGGCCTCCTCTACCATTGAGAGGGTTTAGGCCTTAGTCCACCACGCTGGCCTAGTGTGGGTTGGCGGACTACACACCTAAGAAATTTCTATGAACTTTTAGGTGTGCAGGTTTCATCACGATGTTTTCCTTCACCGTTAAAGTAAGTGATAATTCATTATGAATACACACATAACTTCGAAAAGTCAGAGGTGTGTGCCTGGGGTTTGAACCCGCGACCGCCGAGATTCTCGACCACGCGCCTAAACCTCGAGGTCATCACTACTCCTAACTAACAAGAATATTATATTCTAAATAACTTTGTCGATTTTCACACTTCATAACGTGTTTTGTCCACGAAGCCAGTAAACCGCGATAAATCCGTTAATTTGTTGTATTTTAATACATAATATTCTTGAATTACAAGCAAGTAACATTACTGTGTCACATTACTTATGTATCGTGCGACCGTCCCGGAGTCATCCTGGAGTAAAGTCGAGCTCCAGGTAATCTGGTATGTGCACATTTTCATTCGGATATTACCGATGGTGTTCGTTCAAATGTTATCCAGATCAGTGCGCCAGATCCTATATATAATTTATACACCATGGAGCTGTGGCACAGTTTACAATTCAGCGATTTGAGCATGAAAAGCAACCTAAAGCTTGCATGTTAGTATCGAGTAACGAAACATAGATGCCACATACTCGTTTAAACCATGTCTAGATCTCACTATCCTTACTATCTGATGCAAAGATGTCAATTGGCAGCAATGTGGCTGCTCCAATACATCTTAGACTTCAGAAAGTTGTGCTCTTGGATAACAAACACAAAAGACGCGGTAAATCTTCATTGTGGTATGAAGACTTCCAACCCATTGTCCCACGTTCGCGGTCGTTTGTCGATTTTTAAGGTGTTAATGGGTAGGAACACGTGTCCACCATGTAAGGCGAGTATAAAACACTCAATAAAAAAACTCACAACAACGCTTTTTTAACTTCAAAATAAAAACTCAGATTGCAAACTCATGCGTAGAAATACACCAATTCATTCCTCTTTGAAGATGCAGACGCATGAATGGAGGCGATCACTTTATCAATGAAAATTATTCAAATAAAAGCAAGTGGTCGAGCCCGCTGCGATTATTATTTTCATTGTTATCAGCATTCTGATCTTTATTTATCTTCAGAATTAATGGCGGTATTGATTTCGCATTTTCTTATGCAGCTATGAGAATATCGATGTGCCGTAATTTATTAATGATAATTTCTGTGTTAACTTGCCATCAATAAAAAACATACAGGCACTCAGTATTGAGTAATTATGACGTAATCAATAGGGCATTGTACACTCTAGCAGTGTGTGTACAATCTAAAAAAGCAGTGATGGCCTCGAGGTTTAGGTGCGCGGTCGAGAATTTCGGCAGTCGCAGGTTCAAATCCCAGGCACACCTCTGACTTTTCGAAGTTATGTGTGTATTCACAATGAATTATCACTGGCTTTAACGGTGAAGGAAAACGTCGTCATAAAACCTGCACACCTAAAAGTTCTTAGGAATTTCTTAGGTATGTAGTCCGCCAACCCACACTAGGCCAGCGTGGTGGACTAAGGCCTAAACCCTTTCAGTTGTAGAGGAGGCCCGTGCCCAGCAGCAGGACGTATATATATGGGCTGTTGATGATGATGATGATTATTTTTATGTTTGAGATATGAATTGGTTTGTGATTGTAGCCACGATACTATAGCCTGAAAAAACTGATAAAATCCAAATCGGATGGATGTACTGGGGAAAGCGACATTAGTCACTAGTTCAACATTATACGTCTTGTGGCTGGAGATTAATTTTTACATGAACAAGACAAACTCTGCTACCTTGTTCGTGAGGTTATATTTTTTTGCAGAGGGCGCTAACATCGTCCACACTAATGAATTTTAATACCGTTTCAGGCTTCAATGATAATGGATTCTTTTCATGAAGATGGTGTATAGCTGCATAAAGTACCGTAACACAACCGGACCGTTTCATAAATGTGAATTGATATAATGAAGATTTTGTTATTTGTCACAGTGTAAGTGTAAAATATTGATGTTTTATTATTTTTACTGTATGTAATGCACATGAAGGTGAAGTGGTTCCTGTAACACAGAACTCAGGTGGATATGTGTGGAAATAATATTTTTTATGCCAACTAAATGCTACAAAGATTGCATCTCTTGACTGGCAATGTCAAAGAACTCATACGAATCATTTATAACAGTACAGGTTTATGAAATTCGAAAGAAAGTCCAAAGACACTGTCTTTTATAATGAGTAAAATTCGGTCCAAGTAGAATATACTCACCAGTTATAATTCTTCTTCTCGTTACACGTCGGCTAGCAAACTATGCCACAGATTAACAGCACGCAAGACGTTACTGAAGGAGAGAACGTTTCGGTTCTTGCTACTTTGGTAGTGTTCTCAATTTTTATAGGCAAATAATCTGTGTAAAAACTAAAACATCTAAAAGCATCAACTCATTTACTGCGTCTACCAATTCGTTCGTTGCGTTCACAATTTTATAAAGAGATACATACATATATATATGTCGAAGCGTCGACGCATCCCCACTGTGCGCCCAACGTAGGGTATAAAAGCAACCGCCCGATCGATAATGATTCATTCTCGCTCGGAACGCCGGACCGAACGGAGCTCTGTAATAAGTTTGTTTCCGATTAAATTTGTAATTACCTCCAAAAGTTTGACTGTTTGATTTAAAATCAATAACGCCCAAGACTCTCCGTTATATAGGAATATTTGTGGTATCAGTGATACGAAATAACAATAACGTAAATATTTTTTTATGAACTCATGATTTTAACCCCACATTACGATACGTCTATCAAAGAACGGAACAGTTCTCAGCTTGACGTACATTCAGATCCCAAAGTTAAATATTAAGCACACATATTTTTGTACGGGATAATAACACCAAATGTTTATCGTTTCAGATGTATCCCAGTTTCGCCATAAATGCTGCCAGCTAAGTAGACCGTACTGACGTTTTTCTGTGCCCATGAATCAGCATTTCTATTGGGTTGATATGCAATTAATTTTTCGCGACCTTGTTTATCTGACGATGTCGGATATTTGGATAACATTAATTAATTTTAAAATAGTTATAAACTTAAAAAAGGTTTTACATGTAATATATAATACATATTTAGGTCCTTGTTGCTTTTTTATAAAAACAAAATATTCAGTAAGATATACTTAAATCATTAGTGCCATCAGTAAAGGAGAGGACTTTTGTTAAATATGAATATTAAATAAACAATAACAGTAAAAAACAAACGGAAAGTTTATTAAGGGATAACAATTTTGATTTAAAAAAAAATATTATGTATTTATCATAGAAAAGCGTTATGTACCTACATACATAGCCTTTACATGATTCATATCTAACTATAAACTATTAACCCGTGGGGGACGTTGTTGGCGGCACAGTAATTCTCCCTTTTCGCGAAAGGAGTGGCTTTTTGCGTCCCCTAACCCTTTCGTTTTCAACGTCCGATAGAAAGCATACAATACCCATATTTCATAAGGCGTTTTAGTGGGCGGCGACCACTTACCATCGAGTAGCCATTTTCCTTTTTCGTCGCGAATATGTTTTAATAAATAGTACTGATATACATAACGGGTGTGTGGTGAAAATTCTATTTTATAATAGCAGCGTTAAGTAAAAAACCGCACCTGATGATAAGCACCGGCACGGTGCTATCGAAACAGAATGTCAAGTGGTGAGACATGTCCATCTTTCCTTATTAGATGCAGTTATTTTTTTTACGTTCAACATGACAGTGTAGACGGTTATTGTATAATTTATTCAATTTCATATAGGTACTCGTACAAACAATAAAAAATAGTTTTACAACCAAAACATTTTCTACAAAACTGCTGTCGCGGTTTTACAAAATTGGAAACGAGGCTGTTGCTGTTTTCTTTAAGATCCATGATAACGTTGAAAAATTTATAAAGAACCATCTATAAAGGAACACCGATAAAGGAACCACATAAAAAGGAACATCCCATTAACTATTTGTCAGATGCGGAAACCGAAACCAGGACTTCTGGATCTAACGCTACACGCTTCACCGCGAAACATACAAAGCAGTCTCTGATTTTAGGTCAAGTTTATTTTGTTTATTAATGTATTGAGAGTGGTCTTATTCCAGAGAAGTGGCAGCGGTTCATCTTTTATTGTCTTTTCGGAAGATGTTGTAAAAATAGTTTGACCTTTATGTATCCTTCTATTCAAACAGGCTTAATCTCTAAAGAATGATAATTATGTACCTACTATAAATACTTTATATAATGTACTCGTAGATATGTTACGAATGCATCATATACGAGTATATCATCATCATCAGCCCAAATACGTCCCACTGCTGGGCACGGGCCTCCTCTACAACTGAGAGGGTTAAGGCCTTAGTCCACTACGCTGGCCTAGTGCGGGGACTACACACCTAAGAAATTCCTAAGAACTTTTAGGTGTGCAGGTTTTATCACGATGTTTTCCTTCACCGTTAAAGCAAGTGATAATTCATTGTGAATACACATATAACTTCGAAAAGTCAGAGGTGTGTGCCTGGGGTTTGAACCTGCGACCGCCGAAACTCTCGACCGCGCGCCTAAACCTCGAGGCCATCACTGCATGAGTGTATGTGTGTTATTTAATTGTAAAGTAAATTTATGTTTATGTGCCATTGTGTCGTATTTAATTCAATCATGTTGGGAAGTGAACGTTATCGAGTAGTTTACATTGTTGATAAAGAGTCGTAACTCATGCGGTAATGTGTGCTCAATAAACATGTCCGAGCTAACTGTTTATATACGGGTTTTGCGTGGCTCGAGCACATTATTAGCTGCAGCCTACAACCTCGCCCGGGAATCAAACGTAAAGGTAAGAAGTTAATTTGTTATAGGGTTGCATTCAGAGCGAACTGGCATGAAAATACAACGGCTGCGGGATATTTTTGTGTTGAGAATATTTCGTATACGTACATAAGAAACAGAGTGAAGCAGTGAGAGAGAATCATGACATTTAGTGTTGCTGGGGAACTTTCTCGCCGTTTCTTCTCAACAAGAAGCGGTCGAAAGTGGCAGTAGTTTATTTCAAAATAATTAAAAAAATAACTTAAATTTGACGATTCAAAAATGCTTGCCAGCGTGGTGGACTAAGGCTTAAACCCTCTCAATGGTAGAGGAGGCCCGTGCCCAGCAGTGGGACCTATATGGGCTGATGATGTTTAAAAGTTAGTTAAAAAAAATAGTTTAAAAAAATATTAAAAAGTGTAAAATTGACGATTCAAAAGAACTTGTAAAAGTCTATTTGAATAAAGATAATTTGACTTTGACTTTGACTTTGACTTTGAATGTGTAATATTTGGACACAATGTACGAGTAATAACAGCATTCACCCCTGCAATAGGTCACTATGGCCTTTGTACTCGTATATAACATACCGAATTGTGAACGACAATAACGGTTGCCATTTAGCACTCTACAATATTTTGCAGGCCCTTTCCAAACTTCATGCTCAAAACATTGTATGTTCGATGATTATACTCATGAAATTGCATCATTGCTCTACTTAATACCTATATATCTCCAAAGGGGTATAAAGAAGTGAATTTCTGCGCCGACATTTTTTCATTGTGTTTTTTTTAACTAATTTCCAGACTCCGTGCTGCTGCTGCGAAGTTTCTGATCTACGAACATTCTTATAAAACAGTAACACTTCGCATAGTTATTTAACGTAACTTTATGTCGCAATATCAATTCAAAGGGAAACCTTCACCTAGATGATAATAGATTGTAAGGTTACATTTGTAAAGTTTATTATTTTGTGTAAATATTAATTCCATAAAAAAACAAAATTTGTAAAAAAAACCAAGTCTCGCAACTCAGTTCTTCTACCGTAAAAAGTTGTGAGATCCATATGATACCAAGTCGATGTAAACACAATGTATCTCACTTTTAGTGCGATTGCCAAGTCTAACTATTTTATTTGAAACATAAAATATTTTTAATATTGATATAGTCACTATAAGATGGTGTCTGGTAAGCTAAGTGCATAATAACTTAAGACAAAAGTTCTCTTAAACGGGGAGTGCATAAATTGATCGACTTGGTATCATATGGATCTCATAACTTTTTATGGTAGAAGAATTGAGTTGCGAGACTTGTTTTTTTTTACAAGTTTTGTTTTTTTATGGGATTAAAATTTACACAGCATAATAAACTTTACAAATGTAACCTTACAATCTATTATCATCATAAAATTCAGGTTTCTAGGTTTATCCACAACGAAGTTATAGGGTGTCGAAAATGGCCTGAGTTGCTTCGAGAAAAGTATAATACGGCCGTGCCGCTTATTCGCTCGACTTGGTGGGGGCACTGCCGTGCCCCCAGATAAAATGTGGGTAAATAATAATTTGAAAATAAGAATAAAAATGGGGTTGTGGATTTTAAAGTGGGGGATTGGTGGAAGGAGGCTATAAATATTGGCGACACTGACAGATTGGGATATTCGGTACCGGACGTCTGTAAGATTCTGAACTGAAGATTGTGTGGAAAGTTTATGACGACGTTTACTCAGTATAATTATAATCTAGTTAATCTAGTGATTGTGTATCAAAAGTAAATAAGTGGTTATAAGTCTGTAGTATCATTTCTGAATGGTGTTTCTTACAAGATGATGTTTGATTTTGATTAACATAATATTTTCATTTCCATCCCCGCACCGAGACAAATGTTTGTGTGATCCACAAATATGTATTTGTTTCGGGTCTGGGTGTTTGTGAGAGCGAAAAGTCTCTCGTAGTTTCTGATACAGGACACAGGTCTTTTAGTGTGGGGTCAGAACTATGTATGTGACTGTTGGGTGTATTTATTTTACTTAAACCTAAATGTACTCAACATTTAGAAGCACGATCGGGATCAAATCTCGGCGGTCGTGAAGTTAAATCCACATTCCTATGACTTTTCTAAATTATGTGTGTATTCGCAAAGAATTATTATGCATGTCGAAGGAAACCATGACGAGGAAACCTAGACACTCTAGGGTTTTACACTAGGAATTTCTTCAGTGATTAATCCGTGAACCCCCGCTACACCAGCGTGGTGGACAAAGCTTATAGTGTCGCGTAAACACGTCGATATAGATCGTCAATATGAAACATACATACATACATAAACTCACGTCTATATTCCCCGAAGAGGTAGGCAGAGGTGCATTTCTGCACCCACATTTCGCCAAGTATGTATCAGTCTCACGTAAATAGGGGGCGAGCCTATTGCCGATTTTCGGGCACATTTCCAGACTCCGTGCTGTTACCGAGAATTTCCTAATGGAAAAACCCAATAACACTTTGCCCGACCCGGGAATCGAACCCAGGACCTCTAGATCGCACGGCACATACTTGTACCGCGAGACCACGAGGCAGTCATGAAACATTGTACACTTAATTACTTTTCTTCGCATGCTATGAGTCCTTTTATATAGGTACTTGACATCTATCCTTCATAGTGCATTTTAATACACCTGCTTCATTTTGTCCTACTTTCTATATAAAATCGATTGCCACACAATATTTTGATCATTACGTCTGACTATTAAAAACGATTGCCTTGTCGGTCCCATGGCACATAGCGTTCGATCATGCCCTTTTCGGTCGATTACTGTCTCGGGCAGTCACGTTGTGCTTTTTAGGAAATCCTAAGTAAGGTCATTTAGTCTGAAAATATCTCTATCATAAAATGCGAATCAGGCTAAACTTGAGGCCAACATGCTATGCTTTGCCTACGTTACCGGTTGCATAGATGTGTAGTGTAGGTACATATACCTACACTTGTGTTAAAATAATACATAATCCAGCTGTAAACAAAATTAAACATTAGTAAGACAACCCAATCATAAGAAACAGGACAGAGCAAAGCCCGCCGAGCCAGCTGAAATGGCTCAAGATGTGACAGTTGCGTTATATTTTCAAGTAAAATAACAGCTCTGACGGATAAAGTCTCTAAACTATTGTTTAACATTGCCTAAAAAACTTTATGTATACCTACAAATATTTGTTTGTGGGATCAAAACTATGTGTGCGACTGTTGGGTGTATGTAAATTTACTTAGTTGTTACCGACGGAGCTCGGCGTGCAGGCCACTTGCATTCTTCATAATAGTTTTGCCATATTTTTGTAATTTTATCATCGACATATAATAATAAAATATATTTACCAAAGATATGTTTCTTAAACATTGAAATAAAACTATTTATATTGGTGTTTTTTGTTTAATATTAACTTTCTGAAGTGTCAAAGATTTTACAGTCAACATAGCGTGGTCACTTAACATACACACGTGGTCGAATTGTAGAAATGCTTTTAGTAAACAGCGGTTACCATCCTGTGGTTGGGTGTTGGGAGTAATTACTTCAGTTGTAGTTAATGTAGGCAAGAACATTACTTGCATAATTAACTACATTGTTTGAATGTACCTACATAGCTTAAACGTAAACATTGCTGACTATCTGACGACATCGCCGCAATCTAATCGAGTTGACACCTGTTAATTATATGAAATGGATAGCAAAGTTCTTATATCAGTTATCTGTGAACAGATCTATATAATATACTTATGTATATAAAAGTATCGTTGTAATAGTGTAATGATCTATGGGACTTACATTCATAGAGTTTTTGTTCCATATTATCCATTTACACCTTTTCTGTATAAAAGCAACACAGAACAAGAGATATGAGACTTTTTGCAATAAAAAATATCATTCTCATTGTGTATCACGACTAACACTTTGTTATCTAGAAACGGTTACTCATCCATATTTATGCAACAACAATTACATACCTACTATTGTAACATAACCGACATCTGTCGTAAAGTAGATAGTGTCCACGAACAGTAACATATTGAATGATTTGTTCGTCCGATAAAAATCTACTAAAACTAATCTTTTATCATTTAATAATTTTATTAACTATTTCAAATTTGGCATTGAAACATAAACTTCTACTCGTGAATGTTTTACTTGACTCGAGTTTTTATCTTGCATTTATATTTTTTCCAATAAAAAACACCCATTATCCCAAATTAGAAATCAGCTTTAGTTTCTGTTCGGAATTTTTATTACTTAGTGTAATCGTCTGATTTGTGTCGATGCTCGGTCGGTCGGCGCGCCGGACGGTCCTCTGCTGTGTCCAGTGACGTGTGCACTCACACGGTCGGCACTCACCACCGCGTGCAACACTTGTCACCAGCACTCGCCACATAATTGCTTACATCAGACGGCACTGCCACTTGCACGCGCTCCACGAGCCCTGTTTGCACAGCTACTTACTGACATTATCGGGCTGACACACTATTACATTGTTGTTGCGTGTTCGTCCCAGTACGACACGGTGTTCGACTTCCAATAATGTCGCTGGCGGGTGATGGCGGCGGCGCGGTGTCGCCACACGACGGCCGCGAGAGTCGCGCCGGATCAGCGGCTGCTTTGTACCTATTCTATTATTTCATGATCCGATAAAAAAAGGAATAAAGGCTCGCGACCTAAACGCAGGAATGTTGTAGATTTTGTTTTAGGCGGGCGCCGGCGCCGGCCGCATTAGTGGCGCTCGGCCGCGACATCGGTTACACATTAGCCCCGCGCGCCCGCCGGCTCCCGCGCCTCCACACGCAACTGCCCGCACCCTGCTCCATGAATTACAACTCTATGACCTGTGCGTACGACGCATTATTCAACGCGGAATACATGCACATCTTCCCTTACACGGCGTAACATCGAGCAAAGATATCATCTCTAAAGGACACAACGGTATTGTGTAACAAGGGAATATATTTCCACTCCTCGTGCGGTAAGGATCGGTTTGGATCGCAGGCCGGGACCGCCTGTCTCCCGCCCACTTATCGATCAGACAATTTAACCGATACGTGTATACGTGTAATATATCAATAGCCGGGGCCGGCTGCCGTCCGTCCGTCCGTCGCGGTCCTTAATGAATATCGTTGATTGCGGCGGCGCTGGTCCGCTGCTCGCCCGCGCCCGCTCCACCAGCGCCGTCTCTCGCTCCTGCTGTCACCCTCGCTACATTCCAGGGGCGACGTGTGCGCATCACCCTTCGTGCTTATCGCACGGGAACGCCGCGCTCAATCGCTCGCATAAATACATCTAATAGTCAAAGCTTCCGCTGCTCATCACCACTCAGCTCCGCGACTCATCACGGCAGCTTCGGCTTGGGTCTGAGACGTTCGTCTGACGGCGCGGCCGGCGGAGTTATAATAATGCTAATGAGGCGGACGCATTGTTATCAGCGCGGCCGGCGCGCTGTGATTCAGTGGAGTGTGCTTGTGCACTTATTTGTAGGTGCACATTAAACATTAAACCCGGCCGGGCCTTCAGCTGCCAATTAAACGTAACTATAAACCTGTCTTGTATAGCGAGATAACGCGAATGTATGAAGACAAAATGCGAAGTTATTACTCGGCGCGCGCCGGCTTCATTTCCACGGCGCTGTGTCGCCGCACGCCGCACGCCGCTCGCGATATACATACATACATAACATGTATTTGTAGGCACGCCATATTCGCCCAGGAATGCGTATTCATTAGTCGTGTAATGTCAGGGACAAGAGTGCATGACCCGCGCAGTACACGTTCTGTACCTCACCACGGAACATAGCTATACATCAGCGTCAATACTGTGCGTGCCGCTGTTGATCCTGGAGCACAGGAGTTACAGTGGCGGGTGTGTGGTGGGATAGGGCCAAAAAAAAAATTATACATACTTTGGTCACTGCTTACTTACAAGTCATCTGTGGAGAGGATGGGGCACGATAAAAAAGACTCAATTTTTTATTTTAAATGAGGCTTCATTTATATAAATTTATTACTATATGGCAGCTCGACAAAGCGACAGTACAAGTTGATCATTTATTTTTAATTCTGAGCCGGAGCCGTCATATAAATACATATTTTTTGTTTTTGCACTGGACGGCTTTGCAAAGATTTCATATCCTTTCATTGTATTTCTGAGGGTTTTATTCTGCAAATCTTATTAGAAGTTTATTAATTTTTACCTTTATTCATACAATTTTCCTTAAATGACCAATGTAAAAATACCGTATTTAGTGGCATCCATCTCAAATAACTTGTAGACTTAGTAGAGCACTCTACCATTGGATCTGGTTATGGCCAAATGGCCATGGCAAATATCATTAGGTAGCAGTCATTATTCCGCTTGTGATTGTCTAAATACGGCTTCACAATCATTCAATAGGACCGAGAAATTGTCTAATTGAATCCTACAAATAGCCAGAGAGAAACCGCTTTCACTTTGTAGGTACTTAATTATAACTTAATAATCGTTTAAATGTGATACTGCTTGGAATGAAGGCAATATTTTTCAGGGATTTTAAAGTTATCAAACTTAGTATTATGGACTAAAATGATTGGATATATGTAAGGCTTCTGCTATCGCAATCATTTTAATGTGTATAATAGAAATATTAGAATCATTTATAAGCCTGATATGACATTTCTGTAAGGGGTCGAACCAAGCAGCACCACCTGACTGCGTAGCCTTAGAACCATCTGTAAAAAATGTATGGTAATCTGAATATAAGTCGTGATGGCCTTGAGGTTTAGGTACGCGGTCGAGAATTTCGACGGTCGCGGGTTCAAACCCCAGGCACACACCTCTGACTTTTCGAAGTTATGTGTGTATTCACAATGAATTATCACGTACTTTAACGGTGAAGGAAAACATCATGATGAAACCTGCACACCTAAAAAGTTCTTAGGAATTTCTTAGGTGTGTAGTCCGCCAACCCGCACTAGGCCAGCGTGGTGGACTAAGGCCTAAACCCTCTCAATGGTAGAGGAGGCCCGTGCCCAGCAGTGGGACGTATATGGGCTGATGATGATGAATCTGAATATTGTTTAATATTGAATACACGTACCTAGTTCAAAACAGTTTTGTACAGTTTTTTTAGCTCTAATGTATTGTAACGACATTTGGCTTAACAAACAGAAGATATTTTATCTAAAAATATGTGAAATAACATCATACATACATAAACTCACGCCTGTACTCCCTGAAGAGGTAGGCAGAGGTGCATTTCTGCACCCGCGTTTCGCCAGGCATGTATTACATCATCAGCCCATATACGTCCCACTGCTGGGCACGGGCCTCCTCTACAGCTGAGATGGTTTAGGCCTTAGTCCACCACGCTGGCCTAGTGTGGGTTGGCGGACTGCATACCTAAGAAATTCCTAAGAACTTTTAGGTGTGCAGGTTTTATCACGATGTTTTCCTTCGCCGTTAAAGCAAGTGATAATTCATTGAGAATACACACATAACATCGAAAAGTCAGAGGTGTGTGCCTGGGTTTTGAACCTGCGACCGCCGAAATTCTCGACCGTGCGCCTAAACCTCGAGGCCATCACTGCCAACAACAAGCTGCTAACAGGTATGTATTAGTCCCACGTAATAGTGGGCGAGCCTATTGCCGTTTTTCGGGCACATATCCAGACTCCGTGCTGCTACTGAGAATTTCCTAATGGAAAAACCCAATAACTTTGCCCGACCCGGGAATCGAACCCTGGACCTCTAGATCGCACGGCACATACTTGTACCGCGTGACCACGAGGCAGTGAAATAACTTTGGTATAAATATTGTCAATGCGATTACCGTCAATACAATTGTCTTTTTTTATACAAATGAGACACACTTGCACTTTTTATTACGGGAGTTTGTTTACGAAATAAGATAAATCTTACCATCAGCAAATTGGGCATCCAACAATCTCACTACCCGAACGAATTATTACTTCGATCTATTACCATCAACACAATTTTACTACATTAAGGTCAATGTCAAAGTCAAAATACTCTTAATTCAAATAGACTTTTACAAGCTTTTTTGAGTCTTCAATTTTAAACTATTGTCGCTTCGGAACCTGTTTTTCGCTGTGGAGAAGAAATAGCAAGAAACTCACTCAGCAACATGATTACAATTAACAATATTAATATGAAGTCGTGATGGCCTCGAGGTTTGGGCACGCGGTCGAGAATCTCGACGGTCGCGGGTTCAAACCCCAGGCACACACCTCTGACTTTTCGAAGTTATGTGTGTATTCACAATGAATTATCACGTACTTTAACGGTGAAGGAAAACATCGTGATGAAACCTGCACACCTAAAAGTTCTTAGAAATTTCTTAGGTGTGTAGTCTGCCAACCCGCACTAGGCCAGCGTGGTGGACTAAGGCCTAAACCCTCTCAATGGTAGAGGAGGCCCGTGCCCAGCAGTGGGACGTATATGGGCTGATGATGATGATATAAATATATCTATAATTTTTGTGTACTTTAAATACATACCTACATACACTCAGGCTGTATGTCTCGAAGGGGTAGGCAGAGGTGCATTTCTGCACCCACATTTCGATAATTGTGTTTTTATCTCACAGGGCGTGAGCCTATTGCTGTTTTTCAGAAAAAAAATCAGACTCTGCTACTACTGAGAAATTCTTAATGGAAAAACTCAATAACACCACCTGACCCGGAAATCGAAGCCCGAAACTCTAGATTACGCGATATACATACAATATTAGAGCCGCGATACCACGACGCAGTAACATATAAAGTATGGATACATTTCCTTATATTCAATAACGTCAAAAACATTACGTACACACATATTAACAGCAGTAGCATATTTTATACTCTGTAGCAGATGAATACTTTCACATCCACACTTCGCTAGGTGTTTTCGAAAGTCCATATTCATTTCTGAATAGCGCATATTCAGTCTATCCCCAATTGAGAAATTTAACCAAACTTGCCGCGACTTTAACGTGAAGGAAAACATCGTGAGGAGACTTGCACAGCGTAATCTAGCAACGAGGATCTAGTTGATTGATAATTCGATTTAAAAGTTAAAGTCAACAAAACGAGCTTTATACTAGGGTTTGTCATGAAATGCCAGTGATTTGAGTGGACGTCGCGCTCAGTGCCATAACTCATTGCAGTGACACAATGGCGTGCCGCGCCGCTGTTCATCAACTTGTCCGCGCCGCTCATTGCTCGCGCGTCGCACTTCATTAACTCGGCGACACACTGCACGCAGCTCCAGGCGCGCTCCACTCACTTCCTAGTAATTGATTATACAATACCCACTCATGAAATTGTTAGAGAAACAAACACCAACTCGCCGTTGTCTAGCAGGAACTAAGACCTCAATAGCACAGGGGACCTGATTTCAGCACTAGACATATGGCTGGCTGGATGCCTAGATATAAAAAGTATCCTTTTAACGTCTTCTGGATTCCATTCAAAAACTTAGAGCCAGTACTAAATTGTCCCTTTTGCGTATATCTCCACTAAAATTGATTTAGGCATGAAAGCGTTAAATTATGTTACTATGGCATCTACTCGCATAATGTTTGCGAGATTATAAATACCGATCACTAGTACACTAAGAAGTTTAAACTAATTATAAAACCATGCGTCGTTTCTCTTCCTGCCTCGACATTGTCTAAGTCGTCGAATAATGATGAAGCCATATGACAGCCCCGTGATGCAGTTGGCTAGCCACCAGCTTTCGAAACGAGACAAATGTTTGTGTGATCCACAAATATTTGTTTTGTGTCTGAGTGTTTGTGAGACTGAAATGTCTCTTGTAGTTTTTGACACCCACGACAGAAGACTTGATCTTAGTTTGGGTTCAGAACTATGTTCGTGACTGTCGTATATATTTATTTATAAATTAAAAAATACTGGTTGGATAAACATTTATACATTTACTTCCTGCATAAACATAAACATAAACTCACGCCTGTATTCCCCGAAGGGGTAGGCAGAGGTGCATTTCTGCACCCACATTTCGACAGGTATGTATCAGTCCCACGTAATAGGGGGCGAGCCTATTGCCGTTTTTCGGGCACAATTCCAGACTCCGTGCTGCTACTGAGAATTTCCTAATGGAAAAACGCAATAACACTTTGCCCGACCCGGGAATCGAACCCAGGACCTCTAGATCGCTCGGCACATACTTGTACCGCGAGACCACGAGGCAGTTTACTTCCTGATAGTAACATATTTTCAATCCAACATCACAACATCGGTCCTCAGTCAGATTCTCTGGTGAATAAAATAATAATACTTTACGTAGTAAGTATTGAACCTTGAGAGCTGCATCCGCATGTTGTACCGAATACGAGTAATAATATTATGCACTAGCTGACCCGGCAAACGTTGTTTTGCCATATATATAAAATTCTCGTGTCGCGGTGTTTTTTGGCAAACTCCTCCGAAACGGCTCGACTGATTTTTATGAAATATTGTGTGTATATTGTAGGTAGGTCTGAGAATCGGTCAACATTTAAGGGTTTAACATTTAAGGGTATGTTTTTTTTTCTATTGACTTTATTTTCTTTTCTCCGGAAAGTTAATAACTCTTTTATGGGGCAATGTATACGCTTCTATAACAAACTTCCGAGGGCTATTAGGGAGCTTCCCTTGACACAGTTTAAGAAATCAATTAAAGATAAGCTTTGCAAAAAAGCATAGGTACTATAAAATTTCAGATTTTATTGAAGATAATAAACCCTGGGAGTAATGTAAATTGATCGGAGTTTTGTTGCTATAGTTTGTATCATTATGACATTTACAATGTAAAATTTAAATAATGTAATTAAAATAAGACATTTATTGCTATTTAAAAAAAAATTACATGTCGTGTTGCTGAGGGAGTTTCTTGCCGTTTCTTCTCCACAGCTGTAACACGTTTCGAAGCGGCAATAGTTTAAAAAATATAAAAAAGTGTAAAATGGACGATTCAAAAGAACTTGTAAAAGTCTACTTGAATAAAGATAATTTGACTTTGACTTTATTTTTTATGATTCAGCATTGATAAATTATTATAATCATAAATTTTCACCCTTCTACGATCAACCTCTATCTTATACTGACCATTTTAATTAGATTTTTTTATTATTAAAATGTAAATAAATGATAATAGCACTGAAAAATTATAATGATACGTATAACAGTCATTGCTTTGATCGATATACAAATTAAACAAAAAAATATGGTCAAAATTGTATAGAGTGAGATATACATATACATCTATATATATATAAAATTCTTGTGTCACAGTTCGAAACAGCCTCCGAAACGGCTCGACCGATTTTGATGAAATTTTATATGTATATTCAGTAAGTCTGAGAATAGGTTATCTATGGTGGTCCAACCCGAAAAGTTTTTTTATTTTATTTTGTGGACTTTTTTGTTTTTATTTTTTTATGATTCAGCATTGAAAAATACATATGACTCCAAATTTTCACCCTTCTACGAACAACACCCGTTTTGTAATCGCAATTTTTATATTTTTATAGCTTTTGCCCGCGACTCCGTCCGCGTAGACTTCAGGGTTGGGCGCAGAAAGATAATAAGTGAATCTATAAATCGTCCCTCAAGTGCCCAAAATGGCACTTACTGAATTTAAAAAAAGGTCAAATCAATTCAAATGGTTGAGGCTTAAAAGTAAAACTCTGACAGTTATTTTCGTATTTTTAATAATATGTTTATCCCAATGGGAACATTACATTTTCCCGGGATATAACATAGCCTATGTTACTTCACAGGGTCTCATTTATTGTCATACCAAAATTTTTTTTTTTGCGTGAAAGCGTAACAAACATCCCTACATTCACATTTATATAATAGTAAGGATAACCATTCCCACCTATGTTACTTCGGTGGGTCCCACCTATCTGCATACCAAAAGTCATTCAAATCTTTTTCAATCATTTTTCAATTCTTTTATCCTCCGTAATTTTTTTTAATAAGAAGAATCCTATGTCCTTTTTTATATCTCGAAGACTATGTGTACAAATTTTCATGATAATCGGTTAAGTAGTTTTGGCGTGAAAGCGTAACAAACAAAACATTAACATTTATAATAGCTGACCCGGAAAACTTCGTATCCCCTAACACTCATTGAATGTTACATATTTACATATTACCTGAATTTTATTTTTGATTGTATGGAAATAAATATTAAGTTCAGCACTTTATTGAGATAAAAATACAGAAATAAATAAGTACGAAAATTAAATGCATCAATCGTGTCTCCGCAAGTCATGATTTAATTAAACATGTACATATGGGATGGGATGTAGGTAGTCGATTTTAATTATCTTCATTGAAGCATCAGTGTGGTATACTGAAGCATAAACCCTCTCAGTTGCAGAGAAGGCCTATGCCAAGCAGTGGGACGTACATATATGGGCTGATGATGATGATGCACCTTGTGATATACATTTTTAATATATTTTTTTATTGTTTAAAAGATCACAAACATCTTTTGTTAATCGTCATTGCGAATGCATGACGAATCGGGAACTGAATTCGTTTGAACTCAATGGTCATCATACCCGTTAGGATCAATGAAATCATAGATCAATCTAATTGATGAATTCTCAAGCACCAATTCATCTCTAAGTTGTCTTTTCAGTATCGTCACGTGAATAACATTACTCAACTGTTTTCTTAACACCAAGCGCATTCCATTGCATAGTTGTGGGTGTTTTAGATTTCAAAGCGTGATGACTACCGAACCTGCCTTCGTTTGTAAATCAGGTACAACCAAGGAGTTTAAAAATACATTTCTGAACGCACGCATAAATATTTGACAACCAATAAATATGTCAATCCCTTTTTATTACTGACATTATTCTACATTTTTAAAATCGAAAATACGCAATTATTCGAATATTCTGGATATATGTTGTCGATTCAAAACCTTTATTTAAATACGTTCTTTAATTTGAGGGGACCCTTAACCATATTGACGGGATAAACATAAAATGTTTGACAGAATATTAGGTAGAACAGTTTATATGAGAAAATTAAATTGTTGTTTTTACCATATTCCTCGCAATTTTCTTAACTTTTTCTTTCATAAGATCCTTTTCCTAACGATAGCGAACACAACAAAAAAAGAATTAGCGAAATCGGTCCAGGCGTTGTTGAGTTATGCGCTTACCAACACATTTTGCGATTCATTTTTATATATAAGATAACACATTTTTGACACAAGTTTCTAAATCTTCTATATATATAAAAATGAATCGCCGTTCGTTAGTCTCACTGAAACTCGAGAATGGCTGGACCGATTTAGCTAATTTTGGTTTTGAAATGTTTGTCGTAGTCCAAGGAAGGTTTACGCGGTGAGATATTATGGCAAAATTGCGAGGAAGATAGTAAAAACAGCATTTTCATTTTCCCATATAAACTGTTCTAGCAAATTTCCTGTCAAATATGTAATGTTTATCCCGTCGATACGGTTAAAGGGCCCCTCAAATTAAAGAACGTATTTAAATAAAGGTTTCGAATCGACAACATATATCCACAATATTCGAATAATTGCGTATTTTAGATTTTTTTAATGTAGAATAGTGTCAGTAATAAAAAGGGATTGACATATTTATTGGTTGTCAAATATTTATGCGTGCGTTCAGAAATTTGTTTTGTGTAACTAAGGTAAATATATCAAGCCTAATTATCCAACAGACTTTTTAAACTCCCTGGTTCTCGTTCTTAGGTTTCAAGTTTCTCATTTAATGGCTAGGTCGATGATCAAAACGGATATGCCTGGGATTTTAATTTTTAACGGATGGACCAATTTTAATTAATTTTTTTGTGTATCTAGGTGGATTCAAGAATGGTTTAGATATGCAATTGGACCAGATAGGTGGCGCTGTGATCGAGTTCTGGGATTTTAATTTTTAATGGCTGGACCGATTTTAATGAAATTTTCTGCGTTTCTTCAGGTAGATTCGAGAATGGTTTAGATTTGAAATTAGACCCGATAGGTGGCGCTGTGATCGAGAGCTAGGATTTTAATTTTTCGTATATCAAAACATACTCCAGAATCTTAAACAATTCATTTTCTTTGTTCAAAAGAAGGCAGATGAAATTTTTTGTTTGTCTTCAGTTGGATTTGAGAATGGTTTAGATTGGAAGAAAATTGAAGTTTTGGATTTAAAATTGTCCACAGGACAACGTCTGTCGGGCCCACTAGTTATAATTAAATGTAGACAGAGGTTTATATCTACATATATTTTATTTATATATTTATTAAAGTACCAAAAACCATCAACAAATATTTCAGAAGTGTAACAGCGTAAAAACATAGTTACCATTTTAAATTATTTTGAGTATTTAAATTTTATTGTTATCGCCATTATAAAAAATTGAGGGTAGTTTTCTGTACAATACTTTACCGCTACATGATGTAACTTAGTCTCGGGTGCGGGTACGAACGCGCAGCACGTATTCTTATATATTTTATTTATATTAATACTAATCATTGCGTACCTGGTTATCGGTACTTATCATAGCGTGAGGTGATATTTAAATTGTGCGTTTGCAAGTGAATTGTGTGTGTGTTCGTATGTGACTGTGTGTGTCGTGTGGCTGGTGGCCAATATAAAATTTCAAGTGTGTGTCTTGAGTAATTGTGTCCACCACTCGGTTCGGGAAGCAGATTTAAATTATTGTAGCAAGAAGAGGAAACTAGTGTCCCTTCATTAGAATATAGTGATACAGTGAAATTAATTTATTCATTTCACATAGTTTTTTTAAGCTTAATTGAGTGTAAAATTTGAGTGGAGTGTCTGTGTGCTTTCAAGAATAATTTAGTGCTTATTTAGTGGGTCTACAGACCATGACAACCGTCAGCGATGGTCATCTAGCTTCATTAGTAAAACTGGTAAGTGACCTTTACATATTTATTTTCTTTATACAGTCACGTAATATTTTACACATATAGATTATGGCGTAAAATGATATTATATTTTTAAATTTGTATCTTTTTATACAAGTATATCTTTTTTTTGTAACGAAGGAAATAATGATTTGATTCGTAACAGTTTTTTTTTTTGGTAAACTAAAGACCGGGATCTATTAATCGTAGTGAGAATAGAATAGATAAATGATTTAGTGCAGACTGATCACACATTGATAAATAGCAGTGGTCGCTAAGTGTTGGAAATGTCTACGTCCCACTGTTGAGCAGAAGACTCAGAGTAAGAGGGCTCAGATTTTAGTCCATTACAGCGGCTTGATGCGGTTTGATGAAGCTTACATATCCAAGAAATCTTCTATCTTCTATATTATAAAAATGAATTGCCGTTCGTTAGTCTCGCTAAAACTCGAGAACGGCTGGACCTATTTAGCTGATTTTGGTTTTGAAATGTTTGTCGTAGTCCAGGGAAGGTTTTAGGTGGTGAGAAATTATTGCAAAATTGCGAGGAAGATAGTAAAAACAGCAATTTCATTTTCCCATATAAACTGTTCTAGCAAATTTCCTGTCAAATATGTAATGTTTAGCCCGTCGATATGGTTAAAGGCCCCCTCAAATTAAACATATATCCACAATATGCGAATAATTGCGTATTTTAGATTTTTAATATGTAGAATAGAATGAAAAGAGATTGACATATATTTATTAGTTGTCAAATAGTTATGCGTGCGTTCAGAAATTTATTTTGCGTAACTAAGGAAAATATATCAAGCCTCATTATCCAACTGAATTTTTAAACTCCTTGGTTGTGTCTGGTTTACAATTTACAACTGACGGTGGGCTCGGTACTCATCATTGTTCGAAATCTAAAACACCCTAAACTATGCAATGAAACGCGGCTTATTTTAAGAAAACTGTTGAGTTATGTGATTCACGCAACGATTAGATCCAAGGAAAACTTAAAGATGAGTTGGTTTGCTTCTCGTTGTAAGGTTTTAAGTTTCTCATTTTATAGTTAGGTCGATGATGCAAACGGATATGCCTGAGATTTTAATTTTTAATGGCTGGATTGTAATGAAATTTTCTGTGTATCCAAGTGGATTCGTAAATGGTTTAGATTTGCAATTGGACCAGATAGGTGGCGCTGTGATCGAGTTCTGGGATTTTAATTTTTAACGGCTGGACCGATTTTAATGAAATTTTCTGTGTATCTTCAGGTAGATTCGAGAATGATTTTTCAAATACAAATTATCTTTATCCAAATAGCCTTTTATAAGTTCTTTTGAATCGTAAATTTTACACACCTTAAATTTTTTTTTTAACTATTGCCGCTTCGAAACGTGTTATAGCTGTGGAGAAGAAACGGCAAGAAACTCCCTCAGCAACACGATATGTCATTTTCTTTTTCTAAAAAAAATATTTCAATTTTACATTAGATATAGGTAGGTACATGTCATAACGATACAAACTGTAGCAACAAAACAAAACTCCTTATTACCTTCAATAAAATCTGAGATGATGATGATGAGCTTTTTTGTAAAGCTTATCTTTAATAGATTTCTTAAACTTAGATTTGAAATTGGACCCGATAGGTGGCGCTGTGATCAAAGGCTGGGGTTTTTATTTTTAACGGCTGGCCCCGATTTTAATGAAACTTTCTGTGTATCTTCAAGTGGATTCAAGAATGCTTTAGATTTTCAATTGGACCCGGAAGGTGGCGCTGTGATCGAGTTCTGGGATTTTAATTTTTCGAATATCAGAACATAATTCCAAAATCTTAAACAATTCATTTTCTTTGTTCAAAAGAAGGCAGATGATTTTTTTGTGTGTCTTCAGGTTGATTTGAGAATGGTTTAGATCGGAAAAAAAATAATTTTTGAATGTAAAATTGTGCACAGGACAACGTCTGTCGGGTCCACTAGTTATCAATAAAAATCTCATTCAGCGATAAAACTGCCATTTTTTCTACTCTAATTTAACTTTTATTTGTTTTTAATCATGTTTTTATATTTTTTTTGTGTTGTACACAAAGTGTGATAAATAAATAAAAATGCTGATCATTCACGTTACTTAATTTGTAGACTAAAAGCTGATTTAAAAGAATTCCATACATTACGCGTAATTCCTAAAACCTATACGACTGCCTCGTGGTCTCGCGGTACAAGTATGTGCCGAGCGATCTAGAGGTCCTGGGTTCGATTCCCGGGTCGAGCAAAGTGTTATTGGGTTTTTCCATTAGGAAATTCTCAGTAGCAGCACGGAGTCTGGAATTGTGCCCGAAAAACGGCAATAGGCTCGCCCCCTATTACGTGGGACTGATACATACCTGGCGAAATGTGGGTGCAGAAATGCACCTCTGCCTACCCCTTCGGGGAATACAGGCGTGAGTTTATGTATGTATATGTATGTATACGAGTAAAATAATATTAGGTCTTCCGGTTAGTTTTGAGGGAATGTGTCAAGTAGCTGTCGCGACACGTCGGTGAAAATTACTCAGATATTCGATATTGCATGTTTAAGCTTGCACTTTAATTATTCGAAGTAACTCATTTATAGTAAACCCATGCAAGTTTCTAGTGTGATTAAGTATGGAACACGATAAATATCACTTTCATCATTTACTACTGTTTTTTACTGCATGACAATGCTCGCCCACACGTCGCAAAAACTGTAAGAGATAGGTACACTTTCAGATCTTAAGAGGGAAGTGTTTCCTGCAAGCCGCAAATTCACTAGATTGTGCTCCTTCTGATTACCATCTATGCAACACAGACTTGCAGATCAGTACTTATCTAAAAATCGTATGTAGGTATCAAAAAATGGATCGATGAATGGATCGCTTCAAAAAATGATTAGTTTTTTTATGATGGAATCTATTTGTTGCCCGAAAAGTAGCAAATGGTTGTAGCTAGTACTCGTAATAGATCATATTTGATTAAAATTAAATTATCTTTTTTTATAATATAAGAGTATTTTGTTTCTAATATATCCCTCAAAACTAACGATTTCAAAAAAAATATACTTTATTATTTTCTTCATATCAACTAGGTACATATATTTACTTTGACGTGGTTGCATGTCGCAATTCGGTATCAGCCGTTAAATCCACGGAAGTGATAAGTTTTATTTATTTTCTTGTTTATCTTTTGTTATAATGGTATTTAAAAATAAATAAAATGTCAAAAAGCAACTCATCAACAAACATAATTAGTGTCTACAAAAGTCTAGAACACATTTAAAAACTGAATTTTAAATAAGTTTGTTAGAATTGTTATGCAAATTCAACATTTTGTATTTTTATTGTTTAAGACATTAATTGACAAAAGGCGGAAGCACTCCGGAGATTCCTATTAAAAGTAGGTATAAATAAAAAATATTGCCTTATTAATTTACTCGAAATTAATGGAGATCGCGTAAATCAATTAATTATAAATGATTTATCATGTTTTGTATAATTTGCATATTTTATCACCTTAAACTAAGGACACGACTAACGTCAAACTGAAAATCAAAAAGAAATTTTATTCGTCAATAAAAGTAATTAAATTCCGTATAATTCATTCATTGTGTCATTGATTAACGGTAATAACTGGCGTGGGGGAAGCTGAACATATAACTGCATAGTTTACGAAGTACCTATCATTTTTTTTCGTGTACCTAATAGCCGCGCGTTTTTCTTGACTGTTTTAAGGTATGTAGTGCATAAAATAGGTATAGATGGGAAAGTGTAATAATAACGAGAGAACTTGACCTTTCTCCAATCGACAAATTATTAGATACCTACTAATAGCTGGAAAGGTCGAATATCATACCTATGTAACACTTTATGTACATATATGTATATTGGTACCGGTTGTTACCCAGGGCCTCTTAATAAGAAACTACATTCATATTATGTAGTTGACTACTCGAACTTAACACCATATTGATATTTACTTAGCAATACCGTTAAGAGCGGTCTACGGACGACTTCTACAGCAGCAAGAACGATAACACATCACACACATTTTACTTATCTAAAACGAAGTACACACATTTCTTGCTCAACAATGGACTTTGCATAATAGACATAGAACAAATGTTACTTAATCTTAAACTTCAATTCCTGAGATTCCTAGTCATTGTACTAAAAGCATTTGTCACCAAACACTAACTAATTCTACTTACAATAAGTCTTGGAGTACTACTAGGAACTTCCAGTATACTGACGTGTGGAGGGCCGCGAGGGATTAGTGCTAACCCTTCAACAATACAGTGTGGACGCTTCGAGTTCCGCTGAATCCATTACTTAATTACTGGCTTGATTAATTTTCTAAGAAATGTGCTGTATACTGATTAGCCTCCCTACACATTTTTTGACACTGACAACTTATTTCATATATTAACATAGATATTTTTAATATGACTGCACAAGTACGTGCCGTACGATCTAGAGGTCCTGGGTTCGAATCCCAGGTCGGGCAAAGTGTTATTGGGTTTTTCCATTCGGAAATTCTCAGTAGCAGCACGGAGTCTGGAAATGTGCCCGAAAAACGGCAATAGGCTCGCCACCTATTACGTGGGACTGATACATACCTACCTGGCGAAATGTGGGTGTAGAAATGCGCCAATGCCTACCCCATCAGGGAATGCAGGCGTGAGTTTATGTATGTATGTAATTTATTCAGTCCCCGTTTAAGGGAACTTCTCTCTTAAGTTATTATGCACTTAGCTTACCAGACACCATCATATAGTGACCATATCAATATTAAAAATATTATATGATTTAAATAAAATAGTTAGACTTGGCAATCGCATGAAAACAAAATGTATCTCACTTTAGTGCGATTGCCAAGTCAAACTATTTTATTTAAATCATATAATATTTTTAACATTGATATGGTACAACAAATATTTGTGGATCATACAAACATTTGTCTCGGTGCGGGGATCGCACTCGCGGCCTCTCGTTTCGCAAGCTGATGTCTAGCCAACTGCGCCACGGGGCTGTCAAAATTTTACATTGCACTAAGAACAATCGATTGTATCAAATAAGGGTCGAATGCATGAGAAGCCGAATCTGAATCTAAATAACATAATATTTTTTCAACTTACTGTTCGGATGTATACCTACTTGGATTGTACTTATAATTTGTTTCTGTGTCCTTGGTTTAAACCATTCTTACACAAATGTGTAAGAATGCCAAAAAAGGCATTGCACCTTGTAATATAAAAATAATATCTAAAGTTAATAAAGTTACCTATTGCTATCAGTAGGTAATGGCACCTATAGATGACATACCACCTAAAGATGACAGTGTCTCATAACCTTTCAAAAAACAAGAGTTTTAAAAAAGTAGCGGGAATTTTATTTGTTGCATTGACTACACTGATTCTTCTCCCTGGAGACAACATAACAAAACAATCAAACGCCTTTTTGGTTTTCATAATACGGTCTTGTTTATGTTTGTGGTTGTATCGTTTGCTGTTTTTCGCTTCAATTCTAGTGATTTGGTTAAGGTAAGTGTTTTTACTATTTAAGTTTTTTAATCTCGATATTTATCGCAAAGATATAGGTACCTAAATAAGTTTTTGTCATTGTTAAGACTTAATTTCACAACAAAGCGCTTTGCATAGTCATTTTGGTTATGGGTTGGGGTTGCAAAGGCGGTGTCATGTTTAGGTTCCTTAAAAGGCGCAGTTTCCTAAAGATGATCGTATTGTCATCTTAAAGTTTTTTAGCCCCGATTGATGCTTCAGTGCTATAGAAGTTAAAAATAAAAAGAATATGTGGGATTTTTATTTCGGTGCAATAGTTGTCCAGGAACCTTAAGCTGACAGCTATATCATCCTTAGGTTCTTAGTGTGTCATCTTTAGGTTATGCATACGATCCCTAAGTAACTTTTTATTTTTTACAAATTTAGTTCAACTAGGGAGATTTATGATGTGCCCCAAGTTGCAAATCTTTAATTTCTTTATTCTAATTAAAATAAATGTGTTATTATTTTTGCTAATTTGGCTTTTTAATTTACACAGAAACCTATGTCATCTTTAGGCGCCGTCATTGTCATCTTTAGGAACCGAACGAATTTTGAATGTCATCTATAGGGGCCAATTGAGTGATTAAAAAAAAATTAGTTCCATTACATCTATGTAAACGTAGGGCGCTGAAAACTTTCTAGCTGATAGACAAATACTCAAAGCCTGTTTGAGCACTAACAGTCATGAAAAATTCTGTAATTTGTGGTTTCCACGGTGCAAGATGTAGAAAAAAATCCTTAATGTGTCATCTATAGGTGCCATTACTAACTTCTCTTTACTTATAATAATTTTGAAGAAGCAATGTTCTTGTTCAAGATTCTTGGCTAAACACTAAGTGTCACAGATTCATCTGAGTCTGCTTTTATGTATCCAAACAATCCTTTGTCAGATACCAAACGCTCGATTACGATCATTCCTCACTTGTTGCCACAAATTTGTAGGCTTGATGATAAGCTGATCTTCAATCCATCACTATGTCATATCGACACATTATGAAAATGCGAGTAGGGATAGCAAAGTAGTAATCATTTTACTTGTATCAGCCCTTACCTATACCTACATATCTCTGACTGCGGCTCATGGGCTTCGTCTACTGGAGAGAGGGAAGCCCGTCATTACGACATCCTACTTCGTGTTGATCGATCCTATTAGGTACCTATATATAAATGAATTCCTATACAAAACTTACATTCACAATTATTATTAAAGTGATCGATGATCATTAATTACTTATACACTTTGAGCAATTGTATAACGGTCTGATTAAGAATCCGGTACATGCCCAACAGAAAACAAATATCCTCTCATCAAACTACCACGGTAGCCTAAGCTGGGTGAAAATATTAGTTGGTTACGTTTACTAGTGCCATCTATGTATACTTTCTTGATTTAATTGTTATACTGATTTTGCTTAACAACGCCATCTGGAGTACGCTAGAGTAACAAGCAAGTAAAAAACGCTGCTTATTATTTATTGTAGATTTAGGAAGTCTCATCAATCACAAATTTAGTAAAATTTTGCATTAAATGTTTTAAAAAAATATAATAATGATGTATATTTTTTGCAAATATTTTATGTTGCTAACAGCGCCACCTACCTACGAAGAAACAAAACTAACAAAAGTTCTGACTATAACTAAAAGATGGCGCTAGAAACACCAATGCAGCGTTCGAAAACACTTATCTAAGGACTCGTCACTCTAGTGTAAATATTGCGTTAGATGACAAAACCGTTGCCACAATGTTAAACCACGACATTTTTATTTGAGCTACGACAGGAACACAGTTTATCTCTCATGTCAAATATGCTCTGTTTATATAGCGAGGTATTTTAATTCTGCGACAGTTGCTTAAGATTTTACTGAATGCAAGTATAAATAAAATGCGGGCAATAAAGGCAATCGTTTTATTTCGCCATTCATTTTTTAAAAGTCTTATATTACATCTTATAAAATATTATCAAAACATAAATAAACGCATATGTACAAAAGTTTGTCAAACACACACTAACTCGCACACACTCGCATACACACATACATACAAACAAAACAACAAGTCACAAAGTACAAGTAGGTACACTTATAACTATATGTATATATATATTAATAAATTCGTCTGTTCGCTACTCTAGTACAACGAAAGCTAATAGTTTAGGCTGATGGCTTCGTCTTCTTTGGCTGCGACGCTTTGGACTCTGTTCTCAACAATGGTATTGCATTCTCGCATCGGGATACACTTTAAATTGTTATGTCAATTACTCACATTCAATACTTTAAAAAGTGTCAAGTCTTTATTCCTGCTGTTCATTGTTAAGTGACGTGACGCCCGCACAACTGTCATTAGGCACAGTAAGTAGGTAGAGCGCTGTATGGACGCGACATCCTCGTCGGTGCGTTGAGTGCCGGCGCGGGATGCGCTGGTGGTGCGGCGCGGTAGTGGCGCGGTAGTGGCGCGGTAGTGGCGCGGCGCTGCGGGCGACGGGTGGCGCGGCCCGCGAGTTAGGGCGGCCGGTAGTGCGCAGGCGCCGCCCCCGCGCGCTCTAGCGCTGGAACCCTACGAACAGCCGCCACCGTCACTCCACACACTCGCTCTCGGGACGTCATCGTCGCGTACGTTCACTTATTACACATCACTCAACGATCCGATGCATTTCATATACTTATATTTATAGCTTTGTACATTTTATCCATTACTGCTGAGTACTGACATACTTTAAATTCTATTTACAATAAAATACTAATGTACTAGTATTTAAGAGGTCAACGCATTCGCTGCGGACAAATTCGGGGCTATCGCAACAGCATATCTAAGTATGAAGGAACAAAACCCGCCGCAGTTACGGCATATAAAGTGCGGTGAGTCGTGCGAAGCCCCGAACCGCACCACGGCAATATATTGACTATACATATATCATTACAGAATGTAAGTGGTAAACGGCGCACGCTAGCGTGATGCGTGCGCCGCCGACATAGGTATATCTCGGGATAACATAACATATGTACATGCAGATAAGAGACGTCGTCATGCAAAAACCACTCCTAAGTATTAGTAGGTGTTACAGTTAGCTCACGTCACTCACAGCGAGAAAAGTAGTATGCGTGCCAAGTGGAAGAACAACAAGCCGATATGCGATACGAGGAACAGGAGAGCCCGATAACGAGAGAACATTAGTAGTTTGCACACAGAGAGCGAGGTGAAGTGGTAGCGTGCTCTGGCACCGGAGCCCGCCGCGCGGACCACCGGGTCGTACTCACATATCGGCTTGGTGCCTGGGCGCAGGGAGCAGCAGGAGCGGCGCCGGCCCGGCCCCCGCGCCGCCCGCGCCCGCGCCCGCCTCCACCGCCGCGTACAGCGGAGGCAGCACCTTGTGCGAGTGTGCCTCCACTGCGGACACGCACACAGCGGGTTATGAGTGGGGAGTGGGTCGGTGGCGAGAGCGCCGGCGGCCGAGGCGCGCTACATACCGGAGAGCGAGCCCGCGCCCGGCCGCCCCGCGCCGCCGTGTCCGCCGTGGCCGCCGTGGCCGCCGCTCATGCTCTTGGGCTTGCGCTTGCGCGTCTGGATGCCGTCCTTCTTCATGCTCAGCGGCCGGTTCACCTGCACAACGCACACGTCACACACTGACACACGCGGGGAAACTCCTCGTAATCTGCCGCCACGCGCTCCTATCATCCTTTAAACAAGCGTATCTACTCACTAAGAGATAATTGATAAAAGATTATTTATCTCATTATGAATATTCGTGGCCACGCAGTGATAATTCTCTATCAGTCGGTAGCCCCGCGTTTTATCTCGCGAGATTAGATGAGACCCTGTGTTTTGATTTTTTTATACAGGCCCAATATTTGCCGAGGAGTTCCCTGATAACTGCAGCGGCGTCCGATTAGATACCTGTGCGCCGCGTGTGCTCGCCGCTAATCACCGCTCCGCCATCGACTAGCTATCACTAGCACGGCCATCGCGCCACCTACTTACATTGTGCAGCTTGAAGTAAAGTCCGCAGGCGTTGCACACGGGCTCTCCGTTGTTGTTGCGCCGCCACAGCGTCGTGTTGGAGGTGCGGCAGTTGGCGCACGTCACGCCCACGCGGCGGTTGCCGTTGGTCGGCTGCAAACACATTACGCATTGACTACGTCGCCTACGACAAATGCAATACTCGAAAAAGCGTGAGTCCTTACGAGAGCTTGCTGCGGTTTAGCCTTTTGTCCCTTGAGCGGCGGCCGGTTGACGCCGTTGATGCGCGTGTAGAGGCCGCACGCGTTGCACAGGTAGTGGCCGGTGCCGTCGCGCCGCCACAGCGGGGTCGTGGCCGCCGCGCAGTTCACGCACTCCTTCACCTCTCCCATACCCGCCATGCCTGACGCAACAACGTTATTCAATATCTAACCGGCAAGCGCACATTATATCGCATTACGTTCGATAGACTGATTAGGTACATACTTGGATCGAACCCATCGTCGATGGCCAGCAGGTTGTGTCCGGGCCACGCCTGCGTGGGGGCCGGGTACCCTTCTACTAGCAGCCCCCCCTCGTAGCCGGACACGGGCACGTACTCCACGCCGCCGCCCTGCCCCAGGTAGTGCTCGCCGCCCACCTTGTACTGCACCGTGTTGCCGTGGCCGTGAGTGAACACTGTCACCTACGCAAATATGTGTTCACACAAATTCCACTAAATAGTACCAATCGTATTAGTCAATGTGTCACACATTACAACTTACTTGCTGAGAGTTGGGGCTCGGCGGCGCCTCGTACACGGTTTGCGACTGCGGCACCACCGAGCCGTACACGACGTGCGCGCCGCGCGCCGTCAGCGACGACGACGACAGCGTGGGGTCGCTGCGGTACAGCAGCTGTCCGGGCGGCGACTCGTCCCCGCGCCCCCCGCTCGCCACGCCGCCCGCCCCGCCGCCGTACAGCGTGAGCAGCTCCTTGCCGCCGCCGCTGTACGCGCTGTAGCTTGCGCTGCCGTACTGCGGACTCTGGCCCGCGTACGCGTAGCCGCCGTGCACCGACGTCACGGGCTGCAGGCTCGCGTACGTTGTGGGGCGGGGCTCGGTGTCGCCGCGCGTCTCGTACTTCACCTGCTGGTAGGCGACGCCCACCGACTGTTGGTTGTTCAGCGACGTAGTCTGGATCATTTCGAGTGCAGTGGATGCGGCCACCTGGTCGCTCAGCACGGCCGTGTACTGCCGCCCGTCCGCGGCCGAGCTCGCTACCGACTCGCCGGTGGTCGCGTACGCTTGCATATCCGCCTTGTCCTTGTGTGCGAGAAACGCGTCGTGAGCGTGCTCTTCGGCGTCGCCGTCCTGCGCCACTATGACGTGGTGCGGCGCGCCGTACCGCAGCGTGAGTCCGCGCCCGTACCCGGGCCGCTGCGGAGCGCGCGAGAACTGCGCCGGGAGCCGCTTGTCGGCCGGCGCTGGGGACTGCAGAGACCGGTAGGGCTCCTGCTTGAATGCCAAGTAGCGCGCCGTCTCCGGGTCGGTGAGCCGCAGTCTCTCGTCCTCGTAGTGCTGGTGCTGGTGGTCCCGCACGTCGGAGCCGTCCTCCAGCTTGGTGGTGTACTGCTGCATGTGCTGCTGCTGGTCGTGGTCGAGCGGCGGCTGCTCGGGCGGCTCGTCCTTGACGCCGTCGTCTGGCGCGAGGTCGGCCGCCTCGTCCGTGGTGATGTGTCCGGCGGCGGTGATGGTGCGCACGGCGCGTCGCGACGTGATCACGGACTGCGAGTGCGGCTGCGGCGAGTCCTCGGGCGCGCCCTCGCCGCCGGGAGGGTGCTCCATGCCCCCCGCCCCGGCGGGGTCGTTCTCGGCGGGCGGCTCGGCTTCCATGCGACCCTCGTTCTTAACGAGTTGTAGCGCCTCCGCGGAGGAATCCTCTTCGCGCTGCACCTCGTTGCCAATTCGGACCATTTGTCCAGCGTTTTCCATGTTGTACTCTACGAACAAAATGCAAAATAGGATATAAACTACACGTAAACTTCCTTTAAACGAAGAATTGAACGATTAGAAGTGTTCGAGTTTGTGATTACAGCGAATTTGTAAACCGGTCCCTAAGCAAACTTGGAAATAACATTTAGAGCGGAAGAGCGAGCGGCTGCGTTCGGCGCGGAAACAACAAATAAGGAACTAGTTCAAACACCGGCGCCGGCGCCATCTTAGGCACGCTGTGTGCTCGAAGCACGACGCATTGTATGGGCAGGGGATTTCGGTGCGCGCATGCTCCATCGCTAGCTATAACGGTTAAAGTATGGATGCTCCGCGTTAATATACGACAAGTCCCATAGATATATGTAACTATAATCTACGGTTGTGAGTACACACCAAAAGCTATAAATCACAAGTTGTTGATCACTGTTGTTAGAATGTTTAAGTATGGCCAAGGCCCGAAACAATATTCCGTTGGGTGCCTCCTGCGTGTGTTCATGTCGACATTTACGATGATCGATGTGTCCGGGTGGCGGCAGTGTGTGAGGACTGCCGGCGAGAGGAGGCACTACGGCGAGGTGGAGGGAGCGGGTGGAGGGGGTCTGGTTGTCGCTCCCTCCGCGAGTTTATGGTGAGGTGGCGCGCTGTTTGCTCGGCACACTGATCCTGTACGATAACCGCGCGATAACGACCGCATATTAATAAGGCCGTGTGTGCGCCACGTCCCGCGCCGCGCCCTGCACGAACACACACACACACACACACACAAATGTACATACACACTGACGTACTCTCTGGCCCCCAGAACTTACGTTTTTTGAGGCGATCAAATGATCGTCAAGCTATATTCAAACCAGACAAAATAACAGTCATATGAGAAGAAGTCATAACTTAAAGAAAAAAAGGGGTAGCAGCCTTATCTCGGCAGCATAATATTTGTGTGAAAATCTTGTTCCGATGGAATAATTTTTGATCCCCTCAACAAATTAAGAAAACTTAGCATGTTAAATTTATTTATACGAGTATGTGTTCTTCTAGTAGAAAATAAAATATGATATCTAATATTAATACAGGTTTTTGTCGCGAAATTTATTTCGGTGTTTCTGCAAAAACTTACGAACTATTCGACAAGTATTCAGTATTACTGCTTGTTGCATGATTATAAATGTGTTTTTAGGTAATTAAAGCATCTCAATTCCGTGACGTAAGTATCTTGGTACAATCTCAGTACTCACAGAAAGAACCAGCGGCACAATCTATACTTGGTTCGTGTTCCAAATTCTGTCGATTTCATCCTTTAGCTCGGTGTATTTATGATTTGATAGAATACATAACCGTTACAAAAAGGTGATGATCCTAATAAATGTGCTCACTGTTTTTTCTTGATCCTATAGTGAAAGGAGTAGTTGTATAAGAGAACAAATATTTGTTGATTAGACGAGCATTTCCCCCGCGGCGGGAAGTTAACCCACACCTCATGTTTGATGTTTTTAAATCTTTTTGGCGAGAAACACGGGATACAACGAAATCACACTGCGGTATCTTCTTGAGAAACGAATGTTAAAGTTTTTCAAGATAAATTATCCACAGAAAAAATTTAACAATTGTTTCCATCCCTCGATTGACTTCATACATAGGATTATCAGTTGTCAAAAAGAAAAAGAAAAGGCAAGTAGTATTTAAGATTTATGATTCCTCAGGCTATGGTTTTCAAGTATTCTCTTTAAAATACCATAACATCACATACAACCATTTCAAATTCAAATTATCTTTATTCAAATAGGTACAAGGTAGGTTACAAGTTCTTTTATATCGTCAATTTTACACATCTTTAATATTTTTTAAACTATTGCCGCTTCGAAACGTGTTATAGCTGTGGAGAAGAAACGGCAAGAAACTCCCTCAGCAACACGACATGTCATTTTCTTTTTCTTAAAAAAAAAAGTTTAAATACATCTTCTTGTCTGTAGATACACTAATTGAGGACCGCTTCTCGTTTAATTTGAATGGGTTAAATTTTATACGGGAGTTTCAAACCCAGCACATTTTTTTTTGTTTTGTCACGTCACGGCAACTCGGACAACAGGCACCTTATTGTGAGCATTATGAAATCCAAAGCAAGTGTCGAGCGGTGAGAAACGATAGCGGCTATCACTCATCACTTGACAAATTTACAATTTTTATACAGGATGTAAAAAGACAGTCATCAAAAACTCAGACGAGCAATAGTTACGGCCAATACAAACACATTGACGTTAAAAAGAAGCCCGACAAAAAATAAAAAAATTAACGTTTTCCTAACAACCATAAGTACGTACTTATTAAATCTATGTGGTGATTGGTTTCACATCACGGTCTGTTTACCTGTATATGGGCTGATCCTGGAACGTGACACACTTGTGCGTATTGCTAGTTATGATTTTTGGAATGTACATGTACCCTACATGTACCTACTATGAGAATGTTACAATTTTTAATAAACAAAAATTTCATTATAATACAGTCTTTCGATGTCGAGGCCCTCAACCCCCCACTATACATTATGTTATACCTACTTACTCATTACGATGATATTTTAATAATATCACGTATTTCGAAAGTTTGAACATAAATGTTTAAGAGGTCATTAACCACCACAAAACTTACCTAGTGGACTAAGGTCTTACTGGTTGGACCAAGGCCCTTGATCCTTTATATCATTATACTATAAAGGATCAAGGGCCTTGGTCCAACCAGTAAGACCTTAGTCTACTAGGTAAGTTTTGTGGTGGTTAATGGCCTCTTGACCGCCGCGCCGTTGAAAAATCTGAAATCCGCAAAAACAATCGGGTTGCAGAGCCCCGCGGTCGATGATATGAATTAAGCAGTATTAATTTCAATTTACAAGAATATAATTAATTCTGGGAGGAACTATTTAGATGCTATTTTCCAACAATTGACTATTATCTAGTTCGATAAATGTAACATTATAGCTATTGTTATTTAATTCCCGTGTTCCCTAAACTACCTGTAGCGCTTTTAAAATATTTGGAAACGGTGCTTCCGTATTGACAACATAGTTTTAAGAAGTCACATGGTTTATCCACTCGGAAGTCACATAACTGGCTTCCTAGTATAAGTTTCTTTTTAAATATAAGGCATTGTGCCGAAAAGAACAGGCTTCTTGCGGTAGAATGATCTCAAAAGCGCTCCACTTCTCATGTGATACAAATGAAAACGCGTTCGCAAGAAGTTCAAACAATGGACGGCTTATGTAGAACAATAGTGGAAATTATTTGCGAGCGCCGCCACAATAGGTACGCCGCTGGTGGCGGGTTCCGACGAAAACTAATTCATAACCAAATATCATGTTGTACAGTACTTATACATGGTATACAGGAGCCGAGGTATTGTAAAAGCTAACTTAAGGGTAATTCCATTGCAGTAGTGCATTGGCATGACTTGGAGCATTATTATTTAAAGACAAACATGAATATGGGTGGGACTTATAATTAGTGTTAAAAAGTTAGGCTAATATAATAAGTAACTTGTTATTTAAATTAACTTCGACCAGAATTAATTAAAAATAAAAAAATAAAAAAGCCTTTTATTTCTTGCTATACGATTTACAGTTTAAATAACAATGTGCATGCAAAATTATACACTAATTCAAATATATAAAATAAAAAAAGTTAAAATATACACAAAGATTTAAAATAAAAGTAATAATAATATATATAGTTAATTTATCTATAACAATCAAGAACCCTCTCAATGAAAGGTAAACGCCTCCTCCAGAGATGCCCAGTAGGTACTCTCTATTCTCTGCCGCTCGCGGCCAATGAATACCTGCTACCTTTATGATGTCGTCTGCCCAGCGTGCGTTTAAATACATTATACACATATTTATATCATTCATTATATTTGGTTCAATTTCTTGAACCAGAATTTCATTTATCAGAATGATATCCTAGTAAAAATTCGAAATTTAACCTACCAAACCGCTCCTTAACCCTTAATCGATCGATAATTCTGTAATCATCTAGGATTATATTTGTGTAAAAAATAAAACCTAAAATGTTGTCATTTCAAAAATATTCGAGAATTAAGCTAGATTGAGAGGATGGGAAAATAGTTCCCTGTGTCCGATTAAGGGTTAAAAATTATTATCACGGGAACAGAAAAGCCAATGATGGTCTATACCAGCTTTATTTAATTTTTGAATAAGACCGCGTCTGATAAAAACCAACGATTTGAATTTATTCCGACGACAATTAATGTTAAATTTTTCACTAAATCGTCGGTCCATCTTGTGGGTGGACGTCCAACGCTGCGCCTGCCGGTACGCGCCACGCGGCCTCCACTCGAGAACCTTTCTGCCCCAGTAATTTGTATATCTTACAATATCTTATAATATCTTATTCTTAAAGCAATGATTATACTCAGAAATTGAATTAATTAGTCTTACTAACATCTACACCTGACCCTGTTATGTCTAAAACGAAGTCATATCAAGCGAAGGTTTATGAACATTTACAAGAATATTTGTTATATTTTATTACTACCAAAACATGCGATGTTTTGTATGAACGGGTCAGGGATGCTCCTATCTAGTGGTCATGGCCTGTCCTAGAATAGGTGCTTCGAGTACGCGACCTCGGCCCCCCGAGCTACTGCAGTCACTACCAACCTTCCCTTCCGTGACTGCAGTATCCACTCCTACAGGCCATACTTTCCTTTCCCATAACATCCTTTACCCACAAACTCTTTTTCCTTTCCCCGGTTGATGACGGGCAGCAGCGTCATTAACACGAGTCCCCTCCTGCGCTCGCCAACCCGCCTGCCAAGCGTGGCGAGTATCGGCAAAATCCCCTCAATGACTGAAACTAGGACCAGGCCCCCAGTCCCCGGCAGCCCCGCTATTCCTGGCTACGGTAGCGGCCATGGTTACGGCGGGGCAGGGGGTGCTAAGAATCCCCGGGTTGGCCCCGGCTACCACCCCCGACGACGACTGGCCCTGGTAACACACAACGTACGCACTTTGAGGACAGACGAGAAGATTGTCGAACTGGAAGAGGAATTGAGCGGGTTACACTGGGACATTCTGGGGCTGTCGGAAGTCCGAAGAATCGGGGAGGACACGATAACCCTGAAGTCCGGTAACCTGCTCTTCTACCGGGGGGACGACCAACAGTCCCGAGGAGGTGTCGGATTTCTCGTCCACAGGTCTCTCATCAACAACATCGTATCCATCGAAAGTGTGTCGAGCAGGGTAGTGTACCTTATACTCAGAATATCGAAAAGATATTCGTTGAAGGTCATACAGGTATACGCGCCGACCTCGACACACCCAGATGAAGAAGTAGAGGAGATGTATGAGGACATAAGTCGGGCCATACATACTTCCAAAACCTACTTCAATGTTGTTATGGGGGACTTCAACGCAAAGTTAGGCATGAGAAGCGATGCAGAGTTGAAAGTGGGGCAATTTGGGCATGGGCAAAGGAACCCCAGGGGTCAGAGGCTGGCCGACTTTCTGGAGAAAGAGGGACTCTTTGCGATGAACTCTTTTTTCCAGAAGCCGCCTCACAGGAAATGGACCTGGCTGAGTCCTGACGGTTCTACGAGAAACGAGATAGATTTCATCTTGACGACGAATAGACGGATATTCAGTGATGTCTCCGTGATCAACAGGGTAAAAACCGGTAGTGATCACCGAATGGTTAGAGGCTCATTGAATATCAATGTCCAATTAGAAAGGCGTCGCTTGATGAAGTCTACGCTCCGACCTACTCGCGCTCATATCCAAAACCCCGAGAGCTTTCAACTCGAGCTGTCAAATCGCTTTGATTGTTTAGATGAAAACCTTGCGGTGGACGAGCTAAACAGTGGTTTGGTAGAAGCTGTCCATACGGTGGGATCTAAGCATTTTAGGCCTCGCCGTAGAGATAGACCACAAAAACTCTCGATCCACACTCTTGACCTCATGGCCGAACGTCAATCTATGGCGCTGCAGTCTTCCGATGACGCTGAAGCATATCGTCAGCTCAATAGACGGATCTGGAAGTCCTTGCGACACGATGTCCGTGCTCACAATACTGTGAGCATCAAGGAGACAATCGAGCGGAACGGAGGCTCCAAAGTGTTTGCAAGAGACTTGTCTATTGGGCAAAGACAGTTGTCTAGGCTGAAGACGGAAGGTGGCCGCGTAGTGTCGACGAAGGCAGAGGTATTAAGGGAGATCGAGAGGTTCTACGGACAGCTTTACACCTCGGTTGCCGAACCGACTGTTAGCTCGGCCGAAGACCCGAGAGCCGAGTTGATCCGGCACTTCAGTGATGATATCCCGGACATCAGCCTGTGCGAGATTGAGATGGCTCTGAAGCAACTTAAGAACAACAAGGCGCCGGGTGAAGACGGAATCACTTCAGAGCTTCTGAAAGCGGGCGGAACGCCGATACTTAAAGTCCTTCAGAGGCTCTTCAATTCCGTTCTCCTCGAGGGCTCAACGCCAGAGGCATGGAGCAGGAGCGTGGTGGTACTGTTCTTCAAAAAAGGTGACAACACTTTGCTGAAGAATTACAGGCCCATCTCGCTCCTGAGCCATGTCTATAAGTTGTTTTCGAGGGCCATCACAAATCGTCTCGAACGCAGGTTTGATGACTTCCAGCCTCCCGAACAAGCCGGTTTCCGAAAAGGCTTTAGCACCATAGACCACATCCATACGCTTCGGCAAGTTATACAAAAAACCGAGGAATATAACTTGCCGCTTTGTTTAGCGTTTGTGGACTATGAGAAAGCCTTCGATTCGATCGAGACCTGGGCTGTGCTACAGTCTCTCCAGCGGTGCCACATCGACTATCGGTACATCGAGGTGTTGAAAAGTATATACAGCAACGCCACCATGTCGGTCCGAGTACAAGATCAGAGCACGAAGGCTATTCCACTACAGAGAGGCGTGAGACAGGGAGATGTCATATCTCCGAAACTGTTTACAGCCGCGCTGGAAGACGCCTTCAAGCTCTTGCAGTGGAAAGGACTCGGCATCAACATAAACGGCGAGTATATCACACACCTTCGGTTTGCCGACGATATTGTAGTCTTGGCAGAATCGCTGGAAGACCTTAGCACTATGCTCGAAGACCTCAATCGAGTCTCTCAACAGGTGGGTCTTAAAATGAACATGGACAAGACGAAGATCATGTCGAATGTCCATGTTGTGCCCACCCCGATCGCAGTTGGGGGCTCGACTCTCGAAGTTGTAGACGAATATGTCTATTTAGGACAAGTGGTCCGGTTAGGCAGGTCCAACTTTGAGAGAGAGGTCAATCGTCGAATCCAACTCGGTTGGGCAGCGTTCGGGAAACTACGCGACGTCTTCTCGTCCAATATACCTCAGTGCCTGAAGACGAAAGTCTTCAATAGTTGTGTGTTACCAGTGATGACATACGGCACCGAGACGTGGCCTCTCACTATGGGCCTCATTAGGCGGCTCAAAGTCACTCAACGAGCTATGGAGAGGGCTATGCTCGGGGTTTCCCTACGAGATCGAATCAAAAATGAGGAGATCCGTAGGAGAACTAAGGTAACCGACATAGCCCAGCGAATTAGCAAGTTGAAGTGGCAATGGGCCGGGCACATAGTGCGGAGAACTGATGGCCGATGGAGTCAAAAAGTTCTCGAATGGAGGCCACGTAGCGGAAAGCGCAGCGTAGGACGTCCACCAACGAGATGGTCCGATGACCTGGTAAAGGTTGCGGGTCGTCGCTGGATGCAGGCTGCCTCCAACAGGCCACTGTGGAGATCATTGGGGGAGGCCTATGTTCAGCAGTGGACGTCTTTGGGCTGATGATGATGATGATGAAAACATGCGAATTGCCTTCCAATAAATATTGTTTGAAATAAACTCACAATCTAATAGCTACATAGTGTATGATGTAGATGAACTATCTTGAACGAAAATCAATACTGTAACGCCACGAATAATGCAGTGCATACAATGCGAAGCGAGTGACGCGCACAATGTACTATAAACACAATATAATGTATACATAACGTGACCATTTATTTTTTTACTCAAAACGGGACATTGGTTTATTTGGGTCAATTAACAGGTATTTAATGGAAAAAAAACAGTACTTTTTTAAACTTATTTATTCGGAACAGTGGGTTTGAAAGTTACGATTTGAAGAACATACTCAAGATGTTTAGTTATATTTGTATTTATTAGAGGAACAAATTTGTTTTAATATAGCTGGTGATGATTTTAAGTAAGAATGAAACTCTTGGCAGGTTTTTTTTATATTCACCTTAGGTATCAACATCGCCTTTAGAACTGAAGTTTGTAACTGGGTTTTCTCAGATGTCCACAAATTATTCATCATAGAAAATACTCTTTCTACTGGTGCATTTGTAGCAGGCAAACATAAAATATATTCAATTAAAATAGAAAAGTTTGTATGTTGAATATTGTTGGCGTGAAAATGTTTAAATATCTCCACCCCGGCCGGCCAAAGCAATGGCGTTCGGCAGAAAACGTTTGCGTTCCAGAGCTCATTTCGGGGACACCGGGACACGTTATTATAAAAAGGGACAGTCCCGTTCTAAACGGGACGTATGGTCACGTTATGTATACACAGCGTTTTATTACAACACTATAAAATAGGGTGGTTGTTAATAATAGCGTTTAGGGTAGCGCGATCCCCGATGAGTATGGGCGGTTACCTTAGTTGTGGTCGGTCCGCCTCACACGCGCCCGCCGTACTACGCAGACAATTATTATAAACTTATAAAGTAGTACATATGAACATGCCTGATTTGGTTTGTGCTGATTGCTATTCTTAAATTTTTATTTTAGAGATGTAATAGTTGAAAAAAAATCTGCGGCCGACGTAATATCTCCATATGTTCAAGTTAATTTGATTCCGGCCGAAGAAGATTCCTTAATCTCTAATGTAATGAAACATATACATAATATAATAAAGTTTTACAATTACGAGATAAAAGTATTTAATTTTTCTGATTTGTAAAGCGCTTAAATTGCGCTTCGCAAATAACGAGTGAAATAGTAGTTAAAGTCGCATAACAAGAAATTAATACTAACCGACTATTCTCCAAGTATGTAATGGGTGTATCTTAACGTCCTCTACAATATTGTGAAGCTGTAATCCGGCATTATTTCCTAGGCTTCAATTTTAATTGTTATAATAATAAAAAAGATTTAAGCGCACTATTACTTTCTTGCAATTATTGGGTCGATGAAAGTTGGATATTTTGTACATTATGTAGCACCCGGCGTCTGCCTCCTGGGGAACTAACGAAGTACCGGTACCCTACACTGTACAATCTTGATAGGAAAAGAGGAACACTAAAGTTTCTTGCCCTTTCTTCTCAAGAGTTGACTGCCTTCCGAACTATTAGGTAAACTAAATTTTGAAATGACTGAATGTAAGTGATGTATTTGTCATTTTATAGATTCAATAAATATTATTTCATTTCATTTATTTGGGGCACTTTATATTATCTGGAATAATGCAATTGGAAAGGCCAATGTTCAGCACTAGACCGTTTACCAATTATTTTAGCCTGCTCTCCCGAACATGTTAATATGAATTGTTCAATATACACTTATACCTAATCCGCATCCTACGAATATATAGTTTAGTGGATGGAACTCATGTGGAATGAGAAATAAAATATCAGTTGTTAGAAGTCGCTGTGGAACAAAAGGCGTCGCGCAAACTTCACGAGACGGCAATACTTGTGCGGAAAATTCTTGTTTAATTATTGCCGAGAGGAAAATTTTGACAATTGTTCACACTTCACTGACTATTAGTACTAAACTTTACTAACTTGGATCAATATACATGTATTGATAAGCACGCATAATTTTCGCTTTTATTAAGATTGATACATCTCCTATCTAGATGAATAGGTATATCCGAATAAAGAGAGTCCGCTCATAGTAATGTACTTTGTCTAATTCAGATGCAACGCTAGCAGGATGTTATTAGAATACATTCAAAATCACTAGCAATTTATAAGGAATCATGTTAGTATACGATGAAATTCATTGACAGCTACCCTGTCAGATAGAAAGGGTCCTGAACGGATGCCGACGCAACTAGTAGGCGTGCCCTCACACACTCGGCTTGTTTGAAAACAAAAATACTTCAACAAACTTTTAATGTATTTAAATACAAAATACTTAGCGCTAGTAAGTAAAGAAGAGCAAGAATTATTGCCTTATTTTTTTCCATATAAATATTTTCCCGCCCTAATGTCCTTATCAAACGTCAGATTTGCGTCGGTTTCTCATATATTTATAATATATTTTTAATTATTTCGAAAAAATTCACCACTTCACAAATATACACGCACCAATGGTTATTGTTTCACACTTGTCTTGGTTGGGTAAAACATATAATTCTTGAAACAGTTTAGAAAATACTTCAAGGAGGAGAGCGTTTAGTACATAATATAGCAGGGTACTCACAGTTGTGTGGATGCACTGGTTCGTTACACGCGCACTGATCCGTGGCAGAGGAAACACAAAAATCCTGAATAGTGTATGTATGCGCCAGCGCTAAGCGCGGTGCAGAGTGGGCGCGGGCGGTGCGAGCGCGCTCGGTGAGGATGCCGGCGGGTGAGCCGCGGGCCGGCGCTCGTGTGCTGTCGGTGCGGCGGCGGAGCAGCGCGGGCGGCGGCGCTGCGCGTGTGTGCGTGCTCGCTCCTGCGCCGCGCCCCATTGGCCGACGCCGACCTCCGCGCCGCCACCTCGCGCCATTCGCCGCCACTCGCCGCCACTCGCCCTCCGCAGCCGCCGCCGCGCTGCCAACTCCACCGCACATTGCATATAGCCCTCACAAAATGCTGCACACCTATCACGACACTACTCCAGGCAATGCCTCAAACAAAATGAATGCTTTATAATTCGGGCTGAAAAATTTTCAATTTTTAATAACTTTACTGAAAATACAGTTAACTTATGTACCGTGTATAAACTTATGTATCGCATTATATAGGTAGGCTATATGTAACGACGAACTTCATAAATCTATCAATATGTTTGCGTCCCGCGGTGTCACTCGCGTTGAGATATTCATGCTTATATTATTATTATCGACACCTAACAAAGCCTTTATCATATCACTTGTCACGGTGTACACAAACATTTCCGTATACATCAACACAACTTCACATATTCAAACGATTCAGCAATCGTGTGATTGTACTCCGCGCTGCTTTACCACCATTTTCATTTGACTGTATGCAGATCTGATCTGTATGTACGGAAATACAAATACATCATTCATGCATTTCTAATGGCAGCTAGCGTGGCGCTGCATCTGACGAGAAGCTGCTCCTAAGAAATTAATCTAGTCGCTTAACGCTGTAGAAGAACACAGTCTGTTGCGATTCACAACTAGCCTTTAAATATGAGACTGAATACTTTTCAGCATCCAATACCTAAGACAGTAATTGCCTTAGCTTTACTGGCTATTTATAAGGACTGATATAAATAAATAATACATCATAATAAATATCATACTTCCTGTCACTGGCCTCGTCTAAAACTGAGAATTTTTAGACCCTAAAGAATTTTTAGGTACGCACGTTTAATCACGTTGTTTTCCTTTGCCGTTGAAGTAGGTACTAAATAGTTCTTTATGAACACACCTTAACACCTTCAAATAGTTACAAACATGTGCTTTGGGCTTGTGTCCGCGACCGACTACATTTTGACTCTACTATTTATTAGAGATTTACTTTTTATTGATTATAAACTGTCTAATTTATTTTATTCATCCACTTACCAGTGATTGCTGAAGGAGCCCGATAAATGATTTTAGCGCAGTCACTAGTCACGTGGCTTCAGTTCGAATATACCTATAGTACTTTTGTAACGTCATCAAAGTGGAGCGACGTGGTTTCTTATCCCAGATAACTAATTAGTCCGCGTCTTAGTTGTTATTATTTGACAAAACGGCGGTAGTGCCAAAGCCTTTACAATAATTCAACAGAGCACTGTTGAGGAAGTGGTGGACGCACGCATTTTGCTGTGAATAAATCGACAAGAAGCAATACGGGTAAGTTTCCCGAGGTAACAGAGATTCCCCAAGGAACACTTCTCAGATGGTTGGATGTTCGTATCCGCCAAAATAGCGAACGATATAATTAAGGTGTAAAAGTTTTACGGAATCCAGGATAAGCCTGAAAGGCTTAATTGCATTGAGAAAAAATCATAGTCGTGCTTTTTTCTACTCAACAACCTATTTGGATCGCAATACAATTAATATAAGGTGTCAGTGTGGTGGTGTTGTGGTGTGGTGTGGTGTAAAAGTAAAATTTCCAACGAGAATGAATTATTTAAAGTGTTCAGAATACACCATATTTTCAAATGTTAAAAATATATTCAATACCTTAAATAAATTAATAAATGTGTCGTACTTGCTTTTGACGCCGCGCGCGGAACCTAAAAATGTCGCGCGGAGACCCATTTTCAGCGTAAATTAAAATTATAAATAATGGAGATAGAGATCCGGGAGTTGGGAGTTTTTTATTAGAAATATCCTCTTCTTTAAGAATCTTTTTTTTAAATTTCTTACATACATACATAAACTCACGCCTGTATTCCCCGAAGGGGTAGGCAAAGGTGCATTTCTGCACCCATTTCTTTAAAATTTCTTAAGTACCTATTAATATTTTATGAAATATTGGCAAAAAACGAAATGCCTTTTTTTGTTATCTTTAATTGTTTATAAGTTTTGTAATTTTGCATGTGCATTCCGCATCCAATGAGGTATCACACATAATTTTAGGAGCAGTATCTCTATTTTGGACCATTTTCAACTTGTCGACTAGACTATTGGTGGCGCGGGCGAGCTAGTATATGTATATTATTTACCAATATTGTTGGTTAGCTACTAAAAGTTTAGAGGTTTATTAAAATTGAATTACAACGTGACGATTTTTACTGGGAGGGCCCCATCCAAAGAATTTGCCACGGGCCTCAGATGGCATAGTTACGCCACTGGGGCCAGAGCTAACAAATCAAACTAAAACATTGTTGTTCTATAGTTGACACTGCCATTGCGCAGGTTGCAGGTAAAACGTGAAGTTGATTTAATTATTTTGAACTGAATCAAATGTGTAGAGACCATTAAGTCTGTATAAATACAAACGTCGCTACAAGTCGGTGCATGACGGGAGTAATGGCGCATTATTATTGCAAAACATGTAATTGGGCGCTGGCTCCTATCAGATAAGCGCCGGATTAGCTGTCCACAGTGTTAAACGTTTATTTTTAGGGATGAAGTTTATGTATTGGTTGCAATTTTCGTCAAATTGCGGTAACACGAAGTTGGCGGCATCTCAGGGCGGCGTCGCGTGTGGTTGCCGGCGTGGGCCGACATTTCGTACAACGGTCACTTTATATTTTATGGTTCGCAGTGAACAATAAAAATTGCGATAACAGGTAATGCGCTGAGCGGTTATCTTATCGATCAGGGCTTACTTGAGACATCGATCATCGGTCTAATTACACGCGCGATAACGTTAATCACCGGATTGGAGCCGACCACCGCGCGCACGCTTGAAACACAATCGTACTCAGCAAGTGACAACTGGTCCTAAACCTTACGGACACATTACCACGCGTACCCACGAAAAGAATCTTCACATGTTGTCCCGCGAGCTCAAACAGATCCTGTCTAATCAAGGTGTTGTCATGTTGGTCGCGCCTCCTACATGGCGCATATCTGATAATGTTCACTATCGATAGATTGCACATTACGCCACTGCCGATAATTAATAGATCAATCGTCAAATATCTTCCACTGTTCCAACCCTTAACGTCGAGTCATGATTTAACACATGCGGTTGCGCAATCACTGTATTTCGATAAATTTTCTAGTACCTCCTATTTGTTTTTTTAGCTACATAGAGATTTCAAACATCTGCACTAATATAAACTGCTCAAAATACCTACAACACAGTAGGGACGCCTTTGCATTTACATACTAAAGGCAAGAAAGAGAGGAATGGGAAAGAGAACCAGGATATTGGGAACATTAAGCGCTAGTGAATCCACGTTTGTATAACAACAGATTTCGTCGATCTTGTGTCGTGAAAACGAATAATGTCATTAAAGTCGTCATTAAAACCGGTGTCGATGAAGATGCGGCTGCGCGTAGATAACGTCCTGCCATACAAGAAATACCCGCTCATCCTTAATATAAGTTGCTACCGGCCAACTGCATCAAAAATATTGCAGAAATGCTGGCATTCCTTAAAGGTTGTTAATAATACCACCACGGTACAGTCATTCTGTAGATAGAATCGAGGACAGCGCGGCTCTACCACTGCGTTGGTGGATGCTTGCTGTTAGCGGAACTTACTCGTATGTGTTGTGAACGTGACACATCCTCCCAATATGGAATTCGATGTAATTGGCCGTGAGTCATTTCGTCACCGCGATCGCCTATACGATACCGGACAATGTTCGTTGTACTTCGTCCTTGTTATCCATCGACGCCCTGTATAGGCGTTTTAAATATGAAAAAAATGAAAACAGGCGATGTATAGATATGGTATGATATGTATTTTTTTTTGGCGGTGGGTGTCAAAACGTATATAGACGTGTCCGTAAATCGACTGATTTTAAATTCACAATTTTAATTAATTTTCAGTATATTTATACTTTACGACTTCCTAAAAAAGTTGTGTATCACTCATATGTGACTAAAACATAATTTATACACCACCTGCCGGCACATACACGGACAAAACCTAACGTAAAACAACAAAGCTTACCATAACCGCTATGGCTCAACTGGTTGACATTCAGGAAGCACAGAGCAGGCTGGAGGACTGTTTTGCGACGAGGATGAGTGAACTTGAAGCTCAGCTTCAGACCGGAGTACCTGCTAAAGACACCGTTGCACGCGTAGCCGAGGAGTTTAGAACATTCAGAGAACTAATGTTCAATATGCTGCGGTTACTTCGACAACAAATCGTTGAGTGTGCGCGCTTGCTTGACGGAATGGAGACCAGACATCGGCGTAAAACACTTTTTCTTCTGGGCCACCCTGAATCTGATAAGGTTGACAATATTGCGGAAATCTTGGAGATATTTCACAAAAAGTTGGCGCTGACGAACATCTCATCGTCTCATATTACTAAATGTCACCGAATTGGGGCCCGCAACAAAGAACATCATCGGCCATTACTTGTGAAGTTTTCCGATTTTCAGCAAAGGTCAGATGTCTGGAAGGCTAAGTCCAAGCTGAAGGGTACTTCCTTATCCCTGAAGGAGTTTTTAACTAAGCCTCGGCAGCAGATTTTTGCTAAAGCTCGCCAACATTTTGGAATGCGTGCTTGCTGGACACAAGATGGTACCATTGTAGTGAAAATTGCAGATGACATCGTGAAAATCACCACACTGGAGGAATACAACGCACTGTCACAAAAGCACAAAAAGGCAACAAACACCACAATGCATGCGACCAAATGCGGCGCTGATCGCTCAGGGACCTCGAATTTAAACGCGAAACCGCGAAAAACTTAGCTTCATGCGAGTATACGAAACGCGTATATCTCAGTGCCATTCAAGTTGTGTACTGCGCTAGTCTTGTGTTTTTGTTTGTTTTTACTATTTTTTTTTTTTTTTCCATCTACCCCATATGTCACCCAGATATTATATTTGTTTTTCTTTGTTCCGCAAGAAACCGGCTAAGGTCGAAGACCATGCTGCCAAGTCTTCAGTAATATAATTTCATGTTTGATGAATGATGATGATGATAAATGATGAAAGAAAAAGGGCGGGAAATTCCCAAACTGAAAGGCGCGCCCCTCGTCCCTCCCACATACAACCCTTATCCCCAGATATTATAGTGTTAATGTTGCGTTCAGAATCGTAGTTATGTAATTACGTTTTGTTTTTAGTTCTTCGTTATGGTTATTTTGTTTTATCGTTTTTTTTTTATATTATGTTCTTAAGTGTACCTAATGGCTGGCGGGTGGTGCAGAGATTGAAGAAAACAATAGTTGGTACGTTTTATTATTATTATATTTTTTCTTAATTTATGTATATAATTTATTTTATATATTTTATTTTATAGTGTTTTTAAAGCTTGTTTTATCGATATATTATATTGCAGTAGTTATATATGATATTTATGAGACATAATGATATCTGATGATGAATCTTTTTATTCCGCTAGTAATATTCATTCTTCAAGCAATGATAGCAGTTTTTGTTCTGTGACTAATACGCTGGGTGATTTATTACGCCAAAATTTTAACCAACACAACAGCAAGCTCTTGAACGTCTGTCACATTAATGCACAGAGCGTAGCGAGTCACTATAGCGAACTGTCTGAGACTTTTGTAGATGCTAATGTACATGCTATCCTGATCTCTGAATCCTGGCTCAAACCTCAACTACCCTCTACCTTTTACCCACTTCCAAAGTTTTGCCTAATCCGGAACGATCATGTTGGCAGAAGAGGAGGGGGTGTTGCTATCTATCTCCACTGTGGTTTAAACTATAAGATTATAGCGACCTCTTCCCCTGTTTATACAATCACTGCGGAATATCTTTTCCTTGAGGTTTGTGTCAAGGGAGCTAGATTAGTTCTTGGTGTTGTTTATTGTCCTCCCTCTATAGACTACTTCTCCAGTCTCGAATCGATTCTGGAATCTGTAGGGTCTCAATATGCACATCATATCATCATGGGAGATTTTAATACCAATATCCTTGAGCCTCATTCCTCTCGTTCTCGTAAAATCCCTAACATCATTCAATCTTCCAGTCTACATATAGTCCCATTGCAGCCAACACATCATAAGTTTGATGGAGAGGATACGTGGCTGGACCTTATGCTGACTTCTAACCCTTCCCTTGTGGCCAGTCGTGGACAATTTTTCGCCCCTGGTTTCATTCACCATGATCTGGTCTATTTATCCTACTCCCTAAAATCTCCTAAACAGTCTGCTAAAGTTTTGCACATGCGTTGTTTTGGACAAATTGATGTAGAAAAACTGTGCTCTGATGCTCAGAATCTTGAATGGAAACATCTTACCAAAGCTGCATCAATTGATCAAAAAGTCCGCATTTTTAACGACACTGTTATTAACCTTTTTGACATACATGCTCCCATTGTAAAGGTTAAACTGAGACGTCCTCCTGCTCCTTGGATGACGAGTGAAGTTCATATGGCGATGCGGCGGCGGGTCCGAGCATACAGTAAATACAGAAGTAATCGCTCTGACAACAACTGGAACCTGTATAAAATTGCTAGGAGTCGGTGTAATCAGATGGTACGTAACGCTAAACGCCACCACATTCTTAATAACATCTCTTCCTCTACGCCTGCCAACATCTGGAAATTCCTTGGATCTCTAGGTATCGGCAGGAAAAAAAAACACTACTTTCGAGCAAACAGTTAATTTGGATGATATTAACAATCACTTCGCTACTACCATGCCTATTGCAAGCCAAATAAAATACTGATGCTTCTTTCTATGTCCAATCAATACGACTTTGGAACTCGCTCCCTTTGGAGATCAGGATGTGCTCAAACCGTTGTACATTTAAGCACAAGGTTCGTCAACTGCTGACTCGTGAAACTGCAGAATGTTCACAACTATAACTTACTGTCTATTTCTGTATAATACGTATCTATTTTATATTTATATGTATTTATATATGTATGTGTATTACATGTTTTATATGTGTATTATATTATATGTATTTTGTCAATAGTCATGATTTGATATTTTACACACCTGCCTCATCTCATCTCTACATCACCCTAGGTTCGACTGGAAGAGAATGCCTTAGGCATTAACTCCACCTATACAAACTTTGTATAAAGTGTAAATAAATAAATAAATATGTATTCTACCAATAGGATCTTGGGTGAAACTTTCCATCTCTGAAAGCGTATAACAATTAACAAATCCAAAACACTGGTAACTACATTTATCTGCATATAGGTACATATAACGTTTTACTGCTGTTTACGGGTCTTCTTTCAGTCAAAACGGTACAAAATATGATAATGTTACGCTGGTTAGAAGACTCCTTGCTCCATAGAAACACTTGTGAATTTTTGTTTTGGCTCGTAATGTTTTTCTCCAGCGGTAAGGTAAACGACAATTATTACAAACAAATAATTAGATCTATAAAGTGGAAGAAAGTCAAAAATCCTAAACTCTAAATTGTGTATGTTGTTGTTCTGTACTCGAACTTCCAAAATGTGTGACGCCGGTATGATGCGCTAACACTAACACATTGCTCGACTTCACAGTATGTGCCGTCACGTCCAAGTGGGAATTTTCCGACGACGCGTATATCCCTAACTAGAACTAACCTTCATTGTAATGTACTTTACGTTATGGATAGTAATTATGTAGCGCAGTGTAGGCCTTTAGGAAAACGATTTTATAGTTGTGATCAAATGTGAAAGTCACTTTGAATGTTACGTACGAATTTAGGACAAGAAAAAGATTACGTTGACGCGGTAATAGGAATGTGAAGCATGAAATGATACTCAAGAAATCACTCATTGTTGTATAATAGACTATATGTCTACAAGGGAATGGAACTAGACGGTACTGAGCACATTCGTCTCTCTAGCGTTCCACCGCGGCGTCGCTCGCGGGCGCTTTTATCTGCGCACTTGACGCACGCGATAAAGGTTGGAGAACGGCGTGTAGCGGCGTGTAGCGGCTCGCCCGCGACACTTGTCACCACATGATTCATTGCCGATTGTCATCAGCACCAGTATTTACCTGCAAGCGGTTATTGCCTCTCACGCCACACATTGTACATAATCCATATATAGAAAATGAACCTTTCATTTCTGCTCACTTCTATCAGTAGCGACAGAGAGTACCTTTTGTTTCTTTTATTAAAACGAATACACTTAATATTAATACACACAGTCAGAACTATTACCTCTACGTTGTAAGATATACCCACTTCTTATAGGGTCAATATCACAAACTACGAAGGGCTATCCTGACAAAAAAAATCGAAACAACAGCAGCCTATGTTCGAATACAAGGAGTCAAATATGTAGAGCTATTTATAGTCAACTACTTAATATCGGCAATGTACCTAAGTAAATAAATCGGTCAGCCGTTATCAAAATATTATCCAACTCGGATCATTATCTTAAACAATCCGACGGATAATGTACATTCAGCTCGTCGGCTGCTCATCGGGAATAACAATGCTTGTGGCGCATAGTCTCACGTAGCAATGACGAGGTTTAAATAACTGGACTTGGGGTTGTTACAATGACACAGAGAGATTCAGTACAGCAGTTGGAGGTGGTACGACGACGTGCACGGAACGTCGTACTAGTGTCAATCTCATTGACACATATCAAGTGAAGTGACGCGAGACAGTTCTTGAGCATACCGAGAGCTGTTATCAGGTGTCACAGTATTGACAGCGCGTGACAGGCGGACGGCGCTCGGAGCCGCGCGACACTCGCACCGCCGGAACTGGGACACTTGCGTCACTCGCAATTCTCTATTTGTTTTTTGTGAGTGCTCAAAGGCCTGCATATAAGGTGTACAAAAGCGCTGGCATGAATTAGCCTCTGCATTTGACGATTCAAAATAAGTCGTATGCGTCGCTGTGTACACAACAACACCCTTTATACATTGTCACTGGTTGTACTGTGTACATGATGTGAAACGTAGTACATAACAGTCATAGTGATTACAAAATCAATAACGAATCTATATGAGCAAGTTACCAACAAATTTAATGGTGACAAGAAACCAAATATTTGATACATGCTATCTCTTGTAATACTCAATAATAAAAACACAAACGATATCCTAAAAAATAACAATAAAATCAACGTTATCTAATCAGCGAGTTTGAACTGCGGCTCCACCGTCTTAATGTAACGGTTTACCGAGCCAGATAAATGAGATAAACGTTTCAAGTAATCGCATAAATATTTATTACGTTCACCTTTACTTGTAATGTACAGAGTATATCATACAATGTAAATCGTATATTCAGAATGTATTTGCGATACTATAGATATGAAGCGCAGTATTCATGCTTGCGTACTGTTCGTTGTTGACATTGTGCGCCGTTATCCTGCGTGTTCGTAGATGGTGCAATGCTACGGCGCTGCGTAGCCGTAGTACGCGGCGCTACGAGGCCTGTCCCTCGACTGCCGTGAATAAACAAACACCACTCAATTTACCATATACGAGTATATTTGCCCTCCGAATAGACTTTGATGTGTCGAAATATTTCATAATATACGAATTGCTTATTGTCTTGACACATGAGTAATGAGTCAGCTTATGGCTGTACATAACGTGGCTCAGTTCGATGGTATTTATGTACTGAAGCTTATCGATATTATATGTGATATTATCTGGCGTGTATTCATCGCGAGACGATAACAACTTCTACACTCGGAATTTTCGAAATATAAATAGAAACCGACAACACACTATATGACTCGAAATGATGATTATTATAATTGCACATACCTATATGAAAAAGTATAAAAATTCAAACAATGTTCCTAAAATATCGAATAACTATAAGTTAAGAATAATATGTGTTCAACAATCTCAGTGGCAGATGGCAGAGTGAGCATGTTTCAGTACACTCGTTTGATAGGTTTATGAGCGCCTCTGTTATGTGGTGCGCGTATTACCCAACATTAGGACGGGGGTCTCGCACGACGCACGAGGAATGTAGGACGCTCGCTCCACAGGCGGCACGTTGCGACATACATGCATACAGCTGGCTGCACAGCTCCGGGGACGCTCACACATGTAGTATACAGGCACGTGCAACGACCATCGGGCCAAGCCTCTCTTCTTATTCCATTCAACCCACAGCTGCTCAATGCTTCGTTTTCAAATGCGGGAGGAGAGCCCCGGCCGCGCACGTGGTGTGACGTCACATCTACCATGCTTCATCAAAATTATCTAACAATTATGAGTTTCTTTGAGGGCGCGATAACATGACAACAATAGTTCAGTACAACGACCCCATTGATAGAGCGCTGTATCGCAGTTTTCTTTAGATATGCAAATTGTTATCTCGTTTATCTTAACTAGGTGTTAATGTGTTGCCGGTTATCTTAGAGTTTTGATAATCGTATCTGTCAGATACAGTATCTAGCCGCACAGCTGTTCGCGCTACGCACGGAGCTGAGCGGCTGTGTCGCGCGACGATGCAGCGGCGCAATGTCGCGGCTCGCGGTGGCGCGGTGTCGCGATGTCGCGGCTCGCGGCTCGGCGACACGGCGGGCGCGCGCCGGTGCTGCTCGGCGCGCTGGGTGTGTTCGCCGGTGACGCGATAACCAGAGCAAACACAGCGACGAGCGTTTAGCAAATATTTGTCGGGAACGACGCCGGAGCCTCCCCGCGCGCCCCTCGCCGCCCGCCGCGCCCGCCGCCCGCCAGCGCTGCGCCACGCGGGCCTGCGGGTGATGCGCTTCGTATCTGCCAGCCCTGAGATACGCCGATATCATCCCCGATACGGAGTAATTATCAGATAGAAGGTCTATAGATTTGATTACGAGAGCTCGTGTCTGCAGCGCGCGACTCATTACAGCGGGCTCAGCGCACTGGCGCGCGCCACGCCGCCACACCGGCGCATCGCGTCCACGAGATAAACTATCAGGGAGAAGTTAACGTATCTATCCTGATAGTTTAAACGACGAGGATATCTGATAGAGACGCATTGTCAGTCCCGCATCGCCGGCGAGCCCTCGCTGTCGCGCGGCGCCGCGCGTGCAATGTCCGAGTGCCCGAGTGCCCAAGTGCCCGAGCGCCGAGTGGCGTGCAGTGGAGGTGCATCGCGCGCACAGTGCAGCGTGGCGCGCGAGTGTCGCGGCTCCGGCCTGGCGACTCCTCCGAGTGGCCCTGAGCCTCGGCCCGCGCGACCTAATCCCCGCTCCGGATCTGATAGCCGATCGACGGATTATTGATGGGCGCCGCTCGGCCTCATCGCGATCTTATCAGTTGTTTTTTTCGACGAATATTTTCCGTGAAAAGCTAATAAAGAGAAGGTGTGCGGTGAGGGGGCCAGAGCGCCGGGGCGCGGCAGGAGAGGGGGAGGCGCGGGGCGGGTGCACGTGACGCGCGATGGCCGCGATAAGCCGCCATATTGTTTCAGCAATCGTGATAACATTCTCCCCTCTCCCTCCCTCCCTATTGTGTGTTAATTCAAATGTGTGTATGTGTGTGTACGTGGTCGGGCCCGGCTGAGTCACGCGGCCGTCGGAGGTGAAGTGTTCATGTACCTAGAGTGCGCCGCGCCGCCGCCCAGCGCCTCCACAATGTACTCGTATTCCCACATTGCAGTGTACACTGTACAACTGATGTTCGTCTGCACACATTCATGTTCCGTATGTAGGTGGCGGTCTGTGTGTCGGCACATAGGACACTTGGTAACTGGTGAGGGCGCGCCCGCCGGCCTACGTGACCAGCGCACGCGAGGAGTGCATGCGAGCTGCCGAGTTCGCGCTCCTCACTATCCATCTGCAATACGGAAGACCCTAACATCCCCTACACAACGCTCTCTATACAATTTAATCCGTTTGTACCTATATTATCTTTACCGCACTCAAAATCCTTATGTACCTATGCATTATGCATTTACACTCGAATATCCCATAACAAAGAATACTACCCATGGGCTTTGCACGGTAAAATTGATTATCCTGTGGCCTCTCACAGGTCCTATTTCTTCATACCAAAAATGAGTAAATCGGTCCAACAGTTTATGCGTGCAAGCGTAACAAACAAACAGACTGAGTTACTTTAACATTTATAATATTAGTATGGTAGTATGCATTAGTGTTAGAACGCGAACGACACTCGACGCTAAGGACAACGCACTGCACGAGTCCTGGCTTATCACAGCGAAGTGTTTGCGCACACCGCGCCGCCCGCGCCGCCCGCGCCGCCCGCGCAACTCGTTTGTGCACGCAATAGGTACAATCTACTGAATCCTGCTCATATAAACCCTCGGTTAGGATCAATGATTTATACTTGACAATTATGCATTCAGACTGATAGTTGTCAAGTCATGCATCAAGAAATAATCTGTAGGTTTTTAACATGCTCAAGCATAGTTTTATATGTTTAAAAACGTTTGTTTTAATTAATTCCAATTACATGGTTTTACAACAGTCTTCGACACATCAGTCAAGCACCAGTTCAAATCTGCAATTATGTTTGAGATTGGTTTTACTTCATCACCGTGACAAGCTGTGGTTTGGTGGAATCAATACCTATAAGAAATTGATATATAAAGTGTCTTGTTAAATTAAAGTTTTGTTCAATATTTGGCACATTAAAACTAAGATCCGTTTTCCTCTTTCATTAAAGTCTAAAGCTTTCCACACAGAGGATTATAGCGAGAACAGATAACTAATCGATATAAAAAATACTGCTTACTATAATACTCAGGCGAAACGGCTGGTTCTAGCGTGAAATTTTATTTTAACGTTATGTGACGTTTGTGAGCACTAAGGAGAGATTTTTTCTAAACAGGTGTCCAAAGATTATATGCAACAATCAAATTATACGCGAGCAGAACCGCCGGGCATTTCGTTGTAAATGATAACTTTTCCCAATACCCATATGAAATTCTTGTTGTTAAAAATGTACCACGAGCGTCGGCTGGCGAAAAACAATTACTCTACTGATCTTAAAACGCGACACCTGGTGTGGGCTTTACACAAGATTTGTTCCTCATGTACGATGTTCTTCTCCGCGGCGACCACTAACACGCTACCAGTTGCTTTACAGTTATTTTCTCTGACTCATTTGTCGCTGTTCACTCACCACTGAACTTTAAAGTATCATCACGATGATGATGCATTTTCTTTCTGCAATAATTAATACAATAGAACTAGTACTGTTTGAGAGAACAGTTCAATGTACGTTGTAAGATGTTTTAAATCATCGGTTGGAGGAACATCGCCCGCGCGGCACTTCAGCAGCTGATTGTTGTGCGCAAATAACGCCATGATAACGAAGAGATGCATATCACGCTGGATGATAACTATTGCTGCAAATGTTGTAATGTGGACTTGTGGCAAGGACGCGAGTTATCACTCCGTGTGAAATTCATTGTCAAATGAATGCGATGCAAGTTTATACTCGGAGGTAGGTTTTTTGTGTTAAATTCGTGCATCTGTCTTGCCTTTTTTTTCTTTTTTAACGAAAGGAAAGCGCCTTAAGCTCCCTGTTGGGTACCTCGGGGGAGGCCGAAAAGGGTATGTCGGGGTCACCGGCCTTCCAACTCAACTCGTGGAACTCAGCCAAGTTGGGTTCCTAACCAAAATCCTACGCCGGCATACCCACTAAACCTCTCGATGGTCGTCTTGCGCATTTTGGGCGGTACGGTAAATCCAGGGCGAGCGCCCTGTAATTGTTCCCCGTTGCCGCCCAGCGCTCAGTCCAAATGTGAACTCGTCTGTGATAGAGGGATATGTCCCCCACTTGGCTCCATCTTGGATGCTCATTGATGTTGACGTCCGCGGCATTAAGTCATTACCACCACCACGCTGGCCTAGTGCGGGTTAGCAAACACTTAAATTCCCGACCACTCCCATTTATTTATTTTTTGCTGGGCGTAGATAGTTTCCATAAAACCATATTTAAGCGGTACCAAGGTATCGATGGTTAAAATTCTCTGTATTGTGTCGATCAATTCGTCCGGCTCTTGGCTTTACTTTTTGGCTAAACAAACCTTTTATGAAGCGTATTAGCATGACAGCGATTACAAACACTAACAAAACAATAAAATAGTAGTCGCTGGGCCGTCGCTAGGAGCATGCACACTGACTTTCAAATAAAATTGATAAAACATGACATTTTGACACGTTTTAAAGTCCGCGTAGGTTTTCGCAGCTTTATCTAACAGTGAGTGCACGGCCTTCACGTTTGCAGAACGTTACAGAACAGATAAATAAAGCTTGTAATAAACAATTGCAACGTCATCGGCGATAACAAACTCTGGCAGCGACGCGCGCACATTTTACATTATATGTACCTACATAACATACCTACATTGACGTCTACTGAGCCACACGGAAAAAAACAAGAATACTTTGCCCCATCTGGAAAACACACGAAACTATACGGATCTCGCAGGACTATCGAGGTCGTCGTGTAAGCGTTTTAAAGCGAAATCATTTGATTATAGAAACTAAGTGATTGCAAATTTATCCCAAAAGTTAATTCATTGCTAATACACTCACGTCTCTACTTCTTCTTCCCATTGTTAATTGTAATTAAGAAGTTATGACTTCGCAGTTTAAACCCCAGGCACACTTCTTTTCTACCCTGTACTTACATTGTGGGCGTAAGAATTTCGCCACGGCATCCCCTGCCTGTCGTAAGAGGCGACTAACAGGGGCCCAGGGGTGGCTGGGCGTACTGCGGGGGCGGCGCGCCAGGATTAAAAGCAACCTCGAGATGTGCGGCAGAGAGCGCGGCTTCTTGACTGTCGCGGACGTTCACAATAAGTGAGCTTCCAAAATAGGGTGAGTGGAGGGCATCTCAAGCGCTCCCAATTTTGAGTAGTCCATGATTGGACGGTGCGCTGAACGGCAGCCTTCTCGCCCTGAGATGCCGTACTATCGCCCCAAATGCGTGTGAGGGCCACCAAGAGGTTTTAGTCGGTATGCTGGCGTAGGATTTTGGTTAAGGACCCAACTCAGGTAAACGGAAATTGTTCCGCATGTCTCACTCAGTGAGCCTGATTTTGATCCACTTACTTAAATTAATTATCACATGTCATACGAATGAAATTTAAAAATACACCTGGCCATATCTACATATGGAATCTGTAGCAGTATAAACACAATCTTGCCTCTCTCCTCGGGAATTCCTGCATTAGTACCTACATATAAAATGCCTGTTAAGCCACGTTTAATATCCAGATATGCATTAGATCTACAGCGCGAAACTTTGTACTATTATGATGAAAAAAGACTAATGATTTGTCACTATGTAATAAAAAAGGGAAATTAAAACAAATTAAAAAGAAATGTTGATTAGGTACCTATATATTTTTTATTTACATAAATATTATTTGTAATTTAATTACCAGCGTATATATGATACTACTTTACGCTATTTTATTACTTATACAACATAAACTGTATAATCCCGAAATAAGCATCTTATGGAATTACATAAATAACAAAAAAAGCCGGTCAAGTGCGAGTTGGACTCACTCATCGAATCGTACAAACCTGTAGGTATATAAGTTTAGTTATTGATAAGTGAAATCCATACTGCCTCGTGGTCTCGCGGCACAAGTATGTGCTGTCGCACCCTTAAACTTGTGCCACAATCGGCTGTCACTTGACTACAACTGCGTCGATGCGTGTGTGCCTTAACGAAGTTTAAAAACATATATACCTAATAGTTTAAATAGGAGGTCAACGAACTCCACTGTCTAGTTCTAATACAACTAAATTGGATAAATCTATACCTACTAATAAAGGATCGGGTTTGAGAATTTCGAACAGATGTACCGTCAGCTGATTTTATTAATTACTTTTGGTCGCTTCATAAAGGAATATTAAACGTTGAGTTGTAGAAATAAAGGCTTTTTATTTTTATGTATTATTTATAATGTTAGGAATTCTGAAAAAAACCTTCACAACTCTACTATCGTAATATCGTTAAAATACATATTATATAATATGTTGGACTAATAATTTTGATTATTGATGACTGCTTCGTGGTCTCGCGTTCTCTTTCGATTCCCGGGTCGGGGAAAGTGTTATTGGTTTTTTCCATTAGGAAATTCTCAGTAGCAGCACGGAGTCTGGAAATGTGCCCGAAAAACGGCAATAGGCTCGCCCCCTATGACGTGGGATTGATGCATGCCTGGCGAAATGTGGGTGCAGAAATGCACCTCTGCCTACCCCTTCAGGGAATAATAATAATAAATAAACCCAACAGTCACATACATAGTTCTGATCCCACACTAAGATACAAGTCTTGTGTCGTGGGTATCAGAAACTACGAGAGACTTTTCGGTCTCACATACACCCAGACCCGAAACAAATATTTGTGGATCACACAAACATTTGTCTCGGTGCGGGGATCGAACTCGCGGCCTCTCATTTCGCAAGCTAGCCAACTAGCCAACTGCGCCACGGGGCTGTCAATAGGCTCGGCCCCTATTACGTGGGACTAATGCATGCCTGGCGAAATGTGGATGCAGAAATCCACCACTGCCTACCCCTTCAGGGAATACAGGCGTGAGTTTATGTACCTATGTATGTATGAAATCCATAACATTACAATGTCGAAAGCTGGAAGAGCATACATTTAAGACATGAGGAAAGGGGTAGTTCTAGTTTAAAATATTTTTATTATGTGATGTAACTAAAAATTGATCCTTTTTGCAACTTTTCCTTTATCGGTGCTATAAGACGTTGCTTCGTACCAAATATCAAGATTCTGAGTCCACGGGAAGTACCCTGTACTCGTAGGTTTTGATTCCCTTGCGAGTGTCGAAAATTTGCAGCATAAACGGCTGTATCTTTTGATTGCGTAGGCTTAGAAGTTTGATTTTTTCACAGCTCCAAGGAACAGTAGACCTGAGTATTTCATATGAATTTCAGCTTGATACCTCCACGCGTTCCTGAGAAAAAGGGCGTTGACAGACAGACGCATAACAAAGTGATCCTATAAGGGCTCCGTTTTTTCCCTTTGAGGTACGGAACCCTAAAAACGATCCTCAAATTCCATACAGCTCTATATAAAGTACATACATACATATAGTACCTACATGAATTGGGACGATGTGGTAGCGCCACCTTTACATGGAACTACGATATAAATAGTAGGTCTCAGCCAGTTGGTGCCGCTGTCTCACAAACAGACATAAAGAAACAGTCGCATTCTGTTGCGACCGCCGGAGTCACAGTGTTGCTGTTGCCAGGAACTACAATACCAAAAACATGTAAAGTACATTAAACTATCTGCTACTGTTTCGTAAGTTAGATGTAATTTTGTAAACCTAATTAATATACCCAAATATTAATTGAAATATTAATTGTTAAATGATTGCTACACTAGGCCAGCCTGGGTATTGTCTTGGTAAATAGATTTTAATTCAGAATCATTATAACTTTCCATGCAAATTTGTCGTTGATTCTACGATTACTGCTTTGTGTATGCTACAAATAAATTCAATCGAAATGCCGTGGCTTTGTGTTGAGTGAACATTACCGAATACATTGTAGCAGTCAGGGTATCGAGTGAGACACCGCATAGGTACTGTACCAACCTCACACCGCACAGTGCAGACAAAGAGAATATCGATTCATACCGACATCTCGCTCTATCTGCTATTGGCGAAGTGTGCGCACTTTGTACATTGTGCTCTAGTCTCCATGTAGAAAAGGACATATGTACATTATTTTAATTTTATTATACACTTCGATAATTATATAGGTATGTGTTAGTACGGTTTGAGTTTGTTGGAATCGGAATCAATACAGAAATAACTTCACAAATTAATATTTCCCATCATTTCAATAACAAATTAATTTATAAAATTTTAATGATCGATGATCACATGATAACATTAGATTCTAATTTAAAAATAATGATAATTGACGACGCGGCATTCATGTTATTCAGCCAGTAGCGTGTTTTCTATTTTCTAAAAACATAATACATAATATGTTGAGCCACACTTTATTGAAGGTGGTATTGTGGGTGTCCATGGGCGGTGTTGACCACTTAACATCAGGTGGCTCACTGGCTCGTTTGCCTCCTTTCCCATAAAAAAAAAAAGAATGGACGTAAGTATAGATTGGCCCCAATGAATATAAAGTCATAGAACAGTAATTCGACTGGAATCATCGACTTTGCCCTGGCGCTTTGATTCCAGCATGTCTTTGCTGATCGCCGAACAACTGTTCAAATTTCACCTCATTTTCCTTCCATTCAATTTTGTACATAAGTAAATGAAGTTAGTAAGCAGGCTGATAAATATTGCAACTGCGACAGTTTGAATGTTTGTTTCAGAATAATTTCAGAACAGCTTAAATAAAATCTTTCGTAGTGCTAACCTAGATGTTTTTGTTAGCACATAGGATTATTTTTATCGTAGAAAGAATTCTAGTCAATACACTGTAGAAGGAAGGTATGTTTAGTGCATACGAGGCATACTTATGGACCAAATTAAAAACAGCAAATGCATAATAAAGTTTATTTTGTGTGTACTTCTGATTTCCTACATAATATTTACACATATATATTGGAGAAAAAGCGCTCGCGTGTCGCGCGACATGCGTCGACACAACACGACCCGCCTGCCCTCGCTCTCCATACGTACTTGTACTCTACAACATTAATATATTTCAATAATGATGCGCCACTCTGGTGCCGGGCGCGACTCGTCCGCGCCGCAGCACGCCGCCGCTCGCGCCGCGCGCACTACTGTTGCAGCTGCGCGCGCGCGAACGCGGCGCGGCGCGGGACACGTCGCCGCAGTATATACATAACAATAACAGAACCAGGGCCACGTGCCGCCGCGCCCGAGCCGCCTCCTACGCTAACTACTGCTACTTTGATAAATTCGTGGAATGTTTCTTCAAGTCATGGAGTTTAAATAAGATCTCTGTTGCGTACGAGACGCGCTTACAAAATATCTCTCTATTAGGAAAATATTATCAAAAATATTATAACGTCAGATAAAATATCAGTTCTAGAAAACAGCCTCTATATAATTATTATTATAAACATTAATTATTGTCGCGGCGTGTGCCTTCCTACGATTAATAATTACCTACATAGGAATGCGACGCATTAGGAATGGATAAGGCCCAGTCTCACAGATTGCTCGTCGTCTGGTAACACTATACGCACCTCCGCGTCCGCCGGGACGCTCGCCAACACCGCGCCAACTCCTTAACATCTAACTACATTACTTTTGTCACATTGGTTTCAAATTCGTCCAGCTTTGCAACACTTACTCGTATATGTACTTCTCTCTTATTAAACTTATTATGAACCGCGTCCGGCGGCGCGCCGTCCTCGAACACGTGACGCTTTTTGGTCAACTAGCAACGACTCTTTGGTCGGACTCGCTTGCCTACGATCTATTACAATATATTAATCTAAACTTACACGACTGAGATTCTACGTTACCATACCGCGATCGAATCGAGATTCACGATTTGTTCCGACGCGACATCGCGACGACGCCACTTAATAAACAACGATCCGCAGATAAATAATTATTATGACGTTGGTGAGTGCGTCGCAGAGGCTCAGCTGCCCATGGACACCACGGTGGGCCGCTCCAGCCGCTCGGCGTCGCCGCCCGCGCGCCGGTACTCGCCCTCTTCGTACAGCACGTGCGCGTGCGCGTGCGCCTGCGCCAGCGCGTGCGCGTGCGAGTGCGCCGAGTGCGCCGAGTGCGCCGAGTGTGCCGAGTGCGCCACGTGCGCCGCGTGCGCTGGCGGCGGCTCCTCCAGCTTCATCGTGTGTTGCATGAAGTAGCCCATGCTGAGCGACGAGCGCGCCCCGCCCCCCGCGCCCACCGCGCCGCCACCCGCGCCGCCTCCGCCGTCCACTGCAACCGAGACACCGCTCATTACTATTGTTACTAGAAAGCGCTAACAACCCGCTTACTGACGTAACTTTATAATCGACGAAGGATGTGTGATGCGACGAAGTATATGATGCACACTTACTTAAGTTCTCGATCTTGACGCCGGTGGCGGTGGTGCGCTGCACCGCCGTCTTGAGGCTCCTCTCAGCTTTTATACTGTTCTTTGGTTTTCGCTTTCTTGTCTGTAACGTGAACGTATACAATCGTTAAAAGTTCGTTTCGTTTTAAAACAGTTTTCATAGAAAGTGTTCTTTGTAAATCCTAGTGACGTAAACTGTTGAATAGTTTATATGAATATTATTTAAGAGTCCCTTAAAATTGAATGGGTTTACTAAAACAATGACCTCATCGGTTGATTGCGACTATGAGTGTGACGTTTACCTGAATAGAGTCTTTCTTCATGGCCAGCGGACGGTTGATGTTGTGTAGCTTGTAGTAGAGGCCGCACGCGTTGCACACAGTCTCGCCGTGCGCGTTGCGCCGCCACAGCGATGTGGTTGTCGTGTGGCAGTTGGTGCACGACATGCCGGGCCGCTTAGTCCCCATCTGCACACAACTCTCGATTAGTCCGCGATTACCGTGCGGCGCTGCGGCACTGCAGCACTACGCATGCATTGCACCAGCACGTGACAGTGACGTTAGCAAGCGATATGAGTGTTAGTGAGCGGGTGTTGAAGCGGGGTGGTAATGCCGGGAGCAGGTGAGGCGGGAGGTGGGGGCGGGGAGCGGGCGGGGACTCACGTACCCCTTTCTTCGTTTTGTAGTCGGAAGGAGTGGAGGCTGGGAGCGGGGCCGGCGCGGGCAGCGCGTGCGGCGACGTGATGCCGTTAAACAGGAAGCCCTTGTAGAAATCCGCGCCCGGCGGGGCCCCGTCCGCGGCCACTGCAACCAACACAAGTGTCACTGAAGTGCGCTCAAGCGCTGGAGCGGGCGCGGGCGCTCGGCGGGCGCGGATCTCTCGCGGGCGAGCGGGACGGCGTGCGACAGTGGGGGGGCGGGCTGTTAGTCGAGCGGAACGCATGAGTTGCGTACGTCGTGTGGTGGCGCGGCCAGCGCGTGCGCGGCGTGGCGCTGACGTACCAGCCGCCGCGGCTGCTTCAGCGGCCGGTTCATGCCGTTCATCTTGTTGTAGAGGCCGCACGCGTTGCACAGGTAGTGGCCGGTCCCGTCGCGCCGCCACAGCGGCGTGTGGATCGCGCCGCAGTTCACGCACTCGCGCCCCTCAGTGAAAAACTCCGCCATCTCGACTGCGCGCAACACACGTTAGCTCACAAAGTGCTCGCAACCGCGCTCGCGCAACAGCTCCGTGGCGCCGCCGAGCGCCGAGCGCCGAGCGCCGCGCATTACATAATGCACTCGCGTGCAGTGTCAGCACGAACACACTCGACCTTGACAGTGCGTGAGTCAGTGCAGCCGCGCCCGCGATATACACACTGTTTGTTTTCATTAACAAAGCCAAATAAAGGCTTGCAAAACGCGGGCGCGTCGTTCCGACTCGCACAATACCGTCTTGTCATCATTGTCTGCGCAGAATTAACTGCTGTACTTGCACAAAAACATCTTTGTAGGCATTGTTTAATTATATCAATCGCATTCGTTCGACATTCATTCTTTTTCATAAGCGTGGGTAAAAAATATTAGTAGTTGCGTCTACATATAAACGTTCATCATCATCAGCCCAAATACGTCCCACTGCTGGGCACGGGCCTCCTCTACAACTGAGAGGGTTTAGGCCTTAGTCCACCACGCTGGCTTAGTGCGGGTTGGCGGACTACACACCTAGGGAATTCCTAAGAACTTTTAGGTGTGCAGGTTTTATCACGATGTTTTCCTTCACCGTTAAAGCAAGTGATAATTCATTGTGAATACACACATAATTTCGAAAAGTCAGAGGTGTGTGCCTGGGGTTTGATCCTGCGACCGCCAAAATTCTCGACTGCGCGCCTAAACCTCGAGGATATAAACGTTAGTCAATTTAATGACAACTTTAACATGCTTCGTCCTGTTCTATTGATTGTAACATTAGAGGTAACGAGACGAAAGATGTTTAAGGCCGTGCGTAGACACGCATAGACATGAAACAGGGCTCGCAGCACAAGAAGATATCAAAACAGTCACGTGAGTTTATGTCCAATGAATGTACCTACGTGCTTATTAGTAATAATTCATCGTCAGAGCGTACATGGTAAAGTTTGTTTGGGAAGTGTTTGAGTGAATGGTCGCACAGCACGGACCGAAGTATAAACAAGCGGCGCGCGTGCAGCGAGCGACGTGTGAGCCCAGTAGCACGTGTGGTCGGCGAGGTGTGCGACGACGACGTACGACGGCTACTGGAGCGAGGCTCGCGGATTGTGTGAAGTAGCGCTGACGTGTCGCCTGCCGCGAATTAACTTCAATCGCCTTGTATATAAATTCGTAGAGGAGTTATGAAGGTATTTTAACAAACGCGTGGAGCAACGCTGTCTAAGCTGCGCAGCTCCGGCGCGACTGTAACCGGCGGTGTCGGACTTCAGGCCGGGCGAGTCGCTGCGTAAGCAGTCTCAACGGCACCGCGACCGTTAGTGTCAGCGACGCTGGGCCCGCACACTCGGGCGCACGGGCCCGCACACACAGCACTCAGGCTCTCACAGGCACACACGGGCGCCATTGATGCGCGCCCCCCGCCCGCGCGACCGACCCGCCGACCCGCGCACCGCCGCCGCACTCGCTTCTTGGAACTATACTCGCTAAATGTTTGGCGAGCTCAGCACCCAGCCCACGTCACTACTCTCGTACAATGCCGGGTTCGAAACGTACGTAATGGTACGCACACAAAAATACGTGGGTTCAACTATTGTATACAATGTCAAACTGCGTCGTGGTCTCGCAGCACAAGTAGGTATGTGCCGTGGGACCTAGTGGTCCCGGGTTCGGCTCCCGGTTCGGGCAAAGTAATACGTGGGACTGATACCTCGCGAAATGTGGGTGCAGAAATGCACCTCTGCCTACCCCTTCAGGGAATACAGGCGTGAGGTTATGTATGTATGAAAATGCTAGTGAATATTAACGTGAGCGAAGACACGGCTAAAACTAGTAAAACTTTGTCATCATCATCAGCCTATATACGTCCGACTGCTAGGCCTCCTCTGCAACTGAGAAGGTTTAGGCCTCAGTCCACCACGCTGGCCTAGTGCGGGTTGGCGGACATGCACACCTAAGAAATTACTCGTACGAGTGTAGTCTCTCAATTAACACGTGATGTACTAAGTAAGTACAAGTAACATTTTATGTGTTAGTACATACTAACACACAGGCGCTTAGTGTCCCGGGGTCGGGGGAAGCACTACAACATTTTACCGACTTTGTACCGAGCACATTATAACACTGCGACTTGCGAGCTGTAGGAAATTCCTAATGAAAAATCTTCTATGCACACGGGCAGGTACTTACAAGTATTAGTTATTGATACGGATCAATAACAATCACTATAACTATGGAGGAAAATCAAAGTAACGAACAATACACATTTTAGTACATGATGTGCAGAAGTCTCACAATCACACAAAACATATATGTACCTATGTAATTATGTAATGTATATATCTTAGGTGCTATGAAGCGCTCGGCGAGCGTCGTAAACGCACGACTCTTGATACTAATTGGTCTCGTTAGATGACGTGGCCAGTACGCGTGAGAAACAATGACATTTAACGCATAATAGTGATGGCATTGTCACAACCTGAATGCAGACTGCAGCGCCGATAGAACATGACCAGGCAAAAACACTACGAGAGATATAAAATTAATATTAAAATGTATGTGACTATATTGGGATCTATAATATATTTGCGTTTACTTCTATAATATCCAAAGTGTGATTTTGGAATAGGTATACCTATAGTATATACCGTCGACAAAATCACTGACCGGTCGATACGCACATACGATACGATGTGTAACATTTTTACACAAAATAAACGTGAAGCAACCGTGAAGGCGGCGCATTTGTACCGCACTACCATCTCACTATGGACAGTCTCTATTACCGATGATTTCGATAATGTAGAATGCTGGTGGTAGGATATTCGTATCCGCCCGGATGGCGACCACCGTACACAGGGCGTAAAACCCGCCATAGTGGCACATGCAAGTGTGCCGCGTTCCGGGATCAGCCAGTGTATATCCGGTTTTCGGGGGGGCTTCAATCATGGTGAAAGGATGACCGTGCCGGCAATTTTTTTGGCCGGTTTGTCGCGGTCGGTCCTTTGATCGCCATGATTGATAGTCCCCCAAACTTCTTCACAATAAGGTGAAGAGGTATTCGGCCGGCATGATTGTGTCGACCAACGGGAGACCATCATCTCTCGCTGGTCGGCACTTTTTCTGGACTCCATTGCGCTTACCATCAGGTGCAATGGGGTCACTTTGCCGTGCCAGAATAAAAAAAAAAAAAAAAAAAAAAAAAAAAAAAATTGGAGTCGTAATTAGTGTAGCCTGCGTACTTATTTTGCACGGAATGTTGTGGAGTGCGTCGGCCGTGGTAACGTACAATAGTGAGCGCGCTCTCGGCGCGGTGCATTGGACCAATGACCTGTCGGTGCCGTCCACAGCTGCAGTGTTGTGATTCAACGGCTGCCCTGGACGGAATGCGCGCGCAAACCTTGTAACATTAGCACGGAAACTCAGTGTGGAAATGTGTTATAGCGGCATGTTGCTCGCCAACACAAACAAAATGCCACGAGTCCGCGCTGTGCCATGCCGGCCTCGCAACTCTCGCACGCCGCACGCCGCACGGGCGGGCATGTGTGCGCTCCACATGACACAACACTTGACAGAGATTTCAGTGAAACATCGCACGCAGTTTCCGATTACGAGTAATTGCCGCGCTGAACTATTCAAACGTGCATGTCATTAAGCTGTTATTATTGGGCGATGTAACGGGACCCGCGGCCATGTGCTCGAGCTATGCGCTGTGTGGCGCGGTGCGGTGGCGCGGTGCGGTGGCGCGGTGTCGCGGCGTGACGTCACGCGACAAGCACGCGCGCCGCGACAGCCGCGACACTGTCCGAGCGGCCGGACGGCGGTGTTTGCGTGCGGCACGTGCCTTATCCGATACCATTTACGGAATGCCATTTTAATGCGCTTAAAAGGGAACGACTTCATTTTAAAAGGAGACGTCGTTTTGTTTTTTGTCGAGACCTACGCAAACAACCGCTCCGCTCTAAACTTTTATGACGGCGCAAGCGATCGTCACCTCGCGCGCCCCCCGCGCCCCCCCCGCGCCCCCCCCGCACACCACACACTCGGCCTGCACACCGTTACATCTGCACACAATCGTCGAGTTTATGATTGGTTTTTGATCGAGTGCTAACTACACGCTGCATGTTGACGTAAGGCTGTAAGTTACTGCAGTAAGTTAGAACGTGTTTATTTGCATGAGGCGTAAAATGCACTCCGAGTACAGTTCCGAGCGCAGCCCGCCGAGATAATACTAGTGGTGGTATTTATACCAGACAAATGTAATGACTGTCTTACGGATTATGTCATTTATTTATATTTTTTGTAGAGAAGGAGTAATAACAACTAACACTAGTAAAAGCATTGACAAAGTGAAAATAAATATTGTTACCATCTCTGTAACATAAAGTAGTGTACAATCCAATAAACAATCTAATCAATACCAACTGTAGATATTTTTGCCAGTGCTTTATTATAACTACATCCATCAAATACACACATAAACCAGACATGACCGAAAGTCGGCTCTCATAACACACTGTGCCGTATGATAACGTAATGTGTTTGAGCGTGGATTGGTATTGATTAATTCGATTGTAAAACGTTTAGTGGTGATCAGCTAATTTGTATATCAAACAATAAATTAGTGTCGTGTGAGCAAACACTCCGAGCGGAACATTAGTACGAGTATGGTTGTAGTGCGCCTCCATATCCACGCCTCTCAATGTTATTACCATCGTTTCTAATTACCCACAGTTGCGGCGCTGTGAGCGGGGAGCACGGGGTCGCCACACAGCCGTACTTCACTGATTGGCGCAGTTCTCAAGTTGGAGACACAGTCGGACAATCCCTGCTCCCTCGATAGCGGTACCTATATACACTAACTCTTGGCCGTAACTCCGTCTACCAAACTTTACACTTCAAAATATTTGTCCTACTTATGCCAAATTTTTCATTGCTACTTTTCTCCCATGGTCATAATATAATCCCATTAAAAACAAAACTTGTAAAAAACCCCAAGTCTCGCAACTCAGTTCTTCTGCCGTAAAAAGTTGTGAGATCCATGTGATACCTACCAAGTCGATGAATTTATTCAGTCCCCGTTTAAGGGAACTTCTGTCTTAAGTTATTATGCACTTAGCTTACCATACACCATCATATAGTGACCATATCAATATTAAAAATCTTTTATGTTTTAAATTAAATAGTTAGACTTGGCATTCGCATGAAAACACAATGTATCTGACTTTGATACTGAATAAATTCACAGACTTGGTATCACATGGATCTCACAACTTTTTACGGCAGAAGAACTGAGTTGCGAGATTTGGTTTTTTTTACAAGTTTTGTTTTTTATGGGATCTCATTTCTTTTTGTGATAGTCCTACTTTTTTCTTTTCGGTACCTTCTACTTCTTGAGTACTAACAACGGATTTCCTTAAAGCCCACTCTCTGCCTTATGAGCTATGCTTACTTTTGTAGGTAGTCTTCCTCCTCTACATACGAGACGAGAGCGGCCGCGGCGTGATCTTTTTTTTAAATAATAATTATATTTTGCGTTAGTTAGAAATATTTAGGGCCGCACGCGTCAAACGTCAGTTGAAGTTAATCCTATTGTAAAGATTTTATCTCTCTTTCACTATAAATTGGTACCTACTGAACAGAAAATTAGGTACAACACAAAGCTTAACAGAGGTATAACTTGAACTAATTTATGGCATTAACCGCCGCAATCAGTTCATTTTAAATGAATAAATTACTTGACCCTATATGAAGATTTCCTCACGATATATTCCTTCCCCGTTAAAGTAAGTTCGAAAAGTCAGATAAGTGTGCCTAGGGTTTGAACCCGCGACCGCGGGGATTCTCGAACTCACGCCTAAACCTCAATACCATCCCTACTTATCTAGCTACACCTATTATTCCATTATTTTATACATATAGGTACACTAATTTATTCACTGCAAATGTATCTTTGTAATCCTATATATTTATATGGAATTACAAAGTTATTTATGCAGTTTGTGAATCTAGAAAACTAGACCGAAATTGCAAGATATTTTAATTTTTCCTTAAGTTATACACTAAACACTAATTGTGTTCCAAATTTGAAGCTTCTATGTCGGCTAGAAGTGCCTTAGAGTTTTGATGATCGGTCAGTGAGTCAGTGAGTGACAAAATCAGGAAGTTTGACTAGTTATAATTCTTATTTGATGATCGGTCAATGAGTCAGTGAGTGACAAAATCAGGAAGTTTGACTAGTTATAATTCTGAAACTACTGGTTCAAATTGAATGAAATTTGAAATATACAGAGTTTATACTATTCTTACTTTGTGACAGAAAATTCAGGTTTCTAGGTTTATCCACAACGAAGTTATAGGGTGTCAAAAATGGCCTGAGTTGCTTCGAGAAAAGTATAGTACGGCCGTGCCGCTTTTTCGCTCGACTTGGCGGGGGCACTGCCGTGCCCCCAGATATAATTATACGCTTGCAGATGGCTGTCTTTTTTCCTACTTACTTGACACTTTTCGTTATATTTTGGATTCACACAATATCTTTACAAATTATAGCCTATGTGGTATTCCGATGTTAGCTACATATCGTCGCTAGTTCTAACACCGCGGAAGTCAAAAATGACAACTTTTTAGGAGAGCAAAAACACTGTGCCTTTTTATATATCGCGATCATAGGACATATAATTTTTTTATAATAATATAGGTATGTACCTATCGCGATCGTATTACCTACATATATTTTTATAAAGAAATATATGTACTATGATATCGATATATAAAAAGACACAGTGTTTTTGCTCTCCCGAGAAGTTGTCATTTTTGACTTCCGCGGTGTTAGAACTTAAGCGACGATATGTAGGTATGTATACCTATTATTGTAACGCACCATTAAAATCCATTCAGTTGTTTTTGTGTCAGAGTGAAATTATCCATACCTACATAAAAACTTGCATTTATAATATTAGTTGGATATAGTGGTCTTCCGAAAATAAATATTTAGAGAGCTGAATAGTGACTTGTACCTACCTATGCGCGACATGTTGATTTGTCTCTAACTCCCGAAAAAATCTACGTGAAATTATGAATTATCATATATTTGATAAATTTACGAGTATAGGGGGACGGTTGTAAATGAAGTATTAATTATTTTTTTTATTTACTCTCAGTTGTTGCTTAAAATAAGTACCTACCTACTATAAAAAATATTTTGAACATTTACTTCTTGAATTCTATTATTTTGAATATTTACTTTTATGATTGACGATTTTAGCGAGTCCATTTGATATGTTTTGGGAACCTAAATCCCGACATCCGTCATGAAGTTTGTAACGATGGACCTGACAACGACAAATGACACCTAAAAGTTAGGCTCAATACCCGGCATGGACTAGAATGGCTAGTCTGTTATTAGATTTTTTTAATTTTATATGATAGTTTAAGATATTAGGTAACAATAGCAAAACAAAATCTAAAAATGCGTGTGAAAAACGCTGTGTGTGTTTCGCTCCCTGTGGAAACAAAATTACAATTTGCGCAAAATTGATGTAGGTACAAATTTATAAGAACCTTTCTATTCGAAGATTGTGTAGGTATGTGAATAAGTATCTACGTAGTGGGCGACAACTTATTAAACATTTATAGAACCAAATTTATTCAACTACGCACTGAAAAATATACACTAATAGATTTTTTTTGGTAATCATAGTTTTACATTCTTTGTATGTATAATATATATAATAACATATAGTAGTACGTTGTCATCTCATTGAATCCCAACAGTAAATGGCCATTGGATCTCTCCATAACTATTATTAACGAGCTGCAAGTTCAACATTTCTTGTGCGACGCTTTTTAAATGAGACTTTCTTTTTTCCTAGCGATGCTCCAAGCTTGAAACTGCGACATAAAATCCTTTCCAACTTTAGAAACCCTATCAATGTATTATACCTATCTCAAAGAACCTATACTCTGGGTTGTAACATTGTATTATTGTACATTGACGCTATAGTACTACACTAATCGCATGTGTGCTCAGGTGCTCACAACTGTGCTCCCGCAATGTATCGAATGTTTTTGATACGGGCGCAGCAAAGTGACTGGCGCATCTGGTGGTGTCGCGCGGCGCCGTACGCACAGCCTCAGGTGGCGAGAGATGTTAGTGTGCCGGCCTGCGCTATGGTACGTTTGGTGCCCACCAATACACGTTGTATCACAAATTCGCTCGTCAATTTTGTTCCGCATAACATTAGTCACTTTTTAAATAGATACAAGCAATTAGCACATCGGCGACGAGAACCGGTTCGCTAGAGTTATGTCGACACCCTCCCTCTCGTTTACCCACATATTACATACTAGGTAATATCGAACACGAGGCGGGCGGTGTGGGGCGAGGGGCGAGGGGCGCGGGGCGCGGGGCGGGTGTCATGCAACCCTAACACCGAGAAATCATATTAATTTATTTTATGGGTCACAAAATGGAAATGACACAATTGCCGCTTTCGAAGATAGACGAAGGTCTAAACTGTGGCACTTGAAAAAACGCGCGGCCGGGGAGAGCTCGTAAATAACGCCGGAACTGTCGCGTTATCGGCTTTGTCTCTACAAACTATCGCAATAAAAAAAAAATCGGCTGAGCGCGGCGGCGGCGCTGCGGCGCGGGCTATCGCGCCTGACCCCGACAAAAACACTCGCGCGCAAACACGCAAGCACACACACACACACACACACACACACACACGGCCGCTGTTGCTATCTGCTATCGAATCATCGCGCTCGGCATGCCTTATCACCCTTCATATTAGTACTGATAATATGTTATAACCCGAGTTTTTGTATCTTCAGTGAGAGCGCCACGAGACGCCTCGTCCACACCACGCGTCACACACACACACACACACACACACACACACTGGCATTCGATGCAGAGATGTATGACAGGGAGTACTTACTTGCAGCCAGGTTGGCGGCGGCGGACGATAGCTGCGACCTCCGGTTTCCCTCGAGGCTCCACACGTCCTGGAAACACACCGAGGTAAGTGTGGGCGACTCAACCACATGTCACATACGTCAGCACACGGCTTGACGTTCCGGCGAATTCATACCTTTACAATACTATGCAACTGGGCTACATATGTAGGTACCTATAGGTATCTCTGCAAGGACACATCATTTCTACATGAGCAGATATGAGCAGTGTGATGTTGAGAGATGGAGCGTGCAATTTTTTTTTATGAATATATACCTACATCCGGTGAGCGACAAGTAGTTTACGAGCACTTGAAATACTTGGGGAATAGACATTCCAGGCATGAAAAAATTTTAAAGGTAAGAAGGTATAATTGGCCCTTGCTTTATTTATTGTTCTGCTACGTATCAGTTTATTACTAGGAATAGCGCTTTAATTTAAAATTTGATGCATGTCTAACGCTATTAGATCGTGCCAAAGAACATAATATTACAGAGCATAATAACTCTTTTTTAACGAGAGGAAAGCACGTTATGCAACACGTGCGGTACTTTGAGAAAGTCCAATAGGATACCCCTACTTCTCTTTCAGCTCTCGCAGCAACTGTGTGCTCTGCTCGGCTGGGTTCCGAAGCAGTCCTACGTCAACGTTCCGACTAATACGTTTCAATGAGTGTCATGCGCATTTGTGTCGGTATAACATACCACATCGTGATAACTGCCTTGAATGATGTGATCGTTCGCGACATCTACGAGGCAATGCAAGCTGTCGCACATAGTTACGCTAATCGGGAGCTCACAGGCTGATGCAACATATTACTCTGTATACGTCGATAACCCAGGTGTTACAGGACGCATGCAGTGCTCACCTGGTGCGTGTATGCGTTGGCGGCGAGCGCGGACGCCCCGTACACGGTGGAGGGGCGCGACGTGGCCGACGCGAAGGCGCCGCCGAACCGCGCGCTGAACGCGGGCAGCGAGCCGGCGGGCGCGGGCGAGCCGCCGCACGCGCTCTCCGCGCACCCCGCACCACCCCCTGCGCCGCCACCAGCGCCGCCCGCGCCGCCGCCCTCCGAGTACTCGTCCGCCAGAACCACGCCGCCGCTGCCGCCGTAGCTCGGCGACCCGCCTGACAACACAACAAGCGCACGTTGCAGCATCCACCATCCATCCTCAGTGCGCCTGCATCGCGCTGCGAGCAGTACCGAAGCCGACTCGTACCTGCCGTGGAGGTCCATATCTGCGGCTGCGCGAGCTCGGCGCCGTTGCCGAAGTAGGAGGGAGTGCCGCTGTACGCGCACCGAGAGTACACGCCGCCAGCGCCCGCGCCGCCGCCGCCGCCACTAACAATATGGAACATTACACTTCATTACATTAACGTACTGGTTTCTATCATTGTACAGAGGAATTCTGAGAATTGAATAAATATGAACGTCATCATCATCAGCCCACTGCTGGGCATGGGCCTCCTCTACCATTGAGAGGGTTTAGGCCTTAGTCCACCACGCTGGCCCAGTGCGGGTTGGCAGACTACACCCTAAGTAATCCTAAGAATTTTTGGGTGTGCAGGTTTCATCACGGTTTTTTTTCTTCACCGTTAAAGTAAGTAATAGTTCATTGTAAGTAAATACGCACATAACTTCGAAAAGTCAGAGGTGTGTGCCTGGGGTTTGAGCCCGGAACCGCCGAGATTCTCGATCGCGCGCCTATACATCGAGACCATCACTACTTTTTTTGACGATGAACATGGAAAGTGTAAAATAAATGTTATAGATAATAGCTGGTGGATTTTGATATAATAGTAAAAATATAGCATGATGTGAGTGGTAGCGTAATAACAAGAGTAAGCAGCAGGCACCGCGGCGGAGCTCGACTGTGTGCGATGTCTGGCGCGCGACACTCGAGCCACATCGCTCGGCTCACGGTAGCACGGTGTCTGTGAGACAACTAATTGTAATTGTCTTTATCTTTCATGTGAGGGTGAAACCTCATAGTTCAATGTTTTGTCACCCGCTTTGCTGCTCGCTCTATTAGGTATTTTTGTGCAAGTGTGTAGCAGCGTGTTCACTTCTCATTATATATGTTGTATTTTGAGTTGATAAGCGACCAGGGACCTTTATTTAGTGGTACGTATATAATACTCTTACGGTCAATAGGTACTCTTTGACAGTTTACATTCCATAATACTTAGTTAACAATTAACTTGGAAAACTTAGAAGATGTTCTATGAAGCCATCAGACGGTTTGCGTTTCTGAATTAAACTCGCCGACATATTTACAATGTTACGTTACGCTTCGTATCAAGTGAGTCTGAGAGAAACAGTTACTCACTGATTAAAATGCTTTTGAACCAATATGAGGGAGAACTACGTCACAACTTATATTGACATTTGTTGTTGAAAATAACGTGAAAATATTATATGTATGCGTTTATATACTTCAACATGTACTGAAGGCAAAACAACTCAATTAACAATTATTTGGATGTGGTAGAATGACGGCGTGGTGAGGTGAGGCGGCTACAGTGAGTGCGCGGTGCGCTCACCCAGAGGTGCCGTATCCAAGGGGCCAGGTGCATCCCCAACCACAAGCGATACACGAACATATTCACCAAAGTGGCTCGAGTTCTAATGCTGTTTATGTACTTTGAGAGTACTTTTTAGTAGAGTTCATAGTTATTATCGAATAGTTTATACGCCTAATGAATGAAATACATTTTTACGCACCCTACTGCCGGACCCACATTGATTTTTTATATTGACTTTGTTAATTAATTCTTAACTTTATGGATCAACCGCTGAGTAAATGATTGACGAACGTACCTATCGAAGGTTTAAACTATGCTAAATATATAAAAGAAAGTTTGTTAGTAAATGTACGATTGTACATATGTATCAGTCACTGCTATAAAGTTCGACGACTGGCATTTGGCAGTCAAAGTAACGTGGAAGTTGTTGTTTAGCAGTTTGTTGAGCGGCAAGGGATTGCGCGCGCATTGCAAGTTGCATGAGGCCGGCTATCGGCGCTGGCGTAACGTGCGCCCACTGTGGAGTAACCGGCGAGATAACGCCAGCGAGACAGACGTGCCCTACGTGCTCCGCGACCGCGCCGCGACGCCGCGACACCGCGACACCGCGACACCGACACTACACGACAACACGTGACACGGCGACACGGCCGCTTGCTGCAGGTATGGCACGCTAAGTGGAGCGCGGTGAGGCTAATGGCTCGGAACGTCTCGGAAGTAGGCACTCGTTATCGGCTGTCAACCATCCCCCCCCCCCCCCCCGCGCCGCGCCGCGCGCGCCGCCCTCGACCCGGTTGCATTCATTACGCGCGGTGGTGACGTCGCGCCGACACTCTCCGACGACGCCAAGATAACCATCACACAAATCGATGAGCGCGTTAAACTACCATCAGCGAGCGCTCGAGCTAATGCGTCGGCCAGCTCGCGGCCCGCATGGCGCGGCGCCGAGCCTGCGTAGCACACGTGCGCATGCGCACCGGAGCGCGGACGAGCTGCCCGCACGCCGCACCGGAACCACGAGCCTATACAAATAACTCATTTGCAGGCACTCAAACCGACACTTGACGCGAGGCAAAAAATATTGTTTACAAATGCGACCCGAACGAGAACCACTCTCAAAACGTGTAAAATGGCGCGTTAGTGCGCTAAATGCAAACTAACAAAAAAACACGGTGTCAGCGCAGCGAGTCGCGCCGGGGCTGGAGCACTCGCCCCGCGCCACACGGCTCCAGGGCGCACGCACGCGCCGCGCACACGTGTTACTGGGAGTTTCCTCATAACAATAGCTCGCCGTAACACACGGGAGCTAAGTGTACATCCACGGCAAATCTATGTTACTACTACAGATGTCTAATTACAATAAAATTAAATTAAGCATTAAGCAGCCAGCCAAAATGTCGTGTCCCAATAGTAACAACTAACAAGGCGGACGTGACGGGATGTGGCGCGTGTGTGGCGCGCGCGTGGCTCAACGCTGTTTGGATTGCAAACGAGACGTGAAGTATCAAGGAGTATCACACACAAAGTATGTCGGAGGTGCGTGTGCGAGGTGGTCCGCCGGGCGCCCGCTCACATAGTCAGTGCCTCAGTCTGTAGATATTTCGCTTGGTGCGAGTTTGGTGGCGCTGCAACGGCGCTCTTCCGCCGGAGTTTCCCAGCGCAGCGCCACAAAAAATGGTCGCTCATGCAAATAGTGTCGGCGGGCTCGGCCGCCTGTTTGCACAACCAATTCACAGTGTTTGGGCTCGTTTGCTTTGTGTCCTCCACGTAAATATGATCACATTAATCGGCCCGGCCCGGTGTTTGTATTGCCTCGACGTGGGTTTTATTGGTTAGCGCGTGGTTAGCGCTCGCTGATAAACTCGCCTCAATCACCATTCAAATTATTATAAAATACAAAACGCAATTTAACGTAAACAATAGCGTGTCATTACTGAGGACGGGCGCGCGGCCCGAGCGGTGTGTGCGGAGGGGGCGGGCAGCAAGTAACCGCGACCTGGCTAATTAATGTAATTGTAAATGTAACGGTAGCAGCGGTGCAGCCGTGTGCCGACCGGCTGAGGAACTCTTACAAGCATTAGAAGCAACTGCGTAGTCGGGGAGACGCGGTGCATACGAGTAACTACAACATTCGGCAATGAATCAGTTTCCGAGACGCCGCTGTGTAGCGCGGGTACTCTGCGCTTGGCAACAGCAGAACGTGTGCGACAGCGAGACTAGTGTTCAATATGAACATTGTATTGTAACATCAGTAGCGGGAACGGAGCCGCTCGCAGACGTGCGCGGGGCCGACTCGCGGGCACGTACTCCCCCCCCCCCCCCCCCCCCCCCTCTACCGCGCACACCGCACACCCCCGCACACACCGCACGTACGTACACACATGCACGCACACAGGCGCGGCGCGCTGATAACGCTCTGCGGAGGACAACCTTCGACCGCACCAGCCGCTGCGTGTTTCGAAACAACGCGTGAATCCTTTACATGAGTACGCGCAGCACAACCACACTACAACGTGCCGCCGACACCAACACTGCCGGACACGTGCTCACTCACACACAACTCTTTCCAAAAGTCCTTCCTTCGTCATAACTCAGTCAACACGCCCTTAGCACACTTCTTCAAAAACTTTCATTTCGTATTTTATGAAACTAACACACCGCCTGCGATACTAATGGCGTGTTTTGAAAGGCTCAATAAACATTGTCGCATCGTACTTTATGTCACACGGCATGGGCTCCAATTGACACATTGTATATTATATTCATCACATCACAGTATTGTAAACGACTTAATATATACCTACCTACCTACGTACCTACGCCTGACTTCTTTCCGAGACTATCTCCGCTTTAAATGTAGATATATGCATATGACGGCGGAATAGAGAGTGTTTAAATTCAAATATATGTAATGATGGAACATTGTTGTTTAAATAAAGTAGAGAACTCGTTCTCGCCGCGACAACTTGCATCGCTTAGATACGCCTCCAGCACATCCGGAACAATACGAACAATTAAGCTGCTTACAGCGCTTCATGGCGTCGCTGCACCAAGCGTGCGCTTTATGGTGTTTCATTGTACGTATGTAACGAATATTTGGATTTATTTGCAGAACAATGATTGTGCGCTTCTGGTGGACTCCTCTGTCGCAGGGACAACACTACAACGTGTGACCACCTCGCCACGGCCCGTCTACTCGCCGCGCCAACACGCTGCACTCGTGTTGATATGAACATGTATGTATGTCCACAGGAATATTGATAAATTTAAAATGGTTTCTGACATACATGATAGAAATACACGCAATCAAAATAAGTTAGTTACTTATAAGACCAGGCTCCACAAGATCAGCAAATCTTTTAAGGGTTACTGTATACACTTTCACAATAAAATTCCTGATCATATTAAGGCCTTAACCTACAATAAATTTAAAGAAATTACTAAGAGACAATTATGTAATAAAGCCGATTATACAATTTCAGAATATATGGAGGATAACGAAGCTTGGGTTTAATTAATAATTATTGTAATCCCAAGTCTGACTGGGTCTTTTTCAATGTACCTACATAGCTGTATATACATATTTACTTATTATTTTAGTTCTTTGTAAGCAATTAGGTATGTCATGCTCGCTAAAATGTCTGTGCTTACGGCGGCGTCGTGTGCCGGGTCGGTCACTTCCCTATGAAATGGTTGAGGAGACCGATGGCTGGCAAATGCGTCATACTCGTGAACGGATGTTGTTTGTGTGGACTGGTCTGCCTATTTTTGCTTATTTGTATTTAATAACTTAACCTTATCCTACGTTAAATTTATAATTCAACCTAGTTAAATGTCAATTTGGGAAATTAATTCTTTGTATCAATATTGTAAACTATCTCTTGATTGGAAAAGAGCAACACTAGAGTTTCTTGCCTGTTCTTCTCTAGTGATGACTGTCTTCCGAACAGGGTGGTACACCAAATTTTGAAGTGACTGAAGCTAAGTGATGTACCTATTTGATATTTTATAGATTCAATAAATTTCATTGCAATTCATTATTATTGTAACATCGGCGCACAGTCGCGGACACAATTAATCTCAGAGCAACGAATATCCTCACATGTGTCGCATAGGTATACCTACATTAATTCATTTAAGTACATTACGTTCATGTTATCGCAGGCTGAGGGAACACTACGCAAGATAAATAAACCTTTAATATGCTTTTAAACATTGCATTGTCCGCAGACCCTGCATACTCGCATAGTCTCGGACTGGGATATATTTACAGCCCTCTAAAAATTATAACAAATCCAGCACCCTGGAGCACCAGTAACGCCACACTATCGATACTTCCCACAACAAATTCACGCGGTATCGCTACAGATAAAACAAAACTATCCGAGACAATTAAATTACCAGCTCATTGAGTTTGCATACGCCCAGTAATGTGGTATAATTAGGTATATTTAAGAAAATAATTAAAATGCATCGACATAGGCAACTGAACGTGGAGCGGCGCGGGGTCGGAGTCGAGCGCACGACCAGCTGATTCATAACAACTAGGTATATATATATATAACAACAAAGAAAATGACCGGAGAATTATATTTACTTTAGACAAACAATAGCCTTGTTCTGGCGACGACCACACTCCACAGTAATGTACCTACAATAATTACATTCCCATCCAGTTCGACTTAGCAAATGGTTACGGGTTACTTCAGTCAACCCCTCATATTGTGAAGCGATATCTACAATAACACATTCACTAATTAAACTCTCTTAATTAAAGTTATTCTCAAGTGACAAATAGCAATTGTTTGTGTGTCTGTTTGACCAGTGGGAATTACAGCAGCTCAGAGTTTTGATTCAAAACATTTGTATATTTATGTTCAAATTTATCTAAATAAATTGTCGCCGGTATAATAGGTAATACAACTTTAGTTTTACCTACTATAAATAAAAGTGCGGCAGCTGTATTCAAATGAAATAAATAAATCATTAACGTGTTTTCCGATTTTTTGTGTCTATTGATGTATAGGTATGCGAGAATTTCGACGGTCGCGGGTTCAAACCCCAGGCACACACCTCTGACTTTTCGAAGCTATGTGGGTATTCACCAAGAATTATCACGTACTTTAACGGTGAAGAAACCTGCACACATAAAAGTTCTTAGGAATTTCTTAGGTGTGTAGTCCGCTAACCCGCACTAGGCCAGCGTGGTGGACTAAGGTCTAAACCCTCTCAGTTGTAGAGGAGGCCCGTGCCCAGCAGTCATATCAGGCTGATGATGATACAAATATATTTATTTTGATTTCTATTCATTTGTCTGTGTAAGTATGTATGTATTTTGTTGGTTCTACTTTATTTTGTTTTGTTTACCTATATGGTTTCCACCATAATATTCATTATGCACCTAGTTTTTTATCTGTGCATCACCTTAAGATCAACTGTTAGAATGCCTAAGGCATTAAGTTCGCCGTTATACGAATTGCATATTGAGCCTAATAAATAAAAATAAATACCTATTGGTACATACAACTGCAACATCGTCGAACTGTGCGAAGTGGCGGATACCCCTAAGTCAAGCATTTTTGTCATAAATAGATTTTTACTGTAAATGACTATAGGTACCTATTATATGAAAAACTATAACATTTATGTGAAGGGGATTACCGCTTGAAATGCTTTCCAATGTTGATCAACACGCGAACAAGTACCAAAGTGTAAGAAAGTAGGTACATATTCCACTATAAATAGCTCGTATTTCATTTGCAATATAGTTGACATTGTGGTACGAGCTGTTAGTAAATATTGTGGACCTACACTTCTCATTGGGTAATGATTTATAGCTGAGTCATGAAGGAAAAAATACATCACCACAATTAGATCAAAAGACTTTGCACCACGGCTCAGTTCCTACCGAAAACTTGGTTATGGACTGCGACGAGGCACGGGTGCACCAGTAGGTACGTCACATTTTATATAGATCTTGGAAAGACATCAAAGGGTTTCATATATGAAGTTGAGTAGGTATTACATAACGATTACGCGCGTTTCGTTTTGATTCCAAATTAGCTAACAAATTCTGTGTCGTGCGTGTAAGAAACTGAGAGAGCAAACAAACAGACCCACCACAAATATTTGTCTCGATGCAAAAATATAATCTCCGTCTCTGCTTGATCTTAAGCCAAACACGACAGGGATATTGAGCAAACATGTGAGCACGGCTTCGATATCACAATTCACAAGACATTTGTAATGAACGCTCAGTTCTCCCTATTTGTACTGATAGTACAATGGAAAGGTTTGTATTTTCGTATGTTTGGAACGAATTAGCTCAAAATCCATTTATCTGATTTGAATGTTTTGTTTGTTTGGACATACGAGTACATAGATGGGACTTTCGGAGGTGCCTTGGCTAGATTTTTATATAATTGCGCCCGCGCGCAGTGGGGACCGGCAGATAGTTGTCTATATTGTAATCTCCGAGCTACACTGCTTTGTGCAGACTGCCTCTAAAGTAAAAAATATTTTGCATGTAAATAAATATCGTTTGTAGGAAACTCGGATATAGGTATTATAAATTTATAATGACTTGTTGAAAAATGATAGTAGAAAATGTAACAAAATACGTTTCTTGGTCGCTAATATAATAACAATCAACTGGCAATGAATGCATGGCCACATTGTTTCACAGTTGTTACAGACATTTGACGTGTACTTCACAAGTGGGAGTACAGCCCGCGACCGCAGTCCTGCTCAGTGACACACACATGCATATGTAAACCACGTGTGTGAACACGAACACGAACGTACTGCCGCAGTTAGCCGACAGTTGTTTGCGGACGGAAATTTTTCCTTATTTCATGTGCCACTGTAGTAACTAACACAACCGCAACCAGTGTAAATATATCAATTGCCCAATTTATTACAGTATTTATCTACTGTAGGTACCTACTCGTACGTGTGACGAGGTTTCAAACATATTACATTGTGAAAATACAATAATATTATGCGTACGTACATTTTGGCGCTCACGGATTCAAAGCTCAAGTATAAAGATCTAAACATTGAAATTTCAGTCAAAACCGATTATATCGACATCGTTTATAACGACGGATCAAAGTCAAAGTCAAAGTCAAATTATCTTTATTCAAATAGACTTCTACAAGTTCTTTTGAATCGTCAATTTTACACTTTTTAATATTTTTTAAACTATTGCCGCTTCGAAACGTGTTATCGCTGTGGAGAAGAAACGGCAAGAAACTCCCTCAGCAACACGACATGTCATTTTTTTTTAAATAGCAATAAATGTCTTTTTTTAATTACATTATTTAAATCACATTGTAAATGTCATAACGATACAAACTATAGCAACAAAACATAACTCCGATCAATTTACATTACTCCCAGGGCTTATTATCTTCAATAAAATCTGAAATTTTATAGTATGCTTTTTTGTAAAGCTTATCTTTAATTGATTTCTTAAACTTTGTCAAGGGAAGCTCCCTAACAGCCCTCGGAAGTTTGTTATAGAAGCGTATACATTGCCCCATAAAAGAGTTATTAACTTTCCGGAGACGAGTTACGTGTTGAACGAGATTACATTTGTTCCTAGTATTTTTATTGTGTACATTACAAATTTTATTAAATTTATCAAGATTCTTTTGGACGTACATTAAGTTTTCGTATATAAACTGACAAGTGACGGTAAGAATATTTATTTCCTTAAATTTTTCTCTAAGAGAAGCCCTGGGACCTAAATTATAAATAGCCCTAATGGCTCTTTTTTGCAAAACAAAAATAGTGTTAATAATATAACAACCGAATGGCAAGGTCCCGGCGGAATCTATATACGTACCTACCTAAAGTAATAACTATTGTTTATTTTATAACAACTATCGGACGTAACGTCCGAAATATACGGTCCCTGCAATATATGTAGGTATTTATTTATGAGTAATTAACTCACATGGAGAAATGAAAGATCGCGATGCTGTATGGGGAGTAGGTACCTATGTGAGGAACGAGACATCCACCGACCCGCAGTAGGTAGGTACCCAAGTGTGGAGTCCTAGGACCTAGTTTCTGAGCAAGAGGCCCGCCAGTAATACTTGCTGACAAATCTCGGTCAACACGATCAATAATTTATTTTTATTTTCATAAAGCATCGTCATGTCTTCGAATTTTGTTTATTGTTCTGAAGTCGTTTTCAGCGAATCTAATATTTTTTTCAAATATTCTACCTGATATACGTACCTATTATTATGCCGACTGTGTTTGAGATGTCCCAGATGCGACTTCCGGGTGGGTGAAATTACGGCGGTAAGTGAGATTATGTCAGTACTATATTGAAGAACACTGTTCATAAGTCGCCCTAATGACATACAAAAGTGTTTCACTTTTTGAGATCCAAGTTTTTATTCGGTATGATTCCTGCCGTCTACTCTGTGGAAAGGTAGACGTCGTCTATTCTAGGCTACTTCTAACAAGTGCGCAATATTGAAATCATAGTCCGGGGATATTCAGTGTTGAATAAGTCAGCCGTGACAACGTGCGTCGTGTTATTGGCCTAAAAATACACACGCTTTCTGTAAGCTACGAGAACATTAATAATACAATAATATTCATACCAATGTTAATTTTCCGCCATAATATAAGTAGATTCATATTTATGTATATGCCTACAAAATGCTTTAGTGCTAATTTACATCTGTCTATTTCCTATTTACATTACTGATCCTGCTAACATTCCATCCTAGAAGCTATAAATAGAATGGGCAGTTAAAAAATGTCACGATTATCTTTCACTTATTATACAATTAGGTACAGTGATGTGTGCAAACTACAAACACGTACCTATAGCCTATGGAGGTGGCACGGCCGGGTTCCGCGCGCGGTGTGCGCTATGTGGGCGGATGTGTGTCCGCGGGCAGCCCGCTATGTGCCGCCGGGTACCGACCAATATTACAACCACACTACATGCCGATAACTTACTAAACGCAACCGTCTGCCCGACTATGTCATCATGAGCGATGGATCTACAATGCGAATGTTAGCCTGCGTGGCGCAGTTAGTATAATGTGTACCTAACTACCTATACAAGGGGTCACGAGTTCCACTCGCGGTGACTAATGTTCGTTAAAGACACCGGCTTATGCGAAATCTCTCATAGATTGTGATAACTTAGGGCCAGGACTATGTACGTGACCATCGGATGTATTTATTTATACTTAGCATATCCCACATACGGATTTTACACATGTCACTGTTGACTCTAGTAGGTACCTATTGGATGTGTTACTTGACGCACAGTATGTGGAGGCCGTAAAACAAGTGCAATAACTTTTACATATTAATTATTGTTGTGTAATAGGTGGTATGAATATTTAATATAACACAGGGACTCCGTGTAGACGCCGCCGTTAATGACATTCACCGGTTGCTCAGTGAGGATATGACTTAGTAAGGGGCCCAGGCACGTGCTCACTTGTCGCTAGGCTTATACACCTAATTGAACAGGACACTGCCTGACCCGGGAATTGAACCTGGGACAACTGCATGTCCTTTACGAGACAAGATACCTAGTTGATATTTTTACACTAAAAGAGAAATGAAGTGAAGATGTTACTGTGAAGCACCGGCGCAGGGAGTGAGCACGTGTGTCGGTACTCGGTATGAATGGGCGTGCAATCGCTTTCGTATTGTGTCTAGACGCGATAGACAAGCTGAGATAACGCTGACTCGGCCGAGCGCACTCCCGCACTCGCAACACTCAGCCGCGCTCGCATACCATCACAATATCAAACCTATGGAAGATATATGGCGAACAACATTGGCGATGGTATACCTACACTGTAAGTAGTGACACGCATGTCGCATTATGCAACCTACACAGGCGGTGCGTGTGTGAGTCGCGCGCGACATCCGCACACAATAACTGTGGCGAGGAATTTTCCTTGTACATAAATATCACTCACAAATAATGTCACGAGGTACGGTTTTGGTAGGTACTGAATATCACATTACATATTTACACTGTGGTGACTTCGGGTCCCGCGTTCGATTCATTTCATAGATGGTGTTTGTGCATGGTAAGTTCTAAACGGACTCGTACTGAAACGGCGCGGTGGAACAATTAACATGGTGTCTGAATGTGTCGTGGTGGTGTGTGGCGTGGTGGTGTGTGGCGCGGCGTGTCGTGGCTTGGTGGTGTGTGGCGCGGCGTGTCGTGCGTGGTGGCGTGTGGCGCAGGCGGTACTCACGCGTCGACGTGGTGGTGGTGGTCGTGCGAGTAGGGCGGCGGCGCGGCGGCGTACTGGTCGTAGTGCACCTGCCGGTAGTCGTCGCGGCGCTCGGGCGACGGCGACAGGTCGGGGCTGCGGCCGCGCAGGTACACGCCGTCCGTGGAGGCGGCGCCCGGCGTGCCCGGCGGCTGCGGCTTGAACAGCGCCTCCTCGAGGTGCGCGTACGTCTGCATGTCGCGCGCGTGTGCCGCCGGCCGCAGCTCCTGGTAGCTGCGCGCGTGCGCCGGCGACAGCCCGCCTCCGGGGGCGTAGCCGTACGCCGACAGGGGGGGCGGGCTCTCGGCCTCGCCGCCCGCGCCGCCCGCGCCACCCGCGCCGCCGCCGCCCCCCGCCGCGCCGCTCTCCCCGCCGCACTCCGCCTCGCCGTCTGCGCACACGCACACATACAAGTCACCGCACGGCCGCCGCTCGGCCCCGCCCGCCGACACACTCGCGGGGACACACGTCCCCCGTGTCGCGAACATTGGCGACCCAACGGACTGACAATTAGAGAGCTAATGAGATCCGAACGGGCCGCCGCTCATTAAACAGGAAAACACAAAAATACCGTTAACGATGTTTGCCAATTAATTAAACGACAAACAAACGGCAGCGCACACTCATTAGGCGCCAACACAAGCTGGCTCCGCGCGACCTCACCACCCCCCGCGGCAGGCGATGCTAGCGGTACAGACACTATACTTTCATATTTGCAATGACCACAACTAATCACAGATTTTTCTAATCGAATTAATTAATAGGTACAGCTGTTACATTTTAAACGTCACACCGCGTTTCATGCTCTCAGCCATATAGGTAGTAGAATGTCAACAAACAATATCCCGAGGCAGAACGGCCGCGCGACTCGGTCGCCGGTCCTCCATTGAAACGAGGAGGATCTGGGAATCGAGAGGCAGTAGGAGCCACAACACTCAGTTGCCGCCGCACGCACCGGAGAGAATCGCAGTTCTGTATTGTAGTGGCGAACAAGAGTGGTAAAGGATCGCTGGTTACCTTTGAGACAATTATTGTTGACCTCTGCGATGAAGGCGTCCAGTTCGAAGGGCTCCGCCTTGTGCCAAGTGGCGGGCCACGCGTCGTGCAGCATGCTCGCGGCTCGCGATACAAACACTCACTGATGCACGAGCTCACGCGCCAACAGATCGGTGCAGCTCGGACGTGCAGTCGGTGCGCCCGCGCTGCGCTCACTGGCGCGCTCGAACCGGCGAGCGCCCGCGCCGCGCCCTCCCCACCGCCCCATCTGCCGCCCCCGCCCCCGCACGCGCACTGCCCGACACCCTATCCCGGCCGCGGCTGGGAGTGTCCAGCGCCGCTGCATCCCCCGGGAGCGCGTTAAGCGGCGGACAAAGGGAATATCCCATCGTATGAACGACGATGCGGCGGGAGCGTTATGTGTGGAGAAACACTTGGGATGGCTCGAGAGGGCGGCCTCGCGTACGCACCAAAGTAAACAAAAACAAGACAAGCGGCGCGGCTCTCGGCCAGGTGCGGGCGCGTCACGGCGGCACGGCGCCACGTGCGCTTCCTCATTACTCACTAGGTGCGAGTGCTCTTTATCTATTCACTGTTTATGCATATCGCGCCAATGATCCAGCCCAAATAAAGATTTGTTGTCTGCTTCCGTTGTCATGCAGCCCGAGGGACTCGATACAGGAAGACTAGCTGGAACATGACGCAGCAGCGCCACGGGGCCTACTCAGTGGGGTCTCAGTCAGGGGGCAGTGACTGAGAGGTGCATTGCGGGGGCAGGCGGTGCGTGTCGGCGCGACGCTGCGATCAGCTGATCGGCGTGGTAGTCGGTGGGTACGCTATCGCGGCCGGTGCGCCGCTCAAGATAAGTTATCGGCACGTGCGCGCACGACCCCGCCTTATCTGCGCAACATCTCCCGACCTAGGGCACGCTGCAGACGAGCAGGCACCGCGCGCACTGGCTGCTGCTGCGCCGCCCCGACCCCGCCGGACCCCCGCCGGACCCCCGCACGACCCCTGCCCGACACCCAGCCGACCGGCGGCGTCACCATCACACAGCTGTCCCGTCACCACCATACATGACAACAATACGCTCTCTGAATGTTAAGGAGACTCAATGTTATCACTCGTCATAAGGACAGTGTGAAGTCCTCTCGCAGGGCCATGTCTAGTCCATCGAGATGATGATTTGCCACTCCTCGGCTCTCGAACAACGTTTCTCAGATGTCGACCAATTCGTTGGCAATTTCATCAAACCCCACCTGATGGCAGAAACTACACAAAACATTAAAGACTAGTCATTATGTGATCACAGGAACGATGTGCCCACTAAAGGAATAAGCTTTAACTTGTCGGTAGTAGAGATACAAGTAAACCACTACCTACGCGACCAACTCCCGCGCTGATACCACTTTTGGGTGGCTGATGTAACACGCATGACGGTAGTCTGCTGGACAATATACTGCTGTATGTGAAAGCAGCAGACGCAGTTACGCAGCGCCCGCGTGTCTGCCGTCGGGTGCAGTTTTTGCACCAGTCCGCGCTTCTCCCGGGAACCTATAAATTGTGCCACATTAACTGTAAGGGCGCTGTAAATCGCGACGCACGACAAATTTACCGTTCCCAGTATCGAATCGGGCGAGAAAAAATTGTTGTGACAGCAGCACGCGGCCAGCGCCCCGCCGCGACTCTCGCACGCTGATTTACTGCCCTTGGGTCGTTTGTTTTTGCTCACAACTTGTTACAACTTCATAATATTTTCCAATAACACGAGAAAAATAAACAAGCGAGCGGGTCATCTGTCGAGTTGTGGCGAGCACGTTGTTAGCGCGCGCCGGGGGGCATGCGCACTTCCCACACGAGCCCCCAAGCTTCGGGAGTAGGTGCGCTCCTTGTGCGCATCTTACAACTTACAATAACAACAATTGTACTCATTATTCGCTAATTCCAAATTCTTGGCCCAAGACAATGGGCGCTAATGAGTGTTTCGCGGAAGGTCGCTGGGAACGCGTCCAGCGGTGCTACCCCTCCCGCACCTACCGCACCCCTTCCCGCGTGACGCACGATGCTCTAATTCGTAAAATTGATTTTTTGTATCAATATTTTAAACTAAGTATTTCTTGATTGGAAAAAAAAACATGTGTTGCTGAGGGGGTTTCTTGCCGTTTCTTCTCCGCAGCGATAACACGTTTCGAAGCGGCAATAGTTTAGTATGAAATAGCTTAAAATTGACGATTCAAAAGAGCTTGTAAAAGTCTATTTGAATAAAGATTATAATTTGACTTGACTTGAGCAACACTAATGTTACTTGCCCGTTCTTCACTAGTGATGACTGCCTTCCGAACAGGGTAGTAAACTATATTTTGAAATGCGTGAAACTAAGCGATGTAGGTAAGTATTTGATATTTCATAGATTCAATAAATATCATTTCATTAAATAATCTCATGCCAAACAATAATTGAGTTAGAGTGTCATCATCCAACACATCACAGAAGAACAAATGTTGTGTGCAACATGCAAACAGTAGATAATTAACCATCGTTACAAGCATTCCTTTCCGCGTCAGCACATAGTTACTCTCCGACCTCTTGTATAGCTGTCGTGCAGCTGTTACTGGCTGGTACTGTCTTACTACATCCCAAACCTGGTGTTCAGCTTGTTATTGTCGCAGGTATCTCACGTCACATGCAAGTCGAGCGCCACATCCGTTTCTTTACAATGCACCCGAACATACTGCGTGCTGACGTCGCATACCCACAGTAGTAGTGAAAGCTAACACATACCTATACTTCCTTGCTTCAATAGAAAACTAGATATGGACCATTTGCCACCTATGTACAGTGTACCTATGTACCTACTGTAAAAATATACATTTACTCGGAAACTTAGGTAAATACCAGCCAGAATGTCGGTACATACGTATATTTCCATATTTCCGTGACTCCGTTGGGCTCACTCGGCACACTTGTTCCTCAGACAGAGTCCTACGTGTATGTATGTGTGAGGTACTGTGCAGTACATTACCTACTGTAATGTTAAAGGCTTACCTATATGTGCGCAACACACAAGAGTGGCCGTCGCAGTACAGCGCCGCCGGCCACTTAACCACATGTACCCACACCCGACGCCGGCGTGGTGATGTTGACCGTCGAACGTTGACAGAGCTTAGCTCAGCAACGACGCGAGACAAACCTACTCATAGTTTATATCGTCCGTCACAGTTTTCGCTGACGCGACGTTTTAATTATTAACTAACGGTCTTTAATGTAATTGGCCGGGGACTACAATTTAATGAACGATGCATAATGTTGTTATTGCCGTATTTTACAAAGTAATAATACCTATAACAAACACACGGAATATGTTATACACATAGTCCCGACAATTGACCTTTCATTAACATACGAGGCGTGTGTTGCAAATATCATAAAAGATGAGAGACTTTTCCATGGCACCTGTTTAGGTGAACACGTACAAGAAACAATGTGAATTATAAGTTGCGGTTTCCCCTGAGGAGCGTCGGCAGACAAGTGACAATGTCGGTTGGTGGAGTCGGCAGCGCGGCAGTGGCGCGGTGACTAAGGGCGCGGGCACGCTGCGCCGGACAATACGCCGCTCTATCGCACTGTCGCCCCGACTGCACCGGCGCACGGCGTGACGTGGCCTTGCCGCTAATTCTTTTAGCAACACTATTTGGAACAATCACATTACTCACTAACCAACAATGTACGCCACACTAACGCCACCGGTACTGCTCCCTAGCTCTTTGTGCATCCACATCGCTCTTCAATAGACAACATTTGTAAAATAGTTTGTTCAATTTGTAGCTTCACTACTATATTAGAGATAAACCTAATAGGCATCGACGACGTCGCTCACTGTATTCAACTAAATCTTGCCTCATCGCCCCAGGGCGTCGCGACGCACAGTGTGGGAAGCCCTGGTCTAGTTTATATTTATTTATTGTGAGGTCAGAATATTCGCATTTATATGTCAAATTGCTTTTGTTAAATAAATAATGAAAGCTTAAAAATGATTAGGTACCTATTCGGAATTTTGTAAGGCAAGCGGGGCTTTTGGGCCTCTATGGAAGTACCGCCACTGGCATTAAGTCCACCTTGACAAATAATAAAATTTGTAAATAAATACATAGCTACCTACATGAACTAGTGTGGGATGATCACAGTCGTTTCTGTACAGTTCCCACTTCATTTGAAGCGCATTGCACTATCAGATGAGCCAGGAATTCATACATTACTTTTATCTATTTCACATATTTATTTATTTATTATGGTTCGCCAAAAATGTTTTCATCCTCATCATCCATCAGCCAATGGAAGTCCACTGCTGGACATAGACTTCCACAGGGACCTGTTGGAAGCAGCTTGCATCTAGTGACGTCCTGCGACCTTTACTAGGTCGTCCGACCATCTTGTCAGAGGACGTCCCACGCTGCACTTTCCGGTACGTGTCCTCCACTCGAGAACTTTTTGGCCCTATCGGCCATCAGTTCTCCGCGCTATGTGCCCGGCACATTGCCACTTCAACTTGCTAATCCGCTGGGCTATGTCGGTTACTTTAGTTCTCCTACGGATCTCCTCATTTCTGATTCGATCTCGTAGGGAAACCCCGAGCATAGCCCTCTCCATAGCTCGTTGAGTGACTCTGAGCCGTCTAATGAGGCCCATAGTGAGAGGCCACGTCTCAGTGCCGTATGTCATCACTGGTAACACACAACTATCGAAGACTTTCGTCTTCAGGCACTGAGGTATTTTGGACGAGAAGACGTCGCGTAGTTTCCCGAACGCTGCCCAACCGAGTTGGATTCGACGATTGACCTCTCTCTCGAAGTTGGACCTGCCTAACCGGACCACTTGTCCCAAATAGACATATTCGTCTACAACTTCGAGAGTCGAGCCCCCAACTGCGATCGGGGTGGGCACAACATGGACATTCGACATGATCTTCGTCTTGTCCATGTTCATTTTAAGACCCAAAAATGTTTTCACTCATACAAATTAAATACAAAAAAAATAATGAAAAAAACTAAACGCAACGACCACTTACAGGCAAACACTGCATGTACCTACCATTAGATAGGTTACAATATCAAAAGATAAAAAGAAAATTGACATTCCAAAAATAATTCATTAAAAAAGTAGGTAATAGTTTAGGTACAACAACTAAAAAACACACTTTTATAAATAAACCAAACTAAAAAAGTAGATATATTTTTTAATAATTCTAATTAAGGATAGAGTGATAAATAAAAGAAATTACATTTGACAGCCCCGTAGCGCAGTTGGCTAGACACCAGCTTGCGAAACGAGAGGCCGCGGGTTCGATCCCCAATGTTTGTGTCATCCACAAATATTTGTTTCGGGTCTGGGTGTTTGTGAGACCGAAAAGTCTCTCGTAGTTTCTGATACCCACGACACAAGACTCGTATCTTAATGTGGGGTTAGAACTATGTATGTGACTGTTGGGTGTTATGTTTATTTATTTATTTATTTTAATGTAAAAAAGCGTGTGTTGCTTTCTGAAAATATTTCAATTTCAATATTCTATCAGTACCTATCTAGTCATGTGAGACAAGTGTGTAGCTACACGCGTTTTCTCATAGGTAATAACTCTTTAAGGTTATATTAACTACATTATTTTGTACTAGTAGTTGACATTTTCATTAAACTACTTTAGTCGACAATAATATTAAATTCATACCATGCCCCTTGTCTACACCAGCGCCATTCTGGAAGGTTTTTGAACTGTTATTTACAGCTGACAGCTGGACACTTTTTTCGATTTTCTATCATATGAGATAAAAAGTATCGTAAAAGTAAAAGTCATCGCACCGGCCTACATACATAGTGCAGACAGTTGAGTAGTGACCAGACAAAATAATAGACAACCAAAGAAACCCTAATGCTATTTAATTAAACGTATGGAACTGACTCGAAAATAAGGAATTTCTGACACATTTTTAGTTACCTTGCCTGAGTTCGGAATCAAACCCTAAATCATCCGATCGTACACACACTCGCAATGCAGTAGCAATGAGTCAATTAGTTATACAGGCTGATTTAATACTCTGCGTATAGTACGGTTTAGTATTGTTAGATAAAGCTCGCTGCCGACAAGTATCACGCAATAAGACAACAACTTCTTTACTCGGTATATTTTATTTTAAATACCAAATAAATTTTACAACAACGTACCAATTTTTCCAGTATTATAGGCATAAATACTATACATAAACTCACGCCTGTATTCCCCGAAGGGGTAGGCAGAGGCGCATTTCTGCACCCACATTTCGCCAAGTATGTATCAGTCCCACGTAATAGGGGGCGAGCCTATTGCCGTTTTTCGGGCACATTTCCAGACTCCGTGCTGTTGCCGAGAATTTCCTAATGGAAAAACCCAATAACACTTTGCCCGACCCGGGAATCGAACCCAGGACCTCTAGATCGCTCGGCACATACTCGTACCGCGAGACCACGAGGCAGTCCAGCAGCATAAATACTCATGAAGGAAAATATTTATATCTATACAAATATATAAAGCTGAAGAGTTTGTTTGTTTGGTTGAACGCGCTAATCTCAGGAACTACTGGTCCGATTTGAAAAATTCTTTCAGTGTTAGAAAGCTCATTTATTGAGGAGGGCTATAGGCTATATAACATCACGCTAAGACCAATACGAGCGAAGCACCAATAATAAATGTTTTTAGGTCGGGGGCTTTAAGGTTGGCTCATTATAACCTTTTTTATGCTAACCAAATTTGTTCTAAAATAAAGCATTAGTTGTGAAGGTGTTTTTATAAAGATGATATTAAATCCTTATCCAAATAAATACGTTATTCATCACAAGTATTTAATTTAAAAGAAATTTGCCCTTTACATCATTTGATTTCAATGAGTATCTTAGAAGATATCGCAGTTTTAAAATAACACCGCAGCGAAAAAATGATCAAGCGCGCAATGATGTACAAGGCGCCGGCCGGCGGGTGCGCGGCGGCACACGTTTCACGTCTATTTGACCGATTTGAATGATTTTTTGGTATGGACATAAATGGGACTCTGTGGAGTAAAATAGACTACTACTTATTTTCTTTCTGAACCCAATCCTGTAGTCTACGCGGACGGAGTCGCGAGCAAAAGCTAGTGATATATACGCAACAAAAGTACCTAGGTGTGCCTAATACTCGTATCTATGACGCGAGGCACTAAACAAATGTTCTAAGAAAATATCACTTCGGCCAGCCCGCCGCGCCGGCTTCATGTTGCTTTAAATACACTTATTTCATATTCAGATTGAGTTAACTACGAGTAAATGGTTAAAGGATTTTGGGTCTCTGATGTAAATGAAAATCCAAGATCACAGGTATTAAATATTAAACACATTTACACATTGAGAAAGCACAATGTGTATATTGTGAAGTTTACGGTCTGTTTTACGACTTCCACATATGTAAAAGATGAATGCCTTATCGGAGTAATACGGTGATAGATAAGGAATGAAAGATCTTTCAAAAATTTGTCACATAATTTAACTGATACTTATCTAGTGGTGACGCAACAGAGCTCAAAGGGTTTTTTCTAGCGACCTCATTCGGGGAAGAAAAGAAAATTTTGTGATATATTGCAATATTATGACATGATATTCGAGGCCCGGGCGAGTGAAATTATTGATAAGTTTAAGCATTTATGATGTATGATGAAAAATGTTCGTGGTGACTTGGTGTCGGTGCCAACTCAACGACTGGTTTATGCGCGGTAGTGAAAGTTGCAAAGAAAAGAACAAGCAAATGAGTAAAGTTACACTACGAATAGAGCAGTAGTAGGTACCTACAAGTAGAAATACAAGCGGGAGTTTGTGACGTACAGTGCCAAATACTGAAGTTATGGAAATGTGTGAGGGTGCAAGAAGTAAAAAGAAAGTTAAGTGGATTGCTTAGTTCGTTAGTGTATGTAAGAAATATTCATGATAACAGATTGATAAAGAAGATGCATTTTCGGAGGTGATAAATGTCAGTTTTTGACATGACAATATCGACATTCCTGACACCGCATAATTCCCACCAACGGTTGCGCAATTAGTATTGAGGATGAAGTTTCGGCGGCCAATAGATGAGGCGCTAGCTTATTGACAGAGGTATAATGAAACCTTCAATTGATCCATGAGTGTGGAGCTCGGCCGAGACGGATATGTAGTAATTAGCTAACTTGAGAGAATAGGTTGGTATACTACGTAGAGACTTACGTTCCTAAACCAAAACAAATAGAGCATAGCGAGCTCAAGTGACGACGTGCCGTGACGTGCTAGTGGCAGCTCGAGCGCCAGCCGCGCTGACGTGGCGGCGGGCGGTGCGGGCCGGTGCGCGCTGGACGCGACGCTAGCCCGCCGACACACTTGTTTGTCATCACGAGCTTGTTTTTATGTTGCCCTTGTGAAATAATTTTATCTGTGTTTAAACATCGCGTACTGCCGATGGTTGCGGGGGTGGGGGTGTGCGGGCGGGTGGCGGGGACAGCACTTAAACAAATAACGATATTAATACTTTTAAGCGCGGAGGCCGGAGGTCGCCGGTTCAGCCGTTATCAGTGGGCCACCGTCCCGCGTGCCCCCCGCTCCCTCCCCCCTAGCCCCCTAGCCCCCGTCCCGCCGCCCGCCCGCCGCACTGCACCGCCCCCCCGCCCGCAGCGTCCCGTCGGCTCGCGTCTCGACGCGTCGCCACGTTTAACCGCTCGACTGGTACACACTCGCCACGACGACACGACACCAGCACCGCCGCCTCGCCGTGCACGCCGGCGCTCGGCCCGCGCACGCACATGGCACTTGGCTAGAGACGCGGGGTGGTGAGCGCGGCCGTGCTGCGGCTGTGGCGGCGTGACGCTGCACAGCTGCCGTTAGCTGGTGGAACACGGCGCGGTTAATGAGGAGCGCCATTAAACCGGTCCCGCACACAATTATTCACTAATAGTTCGAGTAATATTGTTCTCTAATACTAGTTACAGTTACGGTACACTCGTCACTCGGCGCGCGCATGCACGCACACTCACGCGGCGCACACGTACATGTGCATACATACACACACACACATACACGCTAGATCGGCACGGTCGGCACACAAGGGCGCGCTAGCTTTCGACAAGCGGACGTGGTGAAACAGTAGTACTGCACGTATGTACAAGTACGTAGGTATAGTACGTACTCGTACGGATGTAGGTCGACGAGCAGAGGGAGTTGAGCTAAGTAACGCAGCTTAGTTATCGCGGCGCGAGCTGGGAGCCGGGCAGGCTCGGCAGTGCACCGGACCGGCAGCCGCGGGCTCGACGAATGAGCTCAGCGATGATACTTCATCAAATGTATACACGATATAGAGTCATGTGGGCGGCGTCACCTTACTATTTCTTAATACTTAATTTGTTCTTCAAGTCTATCCCTTTACTGCACGACGCAGATTAAAAATAATACTTATAAATGCAACATTTTTATTGTTTAGTAAACATATCTGAGTTCCAGGTAACTGCTAATGATGTTTAATTATGAATCCGCAGTGGATACATTCCTACGGGGATTAGGTACCTACTAACTACTTGCATTCATATTCCGTTATTTGTGCCAACTGTACGAGTCTACACGTGTAAACAATGTTTAATAACAATAACTATTCCACGAACACATTACAATATTACTAGAACAGAGTTGTTAGTTAAATAAATTTAAAAAAATGTAACTCGCGAGGTCTCTCGATGACGTGGGTAATATCCGGTGTGAACGGGAATACACAGCGCTATGTAATCAGATATCAGAACAAAAAAGTACTAATTAAAAATTAGCTGACAGTCTCAGAGCCCAACCCAACACGTACGAACCCGAGCGGGGAGACATACCTACCTATATCGAGATCCTAAACGGTGAGCTTCAAATAATTACACATTGTTTCTTAATTAATGTTAGGCGAGCAATCAGATGCGTTGAGAGCTCCAAAGGTTCCGATTAAAATTTTACATTTGTCCGGTGTCGGCTCTTCTCCTATTTTATTTATTTCTTTATTTACGCTGTATACATAACATATGTAAAGGTGGACTTAATGCCTGAGGCATTCTCTACCAGTCAAACCTTAGGTGGTGCAGAGATGAAAAGCGTAGGTGCGTAAATTGATTTATGATATACTACACAAGACATTAAACAAAATACATACATACATACGATATATAAAACATAAATATCTTAGGTAAATATATATATATGTATATATTAGTACAATATATTACAGATATACATATTACATACCTAAATAAATACATTTATATATTTATATAAACAAACTATTGTTCTGAAGCATCTGCCATTCTGGATGTCAACAACTTCCGTACTTTCAACTTGAATGAGTAACGACTCGTACACGTCCTGATTTCCAAGGGAAGTGCATTCCAGAGGAGTATAGACTGCACAGGAAAAGAAGAATGAATGAATTCGGAGGTGTGAGATGGGCAAAGAAGAAGAAGGTTATTGTAAGATCGTAGATTTCTCTCATGGTTGGCATGTAAAAATTGAAAATAGGGGTAATGTAGGATTTTTTTTTCATAAATCTATTCTGACAGTATTGATTGACAGCCCCGTGGCGCAGTTGGCTAGACACCAGCTTGCGAAACGAGAGGCCGCGGGTTCGATCCCCGCACCGAGACAAATGTTTGTGTGATCCACAAATATTTGTTTCGGGTCTGGGTGTTTGTGAGACCGAAAAGTCTCTCGTAGTTTCTGATACCCACGACACAAGACTCGTATCTTAATGTGGGGTCAGAACTATGTACATATGTGACTGTTGGGTGTATTTATTTATTAGTATACCTAGGACGAGAATGCACTGAAGAGAAACCTAGACGCCTTGACAAAGAGTTGCGTAACTTGGAAAAACCTATTTTTGTTTGTAAGAAGAGGGGGAGTAGAAAAAGTGGGGCTGACTCGACCTGCACAGATTCACTGCGTACAAGGTGCGCGTCGAGCAGCGTGTGGTGCGTTCCAGCGCCGGCCTGTGTACATCCGGTGCTGAACAGGCACCGGTATTGTGACGACATGTGGCAGATACTAGGCTATTATTTGGCGTATTTTTTTAAAGCGAGCGAGCTCTTAAGTACTTATTATAAAAGATCTCATAAGATCCGCGCATGAGTGTGCATTGGTCAAAATCATAAAATCGCGCACAGGATGTGCGTCGTTCAAGTGATACAGCTGAAATTATACACATAAGTATTTGCTACAGATGCCCTGATATTCGTTTTGAGAGACACCGCATTACACATACGACGTTGGATAGTGATCAATTCATACAATTTGTTATGTAAATACAGTGCTGATAACGCCGTCAAGTGAGCGTCGGCTCAGCTCGATATGACCGGACGGCCGACACGAGAGCCGCCGGTTCGCGTCCCCAACACTCCTCGTGCATTGCCGACTCACTCGTGTAGTAGTAATTGTTTATCATCGAACACTTCTCGCCAAGCATAGCATCGCGTAAGAACCAGCTATAACAGGGGTCTGAACATTTCTGAACGTTGTTAGGTTTTCAACAGGAAATTCTGCCACCACCTGTCTGTCGTTACAGGCGACTGATGGGGGTTATCGGGATTTTCGGACGTACTACGGGGGAGGTGCGCCCTTACAGAAGATGTACGATTCCGAGATGTGCGGCAGAGCGCATGGTCTCGTGAATGCTGGGAACGCTCACACCAAGTGAGTGTCCAAAATAGGGCCAAGTGGGGGACATCTTAAGACCCTCCATCGCAGTGGAGTTCACATTTGGACAGAGCGTTGAGCGGCTGCAAGGACCAATTAAGGGCGCTTATCGCCCTGTATATCTTGTACCTCCCAAATTACGCAAGACGGCCATCGAGAGGATTAATTCGGTATACCAGCGTAGGATTTATGGTTAGGGACCCCGACATACCCTTTTCGGCCCCCCGAGGTACCGAACGGGGAGTTTGAGGCGCTTTCCTCTCGTTAAAAAAAAATTGACAGGCCCGAGGCGCAGTTAGCTACCAGCTTGCAAACGAGAGGCCGCTGGCTCGATTTTCGCATCGGGACAAAATGTTGGCGAGATCCACATATATGTATTTGTTTCAGGTCTGGGTGCTCATTAATAGGGTGGGATTAGAACTATGTACGTGACTGTTGAGTGTAGGTAGGTAGGTACTTATTTTTTTATTTACTAAACATACATACAAATATAAATAAATATAAATAGTGTGTACGTATGTTAAATTACTGAATGCATATCGTTGTATACACGGTTCATACACCGAAATGACATAATTATGTATTTTACAGTTTTTGTCTGTCTGGCTAATCTCCGAAACGGCTGGACCGATTTCGACGGGGCTTTTCACTGGCAGATAGGTAACTGATGTAATAAAGAGTGACTTAGGCTACTTTTATCGAAAACTCTGCACAATAACGTTTTTGTTGAATTCACACAGCGAGTCTGGGAATAAGGCTGAAAGGCTTTATACTACGAGGATGTAAATTACCAGGTGAGGAAACGAGTGCGTGAAATACATCTCCGCGTGCGTACAAGCGTACAAGCGTGGCTGTCAGTGCCATGTCTGATTGTGTGGCTTCGCTAGAGTTTCAATCGCTGCTCCTTATGGATACTTGCGCATATTGTAATCGTAGGGCGATTTCTTGTATATTCGTTGCATTACATTTATATTCATTCAAAAATACATTATATCAATAACACAATTTTCTTTGAATATTGTGTAGCCCTAGATTCCACTTCACAATTGAGAATTCAATTGCCAAATTATATGTGGCAAGCATATAAAGCGATTTTGAACGGTATTTTTAATGTTATTATTCTAACGTTTATAGATGCATCATCATCGCCCCTAATACGTCCCACTGCTGGGCACGGACCTCCTCTACAACTGAGAGGGTTTAGGCCTTACGCCACCACGCTGGCCTAGTGCGGGTTGGCGGACTACACACCTAAGATTATTTTTTTTAGGTGTGCAGGTTTTATCACGATGTTTTCCTTCACCGTTAAAGTAAGTGATAATTCATTGTGAATACACACATAACTTCGAAAAGTCAGAGGTACACACCTCTGACAGGCACACGCCTGGGGTTTGAACCTGCGACCGCCGAAATTCTCGACCGCGCGCTTAAACCTCGAGGCCATCACTGCTAGATAGATAGATAGATGCAGTTTATATTAATTTTTGTTATGGCCTAATTAGACAAAATATCAAATTGGTTGTTATTCTGTTTTATTGCTTAAAATACTCATGAATGGGGCTAATAGTAATAATAAACATAATCGTTTACGTGTAGTATTTGGGGGGGGGGGGGGAGGTCACTATATGGTGCAAGCACACCACGTTCTCAATAGCTCAAGTAGCTGCAGGCACCCCACATAAGGCCGCGCACACACGCTCGCACGCCGGTCGCGCGGGACAGCGGGACCGCGATCTGCGCGATTATCTTCCAAAACAACCGCTCCAACGGTTAGCACATACAAAAATAATATGGCGGCGTTATCTACATAAACAAATGTAAACATTAGCTTGTTATCGGCTTTCATTGAATCTGTTCGGACGCGGCCCCGAGCGCTAGCAACATGCTGTACTACACTGCACGCGCCGTACCTATCTATACTATTATTATAAAGAGGAAAGGTTTGGATTTTTGGATTTTTGGATTTTTGTATTTTTGTATGTTTGTTATGAATAAACTCAAAAACTACTGAACCGATTCTGATGATTTTTGGTATGGAGATAGATGTAACCCACCGAAGTAACATAGGATACTTTTTATCCCGGAAAATGTAGTATTCCCGTGGGAATGGGTATAAGTAGCTCTGTCAATATTCTGCTTTTACGCCTAAACCATTTGACCGATATGAATGAATTCTTTTACAGACATAAATGTGATCCTATAAAGTAACATAAACTACATTTTATCCCGGGAATATGTAGGGTTCCCGAGGGATGAGCATATAATGTAATGCGAAAGTAACACTGCCTGTGTTATGCTTTCTCGCCTAAACCATTTGACCGATTTCGATGATTTTTAGTATGGGAGTAGATGAAACCCTCCAAAGCAACATAGGATACTTTTTATCCCGGAAAATGTAGTATTCCCGTGGGAATGGGTATAAGTAGCTCTGTCAATATTCTGCTTTTACGCCTAAACCGTTTGACCGATATGAATGAATTATTGTACAGACATAAATGTGATCCTATGAAGTAACATAGACTATATTTTATCCCAGGAATATGTAGGGTCCCGTGGGATGAGCATATAATGTAATGCAAAAGTAACACTGCCTATGCTATTCTTCCACGCCTAAACCATTTGACCGATTTATATGATTTTTAGTATGGGGGTAAATGGGATCCACCCAAGCAACATAGGATACTTTATATCCCGGAAAATGTAGTATTCCCGTGGGAATGGGCTTTCACGTCTATACTATTCGCCCGATTTATATGATTTTTGGTATGAATATAAATGGGACAATATGAAGTAACATAACCTACGTTTTATCCCGGGAATATGTAGGGTTCCCGTGGGATGAGCATATATTGTAACACGAAAGTAACACTGCCTGTGTTATGTTTTCACACTTAAACCATTTGACTGATTTGGATGATTTTTGGTATGGAAAAAAATGAGACCTTAAAAAAGGACATAGGCTATTTTTTTTAATCCTTACTAATATTATAAATGCGAAAGTAACTGTCTGTCTGTCTGTCTCGCTTTCCTGCTAAAACTACTGAACCGATTTAAATAAAATTTGGTACACAGATAGTTTAGACCCTGAGAAAAGGCATAGGCTACTTTTTATCCCGGAAAAGGGGTTTTAAGGGGTTGAAAGGGGGGATGAAAGGTTGTATGGAAGTATTGTCATTTTTAAAGCTAGAAGCTTGAAACTTATTTTTTAGGCTGTTGATTTAATATAAATAAATATGACATTCTAAGTTTGTAAAAAAGTGTACATTTAAGGGGGTAAAATAAAAATAAGGGTGAAAGTTTGTGTGGAAATTCGTCATTTTTGAAGCTAGACTGATGAAACGACGTGTAGACGACTGAAACTATATTTAACTATATGTCTGTTACGCTTTCACGATTAAATCATTTGACCGATGTAAACGATTTTTGATATGGACATAAATGGGAATCTATGGAGTAAAATAGACTACAACTTATTTTCATTCTGAACCCAACCCTGTAGTCTACGCGGACGGAGTCGCGGGCAAAAGCTAGTGTTTAAAATAAAATAGTTAGACTTGGCAATCGCATGAAAACACAATGTATCTCACTTTTAGTGCGATTGCCAAGTCAAAACTATTTTATTTTAAACATAACAGATTTTTAACATTGATATGGTCACTATAAGATGGTGTCTGGTAAGCTAAGTGCATTATAACTTAAGACAGAAGTTCCCTTAAACGGGGACTGAATAAATTCATCGACTTGGTATCATATAGATCTCACAACTTTTTACGGCAAAAGAACTGAGTTGCGAGACTTGGGGTTTTTTACAAGTTTTGTTTTTTATGGGATCTCATTTCTTTTTGTAGATAGTCCTACTTTTTTCTTTTCGGTATCTTCTACTTCTTGAGTAGGTACTAACAACGGATTTTCTTAAAGCCCACTCTCTGCCTTATGAGCTTTGCTTACTTTTGTAGGTAGTCTTCCTCCTCTACATACGAGACGAGAGCGGCCGCGTCGTGATCTTTATTTTAAAATAATAATTATTTTTGGCGTTAGTTAGAAATATTTAGGGCCGCACGCGTCATACGTCAGTTGGAGTTAATCCTATTTTAAAGTTTTTATCTCTCTTTCAATATAAATTGGTACTGTCAATGTACCTAACAGAAATTTACAACATAAAGCTTATTAGATTAGAGGTATAACTTGAACTAATTTACGGCATTAACTGCCGCACTCAGTTTTTTTGAAATGAATAAATTACTTGACCCTATTATTAAGATTTCCTCACGATATTTTCCTTCCCCGTTAAAGTACGCGATAATTCATTGCTACATACATACATAAACTCACGCCTATATTCCCTGATGGGGTAGGCAGAGGTGCATTTCTGCACCCACATTTCGCCAGGTATGTTGATACATACCTGTCAGTTCCACGTAATAGGGGGCGAGCCTATTGCCGTTTTTCGGGCACATTTCCAGACTCCCTGCTGCTATTGAGAATTTCCTAATGGAAAAACCCAATAACACGTTGCCCGACCCGGGAATCGAATCCAGGACCTCTAGATCGCACGGCACATACATGTAACGCGAGACCACGAGGCAGTCCCTAATTTAAAGACCTTACTTCATAAATCTTATATATAAAAATGAATCGCAAAATGTGTTGGTAAGCGCATAACTCAACAACGCCTGGACCGATTTCGCTAATTCTTTTTTTGTTGTGTTCGCTATCGTTAGGAGAAGGATCTTATGAAAGAAAAAGTTAAGAAAATTGCGAGGAATATGGTAAAAACAACAATTTAATTTTCTCATATAAACTGTTCTACCTAATATTCTGTCAAACATTTTATGTTTATCCCGTCAATATGGTTAAGGGTCCCCTCAAATTAAAGAACGTATTTAAATAAAGGTTTTGAATCGACAACATATATCCAGAATATTCGAATAATTGCGTATTTTAGATTTTAAAAATGTAGAATAATGTCAGTAATAAAAAGGGATTGACATATTTATTGGTTGTCAAATATTTATGCGTGCGTTCAGAAATGTATTTTTAAACTCCTTGGTTGTACCTGATTTACAAACGAAGGCAGGTTCGGTTTGAAATCTAAAACACCCACAACTATGCAATGGAATGCGCTTGGCGTTAAGAAAATTGTTGAGTAATGTTATTCACGTGACGATACTGAAAAGACAACTTAGAGATGAATTGGTGCTTGAGAATTCATCAATTAGATTGATCTAAGATTTCATTGATCCTAACGGGTATGACCATTGAGTTCAAACGAATTCAGTTCCCGATTCGTCATGCCTTCGCAATGACGATTAACAAAAGATGTTTGTGATTTTTTAGACAATTAAAAAATATATTAAAAATGTATATCACAAGGTGCATCATCATCATCATCAGCCCATATATGTACGACCCACTGCTTGGCATAGGCCTTCTCTGCAACTGAGAGGGTTTAGGCTTCAGTCCACCACACTGATGCTTCAATGAAGAGAATTAAAACCGACTAGGTACATCCCATCCCATATGTACATGTTTAATTAAATCATGACTTGCGGAGACACGATTGATGCATTTAATTTTCGGACTTATTTATTTCTGTATTTTTATCTCAATAAAGTGCTGAACTTAATATTTATTTACATACAATCAAAAATAAAATTCAGGTAATATGTAAATATGTTACATTCAATTACTGTTAGGGGATACGAAGTTTTCCGGGTCAGCTATTATAAATTTTAATGTTTTGTTTGTTACGCTTTTACGCCAAAACTACTTAACCGATTATCATGAAAATTTGTACACATAGTCTTCGAGATATAAAAAAGGACATAGGATTCTTCTTATTAAAAAAAAATACGGAGGATAAAAGAATTGAAAAATGATTGAAAAAAGATTTGAATGACTTTTGGTATGCAGATAGGTGGGACCCACCGAAGTAACATAGGTGGGAATGGTTATCCTTACTATTTATATAAATGTGAATGTAGGGATGTTTGTTACGCTTTCACGCAAAAACAAAAATTTTGGTATGACCATAAATGAGACCCGGTGAAGTAACATAGGCTATCTATGTTTTATCCCAGGAAAATGTAATGTTCCCAATGGGATAAACATATTATAAAAAATACGAAAATAACTGTCAGAGTTTTACTTTTACGCCTCAACTATTTGAATTGATTTGACTTTTTTTTAAATTCAGTAAGTGCCATTTTGGGCACTTGAGGAACGATTTATAGATTCACTTATTATCTTTCTGCGCCCAACCCTGAAGTCTACGCGGACGGGGTCGCGGGCAAAAGCTATAAAAATATAAAAATTGCGATTACAAAACAGGTGTTGTTCGTAGAAGGGTGTGTTTCGAACTGTGACACAAGAATTTTATATATATACATATATGTAGATGTATATGTATATCTCACTCTATACAATTTTGACCATATTTTTTTGTTTAATTTGTATATCGATCAAAGCAATGACTGTTATACGTATCATTATAATTTTTCAGTGCTATTATCATTTATTTACATTTTAATAAAAAAAAATCAAATAAAAATGGTCAGTAGGTATAAGATAGAGGTTGAATGTAGAAGGATGAAAATTTATGATTATAATAATTTATCAATGCTGAATCATAAAAAATAAAGAAAATAAAGTCAATTGAAAAAAAACCATACCCCTAAATGTTAAACCCTTAAATGTTGACACGAGAATTTTATATATATGGCAAAACAACGTTTGCCGGGTCAGCTAGTCTTATATATAAAAATGAATCGCAAAATGTGTTGGTAAGCGCATAACTCAACAACGCCTGGACCGATTTCGCTAATTCTTTTTTTGTTGTGTTTGCTATTGTTAGGAGAAGGTTCTTATGAAAGAAAAAGTTAAGAAAATTGCGAGGAATATGGTAAAAACAACAATTTAATTTTCTCATATAAACTGTTCTACCTAATATTCTGTCAAACATTTTATGTTTATCCCGTCCATATGGTTAATGGTCCCCTCAAATTAAAGAACGTATTTAAATAAAGGTTTTGAATCGACAACATATATCCAGAATATTCGAATAATTGCGTAAAATGTAGAATAATGTCAGTATATAATAAAAAGGGATTGACATTTTATTGGTTGTCAAATATTTATGCGTGCGTTCAGAAATGTATTTTTAAACTCCTTGGTTGTACCTGATTTACAAACGAAGGCAGGTTCGGTAGTCATCACGCTTTGAAATCTAAAACACCCACAACTATGCAATGGAATGCGCTTCATCATCAGCCCAAATACGTCCCACTGCTGGGCACGGGCCTCCTCTACAATTAAGAAGGTTTAGGCCTTAGTCCACCACGCTGGAAAATTGTTGAGTAATGTTATTCACGTGACGATACTGAAAAGACAACTTAGAGATGAATTGGTGCTTGAGAATTCATCAATTAGATTGATCTAAGATTTCATTGATCCTAACGGGTATGACCATTGAGTTCAAACGAATTCAGTTCCCGATTCGTCATGCCTTCGCAATGACGATTAACAAAAGATGTTTGTGATCTTTTAGACAATTAAAAAATATATTAAAAATGTATATCACAAGGTGCATCATCATCATCAGTCCATATATGTACGTCCCACTGCTTGGCATAGGCCTCCTCTGCAACTGAGAGGGTTTAGGCTTCAGTCCACCACACTGATGCTTCAATGAAGAGAATTAAAACCGACTACATCCCATCCCATATGTACATGTTTAATTAAATCATGACTTGCGGAGACACGATTGATGCATTTAATTTTCGGACTTATTTATTTCTGTATTTTTATCTCAATAAAGTGCTGAACTTAATATTTATTTCCATACAATCAAAAATAAAATTCAGGTAATATGTAAATATGTAACATTCAATGACTGTTAGGGGATACGAACTTTTCCGGGTTAGCTATTATAAATGTTAATGTTTTGTTTGTTACGCTTAACCGATATTATCATGAAAATTTCTACACATAGTCTTCGAGATATAAAAAAGGACATAGGATTCTTCTTATTAAAAAAAAATACGGAGGATAAAAGAATTGAAAAATGATTGAAAAAAGATTTGAATGACTTTTGGTATGCAGATAGGTGGGACCCACCGAAGTAACATAGGTGGGAATTATTCTTACTATTAGGTATATAAATGTGAATGTAGGAATGTTTGTTACGCTTCCACGCAAAAACAAAAATTTTGGTATGACTATTATATATATTATATATATATATATATATATATATATATATATATTTGATAAATGAGACCCTGTGAAGTAACATAGGCTATGTTTTATCCCGGGAAAATGTAATGTTCACATTGGGATAAACATATTATTAAAAATACGAAAATAACTGTCAGAGTTTTACTTTTACGCCTCAACCATTTGAATTGATTTGACCTTTTTTTAAATTCAGTAAGTTCCATTTTGAGCACTTGAGGGACGATTTATAGATTCACTTATTATCTTTCTGCGCCCAACCCTGAAGTCTACGCGGACGGAGTCGCGGGCAAAAGCTATAAAATATAAAAATTGCGATTACAAAACAGGTGTTGTTCGTAGAAGGGTAAAAATTTGGAGTTATATGTATTTTTGAATGCTGAATCATAAAAAAATAAAAACAAAAAATGTCCACAAAATAAAATAAAAAACTTTTCGGGTTGGACCACCCACGTATATAAAATAGATAACCTATTCTCAGACTTACTGAAGCTCGGTCGAGCCGTTTCGGAGGCTGTTTCGAACTGTGACACAAGAATTTTATATATATATAGATGTATATGTATATCTCACTCTATACAATTTTGACCATATTTTTTTATTTAATTTGTATATCGATCAAAGCAATGACTGTTATACGTATTATTATAATTTTTCAGTGCTATTATCATTTATTTACATTTTAATAAAAAAAAAAACAAATTAAAATGGTCAGTATAAGATAGAGGTTGATCGTAGAAGGGTGAAAATTTATGATTATAATATTTATCAATGCTGAATCATAAAAAATAAAGAAAATAAAGTCAATAGAAAAAAAACATACCCCTAAATGTTAAACCCTTAAATGTTGACCGATTCTCAGACCTACCTACAATATACACACAATATTTTATAAAAATCAGTCGAGCCGTTTCGGAGGAGTTTGTCAAAAAACACCGCGACACGAGAATTTTATATATATGGCAAAACAACGTTTGCCGGGTCAGCTAGTAATAAATAAATACATCCAACAGTCACATACATAGTTCTGATCCCACACTAAGATACAAGTCTTGTGTCGTGGGTATCAGAAACTACGAGAGACTTTTCGGTCTCACATACACCCAGACCCGAAACAAATATTTGTGTATCACACAAACATTTGTCTCGGTGCGGGGATCGAACCCACGGCCTCTCGTTTCGCAAGCTGGTGTCTAGCCAACTGCGCCACGGGTCATTTCTATAGTAAGCTCTTCCCGAATACTAATTCATTGCTAATACACACATAACTTCGAAAAGTCAGATAAGTGTGCCTAGGGTGTGTACCCGCGACCGCCGGGATTCTCGACCTCACGCCTAAATCTCAATACCATCCCTACTTATCTAGCTACACCTATTATTCCATTATTTTATACTATACAGGTACACTAATTAATTTACTGCAAATGTATCTTTGTAATCCTATATATTTATATGAGATTACAAAGTTATTTATGCAGTTTGTGAATCTAGAAAAGTAGACCAAAATTGCAAGATATTTTAATTTTTCCTTAAGTTATACACTAAACACTAATTGTGTTCCAAATTTGAAGCTTCTATGTCGGCTAGAAGTGCCTTAGAGTTTTGATGATCGGTCAGTGAGTGACCAAAACCGCGAAGTTTGACTAGTTATAATTCTAAAACTACTGGTTCAAATTGAATGAAATTTGAAATTTACAAAGTTTATACTATGCTTGCTTGGTGACAGAAAATTCAGGTTTCTAGGTTTATCCACAACGAAGTTATAGGGTGTCGAAAATGGCCTAAGTTGCTTCGAGAAAAGTATAGTACGGCCGTGCCGCTTTTTCGCTCGACTTGGCGGGGGCACTGCCGTGCCCCCAGATTATTTTAAAATACACACAAAGACGCGGCCGCTCTCGTCTCGTATGTAGAAGAGGAAGACTACCTACAAAAGTAAGCAAAGCTCATTAGACAGAGAGTGGGCTTTAAGAAAATTCGTTGTTAGTAGGTACCTACTCAAGAAGTAGAAGGTACCGAAAAGTAAAAAAAAATTGACTATCTACAAAAAGAAATGAGATCCCATAAAAAACAAAACTTGTAAAAAAAAAATCTTTCTTTTAAGGGACCTTTGCAGGCTGCTTCCAACAGGTCCCTAGTGTAGTCATTAGGTGAGGCCTATGTCCAGCAGTAGACCTCCATTGGCTGATGGATGATGATTATGAAAAAAGGCACAACTTAAACTATAAAGCCGGACATACGCCATACATGCCATACGCCATACGGCCACGTGGAGGGGAAGAGAAGTAGAGGAAGAGCGCCGTCCCGGTGGATAGACACGGTAAAGGCATATACTGGAGCCAGTGCCCAGGTTTGCCTACAAATGGCACGGAATAGGAATGCCTGGAGGAAGGTAGTACGAAGTGTACAGGAGAGCCACACGCATGGTGGTCACGACCCTCAGTAATGAGGAAACGACTAGGAAGAAGAAGACGCCATACATATTCCCATACAGGGAAAAAATATGTAACGAGAGTGGGAATACATATTTATTTTGACAGCCCCGTGGCGCAGTTGGCTAAATACCAGCTTGCGAAACGAGAGGACACGGGTTCGATCCCCGCACCGAGACAAATGTTTGCGTGATCCACAAGTATTTGTTTCGGGTCTGGGTGTTTGTGACACCGAAAAATCTCTCGTAGTTTCTGATACCCACGACACAAGACTCGTATCTTTATGTGAGGTCAGAACTATGTATGTCAACCTGCGGTAACTGAACTAAATGAGACAGACAGTATTTCATCTAGCCATAGTTTACTATTTAACAAGTAGCATTTGAGCGTGTTGCGCACCGTGTCGCACCGTGTCGCACCGTGTTGTACTGTGTTGTGCCCCGCGGTACTGTGTCGCGACGTAACGGTTGCACATTCAAAACACGGAACATATTGCGGATGGTAGCGTAGTTCTCACAGACTCAAACGTCAAAGCTCCTGGTAAGCATATTCTTAGTATTAACATACATACATAGAACTCTATACCAGGTATCTACTGTTATATTATACGTCCGTACACTAGAAGTGTGTATCAGTACTATGCATATGTATCGATTGTAAGGCATAGGTACATTATTACTGACGACCAGCGCATTGAAGTGATTATCGACTGGACAGTTCGTAAAAGTAGATCGTCGTGTATATGCAGTGAGTTGGATGAGTGATGCAACACGCAGTGCGCGCGAGAGTGCGAGCGGCACGCGCGACCCTCGGCGCACTGTCGCGGACGTGTCGCGGACGTGTCGCCAGCGTGTCACAGTCGTGTCGCCACCGCGGCAGCTGCGGGCGGCGGCACGTACTGCGCGCGCAGGCACGTTCCGCACACAACACCACGCTATTGCATTCGTTCTCACAACTCAATACGTTGCGCTGCTCCGAGCACGTGAGTCGTGCAGCTTCCACGGATCACGACGTACAGCCCCGGACAATGCGGAGAGTAAGCAGCACGAGACGTGGAGGACGGCGGGAGGGAGCGCTCCATACTATGGAACGCGGCGAACTGGAGGACGCTGCCCGATCTCTGGGGTCGTGACAGGCGCTTATCTCACTCTCCGCCCCCGCGCCCCCTGCGCTCCCTCTCTCTTCTCATTAGTGATGACGTACACGTAATATAGGTATTACGAACGTTCAACAAACAACTTGGAGGTCGAGAAGACGCAACTACACTTTCCAATAACGCTTAAACGTAAACTCCGCTCCGCTGATTCACCCCCAGTTTTCATGGACTTTGTCATTGGCTCTTTAACAGGTAGCCACGAATTCATAGATTAGATTTCCGTCACGACGATATCAAAATCTAATTCAAAACTTGGAAATGCTAAGGTGCACTAAAGAGATCGACACTATCGGAAGAAACCCGGGCGAGGTCTCATAGCCGTTACATACATATATGAGTAGCTCTAGCTCTACATATGGGTTAGCTTATTGTAACTACTTAATGCCTCTAATATGGAAAGTATTGTGTTGATGTAAGAGCGCTAGGACCGTTATCAGCGCGCGACGGAAGTAGTCCCGTGGTGCAGCGTCCACCTCGGCGTCCACTCGGCGGGCGCACTCACTCGTCCCGCGACCGCCTGCCACCTTCATTTGAGGTGTTCGCAATTACTTACTGCATCTGAACAACTGTCTTGTCTTGCCACGGCCGCGAACGACGTCTCGCACGCCGGGCCCAGGTGGTGGGTGGAGGTGGGCGGCGTGTATGCGCAGGCGCACTCGGCGGCCGGTGCGGCGCAGGCGACGGAAAGCGGGTCAGCGGGCGGCGTGCGCGGTCAACACTCTCTAACAATAACAAGGAAGCGGCTCGTGCGGCGCTCGGTGCGGCGCGCCAGCCGAGCGGGCCGCGCGGCGCCCTACTGCGGCTCGCCGGCTTTCAGCGATTTCGCTTTATCTAATCGTGAGCTGATAAAGCGGCGAGTCTCCCGCGTGTCTCCCGCTGCCGCTGCAGTCGCCGCCCTCGCCCAGCACCGGCTCGGCGCTCGCAGGACGCGCCGCGACACTCGCGCCGCCGCGGCCGCCGGTCCCAACCAACGCGCGCCGTATGAAAATGGCGCGCTAATGTACTGCGATAAGGGCTTCGACTTCCGAGTGGCAAAAGGTCGTTAGTGCGTGTTGAGAGCCCCCGTGCCGCGCCGCGCCGCGCCGCACGCCGACGTCGCCCGCCAACGCAATAAACCTACTGCGCGCCGAGTGCACGCAAACAAATGCGCTTTTGTACTGTTACGGTCGGTGACATTTTCATACTGAACACTCGTGCAAGTGTTATGTGCATGTACAGAGAAGGCGCTCCCGCTGGCCACAGAGTGGCACGACCTGGACGCGCCTCGCGAAACGGCCGGCTCCAGTAGTCAACCCATACAGGATATGCTTGCCAAACGAGCTTCACAAAACACAAATAACATATACGAGGGACCGCCAAAAACCGAATTCTTAAATCAGTATAAAGATGTTAGGTACAGTAAACAAGAGCCGAAGAGCCGTAGATGCCACGAGTCTCAATGTTCTGCAGCAACGACGGCTACACGAGCTCGGTGGTGGGATGGCGCGCATCGAGAGCGCTGGTGGGGCCGAGAGCTGGACAGTGTTGGAAGTACTCACCGAAATGGTAATCCTTATTGTCGTGCATGTGTGTGTCCATGTCAGCCGGAGCGTCACGTCGGCGCGTGCATAGTCGTCGTTGGCAGCAGTGCGCGCGTCTCCGACGTCGGTGAGTGCGAGCACAGAGCGCGTGCGCGCGGCGACCGATAGCTCGCAAGTCCGCTGCCGCCGCGCTGCCGACACTCCCGCGCACCTCCCCCGCGCACCTCCCCCGCACACCCCCCGCGCACCCCCCGCGCACCGACCGCACCGCCCGCGGCGCCCGCGACGCCCGCGACGCCCGACAGTCCGCGCCGCCGCCCCGCGGCTTACGCAAGCGCAGCGCCAGCGCCGACGACACGCCTGACCGCCGGCGCGGACCTCCTCCCGGCCACTCTCCACCGCCTGCCGGACACACTCGCGCTCTTAACATGTAGGTACTCTCAGCTACTAATGCTAGAGCATGAACAAGAACGCTGCGATGGCCATATGGAATGCGAATGAAACTCCACACGGGACTTGATGAAAATCCATTTCGGATAAATTATTCTATAGCGCGTTTGCGTGGGAGCTATCTGAGCAGACGCGAATTTTCCACCAGCTGTAAATTGCCCGCTCGGTTTTCGACAATATCTTTCAGTGAATGGAAGGCGATAGCACTGTTTAATGCTTTTCTATGAGACAAATATATGACACCTGTGGAGCCAGGCCGTTGATATTGCATTTCAATTTGACTATGACGTGGTTCTACCACTCGCGTCCCAAATCAATAAATCAATCCTAATTTCTTGTGTAAGTGAAGATAGCAGACAGTAGGTACACAAATAAGATTTGACGTTATATTTTCTTAGTAATGAGGTTGCCTGATCTCGCTTTGCTGGTGCAACGTATGCTTGTCGCCGTGTCGGACGTCACCGTCATGTCCAACATTCACAAATTGTTAAATCCGCCGTTGTGACACATGCAAGGGAGTCGAGTTCCACAATTGCCCTGTGTTAATAGTTTACATGTCAATGTCCCTCCTTCCTATACCTAGTCGCGGGTTCTTTCGACGTAGCGTGAAGAAGCATATCAGCAGGCCAACATGATGGTATCGATTGAGGGACAAGAGTTTCTCTCTAAAACAAATTCACAGCGGGAATAAAATACCTGAGGCATGTCGACGGCTATACATATGTATGTATCTGCAGAATCCTTTGTCCTGCGCTGTAAAACTTAGCTGCTGGTGCTGGTGATGAACCCACACCACGTGTTAAAACAAAACTTTCTAAAAATATTTTTATAATAGATAAACTTGCATACGAAAGTCAATTTTAGTAAAGAATAATTATGTGGTTTTATCAAATCATGATACGTCCAAATTTTTTTTTAGATGTTTTCAGAAGATTTCATAGGTAGAAAATTATGTGATTTGGGGAACGATAATGGACAATCGAAATCGGGACTGCCTCGTGGTCTCGCGGTACGAGTCTTTGCCGTGCGATCTAGAAGTCCTGAGTTCGATTTCCAAGGAGGGCAAAGTGTTTTTCGATTAAGAAATTCTCAGTAGCAGCACGTAGTCTGGAATTATTCCCGAAAAACGGCAATAGGCCCGCCCCCTATTGCGTGGGACAAAAACATAATTAGCGAAATGTGTGTGCAGGAATGCAACTCAATCAATACCAGTAATGTATGTGTGTAATGGGAAACCAATGGGAGAAAAGATATCCAAGTAAACATTTTAATAATTAAAATCTGCCTCATTGACTTACCCCTAAAGTGGTTGCCGGTACTGACGACTGATAGCCGCGGCGTTGTATTCACATGAGGACCGGTTGCCAGGATAAGTACAAAAGTCACCAGCTCTTTAATTGCTACAACTATTTTACAAAGTCAATAAATCGAAAATAATATAGAATATTGTAAAAAAAGTTGTGCGTGGTGAGGTTAGTAAGGACACATTTTTACTTCGTTCTAGCTCAGTATTTATTATACATGCTTGAGGGAAGAGCGATCCGCCCTATGGATTGGGGGCGTAAGAATACCGCCAAGGCATCCCCTGCCTGTCGTAAGAGGCGACTAACAGTGGCCCAGGGGTAGCTGGGCGTACTGCGGGGGCGGTGCGCCATGACCAAAAAGCAACGCCGAGATGTGCGGCAGAGAGCGTGGCCTCCTGACTGTCGCGGACGTTCACAATAAGTGAGCGTCCAAAATAGGGTGAGTGGAGGGCATCTCAAGCCCTCTCAATTTTGAAGAGTCCATGATTGGACAAAGCGCCGGGCGGCAGCGGAAATTAATGCAGGGCTTCCCGCCCTGCGATGCCGTAGTACCGCCTTAAATGCGCGTAACGGCCACCGAGAGGTTTTAGTCGGTATGCTGGCGTAGGATTATGGTTAGGGACCCAACTCAGGCAAACGGACAATTGTTCCGAGCGCCGAGTTGAAAGGCCAGAGACCCCGACATATCCCTTTCGGCCTGCCCCGAAAGGGGAGCTTAAGGCGCTTTCCTCTCGATATAAAAAAGAGGGAAGAGCGATACGTAAATTCTCTAAGTGTAAATACATCATCATTATTTGCTTTGTTCCCAATTTTATTTGTGGTCGGCGCAGTATGTATTCCCTATCCAAACATCCCTATCAGCCGTCATGTCTTCATTCACCCCTTTTTCTTTCATATCTTCTCTCACGCACTCCATCCATCATTTCTTTGGCCGTCCGGTCCTCGTACATCCTTCAAATTTCATACTCATTACTTTTTTCCTATGTGTGCCTCATTTCTTCTCATAATATTCCCATACAAACTGTTTTCTTTAAACTTATCTAACACAGGAACTTACGGAAGCTTACAGACTAATAACATATTTGTATAAATTAACTTGAACAAGCAGTGATGGCCCCGGGGTTTAGGCGCGCGGTCGAGAATTTTCGAGGGTCGCAGGTTCAAACCCCAGGCACACACCTCTGACTTTTCGAAGTTATGTGTGTATTCACAATGAATTATCATTTGCTTAAACGGTGAAGGAAAACATCGTGATAAAACCTGCACACCTGAAAAGTTATTAGGAATTTCTTAGGTGTGTAGTCCGCCAACCCGCACTAGGCCAGCGTGGTGGACTAAGGCCTAAACCCTCTCAGTTGTAGAGGAGGCTCGTGCCCAGCAGTGGTACGTATTTGGGCTGATTCATTGAAATCCATTCGGTAGTTTTTGCGTGAAAGAGCAACAAACATCCAGACATCCAGACATCCAGACATCCATACATCCATACATACAAACTTTCGCGTTTATAATATTAGTAAGATTTCCAACGCCTAAAATTGAAAATGCAACACTGCGCGATAAAAAAGCGTCGCGTTTTAAAAACGATGTCGTGTGAACATATACTTGGGAATGCATTTGTTGTATTTGAACGCTTTTTTAACGCGCGTTAAAAAAACTCCCGTGCGAATGGGGCCTTAGCGCTTAAGACGCTTTCCACTCTTTAAAATTAACAAGTGTAACACGTAAACACAACTCATAATTTATTGTACTACTAGTAATATGTCAAAATGATCGCACTGACACCTGGGGGTAAATGATTCGATTGACGAGAAATTACATTGATTGTCTCTCACCAGTCGCCACAATTTTTCTGGCCTATTCGATACCGGATGATAGATATACACTCTGACTCGTAGTCTCTGTGAATTGTGCGCGTAAGAACCAGTGCCGTAAATAGGGCGATGCCACCGGTGCCCTGGCACAGGGCGTAGACTTTGAGGGGCGCAAGAATGGCCAGTGCCTAGGGTCTCTAGCTAGGGTAAGCCCAAAATTTTATTACGGTGTTTATAGTTAATTTTTTGGTCCAGAAAGTCAGAGAACTAATAAATAATATACCTACCGCAAATTATTTGCATTCAAGATTTTGACATATTGATGTAGATATATTATAGTACCTACTGGCCCAACAAAGAATGTTACGTTGTAACAAGTTTATAAACATAAAATAAATACAAATAATAACTACATACAAACAAACAAATAACCCGTTGTTACAATTGAATGCAAACCGCGCGCTTTAACTAGCGATAACATCACAACGACCATATAAGGTATTCGTCGGTGCCGGAAATCAAATTATTTCTAGAACATCGGATAGTAAACGCCACAGCCAGAAATTTCGAGAAAAAATACAATAGCGATCGACGGTTCAACTTCCTACGAACTATTCCATCTCGCTCGATTCTATAATTACTATCTCAGTCCCACAGGGATTTACAAAAATATAGAGGGTAGTCGTGACGTGTCTTGCTTCGGTTGTACCGTTCTTTCCATATCTCTGTCTCATGTCATACGGAACAATCGAGAATCTGACAGTACGCATTGTCGCCTCAGGAAGGAAATAGGCCCACCACCGAACCGATATGTACCTATATAAGGACGAATTCGCGGAGAGAGAATGAGAAATTCCGACGCCAGAGAGTTGTGATTAGTTCGCATTTTTTAAACAGTAGTAAAATCAGTGCTATACTAAAACGAAAAAGAAATTAAAAGCGGATCGCATCATTTTCAACCCCCTTGGTAAGTTTAATATATTTAATTCCAATATTGGCTTGGTTGCTGTTAACTAGTTTTTCGTGTCTGGATTAATTTGATTACTATTCAACAAGTGATTTCTTCAACCTTTTAATAGTGCAAAAATTGCTATGGCTATATATATTTCTTGATAGTGGTATAACAACGTAACGTAATGCGACTGTGAGTATCTTAAAATTGGTAAAATATAACTTACCTTTTTATTTTTCCGATGAGTTTCAAATATGTTTCGCCGCGGTATTTTTCTTCATTAACATTCTATTATACCTAATATTAATTTAGTCCAAATCAATATGGCCGCGATAATTAATTCCCACTGTGTTCCACGCGTATGTTGTTAATATCGGTGGCTTGTGTATTATCTTAATAAGAACTTTATTATCTTAAAATATATTTCCAAATTTAAATATAAGTATTCTATTAAAAATTGCCACCGAATAATTGTATTAGTTTGCTTAGACTTTAAAGCCAGTTAAATTTTTATAATTGTGTAAAGTTATATATAAACTATATTTCCTCCTGTTAGTTCAAATAATGTAATACACACACATAGCTGTGAGATTTATTTTCTAGATTAGCGTGATGTTAAGATAAGAGAAATTTCTCGATGTACCGGCGAAATAAATATCGAAGGTCATTGTTTCACTCGTAGTATTCATGTGTATAAAATTAAACCTGTACTTGTGTAAAAGTTTAAGTGTAACTATTTCTTTTGTACTCATCGCGTAATGGAATGGTGATCGTCCGGCATATAAACAGTTGGGGTTTGATCCTGGGTTGGGTAATTTAAATAATAATTATTAATTATATTGGCATTTGACATATAACTATGTTTCGTTTAATTATTATTTTTTTACAACCGGACCTAAATGTCGCCACTCCATTCCGCTATTTTTTAATTGCTTCACGAAAGATGCCGACGCCCATTCCTGGTCTCGTCTAGTGCCTGGGTGTCGGATCTTTCGCGCTACAAGTGTCGTTTCGACGCGTTCCAGGAAACTGGGGGTTCTCCGTTCGGGTTGAGAAATACGAGCTGCACGTTCACGACTCGGATTGAGAACTACGAGCTGCAAGTCCACAGTACGTTTGTGAACGACAGCTGCACGTACTAGTACGGACTGTACCAACGGGCAACGCTTCTGCCCACCGACTCCAGCAGACCCCTGCGGCTGAGGGCCTTCCGATATATCACCGAAGACCCCTCCACGCGTCACGGGATCGAAAGACCGAAGTTAAGTCCCCAGTGCACATAGGGTTTTATTGGGACCAGAAAGCTTTCCTGTGCCAAGAATCCACCCCCCTGGGTGTAGTCATAAATATAGAATTTTTTTTTTTTTTTTTTTTTTTTTTTAATAAATTGATTATTTTGTAATTGTTCTTTTTATTGTTCCCGCCGTCAGGCGGTCGTAACAAGTGGCGCCCACTATATAAAAGGCAAGGCACAGGGAAGTTTTTTTGTACTCTTTTGGTGTCGGTATTTTTCAATTCCAGGTGGTAAGCCTTTGCGGACGAGGCTGAACGGGGAGGTACCACCGACCCGTTTCTCCTTAAAGAGGAACGGGTAGCCGATTCTTGTCTTCTGGCTCCGCCGGGTAATCAAATACCATCTCAGATTACCCACACATACGCGTGTGTTTCACAGTGGGCATTATACAAATTATTGACTCCGACATTTTTGTTTTGCACAGTCGGGCAACATCAAGTATTTTTTTTTTCTACAACATTGTGTCATTTTTTTTATAACATTCCATTCTGATACATTCTGTGCATTTACATTTTATGTTAGCATTTGTATTTTGCATTTGTGTTTGTGCGTAATTCACATTTCTTTTCAGAGATTTTTTTTATTTGTGCATTTATTGCATTCATTTTTTATTGTTGCATATCTTTATTGTTTTGTAATTTTAATTCTTTTTTGCTCTGAATAGATAATAGCGGTTACGTACATTATTTTACATCGTTCTTAATATATATTTTTTTAACATAACATTGCCCACAATCGTGTCACATTCCGTCGCGTATTGTTTCAGTTCACTATTTTAATTTAAATACATCGTCTCACAAAATATTAATTAATTAACTTTCATACATATAGCTGTCCCACAATATATTAAGATATTTTAACTTCATTTTTGAACTTAGTCAATTCTCTAAAAATAATTTTCCTTTAAAATGGACCGTAACATTAAATATTTACATTTAACTAAATCGGAGCTCACGTATGAAGTAGCCATACGCGGTTTAGAACCTAAAGAAAAGGTTGAGGATCTTAGAGTGCAAATTAATAAAATTGTTTCGGAATATCCTGCGGACGCGGTTTTTGACTCATGCTATGACATAGAAACAGACATTAAAGAAGTTAACGCAACTATTAGCAAAATATTAACAAACTTAGATACTTTAGATAATAACCCGGATAATAAACCAGTTTTAGATCGTACTCGCTCGTTAATTAATCACATTTACTTCCGTTTAAAAAGAATAGAAAAACCAACAAAAGAAAATTTATTAACACTTTTTGAAGATACCGTTAAACAGTTTAATGACCTCCAAATTAGATTTAATAAATTAAAAAACAAACCGTTAGTAGTAAAAACTTCTGTCCAGGATAGTTTAAATGTACCAAATAGTCCGTACGAGAGCAGGGAAACAACTCTTACAAACACGGAAGTAGGTTGCGATAGGACTTCGCTTTCAGAAATTCTGAAGACAAAATATGACGGCAAATCCTGCGTACGCGCTTTTATTGCTCGCTTAGAAGAGCTCAAGTTAGCACGAAATATTTCGGACGAGCGAATGATGCGTTTAGCGCCAGAAATTTTCACCGGGGAAGCCTTGCATTGGCTTAGAAGCGTAAGGGATGGCATAGGTTCGTGGCATGAACTGCTATCATTGCTGAGAACGGACTTCGACACTTTTGACTTCGATTATAAAATGATGGACGAGATCCGTTCGCGAAGCCAAGGCGAAGAGGAAAACATAACTATTTACTTAGCAATTATTCACGGTATGTTTTCACGACTTTCCGGACCGGTGCCAGAGGCGGATAAACTAGAAATAATTCTTCACAATATTAGGCCATGTTACGCGGGAGTTTTGGCTACGAATCCGAACATTTCTAGCATTTCCGAACTACGAGAAGTCTGCAGAAACTATGAAAGAATTAACGCTCGGTATTCCAACTTCAAAGAACCTTCTTGTAACCCTGGTTGTTCATTAGCACCAGAATTTAATTATCTTTCAATTCGAACAAACAAAAATAAATATAATCCAAATAGGTTAGCTTCGTTAAATTCAAATAAAAAATATTGTTTTAAATGTGGCCTTCGGGACCACACTACTTTTACTTGCCCTAGGTGCAATTCCAAGAAAAAACCGTTCGTGAGTCCTTTCCAGTGTTACAGATGCGGCGAACGCGGTTATAAAGTTACAGATTGCCCCAAATGTAAGGATAAATATAGCCCACCTTCTAAAGTCCTTCAGACAAAAACTAATAGTAATAATAAAAATATAAATAACCCAAAAAACTAGCTATGGAAAGTTGCAGTCAGTTTAACTTCGACCAGAAAGACTGGGCCAACTGGCTGACAACTATAAAAAATTTCTTTCGCACATTCAAGGTCGCTACTATTTTTAATAAATTACCTTTCAAAGATCCTCGTCCTTATGTTACGGTTTCAATTGCTAATTATCCTAACTTCAAATATTTAGGTCTCTTAGATTCGGGTTCAGCTATTACCATTTTAGGGAATAATTCCCATTTACAACTTTTAAAAGCAGGGTTCATGTTGAACTCTGCTGATATATTAACAGTTACGACTGCAGGCGGTCAGTCTTATCGTTCAATTGGAAATATTTTGTTACCTATAGTTTTCGAAAATATAGTTAAAAATTTAAACGTTCACGTCATACCAGAAATAGATTCGTATTTAATTCTTGGCATTGATTTTTGGAAAAAATTTAATATTTGTCCAAAATATTTACCTAACTTAGATTTTATCAGTCACACAGACCCTAAAGTTTATAATATTACAACGTCTTCTACTTCCTTACTAGGTCTTCATTCCTACGACACGTTAGAGCCATCAGAAAAAATAATCGCGAACAGCGTAATTGAACAATTTAAAAATATCTCTTTTGAACGTATAGGTTTAGGCAGAACATCCCTAATTACCCATAGGATCGATACAGGAGACGCACTTCCTATTAGGCAGCGCTCGTATAGGTTGTCGCCGGAAAAACAAAAAATCGTATCAGAGCAGGTAGACGAAATGTTGAAACTCGGCGTAATTTCGCCAGGCGAGAGTCCGTGGTCTTCCCCTGTCATAGTAGTAGAGAAAAAAGAGGGTAAACCTCGGGTATGCCTAGACAGTAGGAAACTTAACTCAGTCACCAAAAAAGACGCCTATAGCCTACCGTATATATCCGAGATCTTAGACAATCTTAGAGACGCTCGTTTCCTGTCTTCGATTGACCTGTCAAAATCTTTTTGGCAGATTCCATTGGATAAAAAGGACAGAGAGAAGACTAGTTTTTACGTTCCGGGTCGTGGTACTTTCATGTTTAATGTAATGCCTTTTGGGTTGACCAATGCGCCAGCTACACAACAAAGATTAGTGGATACCTTATTTGGACCGGAGTTCGAGCACAAAGTCTTCTGTTACTTAGATGACGTTATAGTAATTAGCGAATCGTTCCAGGATCACGTGTCCCTACTGCTGCGCGTATTGGAAAAACTTAAAAAAGCTAATTTATCAGTTAACTTCGAAAAATGTCAACTTTTTAGGGATAGCTTAAAGTATTTGGGCTATGTGGTTGACGCTGAAGGTCTCCGTACAGACCCACTGAAGGTGGAAGCCATTCTCAACTTCCCAACACCAACCACGAAAAAAGATGTGAAGAGATTCTTAGGAACCGCGTCTTGGTACAGACGTTTTATACCAAATTTCAGCACCATTGCGGGCCCTCTGAACTCTCTAACATCAACTAAGAAGTGTGCTCCACCCTTCAGATGGTCAGCGGAAGCGGAAGCGGCATTCACAACACTCAAATCATGTTTGGTCACAGCACCGGTTTTATGCTGCCCTAATTACGACCTTCCTTTCGAAGTTCACACAGACGCCAGTAATTTTGGGTTAGGCGCTATGCTCACCCAAAATATAGATGGCGTTGACCGCCCTATAGCATTCAGGAGCCGCTCTTTAACGGGTCCTGAACGTAACTATAGCGTTACAGAGAGGGAAACTCTGGCTGTGCTGGACGCTCTCGAGCACTGGCGCTGTTATTTAGAGAATGGTAAGTGTTTTACGGTTTACACTGACCATTCAGCATTAAAATGGTTTTTAACCTTGTCCAACCCTACGGGTCGTCTCGCCCGCTGGGGTCTGAGGCTTTCTGCCTTTAATTTCTTTATCAAACACCGTAAAGGTAAAGATAATGTAATTCCAGATGCATTATCTAGAGCAGTACCAGTAGCAGAAATTAGTGCCACGAGTCATCGCAGTTACATTACCAAGGACGATTGGTATCTTAACATCTTAAACGGTTGCGTAAGTTCGCCTACTAGTTTCCCGAACTACGTGGTGACGAATGGGAAATTGTATCGTTTCTCGAAGGGTAACAGCCCACTTACATCCGAATTCGAATGGAAGGAAGTTGTTCCTAAAGAACATCGTGAAACGATACTTAAAAACAACCATTCTGACCCCACTGCGGGACATATGGGAATTTTTAAAACTTACCAAAGACTTAAGTTACGCTATTATTGGCCTGGTATGTACGGCGATACTGCTAAATTTGTGACAGCTTGCGATACATGTACTGCATATAAATCTCCTACCCATACTACCCTTGGTCCACTAGGTAGGCCTAAGGAGTGTAGCAGGCCATTTCAAATGATCTCTGTAGATCTAGTAGGTCCTCTACCAGTTTCCCGTAAGCAGAACGCTTATATATTAGTAGTTTGTTGTTGTTTTTCTAAATATTGTTTACTATTCCCCCTAAGGAGAGCTACGGCAGCAAATGTCGTCAAATGTTTAGAAGAAGGCGTTTTCCTAGTGCATGGCATTCCACAGTTGGTTTTGCAGGACAATGGAGTGCAATTCATTAGTCGTGAATTAGCTAAACTATACGAATATTATAAAATTCCAAAAGTGCAATTCACGCCTAAATACACGCCCCAAGTAAACACTGTGGAACGTTATAATAGAACATTAATCACCTCCATATCAACTTTTGTAAAAGATGACCACAGAACTTGGGATGTAAACTTACCAAAGATACAGTTTGCTATGAATAGTGCCGTTAACGAGGTAACCAAATTCACACCGGCGTTTCTAGTGTACGGCAGAGAACTTGTACCATGCGGGTCGCATTATTCTACAGATGTAGACCCAAGTGATCTGGTGCTCTCGCCACGCGACGAATACGCGGGAAACCTCGGGTGTTTGGCAAAAATATTCGACAAAGTCCAACTGTCTCTGTATAACAGCCATGTCAAAAGCTCGCGACATTATAACTTACGCAGAAAACCCGTAGACTTTAACGTAGGAGACATAGTATGGAAACGGTGCTATTTCCAAAGCGATAAGGATGCTCACTTCGCGAAAAAACTAGCTCCGAAATTCTTGAAATGCAAAATAGTAGCCAAGCGCTCCCCATTAGTCTACACCGTCGAAGATATGTCTGGGAATAATTTAGGAAACTGGCACATCAAGGATTTTAAGCTACACTCCTCTCCTTCGTAATTTTTTTTTTGTATGATATCACACTTTTATAGTGTCTATAAAGTTACTTGTTATGTTATATTCACGCGGATTATACACGTTGGATTTATTTTATCATTTGTGTTATGTTTCGCGGGTTCGACTCATATATTTTTTTTTATTTTATTTATAGTTGTTAATCAATAGTATGATGATTATATTAGCATTCGTTTATTTTATAATGTATCGGCAAATAATTAATTCAATATTAGTCTGTTCGTTAATCGATTATGTTTGTCTTTAGCGGATTAAAATAAGCCTACACGAATTTTGATGTTTTGATTGGGAGTTTTGTTTTAGTGTTGTATGACTTCTTTATAGGTCTACAAACATTTTAATTGCGTTTTGCAATTTTTTTTTAGCGGAGTATGACAGTTTCTTGGTATAGGTCTACTCGTCTGCTGTTTTTTTTCGTTACAGCGGGTCGTGACTGTAACAAATTCGCTAAAGACTAGACATACTCACAATGCCGCTTAGTTTATTTAATTTTGTTTTTATTAATTGTTCATATATTATCATAGTCGTCACCGTTAACAGTTCAATACTTGTTTACCTTGATACGTACCTAGTGTTTCGGAACATTGGTTAATTTTTTTCCTTTTTTTTTTTACAATATTTTTTTTATTAAAAAGTTATTGCGTTTCGGTCTCTGTCTACGTTTGTCTTTGATGAATTAAAATAAGCCTACACGGAGTTTGATGTTTAGTTGGGAGATATTTTTTTATTTTTTTGCGTTTTGCGCATTTATGGCGGGTTGCGACCTCTTGTATAGGTCTGATTCGTTTGTTGTTTTGCGTTCTGCGCGTATAGAGCGGGTTGTGACTCTTTAAATAAGCCTACACTAATTTTCTCGTTAGAGCGGGTTGTGACTCTTTAAATAAGCCTACACTAATTTTCTCGTTACAGCGGGTCGTGACTGTAACAAATTCATCAAAGACCAAATGTATTCCACAGTGCCGATTTCGTCCGAATGTTTCATGTTACAGTATTTTCCCTCTTAGATGCTCTTTGTCATGCAGTGCTGTTCTTGAGTCCAATCTTATAATAGATTTGTACTCTAGTTGTATGGTAGTCTGTTGATAATTATAGAATTCTTCAGACAAATGTGACAGGTCGTATGCAAGGTCGCATGGTAGGTATTTGTTAGTGGATGTATGAAAGTGAGACAGTTACTGGGCGGTTCTATCCTTCTTAGGCGCTTGCCGCAGCGGATTTTACTACGTAAAATCCTTTCTCTGGGAGAGGGGGTATTGTTACGTTGTAACAAGTTTATAAACATAAAATAAATACAAATAATAACTACATACAAACAAACAAATAACCCGTTGTTACAATTGAATGCAAACCGCGCGCTTTAACTAGCGATAACATCACAACGACCATATAAGGTATTCGTCGGTGCCGGAAATCAAATTATTTCTAGAACATCGGATAGTAAACGCCACAGCCAGAAATTTCGAGAAAAAATACAATAGCGATCGACGGTTCAACTTCCTACGAACTATTCCATCTCGCTCGATTCTATAATTACTATCTCAGTCCCACAGGGATTTACAAAAATATAGAGGGTAGTCGTGACGTGTCTTGCTTCGGTTGTACCGTTCTTTCCATATCTCTGTCTCATGTCATACGGAACAATCGAGAATCTGACAGTACGCATTGTCGCCTCAGGAAGGAAATAGGCCCACCACCGAACCGATATGTACCTATATAAGGACGAATTCGCGGAGAGAGAATGAGAAATTCCGACGCCAGAGAGTTGTGATTAGTTCGCATTTTTTAAACAGTAGTAAAATCAGTGCTATACTAAAACGAAAAAGAAATTAAAAGCGGATCGCATCATTTTCAACCCCCTTGGTAAGTTTAATATATTTAATTCCAATATTGGCTTGGTTGCTGTTAACTAGTTTTTCGTGTCTGGATTAATTTGATTACTATTCAACAAGTGATTTCTTCAACCTTTTAATAGTGCAAAAATTGCTATGGCTATATATATTTCTTGATAGTGGTATAACAACGTAACGTAATGCGACTGTGAGTATCTTAAAATTGGTAAAATATAACTTACCTTTTATTTTTCCGATGAGTTTCAAATATGTTTCGCCGCGGTATTTTTCTTCATTAACATTCTATTATACCTAATATTAATTTAGTCCAAATCAATATGGCCGCGATAATTAATTCCCACTGTGTTCCACGCGTATGTTGTTAATATCGGTGGCTTGTGTATTATCTTAATAAGAACTTTATTATCTTAAAATATATTTCCAAATTTAAATATAAGTATTCTATTAAAAATTGCCACCGAATAATTGTATTAGTTTGCTTAGACTTTAAAGCCAGTTAAATTTTTATAATTGTGTAAAGTTATATATAAACTATATTTCCTCCTGTTAGTTCAAATAATGTAATACACACACATAGCTGTGAGATTTATTTTCTAGATTAGCGTGATGTTAAGATAAGAGAAATTTCTCGATGTACCGGCGAAATAAATATCGAAGGTCATTGTTTCACTCGTAGTATTCATGTGTATAAAATTAAACCTGTACTTGTGTAAAAGTTTAAGTGTAACTATTTCTTTTGTACTCATCGCGTAATGGAATGGTGATCGTCCGGCATATAAACAGTTGGGGTTTGATCCTGGGTTGGGTAATTTAAATAATAATTATTAATTATATTGGCATTTGACATATAACTATGTTTCGTTTAATTATTATTTTTTACAACCGGACCTAAATGTCGCCACTCCATTCCGCTATTTTTTAATTGCTTCACGAAAGATGCCGACGCCCATTCCTGGTCTCGTCTAGTGCCTGGGTGTCGGATCTTTCGCGCTACAAGTGTCGTTTCGACGCGTTCCAGGAAACTGGGGGTTCTCCGTTCGGGTTGAGAAATACGAGCTGCACGTTCACGACTCGGATTGAGAACTACGAGCTGCAAGTCCACAGTACGTTTGTGAACGACAGCTGCACGTACTAGTACGGACTGTACCAACGGGCAACGCTTCTGCCCACCGACTCCAGCAGACCCCTGCGGCTGAGGGCCTTCCGATATATCACCGAAGACCCCTCCACGCGTCACGGGATCGAAAGACCGAAGTTAAGTCCCCAGTGCACATAGGGTTTTATTGGGACCAGAAAGCTTTCCTGTGCCAAGAATCCACCCCCCTGGGTGTAGTCATAAATATAGAATTTTTATTTTTTTTTTTTTTTTTTTTAATAAATTGATTATTTTGTAATTGTTCTTTTTATTGTTCCCGCCGTCAGGCGGTCGTAACAAGAAATAATTATTTGTCGCTAGTGATAGTTAGTACCAAAAACCCATAAAATGTCGGCGAAAATTATTAGAACAATAATATGTCCAAATTGTGCACAAGCGTCGTGTCTCTCTAAAGAATGCGAGATGTTATAACATAGACACGGAATATATCATATTGAATTTTATTAGACAAATAACTTGACTCGAATTGGTTTCAAACCACATAATAAAATAGTAAATAGTCAAATTCTAAAAATGACCTATACTCGTAAGTTAATTTTCATGTCGTGACCTTGAATGCAAGTTTTTTTTGTTGAACAAAATGTTAAATAATATGTATTAATCTTAGAAATAATACGATGATGATAAACGCGAGAGTTTTGAAATTTCGTTGTTTTCGACATAATTAACGAGAAATGAATACTTCAATGCGTTGTTTACAATATTTATAAAAAGAAATCAAAGTATGTGGTGTTGTAAATTTTAATGCATTCTATAAGAACCAGATAAATTATTTAAATCATTACAACAAGAATTCCACACATTTTAAACATTATATAAAATATGCAACACAAACATAATGTAACCTTTTCGTATGGGAACATTCAACTATTCAATTAGTTATGTAGGTACTTACTAATCGGATCTATTAAGCGTCCTCATAATTTTTAACAATTAGAGAAATACTCGAGTCTGGCATATGTTGTAGGTTTTGGACAAGTTACGAGCCGTTTTTTCACAGTATAATTTAATGAATTTACCTTATCTTCGAAGAGCAGAATATGCACACACTTTAATTCGCCACAAGGATTAACAATAAACATCACCCATATTTTAAATATTTATCATCATTGTAATATTCTAAATACCACAACAAATTCTATTTAATTTGGTTCTTTCACTCAGTAAACGTAAACAATTAACAACGTGCACTGCACTCCAGGGTTACCGTTAAATAAAAATTTATTGCCGTGTTTTGGATGTCGAATTTTCCGTGTTTTGTAGAAAAATTTGAGAAATTACCGTGTTTCATTATTTTTTTTCAAAATACATTAAATTCTTATCATCTGATTGCTGTGTTTTATGACACGGCAATGAAATTCTGCCATGTACCGTGATTTTTTTTTCCAACTGACCCCAATTGCCGTATAACGCGGCAATTGCCGTGTCAATGGCAAGTGGCAACCCTGCTGCACTCCCGATTGCACGCACTTCAGAGCGAAAGCGGGATTCTTATGTCCATACTAATTGCTATATAAACGGTATTTTGGTTATATCTATGTTTTAAAATCAAATGGGAACTTCGATGTAGTGCGAAAGAGATAGAACTAGTAAAGTGAAGCCAGTTTTAAAGCCCACGAGATAGAGGGAGATAGATATAATTATTATGTTCAACATTGATGTTTACTCTAAACTATTGACGTTCGTGCGCCCGCGTTTCGTTTTTTTAAAATTATATGGGCAGGGATTTGGCGCGCGGCGGCGCGGCTGTATGGCGGACGGCGGCGCGGCAAAAATACGTAAATTTCTGTTTTTGGATAAAATATTTTGTTGTTTGTATTGAATTATGGAATATCTAGTTTATGTTTCTTATTCGGAATTAGGTAACGCAAGCTGGGCTTTTGGGCTTCTATGGAAGTACCGCCACTGGGCCAGACCAGGCAGGACTATTATTTTTTAACGTTTGCTCCTACAAAGTTCCCGCTGCGCCCCTAATGCTCGATTCTAACACATGCTCTTTTGCTTGTTTGCCCACCTCAGTTTTAGTTCTTAAAAAAATTTTTTTTTCCAAAGTATTAATTGGTTTAAAAAGAACAAGGGCGCATTTACTTACAGAAGCTCGCGCACAGGGCGCTGAAAAGGCTATTTAAGGCACTGGTAAAAACTCCGCCATATTATCCTTCGCCTGCCGTAAGAAGCGATTGATGAGGGTTATTGTGGACCTTTTACTAGGGTAGTCTCTCTGGCCTGTCCGAAGTACTGGGCTGTGGGCTTTAGGAGCTTTCCTCTCGTTAAAAACAGTCGCGTCACGTCGGTATTCAGTACCGCGCACGACCACTTAACGATTCATTAAATACACCCTAAAAAATTAATTACTCTACTCAATTGGGAACAGGCTTAATAACTCCAGTGTAGGTCTTTGCCTAAGAATGCCTAATGCAGCAAACTTTAAAAAAAATATTTAAAAAAAACGATCTATACGCCATCTTGCTAAAGTTGCGACAACTACTTTGTAGAAGAATGACATTCTGTTTGAACACGTTGGTCACAATTTCGTTAACAAGACAACTCCTAGATGGCGCTACATAAGACAATCTATTTTTATCACACGGCATATGACGTGACCTATATTTATTTTAAGTAATTACCTATTTTTGTCAATATAGACTCTAATTCAGGGCGGTTATTTTTAAAAATCAATTATAAAGTTATGAAGTGGTTGTAATATGGCGCCCTCTAGGTTGATAACTTGTAAAAGTGTTGGTATCGCGGCGTGAGGCGTCCCTTGACACCTTGCACTTGTCAGTACTCAGCAGTACATAGAGCAGCACACTCTGAGTGTGCACGCGTCGTGTTCGGCTGCTAGCGGCTAGCCCACCCTCACCCCGGCTGCTCCCTCGGCGTCGCCATGTCGGTGGTGGTGCGCGACGCCTCGCGCGAAGACCTGCCGCTCCTTGTGCGTCTTATCAAGGTGAGGAGTAGCGACCCCGCGCTCACCATCACACTCGTGCAACTGGCACGGTCCTGCCCGTCATCAAGGCTCACTTTACTGCCATTTAATGGAACAACACCGTTTGCTAAACACAAAGTAGCTAGGATTGCCATTCAAGATTTAGTTTTTAACCGACTTCAAAAAAAGGAGGAGGTTATCAATTCGTCTGTAGGTACCTATTTTTTTTTTGTTTGTTACCTCAGAACTTTCGACTGATGAGCTGACTTCGATGAGCTTTATAACCATATAAAAGACTGGTGGAAGCGGAGTGGCAAAGAAACCGATCTGCAACACATGAGGTTGCGGGTTCGATCCCGAGTGTGGCTTAAAAAACTATTCCAAGACAAATTAATATTCACTTAAAAGTAAAAAAAATATTGCGTATTGTTCTAGAATTTAATAACTTACTTTTTCTCTTCATCAATATGTAAGTACAATCTACTTGTTTGTTTACCACGCAAAAAAATAGATACCTATGAATAACAAACAATGATCAAAATATGTTTTAGAGTTCTCCTAAGTAAAATTAAATAAAAAATATTAGGCTTCTTAAAAGTCAATCAAATTATTACTATAATATTATAATGTAGTTACAATTATGTTATTGTTATTTTTGGAGTCAGTATCAGCCTTTGATTGTCATGCCATTTTGAAACCTGTTGACATGTCCGGGTTCTGGGCTCTAAAATCGGGGATTTTCACGCGTGTTGTCCTGGTTGCCAAATTTAAGAGATGGCAACCCTAAACATAGCTTATGTCGTTAATTACTAATATGCGCGCAACTCGCAAGGCCAGTGATGAGGGATCGCATGAGTACTAACAACTCGCTCTCATTAACACACTTGATGGACGACACGCTAATTGCGTTCGCAGCAGCGCATTATATACTATTACTACCGTTAAACGTCGTCATCAATACATAAAACTGTGGAAAATGCAGTTGCACTCGGGCGCACCGAGCGAGCTGACTCAGTGCGTGTCGAGTGTGTGACGCACTATAGATACTATAGCTACTTGTAGATGTATTGGAAATATATAAGGCACTCTAGTCGCGGCAAAGTGACAGCTCCATATCTGATACCATACTAATTATAATACTTATTGTAAAATACTTCTTGAGTGGGAAAGAGCAACGCTAGAGTTTCTTGCTCGTCCTTGTCTACTAGTGATGACTGCCTTTCGAACTGGGTGGTATACTAAATTTTGAAATGACTGAATCTAAGTGTTTTGGTTTTGGTCCGTATTCCGGCATAGGTATTTACGTAATAGGGACCCAGCCCGGCATTAACATCTGTGCGGACGTGACGTCGCCGCGCGCCGGGCTGCAAGGCCCGAGACCCCAAGTCGAAAGTCTCACCAAACTACCTAAAACGCTCTGGCTTATTCTCTTGCATCTATATAAATAAGCTACGTTATACAGATAGATAAATCCAAGAGGGAGATTCTAAGATACTTACGATAACTCGACAACTTCAATTATTATTATTCATTTTGATAATAAGACTATCTAAGACTGATAGGCTTCTTAATTAATTAAATAAATAAATGAAGAAAGAAACAACCACGAGCTCACGTCGCATGTCTGCGAGTTCGTCACCACGTTCCTACCTAACGACACCATTACATTTTTATGTTCCATTTAACAACGCACCACGTGTGCTATGCTGCTGCTTATGTATAAGATATATGTTACATGCACCACCTCTGTGACATTTTTAGTCAACTAGGACTACGATAGGAGTATTCAGGCTCCACCATTCCCATCAGGTGCGATGCTGTCGCTTTGCCGGCCCAGTATAAATATATCGATATATGTAATTAGTCGCCGAGTTGGACGACGCGACGTGTAAACATATCCAAGATTGGGTTTTCTTAAAAATAGGTACAATTACAACGCTTATCGTGTATCCTTCCGAAATATAAATCACAATATTTCAGTACGAATATTTATGTTGATTAGCTTGTAATTGTTACATTGACAAGCATTTCTTACATTTCCAATATGTCACTGAGAATTACCTAAGGGAAAAATAAATAATTTCTACTGACCCGAGAAATGAACCCAGGAACTCTACGAGCCTATATATTGTTTTGTGAATAAAATATTACATTATTATTAAAGTAAAATATGCTAACTGAGTCGCAGCCAAAACACAATGTCAGCGTAGTGACCTCTCGCCAGATATCGTTTGATTGTCGCGCGCTGATTTATTCCGCGGCGCGATAGAGATTCCATTAGATGACACCGTACAATCAGAACATGTACTCGTATAAAACAACTAGCTTTTGCCCGCGACTTCGTCCGCGTAGACTTCAGGGTTGGGTGCAGAAAGATAATAAGTGAATCTATTAATCGTCCCCCAAGTGCTCAAAATGGCACTTAACTTCATCAGCCCAAATACGTCCCACTGCTGGGCACGGGCCTCCTCTACAATTGAGAGGGTTTAGGCCTTTAAAAAGTAGCCTATGTCCCTTTTTATGGTCCCGTTTTTATCCATACCAAAAATCATCCAAATCGGTCAAATGTTTAGGCGTGAAACTATAACACAGCAGTGTTACTTTCGCATTGACAATATAATATGCCAAACTCAAAGGGTATCTCCGTTGGGATTAATGAAATCCTTAGATCAATCTAATTAATGAATTCTCAAGAACCAATTCATTTTTAATTTGTCCTTTGAGTATCGTCACGTGAATAACATTACTTAACAGTTTTCCTAACACCAAGCGCATTCCATTGCATAGTTGTGGGTGTTTTAGATTTCGAAGCGCGATGGCTACCGAGCCCGCCTTCGTTTGTAAATCAGGTACAACCAAGGAGTTTAAAAATACATTTCTGAACGCACGCATAAATATTTGACAACCAATAAATATGTCAATCCCTTTTCATTGCTGATTATTCTATTCATTTTTTAAATGTAAAATACGCAATTATTCGAGTATTGTGGATATATGTTGTCGATTCAAAACCTTTATTTAAATACGTTCTTTAATTTGAGGGGACCTTTAACTGTATTGACGGGATAAACATAATCCCATAAAAAACAAAACTTGTAAAAAACCCCAAGTCTCGCAACTCAGTTCTTTTGCCGTAAAAAGTTGTGAGATCTATATGATACCAAGTCGATGAATTTATTCAGTCCCCGTTTAAGGGAACTTCTGTCTTAAGTTATTATGCACTTAGCTTACCAGACACCATCTTATAATGACCATATCAATGTTAAAAATCTTTTATGTTTCAAATAAAATAGTTATACTTGGCAATCGCATGAAAACACAATGTATCTCACTTTTAGTGCGATTGCCAAGTCTAACTATTTGAGTTGCGAGACTTGGGGTTTTTTACAAGTTTTGTTTTTTATGGGATCTCATTTCTTTTTGTAGATAGTCCTACTTTTTTCTTTTCGGTATCTTCTACTACTTGAGTACTAACAACGGATTTTCTTAAAGCCCACTCTCTGCCTTATGAGCTTTGCTTACTTTTGTAGGTAGTCTTCCTCCTCTACATACGAGACGAGAGCGGCCGCGTCGTGATGTTTATTTTAAAATAATAATTATTTTTTGCGTTAGTTAGAAATATTTAGTGCCGCACGCGTCATACGTCAGTTGGAGTTAATCCTATTTTAAAGTTTTTATCTCTCTTTCACTATAAATTGGTACTGTCAATGTACCTAACAGAAATTTACAACATAAAGCTTATTAGAAGTATAACTTGAACTAATTTACGGCATTAACTGCCGCACTCAGTTTTTTTGAAATGAATAAATTACTTGAATAAAGTAAAGTAAAGTACGCGATAATTCATTGCTACATACATACATAAACTCACGCCTATATTCCCTGATGGGGTAGGCAGAGGTGCATTTCTGCACCCACATTTCGCCAGGTATGTTGATACATACCTGTCAGTCCCACGTAATAGGGGGCGAGCCTATTGCCGTTTTTCGGGCACATTTCCAGACTCCCTGCTGCTATTGAGAATTTCCTAATGGAAAAACCCAATAACACGTTGCCCGACCCGGGAATCGAATCCAGGACCTCTAATCGCACGGCACATACATGTAACGCGAGACCACGAGGCAGTCCTTAATTTAAAGACCTTACTTCATAAATAATAAATAAATACATCCAACAGTCACATACATAGTTCTGATCCCACACTAAGATACAAGTCTTGTGTCGGGGGTATCAGAAACTACGAGAGACTTTTCGGTCTCACATACACCCAGACCCGAAACAAATATTTGTGTATCACACAAACATTTGTCTCGGTGCGGGGATCGAACCCACGGCCTCTCGTTTCGCAAGCTGGTGTCTAGCCAACTGCGCCACGGGTCATTTCTATAGTATGCTCTTCCCGAATACTAATTCATTGCTAATACTCACATAACTTCGAAAAGTCAGATAAGTGTGCCTAGGGTGTGTACCCGCGACCGCCGGGATTCTCGACCTCACGCCTAAATCTCAATACCATCCCTACTTATCTAGCTACACCTATTATTCCATTATTTTATACTATACAGGTACACTAATTTATTTACTGCAAATGTATCTTTGTAATCCTATATATTTATATGAGATTACAAAGTTATTTATGCAGTTTGTGAATCTAGAAAAGTAGACCAAAATTGCAAGATATTTTAATTTTTCCTTAAGTTATACACTAAACACTAATTGTGTTCCAAATTTGAAGCTTCTATGTCGGCTAGAAGTGCCTTAGAGTTTTGATGATCGGTCAGTGAGTGACCAAAACCGCGAAGTTTGACTACCTAGTTATAATTCTAAAACTACTGGTTCAAATTGAATGAAATTTGAAATTTACAAAGTTTACACTATGCTTGCTTGGTGACAGAAAATTCAGGTTTCTAGGTTTATCCACAACGAAGTTATAGGGTGTCGAAAATGGCCTGAGTTGCTTCGAGAAAAGTATAGTACGGCCGTGCCGCTTTTTCGCTCGACTTGGCGGGGGCACTGCCGTGCCCCCAGAAATGTTTGACAGGAAATTAGATAGAACAGTTTATATGAGAAAATGAAATTGTTGATTTTACCATATTCCTCGCAATTTTCTTATTTTTTTTTCGTTCATAAGAACCTTCTCCTGACAAAAGCAGACACAACAAAAAATAATTAGCGAAATCGGTTCAGCTGTTCTCGAGATTTGCGCTTAGCAACACGTTCATCGATTCATTTTTGTATTATAGATTTTTATTGTATTCATGGTTCACTGTTTTGGCGATAATAGCTTACTCATTAAAGATAGATACCTATATGCTGTCGCGGACTTTTTTGTAGGACTAATTAAGATAAACATTTCTCTTATATAATATTAGGTATATTACAGTTTTTGCAGCGTACGCCAGAATAGCGCGCAAACGGCAGATTTTTTCCGACTTACTCGACAAATATTGTTATATTTTGGACAATTCACACACTATCTTTAAAAATTATAGCCTATGTGTTATTCTAATGTATAAGCTATATTATTGTAAGCTTTCATTGAAATAAATTCGGTAGTTTTTGCGTGAAAGAGACATTCAGACATCATACATCCATACATACAAACTTTCGCGTTTATTATATTAGTAGGATAGGATACCTATGTCAGTGCGTTTCAAATGATATGTCTGTGGTCGTGCGAGACTCGTGTACATACCTACCTGATATGCGACATATTCCGCCTTGGAAATAAACGTACGGGGCAATGGTGCTGCAGCCTTCAGAGGGTACAATAACGTGATGCTACTCAATTATATGGTTTGTCTTATTATTTACACAAATCTCCCGTACGCTAATCGGGCAGACGGATTGAAGCCTAATAAACCTTTTGTCATGCTAGCACGGCAGAGTGAAAACAGTGCATCTGATGGCTAGTGCAGTGCAGTACTGCGATCAACCCACGCCAGTCCACACAGTTATACCGCTCTAATGCTAACTGAAAGTACTTAGACTGATACAGAAACGTGAAACACTTGCTTGGATGAAGGGTGTAACTTTTGTATTGAGGTTGTTCCAAATCCGGATGGTATTCCAGCTGTGGGTCTTTGAAAGTAGGTACGCAGCTCAGTTGTCTCCCGCATTGCCGCTCCTCTACTTGACGTTTTATCTTGTAAGTACAGTGATGGAAACTTGGAGGGAGATCAATGTGCAGACAAACTCCAATACAGACTGACCACCATAACCTCAATTATTTTTACCCTGTCCCACTCCAAAAAAACGTGAATACACCTCCTGTAAACCAGGATCGACAGCGGCTTACCAAAGTTTACACCGAGCAGTTTCTCCATTAAATGAACATTGAGTCCCCCAATACTTACTATCGTTGATGGATGGATGCTTGTTTCTGTATTATTTATATTAATATCGGAATTGAGCTTTGTGCAGTGTACCTATGTGTAAAGATTTGGCTATTACTGCTGTCTACTATCGAAATATTCTCCATGTGTTTTAAGGAGAAAATGTTTTGTTTTTGTATGTTTGTAATGAATAATCTCAAAAACTGGACTGATTTGAATGAGTTTTGATATGGACATAGACGGGGACCCTGGGAAGCAACATGAAGTACTATTTATCCCGAAAAAAATTGTGTTTCATACTGCTCCATAGTACAAAAAAATAACCGCAGCACACGTGGCTAATTTGCGACACATTACTGTTGCTATTTTGCTAATTTACAAACGACAATGTCTGAATGCCTCGTGGTCTCGCGGCACAAGTATGTGCCGTGCAATCTATAGGTCCTGGGTTCGATTCCCGGGTCGGGCAAAGTGTTATTGGGGTTTTCCATTAGGAAATTCTCAGTAGCAGCACGGAGTCTGGAAATGTGCCCGAGAAACGGCAATAGGCTCGCCCCCTATTACGTGGGACTGATACATATCTGGCGAAATGTGGGTGCAGTAATGCCTACCCCTTCGGAGAATACAGGCGTGAGGTTATGTACCTATGTAATATGTATGTATGACAATGCCTGTAGTTACAGAAAACATTATAGTGTCATTTATATATTCGTTTACTTATATGTATGTACGTGTTGGCAGGATCTGGCCGAGTTCGAGGGAATGCCCGAAGGACCGCAGCTCACTGTGGATGGTGAGTGTGGATCACACCTGGAGTAGCACCCCGAGCAGTGGACACGTTGCACTTGAAAACACGACAATGTGCTGTGAAATTACCGCTCCACTCACATCACTATATCTAATCGAAAACCAAAAGCTTTTGGAATTAAATCTGACAAGAAACAATTGCAGAATAATATGAGACAATTATTATTGTTATATTATATAGGTACCATACAAAAGCTCCAGAAATTGATAAACAATCATGGATGTAGTCGTCATATTTAATTAATTCAAGAAATAAGAACACGATGTTTACCCACACTGCATACTTATAGTATCTGCTCCGAAAATAAAAGTCTTGGTAAATCTCTGTTAGTAAAATGCCGAACTATTTCCCGCAGACCTGATCCGGGACGGGTTCGAGTCGTCGCCCCCGTGGTTCTTCGCGCTGGTGGCCGAGAGCGGCGGCGAGGTGGCCGGCTACGCCATCTGCAACCGCGCCTACTCCAGCTGGACCGGCAGAGCCTACTACATCGAAGACCTGTACGTGGTGCCATCGCACCGGCGCGCCGGCGTAGGCGTGCGGCTGCTGCGTGCGGTGTGCCAACGCGCATGCGCGGAGGGCGTGGGCCGCATCGACTGGCATGTGCTGGATACCAATGCGGGCGCGCTCGCCTTCTACGCTCGCATGGGCGCCAGAGACCTGCGCGTGTCGGAGGGCCGCGCCGCGCTCAGGCTCGACCAGGAGCGCATAGTGGCGGTGGCGGCCGGGGACTTGCTGCCGACTCGCAGCTAGCGGCATCACGGCGCCATCCGCCAAGCGTGTGACGTCATCGTCGAGAACTGCAATAATAACTATGAAATTTTCACTTCCTTTAATGAAGTGTTTTTAGTATACATAAAACTATATTCTAAATTAAGATTCTTAATAAATTGAATAAAATACCATGCAGTGTGCGTTCTTTGCTGTACCTATACATACCCTCAGTGTGTTTTTATTATTATTTTAGCTCGTTGGAGTTGGCGACGTCGACGAGTCCATGTCAAAAGAACACAGTAAACGTTTCACGTACAAGGTACTTACCTCTGTTCAAGCAGGCCTCGGAGCAGGACGAGTGACGGAGTGACTCGAGTGGTGGAATCCAAACCATCGTGTGTTCCACTGAGCAAGTCTAGTAATATCACATACCACCTGTCTTTGGACCAACTGAAACATTGTAATTTGATTAAATATACATACAACGTCATTGTTTTACTTTGACATCATCCACCATTGGCACGAGAGTAAGAAAACAGACGTAAAGACAACGGAAAACTCTGTGAGCCGACACACATATGAATAGGATTACGTACGTCGGATGTACGAATATTATGTGTAACATCGGATGTACACAAACTTATTGAAGGGCACACTAGCGACACCTTACTCAATCCTATGTACATACATATGTATGTGCCGTTGTTGTAACTAGAATTTCTCATGAGATCTACGATGCTGCATTGGGAACACAGGTATGAGTGCATAAGTATTACACTGAAATGTGCTTGTGATGTCAATGCGTAAATTTAATGATTTGATAGCTAAAGTATGTAGTGCATTAGTAATAGGTATTACACGTTGGTTATGCTCAGTGTGCACTGAGTACCTACTCCGCATGAATGTTTCACCCGTCACGTGGCGTATTGTCCGCGGCCCGTGTGTGCAGCGCGCGCCGAGCACTACACGTGCAAGTCCGGCCGACGCACGATCGGTCTCCATCTCGGCTTCAACACGGCGAGAATATCCGCCAATGCCGAGACTATAGCCCTATCCCACCACACACCCGCCACTGTAACAGTACTGACGCCGAGCAATGAAGTTCAGCGAATCTAAGGGGACCTACATATGTCATAATCCCGCAACGGAGTTAATCAGAAAGACAAATAAAGGAAGAGTTGGAAAACAAAGAGTTGTCCACTTCCCTCCACAGTAAAGCGGGTGACAACTATAAGGTTTCACCCTCACATAAAAAAAAAAATACAATTAGTGAAATTAGACGCAATTAACGCACCACGGGTAAATAACTACCTATACCTATGAGATTAATTGAATAAATTGGACCTAAGGTGCGAGCTGTTATGTAGACTTCCAATAATAGGCATGGCAAAAACGCTGAAAAGCACGGAAATTCTTCCTAGATTCAACGAGGTCTGTATAATAAACAACACCAGACGTTACATGCATACTATTAAGCATAATATTACGCTCATCCGACCAAAGATTGCACTCCCAAAGAATATGATGTGCGGACTGTTCATATTCGCAATCATGTGCTGAACATTGGCACGTAGGAGAATCAACCAATCAACTTAAATGAGAATAATTTGCTACAAAAATTGCAGTGACCTGTTAGAAATTCCGACACGTAATTATAAATCTCGAGCCAAGTTTTTGCCAAGCGATCGCTAACTGAAGGAAAATATTGAAAATGATGATGTCCCTTAACAAACAGCCTCCTTCGGTTTTGCCCTTCTTCTATCCTTAATTAATTCTCATTAATTCCTAGTAAGTCTCGGGGTATAGTTTAAATAATCGAGAAATTCTCGAAAGGGCGCGCTATGAAAGAAAATCTTTATCAATATTTTGCTTGTTGACAAAATATAACGCGGCGCGACGTTGTACTTCCAGGTCGACTGAAAGTACTCCCGCAAGAACAGGTAAAGCTTCAGTACGCTGTCCTGTACGCCTTACACAAAAATATTAACGCCAAACGTTGACTCTGGGGCAATTTCCTTCTGACTGCGCCGACGGTTGCCCTATCGGCACACACAGGACAAGCGTAACAAATATAACCCGAATATGTTGCTAGGGAAAACCCAATAACACTTTGCCCGACCCAGGAATCGAACCTAGGATCTCTAGATCGCTCGGCACATACTTGTGCCGCGAAACCTCGTGGTAGTGTTTTAAATGTTAATCATTATTTGTTAAATAGTTATTGCTTTGAAAACCTAATGTAATTTAAAGGAGTGTAACAAAATTTTTGAGGAAAAATATTTTTCTTTAACTTGTTTTTAAAGTTAATTTTCAACTTAAAAATTTTAAAACAAAGGTTTTGCAAGAAAATTCTTTAATCGTATTTTTCCAAATTATTGTATCATATCTCGTTGTCGGTTTCAAGTTTTCAACTGAGAAACAAACTAGGGTCGAGCGGACTGTACAATATGTCACACTCACAGTGCGAGGAGCGCCACTCCACACTACACATACGAGTACCTACGTAACATTTCTGTGTATGTCGTCTCTGTGTGCTTGTCCAACTATCATCTCCGAAACTGCAGCCCCATTTGACAGCCCCGGGGCGCAGCTTACCGCAGATACTAGCTTGCGAAACGAGAGGCCGCGGGTTCGATCCCCGCACCGATACAAAAGGTTTGTGTGATCCACAAATATTTGTTTCAGGTCTGGGTGTTTGTGATGGTGGTGATGATGGTGACGTAGTTTCTGATACCCACGACACAAGACTTGTGTTCTAGTGTGGGGTCAGAACTATTTTTGTGACTGTGTCGCGAATTTTTTTTTTATATACACAAGTATTTCAAATGAACTAATTTTTTGACCATTTTACACACGTAGGTATTAGCAACGTTACAATTATTTTGAGTAGTCTCATGAATGTGATTTTCCGGTCAAGTACAGCGGCTAGACGGGGTGGCCGAGCGGAGCACCTCGGCGGCTCCCGCGGGCTGGCGGGACTGCGGGAGCACCGCGCATGCGCTCCCGGCCCGGCGCGGGGAGGCGCGAGGTGGCGCGGGGTGGCGCGGGGAGGCGCGGGGTGGCGCGGGGTGGCGCGGGGAGGCGCGGGGTGGCGCGGAGGATCGCGCGCCGCCGCGGCGCTGCCTACTCACCCCGCTGGCTGACAGAAGTGAACACCGGCGGACATTCGGCCGCCACCCGCGCCGCAGCCTCCCGCGGGCGCCAGCCGAGCGCCACACGGCACGATGTTATACTCGCCGTCACAACCTAGCGTTACAGTTTCAAAACTATCAATATTTGGATAAAGCACTGTGTCCGTTGTGAGTGGTGGCCACTTGCCGCACGATTCTCATTACAGAACCTTCAAATCATAGTATTCTCGTGAGTGAGTGCGTCGGTCCGATGACTCTTCTTGAGGCGGCAAATCTTCGCTCGGCTCGCATCGCGAAAAGACGTCTATTGCCAATACGCTGTACTGCAGCTGATGCACACACGTTCACAATGATAGTGTTATATATTATTGGTGGTGGCCGCGAAGACTCGCGGAGCCCGCCGATACTGGAGCAGCGTTGATGGCTTTTTCAGATCAGATATGTCTGATATTACGTTATACGCTCATGACGGATATTACGTTACAGAAATTATATCAATGAAATAGTTTGTTTATGAAATAAACATTCGTAGCAAATCGCACATAACCAATTCATGAACTCGTTTCGCCTATTTCTTTTGTAAATAATATGTTTGTTATTGTTTCATCGAACGGCGTTAGCGGATACCGATCCATCTGATCGCTCCAGCCGACCAAGTGAAGCGTGCAGTGAGCTCGTATCGATTAACTATTCGCGGCACAGGAGCAAGCCGCCGGTTGACGGTCGACGAGTCTCTTTGATCCGGTGCAGCGAGGCGTGCAGCAGCCCGCGCCGCCGCCCATGGCGGACGTCACGTGACGCGCCATGCGCGCGCTGCTGCCGCTGCTGGCCGTCGCCGCCGCGCTGCGGCCCGCCTCGCCGCCCGCGCCGCCGCCGCTGCTCGTGCTGCGCGCCGCCTGCCCCGCGCGAGACCCCGCCGTCTTCGACTCAGCGCGCTACCGCCGGTACTCTGCTACGAGCGCTCACAACGCCACCCGTTCCCCAGCAACACTTCTCGACTTCCACGGTTAGCCGGCTGTTCGTCGCGTCGCTCGTCCTCAATCGCGCTCCTACTGAAACACTATTTCACTTCGTCCATTCAGACACTTGCGGAGTCGGTTGGAGAGAATCAGTGGCGAGAGCGGCTCTGTCAGTGCTCGGTGGCGCTGGCCTGGTGGAGTGCGTTGGCTGGCCGGGCGCGAGCGTGTGTGATGCCATGTCGGCCGCTGCGCACGTGCTGCGCCGTCCGGTGCCGGAAGTATGCACTGGCCCGTCGGTGCGAGCTGCCGCGGTGGCCAAGCTGGCGACGACGTTGCGCTGGTCGCGCGTGCTGCTGGCGCCCGCGTCCCCCGCGGGCCCCGAGTGCGCGGCGGCACTGCACGAGGTGGCACGCGCGCTGGGCGCCGCGGGCACCTCGGTCCGCAGCGCGGCGCACGGCGCCACGGGGCTGCAGCGTCGGCCGCACGGTGAGCCTCCGCGATGACCACCTGGTGATTGATCAATTCGTGAGTCCTAAACTCCTAATGCTTGTATGTTTCTAGTGGTGATCATATGCACTTCGACATCCGATGATGCGGTCCAAGACGCGAATCAGTCCCTCGACGATGCGGACGCGGTGCTGTTGTTAAGTATCACAGAGATGACGCCGAAGTATCGCGGCCCGCCCGACGACCCGGAATTTTCGGTCGATTTGGGTACCGACTACGGGACCAAAACGATGCCGAACATTACAGCACCGGTATCTCCAGTGAAGCGTAGCAAATCCACTGTGAATTCTTTTAGTGAAAATACTATTGAGAATGAAGCTCCGATTCAGCCGCAGGACCTTAAAACCTTACGGACGAGTTCAGCGGGATCTTCAGTGACGCACGCACCACCCCCGTCGATAAAGAACGGAAAGGGCAAAAAACGTGGTTATCGACGGCAAACCGAGGCATTCACCTCGACCGACAACCGCAGTCGCGCAGATGTCCTCACACGCCGGCAGACGACCGACGCCAGAGAAAACTCCGATAAGTCCATGACTCACGGTGCGCATCTCGACGACGCACTGGAGCGGGTGGGACGCGCGCTCCCCGTCCGCGTGCTGGTGCTGCGCGACCGCGAGCTAGACCAGCGCACACTCCGCCCCGCGCCACTCTACCACAGCGCGCTGCAGCTGCTCGCACGCGCCGCAGACGCAGACGCCGCGCGAGTGCAAGTCGTACGTTTAAGGTGCCCACTGTATGGTCGAAGTGGCGCGGATGGCGCCTGGAACCTCGTTGCCACACTCGCCGTGTCATCCGCGAGGGCGCTGTCTGACGACGCCGCCTGGATCACATCTGTGGAAATAGAGAACCGCGGAGACGCACTCCAGCGATGGAACGCGACTCGCGACGGACGCTACGACGAGAGCGCGCTGGCGGGCGCCATCGGAACCATGCTGGCGGCGTGCGGCGCAGCGGCGCTGGCGTCGGGGCTGGCGCTGGGCGCGCGCCTCGCCATGACTCGGCGGCGGCGGCGCAGGCGGCGCGGAGACGCGGTGCTCGCGCCCGCAGACTTCACGTTCCCTGCGGACGAACGGCGGCGCGTCGGAGAAGGCATGGAGACGATGCTGTCGTGTTGGCTGCAGCAGTTGCACGAGTTTGGCGGGCCCGAACTGGAGCAACCCGACCTGCTGAAACGTCCGGCGCCCTCTCCGCGCGCGCCCTCCGTGCCATCGTCCACGTGCAGCGTGAATCGCGTGGTCGCAGATCGACGCACTCGATATAAGGTAACAGTGATGTCTGCGCCGGTGAAGCAAAAGCACTACTGTTGGTGCTTCGCGCCAATCGGTCAAGTCTGTTGCAGGGCGACGCTGTGCACCTCAAGTACTTGCCTGCAGCGAGCACGCTCGAACTCAAGCGGAAAGCGATCGATGTGTTACTGATCATGCAAGGCATTCGCCACGAGAACATCAACCCGTTTATAGGTACAGTGCATTCATAATTTATTTACCTACTAGCGGTGGGGTCAAACTCCGCCGTGGAACAATTTTAAATTCGATGCTCTTTAATCAATAAGATATATTTAAAATGCCTCTACCGTTTCATACCTGTCTGAGCGATACGTTTCGTGAATGAGTTTGATATTGTATTTGGAATCCCGTGCTCATCCCACGGGAACACGAAATACAAAAATACAAAACGCCTGTCATAACTTTCTGAATAATATGTTTTATAAATGTGTTTCATGTAACTTAGGAAGCTCTCATCGATATCCATAACAAAAATCATTCAAATCCGTCAAGTAGTTTTTGCGTTTGTTCCTTAGAAACATCCAAAGAAGAAGTAAGTGATTTTTTTTTTACTGAAAACATATTTTATTTCTTATGTATATAAACAATAAAAACAGTAGGTACATAGGAAAAAAAATTAGTGTACTTATTTTAGAAATTACTACACGAAGCCATATATGGCATCATATGCATTCTAGTGGAATTATAATGATCAAAGAAATTTGACATATAAATGAGAATATCCTGGCCCCTCAATAAACAATTATAAACTAGACATTACAAAATCAACTATGGAAGTATCGCCACTGCGTCTACGTACCACAGAAGCGAAAAGGGTTCATTGCTGCAAAAGGATCAGAATGCATGCGAAGCCATATTATATGCCCCAATTTTTTGGGCAATATGGCAATATGAAAAACAAGCTCAAGAATAAACAAAAAACACGAAAAATGCCGAAACGATAACTATTTTTTATTAAAATATATGCAAACATTGTATTTTAAAATTCTTAGGATTTTTACTTACCGTTTTATTGATATTTTCCCATTTATAGAATAAGTTCTAATTAATTGAACTCTAACGGTTGGACGTTTAAAATTCTTTTAACTTGCGATATATCTGAATAAAAATATGACTTTGTTGTACTGATCCTCTACGTGTGACGTCCGCATGTGGCGCAGGGTGCCTGTGCGAGAGCCGGCCGGCGCTGGTGTTCGACCACTGCTGGCGCGGCTCGCTGGAGGACGTACTCACGGCCGACGACATCAAGCTCGACTGGACGTTCCGCCTGTCGCTGCTCACCGACCTGGTGAAGGGCATGCGCTACCTGCACGCGTCGCCGCTGCGCGTGCACGGCCGCCTCTCGTCGCGCAGCTGCGTCGTCGACTCGCGCTGGGTGCTGCGCGTCTCCGACTACGGCCTGCCCGCCTTCTACCGCGCGCAGGCGCTGCCGCAGCCGGAACGAGCCGCCAGGGGTGCGCATAAGTAGCACACTATTCAGCGATACCGAGACTGTTTCGGTATTCCATTGCAACTCACACTGGTGCGAATGTTGAGCGACGGTGACCGACGGCACAGTTGACGTTTTCAGAGCTGCTGTGGACGGCGCCAGAGATACTGCGAGAGACGCGCGCGGGAGGCCCGTGGGGCGCCACGCAGTCCGGCGACGTGTTCTCGTTCGCTATCATCATGCAGGAGGTGATCGTGCGCGGAGAGCCGTACTGCATGCTGGCGCTCACTCCCGACGGTGAGTGTGGGGCGCGGATGCGGCGCGTAACTCTGGTGCGGCCGCCGCTTACTCACTCTATGCCTTTCAGAAATAGTAGAAAAAGTATCGCGGCCGCCGCCTTTGATTAGGCCTTCGGTGTCGATGGGCGCGGCGCCGCCCGAGGCAGTGAGCGTGATGCGCCAGTGCTGGAGCGAGGCGCCCGACCTGCGCCCCGACTTCAACCGGCTGCACGACGTGTTCCGGCACATGCATCGCGGCCGGTACCACTCACCCCACCCTCACCACAGGGCCACACGCACCAGTGCCTTTGCGCCTCCCTTGCACGCCGCACATTCAGTTTGCTCCATCCATTTTGCCACTCACGCGGATCACTCACCACCATATCATCCCTGTCTGGATAAAGAGTAGCGTATAATGTTAATTATTCCAGTTCATTTGTTACAGGAAAATTAATATCGTAGATTCCATGTTCGAGATGCTCGAGAAGTATAGTAACAATTTAGAAGAATTAATTAAGGAACGAACGGAACAACTGGACATGGAAAAGAAAAAAACCGAACAACTGTTGAACAGAATGCTGCCGAGGTATGTGATGAACTTGAATGAAAGAAAATTATGATATAATTTTGGTTAGAGTCGTATGAATTGTAATAATAAATTGTATAATTTAAACTTCACGCATTCTGTTTATAACAAGTAAAAAGGCATGGTAGCCACCAAATTGTAATTTCTGCGCTGTTAAATAATTGCATACGCTCCCGAGCCTCCTCCGTGGTGGATATGAACACGACTACAATCATTCGACAGATCAGTGGCGGAGCGGCTCATGCTCGGCTCGCGCGTAGAACCCGAGGAGTTCGAGGAAGTTTCCATTTACTTTAGCGACATTGTGGGCTTCACGGCGCTGGCAGCGCGCAGCACGCCCGTGCAGGTGGTGGACCTGCTCAACGACCTGTACACCACGTTCGACGCGGCCATCGAACAGTACCGCGTGTACAAGGTGGAGACCATCGGCGACGCGTACATGGTGGTGGGCGGGCTGCCCACGCGCACGCGCGACCACGCCGAGAGCGTCGCCACCATGGCGCTGCACCTGCTGCACCTGGCCGGCCGCTTCCGCGTGCGCCACCTGCCCGACACGCCGCTGCACCTGCGCATCGGCTTGCACACGGGCCCCTGCTGCGCTGGCGTCGTCGGCCTCACCATGCCGCGCTATTGCCTCTTCGGCGACACCGTCAACACCGCCTCGCGCATGGAGTCCACTGGTCGGTGCCGCCCGCCTCCCTGCGGCACCCACTCTACGTAACCATTACTCACCTACACTTATTGTCTTGCAGGTGCTGCGTGGCGAATCCAAGTATCAACTGCGACGGCTGATAGACTTTTAGCCGCAGGCGGGTATCGACTCAGATCACGAGGTCTCACGCAAATCAAGGGCAAAGGCGTCATGCACACCTACTGGCTACTGGGTAAAGAAGGCTTCGACCGCTCGCTCCCCACTCCGCCGCCTCTTGAGTGAGTCTTGACATGTCACTGAGTTAATGCGGCACGTAGTTTTGTGGTGAACAAATTTCTCTTATCACACACCATCTATTTGGCAGGTCCGAAGAGGGCATGCTGGCGGAGGCAGAATGTGAAGTTGACGAGTCCGGCCCTCCGTCACAAACTACGTCCTCTCCTATACATTCCGGTAATCACAAAGTTGATACACAGTTAAACAGTGACGGTAAGTAATGATGATTAAAAAGGGAAATTCTGCATAGTTCTTTTTCACTTTACTCCTTCTATATTTAATAACATACGTCTACATTATTATTTTGTGATATGGAAAATTCATTAACAGTCCCCGAACCCGTATTGTTGGCGAAGTCATGGGAGTCGACGAGTACCGTCAGTCCGCCGACTGCGACAGAACCGCAGCCCCGGAGTCTGTTGCACGGCTCCAGCGTCGATCACAGCGCAGCTTACGCGCGCTACAGGTGGGCCGCCCGCTAGTCTTCCCACGCCTTTTTACACTTTACCATAAGATCACTCTAGTTATGGCGACGACTCCCATTTATTCGCACCGTAGGTATGTTATAAAGCTCAAAGAGATTGTATTACAGGAACAAAGTGTATATTTGAGTGCGTGTGAGTTTCAGATGGCTGCCGGGCGGGCCGCGCGCGCTGCGGCGCCAGTGGTCGCTGGAGCGTGGAGATGCGCTGGCGGCGGCGGCGGCCAGTTCCGAGCCACTCGCGCTCTCCACCGCCCTCACGCCCCGCGCAGCGCCGCGCTACCGCACGCGCCGTGACCCCCGCGATGATGAGCCGCACCTCCCTTAGTGCTCGTGTTGTGGTCCCCGCGCACCGCAACCCGCGCCCGCGCCACGCGCCCAGCTTGCCCGCCCCCGTCGGTGCCGCTCCATCGACAATAATTTTCGTAGTGAACGCCCGCGCTGCTCGTCCCGCGGCGTGGCCTTTTCTTTAAAGTATTTGTAGTGCGAGCGTCGCTCTTTTGAAATGTGATCCGTCTCTTATGATGTCTGTATTTTTGGAAATTTTCGATAAATCAAATAAAATTATTTTGTCGTTTTGGCAGTTGTTTCCTTTTCACAGCCTGATCATAATTACTGCAGGGCTGCCAGCAAATAAATCGCAGCTATACGGTTTAGTATCTGCAATTATACGAAAATTGATCGCATTATACATGACAGTTTTTAAAAGTTCGACACCTGCATCTATTGTTGATCTCCCCTTAGTAAATCCAAACTGTTTCCGATGAAGTAAGTTATTTTTATTGAAAAAGTTCAATTGATTAAGTATAATTTTTTCAAATAACTTACTTAGAGTTGGTAAGATAGAAACAAGTCGATTTGAAGGGTCTGAGGTATCACCAGATTTAAAAAGTGGTATTACCTTACTAAGTTTCATCAAGTCAGGAAACACTCCAAATGCTATGCAACGATTGAACACAGCTGCCATGTGAGGTGCTATAAAATCGATAATAGAGGATATAGTAACTACTGACATTCCCCACAAATCCTTAGTCTTTTTTTTATTAATTTCTTTAAATTCCTTAAGAATATCATAGTGACTAATAGCTGTAAATTCAAACGATGCAACACATTGAGGAACATTTTCTTCAAGAAGTAACACAGCAGACCTGGAAGACGACTGAAGATGTTGTGTAGTTACTAAAGGAATATTAGTAAAAAATCTTTCAAATTCAGCGGCCACTTCAGTGTCTTTTGTAACAATTTTATTATCAACTTTAATACAAAATTCTTTGTAGTATGCTATGTGTCTTCCCGATTCAGAGTTTATAATATTCCAGGTGGATTGTATTACATTTGGCGCTGAAATAATTTTATTTTTAAGATACATATATTTGGCAGCAGAACAGACACGTTTAAAAACCTTGGAATATAGTTTCACATAGGCAATAAAAGCAGGATTTTGATATTTTTTCATTATATAAATCATATAATTTATTGCGGCTTTTAAATATACCAGTAGTTGCCCACTCACTAAAAGCCAGTTGGTTTTTCAAATTAATTGTTTTTGATTTAAAAGCTTTACTATGTTCCATGTTAATATAACCAAACAAGGAACCATAAAGTTTGTTGGGATCTTTATGAGAGGACAACTTAGGTAGATTTTGTTCTATATTTGTTTTAAAATAATTTATGCGGCTAGCAGTAATAGGAACAAATGTAATACTTTTGCTCAATATTTTACATGTATTTAAAGGCAAAGACACCAACTGGCCACAGTGATCAGAATCAAAACTATTGATAATAGCACTTTTAATAACTTTAACATTGGTAAAAATATTGTCAAGACATGTTGCACTTGTGGCAGTGATTCTAGTTGGCTCAAGGAAGACATTATTCATGTTATATGATTTAAAAAGACTTATTAGGTTTATAGTTGCCTGTGTGTTTTCTAGAATATTTATATTAAAGTCTCCACAAATAATCACTCCTTTATTTGAAATACATATTTTGTGCAAAGCATCTTCCATGATTTTCATAAATGATATAAGCACTGCACAGGGCGGCCTGTATACACTTAGAACAATAAATTGATCAGATTCTATTATACAAGCTATTTCTGTAACACGTCAACAGAAAGTCTCACTATATCAGTTCTTTCTTTGAATTTTATTAATTTATTCAAAATAATTAAGTAGCCCCCGTGTATCATATTTGTTCTCTTGAATGTACTAGCAACAAGATGGTTATTAAAGTTAAACATTACCTGATGTGACTTTAGCCAATGCTCAGTTATACATAAAATATTAATGTTATGTGAATTTAGGAATAGTTCTACTTCTAATTCTTAATTTTTTATTCCTTGTATATTTTGGTGAACCAAGTTAATAGCTTTTTTATTATTGCTACAATTTATATTCAATTTACTAATATAGCTAGAGTTTGTCTCTGTTGTCTTATGATCTAATTTAAATTAAGTTTCTTATTGTTCAGATTACTGTAATCTGAATTTATATCAATCCGCTCAATAGAGCATTGTCTATTAGCCAAATTCTTGGCTGTTACTCTAAAATAATATGATAGCACATCTGCTATCTGTCTTTTAAAATAAAGTGGGAGATAAAAATTATCTCTTGTCCTAGAATATAAATTACTAAGATACTTGTTAGTGTCAATAATGTGGAACAATTTGTTATTAGTGCACATTGTGTGCATTGTAATATTTAGCCTATATCTAATGTTATTTTCTTCCGTTGACAAGTTTCTACTATAGGGTAATGTAAACATAACTATTTCTTTCAAATTTAATTTACAAAGTTGTTCATAGAATGTTAATAATTTATTTTTGTTTAAATTACCCCTAATTCCAATAAATATAACTAATATAGTGTTTGAATCAAACTTTTAGTGATTAAGTATGCTTTTTGCAATTTCTCTATAGGGCATGTTGGGCATAAAATGATTTAATAGTGTTTGTCCCCTTTCCAAACCAACTAAAGCTCCCATGGTTTTGTCCATTTCATCGCTGTACATAATTACATTTTTACTTACTTTGTATGGGACATTCTGACTATTGGAGTTATTGGCTGGCTATGTATGTTGTGGCCTGGTACATAAAGAAGATTTGGATGACTGATTGAGAGACGGCCATCTCGTACTCTTGGGAACATTTATCAAATCCTTCCACTATTAGCCTGAGCTGATCCCGTTCTTCAGTTACAACTAATAACTGTTTATGCATTTCAGTTATTTCTTTTCGAAGTGTTGTATTCTTATTTAGTATTTCCAATAACTCCTTTTCGTTGTCATCCCTCTCCCGATCAAGCAGTTCACATCTCTCCCTTGCAACCTCTAATTCTTGTAACGCCAGTTGGAGTTTAGACTCCTCTTGGCGGGACAAGGCTCTACGGGTCATCATTTTGATAATGTTAGGTAGTCTCGTCTCTTAGTTTACAATTACAAGTATAAACTGCGGCTAGACTAGGTGGATTGTAATAATTGCAAGGAAAAGTGCAACAACTGCAGATGTTAAAGTTGGGTCGTAAAGGTAACAAAGTATTACTTACCTCAGTTTTTAGCTGAAAGTAAAACCGAGGAAATACACAATTGCACTAATCACTTACCCAATTATTCAATAAAAGAGAAAGAAAAGCGATGTCAAAGAAATTTAAATTTAAATTGATCTGACAGTTGTAGTCACAGTGTGACTGTCATACAATAGCCTTGTGTAGTTCGCGAACGAACTAGTTCGTAAGAGCGCTCCTACAGACGAACTACGCGAACTAGTTCCCTCTTTCCCATCTTCGCAGTTCGGTAGTTCGGCCGAATGAACGAGATTGGCCTCAACTGAACTAAGATCGTTACGCCCGAGACAGCACTATACATACTCCCGTTCGCTCACCGCTCATGCGCACAGCGATGATGTTGATTACTTTTTAAAAAATATAAAAATCTTGATTATCAGTTGATTACTTTTGTTTAGTTTGTGTTATGTTTTATTCTGTCAAGGAACAGAATTATCTATGTATGTGTACGTTATCGTTTATTATTTTCTAAACTAATAAAAGTATAAAAAAGGCGAAAAATATAAAGGGTTTATTGCACCAATTAACCGTGGGTATTATTGTAAATAACAATAATTATATACATTTTATGAATATTCATTAATTAAGAGGTGTATGCTGTTTTTAGAGGTTAAAAGCACAGCATTCTATATCCATTATCCATAAATATTATCGCTTGCAGCAGGAACCGTATTAAAACGAGCGGACGTGTGATCGGTCTTTAGGTCTAATTTGAACTAGGAACTAACGAACTAGAAGAACGAACTAGTTCGTTTAGGAGCGGCGAACTAAAGTGAGCGATCTCAGTTGTGAACTAGTATGCCCAAGACTATCATACAAGTATTATTAAGTGATAAGTCTATATTAGGTAGGTAGTACCTAATTATTCTTTTAACGTTTAAAAACTACTAATACTTATGATTGACGTTTTTTTTATACAATTAAGTACTGTTTTTAAGAGTTACATGGTTATGCACAGCGATTAATTAAATAAATTTAAATATTTAATAACTAGTGGACCCGACAGACGTTGTCCTGTGCACAATTTTACATTTAAAAATTATTTTTTTCCGATATAAACCATTCTCAAATCAACCTGAAGACACACAAAAAAAATCATCTACCTTCTTTTGAACAAAGAAAATGAATTGTTTAAGATTTTGGAATTATGTTCTGATATTCGAAAAATTAAAATCCCAGAACTCGATCACAGCGCCACCTTCCGGGTCCAATTGAAAATCTAAAGCATTCTTGCCAGAGTTGCCAGAGGCAGGGGCGAGTTATATTACTAAAAACGATTTGAGCCTGACCATGCGTGACGTACATATCATATAAGTAATCAATTTAAATTAAGGAAATTAAAATTATAATTAATTCTGACGTCACGACTCGGTCTTGAAGGCACGTGACGTGAGCAGAATTTTAAAAGTAAAATCAGATTAAATTAAAATAAATAAAATAAAATAAATACCTCTCTCGACTCTGTCTTGACCGTACGTGACGTAATCAAAAAAATACTAGAATATACAACTTGAACATAGTTATCGATTTTCATACCACCTAGAACTAACTTCATGCTGTTAAATTTAGGTGTCGGTGTGCGCGCGCATCGTAATAATTCACTCATCATTTTTCTCCATCGCGCCAAAAGAAGTACCTATAACTTCAAAAGCATCATCATCATCTCAGATTTTATTGAAGATAATAAGGAGTTTTGTTTTGTTGCTACAGTTTGTATCGTTAGGACATGTATATCTAATGTAAAATTGAAATATTTTTTTTTAGAAAAAGAAAATGACATATCGTGTTGCTGAGGGAGTTTCTTGCCGTTTCTTCTCCACAGCTATAACACGTTTCGAAGCGGCAATAGTTTAAAAAAAATAATTAAAGATGTGTAAAATTTACGATTCAAAAGAACTTATAAAAGGCTATTTGGATAAAGATAATTTGTATTTGAAAAATCATTCTCGAATCTACCTGAAGATACACAGAAAATTTCATTAAAATCGGTCCAGCCGTTAAAAATTAAAATCCCAGAACTCGATCACAGCGCCACCTATCTGGTCCAATTGCGAATCTAAACCATTTACGAGTCCACTTGGATACACAGAAAATTTCATTAAATTCGGTTCAGCCATTAAAAATTAAAATCTCAGGCATATCCGTTTGGATCATCGACCTAACTATAAAATGAGAAACTTAAAACCTTACAATGAGAAGCAAACCAACTCATCTTTAAGTTTTCCTTGGATCTAATCGTTGCGTGAATCACATTACTCAACAGTTTTCTTAAAATAAGCCGCATTTCATTGCATAGTTTAGGGTGTTTTAGATTTAACATCACGCTAATCTAGAAAATAAATCTCACAGCTATGTGTTTGTACTACATTATATGAACTAATAAGAGGAAATATAGTTTATGTATAACATTACAACAATTATAAAAATTAACTGGCTTTAAAATTTAAACTAACTAATTATACAAATTTTCGGTGGCAATTTTTAATAGAATATAGATGACACAAAGTAAAAGCTTATTATTTACAAGTATGTATTTAAACTTAGAATTTTTACGAACAAAAAAAAAATATTTTAGGATATAAAGTTCTTATTAAGATAACACACAAGCCACCAATATTAACAACATACGCGTGGAATACACAGTGGGAATTAATTATCGCGGCCATATTGATTTGGACTAAATTAATATTAGGTATAACGGCGTAAAACCATATACTGAGAGCTACGTCATCGCTCTTGCATAAACAAGAATGACTCACGGGCGGTCACCTCTCTGCGGTGTCGATTACCCCCACTATTCGTCTATAAAAGGCCGCCCGCTGCAGCGGAGCAAGCATTCATCGGTCAACGCTCGGTAGGGATGGGCAAATGGAAAAAATATATCGATATATATCATATCGATATTTTTAGAAAATATCGTATCGATATATATCGATTATTTTCTGAAAAAATATCGATATTTTGATATATCGATATTTTTACCCATCCCTAACGCTCGGACAGCAAACATCCGATTTTTTGGAAAATAAAGGAACTTTGATTGAAGTTGATTGTTAAAATTACTTCTCAAAATGGATCCTCCAGTTATAACGATGTCACTGCTATTCTTAAACGATCCTGGGCTGTCTGCCTCGTCAGTAATTGTGAAGTTTTTCTATAGAAGTCTGGGGGGCAAAACACCGCCCCCCCTAAACCCCAGCCGACACAGCCGCCGCACAAGCGGGCGCCCCAGCTCCGCCTCCCGCAGAGAGCCGTCGTCACGCTGACGGTGCTGTCGGAGGCGTTAGAGCGGGGCACGACCTATGCCCAGGTACTGCGTGAGGTCACAACTCGTGTGGACGTCGCTAGCCTGGGCATTGCCGGCCTGAAGGCAAGACGAGTGGCCACCGGGGCCTACCGGGCTCTTTGAGGTGCCCGGGCCGGAGTCGGAGGCAAGAGGCGACTTGACGCCGGATCGGAGGGCGTTCGCGTCACCCGAGAGGCAGTCGCAGCGGCCGTCGCCCGGCTCGGCGAGTGCTCACCCGAAGACATTTGGGTGGTAGAAATTCGGGCTGAACGCTCGGGTCTGGGCGCCGTTTGGCTCCGGTGCCCGGCGAAAGCGGCCGAAAAGCTCGTTCCGCCTGACGCAGGTGTTGTCGGGGCACGGATGCTTCGGCCGCTACCTGTGTCGGGTGGCTCTGAAGGAGGAGTCGGCCGTGTGTCACCTGTAGGGACGGGAGTAATGAAACGCATGACTGACGATACAATACTGCTATTTATTGTGTCTCTACCAAATATATATGTTCTTACAGCTAAGCTATACAAACTTACTTATGTCTACGCTACATCTCCCCCATAAAAATAAAAATAAATGAATGATTACATTTGTTTTTTTTTTGTTTTTTGCATTAGTATATCATAAAATTATATTATTTATTAGTAAAGATTAAAGATTAACTTGAATAATACATTTATTTGTATATAAACAGTTAGTAATCTTAATAAGAAAAAAAAATTGTACATTAAAACTTATATTGTATATGCTTTATATAAGTAAATGTTATACACATTGCTAATAATTATTTAAGAACAGTACAGTTTCGTTCTATTTTTATGAACTAAGTCTATTTTTCCATCTTTAATAATTTCTACATTGGGTGATAAATCTCTTACTACTACATATGGGCCAGAATAAATTGGACTAAACTTGTTTCCTGTTTCTTTCTTTAACAAAATTTGATCATTAGGCTGGTACATTATAGGATTTAATTTACAATCAGTGTTCTTTCCTTGTCAACTTTGTTTGAATTAAATTCTTACGAGCTTCATTTTGTGACACCTGTAACCTACATATATTTTAACTCTAAAGGGTAACTGTCATGATTATATAAAGGTTCAATAGACGTTGACAAATTACTCGGTAGATTACATTTCTTTCCATATACCAATTCAAACGGTGTATAATTAGTAGAGCTATGTATTGATGTGTTATACGAGAAACACCAGTAGGGTAACCATGTGCTCCAACTTTCAGGATGATTATCAGATTGTATTCTTAAAAATGCTCCCAAGTGTTTATGAGCATTCTCTAATGCACCAATACTCTCATGACGATAGGCTGTAGAAGAAAGTTTATTAATATTTAGTAATTTACATACCTCTGACATTGTTGTGTTGATGAATTCTGTACCTCTGTCCGTTGCAATACTCGTAGGGACACCATGCTTTAGAATGAAATATTCAACGAAAGCTTTCGCAACTTCGTTGGCACTTTTGGAAACGAGTGGACAAGCTATTATATATTTCGATAACTCACATTGCATGGTTAATATATACGAATAATTATAGCTATCCTTATCTAATGGACCTACAACATCTAAAAATATCTTATCAAAGGCCGTATGTGCGGTAGTCGTTACCACCATTGGCTCTTTTGTATAGGTAGAATGTTTTTGTGTCTGACATTTGAAACACTTTTTAACGAAGTCATGAACATCTCGCTCCATATTGGGCCAGAAATAATATTTTTTAATATTATTTAACATTCGCCTAATACCCGCGTGACTACTCGTGGGTAAAAGGTGAAAGTCATTGATAATAACTCGTATGTCGTCTTTATCGACTATTCTTTTGTCATCTATTAAAAAAACAAAGTCGTGGTCCGGACCATGTATCATCATTCTTTATTTCTTTCACTATCTTTTCAATAAATACATTATTCGTATCATTCTTAATAAAATATATTTCTTCAATATTATATAAACGACAATATTCACCGAGTTCCCTCACAAAAGCGGCTGGCGTCAGTTATGATCGGGCTGTCGGATTTATAAACAATGTCATTTGAGATGGCACGTAATTAAATGTACCTTTACTACTTAATCATCATCAGCCCAAATACGTCCCACTGCTGGGCACGGGCCTCCTCTATAACTGAGAGGGTTTAGGCCTTAGTCCACCACGCTGGCCTAGTGCGGGTTGGCGGACTACACACCTAAGAAATTCCTAAGAGTTTTTAGGTGTGCAGGTTTTATCACGATGTTTTCCTTCACCGTTAACCGTACTACTTAATCGTACATTATCATTTTACAATTACGATATCATTTTATTCCATTTAGTCTTTGTTATGTATTTCATTTCAACAGATTCTTTCGGCTTACTATGTGTTTACACGACTTTTGGTTGATCAGACCAATCGTCAGGAATAACCATATCATCCGAAGAACTGTGTCCTAGCAAAGTCCTTTTTTGTCTTCTAGTCATCACGTTTATTACACATTCATGTATCTCTTACAATTCTTTCGTTGACAAGCATACTCTCTATAATAATCTCGCATACTCTGCGTTCATATCAATACCTAACATAATAACCGTCTAAATTATCTAATGTTACGCTATAATATTATTTTAATCTAATATTGATTTGTATCTCCGTAATAAATCATCACAAATGATTCCATGCATCGAACATAGTAATGTTTTAAAAACATAGAACACGTGAGTAAAATTGACGCCATCCACTGCTAAGTCTAAACAAACATATCCAATTGATTGTACTTTGCCCCCGAGTCCCTTAATCTGCGTTTTCTTAAAATGGAATAGAATATTTTGCTCGACTAAATGTTTATGTTTGATGGCTGAAATTTATGCTCCCGAGTCAAGTAACCACCTATACGGTTTTCCATTTATAGATAATGTTACTGACGTATTATTATCGCATGAAAAAATATGTTCTTTTTCACGAAAATAACGATTCGTATCTTTAGGCTTGTCACTTTTACTCACACTTTTGTCCACTTGTTTCGGCTACTATGATTTAAAGAAGACCTACCTCTGTTTGGTCCGTTTCGAGACGCATTCCACGAACCTCGTGACGAGTGACCCCGGTCGACTCCTTGGTACTGTCGTCCATCACGCGACTGTCCTCTGCTTGTCTGTCCCCTAAAGTATCGACCACGTTGTCCTCTAAAAAAGTTATTTGTAGCACGCCTGTAATTATAGTTACCTTTGTTAAACATTCTTATGTCTCCGAGAGACGTCGATGGCGATGAGGATCATCTACCGCAGCCTGTATGGCATCCTTAAGAGAGTCAAATTTCTGAGCTGCAATAATAGTGCTCAAACGACGGTTTCGCAATCCGTCGGCAAATTCACAAACATCTCAGTAATAGATTTTCCGTTATCATCAATTGACAAATTATTCTGAGAAAAGGAATGTAATCTATTCTGTACAATATATTATATTACTCTCATTGAATTATTTACTACACGCTTAGGATCCACTTTTATTTAATATAGTCTAATTTTACTTAAATCGTTATATATTTTATCTAGTTCTTTAGCCATAAAATACCTTTATTTTTTTTATTTTTTTTTACTTTGACATATACCGCACAGTACGTAAGACCTTTTATGTACGCACTATTAAAAAAACACACTTCACAAATTCACTTATCACTTGCCGATTGCTTCTGCAGGTCTAGGTCGAAAGCTCACATGCCTGGGACGGGCCTATCTTGTCTGCCATCTTCGAACTTCTCCTCCTCGAACTTCTAAACGTCTTGTAAAATAATTTCTGCATTATCCACTGCTTGTGGCGATTTTCGTAAAATTTGTACTTGTAGTAAATTAATATAATGCCTCCCAAAATAACCAAAATTGTTAAAATTCCATCCCAAATTCCAGTCCAATCTCTGCACATCGTTGCCGCTGTTAGCATTAACACCGGTTGCGTTCTGGTTTAGGAACATCTTTTTTTTTCTTCTTCTTTTTTGTTGATTGGCACATTTTAATTAAATTTTATTTGCAGCAGATTTAACACAATGTAACTTTTCGCACTTTGATCATTGTTTTATAACAGTTGCTCCAAATAAGGTGTGATATGCGGTGCCCGAGCGCGCTGGTCTCCTGTTACAGGCAGGGTCGCCATGTAGGGACGGGAGTAATGAAACGCATGACTGACGATACAATACTGCTATTTATTGTGTCTCTACCAAATATATATGTTCTTACAGCTAAGCTATACAAACTTACTTATGTCTACGCTACACACCACTGTGACAACTGCCCGGACGACACAGCCCAGCACACGCTACAAGAGTGTCCAGCCTGGGAGACGGAGCGCAGCGCTCTCCGCGCTATTGTTGGTGGCGACCTCTCGCTCCCGGCCGTCGTATCTTCAATGGTCGGGAGTCCGAGGTCGTGGCGAGCGGTGCTCTCCTTCTGCGAGCACGTCATGTCGCAGAAGGAGAGCGCGGAGCGGGATCGAGAGATCAACGATCCCGCCCGCCAAAGACGTCAGAGAAGGAGGCGCCGGGTCGGCAGAGATAACTAGACCCGGCGCCCTGCCCTGTGGCAAGGGGGCGTTAGAATCCCACCACGGTATCCCCTGCCTGTCGTAAAAGGCGACTCAAAGGGGCCCTTGGGGTCGCTGGGCGCGCTGCGGGGGCGGCGCGTCCTCACTGAAAGTGACCCCGAGAGGGGCGGCGGCACTGTGGCCTGTGTACGTCGCGGGCGCCCATCCACAACCGGGGCGTCCGAACCAAGCTAGTGGGGGTGCAACTGCGCCCCCTACATACTCCGAGACGGCCGAGACATATACGTCTCGGAGGCGCACCGGGCGGCTGCGGCATTACGGTTGGCGCTTCTCGCCAACGTACCGTGGTCGCCCCACTCGGCGCGGAGATGGCCACCGGGGGGTTTTGGTCGGTATGCCGGTTTAGGGAATTTTTGTTAGGGACCCAGCCCGGCACTAACATCTGCGCGGACATGACGTCGCCGCGCGCCGGGCTGGAAGACCGGTGACCCCGACATACGCTTCCCGCCCCCCCCTCCCCCGGGGCTGGCGGGAAGTAGAGCCATAAACAGCATTCCCCTCGAGAACAAAAAAAAAAAAAAAGGTTAGGTTAGGTTTAGGTTAGGTTAATGGTCCTGGGTTCCATTCCCGGGTCGGGCAGTGTTATTGGGTTTTTCCATTAGGAAATTCTCGGTAACAGCACGGAGTCTGGAAATGTGCCCGAAAAGTGGCAATAGGCTCGCCCCCTATTACGTGGGACTGATACATACTTGGCGAAATGTGGGTGTAAAAATGCACCTCTGCCTACCCCTTCGGGGAATACAGGCGTGAGTTTATGTATGTATGTATGTGTATAAGTTAAAATAATACCACAATTATGCATCTACTTAAAAGACTATTCATTTATCTCCATCATATTATCTCGAAATTGTATTATTAGTAGATACTCGTATAATGCTAACATTAAAATAATAGCTGTATCAATATAAAAGCCCCCATTTTATACTTTTGTGCACTAAGATCTACTCTGTTGACAGGCATTAGGTGAAAACCTCAAAAATATTTAGAAGCTTTATCAGGCGTTTAAGTTCAAGAAGAAGGATTATAATAAGTATGGATAATGCATGAAATAAAATCTCGTAATTCATAATCATAATGTTTATTATTTCAGTCCAATTGTACATCAATTTTTAGTTATCTGGGGGCACGGCAGTGCCCCCGCCAAGTCGAGCGAAAAAGCGGCACGGCCGTACTATACTTTTCTCGAAGCAACTCAGGCCATTTTCGACACCCTATATCTTCGTTGTGGATAAACCTAGAAACCTGAAATTTTAGTCACCAAGCAAGAATGGTATAAACTCTGTATATTTCAAATTTCATTCAATTTGAACCAGTAGTTTAAGAATTATAACTAGTCAAACTTCGCAGTTTTGTCACTCACTGACTCACTGACCGATCATCAAAACTCTAAGGCACTTCTAGCCGACATAGAAGCTTCAAATTTGGAACACAATTAGTGTTTAGTGTATAACTTAAGGAAAAATTAAAATATCTTGCAATTTCGGTCTAGTTGTCTAGTTTCACAAACTGCATAAATAACTTTGTAATCCTATATACATATATAGGATTACAAAGTTACATTTGCAGCTAATAAACCAGTGTACCTGTATTTATGTATAAGATAATGCAATATAGGTGTAGACAGATAAGAACATCTGTCATTATGATTTTAACTGTTCATCCTTATTAAAAATTAAAATTATATAAAAAATACGCCTGGGTTTAAATTTAAATAAATTACCGAATCCGGCGTTTACATCTGGTGACCCCGACGTGATATAACTGGACTACGCACGGTCACTCTGCTTGTAAGCCGCTACTATGCGAAGACAAAGGAATTGCAAAGAAACGCAAAAGGAGGCAATAATCAACCTTAGAATTTTGCCAGCCAGCTGCTGTTCTTCGTAGGCACTTGCATACCTATCGTTAAATTTTAAATTTTCCGTAAGAATCCGATAAAGGTTTCAACCTTTTACTTCGTATTTTCGTGTTACATTTCTTTATTTCGTTAATATAGTGTATTAATTCATTCCCTATTCAGTAAAAACTAATACAAATTCATAATTTTCTAAAAAGTAAGGTAGGTACTTTGCTGCGTCATTGGAACCGGCAGCTAACGTAATTTTGCAGTTAATCTTGGTTATTGACCTATAATATTTACTTTATTTCGATCAAATATAAAGATGACGGCGGCTACGTTCTTTGAATTGTAAACAAGATGTGCGGCGGGTAGGCGACAAACAAATTGACAACACTCACTCTTCCCCCACCTGCAGAAGTTACTATAAAAGGCGTGCACTAGGTTGGCTCAGGCAGTCTTACGCGGAGCGCTGCCCGGCGCACACCTTGTTCCGAGTGCTCTCATAAGTCTTGTGAAACATTAGTGTTCATTATTTATTAATTATTAAGTAATTGATTGATTTGATTAATTGAAGTGTAAAAATAATAATAAAGTAAATAGTGTGACAATTGTGTGTGAGTGTAAAAATATATCAGTGAGTGTGTCGGAGAGTATTACAGCGACCTACACACACCGTGTTTGCTGCCTGCGCTGCATTGTAACAGGTTTCTTATCAGCGCGTCAGCTGTTCCGACCGGGTAAGTCACATTGCATTATCTATTAATAGATCGCAGTTATATTTTTGAATCGCTGTGGTTAATAACCATGCGTATTCCTTGTTTGCGTTTTTTCTTTGTTTATTGATTTAAAATGTCAACTAAAAGTATGAATGATCTTAACAGACAACGCGGATCAATTAGGAAACGGTTAACTACTTTTGAAAAATATATAACACCTTTATTGGACGTAAAGGAGTTTAATACCGTCCAGTTAAATCAGTTACGCTTAAGATTGACTACTATGCGTGAACTTATGTTGAGTTTTGTGATGGTATTGAGGCTTAGGCGTGCGGTCAAGAATTCCGGCGGTCGCGGGTTCAAACCCTAGGCACACTCATCTGACTTTTCAAAGTTATGTGTGTATTAGCAATGAATTATCACGTACTTTAACGGTGAAAGAAAACATCGTGAGGAAACCTTCATATAGGGTCAAGTAATATATTCATTTAAAAAAAAAACTGAGTGCGGCATTTGGTGCCGTAAATCAATTCAAGCTATACCTCTGTTATGCTTGATGTTGTAATTTTCTGTTAGGTACATTGACAGTACCAATTTATAGTGAAAGAGAGATAACAATTTTACAAAAGGATTAACTTTAACTGACGTTTGACGTTTGACGTGTGCGGCCCTAAATTTTTCTAACGCAAAAAGTAATTATTATTTAAAAAAAAGTGTGTGTGTGTGTACTTATGTACTCGCGTTAGAAGTTATACTTCATACATAAATATATATTTTCTTAAATAATATAATAATATATTATAAAATAATATTTTAATAACTTCATGGTGTCGGTTTTTCATGACAGTGTGCGCGCGCATCGTAATAACTTCAATAAGTTTTTTACTTAATCTTAAAATTAGGATGAACGAAATTCCGGATTCCAATGTGGCCAATCGATAGCTTACGTCACGCCGGTTCCAATAATACCAAACGCGGGTATCCTACGATTAAAATTGTGGGAGTTAGACAGAGGGGGGGTGAGGTAGAATTTCTGAGGGGGAGGGGGGGAGGTCTCGTGGGGAGTTGATTCCGGCAATAAAAATTTTCAATGGTGGGGGGGGGGTAGGATTCTTGCTATAGGGAGTGAAAGACAGAGCAGAGTGATTGCTATTGGAGTATGGTGTCTTGGCGGAGGGGGAGGGGTGGGGTGTCTCGGGCAAGGGCGGAGGGGGGGGGGGGGGGGGGGGGGGGTAAGGTGAACAGAATGGTTTCTGTGGTAATTTGCGGTTTTCTATGGGTGAAGGGCCAGGCGCGGGGGGTGGGGGTGGGGGGGGGGTGGGGGGGGGGGGGGGGGGGGGGGGGTAAGAGGAGTTGCAAGAGGCAGGGGCGGGTTATATTACCAAAAACGATTTAAGCCTGACCATGCGTGACGTACATATCATATCTTACTAATATTATAAACGCGAAAGTTTGTATATATGGATGTCTGGATGTCTGGATGTTTGTTGCTCTTTCACGCAAAAACTACCGAATGGATTTCAATGAAAGTTTACAATAATATAGCTTATACATCAGAATAACACATAAAGTAAGTCGGGAAAAACTGCATCTGCGAGCTATTCTTGCGTACGCTGCAAAAACTGTAGAGTTTACACGTATATAATGTACTTATAAGAGAAATGTTTATCTTAATAAGTCCTACAAAAAAGTCCGCGACAGCATATAACTATCTTTAAAATTACGAGGAATATGGTAAACACAACAATTTCATTTTCTCATATAAACTGTTCTACCTAATTTCCTGTCTAATTCCCTATAGCAAGAATCCTACCCCCCCCTTCCCCCACCATTGAAAATTTTTATTGCAGGAATCAACTCCCCACGAGACCTTCCCCCCCCCCCCCTGCCCATCAGAAATTCTACCTCACCCCCCCTCTGTCAAACTCCCTCAATTTTAAACGTAGGATACCCGAGTTTGGTATCATTGGAACCGGCGTGACGTAAGCTATCGATTGGCCACATTGGAATCGGAAATTTCGTTCATCCTAATTTTAAGATTAAGTAAAAAACTTATTATATTATTTAAGAAAATATATCTTTATGTATGAAGTATAACTTCTAACGCGTGTACATAAGTACACACACTCTTTTTTTTAAAACTAAATGATCAAATAAATTAAAATCGATTTCCTATTTATCGATAATCTGATATCGCGTGAACAGTTTTTTGTCATGGCAACATTACTTTATGAACTGACAACAGAAAATGTAGGAACTAGGTAAATAAATAGAAAGACTTATTATCTTAATCTATTTTATCCGGCAAATGTAAGATCAACTAATGCGATATAAAACCATTACAATTAAAAACAAGAATTGTTTATAGGTTTTGGTCAGGTTAGGTTAGGTTTTGGTCAGGTTAGGTTAGGTTTTGGTCAGGTTAGGTTAGGTTTTGGTCAGGTTAGGTTAGGTTTTGGTCAGGTTAGGTTAGGTTTTGGTCAGGTTAGGTTAGGTTTTGGTCAGGTTAGGTTAGGTTTTGGTCAGGTTAGGTGAGGTTTTGGTCAGGTTAGGTGAGGTTTTGGTCAGGTTAGGTTAGGTTTTGGTCAGGTTAGGTTAGGTTTTGGTCAGGTTAGGTTAGGTTTTGGTCAGGTTAGGTTAGGTTTTGGTCAGGTTAGGTTAGGTTAGGTTAGGTTAGGTTAGGTTTTGGTCAGGTTAGGTTAGGTTTTGGTCAGGTTAGGTTAGGTTTTGGTCAGGTTAGGTTAGGTTTGGTCAGGTTAGGTTAGGTTTTGGTCAGGTTAGGTTAGGTTTTGGTCAGGTTAGGTTAGGTTTTGGTCAGGTTAGGTTAGGTTAGGTTAGGTTAGGTTAGGTTTTTGGTCAGGTTAGGTTAGGTTTTGGTCAGGTTAGGTTAGGTTTTGGTCAGGTTAGGTTAGGTTTTGGTCAGGTTAGGTTAGGTTTTGGTCAGGTTAGGTTAGGTTTTGGTCAGGTTAGGTTAGGTTTTGGTCAGGTTAGGTTAGGTTTTGGTCAGGTTAGGTTAGGTTTTGGTCAGGTTAGGTTAGGTTTTGGTCAGGTTAGGTTAGGTTTTGGTCAGGTTAGGTTAGGTTTTGGTCAGGTTAGGTTAGGTTTTGGTCAGGTTAGGTTAGGTTTTGGTCAGGTTAGGTTAGGTTTTGGTCAGGTTAGGTTAGGTTTTGGTCAGGTTAGGTTAGGTTTTGGTCAGGTTAGGTTAGGTTTTGGTCAGGTTAGGTTAGGTTAGGTCAGGTTAGGTTAGGTTAGGTTAGGTTAGGTTAGGTTAGGTTAGGTTAGGTTAGGTTAGGTTAGGTTAGGTTAGGTTAGGTTAGGTTAGGTTAGGTTAGGTTAGGTTAGGTTAGGTTAGGTTAGGTTAGGTTAGGTTAGGTAGGTTAGGTTAGGTTAGGTTAGGTTAGGTTAGGTTAGGTTAGGTTAGGTTAGGTTAGGTTAGGTTAGGTTAGGTTAGGTTAGGTTAGGTTAGGTTAGGTTAGGTTAGGTTAGGTTAGGTTAGGTTAGGTTAGGTTAGGTTAGGTTAGGTTAGGTTAGGTTAGGTTAGGTTAGGTTAGGTTAGGTTAGGTTAGGTTAGGTTAGGTTAGGTTAGGTTAGGTTAGGTTAGGTTAGGTTAGGTTAGGTTAGGTTAGGTTAGGTTAGGTTAGGTTAGGTTAGGTTAGGTTAGGTTAGGTTAGGTTAGGTTAGGTTAGGTTAGGTTAGGTTAGGTTAGGTTAGGTTAGGTTAGGTTAGGTTAGGTTAGGTTAGGTTAGGTTAGGTTAGGTTAGGTTAGGTTAGGTTAGGTTAGGTTAGGTTAGGTTAGGTTAGGTTAGGTTAGGTTAGGTTAGGTTAGGTTAGGTTAGGTTAGGTTAGGTTAGGTTAGGTTAGGTTAGGTTAGGTTAGGTTAGGTTAGGTTAGGTTAGGTTAGGTTAGGTTAGGTTAGGTTAGGTTAGGTTAGGTTAGGTTAGGTTAGGTTAGGTTAGGTTAGGTTAGGTTAGGTTAGGTTAGGTTAGGTTAGGTTAGGTTAGGTTAGGTTAGGTTAGGTTAGGTTAGGTTAGGTTAGGTTAGGTTAGGTTAGGTTAGGTTAGGTTAGGTTAGGTTAGGTTAGGTTAGGTTAGGTTAGGTTAGGTTTTTTTTTTTTTTATTTTTAAAAAGCACCCGTCATCACAGGGCTTTACTGTTTCCCCTAACATTAGTCAGAGTCTTTCTACATCTAGTTCATATTTAATTTTATCTGACCCTCTTTCTATTCTGCTCCTTAAGGAGATCCTACTTATGGCCTACTTTAATTTGTTTTACTTTTATTTATATTTTATTACTAACTACTACAGTATTTCATCTTATTCTAATACAATCCACTTATCTAGCTTATTTTACTAACTTTCTATGTTTCCTATCCATTTATTTTACTATAACCTTGTTTTTTTCTTACAGCTTAATTTGTCTACATTATATATATTATATGTTTATCTTATTCTTATTACATTCTTACATATATTGTTACTAATAACATATACTATTTTATTATATATTTTAGTAACTTTTCAATGCTTATTTCTACTTATTACTGTTTTAATTACTTTTTTACAATACTCGATAAACTTATTTCTAATTTTCTTATCTGCTATTATTATTTGTAAGTTCTCTACTTCTATATTTAAATCTATTTTTTGTTCAATTATAAATCTATCTTTTGCATACACTGGGCATTCTACTAACACATGCACAATACTTTCTGATTTTGCAGGATCACAAAGACACGCCGGGCTCTCCTTACATCTGAAGCGGTGCAGATATTCAGAGAGACCGCCGTGGCCCGTGAGGATCTGCGTAAGTGTGGAGTCTATCTCGATCTTTCTTATTACACTATAAGAGTTTTTTGCATCGGGAAAGAAGAGCTTTGTTACCGATGCCGTACCTTCGGCTTTGTAGCGCAAGTCCCATTCGTCAATAGACTCTTGTCGGATAGTTCTCTTGACAAATGAGACCGGGCACAGATCGTAGTGCGGTTTACATTTAAGGGTTTGGGCTGCGTCCTTTGCCAGTGTATCCGCCCTTTCGTTTCCCTCCAACCCAATATGCGCTTTGATCCAAAAAAGTTTAATTTTTTGGTTGCGTTCCGTTATGTTTTTCAAATTATTTATTATTTTGAACGCTAGTGGGTGGAGAGAATCGCCACTGGCGACGGCGTCGAGGGCGGATCTGGCGTCACAGAAGATGTTATAGGAGGCCGCCCTACCTTTCAGCACCTCCTCAGTGGCGTTCAGGAGCGCTAGTAGTTCCGCCTGGTAGACGGTGCAGTACGACTCTAGTTTCAATTTTTTGGTTTTGACCTCGGCGGTTCCCTCCCAAATGGAGAGCGCCGCTCCGACCTTGCCTTCGATCTTACTCCCATCCGTGAATATGCTAGGGCATTCACGGATGAGGCCTCCGAGTTCTGCACCGTCTATCAGGCATCTGTACTCCCAACGCTTTCGCTGAGCTGGATGATCCATGTTTGCAAAGGCCACAGGACGTTCCATCCCCCGATCCCCTACTACACCCTCGGAATGCCCCTTCTTTGTCTCGAACAGCAAAGCTGCTTCTCTGACCCTTATGTCCAGAGGGAGCACTCCGGCGAGCAGCAGGGCCGAGTTAAGGGATACGGTCCTGTAGGCCTTTGTCATCCTCTGCACAAAACCACGCTGTACCGCGTCGAGCTGTTTCCGCACACACTTCTTTTTCGCGGCAGGTGCCCATACACTTGCGGCGTACAGCATCGTCGGTTCCACCACTGCGTTGTACAGAGTCCTGATAATTTCTGGATTTAAGCCCCAGTGTACTTTAGCTGCTCTACTGAGACGCTTGTAGAATCCAATGGCCTTCTTGGATACTTCCGCTACGTGCCTATTGAAGGTGAGCTTATTATCAATTATAAGCCCCAACACCTTGAGCTCGTTGGTCAGGTCGATGTCGGTCCCTCCCATACGCAGGATTGGGGAGTCGTACTTTAGTCTCCGTGTTATGACCATTGCTTTTGTTTTGTGAGGCGCAAATTTCAATTTATTCCTTACTCCCCAGTCCCGCACATAGGAGAGGGTTTCGTTAGCTCGACGCTGAATTTCTGCTGTTTCTCCAGCGAAGACCAGGATGATGTCGTCGGCAAAGGCCTGGCAGTATACACCCCTCCGGTCAAGCTCCTTGAGTAGTGGGTCGAGGAGCAGGTTCCAGAAGATGGGACCACCAATGGATCCTTGTACGCATCCCTTTGTGGTCCCTCTTAAGTGCTCTCTCCCGGCGAAGCGAACCCTGACACTGCGGCTCTCGAAGTAGCTATCCACTACCCGTCTCAGGTTTTTCGGACATTCTTCCTCCGACAGTCTGACTCTAATAGCTGGCCACCAGGCGCTATCGAAGGCCCCCTCTATATCCAAGGAGATGGCTGTGACAATAGTCTTCTCTTTTAATCTGTCTCGGATGTAATTTACAAGGGTATAGAGGGAGTCCTCGGTACCCCTTTGTGGCATAAAGCCAAACTGTCGGGTACTCATCCTAGGGAGCAGATGCCACTTCACTCTCCCCACTACAATTTTCTCCAGAATCTTCCCCATCACTGGCAACAGGCCGATCGGTCTATACGATTTAGCGTCTGTGTAATCCTCCTTCCCGGGCTTCCGGAGGACTACGACCGTGGCCTCCTTCCAGATGGTCGGGAAGTGGCCTAGTTGAAGGCACTTGTTTGCCAGCGACAGGTACAATTCCGGATTTTTCTGAATCGCTTGCTTACAGATGTCTGCAGTCAGACCATCTGCTCCAGGGGCTTTCTTTGGGTTGAAGCTTTCTGCCGCCGTTAGGACTTCATGAACTGTGAATGGTGGGTCCTGATGATCATCATCTTGTCCTCCATTAATACGGTCCGCCGCTTCCCTAATTGCTCGGTGTTCTGCATTGTCTTCTTCTCGCTCGTCTTCTGGGTAGAAGACTTCTGCCAGGCGCTTTGCCGATTCCTCTGCACTTAGGGTTTGTCCTTGGTAATTCAGTGGCATGTCTTCCTTCTTCACCGACACTTTCCCTATCATTCTGTAGACGCCGTCCCAGATGGTCTCTTTGGTCTGATTCTCACAGAACTCCTTCCAGCTGTCTATTTGGGCTCTCTTCGCTTCGCTCTCATACTTTTCTTTTGATTCCAGGTACTCACCGACGACCTTGGCTCTTCGTACCGGCGCTGCACATCGGATCCTCCTTTTTCTGGTGGCGACTTCCTGCTTCATTTTGGCGAGTTTCTCGGACCACCACGGTAAGTTCATGTTGTTCTTGTTTTTTATTAATGGTATGGCATGTTTGCTGGCCTCTGTAACTATTTCCATGTATTTATTTATAACTTCCTCTAACTTTGTTTTATTGCTAATATTTCTTATTTCTGTGTCTGTTAATTTGTTATTTTCCATTAACTCTTCAAGTTTTTCTTTAAATTGTGTCCAATTGGCTTTCTTTGTGTTATATTTTCTAGTAGTTTTTAATTTTACTTGTGTGTACTTTTCTTTGCTTTTCTTGATGGTGAACGTTATTGCGTTGTGATCCGAGCTCGCCATGGTGTCGTCCACCTTCCAGTCACTCACCAGATCCAGGATATCCTCCGTGCAGGCCGATATATCGATGTGACTGGTGAGGAGCTTACCTCCTCTAACTGTCTCGAATGTTGGAGCATGGCCGTCGTTGAGTATCTGGAATCCCCATTGTCCGAGCATACTTGTCATATCTTCCCCCCTTGTGTCAGTGCTCGCGCTACCCCACCATATGCTTCTCGCGTTTGTGTCGCCCCCCATGAGGATTCCACTTGGTCCCAGTGTTTCAACCACCTTCCCCAAGTGGTCCAGGTATGGCCCGATGGGTTTGTCTGGCTCAAAGTAGAACGAGATGACCACTAAGTTGCGGGTTCCTGTGTGGATCTTCACCACTGTGATGTTGGTCGTGGTTAGGGACGGACAGAGAGTCACAGTCCAGCCGTCATTGAACACGGCAATGGCTGACTTGACCACGGCCCCCTGCCCGTTTATCCCCTGGAAGATCCTCACCCCCCGGTGATCTCTCATTCTACCTTGGCTTCCCACATATGGCTCCTGGAGCAGCGCTACGTCGACCCTCCTCGTCTTTGCTTCCAGCAAAAATTCATTCGTCGCAAGATGTTTGCGCTGTAGGTTTGATTGGGCGACGAGGGTCGACGCTGCGCCCCTTGGGGAGGCGGTCTGATCTGAGTTCCCGTGGTCCTCCTTAGCAATATGCTACTGTGGACCGGGCGATCGTATCCCACTTTCTTCGCTCTGGGCATTCGGTGCTAAATGCATTGTGGTCTGTTCTGCCGTGACCTGCCTTTATGCAGTTGCAGCACGTTGGCGGTGCTTGCGCCATCCATTCCGCGCATTCGGCTTTCACGTGTGCTCCGCCGCAGTGGCTGCACACATCTGTCTGGTCGCGGCAGTATTTCTTTCCGTGTCCGTAGCCCAGACAACGTGAGCATTGTATGAGAGGTGATTGGTCGTAGACTCTCAGCCTCTGCACATCAATGTGAAGCACTCCTGCCTCTGTAGCTGCTCTCCACAGGTGGGGGGACACTTGCATTACTACATGCGCAGTGAGCGGGTTTCGTGCTCTCTTTCTATATTTTACTGTAATCTTTGTTTTCTCCATTTCTTCTTTTGTTAGTAAATGTTTATTCTGTGTTTTTATTGCCTTGATTATTTCTTCGTCCGTATTATAATTTAACACATCATTTATAACGATAAGGGGCTCTTTATTAGCTATATGTTCTATATTAAGATTCCCAGCCTCATTTAGTTTATTTTTCACCCTTCCTATTTCTTCTTCCGTCCTGCACCCTATTATAATTTTTCTGTCTTTTGCTTTTCTCATTCTTTCTATCTGCAGTCCTTCTTCTCTTGCATTAATTGTTTTTCTGATTTTATCAAATAGTTGTGCACCTGTCTCCGTTTCATCTTCGGACGTGACTACTACAGAGTGTAAAGCTCTCTCCCCGGGTTTTCTTATTTGTTGGGCTGCCTCTGCGTATGTACGCGGCCTGTCTTGTTGCTTCAGCTCTTCTCTGTGCTTTGTCAGTATTTCTTGTAGTTTTTCCATTTCTTCTTTATTTTCTTTCAGCATTTTACTGTGCTCCTCAAAAATCTGTTTTAATTCTATTTTATCCTTTTCTTCTTTCTGTTTTTCTGTGGATATTTCTACATTGTCTATTTTATGCCTATTTTCCTGATTTCCCCCTGTTGTGATCTGTTTTCCGACTTCCGCTTCGGCTTCCTTAACCAGTTTGTACAGTTTTTCGGTTGCTTCTATAACATCATTTTTTATATCTGTACGCAAGTTGCGACTGTTGTTAATTTGCGACTTGATCCTCATAAGGCATGCCTTAGCTTCTGCCGTCCGACTTAATGTTCCTGTTGATGATTGTTGGGGAGACTGTTTCGCTGTTTGTGCTGTTTTCGATTTTAATTTTATTGGACTAGTAGTTTTTCTATGTTCCTCAGTGTCGTTCATTTTTAATTCTATACTTTTACGTACTTGAGCTACAGTATTTTTTACTATGTTTTCGGGGGGGCTTCCCTCTGTAGGTCGTGTTATATTTTTTGGGTTTGTTTCTTTGGCTGGGGTTCTGTGTAGGAACATTATTGTTTTGTTTTGGTTAGGGGAACCAGACTGTTGATTTGTTACCTCGTGAGTGTATATGGCTCACTCTAGTTTTGTCTCGAGCTTCAAAGTACACTGGTGACTTGATAGTTGATGTCTATTATTATATATGTTATTTATTAATGCTTTTGTTTATTTTGTTTGCAGATGTGGTGTACCGACTAGCAGTTCACCGGTCAAGGGCTGACGTCAATTTTGATACGTGTTTACATCAATATTAGTCAGGTAAATGTGTTTATATACAATATATTGTAAAGTGATTATATACTCCACAGATGTATATGGTCTGTGGGTCAATTAGTCACTTAGTTAATAAAATGCGCCTTGGCGATTTGTCTTATAAACTATGTTATGCTATCTTAAACTGTTTTGTGATTTTTAATTTTTAATTTACTTTTTATTTATTTTTATTTTCTACAATTTTATGAATCGGTATGAGTAAAATTACTGCTTTTAAAAAGTTCTTTAAAATGAGCCCTTACTCGGGTATCCTAGGTCAAGTAATTGCTGACTTCACGTCAGGGGGGGTGAGGTTAGGGGTAGGGGTAGTTTTGTATTGTATTTCGTTGTTATGTCGTTATGGTGAATGTAATCGTATGTATTTTACTATATTAATTATACTGCTGAATTGTTTTGAGATTTATCTATTGTATGGTTTATAAACAATAACTAAAAACTATCATTATCCAAAAATACTTAATTAAGATAAGAACGCGCAGTAACGTGGGTTAGGTCAGGTTAGGTCAGGTTAGGTTAGGTCAGGTTAGGTCAGGTTAGGTTAGGTCAGGTTAGGTCAGGTTAGGTTAGGTCAGGTTAGGTCAGGTTTTTTTTTTTTTTTTTTTTTTTTTTTTTTTTTTCTCCTATGTTTCTCTGTTGGGGTTATGTATGTTTCTCTGAAGGGTGTGGTGATGTGCATGTGCGTGTGCCGGCAAGGAAACGGGCTTCGCTATTGGATACGATAGCCCGTACCTTGTCGGTTTGTGTGGAGTTTGTTTGTTTGTGTGAGGTGTGTTAGGGTGTGTGTTTGTGTGGTGAGTCCGGTCAGGTGTGATTAACAAAAGGGTTTAAATTTATTTAAATAATTAGACACAAAGATTAAATATGTTGACAATCAGTACAGCAAAAAGAGGTGGTAAACTTAGGACTAAACATAATTAAGTGTAAATGAATATAAACATGTTAAAATTGTTACAGAGTCGCAGTCATAGTTATACAAAAAAGAGAAAAAGCGTTACAATATACAGATAACATAAAATTAAAACAAAGGTAGGTGTCTTTCCTTCGGGAGGCACGGGCGCGCAGGCACCGCTTCCCCTCACGGTGCATGCACGGTCCGCGCTCGCCAAGGAAGACGAAGACAATGGTACATGTAATTAAATTTAAAGGCACATTAATAATTAATAAAATAAAATGGTAAAAAGCTTAAAACAAGTTTGCATAATAACAATATCAAAGCGCGTTAAACGTGAATAAAAATCAGAAAAATGGTTACAATGAAAAGGGCTTAAGGCTAGTTATAAACAGAGACAAAATTTAATATAGCACATGAAATATTGAATGAAATACATCGCAAAAATGAAAGTAATTTGTACAAAGAGTGTTGTTAATAATATAGAAGTCACTAGGTGACCTCAGGGCCCAGCCGGGTTGGTGTTGGTGTCGTTGAAGTCCTTCAGCTGACTCAGGATGGAGTTGACCAGCTTCAGGTAAGAAGCGAGGGCCTTCTCCTTCCCCCTCGCGAGGAGATCCCTTACGCAGTATGGGGATGCCTGGTACCGTTGGCAGACCATCTCATGCGAGTGCCTAGCCGTGGCAAATCTCGGGCAGTGCTCAAACAGGTGGTCCAAGCTTTGGCTGGTGCTGTCGTCACAAGGACAGTGATCATCCGGAGTGATATGAAAACGATGGAGGTAGGCCTTGTGGTATCCATGTCCGGTGAGGACCTGAGTGAGGTAAAAGCTGGGTTCGGTCACCTTCCACAGCCTGCGGATGTCTCCGAGACCAGGGAAGAGTGACCGAGTGTGTTGGCCCTGTTCAGCAGCACTGTACCGCGACTGCCAGGTGTCCAAGGAGGAGCCACGTAGTCGTGCTTTGATGAAGCTAATGGGAAAGTTGGCGTAATCGGGGGCTTTATGTAAATTGCAGGCCGAATTGGCTGCACTGTCTGCAAGTTCGTTGCCTGCAATTCCAATGTGACTCTTGACCCATGACAGTTGCAACCTCCCTACCTCCCGATAGTCCCATAACACTTTATGTATCTGGGACACCAGAGGGTGGGTGTTGCTCCTGTTCTGAATTGCCATAATTGACGACAGTGAGTCGCTGAATATGGCAACGTCAGGGCATCTGTGGTCAAGAGCCCATTGGCACGCTCTGAGGATGGCTAATAGCTCCGCCTGGAACACCGTACAGCAGTCGTGTAACTTGAGCTTCTTGGTGGTCGTGGTGTTCTTCCCGCCAGGGTCGAAGCACACGAAAGCGGCCCCCACCCTGTCGTCATCCTGCTTACTGCCGTCGGTGAATATCTGGATAGTGTTGGTGCGGACCGCTCCGTCGACTTCCTCCTGGTTGCAGGAGGTCTTCAGCGGAAATGTGATGCGGTCCGCAGGGTGTAATAATTGGTGTATGGGAGTGGGGAGTTCGAGGCGGATGTCTTCTGGGAGGAAATTGGTGGTCCCGGAAAGTCGGGTGCTCTCAGCTTGATGTACCCTCCCAAGATCCTGAGATCCAGAGGGTGACTGGGCTAGAGCGAGGGCGGCCGTGGTGGAGACAGTGCGAAGGCTTTAATGGCCTTGATGGCGAATCCGCGTTGGACGCTCGCAAGAAGTTTGCGGGCGTACTTCTTCTCGACCCCCCGCCCCATATACACCAGCGGCATAGGTGTACAATGGTACTCAATCACGTGCCATAAATGGTGCGGATATTCTCGGTAGCGTCCCCCAAGTGGGTTTTGCATACAAAGTATAGCTTTTTAAATATCCGCTGAGCCTTGCCGATGACGTGGAGCAGGATGGTTCGCGGAAGGTCAACTTCTCGTCCAAGACCACCCCTAGGAGCTTGATGTTCCTGGCGAAGGCGATCGGATGCCCGTCCATGGCAAGCCTTGCAGCTTGGCCCGGGGAGTGAACGCAATGGCCTGGGTTTTGGCAGCCCAAACGTGAGTTTGACG